>OY723401.1:32900708-35400708 GCA_963210345.1 Inga oerstediana | reverse complement strand
CATTCACACAAGGCATACTTTGCCACCTGCATGAGTGCCATTCAATACAGTAAATGTGAAATAAGTTTTGTCTTAGCTTGCATAAAAGAACTTCTAAAACCATGGTTTTGTGGATTCCCAAACATGCACTTGTTTTGTTGAAGCATGCACAATCAAAGCAAACATTCACACCCTACTTCCCATAGCCTTGTGTATCTGTGAAACTCCTTCATTCACATCAAGCAAAGTAGAACATTAACATGGCTTCATCAGTGTTTAGTAATATAGTATGACAAGATGTTGAATTGTAGAGAGGCAAAATAAAATTAATTTCTCTGCTATTATTTCAGAAGAAGAATAACTCACAAAATGCAAGAAACTAGGAGTTACCTAAATATATATGGGAAATGGCAAAAGGAACATAAAACTAATAGAAACAACACTTGCACTGCTGATACAAAATTAGTAATTAAGTAACAGGAGTAATCAAGTTCACATGTTTGACGGTCATCTTTCTTCATTCATATTTGTTGGAAAATAGCCTAGTCCACCCTTGGTGGATTGGGCCCAAGCTCAATAGGATTGGAGTCAAAGTATAAATAACATAAATGCTTGGGTGGATATATGTAATATTTTCCAAAATGTTATGAGTCATGTTAGTTATCCAATGCAATATGACTCTACAAGTGGTATTGTTTCACTGAAACAATATATCTCTCAATCGAAAGGATATCTTGTCTCTCTGATGGAAGGACATGTTAGTAGAAGAGGAAGGGGTGCATAGAACCCTATAAATAGGCCTAAAGGGATTCAGTTGCAAGACACTTGAATTAACATACAGAAACTCTGCCACTTTGATTCCCTATTCCCTCTACTATATGTCTCTCTTCTTCTTCCTGTTTGTGATGTATTTGCTGTACATCCTAATCGCTTCTGCAACTGTGATCCGATTAGCGTGGGTACAAGAGATAAAACGGTCACACTCCAGGTATGCCCAATAATTCTTACATGGTATCAGAGTCAAGTAAGCTTGTAGGAAATTATGATCTCCATATTATGATATTATGATGTGCATATTATTATTTTCAAATATCTATATATATTATCATGTTGCTTCCGCTGTGTGTATGTTTTCGTTTTCTTTCATGAGTTTGAAAGAAAATATATTGATGATTATGTAAGTATATATATATATGGTTATATATAATCATATGCGAATAAAAAAATGAAGTAGAGTTTTCGCACATGTACATACATATATATAGGTTTGGTTCATACTTTTATATATATATAGTTTTCTCCAGTTCCTACTTATATGTTTTAAATGTAAACTCCAGAAGCCTAGAAACATAAAATAAAAGAACTTAGAGAGAAAAAACATGAAAAACGAATTTCTGTTAGCATTAGGTCATTTTAAAATCAGAGAATTAGGATTTAAAATTAGTCCCATTGTGTAGAGCTCAAAAAAATGATGAAAATGGATACCAAAAACGTGCAAAACAGACGTCGAACGGAGGAGATATGGAGTATAGAAGTTTTCGGGTCGATGGACCCGACCCACGCCTGCAATCGGGTCCGGGTCGACCCAGCTGGAGGTTGAAGACAACCTCCAGTCTCCAAAATGATGTCGTTCTGTGTTTAAACAAAATTGTTTGAATGTGTCTAGGCCACAAAAAAAAAGTTTTTTTTTTGTTTGACGGTATCTTGGCCACGAAAAAAAATTGAATTCTGTCCAGGCCCAAAAAGTGAGGCCCAGACTGCTAAACCTGAATCCAGAAAAAAAAAAATTGGGCAGAAAAGCCATGTGGCGCGTGAGGCCACGTGGCATGTTCGTTTGACACATGGCAGGCATATTCCGACAGCTCTCGGCACGTGGAAGCGGATAAGCCGGCGCGTTTCGCCGGATTGTTGCAGGAAGGTGGAGCGTGGTGTTCACGCGCCATTGTGGGCATGTGTCTTCTCCATTTTTTTCAATTTTCTGGCTTCTTTTGGCACGTGGGGGCGCGTGCAAGCTCTGAATCAAACCCAGTTTGCTCCTAAAAATTCCTAAATTCATGATCTTTAATATGATATGCTATTTGAGTAGTTTTGACACTAATTAATATATATTTATGATATTCTAAGTGCGTTTATGAATGTTTTAAATTATTTTTAAAACTTCTAAAATTCATTTGTTGATTTCAAAATTTTTCTGTTATATTTAAAATGTGGTATAAACGTGTTTTCATATATTATAGAGAGAATATTGTCTTATTTATATTATGATGAAGCATGATTTAGTAGATAATTCATTATATTATTATATGTTTTTGACAAGTGGGAGCTTTTAGGAGTTGTTGGTCCTAAAAGTTAGAGTTGTTAAAGTACATATATATAATTCTTGACAGAATTTTAGTGATGTTGCTAATATTTATATGATGGGAGATACAAACGTATACTTCTAATCATGAATTTAGTAGTATTACTATTTTTTCTGATTAAGAATAATATAAGTACATGGTATTGTATACTGTGTTGTGCTATATATTGTCGATGATATGTTCAATAGTTTAATTCCTTTAGAGAGACATATTGAATGTGGAATAGATTTGTCACAAAATTGAAAATGGCAACTAAGAACATCATTGCTGAGTTAAATAAAGGGGACAAATTAAATGGTGACAATTGGGATATCTCACACCGAAAAGTCCAATATATTTTGGAGGAACAAGAGGCAATGGAACCTCTAACAACAGTTGTAGCACAGCCTGCTACTTGGAATACGGCCCAACACAGGAGAGACCAAGAGGTCTATGAGGCTTGGAAAAAGAAAAATAGCATTGCAAGAATTACATTGCTGAGTACAATGGCAGATGACCTCATGTGTGAATATGAGAAAAATGAAACAGCGCAAGCCATATGGGCAGCGTTGAAAGACAGGTTTGGTGGTACATCCACCTCTAAGCTTGGACGATTAACTATTAAATTTGATACGTATAAGCTTAGGCTAAATACTTCCATGAAACAACATCTGAGAGAGATGGCAAATATGATTAGAGAGTTGAAGGAAGCTGGGCATACTGTGTCTAATAAACAACAAGTTCAGGCAGTGATAAGATCATTGCCATCTAGTTGGGAGCACATGAAGGTTAATCTAACCTATAATGAAGGCATTAAAAATTTTAATGATGTGGCTAAACACTTGGAACTTGAGGATGAGCACTTGGAGGCATACAAGTCCTCTGGCCATGCCTACTACACAGAGGGTGAAGGTCCTTTTAATGCAAAACCCAATTCCAAGAAGGGGAATAAATTCCAAAAGAATGGAAAGAAGGACAAGAATAAATTTGTAAAAGGCAAAAAGGAATTCAAGAAGAAAGGAAAAAAGGGCGGGAAGAAGAAGAAAAATGACTTAAAGAAGGTCAAATGGTTTGCCTACCAAAAGATGGGTCATTTCGCACCGGATTGCACCGAGCGAAATGAGAGTGAAAAGGTACTAGTGGATTATGTAAATTCACATGTTTCCTATGTTTCTAGCACTGTTTTCCTAACAGAGAATATCTATTCTTCTTGGATTTTGGGCTCAGGTTCAACAGACCACATAACGAGGGATCGAGGATCCTATGCAAAATACTGACGGTTGCCTAACAGATGTAAGTGGCTTTATGTAGGTAACAATGCAAAGATTGAAGTTAAAGGCATTGAAACTTGCAAATTAACTTTGCGTAGTGGAAAGCCTTTGATCTTTCATGATGTGCTCTATGCTCCTAACATCCGACGGAATTTAGTTTCTATAAAATGTCTTGTAAACTATGGGTTTAATGTAAATTTTCATGATAAAGTTGCAAACATATTTTATGGTTTAGCTTTCCTTTCAAAGAAGTTCTTGTAATGGATACTATTGATGATTATAATATACATGATTGCTTTGCTACTTCTTCTGATTCAACTGTTGATATGGCTATTTGGCATGCTAGACTAAGGCATATTAGTCAAAATAAAATGATTAAACTAGCAAAAGAAGGTTTGCTCGGATCTATATCCAATATGGAAATGTCCTTGTATGAAAGTTGTCTAGCAGGTAAGGCAACTAAAAAACCTTTTGGTAAGGGAACCAGATCAAAACAACCATTGCAAATAATTCATTCTGATATTTGTGGTCCTATGAGTGTGAGGGTAAGGCATGGAGCTTGGTATTTTATCACTTTTATTGATGATTATTCACAATACGGTCATGTCTATTTGATCACACATAAGTCTGAGGCTCTTGAGTGCTTCAGACGATACGTAAATGAAGTTGAAAATCAAATAGACAATAAAGTTAAAGTGTTACGTACTAATCAAGGACGTGAATATTTGTCCGATCAATTTAAAGAGCTCTGTAAAGAAAAAGGGATAATTAGACAGCTAACTATCCCTGGCACTCTACAACAGAACGAAGTTGAAGAAAGAAGAAATAGAATGCTTCTAGACATGGTTAGGTCAATGATGGCACAAGCAAATCTACCAATTTCATATTGGGGTGATGCTTTAATGACTGCTACCTTCATACTTAATCGTGTGCCCTCATAATCAGTTACTTCAACACCTTATGAGTTATGGACAAAACGCAAGCCAGATCTTAGTGTCCTTAGACCATGGGGGTCAGCTGCATACATTCATGACAATTCTCATAAGTATGGCAAGTTAGGTCCTAGAGGAAAGAAATGTATCTTTATAAGGTACTCTGAACAATCCAAAGGATATGTCTTCATAGGTGAAAATGAAGATAGAAGAGTAACTGAAATTGAATCTAGAGATCTTACATTTCTAGAAAATGAATTTCCTAAAAGGGGAGACATTGACCGCACTGTATCTCTTTATGAGACACAAGAACAAACAAGTATAGAATATGTTGTTATGTCTGAATCATCCCAAAATGTCGATCTAAGTGGGAGTTTAGAAAGGTCAACACAAAGACCTAAACAAAAGAAAAGACAAAGGCAAGAAGCTCCTACAAGAAAGAGTAACAGGGAAAGTATCCCTAAAAGACGCTTCCAAATAGAAAGTAAAGCACTTATTGTTACTCCTGATGGGGATGATGAACCACGTTCGGTACTAGAGGCCTTATCCAGTCCTGCTAAAGATGAATGGAAAAAGGCAATGGATGAAGAAATGAACTCAATGAGAAAGAATAAAGTTTGGAAATTGGTTGACCTACCAAAAGGGCGAAAAGCCATTGGGAATAAGTGGGTTCTCAAAATTAAAAGAAAGGTGGATGGGTCAATTGATAAGTATAAGGCATAATTAGTTGCAAAGGGGTATACACAGCAAGAAGGTATAGATTATGAACATACCTTCTCACCTATGGTACGATTTAATTCTATAAGAATTATTCTAGTAATAGTAAACAATTTAGACTTGGAATTACATCAAATGGATGTTAAAACTGTATTTCTAAATGGTGATCTGGATGAGGAAATCTATATGGAACAACCATTAGGTTTCATTGAAAAAGGAAAAGAGAACAAAGTTGGTAAACTTAAAAGGTCTATTTATGGACTCAAGCAATCATCCAGACAGTGGTATTTTAGGTTTCATAAAGCAATAACCTCTTATGATTTCCAAATGATTGAAGAAGACCACTATGTCTACATCAAATAGTTTGAGGGTAATTTTATTATATTATCCTTATATGTAGATGATATACTATTGGCTGGAAATAATCTGAATTCGATTATAGTTATTAAAGAATAGCTTTCATCGAATTTTGAAATGAAAGACATGGGTGAAGCAAAGTATATACTTGGAGTTAAGATCCAAAGAGATCGTTTAAAAAGAATCCTATATCTTTCACAAGCAAATTACATTAAAAAGATTTTCGAACAATTCAACATGAGCAATTGCAATTCCTTGGATACCCCAATGGCTTCTGGTGTAACCTTAAGCAATAAGATATGTCCCAAAACTGAGTCTGATCAAAAGAAAATGATGAAAGTTCCATATGCTAGTGTTGTTGGTAGTTTAATGTACGCAATGATATGTACAAGGCCAGATATCTGCTTTGCGGTAGGATTGGTAAGTAGGTTCCAGTCCAACCCAGGTAAGCGTCACTGGAAAGCAGTAAAAAGGATCATGAGATACTTAAAAGGCACCTCTGACTATGCACTATGCTACGAAGGAAGCGATCTACGCCTGGTTGGATATTCCGATGCTGATTTAGGCGGAGATGAGGAAGAGCAAAGATCGACCTCAGGTTATACTTTCTTACTGAATAATGGCGCCATATGTTAGAGTAGCAAGAAGCAAACATATATTGCTTTACATTCTATGGAAGCCGAGTTCGTAGCATGCACTGCAGCTGCACAAGAGGCATTATGATTGAAGAGGTTCATTGCACATCTTGGATTTGGCAATGAGAGTACCAATCCAGTATTAATGCATTGTGATAACATTGCAGCCATAGCCTATCCTAAAGATCCTAAGTATCATAGTAAGACCAAGCATATAGACATTAAGTACAATTTTGAAAGAAATTATATAGCACAGAAAATTATTGATGTACAACATATTTCGACCAAGAGTATAGTCGTTGATCCCTTAACCAAACCAATTGTCAAGGAAACATTTGAAAAACATATAAGGGCACTTGGGTAGATATATGTAATATTTTCCAAAATGTTATGAGTCATGTTATTTATCCGATGCAATATGACTCTACAAGTGGTATTGTTTCACTGAAACAATATATCTCTCAATCGAAAGGATATCTTGTCTCTCTTATGGAAGGACATGTTAGTAGAAGAGAAAGGGGTGCATAGAACCCTATAAATAGGCCTAAAGGGATTCAGTTGCAAGACACTTGAATTAACATACAGAAACTCTGCCACTTTGATTCCCTATTCCCTCTACTATATTTCTCTTTTCTTCTTCCTGTTTGTGGTGTATTTGATGTGCTTCTTAATCACTTCTGCAACTGTGATACGATTAGTGTGGGTAGAAGAGATAAAATGGTCGCACTCCAGGTACGCCTAATAATTCTTACAATATTCAAAAAAAAATGCCAATTTACACGCCAACATACACTAAATGTCATGCAAATTATTAGTAACAGTAGTAACTCAATTTTTGTTGAAATTTTAATAATCTCATCTGCCCCAAGTGTTTTTGCAACAGATAAAAGATGGTCATCCACATCCGCAATGACAATCCTAGTTGCCCCAAAAGCACGAGCTGAAGGCACAAAATGCTCTCTGCTGACGCCCTGTAGGATTCTAAAGAGTACATATTTCCTTCTATCACTTCCTGAAAACACACAACAATTTTGTTTGTATCAGAAAAACAGAGAATGAGTTTGGCCATCCCTTCCCACCTAAAAACGAAAAGTTTATTGGGGATATGTTGGTTGTATCTTTATCAAGTACGAACATTTTCAAAATAAGATTTTGAAGTTGTAACAAGAGTGTGTTAACGTTTATGATTTTTAAATCTATGTATGCGTGAGATATATCAGCTCATTGAAATTTGTTATATTTCAAAAATGTTGCATGCGAAGGATCCATTACTACTTGTCTTGTATTTTTTTGGGTGAAGATTACTGCTTGTCTTCTTTTTTTTTTTAAACGTATTAACTAAAAGCATAATAGTATTGATTAAATAAGTAATGATGATGACAAAAGGTGTAACGTATTGACTAAAGGCGTAAAGGTATTAAGTAAAGGCGTAAAGGTATTGACTAAATGCATAATGATATTTACTAAATTAATAATGATATTAAATAAAGGCGTAAACGTATTGGCAAAATATATAATGGTATTTGACTAAATGAGTAATGATAATGACTAGAGGCAAAAGGGTATTGACTAAAGGCATAGTTAACAAGTTGAATAAAGGAATGACAACTTGAGCTCCTCAAGTTATCACTCTCTATACCATATTTGTGAATTATTATGCGCAAGTTGTCATTACTTTTATTCAACTTGTTAAGGTAACTCAAGTTGTCAATTTCTATATATACCCAAGTAGTTAATTGTTTTACTCAAGTTGTCACCAGAGCTCCGGCAGCAAGCCAGCTAGCGAGCTTGTGCTAGGCGGCGGAGCTTCGACTCCAGCAAGGGTTCTTTCATTTTTTTGAAAAAACTTGAGGAGCATTTTGGTAAAAACACACAAACTTCAAAATCTAAGATTCCTACACATCACTTTTCTATTATTTCCATATATTAACAAATTTGTTGTGGTTTTCCAAATTCAAATGACATTTATCTATATTTTTCCCTATAATCAACTTAGAAATATTTTATTAGTCAACATAATTTATGTTTATTTGATTTAGGGTTAAAAGACAAAAATCCCCATGAACTTTTCTTAAATGTGCATTTAGAACCATAAAATTTTCTTGGATACAAAAATACTTATAAATTTTTATAAATGAGGCAAAAATACCATCACAAATGGCATTAACTTGGGGGGGGGAGAGGAAGGTTAGAGAGAGCCAGACGGAGACCATTGACAATTAGTTGACACGTGGAAATTGATGGGACCCACAAGGAAAAAAATAATTGCCATTTGTGATGGTTAATGACGGTGGTATTTTTGCCTAATTTATAAAAGTTTATAAACATTTTTGCATCTAAAAAAAATTTATGTTGTTGAGTGCATATTTGAAAAAATTTTATGGACATTTTTACCCTTCAACTCTTTCATTTAAATTTATTAATTTTCATGTAAGTGTGAATTAAATAACACTGATTTCTGATGGCTCAGATTGGAAACAAAGACTTAAACATGCTACAATGCGGAAGACAGAACATTAAACGAAGACTCACGTAAGTTGTTCACTATCTCTCTGTTCAAATCTTCTGCCCCATATACCTGCATCACAGTAGTAAAACAGAAACAAAGTCATGTAATAAATTCAAACTACAAAAACTGAATGAACAAAATTTAAACGAACTTCAATTCCTTAATTATTAGACATTTTGTTCACTGATTCTGCATGAAAAATATTTTTGAAGGTTAAAGTATACATGAGGTATATTTTTTGCCCCTTAACTTTATAAATATATTTTTTGTCCTATAATTCTAACTCGTTAATGTGACTAACAGAAAATGTTTACACAACAAATTCAAGTGCTGACTATATAAAGTTAAGTGATGATTGTGTGTTTTTAATCTTAATTTTAAAATATGTGTAAATTGGAGAATATCTAAAAACCTAATGAAACAGTCAAAATTAAAACCTTGATTGTATTAAAATATTTTAGTTTAATAATCTAAAAATAATAGTTTAATAATTTAAATATCAAAACCTCAATATTTACAGTGATTTGCCTATTTATTTTAGTTTAATAATTTAAATATATTATAAAAAAATTAAAACTTAAATATATTTTGTCAATTGCACAATCATTACCTGAGTTTGCTATGTCAACATTTTCCATTAACAACATTAATAGTGTTGAAAATATAGGATAAAAAGTATACTTTATAAAGTTAAGAGATAAAAAATATCACTTTTATAACACTTAAAGGACTAAAAGTATACTTAGCTTGTTTTTGAAAAACCCAATTAGATGATGCTCCGCTATGACCCAAATAAACAAAAGAAAGAAATAAAAAGAAAATCATCCTATGATGTTTTAGTTCAATGATTAAAATGCAATTTTATCCTTGAAGTAATCAATTAGGAGCACTGGATATATGAAAGTTTTTCAAGGAGCCGTTTTGCCTTGAAATTAACTAAAATGTAACAATTTAGCCCCTTGTCGTTAAAATGTTAACATTCAACATCAATTTTATAATAGTCAAGACAAAATTGTCCCTTTTTAAAACACTTTTGAGATAAAGTTACTCCTCAAAAAATTGAGATACCCAACACTCTGAAGTTGTTACTTGAGCCAACATTGTATCCCAAAAAACACCTAAGAGATTAACCAAACATTTCCCTAGATTTACAAGTTTATGAATATATATACATTAAAGTTACCTTCCAAGCATCATTACGGTGGCTTGTGGATTAGTCCCAGGTGAGCTATGAAAAGTTGAACCATCAATAACTCTCAAAGAATCCACACCCATAACTTTATAATCTCTATCCACAACCTTACCAACATGGCAACCTCCATGAAAATGATAGATTGTTAACACAGTGTCTATACAAAATTGTTCCAAAGAGAAAGCAGCACTTGCATGCTTTGGCCTTAAGTTCACAGGTAAGCTCAATACCAAGTCAATTAGGGCTTGCACTGGCACGTTCTTATATCTGAACTTTGAGAAAGCCTTTGAGTTTATAACATCTATGATGGTTTTCATGCCTTCAACACAGCTCCTGAGGTCTTCTGGTTCTTTGAAGTAGTTGAAGGTAACTAGTGGGTTGTCGTTTGGATCAATAGTATGTAGCACAAGATAGCCTTTTGAGAGAGGTCCGATCACTTTTTCCACTATGATTCCTCTTTTAAGATTTACACTCGCAAGAGATCCAAAATTTTTTGTCCATATACTCACATTTGCTTGTGGAAAATGCATAGAGGGTTGGCCCGTCTTCAAAAAAGAACCAAGTGCTCTTTTCAAATAAGAACTAATTAAGCTCATTTATTGATGATATATTTAAAGGGCAACTTATATGCAAAAATGTAGCCCAATGAAATGAATTTTTTGGTGTGGGAGGAATAATGTCTCCATTTCCCTTTTTCTCTACTTCCTCTTTATTTAATATTTCTACTATTGCATTAACTTCCAATATATAGTTGAGATTTTTAGGATTTAATTATCCAAAAATCCAAAAACAACTAAAGAATATATAATGACAAGTTACAGTATAAAAATTGCTAATTGATTTATACTTCTCAATTATCATTAAGATATTTTGGTAATTAAATCGTTTCATTGAGACCTCAATAATTCTCCCTTTTATTTATAATTGCAAAGTACATGCATATTAAAATTATAAGAAGATTTTTTAAGCTTTTACAAGACTAATAACAATGTTATATGGTAGTAAGATAGTGCAACACTAACCTGGTTGTAGGGAGTCTCAAGAATCCTTTGAAGTGCATGAGCCCAAGGAATCCCCAAGCCCAATCCACTGCCAGCTTCAATATAACTCCCAAACTTAGTGATTCCCACAATTTAGACAAGAGAGAGTTCAACAGGTAGAGGAGATGGCACAACCAAGGCATTCATTGGGTTATCAGCCATGCCTTGGCCCACCATGGGCTGATCTAACACCACTTTGATACCATAGGCCTGCAGATGTTGGGCTGGCCCAATACCACTCAGCATCAGTATTTGGGGGCTTCCAATTGCACCTGCTGACAACATTATCTCACCCTTTCCTTTTAGGTATGCTTGGTGTGTGATTCCTTCCTCATCTTTGAATGTTTTTTTTTATAATAAAAGATATTCTACAAATACATCAGAAGCTATCCTCCTGAGTCAACATGAAAATTCATCCTGTTTACATCGTTAATTAAAAGGGCTGTAATAGCATCAGGGGGCGAATATGTGATATGAAGATCAATCGCCATCTTCCAAGCTTCTTTTGCCATAGCGTCTGCAACCGTGTTAAACTCCCGAATGCAATGTGAAATTTCCACGTCCCAATCTCTATCCAGCAGCATTTGAACCTCCACAATAAGCTGAAAATCAGGGTGTTCCCGAGAAACGTTACCCTGAATTATATCGATTACTTCACTACAATCAGACTCAATCATGATTTTTCTGTATCCTCTATCCCATGCAACTTTTAGTCCCCACAAAACACCCCAAGCTTCCGCAGATACTACCGTTCCTTGCCCAATCTGATACATAAACCCCATCAGAAATTCACCATTGTGATCTCTCAACACACCTCCACACGTGCAAGTCCCTAAGTTGTCATTCCTAGATCCATTGGTATTAATCTTCACCTACCCAAGCGGTGGTGGCATCCATTGTTGTTGATTCCTTTCTGCACTCTTATTTTGAACCAAACTTGTATTTCCCCATGTTAAGCAGGCACGAGCACGGGCTAATATGGCATGACTACTCCAAGTGTTGTTATTAAAACATCTGTCATTTCGAGCTAACCAGATATGTCGGCATAGTACCGAAAATCAAAGACGAAACTCGAATCCCTGTATAACTTCTTTTCTCCCCGCCCACCATGTAAGCCAGTCATTTCTCTCAAAAGAGCCAAAGAATTGATCACGCCAATCCAGAGGTAAGAATCCTTTCCATAATTCAGAAGTGAATGGATAATCCCGTAAAACGTGGAGTACAGACTCGCTTGAGTTATGGCATATATCACAAAAACCCGTTGGATGACTACCTCGCTGATAACGCATTAAGTTTGTCATTAGACGACCATGAAAGCACAACCACAAGAAAAAACGGTACCTTTGAGGGACTTTCAATTTCCAAACACATCTCCTCCAGTTATTACTGTGTGGTTGTGGGGTGCCTACTAGATATTTGTAGGCTGATCTGATGTTGAACATTCCATCTGAAGACCATCTCCATACCGGAAAATCCTCCCCATTACGATGTTTAATATTAACACGTGCAATAGCTGTACATACATGACTTGGAAGTAGGTGCTGAAACTTTCTCATATCCCACTGTCCGAATGAAGTGATACAATCAGCTACTCTCCATTCAGTAGCATCTCTAGGCAATTCTCTGATTACCAAACTCTGAAGCTTATCAAAATACGGGACCCAAATGTCATTCCAGAAAGAAGTGTTCTATCCATTGGTAACTCTCCATATTAAGCTATCTTTGATCTTGTCCCAACAGTTACGAATACCCCTCCACGTATTAGACTCAGACCGGCGCTTCTCAACTTTAGGAATAATATCATTCCCGGCTTTATATTTTTCACGCAAAATCCTAACCCAAAGCGAATCTCTTCTGTTAATCATATTCCATCCAAGCTTCATCATGAAAGCCTGGTTCTGGTACCGAGCCAACCTAAGACCAAGGCCTCCATTCTCCTTATGTGCACACACACTATCCCAGGAGACTAGATGAGGTTTTCTGCTTGCTGAGCTACTACCCCAGAGGAAGTTACGACAACGTTTATCAATTTCATCACAAAGTCCTAAAGGAAGAGGCACTGTCTGCATAGCATAAGTTGGCATAGCCGACATAACAGACGACACAAGAGTATGCCTGGCAGCCATCGATAACATGTTAGACTTCCAATTGGCTAGGCGAGCATCCATCTTATCCAAAAGAAAACTGTACGTAGCCTTTGAACTTCATTCATGTAAAATTGGCATTCCCAGATATTTCCCCAGATTTGACGTCGGAGTAAAATTCAGAAATTCACTGATTTCTCTGCTTTTTATATGATTTACATTCTTTGAGAAGTAAACTCTTGATTTTCCAGCATTTACTTTCTGTCCCGAAATGTCACAAAAGTCATCCAAGATAGCCTTAATAACCCCTGCGTTATCTAGATCTGCTTCTGCAAACAAAATGAGATCATCAGCAAAAAAATATGAGAGACAGGAGTACCTCGTTTGGAGAGCCTAAACGGTTGCCAAACACCCTCTTCAACTGTCGTTTGTATAAGATGCCCCAATCTTTCTATCATGATAACAAAAAGATACGGCGATATTGGGTCACCTTGTCTAACCCCTCTGAAAGGGCAAAACATATTAGTAGCTTCGCCATTCCAAAGCAATTGCAAATGAGACGTTGACATACAAGCTTGAATAACTTTGCTCAGATATTTAGGAATCTTGAGTTCTTTTAGACAATCGTAGACAAAATTCCATCTCACCCGATCATAAGCCTTCTCTAAATCAATCTTGATGGCCATGAAACCCTTTTTTCTTTTTAAAGACTTCATAGAGTGAATGATCTCCTGCACAAGTAAAACATTATCTGAACTCTGACGCCCTTTAACAAAACTACACTGATTCGGGGCTATCACCAAAGGCATAATTGCCTTGAGTCTGTTTGATATAACCTTCGTAACAATCTTGTAAACAACATTGCAAAGACTTATAGGACGAAAATCACGAAACGTCTCAGGATGTTCCACCTTCGGAATGAGAACAATCTGAGTCCCATTGATTTGTCGTATCCACATCGGATCATTGAAAGCTCTTTTCACTAATTCAATCACTGACGGTCTTACAGTTTCCCATTGGCTTTGGTAAAATAGCGGATTGAAACTGTCTAGCCCTGGTGCTTTCAACGGCCCCATATCAAACAAAGCTCTTTTAATCTCTTGCTCTTCAACCGATCTCCCCAGAATATGCAAATCTGCATCATCAATCTCAGGATAAGTGCATCCGAATACCAAAGATCCATTATAATTATGGGTTTCTGTATACAAAGTTTCGAAGAATTGGCTTCCCAATCTCATAATTTCTGCTGCATTATAAGTCCATTCCCCAGATTCAAGCTTTAATGCTTCAATTTTATTCCTTCTTCGTCTGCCATTAACCACAGAATGGAAGTATCTAGTATTACGATCTCCATCCACATACCAATTAGCCCGAGAGTATTGAAGCCACATGACTTCTTCCCGTGCCAAAAGTTTTTCAAGCTCTCCCCATAGCTCCCCTCGTAACTTCTCAAGGTGCTCCGAGATACCTACCGAAGCCATCTTTGCATTAATCCCATCTAATCTTCGATATAATCTATCTTTCATATAGGATATATTGCTGAAAACCTCTTTATTCCATAACCTCGGATCCTCAGTAAATTGTTTAACAGATCTGCACCAGTCATCCTCCACCCCCCAGTGTGAATGAACAAAATTATTGAAATCATCATGCATAACCCAGGGAGCGAAAAATCTAAAAGGCCTTCGATTCTTTGCCGTAAGAACATGAGATTTAGTATCAACCAACACCGGACAATGATCAGATTTATATTTTGGCAAATGTGTCACTGTGGCATTAGGATTATTTCTAAACCAGCAGTTATTAACCAAGGCTCTGTCTATTCTGCTCTGGCTATTCAGATTCCCCCAAGTAAATTGAGGTCCATTAAAACCAATATCAAGTAACTCGCTACTCAGAAGCCAATTCCGAAAAGACCTATCAATACCATTAGTCTTCCTGTGATTCTTACTCCAGCGTTCCTCGGGATGAGAAACAGCATTAAAATCACCAATCACAAGAAAGAAAAGAAATAACAAAGAAGTCAAACTGACTAAATGAAAACGAACCAAGTTTTTATTATACCCGAGAAAATGACCCAAGTTGAGTTTTCATAATCATGAGCACTATCATAAAAGCTAATACTTCTAAGAGCAATGATAACATTTAAAATTGTTATTAATTACCTAGAATGTCCCGGAACAAAATCTGTTGCACAGTGGCATGAAGGTAAACAGAAATGGAGTTGGGATTAGCATAAGTTAACAAATCAGCAGCAGTATGCCTATTACCATTGTCATCAAATATAGAGCCTCCAACCTTATAGTCCCAATCAAATGATCAAAACTAAAGCCATTATAAGGCAACACTCCCACTTCCTTCAGCCCATCTCTCACCGCCGACTGCCACTGCCTCACCGTCGGCTCGAACGTCACCACCTTCTCCACCCACTCATACGACTCCTTCACCAGCCCCTCGTCCCAGCCCACTTCCCTCACAAACTCAGGCTCAGCCCGCGAATAAAACCCTGCATTTATTACCGACCCGCCGCCCAGGGCCCGGGCCCGGCCGTTGAGAACACCGTTAGTGGAGATGAACTGTTGGGTGAGGGAAGATGGGGTTATGTCAGTGAGGGAATTAAGAAAGTTGTTAAGTTTAATTTTTTCAGGTTGGCTGTAGGGTGAGCCTCCTTTTTCAAGAACTAGGACCGTGGCTCTTTGTGAGAGTGTTGCTGCTAAGGGACAACCACATGTTCCTCCACCTATCACTATGTAGTCATATTGTGACACTTTTGGTGCTGTCTTTGCTTCTTTGATGAACGTCAAATATGGAGCTGTATACATTATAAACACAGAAAGAAAGAGATTGCACAAATTGGATTATTGGTACGTTGGTGAGAATATATAAATATCAAAGTATAAATAAAAATCATGTTGGGAAAACTATTTTTTCACCTAGACCTGATAATACTTGAATATAACTTAATAATCCCAAATATCTTAAAATTATATAAAAAAAGATGCATTTTCAGAAACATCAGTTTAAACTGAAGTCGCTTAAGGGTTAGAACTTAATGTCCATCTATATATAAAAAGTTGTTTCAAACTCATCTTAAACTTGTATGAGTTTTGAAGATTATGTTTTTTGATTTTTTGTCTGGCAGTCGAAATATAAAAAGAAAGCAAAGAGATGACATTCAAATATACAATTCAACCAACGAAAAAGAAAGGAATTATGTGTGGGAGAAAACGAAATAGCTGGAAAAAAAAACTCATCACGATTGTTGAAAATTAGAGCTAGGAAAACGGGCCGGCCCTTCACGGGCTCGGGCCTAAACGAGCCGGCCCGTTTAGGCCCGTTTCCTAAAAAGTACCATATTTTTGAAGCCCGCGGCCCTACAGGGCTGGCCCTTCACGGGCTCGGGCCTAAATGGGCTTAAACTCATTTTAATTCAAAAAATTTTTTTTAAGGTTTTACAATTTATTTGTTATTTTGCTTTAAATTGGTATACATTATTTTTAAAACTCATAAATTTTTAGTTAAAATAATCATCTAATGTCCAAATTAGCCTTTTTTTTTAAGTTTAAATGAATAAAACATTATAGAAAATAAAATAAATCAAACCAATTAATAAGTGTTTACCTGTTATTAATACTCTATTAGGAACTTAGGTGTCTCTCATATTGATAATTTGATATAATGATATTATATTTATTAATTTATTTTAAAAAAATATTAAACGGGCCTAAAAGGGCCGGCCCGCATGGCTTCAGGGCTGGCCCTACAGGGCCGGCCCTTTTAGGCCCGCTTCCATTTTCAGCCTCTAAATCATAGGCCCGACCCTTGACGAGCTCGACCCGAATTCCCGGCTTTACTTCGGCTCTACTGAAAATAGAGAGCCATACCCTTTTGTGAGTAAGAGAAGTCATTAAAGAAGAAGAGGCTTCCAGCAAGAAATGGCCAAATAAGTTGGAGAAACCTACAACCCATTTCAGGTTTGTTTTTCTTCACAGAATCGAAGCTGATTTAACATGCTTTTTTGTTTTTGCCAAGGATTTAACATGCTTTTATGGTATATCAAATCGCCATAATGGTTTGAAATTAATGTTTCACCAACTTTCACAATTTTTGTTATACAGTGCTTATTTAAAATAGCTTATTTTTAGGTAATAAGTGCTTATAAATCATGATTTACGGTATATGAGGTAAGTATGTGAGAGGAGTTTTATCTCAACTTACGTAATAAGGACTTATTATCTAAAAATAAGTGATATCAAACACAGACACAATATAATTACCCGTGAAAATGGTTTCTGTTTTTTTTTTTTTGAATTTCTTCCCCGCTATCCGGCTATCCCACACCCCTGCGCGTGAAAATTGTTTCTGCCAGCGTGGTCTACATCATATCCTGTCCAAATCATAGATCCATACTTATTTTATTTTATTTATATATTCTCAATATTTTCTGGATTAATAATGTAGAATTTAGAATATTTCTATTTTTTCTAACGGTTACTTTTTGAAGAAAAATAAAATTATTATGTTAAAAATGAAAAGTAAAAAATGTTGGAAAAATTAATTATTTAGTTGTTAAGTTTTACCGAATCTATAACTCATTCCTTATAATTTTATTGATTTTGTAACTCATCCATCCTTTTTTGTATTACATCACAATAAGATGATCTTCACGCTATCATTTTCTTTTCTTTTTTAATCCACTTTTATTTATTTTATTTTTTTGCCAAGGTTTTAATCCACTTTTATACTCTTTGGTACACATCCACTTTTATACTCTATATGTGGCCCTCCAATCTTCGATCTTCATTCTTGAGCCATAAACTTTTGCTAGTCATAATCTTATATATAGTAAAAATAAGTAAATATAAAACTTGAGCAAATCCTAAAATATAAATATGAAAATTAAAATATAGTAAAAATTGGTAAATATAAAAATTTGAGCAAATCTCATAACATGACTTAACAAATCTGATTTTAACATACAATTTGGGTTACTAATAAAGTTTAGAAAAATGAGATGCTCAAAATCAAAAAATGAACCAACATTTAAATAGATCGTAATTTAACTAGTTGCTAAAAATAATGAGAAAAATTGTTATTGTTTTATTATTATTATTTCTATTGATATATTTAAGTTTAATGTCGGTTGTTTTTAGTCTATATAATTTAGTGTAATCAAAAAATTTTTTACTGGAATAAAACAACAATAAAAAAATTCAGTATTTTATTCCTTCACCGTCTCTTTTGTGCTCTCTACTTTTTTCCTGCATTCTTCTCTCTGTATTTATCTTCAAACCAATGGTATCATCAGAAATTAGATATCGTTTCTAGTATGTGATTTTTCTTCTTAGATACAATGAAACTAAAAATGTCATTTGAAAAAAATGAAAGCTTGCATGGAGAAGAATTACTACTACAGAAAGGCCTTTTTATGACGGTTATTGTTAACCAAATATGATGGTTTAGAACCATCTTATGTGCGGGTGCTCTATATAGTGCAAATAAATAATAGTTTCGAATCATAATTCTTTATTAATAACGGTAATGTATTGACTTTATTTTTTTTATTATATATAGCTATATTATTTGTTTTTATTTATTTTTACTATTAATATTTATCATATAAGACACAATATAATCATTGATAATAAAAGATAATAATATTAAATAAAAATTTATATTTATATTATTCAAAATTCAATACATTATAAATAAATATAATACAATTTAAAAGAAATTAATAAACACTCTCACAATAAAAAATTATCTTATAATGTTTTGAATTTTAAAAGAAGATCAATTAAAAAAATCCACAATATTCTCCAATAATTTTGCTGTAGATTGTCCATACACTACTACAAAATATGGATTTAGCGGCGCTAATCTTATGGCACTCCTTCAACTAAGCACCGGAGGAGACTTCTTATTTTTTAAAAAAATAAATAAATGTGACAGCTACGATGCTTGAGCAGGAAAGCGCCATACAAGGTGTTATTTTTTTTAAAAAAAAAAGTAATCCCTTTACTTCTATTATAAAAAAAAAAGTGTGGCAACTATAGAATAATAGAAATTCTGTTAGTGTCAAAGCTCAATTACTATGATAAGATACTTTTTTGAGAAAATTTATCTATAATAAAAAATAAAAATTAAATTTAAAAATCGGTTTAGAGGTTAAAACTTAAAAATAAATTATCCTTATTAAAAAGGATTTTAATTGTTTTTTAATAAAAGTTCTTGGACGACGCTTTATAATAAAGTGTTGTGTAAGATGTGGCCTTAAACGACGATTTGAAACAAAATGCCGGCTAAGAAAAGAATTTTAATTTTTTTTAATAAAAAACCTTAGATGACAGTATGACCTTGACTGATGCTTTATTTCAAAACGCCGGCTAAGACCTCATCTATCAAGGCATCGCGCCTTGATAATTCAAGGCAAAGGTGCCTTGAACGGCGTTCTCTTGGAAAGCGTCGTTCAAGGCACCAAAGTTGCCTTGAATTATCAAGTTGAATTATGAAGGCATCACGTGGTGTCTTGATAATTTCAAAGCACCATGTGTGTCTTGATATTTTAAGTATCTTGGACGGCGGTTGGTTTTTAAATGTCATTCAAGGTTCAGTTTTAGACAGTATTTGGTAATCAAGTGCCGTCCAACACCTTTTTTTTAAAAAAAAATTGGTCATCATTTTTTTTTAAATTGAGAAACCTTGGCACTTTGAGAAAAAACGTTGTAGCTTCTGTCTTTTTTTAAAAAAAAAATTGGCTATCATTTTTTTTAAAATTGAGAAGCTTCGGCATTTTGATAAAAAACATCATAGCTTCTCTCACCTTGTAATTTAATTTTGATAACCCGCCGTTTTCATTTTCATTTTTATCTTCCCGCTTTCTCTCTAACTCTCCCGTTTCCTAGACCTTCGTTGCTGTAGAAAGCTTCCTCTCCTATGTTTTTTTTTCTTGTCTCGGCCTCCTTTAGAAGCTTCCTAGCGTGTAAGTGTTTTTCTTTTTTCAACATGTTGTTTCACGTTTTCTTTTAGTTAAAATCTATCATAAATCTTATATGTGTGCTCATAATTTTTGTTTTCAGGTATTTATTTGAAGTACCAACTCTATTTTGTTGAACTTCTTATACATTGTAAGTTTTTTACTTTTGTGAGCTTACAAATATAATAATACTTAATTTAATTCTCCGTAAAAGTAATGTGTATGGCTCAAGTTTAAGCAACTTAAATGCTGGAGTTCTTTTATGCTTAATACATGAAGACGCAATATTGCAAAAAAAATGCGTGCTATATTTTTTTCATTTTGCTGTGAATTGTATTGTATATTGCTGTGGACTGTGGATTTTCAATTATAAATGGATGTTTTCATCAGGAAAATAAAATAATTATGAAAAATTATTTTTTTAAAATAAAAGACTTCCTACGGCGCTTCAGCCGCTTCACCAGGAAAGTGTCGTAGGAAGTCATAAAATTAATTTTTTAAAATAAAAGACTTCCTACGGCACTTATCTAGGGAAGTGCCGTTTTGACTTCCTACGGCACTTCCCTAGAGAAGTGTCATAGGAAGTGATATTTTTAAAAAAAAAATATTAATCAAGCTACGGCACTTCTATATATTCAAGAAACGTTGTAACTTGTTTAATGACACTGGAAGCTACGATGCTTCCCAAGTGGCATAATATTCTTTAAATTAAGCATCACAACTTGTATTTTTTGTAGTAGTGATAGATCATGTATCAGGGTGCTCCAAAAATTTCCATCACATAGCTTTGAAAATAACTGTGAAAGTCAGAATATAGAAAAAATTGGAAAATATAAAAACTTGAGCAAATCGTAAAACTTGATTCAACAAACCTAATTTCAACCTACAGTTTGGATTGCTAAAGTTTAGGAATGTGAGATGCTCAAAAATTAAAAATTCAGCATTTTACCTGATCATTTTTTTCATGTTCTTTGCTTTCTCTTGCATTTTTTCCTCTCTTTTAATTTTCAAACCAACGACCATCATCATATTAGATATCATAATCTTAACCGGCGACCTTAAGCATCAACTAGTGACTCAAAAATTAAACCTTAAGCATCAACTTTTCCATGGTTAGCTAAAGTTTAGGAATGTGACATGCTCAAAAATTAAAAATTTTCTTTTTCATTTTCCTCTTCAAGATGTAGTTTATAATTAAATATGGGTAAGTTTTAAAGTTTCTATTATTTTTTAAAAAATTTAATGACTCAAATCACCTCCCCTTAATTTTGGTAAAATAATTGAAAGTGCCTTGTAACAAAAATCCGAATGAGTATTGAACAATTTCATTAACAAAATTAAAGTAAATGTCTAATATCTTTTTTATTTTTTATGATAATGAATAAAGAGTTATGAAAGTAAGTACGTTTTCAAAGGGTATTTTCTCTCGGATTAATAACATATGAAAACTTTTTAAATTGCTAACCATGCTGTGAACTTATGAAAAGCAAAATAAGAACATCATTTAACATTTTTTTTTCGCAAAACTTTGGAATTGTTTAATTTTATTCTTTATTTTTATGTTCTTAGAACAACTTTGTAGAATAATTTTTTTAAAAAAATTAAAATAAAAAATATCTGTTTGAATCATTATTTTGAAAAACATATTTTAAAATGGTCAAATGAATGGTGAAAAACTAATTTGCTTTATTAATATGACCATTGTCGTTAATGAAAATACAATAATGTTATATGTCTCTGATCTAATTTTGTGGAACAAAACGTAATAAAACATGTCAAAAAGATGTTCTATTAATTTTTTTTTTCCTACAACAAAATTTTGATTTCTTTTTCAGAACACATAACGAAAGGCATATATTTCAAACATGGTTTTTATTTTTCAAATAAAAACCTACCTTTTTTTATTTGATGAAGGGTTTCTCTTTTAAAGCTTAAAACATAAAAGATTTTTATTTCTCCTAATAAAGACACTTCTTATAATTTAAACTTATATTCACTTTTTATTAGGATGAAGCCCCGCTTACCATCTTAATGAAACATGGCTTTTATCTTCTTTTTTTTTTTGGTGGAGGGCCCATATGATATACTGGGAGAATGTGTGGTCCATTGTGCAGCATAAAAGATTACAGAATTAAATCAACCATCAATAAAAGTTGGGCAACGGGAAAAGTACTTTAGGATAGGGAAAGAAATAGGTTAGGCATTTTAACGGGGCCTACGGACCTAGTTAGAGCTTGGTATATCTTGGCCTGTTAAATACAAAATTTAGGCCCCCTGCTTTTTTAAAAACGCTAGACTTTTTTTGTAAAGATCTAGCCTACAAGCTCATAGGGACTAATGCAAAATATTATATTTGACTTCAGTTAAAAATGCATTATCACTAAAGTATGTAGGATGAAGTAGAAATAAGAATAACGGAAAATAGATATTATAACGTTAATTATAAAGAACTTAACGTCGTAAAGGAATATATTACGACATTAGTTATAAACACTATAAAAAACAAATTTATTTACCTTCGAGTGCTTCCATGTTGTAACACTCCAAATTTTATTCACCAAGAATATATTGTAATTATTTTATATATTCAATGAAATGGTGAATATTTAAGGCCAAAGGAATTAAATATTAAAAATTGAAAGTGGAATAGTGGTTTCAGTGAAATTGCCTGCGAGGCAGTGAGATTGTCATATAGTTTTGGAAGACCATATGATGACCAAAAATTATGAAATTTTACAGGGTGAAAGTAGACATCCTAAGCTTTAATTTGATAGGTATTATAAGCCATTTTGACTTGTGTATTAAGGATTATGAATTTTTGAATTTTTCCCAGTGAAATTGACTAATTTTTGGAGCAGCGGTCAAAGATTGAAAATCTGGTAATGATATGATCCTAGACAGTAAACTTCCATATTTTTTTCTTGAAATTAGACTCAATAAGGGTTCCATAGGCTTTGGAATCGCATCAAAATGATGTCTACAAAATTAGTTATGATTTTTCAAAGTTAAGGCAAAAAATCTGCCAGAATTGGCATTATTCCGAAAATTAAAAATAAAAGGTGTTAGAAATTGATTAATGGAATTAAAATGCCAAGTGTCATGATCATATGAGGAGGGGATTAAATTATAATGGATTTGTATGAGCACATGTCAAATTGCATTAAAAAAATGCTACATGGACAAATAATGATGAAATGGTATGCTAACTTGAGTGCAAGAATTGGTCTAGTTGGAAGAGTAATGGTTTAGTTGGAGCATGAGAAATGGGAGCACGTTTTTTATTAAATCTAACCAAGGGAGAAGGCTAGTTCAATGTTAAGGAGAGTTAAAGGGAGCAATTATGGAGGGAAGTATGGTGAAGTGCATGATGAAAATAGCTTGAGTGAATAAATGAAATAACTTAAGTGCTTGGAGGAGTGCAAACTTGGACTTAGTAGGAGATTGCTTGTCTTGTAAGATGAGAGGAGGTAGGGACGTTTTTAGGGGCAAGCAAAAGGGAGATCATTGATTCAATACAATGGAATTAGGTGGATAAATTATGAGGAAGAAGGGAATGGTGACAAGTGTCACAACTTGGGCCATAGATTAAATCAATGGTTAGGAAGGAAGAAGACTAAAATACTAAAACACATTTTCTCCCTCCCCTTGTGCATATTTCGTCCAAGCCATAGAGAAAAGGAAGAGAGAGTGAGCTTGGGAGTTTTGAAGACTAAGAGAGCAAGAGGAAGCAAGACATAAGCAAGCTAATCTTCAAGGTTGAGGAGAGAGAGAGAGAGAGAGAGAGAGAGAGAACGTCCTAGAAAGAGAGACACCAAGGATCAAGAGGGCCGAGTTGAGAGCCGGAATGACACGTTTTACGAGACACTGTTAAACAGAGGATTATAAAGCGTTGAGGTAGGGACATTATCCTTCATATACTATGCCATAAGTTATGTAATTGTGTGGATGCCATTGTTTTATAAATGCGCTTTATTAATCAACACGATTTGCCCAGAGAGGGGCCAGAAGTGTCAGAGGCATTTACACTGGAGTTGGTGAAAATCCAACCGGTGCAGAATAGTGGGGCTGGGCCCTATTCATGTATACATGCAGATGATATGTTTATATTGTTCATTAATTGGTGCATACATGGCATATATCATATTTACTTTTCGCATTTTCTATGAACGATAGCATGTTTCTACTGGGATTCTTCGGAATCTCACCCTATTTTTAAACAAACATATCAGCGGGTGCTAGTGGATCGAAAGGCGAAGACGTAGACGCCGGAAAGTGAATGGCATGTGTTTCGAGGTGAGGACAAGATCGTGGTCATAATTAGTTTATTTTGTGATATTTTGGTGAAATTTATAAATATTAAAACTTCCGTTGTATTTTCTGTTTTTCGTAGATGAACGATATCAGAGTTGTAAACGAATATTTTTATTAGTATAATTGTACTTTTCTGTATGCCTATTGAATTCCGTCTTTATTACTCTTCGATTATTGAAATGGAAACGGGTTTTGACACACGTCACCAGATATGGTGGGCCACATCGCTGCCCTGTGTCCCTGCTATCTCACCTTTGAGGCTCCACGTGTCCACGTTAGTGCATTGTTCAAATCACAAATTGGTTGCTTTTTGTGACAAACAGAGGATTTGGACCCTTGACCTTACACGCACTATTGTGCCTTTACCAGTTTAGCTGTTTTGAACTTACAATCTTTATTTACAAAATTATATACTCCTTTCGGTCTTTAATATAAAATATATTTGGGAAGTTGATCCTGATCCTAAATATAAGACATAATTTTCATATTTGTTAATATTTTTCTAATTTACCCCTATTGATGTCCTCTCAATAATAATCAAGAATGAGAGAAAATAGGGAAATTAAGAAAAATGATATGGTGTTTTAGAAAATACATATTATATTAACTAACTTAACTAACTTCCTTAATATAATCAAATTAGGAAAATATGTTTTATATTAAAGACCAGAGGAGTATATTATTTCAATTCACAAAAACAGATATAATATTTATATTCTACAAACATATTTAAATATACTATATATATAATTTGTGTATAATATATATATATATATATATTCTGTTAAATTTTGTGGAACAAAACGTAATAAAACATGTCAAAAAGATGTTCTGTTAAATTTTTTTTTCTACAACAAAATTTTGATTTCTTCTTCGGAACAGATAACGAAATACACATTTTTCAAACATAGTAGTTTTTATTTTTCAAAATAAAAACCTGTTTTTCTTAATTTAATGAAGGTTTCCCTTTTAAGACTTAAAACATAAAAAATTTTCATTTCTCTAAATAAATACACTTAGCATGATTCAAACTTATATTCTTTTTTTATTGGGATGAAGCCCCGCTCACCACCTTAACGAAACTTGCCTTTTATCTTTTTTTAGTGGTGGGTCCATATGATATACTGGGCGAATGTGTGGTCCATTGTGCGGCATAAAAAAAAAAAAAGATTACAAAATTAAATCAACCATCAATAAAAGTTGGGACGGCAGTAAAAGTAGGTGGGGATAGGGAAAGAAATAGGTTAGGCATTTTAACGGGGCCTACGGACCTAGTAAGAGCTTGGTATATCTTGGCCTGTTTAATAAAAAGTTTATGCCCTATGTGTAATACTTTAAATTTTATTTTTTAATATATCTTATAAACATTTGTAACATTTAATAAAATAGAAGGGTGAATTTTAAAGAATGTGATTATACTGTTAGTGAGATTTTCTATAAGACAATGAGATTGTCATGTGAAATTGAATGACTAAATGATATTCAAAAATTATGAAATTTTATAGGACGAAAGTAGACATCATAAGCTTTAATTTGATAGGTCATGGTAATTATTTGGAGCTGTACGCAAGGAGTTATGAAATTTTGAAATTAGCCCAGAGAAACTAGCTATTTTTTGGGACAGCATCCAAAGATTTAAATTCTGGAAATTGTGAGCTTCTAATTGGCTAAAGGCTATATTTTTCCTTGAAATTAAACTCAATAAGGGTTTTATAACCTTTAGAATTACTCCAATTTAATGTCTACAAATTAAGTTATGATTTTTTAAAGTTTGGGTAAAAAATTTACCAAAATTGACACAAATCTAAAAATGGGGAAAATTTTGTGATGGTAACATGGTGATTTTGGGATAAACCCATAAGCCAATTGGCTAATCTAAAGGACCCTAGAACGTGTTTTTGCATGGGCCAAGAAGAGAGAAATATTATGTATATGTAATTGGATTTAAGACATCAATTGTATGTACATAAAGTTGATGACACAAAAAGTCAAAGTTTGATTTTTGGATTAATTAAATAATTAGAGAAATTGTGGGATATGTCATAAAAAGCTATTTCTCTTCCTCTTTGCTTCATAAACCGTGGCCAAGCTCATGGGGGGAGTTTTGAGATCTTAGAGAGAAGGAGGGGCAATTTCACCAGGTAAGCTTGATTTCTTCAGTGAATTAGCTCATGATTTGAATAATCCTTCCTCTAAGCTACTTCTTTATATGATTCAAGGTGTGTTGAAGCAAAATTTCATTGTTTAAGGGAGCTAGGGTTTCCTCCAAAGAGGGAACAACAAGAAGGAAGTAAAGATGACTTCCTAAACTTCAATCTTTGGTTATTCTAGCTGTTGTGGTTAGTTTAATCGGGGAATTTATGCTGGATTTACTGTGATTGTAAATTTGGGAAAATGTTTAACCCTAAGAGTTATGCTGTCAAAATTGGGTCTAAATGATAGTTATAATTTAATTAAATAGTTAATAAAGTGATTAGAAGTAGAAAGGAGCAAGTCTGCAGAGTTAGAGTTGTAAAACCCTAATTTTTTCTAGAGAATCATGGGATTTAGCTAGCTCTAGTTAAGGGGGTTAAAGTTAAATTTTTTATAATTTGATTATTCCATTATGTTCAAGAGGAAAAATTAGATGGAGTTATAGTTGAACACTTTTCCAGAAAAGCCTTAAAAAATATAATGACAAAAACGCCCCTGATATCCTGAATTGGGGCTGCCAAGGGCATTTTTGTTTTTTGGCAATGAATTTGGTAATTCTGAGGCTGGAAATAGATTCCTTAGGAGAAAATATATTATAATAGCCTAAGTCAAAATTTTGGGAAAAATACAGTCAGACCGGGTACAATGGGGCCAGGCTAGGTCCTAGGGGCATTTTGGTAAATTTTCACTATAGACTCATATATAACCACTAAAAACACTATAGATGTGTCTAAAATGGTACATGAATGGATTTTAACCTAATTTTTGTACATTTGGGATTTTAGGATCGAATAGTCAGTCAAGGGAAGGATGATCCAGGTAGGGATCTTACCTTATTTACATGTATTTGATATCTATGCTTGTGTAGTAATATATGTGATTGCTTTACTTGATTGTATAGAGCATATTTGAATAAGGAAGCTCTGTTTCTGTCTATACTGTGGCCATGATTATGTTGCATGAAACATTGAGCATACAGAAATGTCATTATGGGGCATGCATCTAGTTAAAGCTAGCATGCCATACACATAACATCTATCATGCATTCTGTCATACCCTTATTTATTTTGACTTGCAGCGGAATATTAATGCATGGTTCAGTGGGTGACACAGGAATAACATAAATATACTGATAATATATGCATGATTATAGGAATTTCCCATAGGGGTTCGTACAAAACAATTACAAACCTTGTAGCTGCACAGGGCTTTAGGGTAGAGCCGGTAATATGGGCTCAACCTGTGAGCCTGCGGGTTTTGACGGGTTAGGGTTGGGAAAATCCCAACCAGCAAAAATGTGGGCCCACAGGCCCGCACCGCATAACCCGCTGGTTGACGGGTTGGGCCGTAAAATTTTTTATTTTTTATTTACATATAATAATTTTACAAAACTTATAAGTTTTCTACTCTTATCTTGGTACCTCCTAATCCAAAGAGAAAAAATCTTAACTTCTTCCCTTCTTTAAACAAAATTATTATATCTTGATTGCTTGAGGATAAGTTTATGTTTTGTTTATAAACTTTAACAAATTTGATAACTTTATCTCTTAAATTTTAGATTATGTTTTTAAATTTTTATAAAAGAAATGATTGATACTAGGAAGGTAAATTTAATTACTCATATATATGTGTCTCATATTTTCAATCCTCTTTAAAAAATATGAATTTTTTTTTTCAAAAAAAAAAAATTCGGGCCCGCGGGCTGGCCCGCAACCCGCACACTGCGGGTTAGGGTTGTCATTTTGCCAGCCCGCAGAAGTGCAGGCTGCACAAGCCCGCGGGTATTCCCATCTATACTTTAGGGGATCTAAACCCGTGCTAGTGAAACGGAGACATCTTTCCGTCTTCGTTCCACCACTACATTCCTCCCGTGTAATTCTCTTCTCTGCTTTCAATACACCTCTTGTTTTCACATGTCTAATTTGTTGGTAGTGGAGGATGAGATTCAGAAGAATTTTAGTAGGAAAACAGTACCAATATGACATGCTTGCATTACATAACTCATGCTCACATAATAACATATCTTCGTGTTTAATGTTTCAAACAACATACTTATGGCCATAGCATAAACATAAATAGAGCTTCAATCATTCATATATGTTTCACATAATCAAGCAAAGCAATAACATGCATCAATATACCAACACAAGTATCAGATACACGCAGGAGAGGTAAGTTCCCTACCTTATGTCCCTTTTGCTAAATATAAATAGTTCCTCAATCTACGTGCAAACAACTTGAGCTCCATATTCCATCCTACAATGCCAAATGTACTGTTTAGTTACTTCCATAGTGTTTCTGGGGGTTATATGAATCTATATTAAAAAGTTACTAAAATGCCCCTGAGACCCCACCCGGCTTGCCCGCCCCCACCATACCTGGTCCAACCGTACATTTCCCGAAATTCTAACCCAAGTTATCCTAACATATTTCCACCCAAGAAATCCATTTTCGGATTTGGAATTACCAATTCACTGCCAAAAGATGAAATTGCCATTAGCAGCCCTACTTTAAGGGTTTCATGGGCGTTTTTGTACTTATGCTTTTTCGGGCTTTTCCGAAAAGGTGATCAACTGTAACCCCACCTAATTTTTCCTCCTGAACTCAATGGAATCATCAAATCATTAAAAATCACACTCTAAGGCCCATTTCTAGAGCTAGCTCAAACTTATAGGAACTCCGGGGGAAATTGGGGTTTTTGAAATCCGATTCCGCAAACTTATTCCTTTCTACTCCTAACTACGTTATTAACTATTTGATTGAGTTATAACTACCATTTAAACCTAATTTTGGTAGCATAACATTTCCAACAAACATTTTTCAATTTTCAAAAATAAAGACAATCCGGCGAAATTTCACCGATTAAACTACTCACAGCAGCCAGAACAATCAATATTTGAAGTTTTGAAAGTTACCTTAACTTCCATCTGGCTTTTCCCTTTGAGGACCAAACCCTAGCCTTTTCCAACTCCAATATTTTGCTTCAATAACACCTTAAATCATATAGAGGAGAAGCTTAGGAGAAGGATTACACACGTTAGGAGCTAATTCATTGAAGAAATCAAGCTTACCTGATGGAATTGCTCTTCTTTCTCTCTAAAAGTCACACAAGCTCTCCCTCTCTTTCCTTTAGCTTATGGCATTAGTTTTGAGTGAGAAAGATGAAGGAAATAAACTTTTATAATATGCTTATGTCATATTTTCTAATTTCCCAAGAATCCAAATTTTAACTTTTTCTCTTATGTACATGCAAATGATATGGATTCAATTAACATGTAACAATATTTCCCTCTTCTTCGCCTATGCTAAAGACATCCTAGGAGTCCCTTGAAATAGCAAGATGGGCTAATATAAATTTTAGCTCAAGATTACATTATTTACTAACACAATTTTCCATTTTCGGATTTAATGGCAGATTTTCTGCTCTAACTTTGAAAAATCATATCTAATTTTGTAGACATCGTTTCGAATTGATTCCCGAGGCTATAGAACCCTTATTGAGTCTAGTTTCAAGTAAAAATATAGAATCTTTCCAATTAGAAGCATATAATTCCCAGATTTTTAATATTTGCATGATGTTCTAGAAACTTCACAGTTTTTCTGGGCTGACTTCAAAAATTTATAACTTTTTGTATATAGCTCTAATTGATTCATATGCTTATCAAATTAAAGCTTAGGATGTCTACTTTCACCTCATAAAATTTCATAATTTTTTCTCATCATTTGGTCTTCCAAACCTCAAACGAACTCACTGCCTCACTTGAAGCAATGAAACGACAAGCACTTGCAACTTCAATAAATTCCATTTTTGTATACAAATTTCTCATACTCTTTAATTCACCATTTTATTCTCTTTAATACCTCAAAGATATAAAAAAAATTAGGAAATAAATTTGGAACACCTGCTAAACCGAGGCTTAGTAGTTCACTTAATTCAAGCTTATTCCCAAGCCTCTGATCCCAAAATTCAGGATATTACATATACATTGTGGTAATTGTTTCCTACTGATATTCTCCCGAATCTCACCCTCCCCTACCAAAAATTTAGAAAGGTGAATACAAAAGGTATGCAGAGATTAGAGAAGAGAACTACATAAGAGGATTGCAGTCATAGAACAAAGACGGGAAGATGTCTCTGTTTCACTAGGACAGGTTTAGACACCCTAGTAGCCCTATACGACTACATTGATTGTAATAATCATGTACGAACTCCTATGGGAAATTTTCTGTAATTATGCACATATTATCAGTATATTTATGCTATTCCTATGTTACCCACCAAACCGTGCATTGCTACTCTAATTAAGAGGTATGTAAGGCTGGGCCTAACATTTTGGTATCAGAGCAAGCGGTTTTGGCAACAAGATAGTATACTAATAAGGTCTTGATTATATGGTAAAAGGAGATATGCATAGAATGGGACACTAGGTAGTGAATTTCCCCCTTTCCTGTGAATCAGCTCCGGAGAAATGGGGAATACCTGAAGGGCAGCCAGTATTACCATGCCAGTCCAAGGGCGGTATAAGGATGTCACGGACATCGAGGGAGTAAATCCGAATGACAACTTGGTGGAATTCAGGAAGCATATCATCTATTACGTGCTCAAGTACATGTAATGGCACTGATATACCATCCAGACATAGTATTTAGTCAGCCAGAAGCAGCTGGCATGATGCTTGAGACAAAAGTAGTCTCAGGGTACCAGTGGTTCAAAGCAGATAAAGTCGGTATCTATATTTTGGCACATGCACATAAAAGTTAATCGTGCTCAACCTAGAAAAATCTTAGGATAGGTGACCCCCTGGGAAGTTAAGTGGTAAGGTCATAGAGACTTGAGGAATAGTGATTGCCTTGAGACTTCTCCATGACTAATAATCATTTTAGTTAGATGATTTAATGAATACTTAGAAGCATGGGGATAATGATGATGAAATTACTTATTTTTAATTCGAGCCAATTCTATTGCAGTAAGTACAACGCGGAAAAGTTCACTTGATAAGGTGATGAGAAACTTGAGGTGTAGAATATGTTTTGAGGTTTCTCCATGCTAAGTGATGATCCTTAGTAACACTGTGATGTTAAAAGAATGTAGATATGATATACGATGCTATATGATGAGTGGTGATCATACCGTATATTGATCCTAGAGGATCCGATCTATGAATATTGAAGGTTGATGATAGGCCTGAATCAGCTTGAAGTTGAAATAATGCTTAGGTCAAAATTTGAATTGGTTGTACCATGGTTCTATTTTATGAGAGAAGTTGGAACCTTGTAAATAGTGTTGAACCTTCAGTAATGTTTTATAGGCGCTATTGATTATGATTTTCACATGCCTATTGGATATAATGGAGGAAAATGATTTCCAATCTATGTAATGTCAAGGTTCTAGATTTCCCTTATGAACCTAGAAGTTGGGTAGGGACAAAATACTCCCACAGAACTGAACTGAACTGAGTGCCTATGGGTATACTGAACTGAACATAGTGCTTATGGGTACACTGATATACCCAGACAGAGGATTGAGGTACGGAATAAGTAGGGGTTGCAATAATGGTTGTCCCTGAATACATTTCTGAATGAACTAAATTACGTACTATCACATTCTCTATGAATGATTGTGTTATTGCGGAGGTCAAGTGGGATCCAATTGAGGAAGTAAGACAAGTGTGGGCAGATAGTACAGCCCTACCTATATTGTATTTGATAGTATGAAACATCAGAGTCGGCAGTGGAAGCATAGTGAATTTACATGTAATATTTGAGGATAAAAGGAGAGCTTAAAAGTCCATACAAGTGTTGATCATCCCAACTCCTAAGAAGAATTGTGTGGTGCTAGGAGTCAAAGATAAGCTCCGGCTCTAAGAGAGTAACTTACTAAGTAGTGATTTTTCCCAGAATGGAATCTTGCTAAGTAGGATGGTGAGTTTGTATGGTCTGTAATGGTGTGCCTTATGTGGTTTATACTAAAGTAATCTGTGTGGTTCGTAGTGAAATGAGCTATATGGTAGTAATCTGTGTGGTTTATAGTGACGTGACCTATGTGGTCTGTTGTACGATGAACTGTATGGTTTGTTGTGCGGTAACTTATGTCGTTTGCTGTGTGGGTGACCTGTGTGGTATGCTGTATGGTGAATTGTGTGGTCTACTGTATAGTGACCTGTGTGGTTTGCTGTGTGGTGACCTGTGTGGCCTGCTGTGCAATCTGCAATAGGGTGAATGTAGTGATATGTGTGGCTGTGTGGTTTATAATGATGCAACTTGTGAGGTTTGCAGAAACATGAATTGTGTGGTCAGTAGTGCAATATGCGAGCAGAGATAGATTGAATATAATCATTATGTTGCACGGCTTGTGAGCCTGCACATGAAAAAGGGATGGATTAAGTGATAAGAAGTGATGCCCAAGTAGTAGACGTTCAAATTTCGAGGACAAAATTTATTGAATGGAGGGAGAAATGTAACACCTCAAATTTTATTCCCAAATATGCCTTGTAAACATTTATAGCATTTAATAAAATGGAAGGGTGAATTTTGGAGAATGTGATTATGCTGCTAGTGAGATTTCTTGTAAGGCAGCGAGATTGTCATGTGAAATTGAGTGACCAAATGATGTTAAAACATTATGAAATTTTACAGGATAACAGTAGACATCCTAGCTTTAATTTGATAGGTGATGGGAATTATTTGGAGCTGTACATAAGGAGTTATGAATTTTTGAATTTAGCCTAGGGAAACTGGCTATTTCCTGGGACAGCGTCCAAAGATTTAAATTCTGGAAATTGTGAGCTTCTAGTTGGCTAAATGCTATATTTTTTTCTTAAAACTAGACTCAATAAGGGTTCTATAAACTTTGGAATTGCTCCAATTAGATGTGTACAAATTAAGTTATGATTTTTCAAAATTTAGGCAAAAAAATCTGCCAAAATTGACACAAATCTGAAAATGGGGAAAATTTTGTGATGGCAACATGGTAATTTTGGGATAAACCCATAAGCCAATTTGGCTGATCTAAAGGACCCTAGGATGTGTTTTTGCATGGGCCAAGAAGAGGGAAATATTATGTACATGTAATTAAGCTTAGGACATAAATTGTATGTACATAAAGTTGATGACACAAAAAGTCAAAGTTTGATTTTTTGGGTTAATTAAATAATTAGAGAAATTATGGGATATGTCATAAAAAGCTATTTCTCTTCCTCCTTGCTTCATAAATCGTGGCCAAGCTCATAGGAGAGCTAGAGAGAGAGAGAGAGAGAGAGTTTTGAGATCTTAGAGAGAAGGAGGATCAATTTCACCAAGTAAGCTTGATTTCTTTAGTGAATTAGCTCCTAACTTGAATAATCATTCCTTTAAGCTACTCCTTTACATGATTCAAGGTGTGTTGAAGCAAAATTTCATTGTTTAAGGGAGCTAGGGTTTTGGCCAAACAAGGAACAACAAGAAGGAAGCAAAGGTGTAATATCCCAAATTTTGGGATTGGAGGTTTGGGAATAAGCTTAAATTAAGCGGACTTTTAAGCCCCGGTTTAGTAAATATTTCAAATCAATTTTCTAATATTCATTATATCTTTGGGGCATTAAAGAAAATAAAATGGTGAATTTTGAAGAAAGTGATTATGCTTCCAGTGAAATTTCCTATGAGGAAGTGAGCTTGTCATGAGGTTTTGGAAGACCAAATGATGAGGAAAAATTATGAAATTTTACAAGGTGAAAGTAGACATCCTAATCTTTAATTTGACAGGTCATATGATGCAATTAAAGCTATATACAAAAATTTATGAATTTTTAAAGTTTGCCTAGTGAATTTGATTATTTTCTGGAACAGCATACAAAGATTAAAATTCTGGGAATTTTGTGCTTCCAACTAGCAAAAGTATATATATTTTTCCTTGAAAGTAGACTTATTAAGGGTTCCATAGCCTTTGGAATCACTTCAATTTGAGTTTTCTAGAATTAGTTATGATTTTTCAAAGTTTGTGCAGAAAATCTTCCAGAATTTTGTAAGGATCCGAAATTTGGAAATTAATTAAAGGAAAAGAGGAAATATTATAAAATATCATCCTCTTCCTTCCATCAACCCATAACTGACATATTTTTCCTGAAAATAGAGGGAGAAAGCTTGAGAGATTTTAGAGAGAGAAGGAGAAGAGAACTCATAAGGTAGGTCAATTTCTTCAGTGAATTCGTACCTAACGCGTATAACTCTTCTTCTAAGCTCCTCTTCTATGTTATTTAAGGTGTTGGAAGCTTGAATTTCAGTGTGGCGAAGGCTAAGGTTCAGCAATATCAAGGGAGAGCCAAAGGGAGCTTAAGGTAACCTCCAAAACTTCAATATTTGATTGTTCTGACTGTTGTGAGTAGTTTAATCAGTGAAATTCTGATTGATTTGCTTTGATTTCCAATTTGGTAAAGGAGTTGGCCTAAGTGTTATGCTGCTAAAATTGAGTCTAAATGGTAGTTATAACATAATTAAATAGTTAATAAAGTGGTTAGGAGTATAAAGGAATAAGTCTGCAGAGTCGGATTTCAAAAACCTCAATTTTTCTTGGAGTTCCTATAAGTTTCAGGTAGCTCTAATTATGGGGCTAGGAGTTGGATTTTCAATGATTTGATGATTCCATAGTGTTCAGGAGGGAAAATTAGGTGGGGTTATAGTTGGTTACTTTTTTGGAAAAGCCCGAAAAAGCATAATTACGAAAACGCCTCTGAAACCCTTAAAGTAGGGCTGCCAAGGGCAATTTCATCTTTTGGCAGCGAATTTGGTAATTCTGAGTCCGGAAATGGATTCCTTGAGTGGAAATATGTCAGGATAGCCCAGGTTAGAATTTCGAGAAAAGTGTAGTCGGACCAGGTATGGTGGGGCTGGGTCGGTCCCTGAGGGCATTTTGATAAATTTTCACCATAGGCTAATATAACAATTATAAACACTATGGAAGTACCTAAAATGGTACATGCATGAGTTTTAACTTAATTCTTGTACATTTGACATTTTAGGATCAAGTTGAGAGCCTGTATTTGATATTGGTGTTGGTGTATTGATGCATGTTATTGCTTTGCTTGATTATGTGAAACATATATGAATGATTGAAGCTCTATTTCTGGTTATACTGTGTCCATAATTTTGTTGCACAAAATATTAAGCACGCAAATATGTCATTGTGTTAGCATGATTTTTTGTAATGCAAGCATGTCATGCATTAAGCACTTATCTTGTATGTATATTGGTACTGTTTTCCTACTAAAATTCTCTCGAATCTCACCCTCTCCTACCAACAATTTAGACAGGAGGAGATAGAAGATACACTGAGAACAAAGAAAAGAACCGTACGAGGGGATTACGGTGGTGGAACAAAGATGGGAAGATGTCTCCATTTCATTCAGACGGGTTTAGACACCCTGGTGCCCTGTGCGACTACATTGATGGTAATGATTATATACGAACTCCTATAGAGAATTTCTGTAATCATGTTCATATTATCAGTATATTTACGCTATTCATGTGTTGCTCACCAAACCGCATATCATTTTCGATGAATATTTTGGTAAAGATGAAATTAAAATAAGTACGTGACAAAAGGTGACTTCCTAAACTTCAATATTTGGTTATTCTAGCTGTTATGGTTAGTTAATCGATGAATTTATATTGGATTTCCTGTGATTATAAATTTGGGAAAACATTAAACCCTAGGCATTATGCTATCAAAATTGAGTCTAAATTGTAGTTATAACATAATTAAATAGTTAATAAAGTGATTAGAAGTTGAAAGGAGCAAGTTTAAGGAGTAAGAATTGGAAAACCCCAATTTTTCTAAAAAAATCCTAAGATTTGGCCATCTCTAGTTAAGGGGGGTTAGAGTTGGATTTTTGATAATCTGATGATTCCATTGTGTTTAGGAGGGAAAATTAGGTGGGGTTACATTTGAATACTTTTCCAAAAAAGCCTTAAAAGGCATAATGACTAAAACGCCCCTGAAAACCCTGAATTAGGAATTGCTAAGGGCATTTTTGTCTTTTGGTGGTGAATTTGGTAATTCTGAGGCTGGAAATTGATTCCTTGGGAGAAAATATGTTAGAATAGTCCAATTCAAAATTTCGAGAAAAGTGCGGTCGAACCGAGTACGGTGGGGCTAGCCAGGCCGGGTCCTCGGGGGCATATTGGTAAATTTTCACTATAGACTCATATAACTGCTAAAAACACATGGAAGTTTCTAAAAGGTACATGAATGGGTTTTAACCTAATCTTGTACATTTAGGATTTTAGGATCGGACAGTAGCCTGAGCCAGATATAGAGTATCGGCCCTACAGTCAGTCTAGGGAAGAACGATCCAGGTAAGGAACTTACCTTATTTGCATGTATTTGATATCTTTGCTTGTGTAGTGATGTATGTAATTGCTTTACTTAATTATGTAGAGCATATTTGAATAATGAAGATCTGTTTTTGTTTATACTGTGGATATAGTTATGTTGCATAAAATATTGAGCATGCAGAAATATCATTATGAGGCATGCATCTAGTTAAAGCTAACATTTCATACACATAGCATCTATCATGCATGCATTATGGTAATTGTTTCCTACTGAGATTCTCCCGAATCTTACCCTCCCTTACTAACAATTTAGACAGGTGAATACAAAAGGTATGTAGAGATTAGAGAAGATAACTACATAAGAGGATTTCAGTGGTAGAACAAAGACGGAAAGATATTTCTGTTTCATTAGGACCGATTTAGACACCTTAGTAGCTCTATGCGGCTACATTGATTGTAATAATCATGTACGAACCCCTATGGGGAATTTCTATAATCATGCACATATTATTAGTATATTTATGCCATTCTTATGTTGCCCACCAAATTGCGCATTGCTACTCTGATTAATATCGGTAATAAGAGGTATGTAAGGTAGGGACTTACACTATGCTTCTTTAAATACGCTAGACTTTTTCCATAAAGATCTAGCCTACAAGCTCATAGGGACTAGTGCAAAATGCTATATTTGGCATCGATTAAAAATGCATTATCACTACAGACATAGGGTGAAGTAGAAATAAGGGTAATGGAAAATAGATATTACGACGTCAATTATAAAGGACTTAATGCCGTAAAGGAATATATTACGGCGTTAGTTACAAACACTACAAAAACAACTTTATTTACCTCTGGGTGCTTCCACGTCACCAGCTAGCCACTGCTATTTGGTGGGCTACATCGCTGTCCTGTGTCCCTGCCACCTCACCTCTGAGGCACCACGTGTCCAAGTCAGTGCATTGTCCAAATCACAAATTGGTTGCATTTTGTGACAAACAGAGGATTTGGACCCTTGACCTTACACGCACTATTGTGCCTTTACCAGTTCAGCTGTTTTGAACTTGCAATCTTTATTTACAAAATTAAATACTCCCTTCGGTCTTTAATATAAAACATATTTGGGAAGTTGATCATGGTCCTAAATATAAGACATAATTTTCATATTTGTTAATCTTTTTCTAATTTACCCCTATTGATGCTCCCTCAACAATAATCAAGAATAAGAGGAAATAGGGAAATTAAGAAAGATGATTATGGTGTTTTAGAAAATATATGTCATATTAACTAACTTCCTTAATATAATCAAATTAAATAAATATATCTTATATTAAATAGCAGAGGAATATATTATTTTAATTCACAAAAACAAATATAATATTCTACAAAAATATTTAAATATACTATATATATATATATATATAATTTTGTGTATAATATACACAAATTATATATATATATACACTCATATTCTGTTAAATTTTGTGGAACAAAACGTAATAAAACATGTCAAAAAGATGTTTTATTAATTTTTTTTTTCTACAAATTTTTCAAACACAGTTTTTATTTTTAAAAATAAAAACCTATTTTTTTTATTTGATGAAGGGTTTCTCTTTCAAAACTTAAAAAAAATAAAAACTGTGTTTTTTTTATTTGATGAAGGGTTTCTCTTTCAAAACTTAAAGTATAAAGAGTTTTCTTTTTCTTTTTAGGCAGAGAAAGTATAAAGAGTTTTCACTTCTCTCAATAAATACACTTCTCATTATTTAAATTTGTATTCTACTACTATGAAACCCCGCTCACCACCTTAATGAAACATGCCTTTTATCTTTCTTTAGTGGAGGGTCCATATGATATACTGCGCGAATATGTGGTCCATTATGCAGCATAAAATATTACAAAATTAAATCAACCATCAATAAAAGTTGGGACGACGGGAAAAGTTGTTGGGGATAGTGAAAGAAATAGGTTAGGCATTTTAACGGGGCCTACGGACCTAGCTAGTTAGAGCTTGGGATATCATGACCTTTTTAATAAAAAGTTTAGGCCCCACACTTCTTTAAATACGCTAGACTTTTTTTATAAAGATCTAGTGTGTGTTTGGAACAGCGGTTGAAAAAATGGAGTTTGTCTATTTAGCTTTTGATAATCTTATTTTTGGTAAAAGCCCGATTGTGTAATGTAATTTATGTTTGGATTGACGATTGAAAAAATGGAGTTTGTCAATTTAGCTTTTACAAACTTGTTTGGATTGGCTTAAGCATAAGTGATTTTAGAGAGAATAGTAAGAAAGAAATTAAATTTGAAATTAAAAATTTTTTTATAAAAGTTAAAGTTGGGAAATTTGAAAATTAAAATTAACACAATTTGTCCAAAAAATATTACATAACAAATTGTATCACATGTCTCGTACAATGGGGTCTCTAATTGAGTCACGCAACTGATTCATTTGGATGGAAGATAGCCTACCATAATTTGACGCGGAAGGTTGTTCATCTACGCTATTATTATCTACATCGACGAGATTCCCAGCTTCACCCTGGCGAAACACCACGTCTTCAACATCATTTCTCGTAATAAAATTATGTAGGGTCATTGTTGCACAAACAATGCGAACTTGTGTCTGATAGCTATATTTACGCATGTTCTGTAACAATGCAAATTGATTCTTCCATACTCCAAAAGTCCTTTCTATAGTTGACTTCAAACTAGAATGATAAAAATTAAAAGTCTCGTTAGCATTTCTAAATCTGGGTTAGCGGCTAACGCTCACACCTATAGGGACCAAGGTAACCAAGTTGTGTCGGATAGCCAGCATCAGCCAAATAATATTTTCCTAATAAATGTTGAATTCAATTCAAACTGTTAGATAAATATAACTGGCGTGAAAGTAATTGACAGGAAGGTGACTGAAATATACCTGCAGGTGGATGAGGGAAGGTTATAGATGGATTTGAAACAGCATGTTTAAACACACGAGCATCATGTGCAGTACCTTCCCAGCTCGCCGATACAAACGTAAAGCACATATCCCAATCACATACAGCCATTACATTCTGCGTTGGATATCACTTTCTGCCGATATATTTTTCCCGATTGCCACCAGTGAACACACACCTAATGCGCGTTCCATTTATTGCTCCAATAGCATCTTTGAAGTATGGATAATAACGGGGATTGTTTTCGATCTTTGGGTGGCATACAGTGAATTCGGGATCACTTGGTTTGATATTTTCCCGAGCTAGATTGATGCAAGCATCTAATACCTTGTGCAAAAGTCTACTGACCGTTTCCCCTGAATGTTGAAAGAGTTCCTGTACCACCCTATTGCCTATCCCATGGCCAACGGTGATAAAAAACATGGCAACTATTTCCTCGATCCCAACATTCACTGAATTCTGTAAGCCATGTTAGACCAATTTATGACACAAGCTATAAAAGACATGTTTTTCCACTCTAAACATGTCATGACAGCGTGAACCATGGGTTGCTAATACCTCTTGCACCCATAAACGACCAGTGCGTGCACTTGTTTTGCGGGGTTCTTTGCACATGAAAGGCACCTAATATTCACAGATCAAAGCGGTCATTCGTTCATACTCATCACATTCCCTGTTTATAAGAGATATAAGTCGAGACTGGTTCTGTTTATAAGAGATATAAGTCGAGACTGGTTATCTTCATCCACCATAACAGGTAAGTGTTGATTGTTCGAATTTGTCATTGATTATGGACCCTGTGAGTGTGATTAAAAATTCAATTATGAGTAATGGAAGAAATAAAATACTCAATAAGGACTGAAAGGCATACAGTAAACAGATTCAAGTGATAATGGCATAAAATAACTTTCATAAAGCATATTGTCATGAAATCACATAGTGTCATGAAGTCACAAACATAATAAAACATAGTTTAGGTACATCTAGGAGCTATAAATCTTATAGTGCAACCACGGAACCACGAACTCCATGTTCTGTTTACTGATTGACACAAATGTTTCCCGGTTTGTTGTATCCTGTACTAGGCCGATACAGCGGTGACGAAAGTCCTAATCACGTATGAGTTCGTCAATGCCAAGCAGCTGAGTCAGAGCAGCATCGATACTAACTTCTTTAATAGCATCTAATGTTGCCGCTCTCTCCATGGATGCATTTTCCATAACACTAACTGCATCCGCGATCTGTCTTGAAGCTGGTCCTTTCTGCTTCTTTCTCTGTCCAGACCCCTCACCCACCTTTCTCTTACCCCGACTTCCTGACGTAGTACCAATAGTTGATGGAGTGCTTGTTGTTAGACCAATGCTAGCAAGCTCATCAGTCACTCTGGTACTAGGCACGGGGTTAGTACCGAACATATCATCTTCGCTATCCCCTGACCCTTCTTCTTCATGCATTGTTGGTCTGTACACATCTTCATTCTCAGCATCTTCTGTCTGTGTCTGTGGATTTGCAAAAGGTGGTGCAAAAACATCCTCGCCGGTCGCCATAGCATCCTTGAATATAATCCTTAGTTCGTTTTCAAACTTGAGGCTTGTGTTTCTAAACTTTCTGTATGCTGAATTCTCCTGCAAGCACACAAGCAACAAAAAACTAATTAATTAAACAAAACGATATTCTCGACCAAAAAACAGTTAATTGTATAAGTTGCTAAATTTTTTTACCTGTATTTTCCGCTGCCACCACTCTTTTGGTGTGAGGACTTTACCTGTAGGATCTCTACTCACACCAGTCTCTTTGATTAAGGAATCCCAAGCCTTGAAATCTTTCCTAAGGATATCAAACCTATTCTTCAACAGTGCCCTTGTATATTCTTTCCCAGTCTTCTCATTAAATGTAGCGACGATTGTAACCCCTGCCTTAAATAGCGTAATTATAATTCGATATTACGTAATTAAATTGGTTTAGAGACCGTCGAATAGTTCAAAACTCATTTAGAACTCCCTGTGAAGTAGGGACTTTATAAAATTTTCAAGACTTCTTTCCTATTCCGGTCTCAAGTTCAATTATCGAATATAATCACCTGTGCAGTTAATTCATATTCATTTATATCAGAATATCTAATAGCAAACCCGGCAACCCCCGGGTTCCATTCATACACAAAAAGGGTTTACAACCTCCATATAGGGGACTACACAACTACGTTCAACTATTCTTTACAACCAACATAATATACAGACACCCTGTCCAACAGGTTTAACCAACATAACCAAAATAAATGTCCCTACAGGATTCTAACCGCTCCGGGTCGTACGCTTCTCCTTAGAGCCACTCGCCCTGTCTGAAAAGTTAGTTAAAGGAAAGAATGAGATTCAAGAGAATCCCAGTAGTAACAAAACATTTATACCACACATAAGCACACAGCATGTAAGCAAATCATCATACAGCAGCAGCACCACAAATCACACTCCACCCTCATCCCCTTTCTCCACCGGGAAGGCACACCGCCTAACCCGAACCGTTGTTAGCTACTCAGGGACTATTGGCGTGGCAGTGCATACATATAGCCTTATAGCCCATACAGCTATTCGGCTTTCACAAATGGCCCGTCGGCCTCCACAAATAGCCTTTTGGCTCACATAATCACATATATCACACCTCATCCTCATCCCCTTTCTCCGCCGGGGAGGCACACCGCCCTAACCCGAACCGTTGTTAGCTACTCAGGGACTATTGGTATGACGGTGTTTACACATATTCACAATGTCGCAGCATACGAGTTTATCACAAATCAATGATAATACACACATACAATGCATCACATATGGTACGAAAGAAAAGTTACTACCTCGTTCCTTTCTGACGTTCGTTGGCGTAGTTGGCTCACGAGGGCGGCAAATATCAAAGCCTATAAACAAAATCAAGAATGGTGGATTAATTCCCTACCCCCAATTCCTACTTTCAAACACTTAGAATAGGTTCCATATGAGTCCCTTAAATGGTTATAACAAACTCAAAGAGAACCTAAAAGGATTGGAGAATTCTAGGTTGGAAATTGCTTTGCAAACTCACAAAGTGCTGAAAATTGGGTTCTGGCTGCAGCCAAAAATGGCTAAAAACGTCACAGAAACATTTTGGCTGCAGCCAAGAATTTCTGGCTGCGGCCAGGACACACACAGAAAGTTTTGTGCTGCAGCCAAGATTTTCTGCTGCAGCCAAGGAAACTTTGAAATATCATAACTAATTCTAGAAAAATCAAAATGAGGTGATCCCAAAGCCAAATGAAAGCTATTTAAGTCCTCTTTCAAGGAAAAATATTGGCCATTACTGGAAATCACCACAAAAATCCAGATTTACCAAAAACCTAACGTTGTGCCAAAACTGGGTCCAGTTTTGATGCCGAACTTTGGACAGTTCAAACTCCCAGCTCAAAAAGCGAAATGACACAAAGTTTATGTCCATTTTGAAGCTTGAGATGTGAAATTTAAGACTGGAAAGTTTCATAATTTTTCAACATCATTTGCCCAGTCAAAACGTCCACACCATCTGACTGTCCAGAACAGACTTACATTGACCAGATTTTCCAAATTTTGCCAATTGGCTTCCAATGGTCCCTAATTTCAAATCACATACTATCCTTACACAATTTGGCTCAAGGAACACATTAGAGCCATCAAAATGACCATATTCATTATCCATGGGCAAGTTCTACCACTATCACCACACATCACCTTAACATCTCCAATCAACACACACATTGCAATCCATTCCATCCCAAAATTCCAAATCAACTCCCATGGCTCAAAGACACAATTTAACACCACATTCTCTACCACACACTAACCAATTCAAGCATTCAAATTAGACCAAAAATCAGGGCAAAAATTCGAAATTCCCAAAACCAAACCAATGACCACAACAATTATACCAAAAGGTATCACATACTCATTACAACTTCTTTCCAAAGCTATTTCTTTGATTCACCAACTTTCAAATCCCCACAAGTTCTCAAACTCCACTAATAAAAAATATGAAACCATAGGAATAAAGCTCTCAACCCCTTGAACAATATTAATAAAGGTGAGTTGAGCATTTAGGGACAAGACCTTACCTAAAACTCAAGCTCCTTCTTTCCCTTTCTTGCTTGTTCTTGGCGAAAATGGAGGAGAGGTGAGAGGTGAGAAGATGATGATGATGGAATCAGAATTTTTTTGGTGCACTTAGGCCCTTGGCCGACTTAAAATGGAGGAGGGAAAGGAGTTGCAATTGTTGACTCTTTGACCTCAATCCATGGTTCTTGTGTTGACATGTGTCAACATCTTGTGCCCCCTTCTAAACCCTCACATGAGCACATGCACACACAATCCCACTCCTTTGCTTATTCAATCTTAGCCATTGATATCAATTACCAATGAGTTTCCTCTTCGGTAACTGTCCAATCGGTCGGTAAATTTACCGTTTTGCCCCTGATTGTCACAATGCTTAATAAACCATCATCAAACACATTTGCATCATAATTCACATTATTTACTTCAAGAGTGTTTAATTAGCATTAATTACATCACTTTGAAGTTATTAGCCCTTAATTACAATTTGGGATATTACAATTCTCCCCCCGAAAATTAAATTTCGTCCTCGAAATTGTTACACAACTAGAGTCATAAACTCCGGATACCGCCTTCGCATATCTTCCTCCGCTTCCCAGGTTGCCTCTCTTTGAGTCATTCCCTTCCAGATCACCTTCACATACGGAATGCTCCGGTGTCTGAGCCGTCGCTCCTCTCGATCAATGATTTGCTCTGGCTCCACCGCATAGGTAAAGTTGTCTTGTAGCTCAACTTTTTCATACTCAACTATGTGAGATGGATCCGGTTGGTACTTCTTCAGTTGGGAAACGTGAAACACGTCATGAAGTCTGCTCAAGCTCGGAGGTAGAGCTACTCGGTAGGCAACAGGCCCAATCCTATCAAGGATTTCAAAAGGACCTATGTACCTAGGGCTTAGCTTCTTTCTCTTGATCGCTCGCCCAACGCCCGTAACTGGTGATACTCTCAGAAAAATATGATCTCCAACCTCAAACTCTAGAGGTCATCTTCTCTTGTCAGCGTAGCTTTTCTGTCGACTCTGCGCTGCAAGCAACCTCTTACGAATAATCCGAATCTGTGCAGAGGTTTGATCAACCAAATCTGGCCCATAAAGCTTTCTTTTGGATAACTCATTCCAGCATATTGGTGATTGACACCGTCTTCCATACAATGCTTCATACGGAGCCATTTGGATGCTCGCATGATAGCTATTGTTGTAAGCGAACTCAGCAAGTGGAAGAAAGCGATCCCAACTTCCTTTAAGGTCGAGAACACATGCCCGCAACATGTCTTCCAACATCTGGATTGTTCTCTCAGATTGTCCATCCGTTTGAGGATGATAAGCCGTACTGAATCTCAGTTGAGTACCTAAAGCTTTATGCAATGCTTTCCAGAATCTTGAAGTAAATCGTGGATCTCGGTCAGAAATGATGTTCTTTGGTATACCATGGAGTTTCACAATCTCTCGGATATAAATCTCCGCTAGTTTATCAGGAGAATAACCAGCATTGATTGGTATGAAGTGCGCCGACTTCGTTAACCGATCCACAATTACCCTGATCGCGTCATAGTTTCTGATCCTGGGCAATCCCACAACCAAATCCATGGTTACACTTTCCCATTTCCATTCCGGAATCTTAGGACTCTGAAGTAACCCAGGCGGTCTCTGGTGCTCGATCTTTACCTTCTGGCAAGTGAGACACCTTGCAACATATTTGGTTACATCACTCTTCAAACCCGGCCACCAGTATACAGATTTCAGATTATGATACATCTTGGTCATACCAGGATGAAGAGTATATCGGCTTTTGTGTGCCTCATCTAGAATCTTCTGTCTCAACTCCACCTGAAGCGGAACACAGATTCTCTTCTAATAGCAAACTAATCCACGAGGCGATAGGTCATACCCTGGAACTTCTCCCCGCTCAATTCGAGTCATATTGCGCTGTATCCAGTCATCTTGCCTCTGAGCTTCTTCAATCTCAGTTCTCAGATCACTTTCCTCTTGAGAAACAGTGTAATTGGCACAAATGATCTGGTTTGTCAAATTCAAATCACGAAAGTCTTCAATCAGTTTCTTCTCTTGTATCATCATAGCGGCAACGAGCACAGTCTTTCGACTCAGAGCATCAGCGACTACATTTGCCTTACCCGGATGATATTTTATTTCCAGGTCGTAGTCCTTAAGCAATTCCATCCAGCGGCGCTGTCTCATATTCAGTTCTTTTTTATCATACAAGTATTTGAGACTCTTGTGGTCGCAGTACAGTTCCACAGTCACACCATACAGGTAATGACGCCAAATCTTCAAAGCAAACACAATGGCCGCAAGCTCCAGATCATGAGTGGGATAGTTCAATTCATGAGGTCTGAGCTGTCGAGAGGCGTAGGCCACCACACGTCCCTGCTGCATAAGGACACACCCTAATCCCTGCCCACTGGCATCAGAATACACAACATATGTCAAACTGGGATCGGGCAAAATCAACACAGGTGCCGTAGTCAACCTCTCCTTCAGCTCCACAAAACAGTTTTCACATTTCTCATCCCACACAAACGGTTGATCCTTTCTCGTGAGCTTGGTCATCGGCAACGCAATACGGGAGAAATTTTGGATAAATCTCTGATAATAACCAGCAAGACCCAGAAAACTGCGTATTTCCACCACAGATTCTGGCCTCTTCCAGTCCAGTACTGCTTCCACTTTACTAGGATCCACAGAGACCCCTTCTTGCGAGATAACATGGCCTAAGAATTTCACTTCTGATAGCCAAAACTCGCACTTGCTCAATTTAGCATATAATTGTTTCTCACGCAATGTATTCAATACAACTCCCAAATGATGCTCATGGTCTTCCATACTCTTGGAGTATATCAGAATGTCATCGATAAACACAACAACAAACTGATCCAGGTATTGTCGAAAGATACGGTTCATGTAATCCATGAATACCGCAGGCGCATTGGTTAGCCCAAATGGCATCACCAAGAACTCATAATGACCGTACCGGGTCCGAAAAGCAGTCTTCGGAACATCCTCTGCTTTCACTCGCAGCTGATGATACCCTGACCTTAGATCAATCTTTGAAAACACACACGAACCAGAGAGTTGATCTAATAGGTCATCGATTCGGGGAAGAGGGTACTTGTTTTTAATAGTAACCTTATTCAATTCTCTGTAGTCGATACACAATCGAAGACTCCCATCTTTCTTCTTTACGAACAACACTGGAGCTCCCCAAGGCGACACACTGGGTCTAATGAACCCTTTCTCAAGCAAATCTTCTATTTGTTTCTTTAACTCCGCCATTTCGTTTGGGGCCATGCGGTATGGGGCCTTAGATATAGAACCAGCTCCAGGAATAATGTCAATTGGAAATTGAACTTCCCTCTCAGGAGGCAATCCATTTAAATCATCCGGAAATACCACAGGGAATTCATTTACCACGGGTATATCACTCAAAGTTTCACCAGTTTCCCCTTGCACTGAGAAAAACACTACATACCCCTGGCAACCCTTTTTAAGATACTTTTCAGCTTTAGCCGTAGAAAGAAAATTCATACCGGCATTCACAGCTTCAACCCTCTGAGAAACAGGATATATTATCCTCTTGTTTCCACAATCAAGCAAAACATTATTTGCCGTTAACCAATCAAAACCCAAAATGACTTCCAATTGGTAAAGCGGCAAACATATCAAATCTACAACAGATTGGTGCCCTTCCACAGTTACGACACAATTCAAGTAAGCTTCTGTGGTTAAAGCCTTAACACCCATCGGGGTTGACACTACCAACTCAAATGGTAATTTATGTACATGCAATCCCAGGCGCTTCACGCAATCATAAGCAATGAAGGAGTGACTTGCACCTGAGTCGAACAATGCTTGCAACAGATGGCCATTAATAGAGATTTTACCTTGTATCAACTCAGGAGATTTACGAGCTTCCTCGTGGGTCATAGCGAACACTCGGCCCTGTGTCCTCGGTTTCTGCTCGACTCGTGGTCGTTGACAATCTCGGGAAAAATGTCCTGGCTGCTTATAGTTAAAACAGACCAATTCTCCCCGGCAATTTTGGCCATAATGCGTTTTGTTGCAGCGAGGGCATTTCCACTCAGTCACAGCCCTCTGAGGCTCACGGTCTCTGGGCTGATAGGGCTTCTTATCACCGCCCTTGTATGAAGAGGATCCTTGGCCTTTCTGCTTCTGGGAAGCATTACCCTTACTGGGTTCACTGCGGTGGCCAGTAGCTCTGGTAGGATTCAACTCCCTCAGATTATTCTCCGTAATTCGACATTGCTCCACAGCCTTGTTGAACTTAGTGAATTGGTTCGTAACCAATCGCTTTCTCAATTCTCGCCTCAGACCGTGGATGAGCATATCAGAACTCCATTCTTCATCATCTTTAAACCGGAGGTAAGAGGAGTACCGAGCCAACCGGACAAAACGGGACAAATAGTCGTCAAAGCTCTCTGTATCCCCTTGTTTGATGTTGAGAAATTCTGTCTCCTTCTCGAGCCGCACTGATTTGGGAAAGTATTTCTCGTTGAACTCTTGTTGAAACAGTTCCCAAGTCAATGGTGTTTCATTGCTCTTTAATGTCAGGGCGATATTCCGCCACCAACGATCCGCGTCCCCCTCGAGTTTATACACTGCCAACCGTGGCTTCACCTCCTCTGGGCAACACAGAACCTCAAATATCTTCTCCAGTCTGTACAACCAATCTTCGGCTGCCTGAGGGTCAAACCTTCCTCTGAACGCCGGAGGCATATGCTTGCAGAATCGGGTGACCCAATACTGAAGGTCTTTTTCCTCCCTGGGTGGCATCCCATATGATTCCTCATTCAAGGTGGCACGAGGTGGGGATTCCAGAGGTCGTGCTGATCCTTCTGCAGTGTCCTCATGTCGAGTCTCTTCTTGAGTCTCCTCCGGAGTGGATTGAACCGGACCTTCCTGGTTCTTCGCCTTCTCAGCTCTGAGCTCTTCCCTCAGTTCAGTGATCATATCTCTCTGATCCCGAATTAGACCCATAAGCTCTTGCATTGCATCCGGTGGGTTTTCATTAACAACCTCCACCTCAGGGTCTACACGCGGAATATTGGGGCGTCCTCTAGTTTTCTTCATTCTACAAACAACTTGCCCCATTAATTCAGCAGAAATAGTATGCACAATAGTCATAAAACCCATATATGTCCACATCAATAAACATACATGTGCATACACAACAATCGTTCACAGATAATCTTCTATCCCTAAAACCAACTAAGGGAGCTATCCTAGCAACCTCTACCCTTGCCAGGAACTACAGCTCTGATACCAAAATGTAACCCCCTGCCTTAAATAGCGTAATTATAATTCGATATTACGTAATTAAATTGGTTTAGAGACCGTCGAATAGTTCAAAACTCATTTAGAACTCCCTGTGAAGTAGGGACTTTATAAAATTTTCAAGACTTCTTTCCTATTCCGGTCTCAAGTTCAATTATCGAATATAATCACCTGTGCAGTTAATTCACATTCATTCATATCAGAATATCTAATAGCAATCCCGGCAACCCCCGGGTTCCATTCATACACAAAAAGGGTTTACAACCTCCATATAGGGGACTACACAACTACGTTCAACTATTCTTTACAACCAACATAATATACAGACACCCTGTCCAACAGGTTTAACCAACATAACCAAAATAAATGTCCCTACAGGATTCTAACCGCTCCGGGTCGTACGCTTCTCCTTAGAGCCACTCGCCCTGTCTGAAAGGTTAGTTAAAGGAAAGAATGAGATTCAAGAGAATCCCAGTAGTAACAAAACATTTATACCACACATAAGCACACAGCATGTAAGCAAATCATCATACAGCAGCAGCACCACAAATCACACTCCACCCTCATCCCCTTTCTCCGCCGGGAAGGCACACCGCCTAACCCGAACCGTTGTTAGCTACTCAGGGACTATTGGCGTGGCAGTGCATACATATAGCCTTATAGCCCATACAGCTATTCGGCTTTCACAAATGGCCCGTCGGCCTCCACAAATAGCCTTTTGGCTCACATAATCACATATATCACACCTCATCCTCATCCCCTTTCTCCGCCGGGGAGGCACACCGCCCTAACCCGAACCGTTGTTAGCTACTCAGGGACTATTGGTATGACGGTGTTTACACATATTCACAATGTCGCAGCATACGAGTTTATCACAAATCAATGATAATACACACATACAATGCATCACATATGGTACGAAAGAAAAGTTACTACCTCGTTCCTTTCTGACGTTCGTTGGCGTAGTTGGCTCACGAGGGCGGCAAATATCAAAGCCTATAAACAAAATCAAGAATGGTGGATTAATTCCCTACCCCCAATTCCTACTTTCAAACACTTAGAATAGGTTCCATATGAGTCCCTTAAATGGTTATAACAAACTCAAAGAGAACCTAAAAGGATTGGAGAATTCTAGGTTGGAAATTGCTTTGCAAACTCACAAAGTGCTGAAAATTGGGTTCTGGCTGCAGCCAAAAATGGCTAAAAACGTCACAGAAACATTTTGGCTGCAGCCAAGAATTTCTGGCTGCGGCCAGGACACACACAGAAAGTTTTGTGCTGCAGCCAAGATTTTCTGCTGCAGCCAAGGAAACTTTGAAATATCATAACTAATTCTAGAAAAATCAAAATGAGGTGATCCCAAAGCCAAATGAAAGCTATTTAAGTCCTCTTTCAAGGAAAAATATTGGCCATTACTGGAAATCACCACAAAAATCCAGATTTACCAAAAACCTAACGTTGTGCCAAAACTGGGTCCAGTTTTGATGCCGAACTTTGGACAGTTCAAACTCCCAGCTCAAAAAGCGAAATGACACAAAGTTTATGTCCATTTTGAAGCTTGAGATGTGAAATTTAAGACTGGAAAGTTTCATAATTTTTCAACATCATTTGCCCAGTCAAAACGTCCACACCATCTGACTGTCCAGAACAGACTTACATTGACCAGATTTTCCAAATTTTGCCAATTGGCTTCCAATGGTCCCTAATTTCAAATCACATACTATCCTTACACAATTTGGCTCAAGGAACACATTAGAGCCATCAAAATGACCATATTCATTATCCATGGGCAAGTTCTACCACTATCACCACACATCACCTTAACATCTCCAATCAACACACACATTGCAATCCATTCCATCCCAAAATTCCAAATCAACTCCCATGGCTCAAAGACACAATTTAACACCACATTCTCTACCACACACTAACCAATTCAAGCATTCAAATTAGACCAAAAATCAGGGCAAAAATTCGAAATTCCCAAAACCAAACCAATGACCACAACAATTATACCAAAAGGTATCACATACTCATTACAACTTCTTTCCAAAGCTATTTCTTTGATTCACCAACTTTCAAATCCCCACAAGTTCTCAAACTCCACTAATAAAAAATATGAAACCATAGGAATAAAGCTCTCAACCCCTTGAACAATATTAATAAAGGTGAGTTGAGCATTTAGGGACAAGACCTTACCTAAAACTCAAGCTCCTTCTTTCCCTTTCTTGCTTGTTCTTGGCGAAAATGGAGGAGAGGTGAGAGGTGAGAAGATGATGATGATGGAATCAGAATTTTTTTGGTGCACTTAGGCCCTTGGCCGACTTAAAATGGAGGAGGGAAAGGAGTTGCAATTGTTGACTCTTTGACCTCAATCCATGGTTCTTGTGTTGACATGTGTCAACATCTTGTGCCCCCTTCTAAACCCTCACATGAGCACATGCACACACAATCCCACTCCTTTGCTTATTCAATCTTAGCCATTGATATCAATTACCAATGAGTTTCCTCTTCGGTAACTGTCCAATCGGTCGGTAAATTTACCGTTTTGCCCCTGATTGTCACAATGCTTAATAAACCATCATCAAACACATTTGCATCATAATTCACATTATTTACTTCAAGAGTGTTTAATTAGCATTAATTACATCACTTTGAAGTTATTAGCCCTTAATTACAATTTGGGATATTACAATTCTCCCCCCGAAAATTAAATTTCGTCCTCGAAATTGTTACACAACTAGAGTCATAAACTCCGGATACCGCCTTCGCATATCTTCCTCCGCTTCCCAGGTTGCCTCTCTTTGAGTCATTCCCTTCCAGATCACCTTCACATACGGAATGCTCCGGTGTCTGAGCCGTCGCTCCTCTCGATCAATGATTTGCTCTGGCTCCACCGCATAGGTAAAGTTGTCTTGTAGCTCAACTTTTTCATACTCAACTATGTGAGATGGATCCGGTTGGTACTTCTTCAGTTGGGAAACGTGAAACACGTCATGAAGTCTGCTCAAGCTCGGAGGTAGAGCTACTCGGTAGGCAACAGGCCCAATCCTATCAAGGATTTCAAAAGGACCTATGTACCTAGGGCTTAGCTTCTTTCTCTTGATCGCTCGCCCAACGCCCGTAACTGGTGATACTCTCAGAAAAATATGATCTCCAACCTCAAACTCTAGAGGTCATCTTCTCTTGTCAGCGTAGCTTTTCTGTCGACTCTGCGCTGCAAGCAACCTCTTACGAATAATCCGAATCTGTGCAGAGGTTTGATCAACCAAATCTGGCCCATAAAGCTTTCTTTTGGATAACTCATTCCAGCATATTGGTGATTGACACCGTCTTCCATACAATGCTTCATACGGAGCCATTTGGATGCTCGCATGATAGCTATTGTTGTAAGCGAACTCAGCAAGTGGAAGAAAGCGATCCCAACTTCCTTTAAGGTCGAGAACACATGCCCGCAACATGTCTTCCAACGTCTGGATTGTTCTCTCAGATTGTCCATCCGTTTGAGGATGATAAGCCGTACTGAATCTCAGTTGAGTACCTAAAGCTTTATGCAATGCTTTCCAGAATCTTGAAGTAAATCGTGGATCTCGGTCGGAAATGATGTTCTTTGGTATACCATGGAGTTTCACAATCTCTCGGATATAAATCTCCGCTAGTTTATCAGGAGAATAACCAGCATTGATTGGTATGAAGTGCGCCGACTTCGTTAACCGATCCACAATTACCCTGATCGCGTCATAGTTTCTGATCCTGGGCAATCCCACAACCAAATCCATGGTTACACTTTCCCATTTCCATTCCGGAATCTTAGGACTCTGAAGTAACCCAGGCGGTCTCTGGTGCTCGATCTTTACCTTCTGGCAAGTGAGACACCTTGCAACATATTTGGTTACATCACTCTTCAAACCCGGCCACCAGTATACAGATTTCAGATTATGATACATCTTGGTCATACCAGGATGAAGAGTATATCGGCTTTTGTGTGCCTCATCTAGAATCTTCTGTCTCAACTCCACCTGAAGCGGAACACAGATTCTCTTCTAATAGCAAACTAATCCACGAGGCGATAGGTCATACCCTGGAACTTCTCCCCGCTCAATTCGAGTCATATTGCGCTGTATCCAGTCATCTTGCCTCTGAGCTTCTTCAATCTCAGTTCTCAGATCACTTTCCTCTTGAGAAACAGTGTAATTGGCACAAATGATCTGGTTTGTCAAATTCAAATCACGAAAGTCTTCAATCAGTTTCTTCTCTTGTATCATCATAGCGGCAACGAGCACAGTCTTTCGACTCAGAGCATCAGCGACTACATTTGCCTTACCCGGATGATATTTTATTTCCAGGTCGTAGTCCTTAAGCAATTCCATCCAGCGGCGCTGTCTCATATTCAGTTCTTTTTTATCATACAAGTATTTGAGACTCTTGTGGTCGCAGTACAGTTCCACAGTCACACCATACAGGTAATGACGCCAAATCTTCAAAGCAAACACAATGGCCGCAAGCTCCAGATCATGAGTGGGATAGTTCAATTCATGAGGTCTGAGCTGTCGAGAGGCGTAGGCCACCACACGTCCCTGCTGCATAAGGACACACCCTAATCCCTGCCCACTGGCATCAGAATACACAACATATGTCAAACTGGGATCGGGCAAAATCAACACAGGTGCCGTAGTCAACCTCTCCTTCAGCTCCACAAAACAGTTTTCACATTTCTCATCCCACACAAACGGTTGATCCTTTCTCGTGAGCTTGGTCATCGGCAACGCAATACGGGAGAAATTTTGGATAAATCTCTGATAATAACCAGCAAGACCCAGAAAACTGCGTATTTCCACCACAGATTCTGGCCTCTTCCAGTCCAGTACTGCTTCCACTTTACTAGGATCCACAGAGACCCCTTCTTGCGAGATAACATGGCCTAAGAATTTCACTTCTGATAGCCAAAACTCGCACTTGCTCAATTTAGCATATAATTGTTTCTCACGCAATGTATTCAATACAACTCCCAAATGATGCTCATGGTCTTCCATACTCTTGGAGTATATCAGAATGTCATCGATAAACACAACAACAAACTGATCCAGGTATTGTCGAAAGATACGGTTCATGTAATCCATGAATACCGCAGGCGCATTGGTTAGCCCAAATGGCATCACCAAGAACTCATAATGACCGTACCGGGTCCGAAAAGCAGTCTTCGGAACATCCTCTGCTTTCACTCGCAGCTGATGATACCCTGACCTTAGATCAATCTTTGAAAACACACACGAACCAGAGAGTTGATCTAATAGGTCATCGATTCGGGGAAGAGGGTACTTGTTTTTAATAGTAACCTTATTCAATTCTCTGTAGTCGATACACAATCGAAGACTCCCATCTTTCTTCTTTACGAACAACACTGGAGCTCCCCAAGGCGACACACTGGGTCTAATGAACCCTTTCTCAAGCAAATCTTCTATTTGTTTCTTTAACTCCGCCATTTCGTTTGGGGCCATGCGGTATGGGGCCTTAGATATAGAACCAGCTCCAGGAATAATGTCAATTGGAAATTGAACTTCCCTCTCAGGAGGCAATCCATTTAAATCATCCGGAAATACCACAGGGAATTCATTTACCACGGGTATATCACTCAAAGTTTCACCAGTTTCCCCTTGCACTGAGAAAAACACTACATACCCCTGGCAACCCTTTTTAAGATACTTTTCAGCTTTAGCCGTAGAAAGAAAATTCATACCGGCATTCACAGCTTCAACCCTCTGAGAAACAGGATATATTATCCTCTTGTTTCCACAATCAAGCAAAACATTATTTGCCGTTAACCAATCAAAACCCAAAATGACTTCCAATTGGTAAAGCGGCAAACATATCAAATCTACAACAGATTGGTGCCCTTCCACAGTTACGACACAATTCAAGTAAGCTTCTGTGGTTAAAGCCTTAACACCCATCGGGGTTGACACTACCAACTCAAATGGTAATTTATGTACATGCAATCCCAGGCGCTTCACGCAATCATAAGCAATGAAGGAGTGACTTGCACCTGAGTCGAACAATGCTTGCAACAGATGGCCATTAATAGAGATTTTACCTTGTATCAACTCAGGAGATTTACGAGCTTCCTCGTGGGTCATAGCGAACACTCGGCCCTGTGTCCTCGGTTTCTGCTCGACTCGTGGTCGTTGACAATCTCGGGAAAAATGTCCTGGCTGCTTACAGTTAAAACAGACCAATTCTCCCAGGCAATTTTGGCCATAATGCGTTTTGTTGCAGCGAGGGCATTTCCACTCAGTCACAGCCCTCTGAGGCTCACGGTCTCTGGGCTGATAGGGCTTCTTATCACCGCCCTTGTATGAAGAGGATCCTTGGCCTTTCTGCTTCTGGGAAGCATTACCCTTACTGGGTTCACTGCGGTGGCCAGTAGCTCTGGTAGGATTCAACTCCCTCAGATTATTCTCCGTAATTCGACATTGCTCCACAGCCTTGTTGAACTTAGTGAATTGGTTCGTAACCAATCGCTTTCTCAATTCTCGCCTCAGACCGTGGATGAGCATATCAGAACTCCATTCTTCATCATCTTTAAACCGGAGGTAAGAGGAGTACCGAGCCAACCGGACAAAACGGGACAAATAGTCGTCAAAGCTCTCTGTATCCCCTTGTTTGATGTTGAGAAATTCTGTCTCCTTCTCGAGCCGCACTGATTTGGGAAAGTATTTCTCGTTGAACTCTTGTTGAAACAGTTCCCAAGTCAATGGTGTTTCATTGCTCTTTAATGTCAGGGCGATATTCCGCCACCAACGATCCGCGTCCCCCTCGAGTTTATACACTGCCAACCGTGGCTTCACCTCCTCTGGGCAACACAGAACCTCAAATATCTTCTCCAGTCTGTACAACCAATCTTCGGCTGCCTGAGGGTCAAACCTTCCTCTGAACGCCGGAGGCATATGCTTGCAGAATCGGGTGACCCAATACTGAAGGTCTTTTTCCTCCCTGGGTGGCATCCCATATGATTCCTCATTCAAGGTGGCACGAGGTGGGGATTCCAGAGGTCGTGCTGATCCTTCTGCAGTGTCCTCATGTCGAGTCTCTTCTTGAGTCTCCTCCGGAGTGGATTGAACCGGACCTTCCTGGTTCTTCGCCTTCTCAGCTCTGAGCTCTTCCCTCAGTTCAGTGATCATATCTCTCTGATCCCGAATTAGACCCATAAGCTCTTGCATTGCATCCGGTGGGTTTTCATTAACAACCTCCACCTCAGGGTCTACACGCGGAATATTGGGGCGTCCTCTAGTTTTCTTCATTCTACAAACAACTTGCCCCATTAATTCAGCAGAAATAGTATGCACAATAGTCATAAAACCCATATATGTCCACATCAATAAACATACATGTGCATACACAACAATCGTTCACAGATAATCTTCTATCCCTAAAACCAACTAAGGGAGCTATCCTAGCAACCTCTACCCTTGCCAGGAACTACAGCTCTGATACCAAAATGTAACCCCCTGCCTTAAATAGCGTAATTATAATTCGATATTACGTAATTAAATTGGTTTAGAGACCGTCGAATAGTTCAAAACTCATTTAGAACTCCCTGTGAAGTAGGGACTTTATAAAATTTTCAAGACTTCTTTCCTATTCCGGTCTCAAGTTCAATTATCGAATATAATCACCTGTGCAGTTAATTCACATTCATTCATATCAGAATATCTAATAGCAATCCCGGCAACCCCCGGGTTCCATTCATACACAAAAAGGGTTTACAACCTCCATATAGGGGACTACACAACTACGTTCAACTATTCTTTACAACCAACATAATATACAGACACCCTGTCCAACAGGTTTAACCAACATAACCAAAATAAATGTCCCTACAGGATTCTAACCGCTCCGGGTCGTACGCTTCTCCTTAGAGCCACTCGCCCTGTCTGAAAGGTTAGTTAAAGGAAAGAATGAGATTCAAGAGAATCCCAGTAGTAACAAAACATTTATACCACACATAAGCACACAGCATGTAAGCAAATCATCATACAGCAGCAGCACCACAAATCACACTCCACCCTCATCCCCTTTCTCCGCCGGGAAGGCACACCGCCTAACCCGAACCGTTGTTAGCTACTCAGGGACTATTGGCGTGGCAGTGCATACATATAGCCTTATAGCCCATACAGCTATTCGGCTTTCACAAATGGCCCGTCGGCCTCCACAAATAGCCTTTTGGCTCACATAATCACATATATCACACCTCATCCTCATCCCCTTTCTCCGCCGGGGAGGCACACCGCCCTAACCCGAACCGTTGTTAGCTACTCAGGGACTATTGGTATGACGGTGTTTACACATATTCACAATGTCGCAGCATACGAGTTTATCACAAATCAATGATAATACACACATACAATGCATCACATATGGTACGAAAGAAAAGTTACTACCTCGTTCCTTTCTGACGTTCGTTGGCGTAGTTGGCTCACGAGGGCGGCAAATATCAAAGCCTATAAACAAAATCAAGAATGGTGGATTAATTCCCTACCCCCAATTCCTACTTTCAAACACTTAGAATAGGTTCCATATGAGTCCCTTAAATGGTTATAACAAACTCAAAGAGAACCTAAAAGGATTGGAGAATTCTAGGTTGGAAATTGCTTTGCAAACTCACAAAGTGCTGAAAATTGGGTTCTGGCTGCAGCCAAAAATGGCTAAAAACGTCACAGAAACATTTTGGCTGCAGCCAAGAATTTCTGGCTGCGGCCAGGACACACACAGAAAGTTTTGTGCTGCAGCCAAGATTTTCTGCTGCAGCCAAGGAAACTTTGAAATATCATAACTAATTCTAGAAAAATCAAAATGAGGTGATCCCAAAGCCAAATGAAAGCTATTTAAGTCCTCTTTCAAGGAAAAATATTGGCCATTACTGGAAATCACCACAAAAATCCAGATTTACCAAAAACCTAACGTTGTGCCAAAACTGGGTCCAGTTTTGATGCCGAACTTTGGACAGTTCAAACTCCCAGCTCAAAAAGCGAAATGACACAAAGTTTATGTCCATTTTGAAGCTTGAGATGTGAAATTTAAGACTGGAAAGTTTCATAATTTTTCAACATCATTTGCCCAGTCAAAACGTCCACACCATCTGACTGTCCAGAACAGACTTACATTGACCAGATTTTCCAAATTTTGCCAATTGGCTTCCAATGGTCCCTAATTTCAAATCACATACTATCCTTACACAATTTGGCTCAAGGAACACATTAGAGCCATCAAAATGACCATATTCATTATCCATGGGCAAGTTCTACCACTATCACCACACATCACCTTAACATCTCCAATCAACACACACATTGCAATCCATTCCATCCCAAAATTCCAAATCAACTCCCATGGCTCAAAGACACAATTTAACACCACATTCTCTACCACACACTAACCAATTCAAGCATTCAAATTAGACCAAAAATCAGGGCAAAAATTCGAAATTCCCAAAACCAAACCAATGACCACAACAATTATACCAAAAGGTATCACATACTCATTACAACTTCTTTCCAAAGCTATTTCTTTGATTCACCAACTTTCAAATCCCCACAAGTTCTCAAACTCCACTAATAAAAAATATGAAACCATAGGAATAAAGCTCTCAACCCCTTGAACAATATTAATAAAGGTGAGTTGAGCATTTAGGGACAAGACCTTACCTAAAACTCAAGCTCCTTCTTTCCCTTTCTTGCTTGTTCTTGGCGAAAATGGAGGAGAGGTGAGAGGTGAGAAGATGATGATGATGGAATCAGAATTTTTTTGGTGCACTTAGGCCCTTGGCCGACTTAAAATGGAGGAGGGAAAGGAGTTGCAATTGTTGACTCTTTGACCTCAATCCATGGTTCTTGTGTTGACATGTGTCAACATCTTGTGCCCCCTTCTAAACCCTCACATGAGCACATGCACACACAATCCCACTCCTTTGCTTATTCAATCTTAGCCATTGATATCAATTACCAATGAGTTTCCTCTTCGGTAACTGTCCAATCGGTCGGTAAATTTACCGTTTTGCCCCTGATTGTCACAATGCTTAATAAACCATCATCAAACACATTTGCATCATAATTCACATTATTTACTTCAAGAGTGTTTAATTAGCATTAATTACATCACTTTGAAGTTATTAGCCCTTAATTACAATTTGGGATATTACAATTCTCCCCCCGAAAATTAAATTTCGTCCTCGAAATTGTTACACAACTAGAGTCATAAACTCCGGATACCGCCTTCGCATATCTTCCTCCGCTTCCCAGGTTGCCTCTCTTTGAGTCATTCCCTTCCAGATCACCTTCACATACGGAATGCTCCGGTGTCTGAGCCGTCGCTCCTCTCGATCAATGATTTGCTCTGGCTCCACCGCATAGGTAAAGTTGTCTTGTAGCTCAACTTTTTCATACTCAACTATGTGAGATGGATCCGGTTGGTACTTCTTCAGTTGGGAAACGTGAAACACATCATGAAGTCTGCTCAAGCTCGGAGGTAGAGCTACTCGGTAGGCAACAGGCCCAATCCTATCAAGGATTTCAAAAGGACCTATGTACCTAGGGCTTAGCTTCTTTCTCTTGATCGCTCGCCCAACGCCCGTAACTGGTGATACTCTCAGAAAAATATGATCTCCAACCTCAAACTCTAGAGGTCATCTTCTCTTGTCAGCGTAGCTTTTCTGTCGACTCTGCGCTGCAAGCAACCTCTTACGAATAATCCGAATCTGTGCAGAGGTTTGATCAACCAAATCTGGCCCATAAAGCTTTCTTTTGGATAACTCATTCCAGCATATTGGTGATTGACACCGTCTTCCATACAATGCTTCATACGGAGCCATTTGGATGCTCGCATGATAGCTATTGTTGTAAGCGAACTCAGCAAGTGGAAGAAAGCGATCCCAACTTCCTTTAAGGTCGAGAACACATGCCCGCAACATGTCTTCCAACGTCTGGATTGTTCTCTCAGATTGTCCATCCGTTTGAGGATGATAAGCCGTACTGAATCTCAGTTGAGTACCTAAAGCTTTATGCAATGCTTTCCAGAATCTTGAAGTAAATCGTGGATCTCGGTCGGAAATGATGTTCTTTGGTATACCATGGAGTTTCACAATCTCTCGGATATAAATCTCCGCTAGTTTATCAGGAGAATAACCAGCATTGATTGGTATGAAGTGCGCCGACTTCGTTAACCGATCCACAATTACCCTGATCGCGTCATAGTTTCTGATCCTGGGCAATCCCACAACCAAATCCATGGTTACACTTTCCCATTTCCATTCCGGAATCTTAGGACTCTGAAGTAACCCAGGCGGTCTCTGGTGCTCGATCTTTACCTTCTGGCAAGTGAGACACCTTGCAACATATTTGGTTACATCACTCTTCAAACCCGGCCACCAGTATACAGATTTCAGATTATGATACATCTTGGTCATACCAGGATGAAGAGTATATCGGCTTTTGTGTGCCTCATCTAGAATCTTCTGTCTCAACTCCACCTGAAGCGGAACACAGATTCTCTTCTAATAGCAAACTAATCCACGAGGCGATAGGTCATACCCTGGAACTTCTCCCCGCTCAATTCGAGTCATATTGCGCTGTATCCAGTCATCTTGCCTCTGAGCTTCTTCAATCTCAGTTCTCAGATCACTTTCCTCTTGAGAAACAGTGTAATTGGCACAAATGATCTGGTTTGTCAAATTCAAATCACGAAAGTCTTCAATCAGTTTCTTCTCTTGTATCATCATAGCGGCAACGAGCACAGTCTTTCGACTCAGAGCATCAGCGACTACATTTGCCTTACCCGGATGATATTTTATTTCCAGGTCGTAGTCCTTAAGCAATTCCATCCAGCGGCGCTGTCTCATATTCAGTTCTTTTTTATCATACAAGTATTTGAGACTCTTGTGGTCGCAGTACAGTTCCACAGTCACACCATACAGGTAATGACGCCAAATCTTCAAAGCAAACACAATGGCCGCAAGCTCCAGATCATGAGTGGGATAGTTCAATTCATGAGGTCTGAGCTGTCGAGAGGCGTAGGCCACCACACGTCCCTGCTGCATAAGGACACACCCTAATCCCTGCCCACTGGCATCAGAATACACAACATATGTCAAACTGGGATCGGGCAAAATCAACACAGGTGCCGTAGTCAACCTCTCCTTCAGCTCCACAAAACAGTTTTCACATTTCTCATCCCACACAAACGGTTGATCCTTTCTCGTGAGCTTGGTCATCGGCAACGCAATACGGGAGAAATTTTGGATAAATCTCTGATAATAACCAGCAAGACCCAGAAAACTGCGTATTTCCACCACAAATTCTGGCCTCTTCCAGTCCAGTACTGCTTCCACTTTACTAGGATCCACAGAGACCCCTTCTTGCGAGATAACATGGCCTAAGAATTTCACTTCTGATAGCCAAAACTCGCACTTGCTCAATTTAGCATATAATTGTTTCTCACGCAATGTATTCAATACAACTCCCAAATGATGCTCATGGTCTTCCATACTCTTGGAGTATATCAGAATGTCATCGATAAACACAACAACAAACTGATCCAGGTATTGTCGAAAGATACGGTTCATGTAATCCATGAATACCGCAGGCGCATTGGTTAGCCCAAATGGCATCACCAAGAACTCATAATGACCGTACCGGGTCCGAAAAGCAGTCTTCGGAACATCCTCTGCTTTCACTCGCAGCTGATGATACCCTGACCTTAGATCAATCTTTGAAAACACACACGAACCAGAGAGTTGATCTAATAGGTCATCGATTCGGGGAAGAGGGTACTTATTTTTAATAGTAACCTTATTCAATTCTCTGTAGTCGATACACAATCGAAGACTCCCATCTTTCTTCTTTACGAACAACACTGGAGCTCCCCAAGGCGACACACTGGGTCTAATGAACCCTTTCTCAAGCAAATCTTCTATTTGTTTCTTTAACTCCGCCATTTCGTTTGGGGCCATGCGGTATGGGGCCTTAGATATAGAACCAGCTCCAGGAATAATGTCAATTGGAAATTGAACTTCCCTCTCAGGAGGCAATCCATTTAAATCATCCGGAAATACCACAGGGAATTCATTTACCACGGGTATATCACTCAAAGTTTCACCAGTTTCCCCTTGCACTGAGAAAAACACTACATACCCCTGGCAACCCTTTTTAAGATACTTTTCAGCTTTAGCCGTAGAAAGAAAATTCATACCGGCATTCACAGCTTCAACCCTCTGAGAAACAGGATATATTATCCTCTTGTTTCCACAATCAAGCAAAACATTATTTGCCGTTAACCAATCAAAACCCAAAATGACTTCCAATTGGTAAAGCGGCAAACATATCAAATCTACAACAGATTGGTGCCCTTCCACAGTTACGACACAATTCAAGTAAGCTTCTGTGGTTAAAGCCTTAACACCCATCGGGGTTGACACTACCAACTCAAATGGTAATTTATGTACATGCAATCCCAGGCGCTTCACGCAATCATAAGCAATGAAGGAGTGACTTGCACCTGAGTCGAACAATGCTTGCAACAGATGGCCATTAATAGAGATTTTACCTTGTATCAACTCAGGAGATTTACGAGCTTCCTCGTGGGTCATAGCGAACACTCGGCCCTGTGTCCTCGGTTTCTGCTCGACTCGTGGTCGTTGACAATCTCGGGAAAAATGTCCTGGCTGCTTACAGTTAAAACAGACCAATTCTCCCAGGCAATTTTGGCCATAATGCGTTTTGTTGCAGCGAGGGCATTTCCACTCAGTCACAGCCCTCTGAGGCTCACGGTCTCTGGGCTGATAGGGCTTCTTATCACCGCCCTTGTATGAAGAGGATCCTTGGCCTTTCTGCTTCTGGGAAGCATTACCCTTACTGGGTTCACTGCGGTGGCCAGTAGCTCTGGTAGGATTCAACTCCCTCAGATTATTCTCCGTAATTCGACATTGCTCCACAGCCTTGTTGAACTTAGTGAATTGGTTCGTAACCAATCGCTTTCTCAATTCTCGCCTCAGACCGTGGATGAGCATATCAGAACTCCATTCTTCATCATCTTTAAACCGGAGGTAAGAGGAGTACCGAGCCAACCGGACAAAACGGGACAAATAGTCGTCAAAGCTCTCTGTATCCCCTTGTTTGATGTTGAGAAATTCTGTCTCCTTCTCGAGCCGCACTGATTTGGGAAAGTATTTCTCGTTGAACTCTTGTTGAAACAGTTCCCAAGTCAATGGTGTTTCATTGCTCTTTAATGTCAGGGCGATATTCCGCCACCAACGATCCGCGTCCCCCTCGAGTTTATACACTGCCAACCGTGGCTTCACCTCCTCTGGGCAACACAGAACCTCAAATATCTTCTCCAGTCTGTACAACCAATCTTCGGCTGCCTGAGGGTCAAACCTTCCTCTGAACGCCGGAGGCATATGCTTGCAGAATCGGGTGACCCAATACTGAAGGTCTTTTTCCTCCCTGGGTGGCATCCCATATGATTCCTCATTCAAGGTGGCACGAGGTGGGGATTCCAGAGGTCGTGCTGATCCTTCTGCAGTGTCCTCATGTCGAGTCTCTTCTTGAGTCTCCTCCGGAGTGGATTGAACCGGACCTTCCTGGTTCTTCGCCTTCTCAGCTCTGAGCTCTTCCCTCAGTTCAGTGATCATATCTCTCTGATCCCGAATTAGACCCATAAGCTCTTGCATTGCATCCGGTGGGTTTTCATTAACAACCTCCACCTCAGGGTCTACACGCGGAATATTGGGGCGTCCTCTAGTTTTCTTCATTCTACAAACAACTTGCCCCATTAATTCAGCAGAAATAGTATGCACAATAGTCATAAAACCCATATATGTCCACATCAATAAACATACATGTGCATACACAACAATCGTTCACAGATAATCTTCTATCCCTAAAACCAACTAAGGGAGCTATCCTAGCAACCTCTACCCTTGCCAGGAACTACAGCTCTGATACCAAAATGTAACCCCCTGCCTTAAATAGCGTAATTATAATTCGATATTACGTAATTAAATTGGTTTAGAGACCGTCGAATAGTTCAAAACTCATTTAGAACTCCCTGTGAAGTAGGGACTTTATAAAATTTTCAAGACTTCTTTCCTATTCCGGTCTCAAGTTCAATTATCGAATATAATCACCTGTGCAGTTAATTCACATTCATTCATATCAGAATATCTAATAGCAATCCCGGCAACCCCCGGGTTCCATTCATACACAAAAAGGGTTTACAACCTCCATATAGGGGACTACACAACTACGTTCAACTATTCTTTACAACCAACATAATATACAGACACCCTGTCCAACAGGTTTAACCAACATAACCAAAATAAATGTCCCTACAGGATTCTAACCGCTCCGGGTCGTACGCTTCTCCTTAGAGCCACTCGCCCTGTCTGAAAGGTTAGTTAAAGGAAAGAATGAGATTCAAGAGAATCCCAGTAGTAACAAAACATTTATACCACACATAAGCACACATCATGTAAGCAAATCATCATACAGCAGCAGCACCACAAATCACACTCCACCCTCATCCCCTTTCTCCGCCGGGAAGGCACACCGCCTAACCCGAACCGTTGTTAGCTACTCAGGGACTATTGGCGTGGCAGTGCATACATATAGCCTTATAGCCCATACAGCTATTCGGCTTTCACAAATGGCCCGTCGGCCTCCACAAATAGCCTTTTGGCTCACATAATCACATATATCACACCTCATCCTCATCCCCTTTCTCCGCCGGGGAGGCACACCGCCCTAACCCGAACCGTTGTTAGCTACTCAGGGACTATTGGTATGACGGTGTTTACACATATTCACAATGTCGCAGCATACGAGTTTATCACAAATCAATGATAATACACACATACAATGCATCACATATGGTACGAAAGAAAAGTTACTACCTCGTTCCTTTCTGACGTTCGTTGGCGTAGTTGGCTCACGAGGGCGGCAAATATCAAAGCCTATAAACAAAATCAAGAATGGTGGATTAATTCCCTACCCCCAATTCCTACTTTCAAACACTTAGAATAGGTTCCATATGAGTCCCTTAAATGGTTATAACAAACTCAAAGAGAACCTAAAAGGATTGGAGAATTCTAGGTTGGAAATTGCTTTGCAAACTCACAAAGTGCTGAAAATTGGGTTCTGGCTGCAGCCAAAAATGGCTAAAAACGTCACAGAAACATTTTGGCTGCAGCCAAGAATTTCTGGCTGCGGCCAGGACACACACAGAAAGTTTTGTGCTGCAGCCAAGATTTTCTGCTGCAGCCAAGGAAACTTTGAAATATCATAACTAATTCTAGAAAAATCAAAATGAGGTGATCCCAAAGCCAAATGAAAGCTATTTAAGTCCTCTTTCAAGGAAAAATATTGGCCATTACTGGAAATCACCACAAAAATCCAGATTTACCAAAAACCTAACGTTGTGCCAAAACTGGGTCCAGTTTTGATGCCGAACTTTGGACAGTTCAAACTCCCAGCTCAAAAAGCGAAATGACACAAAGTTTATGTCCATTTTGAAGCTTGAGATGTGAAATTTAAGACTGGAAAGTTTCATAATTTTTCAACATCATTTGCCCAGTCAAAACGTCCACACCATCTGACTGTCCAGAACAGACTTACATTGACCAGATTTTCCAAATTTTGCCAATTGGCTTCCAATGGTCCCTAATTTCAAATCACATACTATCCTTACACAATTTGGCTCAAGGAACACATTAGAGCCATCAAAATGACCATATTCATTATCCATGGGCAAGTTCTACCACTATCACCACACATCACCTTAACATCTCCAATCAACACACACATTGCAATCCATTCCATCCCAAAATTCCAAATCAACTCCCATGGCTCAAAGACACAATTTAACACCACATTCTCTACCACACACTAACCAATTCAAGCATTCAAATTAGACCAAAAATCAGGGCAAAAATTCGAAATTCCCAAAACCAAACCAATGACCACAACAATTATACCAAAAGGTATCACATACTCATTACAACTTCTTTCCAAAGCTATTTCTTTGATTCACCAACTTTCAAATCCCCACAAGTTCTCAAACTCCACTAATAAAAAATATGAAACCATAGGAATAAAGCTCTCAACCCCTTGAACAATATTAATAAAGGTGAGTTGAGCATTTAGGGACAAGACCTTACCTAAAACTCAAGCTCCTTCTTTCCCTTTCTTGCTTGTTCTTGGCGAAAATGGAGGAGAGGTGAGAGGTGAGAAGATGATGATGATGGAATCAGAATTTTTTTGGTGCACTTAGGCCCTTGGCCGACTTAAAATGGAGGAGGGAAAGGAGTTGCAATTGTTGACTCTTTGACCTCAATCCATGGTTCTTGTGTTGACATGTGTCAACATCTTGTGCCCCCTTCTAAACCCTCACATGAGCACATGCACACACAATCCCACTCCTTTGCTTATTCAATCTTAGCCATTGATATCAATTACCAATGAGTTTCCTCTTCGGTAACTGTCCAATCGGTCGGTAAATTTACCGTTTTGCCCCTGATTGTCACAATGCTTAATAAACCATCATCAAACACATTTGCATCATAATTCACATTATTTACTTCAAGAGTGTTTAATTAGCATTAATTACATCACTTTGAAGTTATTAGCCCTTAATTACAATTTGGGATATTACAACGATACCTTTCTATCCATCCTTTGTAAAATGCAACCCCTGGCGTTCTTTTTTGTAAATTTGCTCTAGGCAGGCGTACACAAAAGTCTCCGTTGTCGCATCATCCCAAACAGCTTTATCCATATTTCTATGCCACTATTTCAACAATACTTGCACCTCAAAAAATCAAATTTAAAACAACCATTCCAGAAACGTATAAATTTAGCATTACACACACACAAGAATAAATGCATGATTTCATTGATTGAATTAATATGAAGGCGAAAACACAACGTCAGTGAATAAGAATTAATATGAAGGCTAGAGAGGAAACCAATTCATAGGGTCAGTATATTCTTCATCACTCCAAACTCACCAAGCATTTTCACTAAATGAATTCAACATGAAATTGTAGAAAAGTATAATTCATTTCATCAATGCAATACCAAAAAAAAAAAAAAGAAACAAATCATCGAATGCAAGCCTTCAGAATTTTCGTTGAAGCTTTATAGGCACCTAACGCCAAAACAGAGCTCACCTTGAAGACACAGTCCAAGCTAATTAATACTCAAACATGTTTTCTTTACTTTATTTTCATTCTCACTTTAACTATTACTAAAAAAACCAAAGCTAAGCAGATGAATGAGAGTTATGAATGTCCCAAGTCCTATGTGAAGAAAAATACTAGAGACATCAATATTCTCAAGTCCCTCTACCATTAAGCAAGACGAAGCAGGCATTTCGGTTAGGCACAGGTGTAATTCCACATTACAATAATACCAAAAAAAAATCAAAATGTTTAGATGGTTAGTGTAACCCCCTTCCGTAATTATATCCGGAATATGTGATTAAAATGAAATAGAGACCAATAAGAAACAAAACTACATTTTACAAACCTATCTACCAGACGGGGTTTTCATAAATACCTTTCAAAATTATTTATAACCTGGTCTCACATTCACATTCCGAATACAATTACTACACAAAGATAAATCATATTTAAATATATCAGAGTACGCAATATAATAATCCCGGCAATCCCGGTTTCCATATTTTAACTCAAGCTTTATAGGGCACATTCGCCCATACAAGCCCTCATATAGGGATTACACAAATCCTCTTAAATACATCTACAAATATCGTATCCAAACACATTCCAACCCATACATATCGAAAACTGAATCCAAATATACATAATACTCCCAACTATGATAACCAATCCCCATATCAAATACTGAAGAAGCCCTTATCGCCCTTGGATGCTTACTCCCTCCTCGAGCCTCTTGCCCTGTCTACATGGTTAGTAGGGGAGGGTGAGATTCTAGAGAATCTCAGTAGGACAACAATATCAATATGCATGTACGATAAATGTTTAATGCATGACATGCTTGCATCACATAACTCATGTTATCACAATGACAAATCTATAAGCTCAATGCTTCTAACAACATACTAATGGCCATAGCATAAATTGAAACATAGCTTCAAATACACATAATCATGCAAAGCTAAGACATGCACCAACACACTAACACATATATCAAATACATGCAGAAGAGATATGTTCCCTACACTTAGTCTTTCCATGTAAGCTCCAGCACCGCTTACTCACCACCAGGCGAATATCGAACCACGTTCAGGGCAAACATCAACCCTATAATCAAACCAAGGACATAGGGTTATTCTCTATTCCAAAACCTTACTTCTATATCACTTAAAGTTGGTTACCATTCATGACCTTTAGGTGGCTAATCAAAGCCCAAACATATGCCTAAAGGCTTGGGAAACACATGGCCAAAGATCACCTTTTAAAAGTCCAAAATGCTGATTTTTGGGGGTTGGCCACGGCCCACAAACCCACTGGCCGCAGCCAAAAACTGCCCAGAAACATTTGGGCCGCGGCCTAGAATCCTCTGGCCGCGGCCAAGAAAATCCTGTTTCTTGGTTGAACGTCAAAAAATCATAACTAATTCCAAAAAAATAGAAATGAGGTGATTCCAAAGCCAAATGAAAGATATTCAAGTCCTCTACACAGGAAAAATATTGACCATTACTAGAAATCACCACACAAATACAGAATTACACACATTTCATCACTGCCCCAAAACAGAATCCATTTTCGACCTCAACATTTGGACAGATATAACTCCCAGTTCCCAAAACGAAATGGCACAAATTATATGTCCATTTTGAAGCTTGGGATGTGAACTTTATGAATGGTAAGTTTCATAATTTTCTGACATCATTTGCCTAGTCAAAACGTCCACACGAACAGACTGCTCATCACACTGGACAGAATTTCAAAACTCTGCACACAATGTATCCAATCCAATCCAAACCAATTCCAATGATTAAATACCACAACAAGACACCATTTTCAACATAAAAAAACATCCAATTCATCCAATTACATACCACACGAAAATACCATAAAATCAGGGCAAAATTCACAATTCACCATACTTAACCATAATTCACAAACCTTAGATCAAAAGGCTTCAAATACTCACCTCTTCCTCTTTCCCAAACCAATTCTTGATTCTTCATCTTTCCAAATTTCCTCAAGCCATCAAACACCTCCTTTCACAAATCTAAAATCATAACAATGAAGCTCTCATTACTATGAATAAGACTATAGAAGGACATTAGAGCATTAGAGGACATATATAAGGCTAAAACCTCACCTCTTGCTTTCTCTTTCTTCCTTGAGCTCACGAAAATGGAGGCTTTGGAGAGAGATGAAGATGATGAAGAGAGTGATCAGTTTTTGGATGCCAAAACCGACCAAATAGAGAGGAAAGAGGGAAAATGAGTTGACAAATTGACCAAGATCCAAGGGTTCACATCTTGCCACTTGTCATGATCTTGATCCATCAACCATGAGTTCACATAGGCACATCCACACATGATTCCACCCCTTGATCTCTTGCACAAATCAATCTCAACCATTGATCTTGAAGTTACCAATGAGTTTCCTCTTCGATAACTGACCAATTGGTCGGTAACTTTACCGTTTTGCCCCTGATTATGGCAATTCCTCTTGAATCACCACCAAATACATTTTCTCATTCATTTACACCATACATACGCCCTTCCCCTTATTTTTATTCAATTTAGATGTTAATCCATAATTGAACTCAAATACAGGGTTTTGGCTCTCTCATAACATATACGAATCACATCCGAAACTCAAACCACATCGAATTCTCCAAAAGGATTATTTATCACTAACCACAGCCACTTTTGGAGTCATTATCTCTTAATCACAATTTAGGATCTTGCTAAACCGGGGCTTAGCAATTCAATTATTTCAGGCTTATTCTCTAGCCTCGAATCTCAAAATTTGGGGTATTACAGTTAGGGTCAAAGGGACAGCGAGTATCGGAGGCCTTGTTGGCGGCCACCGGCTTGTTGTACTTCTTGGTGACACTTTCGTGGACAGTGTATTTGCATAGGATACTCTGTTCCATGATTTTCTACTTCAAACAGAGTGTATTGTGGGCGAAAAAAATAGTCCCGGCCTTGGGAATAAAAGAGAACCGTGAAGAAGAAGACTGAAACTTTAAGAGGAGCACTCCAAAGATCTTTTGTTGATCAATATGCCAAAAAGACATCCAACGGTGGGAGAAGAAGAAAAGCAGTAATGATAGTATTAATGGAATGGAAGGGGGCAGTGCAGAAACAGAAACAGAAACAGAAACGGAAGAGCAAGAGATTGGAATAAAGAAAAAAGAGAGGAGCTTTTAACGTCATGGAGGAGAGAAAGAAACCACTGGACAAGCGAAAAATATGAGAGAGCCAGAACAATAGAGGGCTTAAAGGAGAAGCTGAAGGAGAATCATTTGGGGGAGGGAATTTCGATAATCTTGAGCGATTCTCAGCGACACTTTCCTTGATGTTTCAAAAGGGAAAACACACTATTTGGCATATGGGAAGAAGAATATCAGCGATTCAAAAAAACCAAAGAGAGAAAAAGATGGAGAGATTTTGGGGTCCTGGACACTCCCTGTATGTGTGGCTGTGGGAAATGAGCACAAAGCTACGCAGTGAGAGATGGGTCATAATATCCTAAACCGAAACCAGAATCAAAGATGAAAATGTTGGTGCTCAATCTCTACCAAATGATACGTCTCTTTTGCTAATTTTTAAAGGGAAAAAAAAAGACCAGCACAGCGTACAGATCGCAGAAGGCAAACAATGTGTGTGTGTGTGTGTTACACCCAAACCAGGCCAGAGCAAAGCAGAGGATAAACTTGCACAAACTAATAGACAACAACCATAACAAATCTTCAATGAATGAGGTTAAACGTTACCTCCAAAAGATGCCATTTCCGGAGACTAGATCCGCGTCGAGAGAGAAAATGAAAGGCCACGCCGGCACCAAAGCAATCACCGTCGGACTTCAAGTCGAAGACGACAGATCGAAGATGACAAAGGACAGATCGAACGAAGGAGATCGAAGTTGAAGATGAAGCAGCTCTTCAGCTTGAAGGTTGGGTGGACGCCGAGAGAGGGAACGGAGGGAACGACACTCAGTTGAAGGTCGAAGTGTGATCACTGAGGAGGACGACGCAGGGGAAAGAGACAAGAACTGAGAAAGGAATAAAAGGTAGGTGAGAGAAGTTGGAAATAATTATTACTTAACGGTAATAATAAACGCTCGATGGCCTCTGCGAAAAGCTCCACATTTCAGCTTTGGGTTAAAGCTCGTTTTGAAATCTTAAGCTCAATGAGGATTTGGGCTCTCCAAACACTTGTTTTTTTCTCCCAATTGATCATTTAGCTTTTGGGCATCCAACTGAGCGTTTGGGCCCCAGAACGCCCCCACCAAACACTGCCCTAGCCTACAAGTTCATCCGGATTAGTGCAAAATGTTTTCTTTGACATCGATTAAAAAATGCATTATCACTAAAATATATAAGGTGAAGTAGAAATAAGGGTAACAGAAAATAGATATTATGACGTCAGTTATAAAGGACTTGACACCATAAAAGAATATATTATGGCATTAGTTACAAACACTACAAAAAAAAAAACTTTATTTGCTTTGGGTGCTTCCACATCACAAGATTTGGTGGGCCACATCGCTATCCTCTGAGATGCCACGTGTCTACGTCAGTACATTGTCCGAATCACAAATTGGTTGCATTTTGTGACAAACAGAGGATTTGGACCCTTGACCTTACACACGCTATTGTGCCTTTACCAGTTCAGCTGTTTTGAACTTGCAATCTTTATTTACAAAATTATATACTCCCTTCTGTCTTTAATATAAAACATATTTGGGAAGTTGATCCTGATCCTAAATATAAGGCATATTTTCATATTTGTTAATTTTTTTTTTCTAATTTACCCCTATTGATGCTCCCCTAACAATAATCAAGAAGGAGAGGAAATAGGGAATTTAAGAAAGATAATTATAGTGTTTTAGAAAACACATGCCTTTTTTTTTACCTTTAGAAAATACATGTTATAATAACTAACTTAGTTAACTTCCTTAATATAATAAAATTAGATAAATATGTCTTATATTAAGGACCAGAGGAGTATATTATTTCAATTCACAAAAACAAATATAATATTTATATTCTACAAACATATTTAAATATACTATATATATATATATATAATTTGTGTATAATATATAAATATATATATATAAAATTATTAAACATTTCTTGTTAATTTTATTATTTAATATAAATATTTGTTAATAATTAATATATCCTTTATTCAAAAAATCTTAAAAAATAATATGTATATTTCAAATAGTATTATTTATATTATATATTATATATATTTTGATTTTGATTTCTCTTTAATATCTATAATTTTATTATATATATATATATATATAATATTATTGAATAATTCACATTATTTTAATAAAAAAAAGAAAGAATAATTTTTATATATTTATTTTGTTATTGTACTTATATTTTAAGTTTTAATTTTATAGTTTCATTATATATTATTTTTTATCTTAACAAATTATTATATTATTATATTTTATAAATTATTATAATATGAAATAAAAAATTGCAGAAAGTCTTACCACAGAAATTTATATCTGGAAAATTCTTTCACTAATTCAGTCGATAAATTTACTGAAGGAAATTCTGTCCGTAACTTTTTGAAAATTACTGGCAAATTCCATCTATAATTTTATATTTTTTTTATAGTAAGGAATATATTACGATGTCAGAGTGCCAGACATGGTAAATGAAGGAATATATTACAACATTAGACCCAAATACAACTAATATCATAATAAAAGGTAATTATTTAAATTTTGGTTGATTACGACATCTATTCTTATTTAAACTAATGCCATATTTACATACTATGGCAACAATTATAATCAGAATTGATGTTGTTTTGGGAATATAATTCTTTTAAAACGTGATAAAGCTATATAGTCCCTCGTTGAAGCCTTAGCTAACCGTATAACAAAAGGAAGCTTAAAAGGAACGGTGGCTTTGAATCGCAAGGCCATGAGCTCGCGGCTGGCGATTTTAGCTTATGTAATGGAAGACGATCTATTATTCCTGTAGGATTTCGGGCGTACCTGGAATCCGATTGACTCACTGAGTACCCACACGAGATCGGAGCACCGATTTGGACTCTGATCACGTTATACGGCAGATTCACCATTGGAGAAGATGACCCAAGGAGAGAGGAGTTTTTGGAAGTTTTCTTCCGATGTTGTGTTTTCTGTGTCTGTTAAAACAAAACTGATAATAACCCCTTATAATACGTATGGGAGTTATTATGATTTGAAATTCAAATCATAAGGATAAAACTCCTTAATTGGACCCATACTTTTCCATAATTTTATAATAGCCCCAACTGAATTGGGCTTTGGGCCTGATCCACCAAGGGTGGACCAGACCTATTCCAACATCTCCCACTCACACTTGGTGGATCAAATGTTATGGGTCATATCTCTTTCTCTTCCATCCTTTTGTCATACTAGGTGCTCTGCCGTAACCGCGTGGGCATGACGTCTCCATTTTGCTGTCTTGTATTAGGAATCACTTTCACAGAGACCAACACAAGACAACCCTGTAGTGCAGCTTGGTCGTATTAATATAATGCCTCCGATGTCCTAGATTTTAACCCGTATACACTTTCTCCATGGCCAATCTAATCCCTCTTGAGTCAAGATAAAACTCAGATGGCCTTTCTCATATGCATAGTATCCACACTTATGAAATTACCCAAGTAACATCATAAAGGACCGGTCTCAGACACAAGCATAAGTGTGTATATTCCAAGTAATCTTTCTTTCGCCCATATATCATTTCAATATGAATCAACCGCTTTCTTAACATAATGCCTTTAGATCGTATCGATCATGATCATAGGAAAAAATGCTAAAGTAGCAGATGTCAAAACATATCTCCATCATATTGTCAAAGTCAGAGGACATCATGAAAGGGTAAACCTTTCCGGGACTCACACAACAATGAAGCAGGGATCTTTTCACTTGCTTCCCGTTTGCGGTTCTCTAGCACATGCGGTATGAATCGCATGCTACGGTGTTACTCTTATATTATAAGAGCGTATGTCGTTTTAATCTTATTATTAACACCGTACAGACTAAAGTTTAGACACACACAGTATTTAAACCAAAATTCTTCAGCTTTACTCATATGACGTCAATCTGAAGAATTTGTTGTCTGGCTACAGGTATCATGGACGTGGGTTTCCATGATTCGATCCATATTTATAATTACAGATCTCATCCCGACTAAATGCACTACTAAGTCGAGGCGACATTTAGTTTTGTGTTTCTTCTCTACCGTATAAGCTCTCTCATTGCTTTACTGGTGAACACGTATGTCTCATCTTCACACACTCCTTCAGAGTGTCAAAGGTGGTCGCTTGTGTGAGAAAGCCGACCTCATCAACCTGTACGACATACTAGACATTGTATACTTTTGCATACACATGTAAAACTATAATGAAGTATTTATACTTCATTTCATATGCATGCCAAAGGGCTCATTATGTACTTCATGTATTTCCTTGGCCACATGCTTAGCTAGGGGACTTGCCATAGGAAAGTGTTGTTCAACAACAACTTTATGTGCTACAATATTTCTAACAAGAATCACATTTTCATGTTTAGTCTTGATATGATACTTAGGGTCTTTTACTTAGACAATGGCTGCAGTGTTTTCACAATACATTAACACTAGATTTAAATTCTCACTTTCAAATCATAGATGTTTTCCCAAACATCATCAGCCATATAGCCATATATACTGACATAGTACATTAATATACGCATGATCATTATATGCCCTAAAAAAGTATCTCAAGACCTTTTGTGAAGACATTCCATGTCTCTCACAATGGTTAGACTAGTACCAACATACAAGTCTTATCACAAAATAGATATCTGGTCTTGTACACATCACTGCATACATAAGACTACCAACAACGTTTGCATGGAAACCTTTTTCCATTTTCTATGTTGATTTAGTTCAGGGACAAAATCAAGACTCAAAAATCATTACTGAAGCCACTGGGGTATCTATGGGTTTGCATTGACTCATATAGAAATTGCTCAAGAATTTCCTAATATGATTGTCATTGTAAATAGATTTCATTATCCATATCACCACTTAAAGGTGTAGGTTTTACATCCTCTTGATGTATTACTAAATCTTAATAGTAAATTGTTGCCAGAATAAGTCTGATTAAAAATGCACAACAGGTAAGATGAAAGCCTTCCTATTATGCTCACCCCTTTGCAATCAAATGAGTCTTGTAGTTTCTAATTCTTAACCATGACTCTTTTTCAATGAATCATCACTTCCATTGCTTTCTTCCATTTTGCCTTTGCAGGAATCTTGTATAGAACACGACTCTATCTTCTAGAGCATCCATGAATTCCTTTCTCAATTACTCCTTTTTATTTGGAGCTTCCTTCTTCTCTTGTTTAGGTCTCTTTATTGACCCTTATGGTTTGCACTCTTATGATTTGTGGAAAATCAAATCCAATTCACACTTGACCATAATTCATAGAGTGTAGAAGTGACCACTTTAGAGGGCACATGGTTAAGTTCAATACCACACACACTTGATGAAAACAAATATATGTGTACTAATCCACCAAAAGTGAACCTTGATACTCTCCCACTCACATTTGGTGGGCTAGCTTGCACCATCATAACCATGTCTCATAATGCTTCATTATACTTTTCAGTAAACTCCATATGGTAGTGGAGTGTATCGGATAGTTAGCAATCAACTATCTTTCTTTAGTCATAAAGCTCATTTGATCATTCACAACCTTGATTAGTTCATACATAGGATTTCAAAACTTCTATTAATTCAATTGATTTTGCAACATATCAATTTACAGTCCAAAATACTTAAACTTCAGATTTACGCGGAATTAAATATGTATGATCATATTTGTGAATAATCCTCAACAAGAGTAATAAAATGTTCAGCTCTGTGCCTTGCCCTCATACTCAGTACCAAATTTATCATAGTGGAATAATTTCAATGGAAATACAGTCATTTTCCCTTTACATAAATCTTTTTGTGTTGCTTTACTTGCTAGACTATCACAATGACATCTGCATATTGGCAACTAAACTTAGCAATCCTCATTATGCTAATTTTTTTTGTAATTCCCATGTCCTTGTCTAGCATGACACATAATCAAGTCAATACTTGAATCACAAAAAAAGCGGTAAAGCAACTAAGCATAAAGATTCACCAACAATGCTCAACTTAAAGAAATCTCATGAGAGGAAAACTGAATCAGAATTATATACGTGCCACAAAATCATGAAAGTTTAAAACAGTTGAACCCTTAATCTTGACGGCATGAGACAACAACTCAATCTCATTTGAACCAGTGCATGAAGCACATCACAGAGAATTAATGTCGTTCCACTACATAAAGTAGACTTGTAGGTGCTTATACCTTTTACTTCAATCCTCATGTCGCCACCAACGCTAAGCTTCTGGCTTAGATGTGACAATAGAAAACATTCTGTAAAGAATTTCAATCCCTATCGTCATGATTTATGGAGCTTGTGTCCTTTTTACGTTCCTCTTATTTGGAACAATTCTCTGCAAAATAGACTTTTCTTTAGCAGGAAAAGCATTTAACCTCACTTAGGTTAGCCTTATGCTAGGAGAAATTCTTACCCTTCTTTGAACTTAGGGTTGTCCTTCTATCTCTTTCCTGGAATCTCTTACCCTTCCTAATGTTGGGTTTAGAGTGTGGAGGACTTGGCCTCTCCTATAGGGTATGTTTGTCCAGAGGATTTACAAACCTCTAGACATTCATTTCTAAGCCCCAAGTACTTTAATACTTCATTGAAAGTAATAATGTTTTTGCTATGGGTCATACTGAACTTTCAAGAGCTCCCACCTAGAAAGGAGTGTCTTGATGAACAAATCGAACTTGTTCGTTAAACAATACGTGTTCAGCTTTTCTCAGTTTCCTTATTAAGTTGGTAATCTCATGTAGATATTGTCTCTTAAGAGGTGATTGAAGTACCTCAAGAGATCAACTTTGAATGCAATTCACATGGCATTGCTGTTGGATTTCTTTCACATTTGCACATGCATTTGTCAAGTATAGCATACGCAGGGCAATTAATGTTATGAAATTTCCCTTATCATAGCCATGTCGGTCTCATAACCTCTTATTTGCTGAGTAAATCCTCAGTTTTAGTGCCATTTGACCCAAAACAATGGCTTTTCAACATCTTTTATTTATATGAAACCTTTCAATGTCAGATATCACAATTGTCCCCATTTAGCTTATTAATTAACTTTCTTGTTCTTGGTAGCCTCTCTTAGCTTAATCACTTAAATCATTGCACTTATAGGGTAATTCACAATTGATTTAAAACAAGAATGTCTTTTTATAGCACATTGAAGTATACAATGTCATGTACTTATATTATTCTTGACTAGAAAGGTAATAACAATATTGGGTCTATGATCAAGAGAATACGTTTGTACCTCCCATCACACAGATTCCAACCATGCCACTATCATCTATCAAGAATTTCATACAAGTACTTCACATAAAATGCTCAATTATGACTTTAAAAAAAAAAATCAATTCTTGAAAGCTCCCACTTAGATAGAGCATATGAAACTAGCTCCCACTTAGATGGAGCTTATGATTCTCTTAGAAGACTTATTTTTCAAGAGCTTCCACTCACAAAAGAGTTTTGGACATTTACTTCTTCATGTCCCTTAGAGCATTATTATGTTGATAATGTCTTATTATCAAGGAATTTGGGACAATTCAATAGTTTTCTTTAGTTTCATATTAATCTCATTTCTTTGCTCTTAATCTTCAGCCAAACAAATCTTCAAGGGGAGAATATTATTTATTTCTAAAACCTAATTTAACAAGGTTCACAATAACCACTATCTTCTAAGGCTGGAAGAATTTTATGTCCCATGTTGTTTTAAATATCTTATGCAATTTGAATTGTTTCATTCTAGAAACATTACATATTTGCTCTTAAGTCTTTTATGATTTCTAATGTTGGTGGTTGGACTGGGCTCAAAGCTCATTTTCACTCATGAAATGGGCTTTACCTTCTGAGGTTCATCACTTGCCTGAATCTGGCATTAGGGAGCTTCTTCTTTTGAGATTCCCTTTCACTATGATTTGATACTTTCTCTTTTAGTATCAAATCCTTACTTTTACCTCTGTGAGGTTTTCTCATATATGAATCTTGACATTCACCTTCTTAAGATTCATGAGATTCAGGTTTATTTTTAAGTTTATCTTCCGAATTTCTTTTCGGTCACACGTCTTATTCAATTTCAGGTTCTAATGAACCTTAGTTTGAATCATTTTCCTCTTGAAAACTCTTTAGGATCTTCTCCTTCTAGGTTATGTTTCAAGGCTCAATGAGCAAACCCCTCTTCCATCTATCACTAATTAGAGACTCACATTACTCTAAGTAATTTATGCTTGAATCATTATTTAGAGATAACATCAAATAATTTTCACCTTCTCAAATCCACTACAAAAAGTGGTTTAGTGCTTTTTGAACTCCCCAAATTCATATTTATCTCAAATAAAATAAATATGAATTATTAAAAAATATTTCAGTATTTTTGAACTCATAAAAAATCATTCAAGATAGCACTAAATGCCTCTAAAACAGATTCAAATATATTCAAAAAAATTTTGAATATACATCAACATGAAGATCTTGAATTTAGGGATTTTTAGAAACAAACCACGTCTAAATCGAAGCACAAACGTGCCTTCACGCGCCCCTAGAAGGAGGAGGAAGAGAAAATTCTGGAAAAATAAAAAATAAAAAATAAAAAAATATCCAGATTTTTTTTTTTTTTTTTTTTTTGTTTAGCACTGTTCTGGGAAAAAAAAAACGAATCCCAAATTAGCTAGAGAAGGTTTAAAGGTTGATAACCCATGAAAAATGAGCCCATAACCTTTAATGTTTTGTTTTGTTTTGTTTTTTTTTTAAAAGTTGGTATGGGCTTTGACAGGCTAAGGCCAGTGGGTTTTTTTTTTCGTTTGGGCCAACTTCGGCCCAATTTTTTTTTTAAAAAAAAACGTTGCACTGGATCGGGTTGGGCCATTGACCCGATCCAGATTTTTTTTTTTTTTTTTTTTAACCAGAATGAAACGACGCCGTTTTGGGGTGCTGGAGGTTGTCTTCAACCTCCAGCCGGGTCGACCCGGACCCGGTTTCAGGCGCGGGTCGGGTCCGTCGACCCGGTACATCTCTCCTCCGTAACTTCGCCGTTCGACGTCCGTTTTACGCGTTCTTGGTGTCCATTTTCATCGTTTTTTCGAGATCTACGCAATGGGATTATTTTCAAATCCTGAATCACTCTTTTAAGAATGACCCAATTCAATTCTGTTTTCGTTTTCTCAATTCTTTTCTCGGATTTCAAACAACTCATGAGTTCTGTTGTTCTATAGCCTTGTTATGTGTATTATGAGGCTTTTGAATATACTAATGCTCATAGAACTAAGGCATTAACAATTGTAATTGACAGAAAATAGACTGCACAGTGAATCATCGAAAAAAAACGGAAACACGAAAAAAACACAAAACGCAGACATATATAATTTTGTTCAAACATATGAACAGAAATCTAATACAGATATTCATTTATCCATATTCAGAGAATTTTTTGTAGGAAGATTTCTATATACTCATGAACAAAAAACAGACGGAGAATTTTTTTTTTTTTTTTTTTTTTCATATGCTTTCATGTTTATGGACACAGACGTATAGCAGAAGTCATATTCAAGACTGATTACAACCAGGCTCTGATACCACTGTAGGATTTCGGGCGTACCTAGAATCCGATTGACTCACTGAGTACCCACACGAGATCGGAGCACCGATTTGGACTCTGATCACGTTATACGGCAGATTCACCATTGGAGAAGATGACCCAAGGAGAGAGGAGTTTTTGGAAGTTTTCTTCCGATGTTGTGTTTTCTGTGTCTGTTAAAACAAAACTGATAATAACCCCTTATAATACGTATGGGAGTTATTATGATTTGAAATTCAAATCATAAGGATAAAACTCCTTAATTGGACCCATACTTTTCCATAATTTTATAATAGCCCCAACTGAATTGGGCTTTGGGCCTGATCCACCAAGGGTGGACCAGACCTATTCCAACAATTCCTAATGTTCACCATCGAAGAAACTTGTTTGGGGTGAAATTTTGATTACCTAGGATCCTTTTCCAAATCTAAGAACAAAATGGAGTCCAAGCTCTTATCGACCAGCTCAGCCTCCACAACACTATTAATATTGTCATTGGAGATGAGAGAAACTATGGGGTCTCTGGAGGTAAACTCCTATGTGTTCATCAGAGCGTTCATGGTGAAGAAGGTGCTTCAGAGAATCGCTCCAACTGGAAGCATTGTGATCATGTCCACAGTCCTGAAACTTGAACAAAATAAAAAACCTCCATATTGTGTCTGGTTTGGTTTTGGAAACTGTGGAGATCCAAGAACAAAGTGCTCAGTGTGAAGGGAAAATGTTGCCACTAACTTCCTTAGTTTGAGGGCAAAATTGAACCAATAAAAAAATATGAAGGGTAAAATTACACTCTTAAATACTTTAGAGTTTAAATTGCACTTTTAAAATTAGTTTTAGGTTTTGGGTGCACCTTTACCCAATTTTTAAAGTAAACAACCACCAACAAAGTCTCTTTTTTCCCTGCGGTATATAATGTATGGTATATAATCTCAAAGTTCTTAGTTTATTAAAAACATTTCTTGTTATTTATGATAATTATATTGTGTTAACTAATAGAGAGAATGACAGAAAAAGAACTTTAGAATTGCAAAATATCAAATTAGATATTTCCCATAACATGAGTTGTGATTGCTAATCAAGTTTCGTCATTACTTTATCAATTCTTGATAACAAACATAATTTGAGATTTTGTAATTTCAAAATTCTTTTTTTTATCATTTTCCCTAACTAATATTTCTTTAATATATTTTCAAAGAAGGGTGGAGTTGAAAATTTCTGGACATCAAACGGGTGCACCGCCTCATAATTAATAATAGTTGCCCATTAGGATCAGTTGTTGTGTGTGTGATGGGAAAGGGGTGTGTTCCCCTTTCCTTGTGCAAAAAAGGTTACGGTAGGCATCAAGAGAGGAAGACGGCATTTATAACATCCTTGTCTTACAATAAATTTATAAAAAAATAGAGGAAATATTTCATTAGCCAATATAATTTATATTTTTAATTTAAATTTATTAGTTTTCATATAATATTTCTTAAAATGTTTATTTAAAAATTACTATGCTTAATTCTTTTTAGCATGGCTGTCTGAGCTCGATCAGGGACAACTCTCTCAAAGATATTTTTTTCATTTACATGTGGACTTGGTGTCTTGGTGGAACTCAATATTACTTGAATTGTCATAGGCTCTTTCAGTTAGTATCAACGCTTGTTGGTCATACTCAATCATTTTAAGTTCTTTAAATTAAGAAGAAAGTAGCAATGGATTAAAACCCGGACCAGACCGTCAGCCAGAGTAATCTCTGGTTCGTTTTTTATCATTAAGCTGTTCTGAGATTTGAGCCGTTTGAGGCCATACTAAGCTGGACGTTGAGTCGTAAACCGCTATTCAGTTGCGAGTCAGAGCGGATGGATGAAAGCCGGATGATTGTTTCACAGCATTGTCAGTGAAGAAGCAGAAAATGAGCAAGGAAGAAGGGCTGAGGAAAAAAAGAAAGGATGGAAGAGGATCCGAAAACAAATAAAGAAAAGAAAACAAATGAAGAGTACAGAAGGAAGAAAAACACTTAGTAAGCGAGATTTTTTAGCAGACAATGGCGGTGAGAGATGGTTTCTCCGGCGACATTGGCAGTTAAGAGAAAAGTCGAATATAAGTGAAAGAGAGAGTTGCCGATATGATGCTTCATTCCCATTTCGCACGACACCATTGCTCTTAACATTCACATGCACGATCTCCAATGCAACTTTTCAGTAATGGGTTTCTCCAAGGTATTAAAACCCGGTCTGGTAGTGAATCGGTTGGGATAGTGGGTTAAGGGTTAATGGATTAGATCGGAGCCAAACCGAAGCTAAAGTGAAGATTTTAGGCTTATTAATATAAAATTCTAAAGAAAAAATAATTTTTTTAAAAAAACAGTGACCTGGACCGGACCTCTGAGCCAGATCAGCCGGTCCAGTCTGGGTTCACGAACAGTGGTTTCTCCTTCCTCCCTAGGTCCCCATTTAGTGCTCATCTCAGTGATAAGAATCTAATTTTTTATCATGGTAATGAAATCTCAACCGTTTAAATTTAATCTGAATGGCCTAAATTTAAGATTCTTAAGTTATAATTTTTTAAATAACTTATTTATTTTTATAAGAAGTGAAAATTATAAGATTATTTTTATTTTTAATTTTTCATATATTAAAATAAAAATTTATTTAAAATATAAAAATTAAATTAAATTAAATGTGGATAGTTGAAAATCAATCTAATAATTTTGATGGGTGATGAGCACATCTTTACTCATTAAGGTAATGAGCACAAATTGTGCTCCCTCTCCTTTCTTGAGGAACAAAAACAATTTTAAAAAGTACACTCACGGGTTTAACCCAAGTCATGTCCTCCTCCGGTCAATCCTATCACTACAAATTATTTTAAGAGAGGATTGTCTAAAAATACTTTGAAAGTAAATTAATTACTGTTTGTTATCATGAAAGATCTGTTATACATAACGGAAGATATTTTGCATACAACGGAAGATTTTTGCACATTTATACGGAAGATTTTTGCACATACGGAAGATGGTTTGCACAAAACGGAAGATCACTTGCATGTTTGGTAGCAATCAGAAATTAATTTACCTCCAATGTATTTTTGGGCAATTCTCCCTTACTTTAACTATATTTTGATCTTATTTTATTAATATATTTGAATATGAATCCTTATCTATGACTTTATAAATTATATTTTTTGCCAGATATAAATTATATATTTATTCACTATCATTTTTAACTCATTTTTATTTAAAAGTTAATAACTTTAGAGTAAAATACTCTGACCACCCTCCAGTTTTACCTTAATTACACAGACCTCCCCTCTATTTTAAAAACATACACTTAAGTCCAAACAGTTAACTCCGTTAAGAATATTCTAAAAAGATTCCAAAAATTTATTTTTTTAATTAAATTTATTTTTTTCTTGCACATTTTGACTAAATTTGTTTTAAAGAATTTAAGAGTTTTTTTTATCTATTCCTTAATTTCTATTTTTATCTTTACAAGTAGTTATATGTTTGATGATTTTAGCATTAGTTAATGTAAATATCACAAACATTGAATATTCAAGCAAGATTTTAAATAAAAATATGCTTGATCAAATGTGTTTATAAATATTTGTGGAAAAAAATATTAAATTATAAATTTAAATTATACATACAATCTCATACTTGTATAGTTTATTATATTTGATAAAAATATGTGTTTAATATATATTTTAAGTCAAAATTAATTTATAACATCAAAATTAACTAATCTTTTAAAAAATTAGAAAGTTAGAGAATCTAATAGAATAAATTTATGGTTGTATAAATTTTTATTAGCCCATATATATATATATATATAATTCTAATATTGAAGAAGGGCATTTTGGTTAAAAAAAAGTTTAAAAGTCAAACTTAATGGTCAACTAACGGTTTAGGTGGATGGAAATAGAATCTCAAACTATAAGGGAGGTTTGTGTAATATATATTTTAGTTTTAAGGGAGGTTTATATGGGTTTCCAAAATAGAGGGGAGGTCTGTGTAATTAAGGCAAAACAGAGGGGAAGTTAGAGTATTTTACTCATAACTTTATTATTTTTGGGTGAAAATTAACAGTGAACTTGTATGCACACAAAATTTATAAATTTATTTAGATACAAAAATATACGTGAACTCTTATAAAAGGTGTAAAAATAACACCACTGTTAATTCTTCTTATTAATAGCCATTAACTTTTTTTGTGTGGATCGCACTTCACCTTCAACCTTATTTTTATCTACAACCTCCTCTCTCCTCGCGTTACCACAGTGTCAAGCGGCTTCCCAAAGACTCGCGGGATAAGTGGGAGAACCCTATAACATTATCACTTCTACTTTGTTAACACATATTCATTTATTAAACAAACTCACTCGCATGCATGCATTTTCACTCCCTCCTAGTGTTTTTCTCTATCTTAACTTTAAACTCTACGGTAAAAAGATGCTTCGAGTATTGAAGATGGTGGCAACAAATTAATGAAGCTAATAAAGTATTTTAAGGAATAAATATTAAAGGGATGTTATGGTTCTGTTCTGCTGGACGGCACATGCATCCAAATTCAAGGGAAAGAAGGGTGCAGTGCCCAACAAGAACTCAGCTCGCGGCTTCAAAGTGATTGAGGCCATCGATTTGGAGGTGGAGAAAGCGTGCCCAGGCGTCATCTCCTGCGCCAACATCCTCGCTACTGCCGTACGGGGACGTGAAGATTGAAAGAAGAGGCGCCAGAACGTCACAAACAACGGTATCCCAAAAGAGAAGGTTGCAGATAAAAATGAGGTTGAGGGTGAAGTGGGCCCCACACAAAAAGAAGTTGCCGGCTATTTTTTTTTTGATGGTTTATGCAATGGACCATTTTTGGCCTTCGGTGCACCCACCTTCCAGGTATCCGGCGTTAACCTGAAGGCCAACGCCGGATTTACCGACATGGGCCCCCGACAACCGACTAGTCCTGGCGCCCCCAATCTGATAGGCCCGACAGGAATTCACCTCTTTGAGGCACCCCAGGGGAGAGAGCTCCCAATGGAAATTCTTTACACCTTCCGTTTCCTGGGATCGAACCCAGGAACGGATTGGTGTGGCGCAGATGCCTACCCATCTGCGCCAACTTCCATTGGTAGAAGTTGACGGCTATTAATAAGGAGCAAGGAACGAAAAGTCGGACCGGGCAATGAACCGGTCACGATACAGGTTCAAGGGTTAATGAGTCAACCGGGGTCTAACCGATAGTTGAACCGGCCATATTAAAATATTATAATTTATTAATGGCAATATATATATATTAATATATTTTTAAACTTCTATAGATAAAAATGAAGATTTTTAGAAAAAAAATGCTTAAAATCTATTAGTATCAGTTATAATACTTATACTTATGTAATGATATATCCTTTTAAATAATTTTTTTCATTATCTTCTTCACTTTTTTTATATTTGTTCTTTCTTTATCTACTTTTCTCTTCATTTTGGTATTTAATTTTCCTAAAAAATAACAAAAAATAATAATAAAAAAAAAATGAAAACTGGTCAAACCGGTTTCATCCCGGTTTTGACCGGTTTCAACCGGTTCACGGTTCAATGGTCAGATCGGACCGGACCACTGAGCAGTTCCCGGTTCAACCGGTCGAACCGGCCGGTCCGGTCCGGTTCTTTGTTCAATGATAAGAAGAACTAACAATGTTGTATTTTTTCACCTTTTATAAGAGTTTATGTATATTTTCACAGCCAAAACTTCATTGTTAATTTTGCGCCTTCACCTTTTATTTATATTTAAATTAATTTAAATAAATTAATAAATTGTATAGTAATACTATGTTATTTCACTAGCTGTTTAAACCATGACCCATTGATCTCTTCGGCTCGACGTCCGGTCCGTGTAACACCCCAAATTTTATATTCACCGAAAATATTGTAAATATTTGAGAAATTCAATAAATTGTGAATATTCATGAATTTGGAATTTATAAATTTATAAATGTTCAATTTCATGGGAAATTGGGCAAAAATAATTATGGAATTAATTTGGATAATTTAAAAACCCCAATATTAAGGTCTAAAAATGAAGGAATATTAGAGAAAATATTTGGTCCAAAAATAAATGCAAATTGGCCAAAGAAAAATAAGAGAAGAAATTGGATTAGAAAGGTAATGGCAAAATCGTAATTTTGCCAAATTATCACAAAATTAATTATTTTCTGATTAATTGAAGTTAATTTCAATTAATTAAGGAAAATAAAGGTGAAAAATATATTTAGAATATTTTGGTCAATTAAATATGAATTTATGAAAAAATTTGAGCAAAAATGCAAATTTGACCAAAATTGAAAATTTACATGTATACGTAATTTAGATAAGTTGTGAAGCCAATTGATACCATAGGGAGGGACCCCTAGGTGTCTCCTACATATTGCAAGAGGAAGGAAAATATTGGTTGGGTTTAATGAGCTTGGTTACATGTACATAGGGTTTATGTGCATAAAATGGATTTTGGAATTTTTGGAAATTCCATAAATCGTTAAAAATCATAAAATATAATAAAAACACTTTTTCATCATCTTCCTCTAGCTCATTTTCGTGCCCTAACAGATCTGGACTAGTGAGAGAGAGTGTGAAATTCTAGAGAGAGAAAGAGAAGAAAAACTTGCAAAGGTTTGGGAAGCCCATATTTAGGTGTGTAAAAGCTAGGGTTTCAGCCTTGTTGGGAAAAACCAGAGTGAAGTGAAAGATAATCTCCAAACCTTCATATATTGTCTATTCTGTCTGCTGTGAGCATTTAATCAGTGAAATTTCACGGATTGCCATTGGTTTTAAATTTTGGAATGTGTGTGCCTAAGGATTTTGCTGCCCAATTTTAGTTCAAATGGTTGTTATAACTCAATTAGATGGTAAATAAAGTGGTTAGGAGTAGAAAGGAATGCGTTTACTGAGCCGAAATCGCAAAACCCTGATTTTTCCTAGAGAACCCATAAATTTCAGTCAGGGCTGTAAAAGTGTCTTAGAGTTGGATTTTCAATAATTTGATAATTCTATTGGATTCAAGAGGGAAAATTAGGTGGGGTTACAATTGAGCACTTTTTCAGAAAAGATCAAAAAAGCATAATTACGAAAATGCCCCTAAAACCTAAAAGTAGGGCTGCTATGGGCAATTTCATAATTTGACATTGAATTTAGTAATTTTTGAGCCTGGAAATGGATTCCTTGGGCGAAAATATATCAAGATAGCTCTAGTTAAACATTTGGAGAAAATGTGCCATCGAGCCGGATACGACGGGGTCAGGCCGGGGTCCCGGGTGAATTTTGGCAAATTTTCACCATAGGGTAATATAACTACAAGAAACACTATGGAAGTATCTAAAATGATACTTGGATAGGCTATGACCTATTTCTTATATATTTAATATTTTAGGATTGAATCAGGAGCCGAAAGTCAACACGTTTCACGAGGCACATAAAAAGGGGTCGATAGAACTTCGAGGTAGGGGCATTATCCTTCATACATAATGCCATAGTTATATGATTCATGTGGAAGACGTTGTTGTAAATATACTTTATTAATCAACATGCTTTGCCCAGAGAAGGGTCAGTAGTGCTAGAGGCACTTACATTGAAGTTGGTGAGAACTGAACCGGTGCAGATTAGTGGGGCTGGGCCCCATGTATACATGCAGATGATATGTTTATATTGTTCATTAATTGGTGCATACATGGCGCATATCATATATACTTTTTACATTTTCTATGAACGATATCATGTTTCTACTGGAATTCCTTGGAATCTCACCCCTTTTTCTAAACCAAACATCTCAGCGGGTGTTAGTGGATCAAAAGGCAAGGACGTAGATAAAGAAAAGTGACTGGCACGTGTCTCAAGATGAAGTTAAAGTTCGTGGTTATAGATAGCTTATGTTGGAAATATTGTCGCTTTTTGTATCTTGACTTCGGACTGTAAACAAATACTTTTATCAATATATATGTATTTTTCTGTATGTCTGTGGAACTTGGTCTCTATTACTCTATAAATATCGAAATAGAAACAAGTGTTGACATTTTGGCTTTTAAAATATTAGAAAGTATGCAATTAGGTTATAGGGACAAATTAATAATTTTACAGTTTTTAACACACTTTCAATTAATAAAAGTAAGTATTTTATAATATTTAAGAGATTTTCGTAATGTTTATTAAAAATTGAGAGAACGAATAGATTTTGAGACGGCATCACGGCAAAGAGAATGAAAAGCCGATGTTAATTCATCCTATGAATAGAAAGGGTAACTTAGTTTCTTTTTATTCTATAAAAAAACAAAGAAAGGCTAACCTCAACACACGTGAATAACGTAACATTTTTTTGAACCTTAGATACATCACACACACTAAATTAAACATACTGCAAAGTGAAACACAGACATTAAATAAGGACTCAAGACATTAAACACGTGAATTACGTAACATTTTTTTGAACCTTAGATACATCACACACACTAAATTAAACATACTGCAAAGTGAAGCACAGACATTAAACAAGGACTCAAGTCATCTCTTCACTTTCTTTCTCTTAAAATCTTCTGCTCCATATACCTACATATAGTGAGAAAAACAAAGTCATTTGATAAACACCGATTACTTAAATTCAATGAGCAAATTAAGTTTAGATGAAGTCCCTTAGTTACGTACGTACTAGCCATTTTGTTCACTGATTCTATATGAAAAATATTTTTTTTTTTTAAAAAAAACTAATTGGATGATGCTCAGCTGACCCCAAGAAAGAAAGAAAGTCATCCTACGATGTTTTAATTGAATAAGGGTAAAGGTGCTAAAATGACCATAAACTTTTGTGAAAAGAGCAACTGTAACCATGAACTAATTTTTGGAGCAAAAGTAACCATAAACTTTATAAAAGAGAGCAAAAGTAACCCTGACGTTAACGGACGTTAACGTCCGTTAATGTGAACTTTTTAAGGTGCTAAAATAGCCATTAACTAATGTCAAAAGTGCAAAAGTAACAATAAACTTTTTTTTGGATGCAAAAGTAACTTCTTGAACATTAATTCATAATTTTTTTTTTTTGCTTTTGTGTTGTGAGTGTTTTATCAATTTGAGGATTAAAATGACAAAACTTATTAATTAATATTTAAAAAGTCAACTTTTTTTATTTTGGCGAGAATGACGAAACGAAAGAAAGTCATCACCTAACTCCAAAAGATAAAATCCAAGGTAATTAAACCTGGACCTGTTAGTGAACCGGCTGGGGTACTGGGTCAAGGGTCAGTGGGTCAGACTAGAGCTAAACCGGTGAGAAATGGAAAATTTTAGGCTTATAGTATGAAATTCTAAAGGAAAAATAAAAAAAATGTTTTTTTAAACAAAAATTAAAAGCTTAACCCAAATCTACTGACCGGTTAGCTGGTTTTCGATCTGGTTCGGATCAAATAACCATGACAAAATCCTTAACATTAATTATAAAATATGTGACTTTTTGAACATTAATTTATAAGTTTTTTTTTTTTACTTTTGCTTTTGTGTTATGAATGTTTTATCACTTTGGGGATTAGAATGACAAAAATAAAAAAAAACTTATAAATTAATGTTCAAAAAGTCACCTATTTTATAATTAATGTTAAGGATTTTATCATGGTTATTTGATCCGAACCAGATCGAAAACCGGCTAACCGGTCAATAGATTTGGGTTAAGTTTTTAATTTTTGTTTAAAAAAACTTTTTTTTTTATTTTTCCTTTAGAATTTCATACTATAAGCCTAAAATTTTTCATTTCTCACCGGTTTAGCTCCAGTCTAACCCATTGACCTTTGACCCAGTACCCCGGCCGGTTCACTGACAGGTCCAAGTTTAATTACCTTGGATTTTATCTTTTGGAGTTAGATGATAATTTTCTTTCGTTTCGTCATTCTTGCCAAAATAAAAAAAATGTTGACTTTTTGAATATTAATTCATAAGTTTTGTCATTTTAATCCCCAAATTGATAAAATACTGACAACACAAAAGCAAAAAAAAAAAAAAAAAATTATGAATTAATGTTCAAGAAGTTACTTTTGCATCCAAGAAAAAGTTTATGATTACTTTTGCACTTTTGAAATTAGTTAATGGCTATTTTAGCACCTTAAAAAGTTCACATTAACGGACGTTAACGTCCGTTAACGTCAGGGTTACTTTTGCTCTCTTTCATAAAGTTTATAGTTACTTTTGCTCCAAAAATTAGTTCGTGGTTACAGTTGCTCTTTTCAAAAAAGATTATGGTCATTTTAGCACCTTTACCCATTGAATAATACAAGATTAACTAAACTCTCTCCCTGATTTAATTTACAAGTCTATGAATATTTATACCCCATCCTATTCACTGATTGACAAAGAGAGAAGATTTATTTTGGTCCTATTTTTAAGTTATATCATTAAATTTTTAACATGAATGTACAATTTTACCTACATTTATTATTATATTAACTTTGCTTTCATAAGGTACATGTATATTAAATAGGGGGTAAAGTTAGAAAGTTGTTAAATTTAAGGCAGGGTTAATGATGAGATTTAAGGTTATCTTAATCCATCTGAACCATGTTGAAAGTTACTTATAAATAGGGTTAGAGGAATATTTGTTAATGTACTTTCCTTCCTATCATCATTAATGCAGCTTGAGGATTGGTCCCAGGTGAGCTAGAAAAGGTTGAACCATCAATAACTCTCTAAGAATCCACACCCATAACCTTATTATCACGATCGACAACCATATCAACCTGGCAGCCTCCATGAAAATGATATATAGTCAACACTGTTTCTATCCAATACTGTTCTAAAGAGAAAGCAGTACTTTCATGTTTTGGCCTTAAGTTCACTGGTAAGCTCAAGATCAAGTCAATTAGGTCTTGCACTGGCATGTTCTTATATCTGAACTTTGAGAAAGCCTTTGAGTTTATAAGATCAATGATGGTTTTCATGCCTTCAACACAAGTCCTGAGGTCGTCTGGCTCTTTGAAGTAGTTGAAGGTAACCGATGGGTTGTCGTTTGGATTAGTGGTATGGAGCTCAAGATGGCCTTTTGAGAGAGGTCGATTCACTTTTTCCATAATGATTCCACCTTTAGGGGTTGTTTGGTCTGAGGGGAGGGAAGGGAAAGTGGCGGAGGGAAAAAATTTTTGAGTTGAATTTAAAAAAATTGGAGAAGTGGGGTTAAAATTTTTTAATTAATTTTTTTTACTCTTTTATCTTATATATTCTCTTTATTAAAATTTTATTACCACATTTCTTTAATATTTTAAAATTCAACTCATAAAAATTTTCCCTCCCCTCCCTTCCCCTCCAAATCCCTCACTCCAAACAGACCCTTAAGGTTTATACTCGCAAGAAAGCTTGAGGGAAAACCATGGAGGGTTGGCTTGTCTTCAAATAAGAACCAAGTTAATTTCTCTTTTTGAATAAGATCTAAGCTCATTCATTGTTACATTAAAAGGTAAATTATGTGCAAATATGTAGCCCTAAGAAAATAAAGTTGGCCAGCTACTATGCAATGGTTGAACTTAATGCATAGATAACGACGAAGTTTATATACTATGATATGTGTTCAACTATAACTTATTGCTTCTAATAAGAAAATACGTGTACCTAATGGAAAAAACTTAAACTTATTGCTAGAAAATTTTCAAACTAAAGGACGTACCTATGTTTGGGGATTTGGCGCCTCCTTCCTTGAACAAAAAAAAAAAAAAAAAGCCTAATTGGGCAGTGCTAAAAAACTTCCACCATCAAAATTTTCATTGTGTATGTTAATTTTAATATAAATTTGTACTTAGGCTATATCTATATGAGCAAACTAAGTTAAGCTTGTGATATTGTCTGTCTTTATTCCGATGGTCTCAAAGTTAGGTATCTGGAATTGATATTATAAAATGAAAGCGAAACTAGTAGAAATGTTACACATATGATATAAACTGGATGATTGAAACGGGGAAATGCAGAGTTATTTATAATTGGAAATTGCAAAGTTCTTACATATTAAACTTAAAAAGAAAATTTTTTTTAATAAAAATTGTTGCTATGGTATATATATGGTAGTGAAATCTTGGATGTCGGGCAAGCGCAAGAGGGGGGGGGGGGGGGGGGGGGGGGGGGGGTTTGGATAGTGCAAATGAAGATATTGGATTCTGGTTATTTAACAATTACAGGACCACCGATGTTCTATGTTAGTGAGATAGTGCAACAATGACCTGATTATACGAAGTCTCAAAAATCCATTGAAGGACTTGAGCCCAAGGAACCTCCAAGCCCAATCCACTGCCAGCTTCAATATAGCCCCAAAACTTAGGTATCTAGAATTGACATTATAAAATGAAAGTGAAACTAATAGAAACTTTACGCATATGCTATAAACTCGATAGTTGAAATAGGGAAATGAAGAGTTATTCATAGGGGAAATCACTCAAGGGATTTAATCATCTAAAAATTTAAAAACAATTGAGCATGTCCTGATAAGTTTTAGTACAAGAAATGACAAAAGGTTTATATATGTTGCTCACTTGTCATTAGGACATTTTGGTAATTAAATCCTTTCATTGAGACCTCATAGTAATTCTCCCTTATTTATAACTGCAATGTACATACAATTAGGGAAAATTTTTAAAAAATACAATATCAATTCTCATTTCCCCAAAAGGTCACTTGAACATACAAAAGGACATATAGATGAGAGTGTAGAAGTATGGGATTTTAAAGTGTTGATATTTTAACAAACTTTTTCCTCAATTTTTTAAGGAAAAAGTCATATTCACCGGAGCACCTCCATTGGCCGCCTGCCAAAGCTCCGATGGCAGCCGCAACCTCCCCTCCAGTCACTAGCGCTCTGGCTGTTGGTGGCTAGCTAGAGCTCCGACATCGATGGCTTTTGAAGGCCAATAATTCTTTTTTATTTGGGTCTAAGGTGGTGAGAGTGGGAATTGATCTCACCTCACTTTGGTTCCCAAAAGGTTTGTTAGCGTGGCTACCAAAGCCCTTTGATAATATATAATATATGTAAGTGTGTAATGTTTTACATTATTGACTACACTTGTCATGCGAATAAAAATTATTTACCATTTCAGTAACGTCATTTATTACTATTTTTAACAAGTTTCACATTTGGGGAAATTCAACCAATTGGGGTGAGGGAATGGGAAATTGACTACACTTGTTAGATTTTACAAGTAAAAATGTAATGTTTTAATTACTGATTACGTGCGCTTGTAACGCAAATGACAATATTTATAAAGGTATTTACCATTTCTATAATGCGATTTATTACAACATTTATCAAATTTCACATATGGGGAAACTCAACTAATTGGGTGAGGAAGTGGGAAATTGATCACACTTGTCCATTTTTACAAATAAGAATATAATGTTTTAATAAATGACTATACTTGTAACACGAATGATAACATTTATAAAGATATTTATTATTTGAATGACGTCATTTAGAACTATTTTTAACAAGTTCAACTTCAGGAAATTCAACTAATTGGGTAAGGGTGTGGGAAATTGACTTATTGACAAGTGTAGTCAAAGTGATAAGTGTAGTCAATTTCCCGCACCATAACCCAATTAGTTGAATTTATCCAAGTTTAGAACTTATTAAAAGTAGTATTACATGGTGTTAATAAAATAGTAAATACCTTTACAAATATTGTCAACCATATTAGAAGTGTAGTATTATTTGTTTATGTTTATTATATTGCATTAACATTTTTTAAATTGATTTTTTTATTTTATAATTCTAAAATTTGAATTATGATAATAAAATTTCTAGAAAATAGAATAAAATTCTCGTGAATTTTTATTTATTTTTATAATTATGAATATTGTCAACCATGTTACAAGTGTAGTAAATATCTTTTGAAATGTAGTAAATTGTCATAAGAATTCATTATTCTAAGTTTGAGAATTGGACAAAGTGGTTGTCAATTGCATTACTACTATGGTAACTATGGTAAATATTTATTAAAGTGTGGTCAATTGCATTACAAAAGCAGTCAATTGTATGTGGCCAAAGATTAAAGGTTAACTACTTATAATTTTCTTGCATCTATATATCTATATCTATATATATATATCAAAGGTGTTTGGTAGCTCAATGGTTACCATCCTTTTTGGGATTCATAGGGTTTGTGGATCTATCATATTCCCCCTTTATCACCGTAGACCCCAAAAATTCTCATGGAGCTCGGGTGGTGGGTTTTGGCCACCAGAGGTCCAATGTTGGTCACTAATGAGCTGCATGTGTGTAATACCCTGAATTTTGATATTTGAGGCTAGAGAATAAGCCTGAAATAAGTGGACTGCTAAGCCCCGGTTTAGCAGAAGCCCAAATTTATTCCCTAATGATTCTTACATCTTTGGGGTATTAAAGAAAGTAAAATGGTGATTTTAGAGCAATTGCCATAATAGGGGGCAAAATGGTAAAGTTACTGACCAATTGGTCAGTTACCAAAGAGAAAACTCATTGGTAACTCCAAGATCAATGGTTGATATTTGTTGTTATGAGATTAAAAGGAGTGGAATCCCATGCATATGTGTGTATGCGGGCTCATAGGAGGTGTGGTAAGATTGTGACAAGTAGCAATATGGGAGCCCTTGGATTTGGTCAATGTTTCAAACACTCTTCCCTCTCTCCTCTCTTTTCTAAGTCAGCCAGGGAGCTTAGGGAAGGCCATATTTTTTATCTCATTCTCTTTCTCTCCATCCTCCATAGACGTATAAGGCAAGGGAAGAAAGAGAAAGTGAAAGGTGAGGTTTTGTCTTGGTAAATGATCTCCTTAGCTCAAATCATCTTCTATAAAGTTATTCATAGTGATGAGAGCTTCATCACTAGTTTTAGATTTGTGAAAGAAGGTGTTTTGAGAGCTTGAGGAAACTTAAAGTTGGAGGAATCAAGAAACTAGCTTTAGGAAAAGGAAGAGGAAGAGGTGAGTTATAGCTCTCTTTTGATCTAAGTTTTGTAACTTTTGGTTAAGTTTTGTGATTTGTGGAATTTGCCCTCATTTTGGTATAATTATGAAATGAATGAATTGGATTGTGTTTTGTGGTAAAAATGGTGTCTAATGGTGTTTTGATGCCATTGGATTTGATTTAGAACATTGGAAGCAAAAGTGGTGTAATTGGGTAAAGTATGCAACAAGTGTGATCAAGGGGGAAATGTCATTGTGATGTGATTTTGCGTGTTTTGAGGTTTCTATTGGGTTCCTTGTGTAAAATTATCTGGGAATAGCTTTGGATTAGAGTTTTAGGACCATTGGAAATATGTGTTGGAAGTTAGGGAAAATTCTATCATCTGCTGCATTTAGGGTTCTAATAAACCTCACTTGAGTACACAGGGGTGTCACTCGAGTGTAGCATCATATTCCCTCTTTTCCCTTCAGTTTTCGGTTGTACTTCCGTGCCAAAAAGCAAGAGTGCATTTCCTCACCTACAAGTGATGTGGTTATCACTCGAGTGGGAGGGTTCTAACTTGAGTGCATCTGTAGATTTGCTTTAAGGCCGCTTCTTGGGTAAGCATTTGCAGTCATTTGTCAAGAGTATGTGTTGGCACTTACAAGTTTTATGCTATCACTCGAGTACACTCTCCATTTCAAGGTTTCATTTGCTCTCGGGCGATCACTTTATGTGCTTCACTTTATGGGACTTGGGTGAGTGTGAGGCTATCACTCGAGTATTGAGGTTGTGACTCAAGTGCAATAATCACCTTCCGTCTCTGTTGTTGCTTTCAACCAAGCACTCGTACGAGTGAGCTTTCATGCTTGAGTGCAAGTTATCTATCATTCGAGTGATGCAATTAAAATAGGATTTTTAGGGTTCGAAAGATAGTCTTTGATCAAGTTTTACCCAACCCTTTAGGCATGCGTTTAGGCTTTGAGTTGCCACCTAAAGGTCGTGAATGATAACCAACTTAAGTGTTTGAAAGTTAAAGAATTGTAAAAGAAAATAACCCTATGTCCTTGATTTTGGTTATAGGGTTGGATATTCGCCCTAGTCGTGAGTTGCTGGTGCTGGTGCTGGTACATACGTAGAAGGAACAAGGGTAGGGAACTTACCTCTTCTACATGTATTTGATATCTATGTTGGTGTTTATATGCATGTCATTGCTTTGCATGATTATATGTAACATATATGAATGTTTGAAGCTATGTTTCTGTGTATGCTTTGGTATAAGTATGTTGTTTGAATCATTGAGCATGCAATATGTCATTGTGTGAATATGAGTTATGTAATACAAGCATGTTATGCATTAAACACTTATCATACATGCATATTGGTATTGTTTTCCTACTGAGATTTTCTCGAATCTCACCCTCCCCTATTGACCTTTCTGACAGGGTAGTGGATCAAGGATAGAGCAGGCAACCAAAGGCGGCGAAGACTTCCTTTTGGTTATTTGAGTTTGGTAGTTAGTTATCATTGCTAGTTGGGATAATTGTATATGATTTGGATGTGTATATGTTTGAATGAGTGTTTGATTATGTAATTGAGTGATCCCTTGTATGAGAATTTGTAAATGGGCGAATGTGCCCTGTAAAACTTGAGCTAATATGTGAAACCTGGGATTGGCCGGGAATTATGTTGTGCACTCTGATATGAATATATGAATGTGATTTATCTTCATGTGGTAATTGTATTCAAAATGTGAATATGATGTTAGATCTCATGTTTTGATGATAACAAAGAATGGTATGAAAAGGAATTGAGTAATAAATAAGTTTGAACAAAGCAATAACAGGGAAAAGCATTACTTGAAGTAAGCATTGGAGTGATGAAGAAAGGCCAAGAGAAAAAGCTGAGAAACTTGATCAGAAGCAATTTTTCTAAGGCATTACTCGAGTAGTTACTCGAGTAATGAGACAAAACTTGAAGTAACCAGAGGCACCTTCTAGTAACTTGCCAATGTTACTCGAGTAAGTACTCGAGTAATAGTGTAAATGTTTTCATGATGCTCTCGGCCTACCAATGTTACTCGAGTAGCCACTCGAGTAACCAGGTAAAATACTTGGAGTTGCTCTCGGCCTGCCAATGTTACTCGAGTAGGTACTCGAGTAACCATGTAAAAGTTTTCAAAGTTGCTCTCGGCCTGCTAATGATACTCGAGTATGTACTCGAGTTACTCTGTTTCAGAAAATGTGTTGCTCTCGGCATTTTGTACCACTTCCAATGTTACTCGAGTAGCTACTCGAGTAACTCACTGAGGTAAGAAAAAACCTAAAGGTAGTACTCGAATAACTTGATCTAATTTTATCTCATTTTCCTCGAGTCATTACTCTAGTATGCAAGTATTTAATGTTTTATTCTAAGTGGATTACTCGAGTATGTACTCGAGTATGCAGTGTTATGTTTGAAGGAAAACTTCAAGTCATTACCCGAGTAAGTGATGTACAAAAAGTAAGTTTACTCGAGTAACAAGGTAATTAAACTTGAAGTGCTCTCGGCCTTGAAATCCTGCCAACATTACTGGAGTAAAGCATCGAGTAACTAGAGGTGTATTTGAAGGTTTACTCGAGTTAGTACCCGAGTAACCTATGAAGTCATGAATGCATTACTCGAGTAGGTACCCGAGTAAACAACTATTTCCAAAGGTTTGAGATTTAGTTTATTCCATGCACTATCCGAGTAATCTTATACCTGTGTGTTGACTTGATATTTATCACAGTTTTCCCGATGATACTCGAGTAAGTACTCGAGTAAACTTCAAGGGATACTCGAGTAGCTATCCGAGTAAGCAAACCCAGAAATTCAGAAATCATTCCAACGCTCATTATTTTGCTTCCTATATGATTAACCTTTCATTGTATTAGTATTCTTAGCTTATTTACAGATGAACAATGAAGAAATCATATCAAGTAAGGAAAGTCAAATGAGAAGTTCAAATGCCCCTACCGCCAACGGATATTTTTCAAAAACTTGAAAAGTCAATAGTGGCTGCGCACTCTCCAACGGACGAAAGGAAAATGTTCCAACGGTCTTCACCAACATTTCTATATATATGGGAAGATCCAAATAGAGAAAAATAACAAGAACACACACAAACGTATCATCAAGGTCATTACTCTGTTTTACGTTGTAATTGTATTTCTATGCTTTAGTGATTCATATTCACTCTGTGAGAGAAATATTTCATTCAAACTCAATATTTGTTATTGAGATAACTTAAGGTTGTGGAACCTTGAGTTGGGATTGGATTACAACTTGTAAGGGGGAGCGAGTATCCTGGTGAAGGAACTTGCTTGTACTGAGGTGCCAAGAACCCACTGAATCTTGGAAGTTATAGTGAAACTCTCAAAGATGCTCTGAGGGCTGGACGTAGGTCAAAGTGGTTGTGACCGAACCAGTATAACTCCTGGTGTACACTTCGGTGATATTTCTCCTTACTCCTTACTATTTTAATTTCACTGTAAAATTTTATATTTGCAACGAAATTTTTAGTATCACCCAATTCACCCCCCCTCTTGGGCGAAACGCTTGTTCTAACATTTGGTATCAGAGCCTAGGTCTTCTTGTTAAGGTATAACAACCTAAGAAGGATCCAATGGCAAGCATGGGTGAAGAAATTCTTCCCGACGAAGCATCCATCACTAGACCTCCCGGTTTCAATGGAGAACACTTTTCTTTCTGGAAAGCTAAATTCAGAGTGTTTGTGATGGCTACCGAATATAGGCTATGGGATGTAATTGAGAGTGGAAACTATCAACCTACAAAGATTGTAGATTCTCATAAAATTTCAAAGACGCCAGCGGAATATGATGAGAATGATAAGAAACTCATCACTCTCAACAGCAAGGCAATTATGATGTTACAAAGTGCCTTGAGTCAAAGTGAATATTTCAGAATCTGCACACTTCCAACAGCAAAGGAAATGTGGGAAGCCCTGGAAATAGCTCATGAAGGAACTTCGGGAATAAAGGAGAATCGAATCAATACCTTGGTCACTGAATTTGATCTACTTCGAATGAAATTAGGTGAATCAATATCTGAATTAGAACTTAGATATACTCATCTTGTTAACCAACTTGCAGTGCTTGAGAAAGCCTATGATCAACATACCCAAGTACGAAAGATTTTGAATATTCTTTCTAAAGAGTGGGAGGCCAAAGTCACTGCGATAGAAGAGGCAAAAGGAGAATCAATGAGATCAGTTGCTTCTCTATTTGGAAGCCTTTCTGAATATGAAAGCAAACTAAAGTTCAAACGGGAACTAGATGACATCGGTGACAAAAGAAAGAAAGGTCTAGCACTAAAAGCAAAAGAAGAAAATCAAGATGAGGATAAGGAGTTTGATGATGATGAAATGGGCTTAATCATAAAACGATTCAGAAAATTCTACAAGAAAGGTCAAGGCTTTAAACACTTTCAAAAAAGAGGAACTAGCAGCAAAGATCATATCATTTGCTACGAATGTGGAAAACCAGGACATATCAAGTCAGAATGTCCAGAACTGAAACAAAAGAGCAAAGAAAAGAGAAAAGGCAAATTCTTCAATAAAAAGAAGGCATTTGTATCTGCTATATGGGGTGATAGCTCCTCTGACGAAGAAAGTGATGAAGAAGAAGTAGCCAATATATGTCTTGTTGCTTAAGAAGAAACAGAAGAAGAGGTAAATGATTCTGAACCTACCTATGATGAATTACTGTCTGAATATAATGCTTTACATTCTGAATTCATCAAAGTAGTTAAAGATTTGATTATTTTCAAAAAGAAAAATAAAGCTCTTGAAATTGAGATTAAAGAACGTTCAGAAAAGGATTGTGAAAATTGCTCTTCTTTGAAAAAGAAAAACATTGATCTTACAAAAACTCTTGAAAAATTTACACAAGGAAGTGAGATGCTAAATGTTATTTTAAAAGCTCAACGATTTGTAAATGACTGATCTGGAATTGGATATGATCCAAAATCAGATAGAAGGAAAGGTAGAAAGAAAGTAGGAGGTAAGTCTTATTTAAATTATTTCCAGCATTCTGTACATACATCAAATCCTTTTGCATTTTGTAACTACTGTAATAGAAAAGGACATTATACTTCTTCATGCATCCATAAGAAGAAAGGAACAATAGGAACCTACAAATGGGTACCTAAAGGCTCATATGTTCAGAAAGTTATTTGTACTAACCCAAAAGGACCCAAAAAGATGTGGGTACCTAAGACTCAGTCATTTGATTGCAGGTATGTCTCAAAGCATCCAAAAATAGCAAGTGGTACATAGATAGTGGATGCTCTAGACATATGACCAGAGATTTCGAAAGTTTTACCACATTGCAACCTAAGGAAGGAGGAAAGGTAAAATTTGGAGGAAATCAATCCGGAAGGATAGCAGGAATTGGTGAAATCAAAAATGACAAAGGAATACAAGTCAAGGATGTATATTACGTTGAAGGCTTGTGTCACAATTTGCTGAGCATAAGTCAAAGTGTAGATAAAGACAACTGGGTAATATTTGACTCAGAAGAATGCTTAATTATCAACAAGAATGACTTACAGCTTGATAAGAAGTATATCAAGGCTAAGCTCAGAGCAAAAAGGGAAGGTAACTGCTATACTCTAGATATTAGTAGAAATGAATATGAAAACTGTTTTCTAAGTAATGCCAATGAAAGTTGGCTATGGCATAAGAGATTGGCTCATGTCAATATGCATCAACTAGGCAAACTACTCAAAAAGGATTTAGTTCTTGGATTACCCAAAGTAAATTTCAAAAATGACTTGATTTTTGATGCATGTCAAAAGGGTAAACAAACTAAATCATCTTTCAAATTGAAAAATGAGATTTCTAGAAATAGACCACTACAATTATTACATATGGATTTAGTTGGTCCAGCAAGAGTAAAAAGTCTTGGTGGTAACTTATACTCATTGGTCATTGTTGATGACTTCTCTAGATTTACATGGGTTATTTTTCTATCATCAAAAGATGAAACCTTTGAAGAATTTATTGTTTTTGCCAAGAAAGTGCAAAATGAGAAAGGTATGTCCATTGCAAGTATTAAAACTGATCATGGTGGAGAATTTGAAAATCAAGCCTTTGAAGAATATTGTGATACTAATGGCATTGATCACAATTTCTCTGCTCTAAGGACGCCTCAACAAAATGGAGTCATGGAACGCAAGAATAGAGTGCTAACTGAAATGGCTAGAGCAATGTTGAATGAAAAGAACGTGTCTCAAGTATTTTGGGCTGATGCTATGAGGACAGCATGCTACATTTCAAATAGAGCATATATCAGAACAAAACTTGGAAAGACACCATACGAGCTATACAAAGGAAGAAAGCCAAACATTGCTCATCTACACATCTTCGGTTGTAAGTGTTTCATTCATAATAACAGTAAAGATAACTTAGGAAAATTTGATTCTAAAACTGATGAAGGAATTTTCCTAGGATATTCTAACCGAAGTAAAGCATATAGAGTTTTCAATAAAAGAACATGTGTTGTTGAAGAATCAATTCATATTGTATTTGATGAATTTGAATCCTCTAACAAAACCATTGATGAAGAACAGGAAGTTGTTTTAAATCAAGAAAATGGTCAATCTATTTCTAAGTCTCTTATTCCAAAAGTTGATGAAACTAAGGAAGAAGAACAATCTCTAGGACAACCTAAAGCCTGGAAATACAATAAAAGTCATCCCTTAGATCAAGTCATAGGAGATGTGAATGAAGGGATCAAAACTAGAAATAAAATTTTCAATGAAGTAAGTTTTTCTGCATTCATTTCTGAGATTGAACCTTCTAACATTGATGAAGCTTTGTCAGACAATGATTGGGTTATAGCAATGCAAGAAGAACTAAATCAATTTGAGAGAAATCAAGTTTGGGATTTGGTACCCCGACCCAAGGATCATTCGATCATTGGAACTAAATGGGTATTCAAGAACAAACTCGATGAATCGGCAATTATTGTCAGAAACAAGGCAAGGTTGGTGGCCAAAGGCTATAATCAGGAAGAAGGGATTGATTATGAGGAAACGTATGCTCCAGTGGCTAGATTGGAAGCTATACGTGTACTCTTAGCCTTTGCATGCATCAAAGGATTCAAACTCTATCAAATGGATATAAAGAGTGCATTTCTAAATGGTTACATCATGGAAGAAGTATATGTAGAACAACCTCCAGGTTTTGAGGATGTTACTAAACCTGACCATGTTTTAAACTCAAAAAGGCTTTATATGGTTTAAAACAAGCTCCTAGAGCATGGTATGAAAGGCTCAGTAAGTTTCTTATTAATCAAGGTTTTGTACGGGGAAAAGTTGATACAACACTCTTTATAAAACGAAAACACAATGATATTTTAATTGTTCAAATATATGTTGATGACATTGTTTTCGGTGCTACTAATGAATCTCTGTGTAAGGAATTTTCTGAGATAATGCAGGGAGAATTTGAAATGTCAATGATGGGAGAATTGAATTTCTTTCTTGGTTTGCAAATCAAACAAAGAAAGAATGGAATCTTCATATCTCAAACAAAGTATTTAAAAGAGCTATTGAAGAAGTATGGAATGGATGAAGCAAATAGCACGGACACGCCTATGAGCTCAACAACGTTGCTTGATGCTGATGTCAAAGGGAAAGACTACAACATTACAAAATATAGAGGAATGATTGGATCATTACTCTATCTCACGGCAAGCAGACCAGACATCCAATTTAGTATTGGTATATGTGCAAGATATCAATCGGCACCAAAGGAATCACATGCTGAAACGGTCAAACAAATTTTTAGATACCTTGCTGACACACCCGAATTGGGTCTGTGGTATCCCAAAGGAAGAAGTGAATACCTACTTGCATATTTAGATTCTGATCATGGAGGATACAAAACAGACAAAAAGAGTACCAGCGGACAAGGACAATTTCTTGGAGGATCTCTTGTATCATGGTTTAGCAAGAAACAAAATACAGTGTCTCTTTCGTTAACGGAAGCCGAATATGTTGCAGTCTCAAGTTGTTGTGCACAAGTGATATGGTTAAAACAACAACTACAAGATCTTGGTATTTATCTCAAAGAAATACCAATCTATTGTGACAATACCAGTACGATAAGCTTGGCAAAGAATCCAGTTCAACACTCTAGAACCAAGCATATCGATGTCAGACATCACTTCATCAGAGATCATGTTCAAAAGAAAGATGTGAAAGTGATATTCATCCCTACTCATCTTCAACTAGCTGATATGTTCACAAAACCCCTTGCAAAAGATCAATTTCTATACATTGAAGAGAATTGGGAATGGTAAATCCCAATGAGTTGTAAGTTATTTAAGTTTCTCATAATATTAGATGAAGTCATTTGATAATGTTTTGATGATTATTAATTTAAGCATCGGAGTGTATAGAAAATTGTTTTGCAGGAAGGTAGAAATTCTGTTTTGAGAAACAAAAATAGAGGTTATCAGAGGACACATTTACTGGAGTACCAACTTGAAGTTATGACTAACAGAGAAGCATTACCCAAGGAACAACTTGAAGTAAAGTAGCACTTTACTCGAGTATGTACTCAAGTAATGGACTTCAAAACTGGAAGTAACGGATCAAGTTACTTGGAATTTAAATCTAACGGTTCAGTTACAAAGAAATAAAGAGTCAGAAGTTGAAAAGACAGGTTACCCGAGGCGTGCCTCGAGTAAACTTGAAGCTTACTCGAGTAAGGTCTCGAGTAACTGCAAGTCCATATTTCCAAATTGATGAAAAATGACTCAAAACTGCTCAAAATTGGTTGCAAATGATCGAGGGAACATACATGGATAATTACAATATTATTCATGCCAGGTACGCAATTTAAATGAATTATTTTAGAGATTTTCTGTATGATCACTCGAGTAAGGCCTCGAGTAAACTTGAAGGTTACTCGAGTAAGGCCTCGAGTAACGTCGGGTTTTAGGTCTTTAACTGTCGCAAACTCGGTCATTTCCACAAAATCTCCTCGAGTAAATCACTATACCCTCTTACAAAAACTTTTCACAATCGATTCCTTGCTTCATTTCCATCAAAACCCAACAGATTTCATCACCAAAAACTTCCTACTTTGCTCAGATTCTCAGTACCATAACTCGCGACTCTTAGCTCTGTTTTTCTGAAATTTTCATATTTCTCTGATTCAATATGGTTAGGACCAAAAATCTCACTCCCACAGATTCCTCTGAATCCCAACAGCACCCTGATCCTCTTTCTTCTCCTCCCATTAAGAGAAGAAAACTTACCCCGAGATCAAAAGCCAAAATCCAACTCCAACCTCAAGTTCAACCGAAACTAAAAGGGGTTGTGATCAAAGAGCCTATTGTTCCAAGGGCTCAATCCAAAAAGAGCACCTCTACTGGGAAAGGGAAGAGTGCCAAATCTCCTTCTCCTACTCCCTCTGATTCCTCTACCCCCTCTTTCACTCCAAAGCCTTCTAAAAAGCCCAAGTATGACAAGAATGTGGCTAAGGCTATGGCAAGCATACTTGATCAAATGGAGAAGGGGCAGTCTTCCAAGAAATCTAAATTGCCAGAAGAGGAGATCACCAACCCTCTAAAGGGATTCAATATCAACAAGTTGGTGGAGTCTCCAAAGTATTTATCTCAGTTTTCCAGAAGGAAGGTGTGCAAGACACATTTTGTGGACCTTAAGTTACTTCAGGAGGTATTGAAGCATAACCTTAGTCCATATTTAGATCCTTTTATACCTTGGCTATCCATTAGATTACCTTTCTGTACAAAAGTGATCACACATTTTTACTGTAATCTTGAGATCCTAGATGAGCCAAACAGAACCTCAGCTGAGGAAGAGATGACCACCATAGTGAGAGGCCAAAAGATCCTCATATCACCCTCTAGGATAAACATGTGGTTAGGGATAGAGAACCCCCCGGATGATATTTACTCCCAACTTGAACCAAACCAAATATTTTCTGTCCTTAAACCTGGAGAGTTAGTTAGCCCTTTAAATTTCAAACCGAGTGATATGTGTGATCATCACAGGGTTATATGGTACATCTACTCTAGATCCCTAGTGAACAAGGCCAACAACTACACCCACTTCTCTTATAGGGACTTTAGGTGGTTTGCTTCACTTCTCCTGAAGGAACAGAAGGATTTGGGGGAGTATATCTTTTCTGAGATGAAAAGATATAGAGTGGATAGGAAGGCTACCACACCAATGCCATATCCTCAAATAGTGTCACTTATTCTGAAGGAGAATAAGATATGGTATTTGGATAGCAAGGAGCCTATTGAGAGGATGACTCCAGTTGGGAGAAATCAAATTGGGAAGCTAAATATTGACATCCCTCTCAAAGGCCCTCTGGAGTCTGAGTCAAAGAAGAAGAAGAAGACTGAGGCTGAGACTAGCAAGATAGACGACACTCAGTCATCGGCTCCAGCTGCTACCACATCATCACCCTCTTTTCTCAATGCCACACTCCAGCACTTCATGGAAAATATGCTGAGAGGATTCCATGTGGACATTGCCAACACAAATGCTGAACTGATAACCCACATGAAACACAAGATGGGAGAATTGGTTGAGAAAATGGATAAGAGGCATGAGGAGTTGCTAGATGAGCAACGTGCCCAGGGTGAGACACTGAGATTGATTCTGGCATGACTGGATTCATTGGGTCCTGGACCTTCTTCTTCTGCACCACCACCACCTCCAGAGAACCCTTCCTCTGATACTCCTCTCACTGAGGATGAACTATCTATTCCTCCGGTCTCTAGTCCACCTGAGCTTCAAGCCAAAGACATCCTTTATTCAGTGGATAACCCAGACACCAATGAGACCATACATATCATCATTGATGATTCACCTCCTAAAACTCAGCCTGAAACCGCTCCTAAACCTATTCCATCTCCTACCCACACTGAGGAAATATCTCCCTCCTCCTCTGAACATCATACTCCCAAGGTTGAGACTACTCCAGAGGTAGCAATCACTACTATGATCGTCTACCAACCTCCTTCTATTCCTCCCAAAGACGACATCCATATTCCTCCACTTAATCTTCCTGAACCAGTTTCCTCTAGCTCTTTTGACTCTTCTAGTTCAGATGGTGGCTTAGTTCTTCCAGTAAAGCCTATTTCCATGGTCAAGCCTTCTAATCCTCCTCTTGAATGATGAAGACAAAAAGGGGGAGAAGAACTTGAAGTGATTTTGTGGAAGTGTCTGTGTTTATTTTGGGTATATGGGTGTATATGGGCTTTAGGGAATTTTTTTTAAAGCTTTAGGCTGTGTTTAAGTTTTTAAGTCTTTTGAGCTTTTCATCTTGTAATGCAGTTTAAGTTTAATGCAAGTTATGATTTCATTTCATGTCTATTTAAGCTTTTAAATTATGATACGTTGTGGGACTAATGAGCGTGTTGTGTATGCAAGGTGTAAGTAATGACTTTAAAAATATTTTGAATCTAAACTTAACAAGGTTTTCAAAATTATCATTGAATTCAAGAAGTATTTAGTTGAGAACTTAACTTCAATGATCTTGTTCAAAATCACCAAGTTTTATCATCATCAAAAAGGGGGAGAATGTTAGATCTCATATTTTGATGATAACAAAGAATGGTATGAAAAGGAATTGCGTAATAAATAAGTTTGAACAAAGCAATAACAGGGAAAAGCATTATTTGAAGTAAGCATTGGAGTGATGAAGAAAGGCCAAGAGAAAAAGCTGAGAAACTTGATCAGAAGCAATTTTTCTAAGGTATTACTCGAGTAGTTACTCGAGTAATGAGACAAAACTTGAAGTAACCAGAGGCACCTTCCAGTAACCTGCCAATGTTACTCGAGTAAGTACTCGAGTAATAGTGTAAATGTTTTCATGTTGCTCTCGGCCTGCCAATGTTACTCGAGTAGCCACTCGAGTAACCAGGTAAAATACTTGGAGTTGCTCTCGGCCTGCCAATGTTACTCGAGTAGGTACTCGAGTAACCATGTAAAAGTTTTCAAAGTTGCTCTCGGCCTGCTAATGATACTCGAGTATGTACTCGAGTTACTCTGTTTCAGAAAATGTGTTGCTCTCGGCATTTTGTACTACTGCCAATGTTACTTGAGTAGCTACTCGAGTAACTCACTGAGGTAAGCAAAAGCCTGAAGATAGTACTCAAATAACTTGATCTAATTTTATCTCATTTTCCTCGAGTCATTACTCTAGTATGCAAGTATTTAATGTTTTATTCTAAGTGGATTACTCGAGTATGTACTCGAGTATGCAGTGTTATGTTTGAAGGAAAACTTCAAGTCATTACCCGAGTAAGTGATGTTCAAAAAGTAAGTTTACTCGAGTATGTACTCGAGTAACAAGGTAATTAAACTTGAAGTGCTCTCGGCCTTGAAATCCTGCCAACATTACTGGAGTAAAGCATCGAGTAACTAGAGGTGTATTTGAAGGTTTACTCGAGTTAGTACCCGAGTAACCTATGAAGTCATGAATGCATTACTCGAGTAGGTACCCGAGTAAACAACTATTTCCAAAGGTTTGAGATTTAGTTTATTCCATGCACTATCCGAGTAATCTTATACCTGTGTGTTGACTTGATATTTATCACAGTTTTCCCGATGATACTCGAGTAAGTACTCGAGTAAACTTCAAGGGATACTCGAGTAGCTATCCGAGTAAGCAAACCCAGAAATTCAGAAATCATTCCAACGCTCATTATTTTGCTTCCTATATGATTAACCTTTCATTGTATTAGTATTCTTAGCTTATTTACAGATGAACAATGAAGAAATCATATCAAGTAAGGAAAGTCAAATGAGAAGTTCAAATGCCACCTACCGCCAACGGATATTTTTCAAAAACTTGAAAAGTCAATAGTGGCTGCGCACTCTCCAACGGACGAAAGGAAAATGTTCCAACGGTCTTCACCAACATATCTATATATATGGGAAGATCCAAACAGAGAAAAATAACAAGAACACACACAAACGTATCATCAAGGTCATTACTCTGTTTTACGTTGTAATTGTATTTCTATGCTTCAGTGATTCATATTCACTCTATGAGGGAGATATTTCATTCAAACTCAATATTTGTTAATGAGATAACTTAAGGTTGTGGAACCTTGAGTTGGGATTGGATTACAACTTGTAAGGGGGAGCGAGTGTCCAAGTGAAGGAACTTGCTTGTACTGAGGTGCCAAGAAACCCACTGAATCTTGGAAGTTATAGTGAAACTCTCAGAGATGCTCTGAGGACTGGACGTAGATCAAAGTGGTTGTGACCGAACCAGTATAACTCCTGGTGTACACTTCGGTGATATTTCTCCTTACTCCTTACTATTTTAATTTCACTGTAAAATTTTATATTTGTAACGAAATTTTTAGTATCACCAAATTCACCCCCCCTCTTGGGTGAAACGCTTGCTCTAAAATATGAGACCAGGTTAATTGTATTCAAAAAGTATTTGTGAAAAACCCTGTCTGGTAGATGGGTTTAAGAATAAGTTTTGTTCATTATTGGTCTCTATTTCACTTTAATCACATATTTCAGATATAATTATAGCAGGGCGTTACAACATGGGTGCTGGCCACTTATTAATATCTAGAAATTCATACATTTCAACACTTTTTTCCATACTTTTTATTTGTTTTCAGAATCAATTTGTGTATAAAATAGACATACATAAAGGAAAATGTGATTTGATAAAACAATGTTCAAACTTCAAACCTTAGACATTTTTGAGCTATATCTGAATAGTTTTGGTTAATTAAAGAGTTTTAAATAGCTTATAAAATCCTCTTTCATATAAGAGGATGGTGATCATATGTTAAAGCTTGAGAAAATCATGAAAAGCTTAGGAAAGAAGGAAAATAATGCAAGAATAAAATGAAAGAGGAAAGAGATTATCCATGCACTTGCCATGGATTCGGCCCAGCTAAACCATGGGAAAACTAAGTGACCTCTCTATCTCAAGTTCGATGCAACTTTGTTGAAGCTCGCCACAGTGAAGCGATGGTGAGTGCCCAAAAAATGATGTGCGTTTTAGAAAACTTAAGAAGGAAACGAAGTTAAAACTTAAAGCCAACTCTAATAGCTCATATTTTGACTTTTAGAAGGCCATTTTCTACTAAGGGAGCTCAGAAAAAGAGAGCTTTAGAGACCTTAAAGCCTTGAGCTAAAGTTTTAAAGAGATTTAGATCGGAAATCTTTGGTTTATTTTGTTTGTCTCCCTTTTCTTCTTCATTTTTTGATATGAACTCTTATAAAGTTTAGTTTATGGTTTGTATAGATTATGAGTAGCTAAAACTTTCATTTAGGATTACTTTCACCCATTGTATGTATTGGAACTACTATATTATCTTACTTTTATTATTTAATGAGATTATATGCTGATTTTTCTTTATGTTTAACTCTATCTTGTACTTGATTACCAGAAGATTAGATTAGTTCAATTGGATGATGCTTAAAAGAGGTATTTTGATTATAAAAATTAAGAAAAATCATACTTGACTTGAAGTTTATGGATTAAATAGATGATTTGCTATTAGAATAGAGATATATCTAACAACCAACATAGTCTAATGAAGGATTGTTATGAAAAATAGTTTTTATTAATTATAAACATAAGATTAAATTCTTTAATGAAGATTAAAAATCAATCTTGACTTGAGAAAAGCTTTTTGATGATTTAAGAACTTTTAACTAGCATATAGACTTATCATTTAATCAATACATGTGAATGATTGCATAATTCCATGAAATACAATGGGGAAGAAGTAATTCTAAGCCTTAAACCTCTTGAGGTTAGAAACAATTCTCTAATTCCCATTGGTTTACTCTACTGTTTTGATAAAAAACCCTTATTCAACTTGATCAATTTTAAATGATTTTATTCAACTTAGTTAAGAATATAGCTAGATTAATTTGCTTACTTTTATCATAGTCCTTATGCAACGACATTATTTTTAACACTACACTATTACTTGTGACTGTGTGCTTGTAGTAAGAAAAATGGCAAACACCGCTAGAGGTCTAGCATCGATCATTAGCAGTTGGAGGAACTCCGGTGGCCAGCCGACAAGGGGGTAGCCTATTCGTTTTTTAGAGGTAGTTTTGTAAGAGTACCAAACTTCAAAATTCCTTATTCACACTTCTTCTCTATTTGTCCTTTTCCCTATTCTCATGACCTTTTGGGGTTTTTGAAGTGGGTTTTTGAAGTTTATAAGGTATTTTAAAGGGATTTTCCCTTAAAATTATAAGAAAGATTTTTTAAGTTGTTACAAGACAAATGATGTTATATAGTAGTGAGATGGTATAACACTGACCTGTTGTAAAGAGTCTCAAAGAACTTATAGTACTATTATTATTTTTTGGGCCAGAAGAAACATTAATGAATTATATTAAATAAGGAAAAAATATGAGTGAGAAAGTTAGTGAGAGAAGGAGTGGCAAAAACAGTGTGCACACGGTTCAATTGATCACCCATGGCATCCCTGAGGAAGGATAGGAAGCGTCCAAGGAAGAAAATGATCTCTTGGGAAGAAATATCAAGAAGTTGTATACGTTGGAGACATAAACGCATGGACAGAATGGTGATGAGAAGATGAGGAACCAAAATGATATATCCATGGAGGAGGCAAATGAGGCAGGTAAACGGACAAAACAGCCCTAACTGAATCAAAATATAAGCATGTCCGATCGAAGGCCAATCTCGTACAAGGAGAAGTTATTGTGTCAAACTCCTTAACATTTTTATATTGGCAGAGTGAATAACGCATCGTTTAGTGGGCAAACAGGAATAGCATATACATATTGATATTAGTACTTGTATTACAATACAGGACATTCCTATAGGGTTTGAAAAATATTTACAAAATCCTTAAAAATTAACCAACACTAGCATAACCAACATAAGCTCCTAATCTTTACTTGGACCCTCAATCACTAGTGTTGATGTTTTTGCCCTTCAAACCACTACCTTCTGCTGGAATATTTTTAAATTTGAAAAAGAGTGAGATTCAAACGAATCTCAGTAGTAACATTTAATTAGTCATATAAAATGCGACAGATAAATATGCTATATATCATGTAATGTAATATAATAATAACACAAACAATACGACATGTGCACATGTGTCAGGGCTACTCCCCTACTAATCCATAAACCTCGGTTGGGCTCCTGCTCATAACTAGGTAAATGTGCCTCCTTGGACAAAGCCCTACTCGACAATACATTGTTCATATTATAGAAGATGGCATACATAAAGCATATAAACATTCATATAGTTTATAAAAGATAGAGTTGCTACTTTAAACTCCCTTTTGACACTCAACTGGTCCTTAATTTTGATCCCGCTTGGGCACGACTGTCCGGTCTTAAAATTCTAAATTTATAAGAAATGAGATTTTACTCATTCAAGTGTTATTCTAAACACATTTTGTTGGTTATCTTAGCTTAAAACTGTAAAATGACTAAAATACCCCTGGGGACCTTGTCCAAGTCCTTTTATACCCGGTCCAACTGTACTTTTCCAAAAATTATGACCCAAGCTAATCCTACACAATTTCACGTGTAGAACCCATTTTTGGCCTCAGATTGGGAAAATTCAGTCCCAAATGATGAAAATGCCCTTACAGCCCCTAACTTAGGGTTTTAAGGGTATTTTTGACATTTCACATTCTAATGCTTTTCACACTTTACAGTTAACATATACCCTACACAATTTTTCATTCTAAACACAATAGAATCATCAAAACTGTAAAACTCTAAGCCCAACACCCATTTTAGCTACTGGGCGAAACATGCATAAAGAAAAGGGAAGGTTTGGTTTTCCTGATTTAGCCCTTAAAGCTCTTTCATTTTCACTCCTAATCATATGATTATCATTTAAATACCATTTGAACATGATTTGTAAAAATTTGGGCAGTATAACCCTTTAGGATTTCATCATCCCAAATTTACAAAATCCACTAAAACAACCACAACAACAACACACTTCCTCTGATCTTTATTATAAGGCACCAATTAACAATTCTCACAAACTAATAAAAATAGTTAAAGTAATTAAATTTGTCCTAAAATTTAAGTAATTACCAATATTGGCCCTACTAATTCCACTAAACTTTAATATCATATTAATTATCACTTTTACCTACTACCCTTATTAATTATTGGCATGCATGGAAAAAATATTTAATGCTCTTTGGAAACAAGCAAGTGCCTTATAAAAAGGACTAAATACACTTGTTAGGTGATGCCTTATAATAAGGACCAGAGGGAGTATTAACCAGGAGGATCAAAGTTCTTGATATTATCTCTTGATTCTTCAACTTTATCTCTCTAGGCATCACCCTTCTCTCTCTCTCTCTCTTCTCTTGAAATTTTGCTTGCCAAACATGATTTTAATGATGAAGAAGAGATTACAAGAGGTTCTACATGAATTAGAAGGCTTAAACACAAGAATTTCACAACCTTACTTTGAATTTTTCCTTCTTGAACTCTCTTGGCTCTCACTTTCTTCAAACTCACTTTCTCTCTCTATTTTCTCTTATTGGATGAAAATGAGAGCTAATGGAAGGAGATGATGATGTTTTAAAAAAACCTCTTGTGAAATAATATAGTTTATTGCCAATTTACCATGTGATTTACCTTTTGCTTCTGCATCTTTTTACTTGGTTCAAGATGATGACACATGGCATAGCTAGCTTCCAAGCATTTATTTTTCTCCAATATTTCCCTTTATGACCGAAATTACCAAGAGAAAAGGGAAATAAAAATTGCTTCTTGAATTTCATAATTTTCTCTTATAATTAATTAATCAAGTACATATTTTCTTTTGACTTCTCAAACTTGATTTAACTTGGCCAAGAATGCTCCAAAATTGCATATTTATCTCTAAGTATACATTTTCCCCTTTATTTTCCTTAATTAACCAAAATTAGCTTCAATTAATTGGGAAAACAATTAATTTTGTGCTTTATTGGAAAATAACAATTTTACCCTTACATTTTTGGATTTAATTTGGGCCTTCTTCCTTTTCTTCTCGTCATGGCCGAATTTAACCTTTAATATTGGGCCAAATATTATGCTCTTTATTTCTTCAATCTTTGGGCTTAAATAATTGGCTTTTTGGAAAAACCAAAAATTAGCTTTATGTCTTACTTTTAGCCCAATTCTCATGAAAATGAAAATTTACTTGCTTCTTGAATTTCATTAAATGCCATAAATGTTTACAAGGCATATTGGTGAATAAAAATGGGGTATTACATATTGGGGGGAGCCAGAAAAGGCTTTTGACAAGAGCTTTGAGGAACAGATGAAGGAGTGGCTACAAGAAGAGATAGAAATTGCTTTGTCAATAACGGAGGAGTAGAGTAATCTGCTAGACTCGTTACATGTTTGAATGTACCTGATGAGAGTCTTAAAGAACTATGTTGGCCATGGAAAGATTGATTGATATTGACACTACTGAGCAAAAAAAAACCAATCTCAGAATGATGAATAATAGAGTTAGATGGATGCTGAAGTCTGATAATTTTGAACTTTTCGATTTACCGAATAATTACTTTGTATTTAGATCAATGGAATAGCCCCTGTGTATGAAACATCTTTTTAGTGGACTGTGACTAATCCAAAGGCATTATCTTGCCGTTCAGAGGTAGAGTCCAAACTTTAATCCATATTGCAACAAAGTTAAGAAGGTTGTAGTTTGTATTAGAGTGCCTACCCTTCCTTTACACATGTGTACATAGGAGTGTATGCTTGAAATTGGAAATATGATTGGGAAAGCTTTAAAAGTATACATTAATACTTTGGCTCAGTAGGAAAATAGCATGCATATCATTGAGAGGGGGAAGTTTACCAGAGTTAGTATGGAAATTGACCTCAACAAGCATCTTCAGTCAATATTCTCACTCCAGAATCGTATCTATACAATTGAATATGAAGGGCTTGATGTTATTTGTTTTAAGTGTCGATTATATGGTCATATAAGAGAAAACTGCCATCTGAACCAGCAAAAACACCCATTAGAGATGGAAGCTACCCCACCAGAAAATATAATACCGACAATCGATCAAAAAGAAAATGATGGCAGACAACTATTATTGAGCATGCCAGGTGTATCTGTGGAAGACTAGTATAGAGTGTAGATGAAAGTCAAATCAACTTCAAGGCAGCGCCCATTAAAAGCCAAATCAGATAGAAAATAAGTACCCAAAATATCTAATCTTACCCATTCGATAGAGAAAGAAGCAGGATTTTCTTCTAGCTCGTGATTCCAGATACTGCAGATGACGAAGCCGGTCATTTCTTCTAAGAACAACGAAATCTCTAACACCAAAAAGGTACATGCTACGCAATAGAGGATAAAGGAGGTAATGGATCCTTCTCTAGGCAAGGAAAGGATACCGAGGTCATAGGCTGCTAACATGAGGAAATCAAATTTTGAAATAAAGAAGACTAGTAGGTTTAAAGATGTAATAAAGTAGGCAGAGGGTATGACATCATTAATATCCAGAACGAAGAGAGAGGGTAAGAAAGAAAAGTCTAAAGATAAGAGTGAGTTGGCAAAAGGCGTTTTGGTCCATAATGGGCTTGGACCACGTGGAGTTATCAACATAGGAAAAAATATGGTGGACCACAAAAAGAGTAATATATTAACAAGGCTAAAAATTTCTTCTTTATTTAAAAGGAAACAAGTAGGTCGTACCCATCAGGTTGTTTTTGGGTCTATGTCTGATAGTGGGCTACTGAACTTATGTCAATTAAATGAGTTTAACCAAATAAAGGAAGTAGGAAGGAACGGAGCTGATCCCTGACAACCACCTGACCCCAGTATCTTGCAAGGTGTTGATGATGAATCAAAGGAGTAAAATGTTTCCACAGATGTATGCGATGACACTAGTGTAGTAATACATGGAGTCATGCAAGGAGAGGCTATTACCATAGACTTAGGCCAATAATGGCTGTGTTGCAGGTCCATCTTTTCTTTTTCATTTTTTTGTTAATTATGAATTTTCTATTCTAGAATTGTAGGGGCGCTACCTCCAAATATTTCCTTTGTAGAATTCGAGATGTCATGCATAGGAAAAATGTCAAGGCCCTCATTCTTTGTGAAACCTGTGTTAGTGGAAAGAAGGCTGATTCTATTATTAGAAGAGACTTGGTTTTAATACTTGGCTCAGATTGAAGGCTACTGGGTATGTTGGGGGGATTCGGATTTTATGGAATTCAGAGGAAGTCTCCATTCATTATTTATTCTCATCTACCTAGTTGTTAGATTTATGTGTAGTATTAGCCAATGAAACTGAAAGTTTCCTCTTGTCTTATGTTTATGCCGAGCCAAACAGAATTCTTTGACAAAATCTATGGAATGACCTGATTAATCTAAGTAGTACTATCAGTGAGCCATGGCTGATTTTAGGTGATTTTAATGCCTGCTTATCTAGGGAGGATAAAAAAGGAGGAGCTAGCCCAAATATTAGTTCCATGCGATAACTTGGAGAATGCATTATGAAATTATAGCTTATTGAGACTGATATTGTGGGAGAGATATTCACGTGGGAATGGGGTCTACTTAAAGAAAGAATTGATTGGGCTTTTCATCAATTCTTAATGGAACCGTGTCTATCAACTCACTAAAGTTCATCATGTAAATTAATTTAGGTCTGATCATAAACCAATTCTTCTTAGGGCTTCTTCGGATTTGCCTTATCACTGAACTGAACCTCCCTTTAGGTGTCAACGGCTTGGTTTATTGAGGAAAGTTTTGATAAGGTTGTCAGGCATTATTGGATTAAGGAACAGTGGAATAACAAGATTAATAATTTTACTCAGGCTGTTGAAGTTTGGAATAGAAACAAAGTGGGTAATCTTAGTGAGATGAAAAAGAAGCTTATAAGAAGGATAGTAAGTGTAGAAAGAGCAAGGGGAAGGCGGGATAGTCAATTTTTAGTTCAGATGGAAAAGGAACTATGGAAAGAATATAATAAGGTTATTTCTCAAGAGGAATTGATGTGGTACCAAAAATCTAGATGCCACTAGCTAAAGTGGGGAGATAAAAATACCAATTTTTTTTCATACTTCAGCTTTAATAAGAAGAAGAAACAACATAATTAAGGGTCTTAAGAAGGAGGATAGTACCTGGGCTTTTGATCCGGGTGAATTGAAATACATAGCATTGGAATATTACAAGGACTTATTCAGTAGTAATGCCAATTCATATCATGAGGTTTGAATGCAATCATAATTCCTAAGGTTAGAGGTTTTGAATATGGAACAAATTCAGGCAAAAGTAACTAATAAAGAAATTAAAAGTGCAACATTTAATTTGGGTGCTTTCAAAACACCGGGGCTGGATGGGATCCAAGTAGTCCTTTATTAGGAGTTCTATAATTTGGTTGGTGATTCTATCATGAATTAGTGGTCAAGGATATTAATAATACAAACACAGTGGTTATTCCGAAGATAGACAATATGTAATGGCCCAAATTTTGATTAAGGGCTAATGATAATTATTGAGAATAATTTGTGAATTAAAGATTGAATTATTATGTGTTTTGTGGCAATTTCAGTGAATATGCCATAATCAAGGAAAAATTGGAAGAATGGAAATTGTCAGTAAATTAGTCAGTGATTAATGGAGAAATTAATTACTAACTAAGAAGAAATGAGATGTATGACTAAATGGCTAATAGAGTGGTTAGAGTAACTAATTAGTTACTTACTTTATGAAAGCCATTGAAATTAGGACATGTGGCAAGCTTACATGAAAGGAGAGAGTATGGAAATTCAAATGCAATATTTTAATATTTCCTTCTCTTTCTTTCCCTCATTTTTAGCTGAAGAGGTATGGCAAGGGAAAAAATCATCATTTCATTTTCTTCCTTAATCTTCTCTCTAATTTTCTCTCTCTATTTTTGTGCTGCCATAGAAGCTTAAGAGAGAGGAAGTGTTTTTGCTTAAGGTAAGCTATTTGACCTTTCTAATGATCTCAAATGCCAAAACTCTATCCTTTAATTTTGTTCGTTGGATTGAGAGCTCCATTTCTATGGTCTTAGATTGTCCATTGATGGTGTTTTGAGCACACAAGGATATCTAAGGTTTGGTGAATCAAGGAACCTCTTTGAGAAAGTTGTTGAGGTAAGTAAGATGAATCTTTCTATATAAGTTTTATAGCCATTGGATTTAGTTTTGGAATTTCTAGAATTTATGCCCTAATTTTGAAAATTAAGGTCATTAGGTGTATGGCATGTTGTTGTCATGGAATGAGTATTTTGGTAAATGTTTGGAATAGATAGAAATGGGTTTGAGGTTAAAATGTTAAGTTTGGTGATTTTGAGATTTTGGTGTTGGATGTAGCCTAAAACAAAGCATGATAATGGAATAGGAATTTGGTAAATTTGATGTTTCCATTGGATTCCTTATGCAAAGTTATGTGAAGGTAGCCTTGGTTGAGAATTTGGGATCATTGGAAACACTTGGGTAATGTTTGGAAAGTGTTGTAAACTCTGCTACATTTTTTGCTTCTGATAAGCCTTACTCGAGTGATCTTGGGTCTCAATCGAGTGTAGCATGACATGTTCTCTTTTCCCTTCATTTTTTTTGTTGTACTTCCGTACAAAAAGCAAAAGTGCTTGTCTCACTTGCGATTGTTATGGGTTCTTACTCAGGTGAACCTTGTCTCACTCTAGTACAGGTGTATTTGACATTATGCACTCGCGTCTCGGGTTGTCACTCGCAGCCAATTTTAATTCGTGAGTATTAATACTCACGAGTGTTGAGTCATCACTCGAGTACAAGGGTCCCTACTCGAGTGTACTTTTCCTTTGAAAGTTTCCTTTGCTCTTGGGTGAGCACTTTTTGCACCTCATTTTATAGGACTCGAGTGAGCATTTAGCTATCACTCGAGTGTTGCTTCTATGACTCGAGTGCAGTGAGCATTTCTTGTTTCTATCGTGGCTCTCTGCCAAGCACTTGCACTAGTGAGCTTTCATACTCGAGTGCAAAGTTTCTCACCACTCAAGTGAGGCCTTCTTCACTCGAGTGCAACAGTGAAAAATCTGTACTTTTATGTCTTAAAGGGGATCTTTGGGATAGTTCTTCCAACCCTTTAGGGTTTTTGTTAGAGGCGTTTGTAGCTACTTAAGGGACATTAATGATAACCAAATCTAAGTGATATGAAGTCATTTAAGTATTGAAATAGAGAATAACGCTTCGTCCCTAATCATGAATTATAGGATTTGATATTTGCCCTTCTCGTGAGAAACCAGTGCCAGAGTAAGCACGAAAGGACCAAGGTAGTGACTTTTCTCTCATGTTGTGTATGATGCTTGGTATGCATGACTTATCATTGTGTTATTATGAAATATTTTGTGTGAAAACTTGATGTTGCGAAATTGTGGGCATGAGGCCATTGTGATCTTGTGAATGTGTTATCTACCGTAGGGCATTATAGCGGGAGCAGTTCAGTGTGAGCAGTTGTAGGGGGTGATGATTATCACACATACCCCTACCGTTGTATCTGTCATTGTAATTGCCGAGCCTGTGTTATGGAATCGTGGATTCCTGCTTTGGGAATATGCCAGTATAGCTTTGATATGTTGTGAAATGTTTTATATGAAACCCAGCTGTAGTGAAATATATGATGTGGTGCAATACAGCGTGAGCACTTTAGCTTGAGCAAACGTAAGGGTGACACACGTCACACTGCCCCTGCCACTGTAACTGCCATTGTAGTTGCTATGTGTTGTGTTGTGATTTGCTTACATGCTTTGTGGTTATGCATACTATGAGTGATTTGTTACTATGGGGATTCCTTAGAATCTTACTCTTCCAAACAAATTTCAGACAGGGCTCGTGGTTCTAAAGAGAAGTAGGTGACAAAGGGCTGTTAGAGCTCTGGGATAGGAGTTTATTTTGGTTTTTGGTTATCATTCTAGATATTTGTACATAATATTTTGGATCATAGAATAGAAATTGTGTAATACCCTAGAATGGGAAACTGATTATGGGTAATTGTGCCCTGTAAACCCTTTATTGATTATTGGAACCCGAGTATGTTGGAAATTTGCATCGTACTCTAATATTTATGAATGGAATCAATTTGTACAGGCCTTTTGTATGTTCAAAATGTGAATATGAGAACGTGTTGAGCAGTCTTTTGAAAAGTTTTTGTAAACTTGGTCTTGGGAAAGTTTAATTTTAAATAAGTCCCAAATTATCTTATGGTCTCTAATTCCACATAATCATTTATTTATGAACTTAATCTCAACCTTGGATGAGGAAGGGGGTTACGCAATGTTCAGACGATTATGGATTTTAGGCCAATCTCCTTATATAATATGAGTTATAAGATTATTACCAAAGTCATATTGCGCCGGTTATGGTCATTGATGGGGAAGGTAGTTGACCATTATCAGTGTAGTTTTGTAGCTGGAAGGCAAAGTAGTGACAACATTATAATAGCTCAAGAAGTAATTCATGCTATAAAAGGTAGAACAGGAGCAAATGGTTGGATGGCAGTTAAGGTTGACCTAGAGAAAGCCTATGACCGCCTTGAGTGGAATTTCAATCTTGATATACTTAGGGCTATGGGAATTGAAGGTAAAATGTGTGAGGCAATAATGGCTTGCATTACCACTACTTCCTTTCAGTTATATGGAATGGGGAAGTTACCTCTACCTTTATATCATCTAGAGGCATAAGACAAGGAGATCTGATATCTCCATATATCTTCACTTTATGCATGGAAAGATTGAGTCACATTATTTAGGATGATATTAAAGATAGGGTTTGGAATCTTATTCAACTTAATAGGGTGGTCCTCTTCTCTCTCTCATCTCTTTTTTGCATATAATCTTATACTCTTTGGTGAAGCCTTTGAGAGCTAAGTTAAGGGGATGATGAACTGTCTCTAAAGATTTTGCAAAGCTTTAGGACAGAAGATGAATAAGAACAAGACCAAAGTTTTCTTCTCCAAAAATGTTCATTCTTCCAGAACTCTTTCACTTAGCAGGAGAATGGAGTTTAGGTTGACAGGTGATCTGTGTAACGTGATAATTTCATACAGTTTAAAATAATTAAAAACGTGATGTAACGCCCCAAATTTCAATTAAGGGCTAATGATAATTATTGAGGATAATTATCGAATTAAAGTGGAACAATTATGGGTTTTGTTGCAATATTAATTAATATGCCATAAGTGGTGGAAAATTGGAAGAATGGAATTTTTAGCCATGAGTGGTAATTAAGGGAGAAATTAATTACTAGCTAAGAGGAAATTGAGAAGTGTAATTAAAATGGCTAATGGAGGGATTAAGGTAGCTAATTGGTGACTTATTTTGGGTGAGCCAATAGCAAAGTGACATGTGGCAAGTTGGTAAAGTGAGAGAGCATTGGAAAAGTCAACATCTCATATTTTAATATTTTCCCCCTCTCCTCCCTCCTATTTTCGTTGACAAGAGAGGCATGGGGGGAGTAGAGTGATCATTTCTTCATCCCTTCAAGCTATCATCTCTCTTTCTTCTCTTATGCATGCAGCCATTAGGGAAAGAAAAGGAAAAACTTGATTTTGAGGTAAGTTAAAGACCTCTAATGCTTAAACTCCCTTTATTAATGTTGTTTCTTGGAGTGAGAGCTTCATTTTGGTGGTTGTAGTTTCCCTATTTGTGGTGATTTGAAGAATCACGAAAATCTGAAGTTTGGAGAATCAAACAGTGTCTTTGAGAAAGTTAAAGAGGTAAGTGAGACCAATCTTTCTATCTATGTTTCATGCCATTGTATGAAGTTTGGAATTTTTGGTATTTATAGCCTTGAATTCAAAAATGATTATCATTGGGTAGTTTGCCATTATATAGTTGTGGAAATGGTGTTTTGGTATAAGTTTGGGATAGATAGATTGATTTGGGAATTGAATGATTGGGTTTAGTGATTTTGGAAAATTGGTGATTTGTGTTGCCCAAAACCAAAGCATGATAATGAAATAGGATTTTGGTAATTATGATGATTTCATTGAATTCCTTGCGTGTTTTTATGTGGGAGTAGCTTTGGTAGAAGTTTTAGGTTCATTAGGATCATTTGGGCAAGTGTTAGGAAATATGGTTAGTTTTGCAGCGTTCTCTAGTTTATGATAGAATCACTCGAGTGATCTGGGGTTCACTCGAGTACAGGATGAATACACTCGAGTGGTGATGAGTCCCACTCGAGTGCGGTAATGCAAACTTCGTTTTCTGCTCATGGTGTTCTTGTAGCACTTCAATGGTAAAAGGCAAGTGTTGTCTTACTTGCAAGTGTAGTGGGACATCACTTGAGTGTAGGTGTATTTGACACCAAGGACTTACCTCTCGGGTTGTCACTCTTAATTCTGGTGCAAGAGTGTGCCTTCTCACTCTTGGGTATAGGGTATTCACTTGAGTGCAATGGGCTATGCTTGAGTCCTCCTGATCCTTGAAAACTCTTGTGCTCTCGGGTGAGCACTTCCTGTAATACACTTTTGGGGACTCGAGTGAGCATCTGGCTTTCACTCGAGTGAGTTGTGTTGTGCTCGAGTGCAGTGAGCCATCCTGGCTATTGCCATTTCCTTTGTGCTCTCGGGTGTGCACTCGCTATCCTTTACTCTCTAGTACCTGAGTACAGGCCATACCTTCACCGAAGAGAGGCCTTCTTTACTCCAGTGTTCGTACAATCTTACTTGAGTGAGGTCATTTTCACTCGAGTGTCACAGTAGAAAATATCAGTTTGAGCTTTCAAAAGGGGATCTTTGGGATAGTCTTCCAACCTTTTAGAGCTATGGATTGAGTGATTCATGGGTATTCAAAGAGCAATAATGATAACCAATTAAGTATTAAGAAGTAATTGAGAATTGGATAGAGAATAATACTTCGTCACTCATTATGAATTATAGGATACGACATTTGCCCTACTTGGGAGGGACTAGTGCCAGAGCGTGCACGGAAGGAACGAGAAGGTAGTGATTTCTCTCTCATATTGTGTATGATATCTGGTATGCATGATTTATCATAGTGTTTGTGAAATGTGAATTTGTGCTTAGTGAATTGTAAAGGAAAAGTGCCATAGTCAATTACAGCGTGAGCACTTCAACGGGAGCCGTCGTAGGGGGTTGATGCTTATCACGCCTACCCTGGCTGTTGAACTGCCGTTGTAATCGACATGGATCTATTGTAAACTGTAATCCAGACAGTACGATTGTGTATTGTGAACTGTTATATGAAACCCAGCTGTGGTGAAATATATATATTGTTGTGAACTATGATGTGTGCGATACAGCATGAGCAATTCAGCGTGAACAAACGTAAGTGTAATATCCCAAAAAGTGATTAAGGGCTAATGACTTTAAAAGTGGATATAATTATTGTTGAATAAACACTTTTGGAGAATGTGTGATGGGAATTTGGATATTTTAATGATTCCAATGGCTTCCTTGTGAAAATTCATGTGGGGAGAGTGTTTATTGTGAAATTGGAACCATTGGAACAATCGTGCAAAAGTTGAAAACTCTGTCCATTGAAACTCTGTACAGGGCAGTCAATTTGTATGGACGTTTTAAATAGGCAAATGGTGTCTAAAAATTCTGAAATTTTCAAGTATTAAAGTTCACATGTCAAGCTTCAAAATGAACATATAATTTGTATCATTTTGATTTGTGACCTAAGAGTTTTGGATTTCTTAAGTTTACCCAGCGAAATTAATTATTTTCTGGAACAGTAAGCAAAGATTGAAATTCTGGGAATTTTGTAGTGATTTTCAGTAATGGCCAATATTTTTCCTATGAAGAGGACTTAAATACCTTTTATTTGGCTTTGGGATCAACTCATTTCAATTTTTCTAGAATTAGTTATGATTTTTCAAAGTTTGGGCAGAAAATCTGCCAGAAAATCCGAAAATGGGAATTATGACATCATCTCATTAAAAGATGATGTCAGCATGGAATTACATATGTTATCATCTTCCTCAGCTCATTTCTGTCGCACACAGCAGCTGAAGCAAGAAAAAAAAACGTGGAGAGAGCTTGGAGAAAAGAGAGAAAAAGAGGAAGAAATCTCGCAAGGTAAGCCGATTTCTCCGACGATCTAGCTCCTAACGCGTATAACTCCGACTCTAAGCCACTCCTCTTTATTCTTTAAGGTTGTGAAGCTCAAAACTTGGTGTTTTAAAGAGGCTAGGGTTCAGCCAAATTTGGGAAAAGCTAGTGGGAGCTTGAGGTAACTTCCAAACTTTCATATATTGCTTATTCTGGCTGCTGTGGGCAATTTAATCGGTGAAATTTCGCCGGATTGCCATTGGTTTTAAAGTTTGGAAATGATGTGGCCTAGGGGTTATGCTGCCCAAATTGGGTCTTAATGTTAGTTGTAACCTAATGTAATGGTTAATAAAGTGGTTAGGAGTAGAAAGGAACGCGTTTACGGAGCCGAAATCGTAAAACCCCGATTTTCCCTGGAGAACTCATAAATTTCGGCCAGCCCTAGAAATGGGTCTTAGAGTTGGATTTTCAATGATTTGATGGTTCCATTGAGTTCAGGGGCGAAAATTAGGTGGGGTTACAGTTGGGCACTTTTTCAAAAAAGGCCGAGAAAGCATAATTACGGAAACACCCCTAAAACCCTAAAAGTAGGGCTGCCAAGGGCAATTTCGTAATTTTACATTGAATTTGATAATTCCGAGTCCGGAAATGGATTCCTTGGGCTGAAATATGTTAGGAAAGCCCATATTAGAATTTCGGGAAAAGTGCAACCGGACCGGGTACGGCGGGCCCGGGCCGGGTCCCCGGGGGTATTTTTGTAAATTTTCATTATAGACTCATATAACCCTAAGTAACACTATGGAAGTGTCTAAATAGTGCATTTGGAAATTGTAGGATTTGATATTTGCCGCCCTCGTGAGCCAACTACGCCAACGAACGTCAGAAAGGAACGAGGTAGTAACTTTTCTTTCGTACCATATGTGATGCATTGTATGTGTGTATTATCATTGATTTGTGATAAATTCGTATGCTGCGACATTGTGAATATGTGTAAACACCGTCATACCAATAGTCCCTGAGTAGCTAACAACGGTTCGGGTTAGGGCGGTATGCCTCCCCGGCGGAGAAAGGGGATGAGGATGAGGTGTGATATATGTGATTATGTGAGCCAAAAGGCTATTTGTGGAGGCCGACGGGCCATTTGTGAAAGCCGAATAGCTGTATGGGCTATAAGGCTATATGTATGCACTTCCACGCCAATAGTCCCTGAGTAGCTAACAACGGTTCGGGTTAGGCGGTGTGCCTTCCCGGCGAAGAAAGGGGATGAGGGTGGAGTGTGATTTGTGGTGCTGCTGCTATATGATGATTTGCTTACATGCTGTGTGCTTATGTGTGGTATAAATGTTTTGTTACTACTGGGATTCTCTTGAATCTCATTCTTTCCTTTAACTAACCCTTCAGACAGGGCGAGTGGCTCTAAGGAGAAGCGTACGACCCGGAGCGGTTAGAATCCTGTAGGGACATTTATTTTGGTTATGTTGGTTAAACCTGTTGGATAGGGTATCTGCATATTATGTTGGTTGTAAAGAATAGTTGAACGTAGTTGTGTAGTCCCCTATATGGAGGTTGTAAACCCTTTTTGTGTATGAATGGAACCCGGGGGTTGCCGGGATTGCTATTAGATATTCTGATATGAATGAATGTGAATTAACTGCACAGGTGATTATATTCGATAATTGAACTTGAGACCGGAATAGGAAAGAAGTCTTGAAAATTTTATAAAGTCCCTACTTCACAGGGAGTTCTAAATGAGTTTTGAACTATTCGACGGTCTCTAAACCAATTTAATTACGTAATATCGAATTATAATTACGCTATTTAAGGCAGGGGGTTACATAAGGGTGGTGTTCGTCACACCTACCATTGTAATGCGATGGGTGTGTTATGATTGCTTTCATGCCTTATTGTTGTGCACATTATGAATGATTTGGCACTAACGGGATTCTTTAGAATCTCACTCTCCCAAAAACTAAATTTTTAGACAGGGCTGAAGGATTAAAAGGAAAGCGGGTGATGAAGAGCGGTTGAGCTCCGGATCGGGAGTTTTATTTTGATTAATGGTTATCATGTATAAAATCATTTGGATATTTTGGGCTGAATAACTGTGTATATTTGATGGATAGCATAATTTTGTGTAATCCCCTAGTAAAGGGAAAGAGATTATAGGCATTGTTGTTTAGTAAGACCTTTTATTGATTAATGGAACCCGAGTGTGTTAGGAATTTATGCTGTACTCTGATATGTATAAATGAAATCAACCTGTATAGGCCATTTTGTATTTGTAATGTGAATATGAGACCTTATGAGCAGGTTTTTGAAAAGTTTTTATAGACTCTGATTTTGGGAAGTTTGATTTTGTTTAAGTCCCAAATAAGCTAAGGTATCTAATTTCACTTAATTACTTGATTATAAACGTAATCTCGGCCTATAGTTGGAAGGGGGTTACACATGACATGAAGTCAAATTAAAGACCAAAATCTATTTTCAACCCATTAGGGATCCCAACTTTATTACAGGGTTTGGTCTTGTACTTAAGTGGGTTTCAAAAAATTTTCAAACATTTATGCAGTGGTCTCATTTTCAATTTTCAAATCCAATCAACTCATTTGATTCTATTTCCATTTATTAGTATTAGAGTACTTATCGCAGTTCTCAGTAGATGTACTAGTTAGGTTTGTTAACCGAAGGGTCCGCATTTCATAAACAGGTCATTCTAGTCTATTTATAGCCTTGTTGTACAAAAACATATGTACAATTACTATTTAGGCTAGCATTCGACTATCAGCGGTTACATGTACAACATATACAATTTTCCAAAAAGTAACAGATAGCCAACAAGAAATAATCTAAAATCTTCAACTCTTTTCGTCTGTAGCTATCTTCTTCCCGTGTGAGCTACTTGCCCGTGCTACAAATTTGTTATAAAAAATGAGTGAGATTCAAAAGAATCCTAGTAGTAACAGATAACACTTATATAAAATGTATACAAAGAAACATGTCATATCAACCATCACATACCAGACAGTTCAATTTTCATTCAACATTCAATGATATGCATTGCAGTAAACACTACTATTGAAGGACTTACTATCCCTTCCCATAGTGCTAGGTATTCTACAAGGCCAAAGCGCTTCTCAACTGAATGCTTAATAGGCAAATCTGCCCAATTTAGATTCACATATCAAGTATTTATAATGGCAATAACATGCATGAGACAGAATAAATAGTATATAAGAGTAAAGTTACTACCTTAGCCTTTTCGGTCCCAAAATTGTTTTGGTTCTAGCTCCTAGGATAAATATCGAATCCTATAAATAGAATTACGGACAACGGGTTATTACTTAGTCCAATTCGTTTATAACTCAAACACTCAAATTGGTTATCATTAGGGATATTTAATTAAGTCAACAAGTGGGCTGAAGTGGTCAAATAACCTAAAAGACTAATTCTTACCTTTAGAGTTCAAAAATATTACATGATGCCATTACATTTGCAATTTTCGCACAATTGACCAAATCTACCAGAATTTTTTATCAACTTTGAAAATTCATATCTTTATGTACAAATGTCCAATTGTAGTAATTCTAAAGTCTATGTGACCCTTATTAAGTCCATTTTCAAGGATAAATATCACCTATAGCCAGTTGGAAGCACAACAGTCCTAGAATTGTCATTTATTGCACTCTACCTGAATTCAATCCAGATTTCATGAGTTAACTTCAAAAATTCAAAACTCCCAGTGTACAAGTCCAAATGACATAAATGACCTGTCAAATTAAATCATGATATGTCTACTTTTCTTTTGGAAAATTTTATATTCGTTGGACATCATTTGGTTATCAAAAAACACAACACAAACAGGGTACCTTGTAGGAACCCTTCACTGGCAGAAAATCCAGTTTTTCACTTTGAGTTCAAATGATCCAAAATTCACAACCAGGGGCTATTCCTACATAGTTTTTCATGTAGAACACAATGGTGACATCAAAATGACCAAATTCCCACTCATTCTATACATCCTATTTTGGCAGAAATTCAACAAAAATTCCAACAATTATCAAACTTCCAATTTAAGCATCAAACCTGTGTCATATGGCTTCAAATTACCACGACTCCTCCAAAACCCATATTTGGTTGAAATCAGGGCAGGTTCACACTTGCAAAAATACTCATTCAACCATTACAACCAATAGCTCAAATTGAAGCTAATACCTCACCTCTTGCTCCTCCTAAGGTCCTTTCTTTGAATCCACAACTTTTGTTCTTGGATGATAGCTCAAAACACCTCCTCTTGAACTTCTAAAACCATAGAAATGAAGCTCTCATCAAGAGGAACAATGTTTGTGAAGGATACTTGAGCCATAGATGAGGTTAAAAAGGTGAAAATCAAGATAAAAAACTCACCTTCAACCTTGCTTCATCTTGCTCTTCCTATGGTAGCTTTAAACCGACTTGGAGAAAGAGAAATTGAGTGACAAAATAATCCGATTTCCCTTCCCCTATTTCTTATTAAGGTCAGCCAAAATTGTGGACAAAAGTAAATAAAAAGTTGTGGAAAAAGTGAAAGAAATTTTAGACTTGAGAAGAGAAATTAATTGTTGACCAATTCATTCCTTAATGTCTTGCATTTAGTCAATTTTTCTCCAAGTGGAGAAAGTGAAAGAAACTTTGACTTTTCCTCACCATTTTCACTTCTTTTACTTTTGACTCTTCAAATGGATATGAGATAGCTTCTAATTAATTTTCTCTCTTCCTTTCCTTGCCTTGACCGTGGAAATTTATATGAAAAGGTAAGGTAAGGAAAAATTAATTGAATCTAATATCCAAGTTATGTTTTCGGTCATTTCTGACTTTAAACGAAAAGACTAGATAGTTAGCTCTAGCAAATTGAAACTAAAGTCATAACAAAATTTCTAGGGTAATTATGTCATTAATTCCACTATCTATTATGTACATTTAGCTCCTGAGTACATTTTGGGATATTTCAATTTGGGTAAATATATGAGATTCCATTGATCCTTAAAAGAGCTTCTAATATCATCCTTGCACCTATCTTGGAAAAAATGCAAAAGAGACTTTTAGGATGGAAGAGAGGCTGTCTGAATTTAGCGGGGAGAGCAATGCTTATCAAAGCATTTTTATTAGCTTTACCTACGTACCATATGCAGACGATGTTACTACCAAAGGGTATCATGAAGGATATTGAAAAGAAGAGTAGGATCTTCTTATGGGGTGGAAATGATGATGAGAAAAAAAATCCATTTGATGTCTTGGAGCTATGTAACAAGAGACAAAAAAGAGAGTGGTCTCGGGATAAGAGATTTGAGGAAGTAAAATGAATCTTTTATGATGAAATTGTGTTGGCAACTCATAAATAATAGAGATGTGTCATGGGTTCATGTTCTAAGAGCTAAATATAATTGTGGAGATAATTTCATGCCCAAAGTTTAAATGATGAAAGGGTCATTAATGACTTGGAGAGGGATTTGTATTGTATGGGAGAAGTTTTAGAAGGGTGTAGGGGTTAAAATTGATAATGGCATGTCAGCATCGTTCTGGTATGATAATTGGTCAGAGCTAAATAGACTCTTGGCTGAACTTATTCCAGGTTATGAAGCTTTTACAGATAAGGATGAAAAAGTCTCTAAGTATGTAACCCCTTAGGGATAGTGGAATAGAAACAAACTGGATAGGTGGTTCTATTCTCATGTGATTGATCGGATTACATGTGCACACCCTCCCTATGAGGAGAGAGGACATGATAAGTATTACTGGAAACCATCTTCTGATGGTCGTTTTTCTGTTAGTTCTGTATATCATTTTCTTTTTGTAGGTGTTCACAATCAACAGGAGACAATATGGAGGAGCTTATAGAAGTGGGCGGTACCAGAGAAGATTAAATCTTTTATGTGGCTTGTTGAACATGGTTAGGATCATACAGCGCAACTTCGGTATAGGCGAGTTTATGTGGCAATGCAAGATATCCTTTTAATTGTGATCAGGTTGAGGATTCCATGTGTTTATTAATGGAGTGTGCTAATATGAAGGAGCGGTGGATTTTAGTTGTCCATCCTGCTTTGTGGGAGCAATTCTACTCCCTACATAGTATAGAGTGAATATATTGGAACCTTAGGCAAGAAGCGGGCAGAGATTTCACTAAAAAGGTTCTGTGGGCTATCTTATTTGGTTATATATGTTGTGATATATGGGTGACTCGATGCGGAAAACTTTTTGAAGAGGAAGGCGACATGGTATCTAATGAGGTATTCTCGAGCCTATTTCACTACAAAAAAACACTCAATTTCTGACGGAATTTTTCATGGCAAATTTAGTCAAGGAATTTCAGACGAAATTTTTTCCAAGGCAAATTCTATCGAAAATTTTTTGATGCCAAATTCCAACAGAAATTTCTGTGGCAAATTGCCATGGAAATTTTCCATCGGAAATTCCATAGGAAAAAATTTAAAAATTTTTTAAAAAAATATTTATAAAATTAAAATATTAATTATTAAATAATTCTATTTAACCATAATTATTAAAATTATATTATTATTTATTAATATTATATTTAAAATTTTTCTACTAAAATAATATTTATGATATTATTATTATATTAGTTATTATTTTATTTTATTTAAAAATAATATATATGTTATTAATAGGGAAAATCCCATTTAAATACCATTTGAAATATCAAAACCCACAAAAGTCTATTATAACTTGAAAAAGACAGATAAGACATGTGGTAGGAATCAAGGATATTGAAGTTTAATGCTAAAGACCAAAATACCCCTTTTAACTTTTTGATCAAACACATCAATTTTGGATTTCTCAGTAATGAAATCACGGTCTATCTATTTCCTATAAGGGTTATCGTCTTCGGCAGTATTGTAGGGAACAAGGCGGCGGCTGCGGCATCCATGAAGCGGCAATCGTGAGTGGAAACAATCGAATGCAGGTTCCCGCCGGCCAAAGAACATCTTGAACATCATCAGTGATTAATAATAGATCTATAGATTTCTCGTGTTGGTTATTGTTTTTTCTTCTTCTAAAATCTAAAGTATAGTTTCTGTTTGTTCAAGTCTTTGTAGGAAGGAGTAAAATCATTCAGTTTTGTGCTGTAAGAGTAGTGCTTCATCATTAGTTGATGTCATGAAGAATTTGATGTTTTGTAACTTCCATTACTGCACTTGTCATTCTCATTACTGCTCTTATTAATAGTGACAGCTTATTGTGATTAAATTATACATGAAGGAACATCTTCTTTTGGGTTTATGACTTATATGCAATGGATGTACTTGGAATGAGTAATGTCTAAGTTGCCATTTAATATATTATGAATTGTTGCTATCAACATGACTCTGGTGTTTTGTCAATTCCATTACAGACTTTGTCAACACCATTACTATTTTTGTGAATCCCAAAACAAATTCTGTCAAGAGCATCAGTAATGAAATTCCTAATTTTTTTCGTGTAGGTTAGCTTGCAAGATGACATCGAATATTTGGGCAACACCTTAGTCAAAGTCACTTATATGTTTTTCCATGTTGGGGGGATTTTGTAACAAATGTTGAAGGTGAAGTTAAATATAGTGGTGGGAGTGTCAGGGTAAAATCGAAAAAGGAGGGGATGACAGTTGAAGAGTTGAGGGTAATGATAGGATGATGGTTTCGTTTAGATGGTCATTGGTGCGACATTAAATACTCTTTGGGGTTTGATGAAAAGATATTAGTTGATCTCATTGATAATTCCGAATTGGAAAATATGTTTCATTATAATGACAGTAGTGCACATGTATATATAGTATGTAAATGAAGTGATAATGAAGGAAGGGTCATGGATGATACAGAAAGGCAAGTGTTAGTTTTTATGGTTATAGAAATAGTTATTTCCTATAATGTTTTTGGTAATATGTGTTGACAACACTTGTTAATATCCATGCAGGGTTGATGAATTCTTGGGAGTTGTGGAGCAAATGTCGTACATTGATGATGCCGTGTGTTATGGAATGAGTGATGAATTTGTATGAAATGAGTGCAATGCAAGACCTCTTCTAAGTTTTCCATATGTAGTTGAGAGCACACCAACACCAATGCCAGAGATGAACTATAAGAAGTGGATGGATTTGTTGGTAGGAGTAAATCAAATATTTGCACATGCGGATGATTTCAAGAAGGTGCTGCACAAGTTCAGTATTTTATACAAATTTGAGTACACATATGTGAAGAATTCAAGAGATTTGTTGGTAAGCCAAGATTTGTAAGGAAAGAGTCATAGTTCTAAAACAAGAAAGTATACCATTACAGCTCATGTCATCAAGCAAGCCACTCCAGAGTGCAAGAATCCAAACCTAACTTAAGCTTGCATGTGGAGACCTGGGAGTAACTATTTTGCAAGTCAGCTTTTGGTTTATATACAATAACTTGGATCCCTTCACATATTTTTTGTTAGAAGGGTTATGACATATATGATGTTCTTTATGTAAGTACTGTTTTTAGAGAAAAGAATATCTTATACCCTGGGAATGACAAGAAAATATTAGGTGCTGGTGGAATTGTAATGTTCACTTGTCATTTGACAATTTATATGGTAGTTGTTGTCATGAGAATCTAGTGTTTTGTAAATTCTATTACTGCACTTGTTATTCCCCTTACTATTCTTGTTAACGGTGACAACTTATTGTAATTAAAGTATACATGAAGGCACACTTTCTTTTGGGTTCATGACTTGTATGCATTAGGTGTAGGTAGAATGAATAGTGTTAAATTGTCATTTCAATCCTTTACTTAATAGTTGTTGCCATGAACATTTGTGATTTTTATCAATGTCATAACATAACTTGTCATTACCATTATTAAACTTGTCATTCACATTACCATTATCGTTAAAACCAATAAAAATTTTGTCATTTCTATTAGTGAACTTATCAGAGGCCAGCCCTTTTGGGCCAGCACTCACAAAGTTAGTGAGACTAATTTGTCATTCCTATTACGATTCTTGTTAAAACCATTAAAAACTTTGTTATTTACATTAGTGAATTTGTCAGCGTCTAGCCCTTTTAGGCCAACACTTTAACACAACAATACTTGGAAATATTAAGTTGTCATTCCCATTACCAATCTCATCAAAACCATTAAAAACTTTGTTATTTACATTAGTGAACTTGTCAGCGTTCAGCTCTTTTAGGCCAACACTTCCACGCATAATATTAGGAAAGATTAAGTTGTCATTCTCATTACTACTTTCGTCAAAACCATTAAAAACTTTGTTATTTACGTTAGTGAACTTGTCAGCATTCAACCATTTTGGGCCAACACTTTCACAAGTTTGGTGAGTATGTGTTGTCATTCTCATTATCAATCTTATCAAACCCATTAAAAACTTTGTCAATCCCATTAGTGAACTTGTCAGAGGCCACCCCTTTTGGGCCAACACTTTAACACATAATATTTCTTGATTGACTTGCTTCTTGTACAACAAAAGTGCATAATAGCATACTGTTGGAAAAAAGAGACTATAGTTTTAGTAAATTTACATACATAGTAATAGTACATCACAAAAGGCCACTGCTATGAATCAATATTCAAGTTTGGTGACCAAAATAACAACTTTAGTACGTCACCCCAAAATGCAGTGATTGGTTATTAAGTTAGACAACAGATGTTAATCTCTTTACAATAGTGGTGAATTCTAAAAAAATAATTGTTTGAGGAAGACCAAAAAGTTACATTAAGGACAAAATTATGTCAGTCATATCCTCTTGGTCTAGGTCATTTATGAAGTCATCAGTCTCAATGCATCCTCCCTCTTGCTATTCATTTCATGGTTAACCATCCACCCACCACAATAACTTGCAGCTGCAAAATAACGTCACAATTTAATTCAATTGAAATGAAGAAATCTCTTACAACTCAGGCTATTTCATTTAAGGGGCCAAACTTTGAATTTAACAATCCAGATACATATTATTGTGGACAGTAGCCCTTTTAGAGAAACCACTCATAAAAGATAATAAATATTGTTTTATACAATATATAACTAAAGGAGTCTCCTTTGTACCAATAAATTCCACTAGGGTAGATCATAACAATTCAGTGAAACTCGTGGAGCATTTCAAATCTTACTCTGAGTCACATACAGCAAGAGGTTAGAATGCATGTGACTATAATATGCCATTCAATTTAGTGGTAATCAGGTTTCAAAGGCAAAACATTGAAAATTCTTTACTAGGGCACTGTTTTGCATGAAGCAAATCAATGACTCCCCTTTCAAGAACATAGCTAATAAACTAAAGAAAACTTAAAGCTCACCTATATTATTTATGCAGATTCAAATTCAACTGAGTCAAACGCCAAAGACTTTGACAGTATTTATAAATATGAGGATTTCATGGACATACACAAGCATTCTTTTTTACTAAATCTAACAATAGGAATGAAAATTTTAAGAGTTTAGATAACCTTGATTGCTACCAAATTATTTCCCAATATGACCAAGCATGTAAAGAAAGCAGAGTGTGCAATAAAAAATAAAATTCTCAAGCCAGCCATGATAAATTACTACATCAATTAAAAACAATAAATTATGAACAAGATTATTCAATGGACAACTACTAACTCTTTATACTCTCTTATGATAATTAAAAAGCCCTTCTATTTCACTGAAAATTTAAGGCATATGAATTTCATTACTGCTGCTCTTGACAGAATCCGTTTTGGGATTCACAAAAATAGTAATGGTATTGACAAAGTCTGTAATGGAATTGACAAAACACCAGAGTCATGTTGCCAGCAACAATTCATAATGTATTAAATAGCAACTTGACATTACTCTTTCCAAGTACATTCTTTGCATATAAGTCATAAACCTAACAGAAGGTGTTCCTTCATGTATAATTTAATTATAATAAGTTGTTACCATTAACAAGAGTAGTAATGGGAATGACAAGTACAGTAATGGAAGTTACAAAACACCAGATTCTTTATGACAGCAACTAACGAGGAAGCATTACTCTTACAAAACAAAACTGAATGATTTTACTCCTTACTACAAAGACTTGAACAAACAAGCTACAATATATCGAATGCAACACAAATGACAGCTAAAAGTATAAATGCAAGATATAACACAGTTTCGACTACAAATTTCAACAAGAACTACTCTATAGGTAAGCAAAATCACAGAGACTATACTTTAGATGTTAGAAGAAGAAAAAATAATAACCAACACGAAAAATCTATAGATCTATTACTAACCACTAATGATATTCAAGATGTTCTTTGGTTGGCGGGAACCAGCATATGACTATGCGATTGCTTCCATTCACGATTGACGCTTCGAGGATGTCGCCGCTGTCGCCCCACTTTTTCCCCTGCAATGCTATCGAAGACAATAACCCTTATAGGAAACAGACATACCGAGATTTCATTGCTGAGGAATCCAAAATTGATGTGTTTGATTAAAAGTTAAAAGGGGTATTTAGGTCTTTAGCATTAAATTTCAATATCCCTGATTCCTACCATATGCCTTATCTGTCTTTTTCAAGTTATAATAGACTTTTGTGGGTTTTGACATTTCAAATGGTATTTAAATGGGATTTTCCCTTATTAATATTATATTTGTAATTTTATATTAAAAAATAATATTTATAATATTAAATTATTATTTATTAAGTAATTTTAATTAAAAAATTTGTTTAATTAAATATATAAATATTTTTTTAAATTTTATTAAAATTTTCATTATTTTTAATAATATTATATTTAATTAATAATTAATTATATGTATATAATTAATTAATTATATGTATGTATGTATGTATGTATAATAATATTATATATATAATAATATGTAATAATATGATACAGGTTCAATTCAGCGCAACTAGTAAAGACTTGCGCGTGAAGATGTTGGCAGCCTGAGGTCGTGGGTTCGAATAGAAGGAGAGGCATTTTTCAGGAATTATGAGATGCGGACACATGGCAGTATGAGGAGGAGACGCGTGGCCTCCAAGGGAGAGGGACACGTGGAGCATTGAGGAGCAAACATGTGACATTTGGAAATTTAAAAAAAAAATTCAGAAATTTTTTTAAAAAAAATTTTGTGACAAAATCTATTCCGTCTGAATTTTCGTCAAAAATTCCGACGGAATTCCATTCTGTCAGAAATTTCTGGCTGAATTGAAATTCCATCGTAAATTTGTTTGTATCACACCTATTAGCGACAAAACAGAGTCCATCAAAAATTGCTTTGGAAATGCAGTCCATCGGAAAAGTTGATTCCGTGGCAAATTCCATCAAAAATTCAATATTGTTTTGTAGTGCTTCTTGCGAGCTGGGACCATGATCTACTTTCTCATTGTCAGTTTTATACTCATCAACCATAAGCTAGAGGTGCTAATGAAAGGAGGCAGGAAAATTTCATTATGCTAGAAGTAGATGTCTCAGTACTTGAATCTGGGCAATGCAAGTGTGGAGGGGTTATTAAGGAAACAGATAGAGAATGGATTTGTGGGTACATTTGCAAGCTAACTACTGTTCATCCAGCAATTATAGATATTATTGCAATTATTTAGGGTTTACAAATATTCTAGAACAAAGGTTTTAGAAAGGTACTTGTTACCACTGATTGTATCGAGGCGATGAATATGGTTACAAGGGGATATGATATGTCACACCCCTTTAGTGTCATCCTTGATGCTAGATTGTAGCTGTCTAAGGAATGGCAGGTCTTAGTTAGTCACATACCAAGGGAGGATAATACCTTGGCTTATCAGTTAGCGAAATTATCTCATAGCTTGATAGAAAATTTTGTTCTCTTTGATCAACCACCACCTTCAATTATCCAAGGTGGTGGTTGATAAAGGATTAGGCTGTTTTTCTCGTTTGAGCCTTATGGTTGTATTTGCTTTATAGCTTTTAATGAATTCCAGTTTGTATTAAAAAAAGGGAGAATTACATTTAGGCCCCGCAGCAAAAAAAATGAAGAAATGGTCCCATTGACAAGTCCAAGGACTTCAATTGACAACTTCATATATGTCATTGACAAGTTTAGGGGACCATTTTTTCATTTTTTTTCTCTTATGCGGGACCTAAATATAATTCTCCAAAAAAAACAAAGTCTCAAGAATACTTTGAAGTTCTTGAGCCCAAGGAATTCCCAAGCCCCATCCACTGCCAACTTCAATATAGCTCCTAAACCGATGCCCACAATTGGGGTAAGAGATAGAGGAGATGGCACAACCATAGCATTCATTGGATTATCAACCATGCCTTGGCCCACTACGGGCTGATCCAACACCACTTTTATACCATGGGCCTGAAGACGTTGGGCTGGCCCAATACTACTCAGCATCAATATTTGTTGGCTTCCAATTGCACCTGCTGACAATAGTATCTCACCATTCTCTTTCAAGTATGCTTGGTGTGTGATTCCATCCTCATCTTTGAATGTTGCTCCTTAGGCTTGTGGCCTCCCACTTTGTGTGCCTGAAACTTTACGTTTTTGTTGTCATGTTAATGATAAAACTATCCACAAGTTACTTTTGATCTTGGGATTTGTAGTATTAATACTCCTGAGTTCTAAATGTAGAAGCTAGTTGAAAGTATATTTTGATTTTAAATATAAAATTTCAATATGCTTTGTCATTCAAATTTATAACGTTTTTCTCAAACTATCTCTATTAACTAAAGTTTTCATATGTGAGTTGTTTTCATTTCAAATTATTAAAAAGGGTATATTAGAGAAAGCAAAACCTTTTTTCTTATAAATAACTTAACTAAATGTTCTTAATATATATAAATTAGCTATCTAACTCTTAATTTTTGTTAGAAAAATAAAAATAAAAGAGGAGAGGGCGAGTGAGGGGAAACAACCAAGGAAAGGAAGAAGTCAAAGTGATTTAAATGAAAATGACCCAAGTTGAGTTTTCATAATCATGACCACTATTTTTAATACAAAAGCTAATAATTTAAAGAGAAATAACATTTAAAATCATGATTACCTGAACTCTGCAAAAACCAAAATATGTTGCACAGTTACATATAGGCATACAGAAATGGAGTTGGGACTAGCATAAGTTAACATATCGGCAGCAGTATGCCTATTACCCTTGTCATCAAATATAGAGCCTCCAACCTTAGTCCAAACCAAATGATCAAAACTAAAGTCATTATAAGGCAACACTCCCACTTCCTTCAGCCCATCTCTCACAGCCGATTGCCTCTGTCTCCGTCCGCTCAAACGCCACCACCTTCTCCACCCACTCATTAGGGACAGACATGCCTCAAAACTCAAACATTAATTGTAAAAGTACTTACATATCGCCTGACAATAATTTCCTTATATAAGTAGCAGGATTTAAGCTTATGAGTTACGACTTTGTGGGTTATAAGTCAATTCATTAATTACCAACTAGACTAACATTTATTAGCAATATATCGGATGAGTTTTATTCTATATGTTTTGCATTTTGAGCCATCATTTAATTTCTGACCTATATTCCTTTCCACATAACTATATGTGTGTGTGCGCTCGCGCACGCGCAACCCCACATTTGACGTTCATCAAAGAAGCAAAGTCTGCTCCAAAATGTCACAATATGACTACATAGTGATAGGAGGAGGAACATGTGGTTGTCCCTTAGCAGCAACACTCTCACAACAAGCCAGTGTCCTAGTTCTTCAATGAGGAGGCTCACCCTACACCGTACACCGTACACCCAACCTTAATTATGTGACCCAAATCACAAACTTAGGAGCAACAATGCAAAATTCATTGATATGTTTTCATAAATAGCTATAAGAGCAGAGATTACAAGGCTTGTTTTCATTAAGTTTTGACTAAATTTCACTTGTTAAAAATAGACGTACCCTTTTGGGAGTATGAGTCTAGGGCCTTAAGGAGGAAGAGGCTTCCAGAAGCAAGAAATGGCCAAATGATCAGTTGTAGCAGCCTCTAACTTATTCTCTGAGGATTGTCTTGTCTTCTGAAAGTTGAGGAAGCTAATAGGCAATTAAATATAACACCTGCTTTTTCTTCAGTCTTCACACAAAGCTTCTAAATTTTCTTGCTTTTATACACGAGTACAATTCAAAGCTCTCAATGAAAGTCCTTTAAAATGAAATTTATGCTCCAAATTAAATATAGGCTATCCTATATAAAGTATAGGATCAGCACCTAAATCGTGTTCATTTATTGGGCTAGTTCTAATTTAATGTTCAAATTAAACAAGTTTGGTCAGCTAGTGAACAAATTAAACAAGTTGAGTTCAATTTACCTAATTGAATGTATAATTAGCAACCTAACTAACAATTTGAGTTGTTTCCGAGAATTAGGCAATGAAAACGGGGTGAATTAGATTCCATAGAATGGACAACTCTTGGGGGAAGTGATTTTCTATGTCTTTCTCTTTCTTTAATTCATGTGAAGTACTCATATAAGGGAAAAGGGTGTCTTCACTAACTTCTTTCTTTACTTCCTCTCCATTTAATATTTTAACCATTGGATCATATTTTAATAGGTAGAATTTAATGCTAAGTAAAAAAATGATGTCTCCACCCCATCTTTTCAGGCGGGCAATTCACCCCATTTTTATTGCCTAATTCTCAGAAATCACACAAATAGTTAGTTAGGTTGCCAATTATACATTTAATTAGGTAAACTTAACTCATCTTGTTTAATTTGTTTAGTTGCTGACCAAACTTGTTTAATTTTAACATTAAATTAGAACTACCCCAATAAATGAACACAATTTAGGAGTTGATCATATAGGGTAGTCTAGATTTAATTTAGAGTGTAAATGATATTGCATTTTTAAGAACTTTCATTGAGAGCTTAGAATTGTACTCATATAAAAGTACAAAAATTTAGAAGGAGACTTAACACATGAACAAAGTGATTAGGGGCCTGTTCGAACCTTAGGGAGGCAGGCACATCGGGGAGGTGAAATTATAAGGTGATGATGCGGCACAATGTGGCATAGGGTGGTGATGTGGTGCAATGTGGCAAGTGGTAAGTGGCAGGTGAGTGGGTGACGTGACACAATGTGGAAGGTGGTTTAGGTGGCACCATTTCATTACCCACGTAGCAATAGGGTGCTAATGTGGCTTTATTTTAAGTTTTTTTTGCCACTTGCCGCAGTAACAAATGTCGTAGCTGAAAGTGGACATCCGGCGGTAACATTTAAATCTTGCTGCTGAAAGTATTCTTTTAAATTTTAATGACGAATTTTCTTCATTTTGATGATGCTGCTGATAATATTAGACATGGTTGCTATTGCAACGACATGGTGATGACTTTTTGTCAATGTTGAAAACCTTCATCAGTCACTTTTTAACTTTCGGAAGTGGCAAAAGTCACGGCTGAAAGTTATATTTTTGTTGTTGTGGGAATTGGTAATGATGAAGGGTAAATTAATATATAAAATTTATTTGAATGTAAATTTTAATAAAAAAATATCTTTTTAGAAAATTCTTAATAGAGTTAACAGTTTGGACTTGCATGTGTATTTCCAAAATAAAGGAAAGGTCTATGTAATTCAAGCACAACATAAGAGATTTTAGAGTATTTTTTATACTCCATCAATTTTTATAAATTTATCAAAACTGAGAAAACTGAAAACCCTAACACTTTTTGTAAAGCTTCTAGAAATATAAAATATTAATAAAATCCTAAATCAAATTCTAATCATAATCAATGACAATAAAGATATATAATTAAAAAATAGTAAAAATATAATAATGTAGTAAATCATTATTTTAATGGATGAATATCCTTATTCAGATTCCTACCGAATAGGCGAATACCCTAATTAATCTAATTAAACCTCTAAAAAAAATTTTCACATCCCATATCAACGACATTCTCAGACTTTTATTGCAAGACACTTTTAATTAAATTTTCAAGATAGACCCAAAAAAAATTAAGATATATATATACACCCTCCCTCCCGTCCCTTTTATAATGATCCAAAAAAACCAGATTATGTGGTTGACAAATATGTTAAAATTAGTTAAAAGTAATTCATATGTTAAAAAAATGTACTTTTTTTAAAAATATGCCCCTATTTAAAATTAAAAGGGTATGTGAGAGAGAAAAATAGTGAGAAAAAAAGATGAAAAAGAATATATGAGACAAAGATAATGAGAGAATATATATATTAGCTAATTAAAGGCATAATTAGTAAAGTTATATTTAATGTTCATACAACCCCAAACTGAATATTATAAAAATGACTGAACGATTTAAAAAATTAAAATTTTATAAGAAAAGACCCTAGAGTGAGTTGGGAGAGGGGTGTCTTCCCTCACCCTTCTCTACACTTCTTTTTCACTTAATATCACAACCATTAGATCATGTTTTACTAGATAAGATTTAATTTTAGATTTGTATTATATGTAATATAGCAATAATATTTTTTTACATAGTATTAAATCGTATTCATTAAATCCTACCCATTAAAATATGATTAAATGATTAAGACATTAAGTAAAGAGAAAAGTTAGTGGAGTACGGCGATAGGTCTCTCCACTTAGCTATCCTCTCCATTTCCCTCCACTAACACAAAATGACACCGTTATGTCACTCTCCAGCACTCAGCTTCTTCTATTTGATGTAGTGATGCCGTTTTGCTAAGCTTCTATATTAAAAACTAATTTGCTCCAACCCTCACCTTAATGTAATGTTGCTAGGTCCATGTACTCCTGCTATTGAAACACAAATTTCAGATGAATCTAGAAATGGGTCTCAAAGAGAGGCTATGATTCAAATGCAATGCAGCCAATGTGGGTGATGGATGGTAGGGACAACTTTCCATGAAAAGGTAAGTGGAAGCTTGAAGAAAATCGCAGAGGGAAGAGAGAGAAAGAATGGGTTTGTTGAAGAACAGGAATATTTTTTATTATGGGTAGAGGATGGGCAAGATGTGAGGAGGAAGAGAATAACAAGGATGGGGTTGACGACTGAGGAACAAGTAACAACGATGGAAGAATAAAGAGAGAGAAAACCGCGTACTCGCTCACTTCAAAGAAGCCTTGCTCTTTTTTCCCCCTTGTTTGTGTGACTTTTATGTAATATAAAAACTCAGCAAAATAGCATCACTGCCTAAAAATTGAAGAAGCTGAACGTTGGAGGGTTACATAATGGTGTGTTTTTGTGTTAGTGCAGGGAAATGGGGAGAATAGCTAAGACAGCTAAGTGGAGACACCCCTCACCGAGTGGAGACACCCTTTTCCCTTCTCGACTAACTTTTTTCTCCACTTCCTCTCCATTTCATATCACAACTATTGGATCATCTTTTAATGGGTAGGATTTAATGACCCATTAAAACATAATCTAATGGTTAAGACATTAAGTAGAGAGAGAGAAGTTAGTGGAAACATCATTTTCCCAAATTTAACTCCATAGAATGGACAACCCTTGAGGAAAGTATTTTCTATGCCTTCTCTTTCTTCAATTCATGTGAAGTACTCTCCCTCTTGTTGTATTTGTAAGATTTTAATTTTTAAATTACTCTAGTCCTTTTTAATAAAATCTAGTTTGGGTTGTTTGAACATTACATATATTTTTATTAATTTTACCCTTAATTAATTAATTATATTCTCTCTCATTATCTTTTTTGAGTTTTTTTCCATACATTCAATTATTTCAAAGTCGGATCAGACTGGTCCAATCGGCGACTGAAAAACACACCGGCTTGTGCTTTACATTTAGACTGCTTGAGTAGTTCAACTGTTCAAAACTGGCTTCTGAGTCAAAAATCGGAGTTAAGCCAGGAGCCGGAGCGATTTTTAGTGAGCCATCAGGGTGGAGATGTTTAGATTTCAGTTGACGTGGTGAAAAAGAAAGACGAAGAAGTAGGAAAAATTAAGAGAGAAAGGAAAGAACCTTAGACTGAAAACGCATGTTCTTCATTTATTCATATACTTGGTATGAATCAGTGGCATGATGGATGAAAGATAAGGCAGAGAAAAGAAGCAGTTTTGTGAGAATATTGTGTACTTATTGCAACTTATCTATCACATTTTACAATATGATCTCATAGAGGAAAGCTTACCTGAGTTGGTTCATTATTTACTTTGAAGTTGAAGAGAGTAAGAAGTAAGAATTTATTTAATGCTATTTGTTCCTTTCTCATTCTCCATTTGTTTTCAATGAGCATTGAAAATTGAAAATTTAAAGAAAATCTTTTCAGATACTATTTGTGAATCTCATGCTGGGGTCCTTGGCCATGGAACATTTGTTATGCGATTTTGGAAGATCTTTTATATATTCTATGGAAAATTGCCCCACGCATGCTTGAAAATGTATTTAGAGGACTGAATATAAAATGCTGGTTACTAACACTAATACTATTAGTCCTTGCCGTGCCATGGTTAATCTCGAGCTTGCTTGATATTTGGGGGCACAGTACTCACGCTTGATATTCGTGGGATTCGTTCTTATGCTTGTTATTCGTGGGTTTTGTACCTGTACTTGTTTTGTGGCTTTGTGCTATGCTTGCTTGGTTACTTACCCTCGTGGATTGTGTCCATACTTATGTTCATGGCTTTGAGCTACGCTTAGTTAGTTATCCTCGTAAACTGTGTATATACGCTTGTTATTTCGTTCTGTTGAGGTCCTATAAAAAGACGAGTTTTGAGAATTATTATTTTAAATTGATTTTTTGTAATTAAACAAATTATTTTATTACGTACGTGCCTTTATTCGATCAATGATATTTTATATAGTTTTACTTGTGCTTATGATTGCGTACAACATAAATTGAAATTTATTGTCATGTTATTATTATATTCAATGTTAAATATGTTTGAACTATTTCTTTAAGCATATTATTAGTTTGTATAATGGGACCTTATTCATTGGAAAAATATTTTTGGTCTCACGAATTGAAGATGGAGCATTGTGTTGATCAATCTCCATGGTGATGTAAAAACTCAAACTCAGGTGTTATATTTTGAAAATCCTATTTTAGGAGCTCCATGTAAACTATAGTTAGGATCCTTCCCTTCATTAAATATGTTGTATACTTGTAAATATAGAGCAGAGCTCCTTATGTTGAATTGTTGCCATATGTACTGTTACAAAACTTTTAGGAGGTTTTGTTTGCAGAGAAGGGTCTACTGAAACTTCTATATATAGCTTGTAACTTTGTTTACATGATGAAATGTATTAAAAAATTATTATTTTATATCAGAATTACAACTACAAATATAAAAGAGCAAGGTGTTCAGGATTTGAGTTTTCTCATATTCCAAGCTGGTCACCCCTTAATTTTTGAGGCGTGACAGCTACTGTGTGAGCATCTGCACGTGCAAGAGATATTGTAAGGGTGAGCTCCTTCTAGAGACAATAGAGCGATTCCTATATGATCCTATATTTTTCTATGTGTGGGTACTTCATATTTGTACCCAAGTTATTCAACTTGTGTCCTGCTAGAATCAAGTGGTGATAGAAACCTATGGAAGTCAAAAAGCAATTTTCATGGTGAAGCTTTTGGTCTATATGTCAGTGTGTTTTGGCCTCCTAGATCTAGTATGCAATCATATAATTACTTTGTAATGATAGCTACTTTTGAGAAATGAAAATTCTCAATCTAAAGCTTATGTATTCATTGGCCAGTGGGTGCTAGCCTTATTGGCTAAAAAAGGAAATTTCCTTCGAGCTCTCAAAACATCAAAGAACAAGGCATTATGGATTGTTGATTCTAGAGCATTGTATCATATGACCGATTGTCATCAATTGTTTGCTACTTATATTCCGTGTGCTGGAAACTTGAAAGCTCAAATTTCATATGGGTCTTATGCTTCAGTCGCTAGGAAAGGGAGTATCCGAATATCTAAAAATATCACTCTGGAATTGGTCCTTCATAAGCCAAAATTATAATGCAATATATTGTCTATTAGTCAATTGATGAAGCAATCTAATTGTTATCCTAATTTTCTACTCACTATAATTGTAGTTTTTAGGACCTACTATCAGGGTGACAATTGGCCGTGCGTTGTGAGGGGCTCTACTTTATCGATGATGCTGAAGTGAGCCACCAATATACAGTAAGTGTATGCAATTCTATATCGACCTCTTGAAATGAATATATCATATTATGACATAAGAGAATGGGTCATCCTAATTTCCATTATCTACCGTGTATGTTCCCATTTCTTTGTCTAAGCACTATGTTGTGAGGTATGTGAATTAGTCAAACAACATCGTTCATCGTACTCTAGAGCTCTATATACACGCTCCAAGCGTTTCACTACTATATACATAGTGATTTATGGGGATCCTCTTGTATTCCAAATCGTACCAAAACCAAATGGTTCGTTTCCTATGTAGATTATCATGCTAGCCTTTTTTGGGTTTATCTCTTAAAAGACAAGTTTGAGGCTCCCTCTGTGTTTGTGAATTTCTCCACCATGATTAAGAACCAATTCGATATGAGCATCAAAGTATGGCATAGTGACAATGACATGAAGTATTTCAACCAAAGCTTGAATACCTTCCTCCAAACATATTGTATTTTCCATGACAGCTCTTGTTCTAACACACCCCAACAAAATGAGATTGTTGAGCATAAAAATCGACATATCCTATATGTTGCTTAAGCACTAATACTTATTTGCAATATGCCCAAGTTCTATTGGGGAGATGTCATCTTACATGCCATCTATGTCATCAATCGAATGCTAATTCGAGTCATATCCTTTGAAACCCTTACAAAGTGTCTTTCCCACTATCCACCTTGAACCCAACCTTTCCTTCCGCATGTTCAGCTGCTCTATGTTTGTCCATGTCCATCCCTATAGCAGATTTGATCCCCGTGTTGTGAAATTTTATTTCTTCGATGCTCTTCCACTAAGAAGGGATACATATGCTTTGATCCTATTTCTAAACACACCTTTGTAAGCTTTGATGTCACCTTTAATGAAGAGGTTCCTTTCTATTTCAAGGCTTCAATTCAGGGGGAGAATATGGGTGATAAATTTCAGACTGGGGAACCAGAACCTCACAGAGAGTGTGTTCTCCTTGGATAGTGTACAACACCATAAGAGCCATTACCATCACCCTCACCACTAATAAAGGTAGAGCCTACACCACCGCCTTTACCACGAGTAGAGCAAGAGCCATTACCACCACCTTCAAAGCTATCGCCTACACTATCATCTTTGTCTTTACCATCTCTTATGCAAATCTCAAAGCAAAATATACAATCATGGGGAGATATAGAAAAGTAGAAAAATAAGGATATATTGGTGTACTTATAAAGGTAACAATCTAAGAAAGGAGAACACATTGTACTTGAAGTACCAAAGGAGTCAAACCAGTGGTAGCTCCTGCAGTACGAGAAGAGGAAGAACCAATAGTAGCTTCTGAAAAGGTTGATTCTTAAATTCTTGAAAATGTATTACCTTATTTTATTTTTCTTCATAAATAATACATTTAATAAAAATAAAAAATTACATTTAGCAGTAACAATAAAACACTACACAAAAACTGACTTTCAGCAACCACTTCCAGTGTTGACTTTTAAAGTCGCCACTGAAAGTATGGTTTTTGGCAGCGACATTTATTGTCCCCGCTGAAAATGGAACTTTCAGTGGTTGCAACATTTTAGCGATGACTTTTGATAGTTGTAGCTGAAAGTGCCATTTTCAGCTGCGACATTAAACCATACTTTCAGTGGTGACTTTTAAGTCAATTTCAGCTTTTTTTTTATGGATTGTTTTATCACAGAAAAATGTTTTTTTTATTTTTTGTTTAAATTTGATATTTAACACTTGAGGACACTAAATATGCTATTTATTATAAAGAAAAATAAGATAATTATGCATTTGCATGTGTGTGGGATCTCTCTATACAAGGTTCCTTCTTTTGCATACTTACATATCAAGATGAATGGATGAAAGCAATTATACTCAAAGGAGAAGAATATAAAGGAGTGAACAAAACTGACATATAGCTAACTCAGATTGTAAATATATATGATAACAAGGGGTTGATAGGTAAAATCTAAACTTTCAAACGTAGAAGCAAAGTTATCGTCTGTTAAGTTCTTCAAGACTTATCATTCCCCACACTCCCATCAATATATCTTTATAGATTAATAACATGTAATGACACTTTTATCTAAAATAAATTATTTCATAAATGTATCAATTAATACATATGACCTATACTTGGTTTTCTTTTTTAATTACTTCATTTATATATAAACACACTTAATAAGTTAAATAAATATAAAAAATTAATACATTTTAATTAATAATAGGATATTAATTAACTTTTTATTTTGATTTATTCAAAAATAATTTTAAAGTATTATAACAGTATATATACACAAACATGTTAATACACACACACATATATTTGTTACATATATTAATATATTATAAATAATATATAGATATAATATTTAACAACATAAGTAATATTTCATAATATATATTTATTTATGTTTGTGTTGTTTAATATATATATATATATATTATAATATATATTATTTTGCAATAATAATCAATAGGTTCTTTTTAGCTTAGTGGTACTAGCATGGCTACAAAAAGAGGTGGTCTTGGGTTTAAACTTTAGAGGGACCATAAATGAGTTGGTTTTCACACAAATGTGGTGCAATGAGGTGGTCACACGTGGCTTGGGGTGAGGTGGAGAGGGATAAGGCGACATGTAGGCTTTAGTGATGATGTAGACAGCGGCTAGTCGGTGATGACGTGGACGGCCGGCGACGAGTGGCTAATGATCGGCGGCGTAATTTTTTTTTCGAAAAAAAATTCACTCAGCAGTGACAAAAGTCATAGCTGAAAGTATATTTTCAGAAGCAACACAAAAGTCGCTGCTGAAAGTCACTTTTAGCTGCGACAAAAAATGTCACCGATAAAACTTTCAACGACAGTGGCAAAGTCACCGCCGAAAGTCATCTTTTTTGTAGTGAAAGTTGATGTAAAAAGTGTCACTTTGAGTGGCAACAATAAAATGGCCGTTGCTCAAAGGTATGACTTTCAAATTGTCGCCGTTGAAAGGACACTTTTAGAAGTGATTGTAATTGTCACCATTGAAAGGCATACCTTCAACAAGGACAAGAGACTTTCATCGGCAACACTCCAAAGTCGCCATTGAAAGTTTGACTTTTAGCAATGATTATGTGGAGTTGAGCAGCAACATCTTGTGTGGCTACTAAAAGTTTTATTTTCAACATCGACTTTAAATGTTGCCGCTGAAAGTTGAGTGTTAGCTGTGACTTTTTAGAGTGGTCGCTCCTAATTTTGGCTATAATTATTTAGGTAATTTAATATTTTTATTAATTTTTTACATGTTTTTAATCATATTGACAGAAAGGCTTAATTATTTTAATTGATATAGACATAAAACACTTAATTAAAAATTTGATTAGTTCTTTAAGTAATTAAATTTGGTTATAAATGTTTGTAGAAAAAAGTATATTTAAAAATTTAATACTATAAATTTATATTATTTATAATATTGAAAACAATATGCATTTGGAATATGTTTTTATTCCTTTAAAAGAAATTGAATAAATAAGTTTAAAAATATAAAAATATTAAATTTTATTTTATGTTGGAAAGTTTAAAAATATATGTATTAGAATTATTTTTTGGTTGTATATAAAATTATTTTTAAGCAAATATAAACGTTCTTTATTTTGTTGAAAGAGGGGTAATTTTGTTTAAAAGAAAGGTTTAACAGTCAAATTTAATATTCAACTAACAGTTAGGTGAATAAAAATAGAATGTCAAATATATAAGGAATATTTCTTATTTCACTGCAAGTGATCGTGATCCACACTTTCTCATACTCCTTCCATCTAGTCAATTCAACGCATCAATATACAACATGTACAATTATATTCCTTCATGATATAATCCTCTCCATTTTTAAAAAAAAAATTATGTATATATGTTGTCTGACACATTATTACTAAAATTTAACAAAAAATGTAATGGATTTTTTTTTAAAAAAAATGCTCTTTTAATTATGCTCTCCCGAAAAGGTCACGTTTATTAAAGTGATGTTTTAAGGTAAAAAATCAATAATTTCTTGCAAAAACAATGAACGAAATCTTGGAAGAGATACTCTCACCTCCAAAATCTTATATTAGTTAAGGAACGGAGGTAATAGTCTTTTTTTAGCCAGTGATCCATGTATTCATCTTCTTTTACCATCTTTGACAATGTAAAGACAAAGTCTCTTTCACGAGTGGAAAAAGCACTTTTTAGACCGGTTAAAAGTGACATTTTAGATTGGTTATGGATGCAATCTTGATATAATCGGTCATAAAAGTTTGTTACTTCTTAATTAGTCTAAAAAAATAAGTTTTTAGACCGGTTGTTTATACAACCCGTCGAAACATAACGACATTAAGTGTAATTTTGAAAAAACAGTCATACTTTTTAAACCGGTTCTTTGAAAAAGTATTTTTAAGACGGGTTTTTAAAATAACCGGTCTTAAAAGTTCTATTTAAAAAAAAATATTTCTGTTAGCTAGCTAGCAAGCCATTTCCCCTGTTAAAACATTTTACCCAGCAAATCATTCCAGTGACATTAAGCCTAATGGTGAAAAGCAGTCATTCTTTCTGCACCTCACATTCCATAGAAACAATAACAATAAATCATTCTTCCTAGCTACACCCCAAATAAATTCTTCTCTTACACATTCTCATTTCATCAAGCATTCTAAAACACAATTTCAACTAGTGTAACTTACATCATTCTTCCTACAGCCCACATTCCACAGAAGCAACAACAATAAATCATTAAAAATCAATACATTAATATTTACCGAGAAAGAACACAGCAGACAGTAATCCATCCCTAATGATTACTAGCTGGCTCCGAAGTATCTACACTAGCTAGGACACCTCATATCCTTCATTTTCTTGTGACGTCAACAAAAAAGTAGTTTTATATATAAAATAATTATGTAAATAATTCAAATATAATTCAAGATAATTTCTTTAGCTAGCTAACCTTCAAAGTAGTTTTATAAAGGGGTATCCTCCCATATCCCTTCATGATGATCATTTCTTGTACCGTGTACATTATTTGCTTCATCTTCTTCATTTAATTCTGGAAGACCCCTAGAAAAAGGAGTCTCAAGAAGATCATTTATTAAACGACTTTTCTCATTAATATCAACGACCCTTTTTACTTGGAGAGCTACAGACTATATTTTATTTGCCTAATAGGTAATGTAGAACACTTGTTTCGCCTGATATGCCATAATAAAAGGTTCATCTCCAAAACTTCTACTATTTAGATAAACTAATGTAAATCCTAATTGATCGATCATCACACCATTGTTGACATCAATCCACTTACATTTGAAAATGAGAAATTTAATTTTAACATAATCAACCACCCAAATCTCTTTAATAATCCCATAATAAGGTATGGCTGCCAATCTAGGGTTCTTATCTTTCGAACTAGAAAAGTGCATAGATTTAGCCACTAACATAACACCACTACTACAAAAAGTACTTTTAACGTCACTAATTAACATCCGTTTTTAAAAAAACGGTCGTTAAAAATGAGGTGGTGGCATTTTTGAAATTTTGACTTGTCTTTCAACGACCGTTTTCCAAAAACGGTAGTTGAAAGTGTTCCAGATCTGTTTTAAACCCAATCATATCTCCTCTACTAGTCGCGCCTCTCCTTCTCAAATCCACCTCTGAGCCCTAGTCCAACCTCTAATCACATCATTTGGCCCCTCTCCGACCCCAGACACGACCTCCAGCTTATTCTCTGACCCAATCGTGATCTTCACCTTCCTCTTTGCCAGCGTTATGGTGAACCCTCTCCTCCTCGCCGTCACTCCAATAATCAGGAGCACGTTTAGTCTATGCTCAAGAGTGTGATGTGCGTGGATCTTGAGCACTACCAGTCTTTGAGCAAAGTAGCAACATTTTCTTGGGTGTTAATAAGGTTGTAATGATAGCCCAGAAGATTAAGTATTTCCTTGAGCTTGAAAGTGTTTGCAAAGCACTTGAGGTGTTTCTCCTTGCCTTTTTATATTTAATTTTGTTTGGTTATCATTTTTGGAAGTTGAATTCCAATTATATTTGGGGTTTACTTCCTAAAATAAAGAGTTTGAAATTTTGTTTACGTGTTGCTCGTTGGAAATTTGGTTTGAATGATGTTCGTTGGAAATTTTGTTTGAATGTTGTTTATTGGAAATTTCGTTTCGAAAAGTTGATTTCTGTATAAATTTTTTTTAAAAAAATAGAGGGATACAACGACCATTTTTGCAAAAACAGTTGTCATAAGTCTCTTACAATGACTGTTTTGAAACAGTCGTCTATTTTAAAACTTTCAATGACACTCACATCTACGTCCTCTTGAAAACAGTTGTCTAAAGAGCATAAAAACGAACATTAAAAGTCCCTTCTGTAGTAATGCACCACTGTTTTGGATGGTGCTCCTATCATCTAGGGACTTCATGTAAAACGTATAACCATTGATTCGGGGTGTTCAAATCCCGGGACGGGACTGGGATCACCCATTCCCAGTTCTCATCCTGGGGGGTGCAAGGGACTGGGATGTCATTCCCGGTCCCGGGAAATTCCCGGGACAATCAGGACTGGGAATTCCTGGGACCAGGATCAGGAATTCCCAGTTTTAATAATATAATTATATTAGTTAAATTTTTTATAATATTGTGTTTAAAGTGGTTATTTAACACCTAATAAGGTCATAAAAATCACACAAATTGAGCTAGAATTGAAGAATAACATATTATTATCGCATTCATCATTTTTGTTATTATCTTTATACATTATATAGTTAGGATTTATATCACGATATATACGATTTAACTCAAACTAAATATATGATATACATTTTATCAAATGATAACTTAATTTATGGGGTAAAAAGTACAAAAATAAAATAATAACTTATTTTTTAACCGGAAAAAAAGGGGGACCAGGAATTCCCGGGATCACAAGGTGTAATCCCGGTCCCGGTCCTGGTCCTGGGTTTTTTAGATCCCGGTCCCGGTTTTCCCGGTCTCGGTCCCGGCCGGGACGGGAAATTCCCTGGATAAAATGTTCTAGACCGGGCCGAGACAACCGGGACTGGGATACTTTGATCACAAATGAAGTCCAGCTTATAATATCAACCTCAAGACCACATGCTAACCATTTAATTGTATCAGAAACACATTCTTCTTCGTCAACCTTTTGTTTGAACCAATGTGCAAAAGTTTTGTTATGCTCCCTAATTAACCTTTGTTCAGTCATTCAACTATTTCCTTTTTGTACAATTTCTTTCTGAGTATTAATGTAATCTTGAATTTTGATCAACATTATTCAAGATGTACAAGTGGACTTGTTGCAATTCATCAGGATCCATACTCTGTACTGAAGCTCCACGTCTACCCCCTTCTTCATCATGACATTTAGGAAGTCTAATGTGTTTTACATTTGACAAGTAATCTTGACAAAAGTCCATGGCTTCTTCAGAAACATATTTTTGAACAATAGATGCTTCAGGCCAGTTAGGGTTCTTCACATATCCTTTTAGGATTTTCATAGTTCTTTCAATTGGGTACATCCATCGTAAATAGATAGGACCACCCAACTTGATCTTCCTCACTAGATGAACAACTAGATGTACTATGATGTCAAAAAAAGTAGGAAGAAAAAGCTTCTCAAGATGTCACAAGATCATATATCCTTCATTTTTCAGTTCATCCAATTTTTCCGTCTCAATGACATTACTACAAATATCATTGAAGAAGAAATAAAGTCTAGTCAAAATATGTTGAAGATCATATTCGACAATGCCTCGAATAGCTATTGAGAGTAGTTGTTGCATTAAGACATGACAATCATGAGACTTTAGCCCTACTAACTTCAAGTCTTTCATCGACACAAGCTTCCTAAAATTTGAAGAATACCCTGAAGGAATTTTGATGCCATGTAAACAGTCACAAAAGCTTCTTTTCTCATCCTTAGACAAAGTATGAGAAATTGGAGGATAAAAAGTTCTCTTACCATATGGCTTTGGATGCAAGTCTTCTCATATTCCCATTTCTTGCAAATTTAATCTTGACTTCACACCATCCTTAAAACTACCTTGTATGTTGAGCAGCGTCCCAACAATACTATCACATATGTTTTTCTCTACATGCATGAAATCAATACAGTGTCTCACATCAAGATTGGGCCAATATGGAAGATCAAAGAAGATAGACCTCTTTTTCCATTTATTTATTTTTCATTGCTACTCTTTGTATTATTAACAAAGATAACATTGATATTTTTCACCTTTTCATAAACTTGATCCCTAGTCAATGCATCCGAAGCATCTTCAAACTCTTGTCCACAAAAAAAAAGCTTTCTTTAATCTACGATATGGATGACCCCGTCTAAGAAATCTCCTATGGCTAAGAAAACTGTCTTTCTTCCATGTTGAAGTTGATGGAAGCATGTGCTTTCTTCACAAATCGGACATGCTTTATAGCCTTTAATACTATATCCTAACAAGTTTCCATATGCAGGGAAGTCATTTATAAAACAAAAGATCATGGCTCGCATTACCTCCTTCTTGTTCGCATAAAAAACATCAACACCTTCATCCCACAACTCTTTCAAGTCTTCGATCAAGGGTTCTAGGTAAACATCTATGTCATTTTCGGGTTGCTTTAGTCCCAAAATCAACATAGACAATATAATGTTTTTGTTTCATGCATAACAAAGGAGATAAGTTGGAAATTACCAACAGAACAGACCATGAACTATGTATACTGCTTAGGATACCATAAGGATTCATGCCATTTGTGCTAAGCCCAAACCTAAGATTCCTAGGTTCTTCACCGAAGCTAGGAAATAATTGATCAATTTTCTTTCATTGAGAAGAATCAGCTGGATGTCGAAGCTTTCCATCAGAAATCCTCTCATCTGCATGCCGTCTCAAATTTTTGGCATCAATTTTATTAGGAAACAAGAACTTGAACCTTGGTATGATTGTAAGATACCACAATACTTTTGTAGGGTCCTTATTTGATTTATACCTTGGAGTTTCACATATCGAACATTGCTCCTTCTCTTCACACTAGTAGAAAAATGACTTTTTAAACCGGTTAAAAATGACTTTTTAGACCGATTCTGTAATAGGTCTTGATACAGCAGGTCTAAAAAATCTGTTATTTTTTAGACCGGTTGTTATAACCAGTCTTAAAGGTCACACTTTTAAGACCGGTTGTGGCCACAACCGGTCTTAAAGGTGAGACATTTAAGACCGGTTGTGCCACAACCGGTCTTAAAGGTCAGACATTTAAGACCGGTTGTGCCACAACCGGTCTTAAATCTCTGACCTTTAAGACCGGTTGTGCCCACAACCGGTCTTAATGTAATTTTTAAGACCGGTTGTGACTACAACCGGTCTTAAAGCTTCATTTTTTTTAAAAAAACGTCCCTTTTATTATATGTACACGCACAGAATGCTCCAATTTCAACAGCAGTACATAACAATCACTGATTTCAATTTCAAAATTCAAAAGCCAGTACAGTCTATAGCAGCAACAAATTAATGTTCATACAAGCTAGTATATAGCAGCAACAAATTAATGTTCATATACAAGCTAGTACAGTCATACATTGATGATTCATTTGGCCATTAGACAGTAAGGATGACCAAATGACAGCAGTAACACAAAAGCTTCTTCTTTTGAAGTTGATTTTACCTTCCCTAGTCCCCAGTGTCCCTTTGGTTGCCTACACCAAACATGAAGTTTCTAGGAAAAGAACCAAGCAAAGAAATGAACATGCCATAAAAAATGTGTAAATAATTTTAAGAATTAGAGAATGAAATAGAGCAAAAACGCAAGAACCAACAAAAGCAAAATGACATTGACCTCAATTCCTCTTTGCTTCAAATAGCCCTTGGGTCAATTATGTCCTGTACAAAAACCCAAATAATCAAGCAACAGTATGAATCATCAAGAATCCTATTCTAGGAGCAATATCTTGCCACAATTAACCGATAGATATAAAAACACCAGGACACAGCCATCACAATTCAATAATGTACAATGTAATGTTGGATTCAAAAACTCACTATTTGTGTAATAGCTCATAGATGAATTCAGCACAACATGTGCGAATGAAATCAATATCTTCTTCAGGAAAGGGATCAGCAAGATCAAACATCTGTAACACCAAAACCAGACGAAACATTGACTTAGTAACTTAAAAACAATAAAGTAAAACAAAAGTTCTGAAATATAAATTTACCTCTTGAGTAAAATCAGTCGTGCCTAGAGTGATAATATTGTAAATGTGTCTCAAAACATAAAAATTACATAAGTTGGACCCCTTTGGTTGCCTATGGCTCTGAGAAAAAAAAATGATATCATTAAAACAAATATAAAAGGCATGTCTTATTACATTCTTTAAACAAATATTAATCCATATGTACTAACCTTTGGCATGATCCATGTAGGGTCCTTTAAATCACGAACATGCTTACCACAAGCACTGTGTAGGAATGTCCGCATAGACCTATGATCATCACAATGTCAAAGGTTATTGGTTTTACACAAATTCCATAAACTTTGCATACAAAAGGTAAGAATGCAAGAAAACTAACGAATTAATGGTCTTTTTCAAATCATTCCCTGGTTTGAAGTGGAGGGAACATAAGAGGATGACAGTGTAACTACTCTTGCATAGAAGAAGCAACTACCAATAATCACTGAAAAAAACAGAAGAATATTAAGCAAACATAAAACATTATATAAATTACAGTATATCAATTTGTTTCTTACCTATGCACATATGGAGCCAAGAAACACTCAGTTCCAGTTTCACTAAGCCTCTCTGACAAGTATCTATGTCTAGTAGCAGCAGTGGTCCCTTTCTCTTGGATGTGATGGGGGCATAAGAATCCAAATTTTTCGCTTTTGCCAGAGGAGACCAACCTACGATGCATGTACCTACAATAACGCAAGCACATAAATAAAAGGTAAACGGTGAAACTTTTAAAATATTTACTTTGAATTGCAGAAGCTACTTACATTAAGAACAGTTGGACAATCCCAATCGTAAGATTTTGTCCAGGAGCTACCAGGGACATCAAATCATCCCTCTCAAGATAGCATGTCACTCCTGACTGTCCAACAACTGAATCCGTAGGCCACTCTCTTGTTTTGAAGGATGTATCATATGCCATCAGAATCACTTGCTGCATGATATTCAATGGAGGCTGTGAAACTTCTTGCTGAGTGAAGGGAGCTGGACTTGGTGGGGCTTTGATCGGACTATCCTCAGCTCGACCAGAAACAAGGTTCGTTGGCCACAAGATGAATATGCCCAAGACATCGCTAACGATCTTGAATTCATCAGAAGGGATAGGGATAGGTGCATCTGCAATAATCACCTCGTCAACTGACACCCGGACTTGATCACCTTCCATTTGTCGGTGGTGGACAGTTGATCCCAGGTTATGTACACTACCCCGTGCAACTAACCGTCTCAGAGGATCCTCGATAAAAAGATCACAAAGCTCAGTAATTTCTGGGTTAGGACCCTCTGATGACTGCCCGATGTTGCAACAACTACCTTTAGTGCTCTGCTTATTAGGATCAATCAATTGTGGCTGGGGAGCACTAGTATCTTGTCTTGAGCTCATAAACACTATCATTTCCTCTTTCATCTTGCTCAACCGGGTCTCTAATAGTGCATCAAAAGATGCTTCAGCCTCGGCCTTTGCTTCTGCTCTTGCAATGGCCAACATAGTCTCCAATTCCTCCCTAGTCACGATGTTTAAGGAATGGCGTACAGGGGCTCCAAAGTAATCCCGTATCCCTACCCCTCCTCCAACTCCCCTGACACGGCTTGGATGCTCTTGTTTGCTAGTAGCAACTGTGAGGATGTCATTCCTGCCCTCCGACTTAAAAGAACCCTCAGCTTGTTGTTTTCTAAGTTTATCCTGTAACAGTACATAATACAAAATAACAAACATAAGTAATAATGTACGTTTCTTATGTAATTAATTACAATAACGATATATACTTACAATTCTTTCACCAACTATACGAGATTGTTCACTCGTATAAGTCCCACTCCTCTTTTGGTGGGCAAATTGCCATTTTTCTTCTCGACGAATCGGAGATGGCGGAGAAAGAAGAACAGAAGGATCGGATTGAGATGCTTCTTCCAATCTCTTCCGTTTGGCCGCTAACAAGTCTCTTTCAGCCTTTACATAACCCCCACGAGACATTGTATGAGGGCAATCATTCTTTCTACCACTCTCTTGTGCTTTTTGCCTTTTTGCCTGCGAATAAGAAATGATACAAAAGGAAAGTGTTATAATCAATTAAGATAATTGATAAGTAAATAAAATGAAAAATAAGTCAACTAACCAAAGATTCAGGAGTAGTCCGAAGCCTAACAAATTCTTGCCAAGTCGCTTGATCAAGAAATGTATACGTGTTGCACGGATTAGGATGAGGCTGACCATCTTTCACCTCAATATGAATGTAATTGTTGGTGAGATTTGTCTTAAACTTGCTCCAGCGCTCATAACAATACGTCATCGTCTTGTTGTACAAGATCTCACTCTGAGGAACATCGTAGGTGAGCTGAAATGCATGCATTGAAGGAGTAAGTGACAAATTTGTGACATTTGATAATAATTAATTACATACAGAAGAGAATTGTATACCTGAATAGTGTCCCAAATATGCTGCTTCACCTTTGGATCGACATTTCTCCACTCCTCTATCAAGATGCTCGGCTTGTTACGTGCAAGGAGGCCGACGAAACTCCTATATCGTTGTGCATTAGGCCCGATTGGTTTCCAATGTCTATCAAACTCAATCAGTATCTTTTCGCCTGTACTCCGACTGAGGGAAACATCTGTCAACCGTGTGCCACGTCTACCCCTCTGTACAGACTGGCTACTGCGATCACTATGACCCTGGCTCGGAGCATTGCTAGGCTCGCCCTGGTTAACACTAGCTGGCTGACTCTGCTGAGCACTAGGTGGCTGACTCTCCTAAGCACTAGGTGGCTGACTCAGAGGTGGAGGAGGTGGCTGATCCTCTGCACTAGGACGCTGGGGATCCATCATTTGCCTGTAACGACAACAAAGAAAGATAAATCCTAAGCTATGACATGTGAAGACTATATCGATAAAATAACTAAACATATTCTTCGGATAATAATCATAATCATAATTACTTTAGTTAGTTAAGGTCAAAGTAGTATCATAAAGAGATATCCTCCCATATTCCCTCGTGATGATCATTTCTTGTGCCGTGTGCATTATCTGCTTCATCTTCTTCGTTCAGTTCTGGTAGACCCTTGGAAAAAGAAGGAGTCTCAAGAAGATCATAATTTGAGTGACTTTTCTCGTCAATATCAACGACCCTTTTTCCTTGGAGTGCTACAGACCACATTTTATTTGCCTGATCAGTGATATAGAACACTTGTTGCGCCTGATCTACCATAATGAAAGGTTCATCTCCAAAACTTCTACTATTCAGATCTACTAATGTAAATCCTAACCTATCGATCTTCACACCATTATTGACATCAACCCATTTGCATTTAAAAATGGGAAATCTAATTTTAACATAGTCAACCACCCAAATCTCTTCAATCACCCCATAATAAGGTATGGCAGCCAATGTAGGGTTCTTATCTTTCGAACTAGAGAAGTGCATAGATTCAGCCACTAATACAACACCACTGTTCTGGACGGTGCTCTTATCATCTAGGGACTTCGTGTAAAAGGTATAACCATTGATCACAAATGAAGTCCAACTTATGACATCAACTTCAGGACCACGTGCTAACCAATTTATTGTATCAAAAACACATTCTTCTTCGTCAACCTTTTGTTTGAACCAATGTGTGAAAGTTCTGTTATGCTCCCTGATTAACCTTTGTTCAGTCATTCGACTATTTTGTTTCCGTACAATTTCTTTATGAGCATTCATGTAATATTGAACTTCATCAACATTGTTCAAGATGTACAAGTGGACTTGTTGCAATTCATCAGCATCTATGCTCTTTACTGTTGCCCCGCGTCTACCCCCTTCTTGATCATGACGTTTAGGAAGGCCAATATGTCGTACATTTGACAAATAATGTTGACAAAATTCCATAGCTTCTTCAGAAACATATTTTTGAACAATAGATGCTTCAGGCCGATTGGGGTTCTTCACATACCCTTTTAGTATTTTCATAGTTCTTTCGATCGGGTACATCCACCGGAAATAGATAGGGCCACACAACTTTATCTCCCTCACTAGATGAACAACCAAGTGTACCATGATATCAAAAAAGGACGGAAGAAAAAGCTTCTCAAGCTGGCATAAGATCATATATCCTTCATTTTTCAATTCCTCCAATCTTTCCGTGTCAATGACTTTACAACAAATGGCATTGAAGAAGAAACAAAGTCTAGTCAATATGTGTTGAAGATCATATTCGGCAATGCCTCGAATAGCTACTGGGAGTAGTTGTTGCATTAAGACATGACAATCATGAGACTTTAGCCCTATTAACTTCAAGTCTTTCATCGATACAAGCTTTTTAAAATTTGAACAATACCCTGAGGGAACTTTAGCGCCATGTAAACACTCACAAAAGCTTCTTTTCTCAACCTTAGACAAAGTATGAGCAGCTGGAGGACAAAAAGTTCTATTTCCGTATGGCCTTGGATGTAAATCTTCTCGTATTCCCATTTCTTGCAAGTCTAATCTTGCCTTCACGCCATCCTTAGAACTTCCTTGTATGTTGAGCAGTGTCCCAACAATACTATCACATACGTTCTTCTCCACATGCATGAAATCAATACAGTGTCTGACGTCAAGATTGCGCCAATATGGAAAATCGAAGAAGACGGACCTTTTTTCCATATATTTTTCTCATTTCTACTCTTTGATGACTTACCAAACATAGTATTGATATTTTTCACCTTTTCATAAATTTTCTCCCCAGTCAATGCCTCTGGAGCATCTTCAAACTCTTAGCCACCGAAAAAAGCTTTTTTTAATCTACGATAAGGGTGGCTTCGTCTTAGAAATCGCCTATAGCCAAGGTAAACCGTCTTTCTTCCATGTTGAAGTTGATGGTAGCATGTGCCTTCTTCACATATCGGACAAGCTTTGTGGCCTTTAACGCTATATCCTGACAAGTTCCCATATGCAGGGAAGTCATTTATAGTACAAAAGATCATTGCTCGCATATTAAAAGTCTCCTTCTTGTTCGCATCAAAAACATCGACACCTTTATCCCACAACTCTTTCAAGTCTTCGATCAAGGGTTCTAGGTAAACATCTATGTCATTTTCGGGTTGCTTTAGTCCCGAAATCAACATTGACAACATAATGTACTTTCGTTTCATACATAACAAAGGAGATAAGTTGTAAATTACCAACAGAACAGGCCATGAACTATGTATACTACTTAGGCTACCATAAGGATTCATACCATCTGTGCTAAGCCCAAGCCTGAGATTCCTAGGTTCTTCACCGAAGCTAGGAAATAATTGATCGATTTTATGCCATTGAGAAGAATCAGCTGGATGTCGAAGCTTTCCATCAGAAATCCACTCATCTGCATGCCATCTCAAATTTTTGGCATCAATTTCATTAGCAAACAGGCGCTTGAACCTTGGAATGATTGGAAGATACCACAACACTTTTGCAGGGCCCTTATTTGATTTATACCTTGGAGTTTCACATATCGGACATTGCTCCTTCTCTTCATGATCTTTTCTATACAATATGCAATCATTAGGGCAAGCATGGATCTTTTTATACTTCATCCCTAGTGGACACAGTATTTTCTTAGCATCATAGTATCGACAAGGCAACACATTATCATCAGGAAGCATATCTTTAAAGGCCTCAAGCGTTTCTGAAAAACTCTTGTCGCTCCATCCATGCCGTGCTTTCAAGCTTACCAATTTCAATACAGCATTCAACAATTGGTATTTTTTACACCCCGGGTACAATGGCTTCTCAGCATCACTGCACATATTACCATATGCATGTGATTGTTCAAAAGCCTCTTCTCCTACATCACGAATAATGTCCTCTATCCGATCATCCATATCCGTGTCATTATCATCACAAGTCACTTCCCCCTGTTGAGATGCACTTGGCATTTCTAATTGTTCACCATGTCATACCCATACTACATACGTCTTACAAAACCCTTCACAAATTAAATGTGTATATATATCTGCAGCACTTAATCGCTTCTCATTCAAACATTTTACACAAGGGCAATAAAACATCCCACTATCATCATCGGCATTTCTTTTTGCAAAGTCTAAAAAACCCCTCACCCCAATATCATATTCAACACTCGTCCGTTTAGCTTGTATCCAACTACGATCCATATATTCCAACACCTTTTTTTTGTTTTCTACTTTTTCCCCTGGAAAAGGTAGGAGTATGATGAGAATGGCTCAACAGTGGAAAAAGTAGGAGTATAATGGCTTCGATTTTGGGTTCATTAATAATTATATAAAAGGAAATATTTTTATCTGCACACATATGATGTACCAGAGGAAGGTGGTAGGAACTAAAAGAAAAAAAATAGAGTAATATATTTATGTATCGTGAGGCTTGCTGTGATTTTAAGGTGGTGTTTATTTCGAGTTGTTGTGATGTCTTTGGGAGATCGATGCATGGAAGCAATAGATACACGCAGAGTCATCCCCATTTACTATGTGTTCAAGAAGATGCATATGACAGACCAACCATGTCTTCGGTTGTTTTAATGTTGAAAAGTCAATCACCAACTCTTAGTCAACCCCAAAGCCCACCCTTCAGTGTGGGAAGAATCATTGATGATGAACAATCCTCAGTCAATAACCTAACAATTTCTGATATACTACCCCAGTGAAAGGATTTAAAAGCTTCCGAGTCTAATTTTAATCTTTTTCCCTTTTGTTTTGTAATATTGTAGTCGCATGGCTTTTAGTCAAAGGCATGCCATGCAAGTTGTAACTAAATCAACATCTTTGCAAACGTCTAAAATAGTCTAACACCGAACCGATACTGGATAATACTATAAAAAATGTGTCTTTCTTTATTCTGTTTGGAGGGGGGACAAAGTTACCCAACTTTTTAAAAAAATGTTATTTAGGTTTTATCTACTAAAAAGTCACTTAAATTTGTTTAGATTTACTAAAATGCGTAAAGAGATGAGTAGTACATATTGAACTAATTCTCAAAAGGTAATTTAAAGATTTAGCGTGATAGGATTAAATTAGTAAATAAAATTACATCATAGTATAACTTGGCACAACATATACCTATAAGTATGCACATAAGAAGGCATAAATGATAAATAAAAGATCTATTGTATTTGCATTCAACATTTACAAACAACAAGAAGAATTCTGATTTTTTTACATTAAAGAAGAATTCGTTGGTTATGTGTTTTGTGAGCGATTCAATGCCGTTGCATTTAAGTGGGCGCCCTTGCATGTGATGGTTCGCTATTTCTGGGTTTATAATGTTAGGATTATGAACTCTATATCTGTGTGTGTGTGATTCAAACCTATAAAAGCCCCTATTTTGGTATATATACTATCGAGTTCTGTGTTAAATGATGCAATGGAGTTTAATTGATGGAGTATGAGTAGTCTAATTGAAGTATATGACATGTGTTTGTGTGAATGTGTTGAGATTGAATTGTCAAGGCTGAGAAATTATAGGAGGATTACTTTTTTGGGCTTCCAAATGATGAATAATTATTTCAGATGATTCAACTAATTATAGTGACTTCAGAACGACAATGTTTACACTGCTTTTAAATCTGGAAAACAGTTTTAGTGTTGTGCAGTGAGCTGTCGGGATGTTAGGAAGAAAAGATAGATATGAACTAGATATGAACTTCTCCTTTCAAACATTTTATCAAACACCTAATGTGCATTCACATTCAACAATCGAACAGAGGAGGAACATAATGCTGTTTTCTCAGAACAGAGGAGGAACATACCTCAAAAAAGAGATTGAAGACGAAGATTTCCCAGAAATGTAGTGACGACAGCACCCACTAGCAGCTGAAGCAATGTATGAGGTATGTTCGTCGACAGCACCCACGAGCACCCACGACAGTACAGCGGCCAAAGAGCGACGACAGACTCAATTCAGAATTGGATAAGGTAAGGGACTGGGACTCGCGCTGAGGAGAGAAAAGATTGGCAACAAACTTGATTGGGTGATTCAGAATGGAAGGGATCGATTTCAAATTGAAAAGGCGGGAGTGTGAGCTGAGGCACGGCAGGAAATTAAATTGCGAACATTTTTTAGACCGGTTAAGACGATAACCGGTCTTAAAAATGGACTTTTAAGACCGGTTGCCTCGCAACCGGTCATAAAAGTCCACTTTTAAGACCGGTTTCCTTGCAACCGGTCTTAAAAGTAGACTTTTAAGACCGGTTTCCTTGCAACCGGTCTTAAAAGTAGACTTTTAAGACCGGTTGCTAGGCAACCGGTCTTAAAAACCTTTTTTTTATTACCGATTATCCTCTTAACCTATCCAAAAAATATATATTTTAGACCGGTTCTCTTAGTAACCGGTCTAAAAAATAAAATCCCTAATTTTTTTAGACCGGTTATTATAATAACCGGTCTCCCAACTTGTTTATAATAACGAAAATGCCACCGCGTATTTCTTTTAGACCTGCATCCACTACAACCGGTCTAAATGGGGCGGTCTAAAACACCTTTTTTGTACTAGTGTCATGCTCTTTTCTATATAATATGCAATTATTATGGCATGCATTGATCTTTTTATTCTTCATCCCTAGTGAACACAGTATTTTCTTAGCATCATAGTATCGATAAGGCAACACATTATCATCTGAAAATATTTCCTTAAAATCCTCAAGCATTTCTGAAAAACTCTTGTCACTCCATCCATGCCATGCTTTCAAGCTTATTAATTTCAATATTGCTATCAACAATTGGTATTTTTTACACTATGGGTGTAGCGGCTTCTCAACATCACTGCACATATTACCATATGCATGTGATTATTCAAAAGCCTCTTCTCCTATATCATAAATAATATTCTCTATCTAATTATCCATATCCGTGTCATTATCATCAAAGGCCACTTCCCCCTGTTGAGATGTACTTGGCATTTCTAATTCTTCACCATGTCATACATATATTGTATAACTCTTACAAAATCCTTCACAAATTAAATGTGTATATATATTTGCAGCATTTAGTCGCTTCTCACTCAAACATACTACACAAGGGTAATAAAACATCCCACTATCATCATTGTCATTTCTTCTAGCAAAGTTTAAAAAACCCCTCACCCCAACATCATATTCAACACTCGTCTGTTTAGCTTTTATCCAACTACGATCCATATATTTCAACACCTAGTAGCACCATATCCAATAGCAAAATGATAGACAAAAAAACAAGATAAGAAAGTATAAATAACTTGTAGCACCCTATCCATTATCAAACTCTTGTTCATAACTTTATATTCAATTCAAACCCACATAGCAAATATCGTAATGTGATTATTAATGGCAATCCAAGATAAGAAAGTATAAATAAAATATCATAATGTAATCATTAAGCTAGTCTGAAGTTATCATCGTGTTCAATGGTAAGAGTAAGATAGAGAGCAACATTGGGCATATTCAAACAAATTAAAGCCATAATCACAAAACAGAACACCTCCATTTCTTACTTCAAGCATATCAGAATTTGATGCCAGACTTGGTTAAACTCACCCAAAACAATATCAAAAGGGTCAAGTTCATATTATTAACAACAATAAAAAAAACCTGGAAAGTTGTTTCATGAGTAGTCACTCTTTGTGCTCCTCGTTTGGAAGAAGAACGAGGGGCAATTTAAGGGAGGAGGAGTCGGAGCTGGAATGTTATCGATTGACTGAGAAATGAAGGTCGACTAATGGCAAGGTATATGGGTAGTGACTCTTCCTCTACTAATACAGACCTCGCCTAATGCCGCTAATGAGATTGGGAAAAAGAATACCGTCAGTTAGATTGCAAGATATTATGTTCAGAGAGAAAGAAGATTGTGGAGTTGTGAACAAGAACACTGTCGAAGAAATTTCAGGGAAAAATGAGTTTAGAGAGCAAGCTACAATTCTGCGGGAGGAAGAGAATAGCGAAATTTTAATTAGGGCGCGCACTTTTAAGATCGGTTTTTCAGAATAACCGGTCTTAAATATAAATTTTAGACCGGTTGTAAAAATAACCGGTATACAAGTTTTCAACTTTTAAACTAGTTATTTTAAAAACCGATCTTAAAAGTAAAAAAAATTAATTACGAGTTCCTTATTTAGACCGGTCATATAAATAACCGATCTAAAAAGTATATTTATTTTTTATTATTTTATCTCTTTAAGACCGGTTACACATAAATAAGGTCTAAATAATATCTTTAAGACCTGATATCTATAGAATTGGTCTCCGAAGTTATCTACAATTACAAAAATGTCATTGGTCATACATTTTAGACCTTATCCCTGTATAAACGATCTAAATGAGCTAGTCTAAAAGACATATTTTGTACTAGTGTTCAAAACACATAATAGATACTTCCTCCGTTCCTTTTTATAAGATAAGATTATTGAACATGTCATGCTTCTTTTTATAAAATAGGTTTAAGAGATGTCTCAAAAAAATTTTGTAAACTCTCAAATTTACCCTTACTTAATTACAAAAAAGTACTCATTTAATGTCACTTTTCTAGATAACTTTCTTTGTCAACCACACATTCTTTCTCCACCACATATTCACTCTTCCATATAAATAAGGGCACTTTTGGAAAAAAATTCATTTTTTTATATATTGATTAAACCTAACTAATTTTAATTAACTTCTCAAATAATGCAATTCAGTTAATCGTATCTTATAAAAAGGAAAACGAATGGAGGGGAAGGAGTAATGTTTTATGAGCTAATGTAATGTAGAAACATTTTATATTATTGGTATGAATAGTTCATTTGCAATACCAAAATAACCTTGACAAAACAAAATCCGCCCTAGACCGCACCAAACAAAAAGTTCTGTGGATGGGTCCTATTATAAAACCCTATCTACTTGACATTTTCTGATGTTCATGAAACTACAAATAAAAGATACCTCTATTAAATAACCTACCCCTCTTATTAGATTTACCCGTCCAACTACATTTAATGCCTAATCTCATTCATGTCAATTGATAGCCTCTTCAAGAATTCTTCGAAGTCGTCACCTTTACCCAGCAAGCTAAGTCTAGCATACCTTGGATCAGATCCAAATCGGGTCCCACCTCTCACAAGTATTTTCAATTTCTTTTCCAAATAACTCTCACAATCTTCGTCCTTGTTGCACTTCAACCATGCAAAAGCTACAACAAAGAAATCCCAACAAAACAATAGGTATCAGAGCCAAACAACCAAACATTATGAATAAAACAATCAAAGGTATATACTTCTCTTGGTCCTAAATGTTACCTAGTTTTTTAGGTGAATTTTGATTTTAAATGTAAGACATTTTTCTATTTTTCATGTCACATATGTTAAATCTCCTTAAATTAAATAAATAGGTATTACATTAAGGACCAAAGGAGTATATAATTAAGTAAACAAAATGTACCTGGATATGTCTCAGATGTTTCATTAGTGAAGTTGCAATAAGCCTTTGGAAACTTTGGCACACTGAAATCACTATTTTGTTTGGTAACTTCCCTCAGCTTTTCCCACCTTTCCATCATAAGGCGTCTGCTATACTCAAAGAACAATTCAGATTCTTTAGACAACCCACCAAGTTTGAAATTCTTATAGCTATCACAAAGAACTTCAATTATCTTGGCAACTCGAGTTTGAGATTCTTTCGACACTCCAATGGAGCTCATCTGAATAAACTTGGTCATCTTCCTCGCAATCTCTTTGTCCTTCACAATAGCCCACCTTCACAATAAAAACCAAAACCAAACACTCATCCCAATTGTCTCAAAGAAATAAATCAAAACTATACAATTTCAGAGTATTTTTCTTTAAAAATTCAAAACTACACCATTTCATCACCTTTAAGATATCAAAATACCGTTCATGTAAAATTGTCTAATAATAATGGAAGAAACCAAAAAAACATTTGAGAGATTAAAACATTACAAAGAACATTAGAGAGTGGGACATTGGGGAACCAGTTTTGGTTGAATAGCCACCGAAAAGCTCGTCAAATCTGGATGGTTTATATCTTTTTTCAATTGATGATTTTGAAATAAAAAATCACTTTTTGAAAAAATGTTAATTAAGATATTATCTTTATATTATATTATTTACCCATTAAAATATTTTTTAAAAAATTTAAAAATTAAATCTGGACCGGTCATATTAGATATGGATCGCCCAAATTTGATGAGCTCTAGTGAAAATAGTTCCACGAAATTAGAGACCGCTTACCCATATACTTACCCAATACGAGAACCGGCATGGCCAGTGCATTTGGAGAAAGTGAAGAGCATAAGATCATGATTGGCCTCGTGAGTAATGGGAGTGTATTGAGGCCAATAATAAGCAAGGTCATGAACAAGCTTCCCTTCACCACCACACTTGTTGTTGTTCACCATAGGTCCTCTGGTACTACCATCCGGGTTATTCGGAGACGTCACCACCTCTATATATGCTTCATTCTTATCATACTTCATTGCATCACCACTCCATTTGTGTATCCCTGAACGCAAAATATCTGTTTGCTCTTGATACTCCTGCACACACGCATGCACACACGTTTCAGTATTTTTCGCTTTCTCTCTTAACCCAAAAGCCTTGGGTTTGAAAAAATTAGAGATTATTATTGGAATTTGTGGTTGACCAACCAAAACAATACATATGTATATGATTAATCGAAGACACGCTGTCATCTTAATATGTTTGGGTGTAGAATCCGAAAGTTCATGCATGTTTCTCGACGTGAATTAATGTGCTGGTTGCATGTTTCCTATTATTCTCTGTCTCCGTAAAAAATATGTTTGTCAATTTTTCTGCCCGCCAAAAAAACAGAAACATTTGACTAGACTTGAAAGAAAATTAGTGGCTCAGCGGTTTTCACCCACGATTTGTAACAATTTTTCTCAGCACCATTTATATGTGCAATCATAAATTAAATATGACAAATGGAAGCTCTGTAGGTCGTTCGACATAAAAATATATTAGTTTAGGCATTTTTTACCGTAAAAATACCCATTATATTAGTTTATTTACAAATTTTTGTACCCATCAACAACTCGTCTTATTGATAAAAAACAAATCAACAACTCGTCTTTACAACAAACTGAAAGAATTTGGAAACCTCCATGACGAACTGAAAGAATTTGGAAAAGAGAGAGAGAAAGAGACGCTGACCGAATAATAAGGAGCAGCGGCGACGACATTGATAGAGTCATCGGAGGAAGAAGAAGAAGAGAGAGCGTAAAGAGCTGCCTGAAAGAGCTGCGTGGAGCCATTTCCGACGACAATGTACATATCATTGGTATCTGCGTTACCAACCAAAGCATGAAGCCTTTTAATGGCGTCTCGGAGCTCCGGCATCATAAACCAACACACACTCCTCATATCGCTCAGATAACTCAGAAGCTCACACCCCTTAATCACCACCGTACACTCCTCGCTTTTGTACCTCCAATACTCCTTAAACACCACTGGATCTCCCCTGCATAACAATGAACACTCAAATACCAGAAACATATCACTCCCTCCTTTCCTTATTATAAGACATTTGAGGAGTTGATTTGTTCCAAAATATAAAATATAATTTTCATATTTATTAATATTTTTTTTTAATTTACCTTTATTGATATCCACGACAGTAATTATGGAGAAGAGGGAATGAAGGAATTAATTAAGGAAGATGATTGGAGTATTTTAAAAACTACATATCATATTAGCTAACTCAATTGAACACACACAAACACACAGAGATCTGAATTGATTTCTTACTGGTCCAGGTTGATGAAGGAGTTGATAGTGGTGGAGGAGGAGGAAGAGAAGCCACTATTATTGTTGAGAGGAAGATTCGGAACCAGTGATGATGAGGTAGTATTGTGATAAATGCTTGTTTTGTCTGCAACTATTAACCCCTCCATGATGTATTATATAAATAATACTCTTTTTGTGTCTTGTCTTCTCGATCGATCTGCTTGATAAAGATGGTGAACTTCTGGGTGACACTATATATATATATATATATATGCGTGTGTGTGTTTGTGCCTCTATACTAAGCTAATTTCCGAGTGAAGCGTTCATGAATCCAACCGCACGGATCATTATTGATTATGTCTAATTTGAGTATCATATCTGTACACAGAACACAAGATTATTATTTAATTAAATTGCGTCATTCATATGTATCTAGGGATATGCTTTTGTTATATGTAGGTATATAATCTTAGGAAGAGGATCGCTTTAATTAGGATGCATGAACAAAAGAAATTTACACGGCAGTCGGCGGACATGAATTTTAATTTATTATAATACATATCGATTATGATGTTAAATATTGAAAATATAATTGAAGTTATATATCAGTCAAATAGGGTCAGGATTTATCACGTGCTTCGGACAATAATAATTGAGTTTATTGCGAAGACTTTGAATTGTTCTTTCTACTCGTAGAAAACTAACACACGGAAAATTCAGGATCCAAAGTTGAATTAATCTTCTATCATCAATTCATGCATTATCGTTATATGTCTCCGGTTTTTTGGGATGCTAATTTTAACCTTCACATTGATTACATGAATTGAATGATAAGACCTATGTCCGTGTCAATGTAGTGACTAATGATCATTATTGTCAAACTTGCAAGTTGACTCTCCGAATCTACCAATTTTACATTTTTGCCATAAAATTTTGAGTCGAGTCGCTGATAAACTCATGCTAATTATAAACTCAAATAAACTCATGAGTTTACATATCAAGTTTGCCATTTTAATGTTTCTAACTTACAAAACTGTATTAACTCACTTTTAAACTCATGTTTAATTTTTCTATTTGATTATACTCAATGAATTTATATATGAATTTTATATAAATTTCTTTATTAAGCATAATACATTATGAATGTTTATGTACTTAATTTCAATTATTTGGATTTAAAATATATTTAAATCAATTTTTTTGTCATTTTTTATATTTTAATTATTAAATTGTACACTAAAAATACCTATTTAATAATAAAAGTAAACTCTTATGAGTTTACAATATGAGTTTACATCATTCTCTCGAGTTTACTTAAAGTCGTGAGTTTGACAACCTTATTAATGACTAATATAAGAACCTTATAGAATTTAAATGGATGGAAACAATATTAATGTCAAGAATATTCACTCGTCATGAATGTTTTGTTAATTTCGTTAATTAATTACTATTAAATTCAAAGATATTTCAAAGAAATTTCTATTAAGCTCACTGGATTAAAATAATTAATTGAATGGCGTGGACATTTGGATAATTTGTTTCTATTATTACATATGTTGGCGTAATATGTAAGCACAACAAAATATTTGGTTTCAATTGTGTCCAAGAATACTATCTTTAAGAGATATTCTGTAACTCCTTTGATAAATAAAAAACGGCACTCCCCAAAATTAAATAAACTATAAGAATATAACGTGATAGAACAACGAAAAGTAAAAGAATTCAGTGAAAGACATTCGAGGAATCTTATTTCTCTTCTTCTTTTTAAAAGGTGTGATGATGAAGGTATTTATAGTAATAAAATAATGCGTTGAAGTGGTGTCTTTTAAAGCGCTGTACATCTTCAATTAAAAAGTCATAACCATATGCTAGATCCATACATGAACCTCATTTGCTTTGTGAACCAACATAAATTCCTTAATTTATAAAGATATTACTTCTCAAAATACATCTCTTCATTTTAAAATATTCCAATAATTTTAAAAGAAAATTTTCCTCTTTTTTTTTTTCCAAAACAAAAGGAACTCTTTCTTTGACACACCTCTCCACAATATTTAACAACATTCTCCCTCCAATCTGTTTTACAGTATCTTACTTTTTGAATTGGTGTGATCTTTGTTATAAGATCCGATTTGGGGTTATATGAATATTAAATACATTTTTACCAATTTTATCCCCTAATTAACTATATTCTCTCTCACAATATTTTTCTATACATTTTCTTTCATCTTTTTTCTCACTATTTTTCTCTCTCACTTACCCTCTTTTACATATTTATTACTATTAACTCATAAACATATTTTGTAAATCACGTAATCCAATTGTAATCATTATACACCGTAATGCAAAATTAAAGAAAAGGCTTTAAAAATGAAATTGAAATTTTGAAACTAGTTTAAAAATAAATTATTATGATAAAATTTTATAATATTATTTATTATAATTTATAATTATAAATAAATAAGTGTGTATATATATATATATTAAAGTAAATAATATAATAGCTTCAATAAGTACAAATAATTAATAAATAAAGTATACAATATCAATAATATTGCATCAGTTATATTTATACAAAACTAATATTATAAATAAATATTTTAATAAATTAAGAAAATATAATTTAAATATTTAATAATAGCAGTAATATTTAATATATAAGATATATGTGTGTAATTAAATCATATATTAAATGATACGCCTATATATTTATGTACTTGCGTTGTTTAATATTATATGTGTGTGTATGTGTGATATTTTACAATAATAGTAAGTGGATTCATTCTAGCTCAATAGTCTAAAAATAAGTGATGCAAAGGGAGGAAGTTAAGAGCAACCTTGGAGGAGCCATGTTTGAAGAGTTATAGTGGTCAAGGTACTAAAAACCGGACCGAATACTGAACCAGTCGGGGTACTGGATTAAGGGCCAGTGGGTTAGTTAGGAGTCAAACCAGGGTTAGACTGATGAGAAAATAAGTATTTCAGGTTTATTTATATGAAATCATATGTAAAAATTAATTAAAAATGATTTTTTAAAAAATAAAAATAAAAAAATTGGTGAACCGGTCTGTAAGGTTCACCCATCGGACCGGTTGGACCACCGTTTCACCTGTTCATGGGCTGAACTGGCAGGTCTAGTCTGGTCCAGTCCGATTTTTAATACTCTAGTTGTGGTTTGAAGCCATGTTGAGCTGATACAGTACTTGATAGTATTTGGTGGGTGAGGTCAGAACATGAGCTGGTGATTGACTTGGTGGCACATAGACCATGTTTGATTTTGTTTTATGTTTTTATGGTTTTCCAATAGTTTTATAAAAAAATTTTAAAAAAAAAGTAAAAAGAAAAATAAAATATGTTTGAATAAAATACATTAACCACTCCTTGATTTTACCTAAATCATAGAAATATCTCCTCTATTTTGAAAATGTATATAAACCTCCTTGAAATTTAAATATATGTTATACAAATGTCTCTAATTATGTATTTGAAATTTCATTTCTATTCATATCATTGTTAGTTGACCGTTAAATTTGATTGTTAAATTTTTGTTTTGTCCAAAATCTCCCTTTAACATAAGAATAAACAAACATACACAAATATATATTAAAAACAAATTACACAACTAAAAAAATTTTATAACCAAAAAATAATGTTAATACATATATTTTCAAATTATTCAATATGTTATAAAACATTAAATAAAATTTACTAATTTTGACTAGATTATGAAATTAATAACTTTATTTATTTATCAAACTTATTGAAACTTACTTATTTAGATTTCTTTTAAATAGTAAAAAAATATTTCAAACACATAATTTTTTCATAATATATTATAAATTAGGGAAATTTGAGAGATTATATAAATGATTGAAATTTATAATTTAAATTTTTTAAACGTAATTTTTGAACGAAAACACAATTTTTCAACAAACATTTATAAGAACATTTAATTTTAATATGTTTATGAAAATAATTAATCAAATAATTAATTAATTTTTTTATCCATGTTAATTAAATTACATCAAATTTTGTCCCAGAATAATATAAACATTAAAAAAAATTGTTTGCAAAAGTAAAAGGTTGAAAATAAAAAAAATTGAAATTATTTAAATGATTTTAGCCAAAATTAGGGAGTTAGTAGTAATGAGCAAAATTAGGGAGTTAGTAGTAATTATGGGTAAATTAGTAAATCAAATTTATTTCAATATAATTTTTAATTAAAAAAATATGTTTTTAGAATATTCTTAATGAAATTAACGACTGAACTTAAGTGTATGTTTTTAAAATAGATGAGAGGTCCATGTAATATCAAGAACGTGAAACTATGAATGATAGAGAACGTGAGAGGAGCTGTGAACGAGAGAGGAGCTTTGAACGTGAAAACCCGGTACCATCGCCAGAGGAATGAGATGCTTTGAATCATAGCAGAAAGAAGGTGAGGGCGGAAGATAAAAGTTTTGTTTCTGATCAAAATCCTGTTCCGAGGGATGAGGAATGGATGCATGTCATGAATAAAGATGATATGGATGTACAGAACAAGGAACACCCTAAGCTGTCAAATGGCCGGTCGTTTAGAGATGCTGTGGTGAAAGATCAAGGAGAGATGGAGGAGGAAGAAGAGTGGTGGATCGGAGAAGGATGGAAAGAACGAGTTAAGATTGAAATGACACCGCTTGGACCGAATATTATATTCACCAAGGAGGAAAAGATCAGACTTGCAAAGAAGTGGAAGAACGCCATCATCGTCAAATTGATGGGGCGAATGATAGACCCAACTATTTTTTCAACGAAGTTACAGAAGTTATGGGCACATGCAGGGGAGGTTGAACCAATTGAAGTTGGGCAGGGTTTTTTTGTGGTCAAATTCACTGATGTATCTGATTATGAGATGGCTTTGACGGGAGGACCTTGGGTCATCTTTGATCATTATATCTCGATGCAACCATGGAAGCAGGATTTTGACCCCGAAGCCGAAGTTGTAACGAAAATAGCTGTATGGATTCGGTTTGCAAAACTCCCTTTGGATTATTATGATAAGGGTGCATTATATATTTTGGGTTCTCAGGTAGGACAAGTCCTAAAGGTCGACATAGCAACTTTGAAGCGCAAAAAAGGCAGATTTGCTCGAATATGTGTGGAGTTAGATTTGTCCGCTCCTTTGCGTCCTTTCATTCTCATCAATGGAAAAGTCACAAGGATTCAATATGAGGGTATTCACCTCATATGTTTCAAATGTGGTCAATATGGACATGACGCTGACCATTACCAAAATACCGATACGGGAAACAGAGAATCGAAGGATGCTATGTTGGAGGAACAACATTTGGAAGGAGCAGGAAAAAAGACAGCAAAGGGACAAAAAGAAGGAAAAGAAGAGCTGAAGGAGATCAAGTATGATACATGGATGATTGTATACCTCCCAAGGAAACCAAGACGGCCGGAGATTGCAGGAAATGGTGCAGTTTCACCCAGCAACAGTAAAAGAGACAACTGATCAGTGAGTAATGGAGAAGCGCGTGGATCAAGATTTGAGGCTCTAGGTGCAATACACGAGGACTATAATTCAAGTCATGACCAGCGACAAGAACAATCAAAAGATAACGAACTTTGCACGAGAAAGAAGAAGATTTTGGTGGAATGTAACAAGGAAGAAGAAAAGGTGGGGCTAAAAGGAAATTTAAGCAACAACTCCAAAAAGACTTCACATGTGCCAAAAGTAGTGCAACAACGTCTTAATATAGGTGGGCCAAAGATGTTGGAAAAAAAGAAGAGTTAAAGAAAGGGGGAATGGAAAGTTTGGACAATAATTTATGCCTTGATGATAAAGTTGGGAATAATTCCCACATAACTGGGCCATCTGAGAGGAAAAAAGCAACGTGGGGTATACTCCAAAATGATGCAACCAAACAGGTCATACCAGCCAAGAAGGAATAAGAAATAAATAAAGTTTACAAAGATGTTCAAGAACAAATGGAGACCACTGTTTTTGAAGAAAAAGTGCCTTAGGATCTAGGAGCTCAAAACGGTTTAAATTTTATAAGGGAAAGCCATCCTTTATCTCTTGGGCTGAATGATGAGGGCATGGGTGAGGCAGAGATGCCTGTTCATAATGATGATTCCTGACCGATTGTGCTTTTTTATCTCTCCTATTATATTATTTTATAGATTACAACATATTAATTTGGAATTCAAGAGGTACAGGTGAGCGCTTTTTTGCATGTCTTTTACATGAAATTAAGAAGCAATACCAGTTTAATTTTTTGACTCTGCTCGAACCAAGACAGAAGAGTGAGAAAGCTGAAGGCATCAGAAGACGTTTGGGATGGAGAAATATGGAATTAGTGGGTGCTAGTGGTTTCAGTGGAGGAATATGGTGTTTCTGGGATGACAATGTTGATTTTTGTGTAACGTACAAGGCATCACAAGTTCTTCATGGTATATTTAATCAAGGGAAGGATAATAGTTGGGAACTTTATGTGGTGTATGGTCATCCAGTCAAGGTTAAACACAGAGAATTATGGCAACAACTGAATGAAATTAAATAGAACGGTGTTATTCGATGGTGTGTTGGAGGTGATTTTAACGCGATAATAAATGATTCTGAAAGGCGATCAGTTGCTAGAAAGCCAACGTACCCAGATCATGGATTTATAGAATGGATGAGAAGTAACAGCATGAGCGGAGTAACTTTTCAAGGTCCTGAATATACGTGGGTTTGGAATGGGTCTGCCAATAGAATTGATAGAGTGGTGGCGGATAGTGAATGGTTAGAAAAATTTACAAATACTTCAGTTCTTCATCTTCCTCAGTATAAATCTGATCATTGTCCTCTGCTTTTGAAAAAGTCAAATAGTCTAAAGAAGAAATACAGGAAAAATTTCAGGTTTTTTGCTCCTTGGGTGACAGATGATTCATTCACAGAAGTAATACGAAATGCATGGAGGGTATCTAGATCATGGGAAAAGAATGTGAAGGTGTTTCAACGTGATGTGAGTCTATGGAATAGGTATACCTTTGGAAACATAAATTACAGGAAGGCCTCCTTGCTTCAGGAACTTGATAAACTTAACAAGAGAAGCATCCAACCGGAGAACATAGAGAAGCTAAAGAGAGGGCTATGGGAAGAGTTAGAGAAGTGTTTAGTGCAAGAAGAAGTAATGTGGATACAAAGATCCAGGTGTAATTGGTATTATCATGGTGATAAAAATACTAGATATTTTCATACAGTTACAAATAGCAGACAATGGAGAAAACAAATTGAGGCTCTGCGAAGGGATGATGGAAGTTGGATATACAGTGATGAAGAGCTTAAGATAGAATGTACGAGTTATTTCCAGAAATTATATACAGAAGAACAACAGAGGGGAGCAAATATTAATTTCGGTGGAACATATCCAACAGTTCCCGATAACGTGTTGTGATCTATGGGTGACATGGCGACAAAACAAGAGGTGAAGAAGGCGATATTCTGTATGGGACCCCTGAAAGCTCCGGGCCCTGATGGATTGAATCCACTTTTTTATCAGCATCAATGGGAGGTTGTAGGTGATTCTATCACAAACATGGTACAGGAAATTTTCAGAAATCCTGAGTATATTCAAAGGGTTAATGGTACAAATATAGTTTTAATACCAAAAACAAAAATTCCACAAACAATCCGTGATTTCAGGCCGATCAGTCTATGCAATAAGGTATATAAGGTGCTACCAGAATGAAATATATAATGGCAACTATTATCTCCCCAAATCAATGCAGTTTCATACCTGGAAGGCAAAGTTCATATAATATTATTCTAGCGCAGGAAATATTTCATTCTATGCAGAATATGAAAAAGAAGCGAGGATTCATAGCCTTGAAAATTGATTTAGAAAATGCTTATGATCGGGTTCGATGGGATTTTATCCATGCTTGCCTGCAGGAGGTAGGCTTTACATCCGATTTTATCAATATTATTGCCTCTTGCTTATCTACAGCTCAGATGCAGATTTTATGGAATGGTGACCCTGGTCCAGCTTTCTCACCTTCACAGGGTGTAAGATAAGGTGACCCTATATCCCCCTATCTGTTCGTATTAGTTATGGAGAAGCTAGCTCATATGGTTCAGAATGAGGTTCAGGAAGAGAATTGGATACCTTTCAGACTGAAGAAAAATGGTACTGCTGTGTCTCATTTGTTTTTTGTAGATAACTTGCTTCTTTTTGCAGAGGCATCTTTAGATCAAGCAGTGATTATTAAAGCATGTTTGGAGGATTTTTGTGCTGCGTCAGGGGAAAAAGTTAATGAAGTGAAATCGAGGATCTTCTTCTCCGACAACATATGTCACCAACGTAGGAGAGAGATTAGTGAGTTTCTAGCCTTCACTCCCACCACAAACCTCGGGAAGTACTTAGGCATTCCAATTCATCATGAACGGGTTTCAAAGAATATATACCAATTTATAATTCAAAAGATGGACAAGAGATTGGTACAATGGAAAGCAAATTCCCTATCAATGGCGGCTAGACACAAGTTAGTTTCATCTGTAGTAGCAGCTATTCCCAGCTATGCAATGCAATCGACTTGGCTACCACAATCTATTTGTGATGATATAGATAAAAGATGCAGAAGTTTTTTATGGGGTAATGTAGGACAAAGTAAGAAACCTTATTTGGTTGTATGGGATGATGTTTGCAGGGCAAAATCTGTAGGAGGTCTGGGACTTAGGCATGCTCGTGGGCAAAATGAGGCTTTCATAATGAAATTGGGTTGGGGACTTATGAAGAGATGAGATACTCTCTGGGTTAAATTTTTGCGGGAAAAATACAAGTGTGGGGATGATATTTTGCCAAAGATAAGTACTAAAAGCAGAGGGTCTCAAGCATGGAAAGGAATTCGTAATGTATGGAACAAGGTATATAGTGGTATTGGATGGAGAATTGGAAGTGGTGAAAATGTAAAATTTTTGACGGATCATTGGCTCCCAAATTTTGACAAACTGCAACAGGCTTGCATTTCTAAACTACCTGAATACATGAAGGCAGGCTGGGTTTGTGACTATATGACTGCTTCAGGCAGCTGGGATTGGGGAAAGTTCAATATATACCTTCCTTCTTTAATCCTACATGAAATTCAATGAATGGATCTGAATGTGAGAAGTGGTATTCCTGATAAACCAATATGGAGACTAACTCATGGTGGGGAGTTCTCAGTTCATTCAGTTTATTCCCTGATTAGAGGATAACAACACTCCCCTCACTAGAGTTTGTGGAGGAAAATATGGAAGAATAATGTACCCCAGCGATGCAAGATGTTCATGTGGATGGCAGCACGAGGGAAACTTTTGACAAATACGTTGTGGATGGCTAGAGGTTTGACAATGAATAGTTATTGTTACTGTTGTGCTGGTGTTCATGAAGATGTTATTCATGTGTTGCGGGACTGCAAAGTAGCAAAACAGTGCTGGGACAAATTATTACAAGGACAAAGATGGAACAAGTTCTATGCTGAGACAAATGTCAGGTTATGGTTCGATTGGAACTTGGGATGTAGGAGGGAGATCGATGGGGTTAAATGGCCTATTTGGTTTGCCCTTCTATGCCGTCAACTTTGGCTTAATTGTAATTCAACAATCTTCAACTCAAAGACGACGGGCGTGCGATAGATTTTTGAGCAGGTGAGAGCACAAACAAGGTGGTCAAGTATAGAATTACAGAAAGAGGGATTGGGGGCAATCAGAAGAGTCTCGTGGATACCACCCATAGAGGGATGGGTGAAACTAAATGTTGATTGTGCAAGTGTTACAAGCGGTACTATGGCAGGTTGTGGAGGACTTGTTCCGGATCAAGAGGGTACTATGCTAAGGGGATTCATATTTGGTATTGGACATGGGAGCTGTTTTCTGGCTGAGCTTTGGGCAATTCTAATAGGCTTGAAGATAGCTTGGGATATGAGGCTTACTCGAGTGGTACTTGAGTCAGATTGCTGCGAGGCAATACAGCTTATTGTAGATGGCTGGGATGAAGAACATATGCATGCTGATTTATTGTTAGAGGTTAGACACTTATTGAACAGAGACTGGGAAGAAGATATCCAATGGTGCTGTCGTGAATCAAATTCTGCAGCTGATATGCTTGCAAAGGAATCAATGAATAGGGCTTTAGGGGTAATTCAATTTACAATACCTTCTGACTTTCTTGCTGAATATTTATGTGTTGAGGAAATGTCTTAAGTAGTTGTCTTACTTTGTAATCAGAAAAAAAAGAGGTCCATGTAATTAATATAAAATACAAGAGAGGTAAAAGTAATTTACTCAATATGTTTGGATGATTGTTCAAAAAAATTTAAGGTTTTGAAACTCAGACTAGGCCAGCCGATTCGGCCCGGAAATTGGTGACCTGGACGATAAACCGGTCCAGTCTGGTTATCGAACTGGTTCGCTATTTTTTTAAATCGATTTTTTAAACTTTGTTTAGAATTTCATATTAATAAGTCTAAAATCTTTAATTCCTCATCGGTTCAGCCCTGGGTTAGTTCTGATCTAACCCACTAACCATTGATACAGTAATTTGGCCCCGGTTCTGTAGCAAGTCCAAGTTTCAAAACCTTAAAAAAAATTCATTTGAATATATATATATATATATATATATATATAACTTCTTTGGAAGCATGCTTTTAAAATTTAACTTGCAAAACTGAAAGAATGCGTTAAATAGAGTAGAGGGTGTAGCAACGACGGGCGTCAGAGGATTAGAGGAATGAGGGGCGTCCTAGATGAAGGTGTGCGGCCACAAGAAGATATGTACAAGGTGATACAGTAGAAAGTGCGGCCTCTGGTGAAAGGATAATTAGGGAAAATAACAAAACACAACGAAAAAAATTAAAACCATATAAAAATTGTTGAGTTTTTCATTTTTTAAAAAATATTTCTGATTTTTTTTTTTTACAAAACTCTTAATTTAAAAGCAAAAAATTATTTTCACAAGATATCAAAACAGGCATATTTTTGTAGTATCCATAAATGGAATATTATTACACTGAAATCGAAAGGCGCATATAATGGAAATCAAAGCCAAAAAGTAAAATTAAATTAAAATTGCTGGACGCATGCCAAACCAAAATTAGTCACCAACAAAAGCAATAAAAAAGAAAGACAAAAGAACGGGTTGATAATCAAGCTGTTAGTAGAGGTGGTAAGCGGTATAGTAGAGAAAATAAGTTGAGCCCGTCAGAATGGCCCATTTAGGTCTAAGCCCGTTAAGGGCCTGTCTTGTGATTTAGGACAAAAAAAAGTAGACAAGTCTAAAAGGGCCAGGCCGGTCCTACTACAACCCTATAAGGCCAGCTCTATTGCAACCTTATAGGGTCGGCCCTTTTAGACCCGTTTAAGCTTTTTTTTTACAGGATCGGACCGAACGATCGGACCAGTGCTCAGAAAGACTTTCGGCTCATTCAGTATGGCTCAACCGTTTCATCATTTGGACCGTTTCAGGCCGCTTCAGACCAGCTGTTGGGCCAGGAACCGGAGTTGAACTGGGAACCGGAGTGGTTGAAACGGGAACCATTTATTGGTATTCTTGACATGTTATTGTGTTATTTTTAATGATTTCAATGTATTAGAACTTGGAATTTAGGAAAGATGATTCATATAAGCTTTTGCATGTATTTATTTTTAAGTAATGTTAAAATTTCTTATTTTTTTATATTTATATAATTATATATAGGCATAATATTATTTTTATTTAATTATTATGTTATCGGTCCGACCATACGACCCATGACCCGATAGCCTCTCCGGTTCGACGTTCGGTCCGGCTTTTAAAACATTGCACATGACAGCAAACAGTGGTCAATGGGTAGAGTTAACCTAACATAATCCTCATATCAAAAACGCTCTCACACTTACTCATACCTCATTTGAAGCTTCTCTTCTTTGATTTTCTTTTTTCTTTTTTGGGAGAATTACAGTTAGGTCCCATCCAAAAGAAAAAATGAAAAATTGGTCCCGCAAACAACCTCATGAGCCTGAATTAACAACCCGAGGAGCGAGCCTAACAACCCCAGGGGACCAATTTTTCATTTTTTTCCCTTGGACGGGACCTAATTGTAATTCTCCCTTCTTTTTTTGTATGTGTACACCAAAATTCAAATCAGGTATTCTATTATTACTGATATTTAAAGCTTGTAGACTTGCTTGATCGTTTTTGTGGACTTGTTTGATTAGTTTTGGACATTAATTATGGTTTGGACGTAAATCTTAGTGTTTGTGTTTTATTAAATTTGGATAATATTTATGTTTTAAATTAGTTTTGATGATATTTATGTTTTAAATTAAGTATTTTAGTTTTTAGAAGAATAAGAAAAAAAAGGGAAAAATTTACATGGGCCTAAAGCCCACAGGTCGGAAACGGGCTAGGCTTCAAAATTTACGTACTTTTTTGGACTCGGGCTTAAACGGGCTGGCCCGTTTTCTCAGCTGTAGTAAGCGGCCTCACCTTATAAAAAGAAGAATATAAGTTCGAATCCCAAAGAATATATTTATTGAGGGAGGTGAAAACTTTTTACACTCTAAACCTTAAAAGATAAAATCCTTCGTATTATAAAAAAAACGATTCAATAAAGAGGTGGGCCCATCATGCAACATAAAATCTTTGACAGAAAAACAATATCCAAACAAGAATGATTCGATAAAGAGGAGGGCCCATCATGCAAGATAAAATCTTTGACAGAAAAACCATATTCCAGCTTTTTTAATTTTCTCCACTTCTCGTGTTTGTTAAGTTATGCAAACTACCAATGCAAACTTTTGGACCACAACAAAGGGAATCTGAAATTTATGAACAAAAGTGACTAAAAGAAAAGCAACACACACATATATTGTTAGTGGATATCCACAGAATAATGCATAAACCCTCCAGCATATGCTAGTGTTTCAGTGTGGTTTATTCCAGTCTTCAATACTATAAGTACAAGAGACTGTAAAACGTATTGATACAAATCAGAAGAGAGAAATGGAGTACACAAAACTGCTTCCATTATTATTATTATAAGCAAATCAGCACTGGGACAGCTCTCTCGTGGCAGGTACATAGCTAACTAAGGACCAAGGACTCGTCAAACTCTTTTATCAGCTGTCAGAAGTCTGATATCTCAGTTGACTTTCCTTGCCAAAGGAGAGCTGTCCTGTGGCTGCTTTAGCTTAATCTCTAAGTTTTCATGGAATGGTTGGAGTTAATCTTTTTTTTAAAAAAATCAAATTTTCACCGATCTTTTCAGAAAGGTTAATTATATATCATAATTAACAGTTATCGATATATGTATCAATTTTCCACAGATACACACATATGATGTGTGCCTCGGAGATTTTTGTGTACCTTTAAAAGATGACTTTATGTAGTTGTACATAATTCGTTTTTAAGGCTTAGGACAAAAGTCTTTGGCAACGATGTTGTCATTTTCTATTTTTCTTCCCCATAATCTTAAGTCAAAATCAGTTTTTCTTTTTAAATTGAGGTGTACTGTCACGTCTCAAATGCCCAATAACCTTGTAATTACCCAGTGTGATGAAAGTTTTCCTCTAAGTAGTGGGAGTTCATGACTTATGAATTCGATCCCAAGTTTTCCTATAAGTAGTGGGAGTTCATGGCTTATGAGTTCGATCCCACTTATAACTTCAAGCCATCAGTATTTATTCCTCTAAATTAGGAAAAAAAAATAATAGAGAGATTATATGGCTAGCTTCATGGATAGTTATATATGGAGATGCAGTTGAAGGACCATTAATTGATTTTTAGCACGTGATTTATTAAGTTCATTATCAATTAGTTCTCTCGTACTCATTATATAAGTCACTTCCAGTATACTTTGCATAGATCAAGAATATAAGTCATTTTCAGCATGTTTCATATTGACTAAGAAAAACTTTAAATATCATAATCAACTTTACTTTAAAATTTAACAACTGTCCAACTTTACCTATATTTAATATACAACATTTATACTCCATGAAAACAAAATTAACATAATAATATATGAAGAGTAAAATTATATATTGATGTGAAAATTTAATAATATGCTTTATAAATAAGATCTCAATAAATCTTCTCTCATTACTTTATAAATAGGATTAGAAGAGTACACTGATACATTTGCCTAAAATAGAAGTACATCAATAAATACATCATACAAATGCACTCAAATTTTTATTTTTTGTGCGTATTTAGTGTAACTGATTTCTATTACTCAGATTATTATGACGTACACGCATTAAACGTTCTGCTCAACAATAAAGGATTCATCATTAAATCTCGTGGGCTACCCTCTATGGATCGATCCGGTGAAACCTTTCCAACAAAATCCGCTGTCCCATATACCTGCACCAAGTGAACAAAGTCATCTCAGATTATTGAAATAATAAAACATAACGTATGACAAATTTTTTATTCAATATTCTTTTCTGTCTTAAATGTGGGAGCTAGTTACGTAATTTACTTTGACTTTAAATGTAAGGCATTCCTATTAATTACACATATTTACGGGTTTTCATAATGATAGGAGAATGTTACTGAGAAATCCACACACATTTTTTATAGTTAACAAAATTAACTAATTTTCTTAATTATTACAAATTAGGAATATAGTTTTTATATTAAAAACAGGAGAAGTAAACATCTAAAAGTGTAACTAATGTCAATGTACTTAGCTATGTACCTTCCAAGCATCATAACAGTAGCTTGAGGGTTAGTCCCAGGTGAAGCAGAAAAGGTTGAACCATCAATAACTCTCAAGGAATCCACACCCATAACCTTATAATCACGATCTACGACCTTACCAACATGGCAGCCTCCATGGTAATGCCATATGGTCATAACAGTGTCTATACAAAATTGTTCCAAAGAGAAAGCAGCACTTGCATGTTTTGGCCTCAAGTTCACTGGTAAGCTCAAGACCAAGTCAATTAGGGCTTGAACTGACATGTTCTTGTATCTGAATCTAGAGAAGGCCCTTGAGTTTATCATATCAATGATGGTTCTCATGCCTGCAACACAAGCCCTAAGGTCCTCTGGTTCCTTGAAGTAGTTGAAGGTAACTAATGGATTGTCGTTTGGATTAGTGGTTAGGAGTTGGAGGTGACCAGTTGAGAGAGGTCCTGTTACTTTTTCAAGTATGACTCCTCCTTTCAAACTTGGGTTTGCAAAAGATTTAATGATGTTCGCCCACTTGCTCATGGATGGTCTGGCGGTCTTCAACAAAAAAGGAAGAAGAAGTTAAGCTTTCATTTCAAAGATAAAGTACTAGTTTCATCAAGGATAGGATTCTCTTATTTTGAGAGAGAGAGAGAGAGAGCAATCCAGTTGGACCTTAGCATTATAATTTATATGACCCATGGAATTATTTGGTTAGAGATAAATGCGGGGGAAGAGAAAATTCTGTTTGGTAACCCGATCAACTTGGTTGGTTAATGGGTTAGCCCGGTTAAATTTCATACAATTTTTACCTATACTGAGTTTGAAACAATGTTGTTGAGTTAAAAGAAAAAATAATGATCTATTATAAGATTTGTGCTTAGTAACTCTGTTTTATTGAATTAAATGTGATTTATGTATTAATGTTCTATTTTCTTATAGATTAATTCATTGTTATATTTAATTTATTTAAAACTACACTTTTCACAGTTATATATCAATATTTTTGTGCATTTTAATTAAATTAAATTATTTTAATCATGATCAATTTGACCTCGTTAATTAGTACTAATCCTTGAACCATTGTTTTGGAAGGTTCAAAGACCGTTTCTATTCCTTGAATTTTCTCTTATTAACCAAAACACAAGAAGATAAACCATTTTCTATCCACACTTCTTTTGGGAGAATTGCTAAACAAGATCTCATAGACAACTTATTTGCTAAATGGGACTTGGGAAGATATCTTGCACATGGAGGGAAGATATCTGCACATGGAGGGAAGATTTCTGCATACGTAGGGAAGATTTCTGTACATGTATAGGGAAGAATTTTGCACACAGGAAAGATCATCTGCACACCAGGGAAGATATTCTGCATACATGGAAAATAATCTGCACGAGAATGTCCTATTTGACAAATAAGTTGCCAATGAGAGATTTTTTCACAATTTTCCCACTTCTTTTCGCTATATTTTCTCTCCAATTTTTTTTCCTTTCCATTTTTCCTTATCCAAACAAAAGTGTTGAAATGAGACATATGGCATAAGACAAACCTGGTTTGAGACAATATCATAAATCCTTTGAAGCCTTTGGGGCAAAGATAGGCCCAAGTTTAATCCACTGGAAGCTTCAATGTAGGAACCAAACTTAGTGATTCCCACTGTTTGGATGAGAGACTCCTCAACAGGTACAGGAGATGGCACTAACAGAACATTCATGGGGTTATCAGCCATGCCTTGGCCCACCATGGGCTGATCCAACACCCCTTTGATTCCATGGGCCTGAAGATGTTGGGCCGGCCCAATTCCACTCAACATTAGAATTTGTGGGCTTCCTATTGCCCCTGCTGACAGTATTATCTCACCCTTCTCTCTTAAGTATGCTCTGTGCATGATTCCAAACTCATCTTTGTATAATACTCCATACGCTTGTTGCCTCCTACTTTCTGTACCAAAAAAAAAAAACATCACTGTTTTGTGGTCATATTTAAGACTAAATCTACCCTCAAGTTACTTTTTGTCTTTACATTTGCTGAAGCATATCAGATTATTTGTTTAGATATCAAAGAGACACTATGTGAAAATGAACGTCATTTAATTGATTTTCTTGGAAAGCATCCAAACACCTTTATGCATGTCAAAATTAATTATGAACCTAAAACCAAACGTTTTTATATATGTCAAACCAATTCTAAAGTTAAAACCATGGTTTTCTAGTTAGTTACCAAATATCCTGTACATATCAAATTAAATCAATTATGAATCCAAAACCATAGTTATCTTATTATTATAAGATACAATTACCATCATTTCAATTTCATAATTAGTTTTGGCATGTAGAGGGATGTTTGGTGACATGTAAGATAACCATGACAATGGGTCGTACTTAAGAGTAAATCTACCCTCAACTTATACTCTGTCTTCACATTTTCTCAAGCATATAACATTATTTTTTAGACATCAAAGAGAGACTATACGATATCAACATGCTTCAAACAAAGCGCACTAAACTATTTTGATATACTCCTCTACTTACAAATTGTATCTTATGTTTAGGATCTAATGTAGTAATATACAACTATAAGAAATGTATTGTAATGTCAAATAAAGAACAGACACATATAAAGACTTAAAATATGAGATTAATTACCTGGACTGTAACGAAACAAAATTTTTTGCACAGTGGCATGGATGTAAACAGAAATGGAGCTAGGATTAGCATAAGTTAACAAATCAGCAGCAGTATGCCTATGACCCATGTGATCAAAAATAGAGCCTCCAACTTTAGTCCCACTTATATGATCATAACTAAAACCATTGTAAGGCAACACCCCAACCTCTTTGAGCCCATCTCTCACCGCGGATTGCCATTGCCTCACCGTCGGCTCGAACGCCACCACCTTCTCCACCCACTCATACGACTCCTCCGCCAGCCTCTCATCCCAGCCCGCTTCCCTCACATACCCGGCCCCTGCCCGCGAGTAAAACCCGGCATTAATCACTGAGCCGCCACCAAGGGCCCTGGCCCGGGCATTGAGGACCCCATCGGTGGATATGAATTGCTGGGTGAAAGAAGATGGGGTGATGTCAACGAGGGAATTAACGAACTTGTTAAGGTTTATGTTGTCTGGGTTTTTGTAGGGTGAGCCTCCTCGTTCAAGAACTAGGACACTGGTTCTTTGTGAAAGTGTTGCTGCTAAGGGACAGCCACTTGTTCCTCCTCCTATCACTATGTAGTCATATTGCGACACTCTTGGTGCAAACCTTGCTTCTTTAACGAACGTCAAATATGGGGCTGCATTTATATATATATATATATATATATAATTACACAGATAGGAATATAGATCAGAAATCAAATGGCTGCTAAAAAAGTAAAACATATATATATAGACGTACCCTTTTGGGAGTAAGTGAAGGCGTTGAAGAAGAGGCTTGCAGCAAGAAATGGCCACATAAGTTGCAGGAACCTCGAACCCATTTGAGGTCTATCTTCTCTTCTGATGATGATTACTATTGAGGATAGAATTAAGGCTTTTTGTGTGCTTTTATATATCAAAAGCTAGGAGAACTTGAAAGTGGATGTTTCACCACCTTTTGCACACGAAAATAAATAACTGGATCCACTTCGTACTGCCCTCTCCACGCAAAGATCGATTCAAAGTTTTTGAAGTTTATTTTTTTATCAATCATAGATTAATTACTTTCTTGGACACGTCTCTCTACGTTGCTTAAGCTGTCGCATTTGTATATAAAAGCCTGATAACTTGTGTAAGAAGAAAATTAAATCAATTATTAGTCCCTAACTTTGAACCGCAATAGCAAGACTAGGTAGCAAAGGAACTTAGTTAGGGACTGTATGGTGGCTTAAATATACCAAATGAACTCACGTTATTCAAGTAGTCCAACTACTCAAGTTGACCACATTTAAGGATTTTCCCCCCTCGCTTAAAGATTGCTGTTTGGGTGAAGTTATAGCACTACCTTATATTCCTTCCATCTTTAATGCTAGCTCTGTCACTTAATGTAAGAAGTACATAATATCTTAATGTACTTTATCTCCCAATTTTATAATTTCTTCCCAAAATATCTGTATTGATTGTACATATTAAGGGGTGTCTATTCAATAATAGCATGATAGGAGATAGTATTTCAGGAAAACCAACGTATATTTGTTATAAAATATTAATATAATTAAATTCATTAATATACCTATATTAGTCAACTAACTTTTATATTAAAGATCAAAGTTACTATATTAGTTAGTTAAGGGTATTTACTTGATTAACTGTAAAACATCAACCCAATGTGTATATCTATTGATTGCTTATAAAAACTCACATAGAGTATATTAAAGGTTTTTTTTAAGTTTAGAGGATTAAAATTGATCTTCACTTTAATTTTTTTTCATAACTCAGCTCCTCTATCATACGGATTAAAGTTGAACTTCATTTAACATTTTTTTACATGTCTATATATCTTCCATAAAAGGTTTGAACTCGCAAGCTAACTCTTAACAAAGCCCTATAAGAGTGGCCCTTGGTGTCGTATGGGCTAAAAGGACTCCACAATAAGTTTAATATCTTTTAAAGATTACAACAAACAGATCATGAGTGCATAATTTGGGTGGACACCTTACAATTAATTCAGGTAATAAAATAATAAAAAGAGAAGAAAAAGAAATAGATTACTTTGCATGTGTACAGTAATAGGAAGCCAAATTAATATAGTTTTCTTATCCATCTTTTGTCGGTTTGCTCTTTCATGTTTTCATTAAATATTTCTATCTTATCAAGCTAATTGTTTAAAAAATTAATATATTGTTTTTAAAGAAGCTTCAAACCATACAGAACCTACGAGATAGTAGTTTAGCTACCCCAATTAAACAAATAAGAAATCGCATTGAGAATTTAAAACTAAAATTACAAAAAGTTAAAAGCTAAAATAGTATTCTAAAGTTCTTCCAATCAATTAATTAAAGCATGCATCAGGGTTTAGGATTCACCTAATGTGACGATTAACTCACACACTGATTCAATTGATCCTAAGAAATTATAGTGAAGACCATTGCAAATGTGTTATAAATTAATTACCTCCAGCCTAATTGGTTCATACTAATTTAGATATGAATTCACCCTTCCACAACTCACACTACTACATATTTGGGCATTTACATAATAGTTACAGCTAATAAATATCACGTGTAACATACTGAAATGTGAACACCCGATATTGCTTGTACATATAATTATCGGACAAAGCTCACCGGTGCCAAGTATGTGTGTATGACGCCATTTTCTAATAAAATGGACATTTGGCGAAATTCTATTAGTCAAATCATAAAGAAATAATTAAATAAATTAATTTTACTTTATGTGAGGACCACGAAAAATGACACCTCATAGGTGGACTCGGGGAAATTTCTTGATTTTCCTTTCCTTGATAAAGTGGACACATGTCGCCATCTTGTGGTGGAAGGACAAAAATGTGCTTTTTGACTTTTGCGTTGGTGCAATCTCCAAATGACATATGTTCCCTAATGATGAAGTTACCTTTTACTTTATGTGTTGGCAAAATGGGAGCATGACAATTGTCCCCTAATTCACTACTATAGAAGGGACTTTTAACGACCGTTTTTTTGCCCTTTAGACGATTGTTTTCAAGGGGACGTCTATGTTAGTGTCGTTGAAAATTCGAGAAAAGACAACTGTTTTTAAACAATCGTAGTATTAGAAACAGTCGTTGTATCTCTTGAGATACAATGACTGTTTTCTCTGAGATACAACGACTGTTTTCTCTAAAACAGTTGTTGTATTTTTTTTTTTAACGTTTTACTCCTTACGACTCAGACAATTGGTGGGTTATTTCCATATTATTATAAGTCTCCCCCACGTCCATCTCCTACACCATCCCCCTATGCTCCTCCACCATATGTCTACAAGTCCCCACCTCCTCCATCCCCTTCACCACAGCATCCATACTACTACAAGTCCCCATTTGCTCTATCCCCTTCACCATTGCCTCCATACTACTACAAGTCTCCCCTCCCACTGGCTCCATCTTTGCTACCTCTATACTAGTAAATAAACCTATCCTAATGAGTTCTCTAACTGTACATTGCTATCTTTAAAAGAAAAAACTAGATCCATGAACCATTCTCTCATGATTAACTCTCTAGCTTCCCCTATTACTCATGGAAGTGAAAATCACATGCTAATTTTTCTATCATGACATATAGCGCATATATCATCATAACATTATTTCAACGTGCAAACTTCAACTTTCAATGTAACTCATGACATGCATATGGCCAAAGAGATGATGAAATGCTTCCATGAAATCCCTATGCTTCATCATCATTTTCCAAAGTGTTCTCTATAAAGCATAATGCCTTAACAAATTCAAAGTACTCATAAATAAGAAACTAGGAAAAGTATTCGGATATGCAAACTTATATAGCACTGTACAAAACCACTGCACTATATAAAAAAACCTTTACACATTATCACCCCTCTATGTGTTGTAGAAGATGTCCTGACAACAGGTCTCGGATCAAATTAATGTCTTCGATTATGTAAGGGTCCTGATTACCAAAAATCTGTACCCAAAATGGAGAATATGTTAACATAAATTAATAAATTGAATGAAATAACTAACAATTCAATCACATGAAATGAAATGAAATTCAATTGAGTAAGGCCACTGAAAATGATGTTATACATATATAGTATAACATAAAAGCCACACTCAGTTTTCCCTGCTTGCCGAGGACACTATACATCAAAAGCAAATGGTAAAAAAGAATAAAGGCCTATGTAAAGCAATAGTCAATTGAAGAACTTGAATGTAAAGAACTTACCTTTGGCTATATCCACTTTGTCAGACCACTTTTACCTTTACGCTTCCCACCCATTATATAATATGTCTTCAGTACACTGTAATAATTAAAATGATAAACAGAAGACATTAAAACAATTGAGTATAATCAAAAATCAATGACTGACAAACAAATTTACTTACGTGTTGAAAATGTTTTTGATATCTCCGTCTGGCTTGCGACCCAATGAGTCACACCAAAAGATGATGTTGATCAAGGGACAAGGAACACAAAGACTCCAATGATAACTATAATCACATGCATATATAGATTAAAATAAGGTTCGATAACATGATACTGCTTAGCAAAGTGAATGTGTATAAATATATGAAATTAAGTTACTTGCCCTTTAACAATTGGTGCTAGATAACAAGGTAGTTGAGTCTCGCCTATTGTATAGCCTACATAGCTCATCCGATCTTTCAACCTTTGGTTATTACGCCATGACATATTGTTAGGATATAAGAAGCCATATATAGTGCTGAGCTCTCATTCGGCATACATTTTGTGGAAGTAGCTACCACATAAATGAAATGAGAAATGACTTAGTAAATGTAGAAGTGTAAAACTCTTAAATATCAATGCATTAATTAAAGTTAAATATTATAACTAAACTCACATGATTGCAAATGTGACCCATCCTATGTCTATCTCCTCCAAAGATAGGAACTCTCTAATATCTTTGTTATCAAGTCCATAATCATACGAGATTCTGTGACCCACAATCCCACAAGGCATCTTTAAGTCGACCTTGTTAATGTCTTGATGAATATTTTGCAGTTGTGCCAATAAGGGAAATTTTTTCACATAATCTTTTTCCTAGTAACACATAAAATAAAGATTATAAGTAGAATGTCAAGGATCAAGTAACAGTAAGGCGTTTCCTACCATTGTAGGGACTGACACAGTCTCAACAAGATGTCTAGGCCACAAGATGAAAGATCATGTTGCATGACCTAGTCTGGCAACCTCATCATCGAGGAACAGGACATCTACACCTTTCTCCCCTAGTCGAACACTTGTGACATTGACCTTAAGTTGATCATCCTGGATTTGGTTGTTATGGTGGGTGGTGGCATGCGTGTATACAACAGCATCAATAACAAAACACAGGTATAGGACCTCCAAATACAGAGTGCAATGTTCTCTAGGCTCTAGTAAAGGACCAGGGTCGCCATGTCCAACCTCTGGCGGATTGTAACTGCCTTTGGTGCTGGGAAAGGCCAGGGATTCCTGAGTAAAAGAAATAAAAGAATTAATTAAAATAACGTAAGGAAAAACTCAATGTTATATTAAATGAAATTATTTACAAACTTCAGATCTAGGTTCCACGTTACACATCCTGCCTTGTATGTGAGACAACACCATTGTACTCATCTCACTATGTAGCTCACTCAACAACCCTTCTTTAAGCTCGTCTTGAAGTGATTGATGCATTTGCATCGCTAGCTCTACTCGGATTTTCTCTTGAACCTTGGCCATAAACTCCTGACTCATTTCATCTCGTCCCTAAGCTTGTGAACCTCATCCAAAGTATTTAGAGAGACCAACTCCCCTTGACTCCCCTCTAACTTGACCAGGGTGATCTAGATTACCAAGTGCCGTTACTAAGATATCCATCCTTCCAATTTGAGTAAAGGAACCCTGGCTGCTCTGCTCTTCAAGTTCATCCTGCAGCATACAAGGATAAATAGAAAGTAATTACATGCAATCTTGTTAGCAACATGAAACACACTTAAATATACTTATTATTAAATACTCACAATCCTTTGAGCGACATAATCAACGACTGGATTTATATATTTTTCTCCCTTTATCCTCCCTGCTTTCCATTTTTTGTGATGTGGGGGAGGAGGTGGCGCCTGCACGATAATATTAGGATCTGCTCGAGCTGCTTCCTCCAATTTTTACAATTCATAATTGTTTTTCACTCGCCTCTCTTTATTTGCTTGACTCAATTCCTATATAAACAAAGAATAATGAAAACTAAGTTAGTGATGTCAAGTAAGTTCAACTAAAATGTTTAACATTAAGATGAACAAAATTTACCAAGAATTTGGGATCCTGCCGCGATGCCATAAACAACCTCCAGTCATTTGGAGAAAGAAATTAATACTCTTTACAAGGATCCTCATGACTCCTTGGCCCTCGAACGTACTTGGTTGTGAGCGTGGACTTGAAATCTTTCCATCGCTCACGAACTTCCCCTATCCAATGCTTGTACATCTACCTCATATTGGGAACATTGTAGGTTTGCTACAAAACAAAATATATAATAGTTATATATGAAAAAAAGAAATAGAGATAGAGATAATAATACAACTTTACATACTAAAAGTTATTCCTAAATCATAGCCTTCGTGTCCTTTGAAACTTCCCTCCAGGTAGGAATTAGAACAATAACTTTGCTCTGACCTAAAAAGACAACGTAGCTAATAAACTTGTCTCTGTCTTCTCTGAGTGGCTTCAAATCAGCATCAAATTCCATGTGAACCCTTTCCATTTGTTCCTCATGATGTTTAACCAATGAGCGCAGCTTCGTGCTTCCGCTAACCTTTTTCTTAACAGGTGAGCTAGTAGAGTCGCCTGAATTTGAACTTGCCATGATCCTGCTAAGACATAAATGTGACATATGATAAGTAAATTGAATTTACATGAACACTTTAAACAATTCAAAATCTTACTAAGAAATAAATGTGGCATATGATAAGTAAATTGAAATTACATGCACACTTTAAACAATTCAAAATCTTACTTTAAGTGTTTTCCCATATTCCTTCACAATGATCAACTCTAGCTTCGTATTCATCATCATCTACCAATTCTACTTCAGATGGCATAGGTGGATTTGTAGTGAAATGCGGTGTGTCGTCAATATTCAAACTCGGATCACCATTCTTCTGTTTTTTTACTTTAGAATACAATAGACAATTTTTCATTTGCTAGATCAATGACATAAAACACTTGTTTTGCCTGACTTGCTAGAATGAATGGCTCATCTTTATAACCGACTCTTTCAAGATCAACTGCGGTAAATCCAAATTGATATATTTCAACAGCATTATTGTTAACTCACTTGTATTTGAATAAAGGAACCCTCAACTTAGTGTAGCTTATCTCCCATATATCTTCAATAACTTCATAATAGACCACAGATGCCAAAATGGGGATTTTGTCTTTCAAACTAGAAAAGTGCATTGATTCGACTACCGCCATCACCTTACTATTTTACATAGTACTTCTGTTATCCTAGGCTTTTGTATAGAAAGAATACCCATTTATATCGAAACCACTCCAAGTTATGACCTCAAAAGAAGGCCCCCAAGCTAACCATTTGATTTTTTCAGACACATTGGTCTTGTACGTTATCTTATCCTTAAACCACTCTATGAAAGTCTTGTTTTGCTCATTAGCAATCTGTATGTCATTTTTTTCTTGGATATATCTCCTTTAAACTCTTTCTGTGTTCGGCTAAGTATGGATGAACTTCTTCCATATTATTCAAGATATACAAGTGTGCTTGTAACACCTCTTCACAACGCATACTCTTTAATTTAAGCCCTCGTGTTCCCTTACTTATACCCTTTTCATGACGAGATTGGGCCTTCGACCTTGATAGATATTCTTTGCAAAAGTCCATAGCCTCTTCAACGACATATCTTTCCATAATTGAGGCTTCAGGTTGACAAGGATTTTTAGATACCCTTTTAAGTTCTTCATGTATCGCTCGAAAGGGTAAATCCACCTTAGATAAACTGGGCCGCATAGTCTTACCTCCCTTACTAGATGAACTATTAAATGCACCATTATATCAAAGAATGCGGGAGAAAAATGCATCTCTAGTTGGGATAGAATAGTATAACCCTCATTTTCCAATTCGTCTAACCTTCCAATGTCAACAACTTTGCTACAAATAACATTAAAGAAACTGCACAACCTTGTTATCGTGCTTCGCATATCATCTTTCATAATGCCTCTAATAGCTACTGGTAATAGTTGTTGCATCAAGAGATGACAATCATGAGACTTCATTCCAACTAACTTCAAATCTTCCATTGACTTGCGAAAATGCGTAGAGGTAAGCGTGGGCTTCATTTTGAACTGACTGGATTGTTGTTTGGATGAGTATTATTAAAGGTGGGTATTGTTCATAATTTAGGCCAGGGGTGTTTTTGGAGGTTTAATCATGTATTTGTGGTTAGATGATGATTTATGATGATATTGAACTAAGCTGTTGGACAAAATTATGTTTTGGAGATTTTGGTTAAATCTGGGTCTGTTTGGTCAAGGCTTAAGGGGCTGAAGCTTTATGATTTTGATAATTTTGACATTACCATTGTGTTTAAATGCAAAATTGTGTGGGGAATAACTCCTGGTTGTAATTTTGGACCAAATATATTGCAAAACCGAAAATGCTACCAGTGTGTGTTCTGTGTAGGGCAGCCAGTTTGCACAACATTTTTAAATATGTAAATGATGTCCAAAAATTGTGAAACTTCCTAGTATAATAGTATACATGTCAAGCTTTAAATTGATATATAATTTGTGTCATTTGGATGTGTGTGCTAAGAGTTATACATTTCCAAAGTTTGGTATGGAAACTGACGAATTCTGGGGGCAGTGAGCAATTAAGTGAGATACTGTATTGACATGCATCCAAAAGTGTAATAGCTATATTGTTAGAACCGGCTGACACCCAAGAGGGGGGTGAATTGGGTGTAAGATAAAAATCTTAGGAACTTTAAAAATCTTTTTGCATCTTAGAGGAAGCAATAAATATGAAAGTAATGAATCATAAATCAACAGTTAATATATGCTAGAAATATAAGAGTTTAAAGAAGAGTGTATGCAAATTGTGATTTATCCTGGTTCGGTCCAATTTGTGATGGCTTACGTCCAGTCCCCAGGCTCCTCCTAAGATTTTCAAATCCACTATCTTCTTGTTTAATCCAGGCACAAGAAAAGCCTTTACAACCCACAAGTTTAGCCGGGCACTTGTGAAGCCTTTTACAAATTTCTCACTGACTTACTCCCCATTACACACTATATGGTTACAACCGAGTTACTCCTTCTTACACACCGTCAGGATACAACCTTGATTATGAAATATTACAATCAATCTTCTCTCTTAGAAGTGAATAGATGAATACTGATGTACAATACAATCAATCACTCTCTCAAATACACACAATATAGAAAACAGATAAGAACAGAGAGTGTTTGGGTTGAGATGGATAGCTTATGATATGAGCATGTTTGTGTCATTGTGTTCACATTGGTGTTCTTATTCTCTGCTTGAATCTCTTGTATTTATAGTTGATGAAGATTGATGACCGTTTGAGCATTTCAATATATCCGTTGGAGTATGGCTGCTTCTTTTGTTCGTTTGCTTGAGTTTGAAAACTAGCCATTATGAACATTGACGCTACACTTCCGTAAAGTCACCTTTTGACTCTTCATATCATATCTTCATTGTATTCCTGAAGAAATACATTAAACACTAATACAATGAAGTATAAGAATGATTGGAAGCAAGGAGAGTGAGTTTCATAATTATTCCTATGATTTTCGAAAGCTTCAGTTCGTTGTTCTGTTCTCCTGGGAAGCATTACTCGAGTGGTCACTCGAGTAAGCCTTGGTCATTACTTGAGTGATCCCTCGAGTAATCACATTCAAATTCTGGTCGAGAGCATTTCTAACTTCATTACTCGAGTGATCCCTTGAGTAAGCTCTCAAATAAGTTTGCATATTACTCAGTGCTCTCTCTAGTAAAGCCTTTTCACATTTGGTTACTCGAGTGGGTTCCTCGAGTAAAGTCTGTTAATTCTTGGCCGAGAGCTACTGGATGATTTCTGCTCTGGTTACTCGAGTAATCCCTCGAGTGAGCTTTTCAAATAACTTCGTAGATTACTCGAGTGATCCATTTGAGTAATCCTATACAATTTGCGACAAAGAGCTTTTTGGAATAATTTCTCACACATCACTCGAGTGGTCCATCAAGTAAATTTTAAATAACTTTACATATCACATGAGTAAGCTCTTCAAGTGATCTCTTCATTTTGATTCAAAACATGGCAAATTATATATCATCGGAAAGTTCTCATCGTCTACATTCCAATGCAGCAAGAATCAGCTCCAAACTAGTTGTATATAGAAAGTTATGATCCAAAGAGTATCTACTATTCTTATACAATCTCTGAAAGCACGAGCAGAAACTTCCAGATCTCATAGCTCTTAGAACATAACTTCAAATATGTCAAATTACCTATCTATGGAAAGCTCTTTGAGTCTACTTTCATATGGCACTAGTTTTGTTGCAATCCAATGTGTAGTTTGACTCAAGTTGTATGACAAATTTTATGGCTCAAGTTGTATGACAAATTTTGAGGACGAAATTTATTTTATGGGGGGAGAATTGTAATAACCCAAATTGTGATTAAGAGTTAAATACTTCAAAAGTGATGTAATTATTGTTAGACAAACACTTTTGAAGAATATGATATGAATTTCGATTCGAATGTGTTCTAATCAGTGCCTAAACCTTGTATTTAAGTTCAATGGTGCATTAACATCTAAATTGAATTAAATAAGAGGGAGGGCACATAGTAAGGTGAAATGGAATGCTAAAATGTGCTTAGTGGTGATTCAAGTGGAATTGTCATAATCAGGGCAAAACGAGTAAAAAGGAAAGTTACGACCAGTTGGTTAGTTACGGAAGAGGAAACTCATTGGTAATTGGAGATCAATGGTTAGGATTGATTGATCAAGGGGTGGAATCTTGTGCATTGGAGTTCATGTGTGACATGGAAGAGGAGAATAAGATCTTGCCAAGTGTCAAAGCATGAGCCATATGATCCAAGTCAAACATTCAACTTATTTTCTCTTCCCTCCCATTCTTTTAGGTCAGCTTAAAGGTCTCTTCAATCTCAAAATCAGATTTTATCTTCATCATCTCATCTCTTACTCCATCTTCCATTCTCGTTCAAGGTGATAGAGGAAAGAGAAAGAAGAAAGCTTTAATATAGGTGAGAATTTTTCCATGAATGCTTAATTTACCTTTATTAATATTGTTCATGGTGTTGAGGGCTTCATGGCTATGGTTTAAGGTTTTTAAAAGGTGGTGTTTGAGAACTTGAGAAAAATTGAAAGTTGGAGAAACAAGGAATTTGCTTTGGGAAGAAGAGGTAAGAATTTAACACATTTTGAGCTAAGTTTTGTAACCATTGATCAAGTTTTGAGAATTTAGAATTTTTCCCCTGATTTTCATGTGATTTTGGTTTGGAAGAATTGGATTGTGTGATGTGTTGGAATAGGTGTCATTTTATGCTTTGGTGCCAATAAAATTGGTTTAGAACCTTAAATAGAAAGGAATTGCATTGTGAGTGTCGAATTGTGTTACTGTGTGATATGTTGTGTCTCTTGTGGAACATGTCAATATGAGTTGAATTTGGTCATTTTGGTGTTTCTAATGGATTCCTTGTGAAAAATGGGTGTGGGAATGGTATTTGTTGTGAATTTGGAACCATTGGAAACAATGGCTCAAAAACTGAAATTCTGGGCAGTCAGGTTTTTTGGACGTTTTGAATAGGCAAATGGTGTCTAAAAATTCTGAAACTTTCCAATCTTAGATTTCACATTCCAAGCTTCAAAATGGACATATATTTATGTCATTTCGCTTTGTGAGCTGGGAGTTCTGGTTGCCCAAAGTTTGATGTCGAAACTAGACTTAATTCTGGAGCAGTGTGGAATTTTGTGCAATCCTGGAATTGAGTGGTGATTTCTGATAATGGTTCATATTTATAAAGATGACTTAAATAGATTTCATTTGGCTTTGGGATCACCTCATTTTAATTTTTCTAGAATTACTTATGATTTTTCGAAGTTTCCTTGGCTGCAGCACAAAACTTTCTGTGCACGTTTTGGCCACAGCCAGAAAATCTTGGCTGCGGCCAAAAACCTTATGTGCACAGTTTGGCTACAGCCAGAGGATTCTTGACTGCAGCCAACGTCTATTTTTAGCATTTTGTGATTTTGGAAAAGTTGTTTCCAACTTAGTACTTCCCAATCCTTTAAGCATGTGTTTAGGCTTCTAGTAACCACCTAAAGAGTGCAATGATAACCAACTTTAAGTGTCATAAAAGTGGGAATTTGGAATAGAGATTAATCCGTCGTCCTTAATTTTGCTTTATAGGATTCAATATTTGCCTTGTACGCGAACAACCTGTGCCTGAGCACCTCCGAAAAGAATAAGGTAGTGACACTTACTCTTATACTATGTGTAAATGCATTATATGTATGTGTTATCATTGTTTTGTGGTAATTCTGTATGTGAACGCCAGTGAGGCTATGTGAATGCCAAAGAGGAAATGTGAAAGCTAGAAAGGCTATGTGAAAGCCAGTGAGGCTATGTGAATACCAGTAAGGCAATGTGTTATGTGTATGCCAGTGAGGCAACATGTATATGTGATAGTTGATATGCTGTATTTTGTGCTGCTGTGCGGTTTGATCATTTACTTCCATGCTATGTGTTTATGTGTGGAATAACTGATTTGTTACCACTGAGATTCTTTTGAATCTCATTCTTTCCTTTGACTAACCTTCAGAGAGGGCAAGTGGCTCTAAAGGGAAGGAGACGACCAAGGGCGGCTAGAAGTCCCGTAGTAATATAATTTGGGTTGTTGGTTATCAGATTTTGGTTTGGGATTACTGTATATTGTTGGGATGTAAATATTATTTTGGATACGGATGTGTAATCCCCTAAATGGGAATGTATGAACCCTTAGTATATATATATATAACCCAGGGGTTGCCAGGATTTTTGCTAAACACTCTAATATGTATAAATGTGATTTGACTGCACAGGTAATTGTATTCATAATTTGAAATTGAGATCAGGGTAAGGCAGAAATTTTGAAAGAATTTGTGAAAACCCTACCAGAAGGAAGGGATTGGAAATGAATTTTAATTATCCGACAGTCTCTAATGCATTCTAATTACCCATTTTCAAATCATAATTATGGTTTTCAAGGCAGGGAGTTACAGATTTAGTACAACTTATCATCCCCAGACAAATGGATAGTCAAAGAGGACTATTGAGATATTGGAGGATATGTTGTGAGCATGTGTCCTCGACTTCAAAGGGAATTGGGATCACTTTCTTCCCCTTGCCAAGTTCACCTACAACAATAGCTATCATGCGAGCATTCAGATGGCTCCGTATAAAGCGTTGTATGGGAGGAAGTGCCAATCACCTTTGTGTTAGAACGAGCTATTTGAGAGGAAGCTTTACGGATAAGAACTTATTGACCAGACCTCAGCAAAGATTCGAATCATCAGGAAGAGGCTTCTTGTAGTCCAGAGTCGACAGAAAAGCTACGCTGACAAGAGGAGAAGGCCTCTAGAGTTTGAGGTTAGTGACCATGTGTTTTTAAGGGTGTCTCCTGTTACTGGCATTGGGTGAGCTATTACATGAAAGAAGATGAGCCCGAGGTATATAGGTCCTTTGGAAATACTTGCGAGAATTGGGCTTATTGCGTATCGAGTAGCCTTACCCCTAAACTTGAGCAGGCTCCACGATGTGTTTCACATTTCCCAACTGAAGAAGTACTAGCCGGATCCATCTCACATCATTGAGTATAAAGATGTTGAGTTGCAAGACAACTTCACATATGCGATAGATCCGGAGCAAATCATTGATCGAGAAGAACGACGACTCAGACACCAAAGCATTCCGTATGTGAAGGTGATCTGGAAGGGAATGACTCCGAGAAAAGCAACTTGGGAATCGAAAGCAGATATGCGTAGACATTATTCCAGATTTTATGACTCAAGTTGTGTAGCAAATTTCAAGGATGAAATTTATTTTACAGGGGGAGAATTGTAAGGACCCAATTTGTAATTAAGGGCTATGGCCTCCAAAGTAGATGTAATTGATGTTAAAAAAACACTTTTAGATAATGTGATTTGAATTGTGATTTGAATATAATATAACCAGTACCTAGACCCTGTATCTGAGTTCAATTATGGAGTAGCATCTAAATTAAGCCAAAATAAAGGGGAGGGCGCATGGCTAAGAGAAATGAAGTAATAAGTTGTGTTTGGGTAATTTGGTGAGTATTGTGATAATCAACGGCAAAATGGGAAATTCACCAACCAAATAGTCAGCGACTGAATAGGGAGTTTGCTAATTGGTAGGGACTATTGTGGAATGCTTAGTTGCTTAAGAGATTATGTTAGAATGATCATACGTATGCATGTACATGGAGGGAATTAGGAGGAGGCCAAGATCATGACAAGTATCATTATAGAGGCCATGGATGAAGTCAAAATTTCAAACTTGGTTTTTCTCTTCCCCCTCTCTCTCAAAGTCAGTTGAGGAGTATGGGTAAGGGAAAAATATGCATTTCCATGATCATCTCATTCTCTCTCTCTTCATCCTCCATTGTTGTTGAGCTTAGGGTAGAAGAAGAAAGCAAAGGTGAGATTTTTACATGGTAGTTGGCCTCTAATGCTCTAGACCTCTTCTTTAATGTTGTTCATCTTGATGAGAGCTTCATCTTGATGGTTTTAGATTTTTGAAAGGAAGTGTTTTAAAGCTTGAACAAATTTAAGAATTGAGGAATCAAGGATCTAACCTTGGCAAGTTTAAGAGGTAAGCATTTGTAGCATTTTGGCATATATGTTGTGATTTTTGGTTAAGTTTTGATATTTGTGGAATTTGCCATGTTTTAAGTGTGCTTTTGGAATGCATGAGTTGTATGATGATTTATGGTAGAATTGGTAGTATGGTAGAATTGGTAGTATGTGGTGCCATTTGAATGTTAGAATTGGTTTAGAACTTTGGAAGCAAGTTTGGTGAAATGAGGTAATGGGTGTAAATGTTGACCCAAAACCAAAACTGGTGGTTAGAATGGGGTTTTTGGTGTTTTGAGGTTTCCAATGAGTTCTTTGTGTGAAATTATGTGGGATTATGCTTATACAGGAATTTTAAGACCATTGGAAAATATTTGGTAAAAAATTGGAAACTTCTATCAATTGCTGCATTTTGGCTTCTGATAGAGCCTCACTCGAGTGAGAAGAGGCCTCACTTGAGTACTGCAGCATTTTTCCTCCTTTCCTTTAGTTTTCCATTACACTTCCATGCCAAAATGCGAGAGTACATTTCCTCACTTGCGAGTAACAGGGGTTATCACTCGAGCACACCCTGCCTCACTAGAGTGAGGGTGTAATTGGCACCTTGAGCCCGCTTCTCGAGGTAACACTCATAGTCCATTTTTCAAGAGCGTGATCTAGCACTCACAAGCATTGAGCTGTCACTCGAGTACCAGGGACATCACTCGAGTGCACTTCCTACCCTAGAGTTTCTTTTGCTCTTGGGTTGTCACTTTCTGTGTCTCACTCGATAGGACCCGGGTGAATTTGAGGCTATCACTCGAGTGTTGGGTTCAAGACTTGAGTACTATGATCACTTTCTATTCTCTTTGTTACTCTTTATCAAACACTCGTTACTTTCTATCAAACACTCATACGAGTGTGCCTTCGTGCTCGAGTGCAAATCACTCCATCACTCGAGTACAAATCATTCCATCACTCGAGTGCCCCTCCCACCCTAGAGTTTTGTTTGCTCTTGGGTTATCACTTTTTGTGTCTCACTCGATAAGACTCGGGTGAATTTGAGGCTATCACTTAAGTGCTGGGTTCAGGACTCGAGTGCTATGATTACTTTCTGTTCTCTTTATTACTCTTTGTCAAACACTTGCACTAGTGTGCCTTCATGCTCAAGTGCAAATCACTCCATCACTCAAGTGCTTCATCTATCACTTGAGTGAATCACTTGAAATCAACATATTTGCTTCCAAAAAGGAAGTCTTTGGTATAGTTCTTCTAACCCTTTAGGCATTTGTCTAAGCTTCTAGTAGGCACCTAAAGGACTTAAATGACAACCAATCTTAAGTGTCTTGAAAATAAAAGCTTGGAATGGAGATTAATCCGTCATCCTTGGTTTTGGCTATAGGTTTTGATATTTGCCCTATGCGTGAACAGCCTGTGCCAGAGAATCATCGGAAAGAATAAGGTAGTGACTCTTTCTCTTATACCATGTGTAAAACATTGTATGTATGTTTATCGTGCTTTGTGATGAGTTTGGATGCTGCTGCGAATACAGCTGGGAGGGCTGTTGTCATTATGATTACAGCAAAAGCTGTCGCATAGTGTTTACAGCCATGAGTACTGTCGTTATCACAGTGAAAGTTGTCGTATTGTATTTACAGCCGTGAATGCTGTCGTTTATGGTAAAAGCCATAAATCATTGTGCATTGTGTTATTGCTGCTGATGTTGCTGTTAATGATTTGCTTACATGATATGTGTTTATAAGTTGTATGAGTGATTTGTTACTATTGGGATTCTCTTGAATCTCATTCTTTCCATTGACTAACCTACTGTAATACCCCGAATTTTGAGACTCGAGGCTAGAGAATAAGCTTGAAATAAGTGGATTGCTAAGCCCTGGTTTAGCAAGATCCCAAATTATGATTAAGGGTTAATGACTCCAAAAGTGGATGTAGTTAGTGATAAATAACCCTTTTGAAGATTGTGATGTGATTTGGCACTCGAATGTGATTTATAAGTATTGCGAGCAACGCCGAAACCCTGTATTTCAGTTCAATTATGGATTAACATCTAAATTGACTTAAAATAGAGGGAGGATGCATAATGTGGTGATATGGAATGATAAGATGTATTTGCTGGTGATTCAAGAGGAATTGCCATAATCAGGGGAAAAACGGTAAAGTTACCGACAAATTGGTCAGTTATCGAAGAGGAAACTCATTAGTAACTTCAAGATTAATGGTTATGATTGATTTGTGCAAGAGATCAAGGGGTGGAATCAAGTGTATGTGAGCTCATGATAGATGGAGCAAGTGTGTGACAAGTGGCAAATTGTGGACCCTTAGATTGGGTCAACATTTTCAACTCACTCACCCTTTCTCCTCTCTTTTTCTAGACGGCCAAATGAGCATTTGAGTGCCAAAATCATATCATCATCCTTATATCATCCTTCTCTCTCTTGTTTCTCCATTTTCATCCATGAAGAAGAGGAAAGAGAAATGGAAAGGTAAGGTTTTAGCTTTTTTGTTGACCTCTAATACAAAAATACCCTTCTTTAAAGTTGTTCATAGTGATGAGAGCTTCATTGCTATAGTTTTAGATTTGTGATAGGAGGTGTTTTGTTGCTTGAGCAAAAGTGGAAAGATGAAGAATCAAGGAATTTGTTTAGGAAAGAGGAAGAGGTGAGTATTTGCTTCATTTTGATCTCTATATTGTGGCCATTGATTGGGTTTTGTGAATTGTGAATTTTGCCCTTATTTTTGTGGTATTTTCATGTGGAATGTAAATGGTGGAATTGGATGTTGTTTTATATTGAAAATGGTGTCATGTTGTGGTGTTTAATCATTGAAATTGGTTTGAATTGGATTGGACACATTGGTTGCAAAACTGGAAAATCTGTCCTTTAGAAGTCTGTTCTGGGCAGTTTATTTGTGTTAGCGTTTTGAATAGGCAAATGATGTCAGAAAATTGTGAAACTTTTCAGTCTTAAATTTCACATCCCAACCTTCAAAATTGACATATAATTTGTGCCATTTCGTTTTTTGAATTGGGATTTATGTTTGCCCAACATTTGAGGTCGAAACTGGGTTTTATTTTGGAGCAGTGTGGATATTTGTGTTATTCTATATTTATCTGGTTTTGTACAGCCTTGATCCATATTTTTCCTATGAAGAGGACTTAAATAGGTTTCATTTGGCTTTGGGATCACCTCATTTCAATTTGTTTGGAATTAATTATGAATTTTTGAAGTTGCCTTGGCTGCAGCACAAAAGTTTCTGTATGTGTTTTGGCCGTAGCCATAAATTCTTGACTGCAGCCAAAAACCTTCTGTGCGCATTTTGGCTGTAGCCAACCCCCATTTTCAGCATTTTGTGATTTTGAAAGATGATTTCCAACCTAATACTTCTCAATCTTTTAGGCTTTCGTTGAGCTTATTATAGCCACCTAAAGGGTGTGAATGGTAACCAACTTTAAGTGATATGGAAGTAAGGATTTGGAATTTAGATTGACCCTATGTCCTTGATTTGGTTATAGGGTTTGATATTCGCTCGAATCACGAGTAGCTGATGCTAGAGCTTACGTGGAAAGAAAAGTGTAGGGAACTTACCTCTCTTGCATGCTTTGATATTTGTGTTTATGTATTGATGCATGTATTGCTTTGCTTGATTATGTGAAACGTGTATGAATGATTTTAGCTCTGTTTCTATTTATGCTACGGCTATGAGTATGTTGTTGAAACATTGAGCACGCAGAAATGTCATTATTTGAGCATGTGTTATTGTGATGTAAGCATATCATGTATTAAACACTTATCTTGCATGCATATTGGTATATGTTTCCCTACTGAGATTCTCTCGAATCTCACCCCCAACCAACATTTTAGACATGGAAGGTGGATCGAGGATGGAGCAAGCAGTCAAGGGCGATGAGGACTCCTTCAAGTTGTTATTCTGATAGTTGGTTATCATAGTTGGGAGTATTGTGTATTGGATATTTGTATATGTGGATGAGGATTTAATTATGTGTATTTGAGGTGAGATTTGTGTAATCCTCGTATGAGAACTTGTATACAGGAGTATTGCCCTTTGTAAAACTTTTTGTAAAGATGTGAACCCGGGATTATTATATTGTGCACTCTGATTTATCTATTGAATGTAATTATCCGCGTGAAGTGATTCTATTCAAAATGTGAACATAAGACCAGGTAAATCGGATTTGTAAAGATATTTGTGAAAACCTTACTATGAAGATGGGATTTTAAAATGGTTTTGTTTATTATTGGTCTCTATTTCACTTTAATCGCGTATTTCGGATATAATTATGGTAGGGGTTACACCTACAGTCAGGGCAAGCGGTTTACAGGGGAAGCAGGCAACCAAGGGCAGATAGATCATACTTAGGTTGTATCTGGTTATCATATTTTTCTTTGGAAGTACTGTATATTCTGTAAACATTATTTTGGATATGATTTGTAATCCCCTGAATAGGAACTTGTAAGGGACAAATGTGTCCTGTAAACCCTTTTAGTTATGATATATGTTACAAGTGTACATGATCAATTAAATAGTGCAAGTGTATACTATCGTAATCAAGTAATATAGGAGTGAGTAGAGTATCATTCCCATGAGGATTGATCACTAAGTACCAAAATGTATAATTTTAATTCTATTTAGTCGATCGATTAGTTCATGATTGAGAGTACAAAATAAAAGAAAAACAATTAAATATGAGTGCAGATGATATGAAAGCAAATATGAGATAAAGCCCTAAGGATTAGATTTCACTTAACCAATTCCGAATTGAATCACTTATATATTATAGCCTTATTTATTCCACATGATTGATAATCGAGTTTCCCTAATTTAATTACTAGCCTCTTCTAAGGTCAAGCAATTCTATAATTAATTGCTAGTCCAATATATTCCTACATGAATTTAATCAATTAATTATGCAGACAAAAACACTGTTTGATAATTTATTTTGGCCCAACTGTTTTAAAAAACAAAAAACAAAAACCTATTTTTAAAAACAGAAAATAGGAAACAATTTTAACATGTTTCCTAAAATTGTTTTCTTAATCCTTGTTCTCAAAAATCCCAAGCCCCCGATTCCTGAACCCCATTTTTTCTCGATCGCCTTTTTTTCTCTCGACAGTTTGCTTTTTCTTCCTCGGCAACCATGACCATGAGATCACCTTGAGCAGTGACCGCCGTCCACCGAAGCTCACCCTCCCCTCATCTTTCGTTCAGTGTCCGCTAGGTCCAGCCGCCCCTTCACTGGCTTTAAGCTCACCCTCCCCTCACCCTCAACTCGATTGTCGCTGGCTCAAGTCTTTCCTCAGTCCCCAATCAATGAGTCCATTTTGTTCTTGTGCGATTTTGGTTGGTTCCGTTTTGTTCTTGTGTGATTTTGGTTGGTTTCTGTGAAACGTTTTAGGTAGCCTAAATTAAAATCGTTTGTGGGATAAGCTGCGTTTTTTTCATTTTGGCGATCTGAAGCCTTGGCCGACGGCTTATCACCATTATCTTGATTCGCCAGCCATCTTCATTGCAGATCTGGGGATCAGTTCGGTGCAAGGTTGGCTTCTGGTATCGTTAAAGTTAGTTAGTGAGATTCTTACCCACTACCTCTAACAGATTACTTCTTCTATTTTATTCTTTATTCAGAGTTACTAATCAGTACCTTAACACATGCATTATTAAAATAGAATCAGATATCTGGGAGGTCATTGGTAACTACTTGTAAAGAATTTAGTGTGCTCAAAAGACTCTACAATTACCCATTTATATGAACTGTGATGCTTATGAGCCAGTGGCTGCAGTTGAAATTTTATTACACATTTGTATGTAAAACTCTCAGGGATATTCCTTTTCCTTTGCTTCTGTTATTTGATGTTTAAGCTTTACTTAGCTGGGCAGATATATAACACCTGATTTCAAAGAGATCCCTTACCCTGATTATTTGCTATAATCAATTTTTGCCCTCTTGGCCAATTCTATGTAAGATCTCTATCATAATGAAGTAGTTGCTTTCTATCTTGATAAGTTGATTTGAGATTTTATTTGATTGTATTCTGTTATATGTACCTTGAATAACAAATACTTGAATATCAGAATGGGTTATCTCATTTAAAACTCATAACTGGTTGGCAAATAATAATCTGTAATAAATTACTATTTCTGGTGCATTTGATTTTGCATGTGTGCTTAAATTTATCTTAGGTGAAAATCTTCCAGAAATAGAGTACGCATTTTTGGAGATGGTCAGGGAAATCTTCAACATGTATTATGATATGCACTACATGTGTTTGTATGGTAGGGTATAATGATTATATAGTGAATAATTTTGGATAAGCTGGTCAAAGTCTATTCGATGATTTTGCTGGATTCAATTCGACAGCTTAGACTTAAGTCTTAACTTCCTACTGACACTTATACTGTATTACTATGTTTTGGCATTCTGTTCTACGGTATAAAAGTCTATGGAATCTCAAGCAGTTCACCTTAGAATTTATATTGATTGAATTGGGTTTTTTGTTTGGTCTCTGGTTCTCACTTGTCATTGTGGGTCTCTGAAAGATGTAATACTAATGCATTGATTTGATATCATGTGAACTTTCTTTCTTTCTTTCTTTCTTTCTTTCTTTCTTCGGTTTATTTGTGTTGGGTATTCTCCATATGGTTGTATATTTTATTTGTGTTTCTATAGTCTTGACCAAAGTATGTAGAACATGTACAGCTATGTTGTAGAAAAATTTGGGTTAAAACTCACTTGGGGTATGCAATTTTGTCTGAAATGACATAAGTTTGAAGTGTTCTTTTCTTTTGTCTATTTTAGATGGCATCTAGTGGAAAGGTAGAATAATTAGAACAATCAGTTTGGCCAAAGCATATCATTAAATGGTACATTGATATTATGGTGGAAGAAACAGCCAAAGAAAATATGAAAAATGGTGTGTTTATTCCCAAAGTTTGGAAAAACATGTTAGAAAAGTTGAATGCCAAGAGTCAACACACTTTCAATTTAGTCCAAATCAAGCAAAAGTTTAACAGGCTGCGAACAAAGCACAGAGAATTTTCTCAATTGTTACAACACACTGGATTTGGTTGGGATGCCGAAACAAATACAATTACCGCTAATGAGGAGGTTTGGAATAACTATATTTTGGTATGTAATTATTGTGATTTATTTGATTAGATAGCTTGGATTCTTCTGTTTCTAAATGCATATTTTGTAGGCACATCCTGAGGCTTCGCAATTCAAAAAGCATAGGCTAGAGCATTACAAAATGTTGGGCATTATATTTAATAGAAGCACTGCAACAGGGGTACTTCATCACGCATCTACACAAGATCCACCAAATTCTGACGATGAGATTCGACTTGATGATGAATATCTCAATTCTGGAGTTCATGTAAACATTGATAAGGATGGAGAAAATTTTGCTCCGGACATAGTTGAGCATGTTACACACAGTGGAAAGCAGAGTATTAAATTCTCTGATCGAAAGAGAAAAAAAGAACCTAGGTCTATGCAAATGGGGGAAGCAATTCAAGCATTTGTTGAGGCATCTAAGACAAGGGCAGAAGCTCACCTTGCTATGGCTGAGAGGTGGAGGTCAAGGAGCGAAGCTAGTGTTGGAACCCCAGCATATTATGGTTGTTCCGTTTCTGCATGTATTGCTATTCTAAATGAGATGGATTTGTCTGATAATATTTATGTCAAGGCAATGAAGCAGTTTAAAGAACCTATCAATAGGGAGTTGTTTAGGGCAGTGCCTTTAGAAAGGAAGAGGGCTTGGCTAGAAAGCCGATAGATAGACACACACACATACACACACACACACACATATATATATATATACATATATTGACTTGTAGCTTTTATATTAGATGGTGAACTAGTAGTTCTTAGATTAGTTACTATGAACTATGCTTTGTTTTGTGGCTGGATGGTTGTTTTGTCCTGAGTATGAAAATGATACAGTATGATAGATATACACACATAGACTTGTAGCTTTTATATTAGATTTTATGTTACTATGAACTATGCTTTGTTTTATGCTTCATATCTTATTTAAATTTTAACATGTTAATTTTGTTAATAGTAAATCATTTTTGTGTTATTTATTGATGATTTTATTTGATTTTTATTAAACTAATTTATTAATATTATAACATATTAAGTAATTTTAAAAAATAATAGTAATATCTATTACATAAAAGATCCAAATAAATAAAAGCAGATTTTTTTTTTTTAATTTTTAAAACTTGTTTTAAGAAATAATTATATAAGTTTTTTTTTAAACTTGTTTTTAAAAACAATCATCCAAACAAGTTTTTTTGTTTTTTGGTTTTTAAAACTTGTTTTTAAAAACAATCATCCAAACAAGTTTTTTTGTTTTTTTGTTTTTAAAACTTGTTTTTAAAAATAATCATCCAAACAAGTTTTTTTTGTTTTTTGTTTTCAAAAATTGTTCACAAAAACTGTTTTATAAAACTGTTTTTGAGAACAAAAAACAGAGAATAGAATCAAACAGGCTCTTAAATTCTCAAACATAAATATAAAACAAAAAAGATGCATGAAAAATGGACAAATCTAGCTATCCCTTTAAGAGGTAAAACCTTCCATGTAAGTGGCATATAAAAAGTAATACAATCTTAAACCCTCTATGTAGGAGGCATGCAAAAAGTAATACAATGCATGAAATTAAATCTAGAAAATAACACAATTTTTACATAACTGTCGAACCTTTAGCAGTTTCTTCTCTATGGGTCCCCTCCTGGGTCTCCTCTTGTATGGACGGATCATGTCCTTCATTTCTTTTTGCCTTCTCTTCTCTGAGCTCCTCTCTTAGCTCAGCAATCATGTCCCTCTGATCTTTAATCAAACCCATCAATTCTTACATAAGGTCTGGTGGATTATCATTGACCACCTCCACCTCAGGGTCTACCTGCTGTACTCTAGGTGACCCTTTATCTTTTTCATTCTATAATTCATTCACTACGTCAGTTCCTCAGATAATGTATGCACACAATCCATAAGTCTCATATATATATATATATATCCACAACACAAAGCACGTAGGTGTATACACAACAAACCAATAGAAGTCATCTTCTACAACTACAACCAAAACTAAGGGAACTATCTTAGCAAGCTCTACCCTTGCCAGGAACTACAGCTCTGATACCAAAAATGTAACCCCCATCGTAAATGTGATTCAAAATTTGTAATTAAAATGAAATAGAGACCAATAAAACAAAACTCACTATCGATCCTGTCCTTATGGTAGGGTTTCACAAACATTTTAAAAATTTCTCCTTCCTTAGTCTCAAATTTCATAATTTGAATATAATTACCCTGAGCAGTTTAATCACATTTAAAAATATCAGAGTGTGAAACAGAAATCCCGAAAACCTGTAGGACATGCATATACTAACTATCAGGTTTATAACTTCCAACTAGGGGATTACATACCGTAATCAAAATATTATTTACATCCAAAAATAATATACAGTAATCCCAAAATCCAAAGTGAATAGCCAACAATCCAAAACTACTATCTCTATAAGGTTCTAGCCACTCCTAGTTGTCTGTTTCTTCTTGAAGCCACTTGCCCTGTCTGTAAGTTTAGTCAATGGAAAGAATGAGATTCAAAAGAATCTCAGTAGTAACAAATCACTCATACAACATGTAATCACCTAGCATGTAAGTAAATCATCAAGCAGCATCACATCATAAAACACAGCACGCAGGCAGCCATATATGCACACAATCATATAGTCTCATCCCCCGGATTCCACCGCCCTGAAGGTACGATCCTCCCACTCTCACCACCGATGGGCCGCAGGTGATAGATTCACAAATAGCCTTTCGGCTTTCACATATAGCCTTACGGCTTTCACATAGTCTCATCCCCCAGATTCCACCGCCCCGAAGGTACGATCCTCCCACCGTCAACACCGATGGGCCGCAGGTGATAGACCCATAAACAATGATCAAACAAACAGACCATGTATCACATATAGTATACCATAGAGAGTCACTACCTTGTTCTTTCCTGACTTGCTCTGGCACCGTTCGATCACGACCAAGGCAAATGTCAAAGCCTATAAACCAAAATCAAGGACGATAGGTTATTCTCTTTTTCCAAATTCTTATCTTCATTTTACTTTAAGTTGGCTATCATTTGAGCTCTTTAGGTGGCCACTAGAAGCCTAGACATATTCCTAAAGGGTTGGGAACACTTGACCAAAGATCCCTTTTTGGGAGCAAAAGTACTGATTTCTGGCTGATTCACTCGAGTGAAGAAGACCACACTCGAGTGATTCCCCTACTTACACTCGAGCCCTGGCGAGTGAGACACAGAAAGTGTGTACCCGAGAGCACTAACATACCTTGGAGTGACCAGTTTACTCGAGCACTATCCTCAGCACCCAAGTGACAATACACATTCACCCGAGTCCTATAGAGTGAGGTGCTGAGAGTGACTACCCGAGAGCATTGTTTTGTAAAGGAATTTAAGTTTTGAAGATGTAAACTTAAGTCTATTCGATTATCAAATGCATTTCACAAGTTTACAGAAAGTTGCTGTGAAAAATTGCTGATGCACTCGAGTGAGGAAGTTGCACTCGAGCATTGGAAGAATTAACACCTGACTATGGCTTGACACTCTTGCAAATGTTAGGCAGAAGCTAGTTCAGAAAGTGAAATTTAACTGATGCATTCGAGTGAGGTGAAGCACTTGAGTTCAGTAGTTTGAAACACTTGAGTATGTTTCTTCACTTTTGTAAAGTATCATACAGAAGCTGATGAAGAAACCTGAAAATTTACTGATGCACTCAAGTTCAAGTGACGCACTTGAGTGATTTATGCTTTTACGCTCAAGTCCAAGAAGTGTGTCCATGCAAGTATTTCATAGAGTCAAGTAGAATCCAAAACTGCCTATGCACTTAAGTGAGGGACTCAACACTTGAATAATGGTAAGAAGTGCACTCGAGTCCTGAAAGTGCAACCATACAAGTGTCTTCTAGAGAGGATATAAGACACCGAAACCATGAAGTGCACTTGAGTGTCATGTACATACACTTGAGTAAGGGACTAACACTCGAGTCAAGAAGTAACACTTTCATGTGAACATCTGCAATCTTGCATGCTGAAGCAAAACCATAAAACTTCATCAAGCTGACATGTGATGGTGCACTTGAGTGAAGGGTAAGGCATTCAAGTGTAGACTTGCACTTCCAAGGCAAACTTTACACTTTTTGTAGGAACCAAGAGATGCTGAACAGCCTGAGCACTCAAGTATTGAGATGGTGCACTTGAGTGTGGCATGAACACTCTTGCAAGTGCCAAGCTCACTCTTGCAAAGTGCTTGGCAGAGACAACCTGAAAATGTGACAACAGTCAAGTGCACTCGAGTGAGACCCAAGAACTCGAGTGTGACCACCTAACACTTGAAAGTTATTCCCATACACGTGAAAGTGTTATCAAGAATTCAAGATAACTCTGTATAACCATGCAAAAATCAAAGAGAACTCGAGAGAGAACTCAAACACACTCGAGTGAAGAAGGAAGCACTCGAGTTCATGTGTCTCAAAAGCAGAGTTCAATACAGAGTCATAACGAACAATCTGAATATGGTTAAAAGATATTTATTCATTATGTTTTCACTTGCTATTATACCTAAATGTTATCTAACATATATTTCAAGTATGAAATAGGAAAATAAACATTCGAATTATAGTTTCAAATGAGAAGGTCAATTGTTGCAAACATTATCATTACACACCGACTGCCAGACAACTATCATTACATGCAGTTGACCTACCATGAACAAATGTCTGAAAATACAAACGCCCATATCCCGCTCCACAACGTGACATTCATCTCGCTCCTCAATGGCACGTTACACAACGGCTACTTTAGACTTGCTATAAATTTAGAGCATCAGAAACAAATGAATTAAGAACACAAAACGAGAGCATACCCTAAGAATTTACATTAGTCTCTATTTTCCATATTTGTCTCTGTATTCATTTTGTACTTCAGTGTTTATCATATCCACTCTGGGAGAGAGTCTATATACACTTCCAAATTATATTTTCATTTAATCTCAAGGTAAAGGGACCTTGAGAGGGTAGATTTCCTTACGAGGGAAGTAGTTGAGAAAATTTCTAGTAAGACTTTCGGCTCGTAAGACTTACAAGGTACAAGAAGGAGAGAATGTTGCTGCTTATAAGACATGCATACGTAAGTAGGAGAGAAAGGTCACAGGGATTGTTCTACACATAAAACTTGTCGTAAGGAGGAGAGAATATTCTAGGTGTTAGAGTATTTCTGCTCGTAGTCCTTGCTAGGACGATTGATGTCTTGTGGCATTCCAAGAGCCCACTGAATCTAGGAAGAATAGTGAAAATCTCAGTAGGTCTTGATCTTTGAGGACTGGATGTAGGCTTGGTTTTTGGCTGAACCAATATAAATCTCCGTGTGCTGATTCTCTCATCTCTACTCTCTCTTCATCTATTTCATATCATCATAACGACCAAAAATTTTATTACATCACCCAATTTACCCGCCCTCTTAGATGAATCTTGACTCTTTCAATACCTAGCGCTATGATGATATATGAACTCCATGTTATGCACTAAATGTTGTTGTGATGATTCTGCTATATGATGACTATATGGCATGCATTATGATGTTACATTTATATGATTGATTACTTGTTACTGTTGAGATTCTTTTGAATCTCACTCTTTTCTCTAAATAAATCTACAGTACAGGCTAGTAGCTCGCAAGGTAAGAAGGTAAATATGGACAGCTAGAGGATGAAGCTGAAGGACTTTAATTTATTGTTAGTTGTCTGTTTTAAGTTTTTTGGATTTTTTTTGGAACTGTATATGATGTACATAACTATGTAAACCTGACAATAGTATAGTAGTAGAACCAGTAGTACTAGTAGCTTGTAAGAGAATGGTGACTATATAATTGATAACACTTCTGTTTGACAAAAAAACATTAACTAAAGAACACATTATGAGACTTAAGTAGAGACATGCTCGCATACTCTGATAAAATGGATTCAAGTCCAATGGGACTTAGTGAGATAGTGAACGTTTATGAAATTGTTTTGAAAAATTTTATTACACTCAAAATTCCCTACCAATCCCAAGTTCACCTCCTGAGATAGGTTCAAAAGTTGTGAATGTATTTTCAAAGTATGTTTTAATCCGGGATCAAACTTTGGTTCCATAATTGATTTCACTACTCTTTTGCACTCATTTGGGTCTATTGGACATAAGGTTTTACATCATGTATGTCAAGGTGGAGGTCATGTAAGGATATATAATGCTTAAAAGTAACGATTAATTACACACACTGTCAAGTATTGAGAGGCGGAATTCATGAAATCACAAAAATAACAGTTGTAGTTAATAAGCTTAATTTATTTAGTGACAAAAGTAACAGTTCTTTCAAAATAACTGCCATGTAACACTTACAAATGATTCAACTTCCAACCTCTTCTTATACCAGCGAAGACAAAACATAACGGTCTTCAGAAACAACCATCATGCAACAATTTTCATAGGTCACAACCCTTTCATAACATCTATTAGACCTCTATTTAAACTCACCTATTTCTTGTGATTCTTACTACTTTTCTGTATCGGCCTCCTCCTTCTCCCCATAATGTTAACATCCTAGGGAGCTCTTCCTCCACCGCCACCCCCTCCTCCTTCTCTTCCTATTGTATTGTTGCTTGTTTATATGTTGTTTATAAAAGTAGGGGGAATCAATAGCAGTACCCCCTAATTTTTTTAAAAAAAATATTACAAATATTTAACAATTATTAGCTAGAACTATAATATATATTTCCAAAATAACTAATGGTTTCTTGCAATAATCATTATATATGTAACAATGGAGCAATATATTACGGGTGTTATATTTGAACTATTTTAAAGTTAAACTTTCCCCTATATTTAAACATCTCTCTGCTTCTTCATTTCATTCATTAGCACACTAGTCTTAGGTTAAAAGTAAACCCCAAACCTACCAACCTCGGAACCTCAATACTTTAGTCATCTTTTCCAGTTGTCGATCGTCATTTTCAGTCAAACCACACCATCCACAAAGCCTTCTTTGTGCTTCTCAATGACATCTACGCAAGCCCTAACGTGCATTTTTGTTCATTACAACACTTAAGGTTTATTGTAACCAACCACCCTCAAAACCCAACTTCTTCGGTTGGATTTTCCATCAAACATCAGTTGTTTTTAGTGGAGCCACACAATCCAAAGTATTTACTATACTTTTGTTAGCAACAGCTATACGAGTTTCTTTGGTTGCCCTTACTCACATTTTCATTCTTCAACCCTAGCCAGGTCAAATTTCTTTGTGTGGTCTATTCTAATCATATGGAGGTATGACTTCCCTTCTCCATTCTGCTTTCGCACTTATTATTCACTTCATGTTTTGTAGCTAGGTTTTGACCTAAGGCATGCTTATGTTTTGTAGCTACAAGCCACATGTATAACTTACAGGGGAAGAACACGATTCACAACTTTCTCTATAGGCAACATGCATAACTTATAGAGGGAGAGCATGATTCATAACTCACTTCTCCCTCATAATCATGTTAGCTTAGAGAACTAAAGGCAACCATCAATCCAAGTTAGCTCTTCCAGTGTTCACCACATAATGCTAGTGGGATGAGTTGTGCTTGTGTTGTATGCTTGAACTTGTTACTTGGCCTAACCACCTTATTATCATACCATCTATGACAAAAAAAGTATATCATTATATATATATATATATATGCATTTGATAGAGTTTCTACTTTTACTTTGCTTGTTGGATTTTACTGTATAATAGAACAGAAGCTCACACATTGAGTGCAATTTGGAATGAATCAAAACATTCCTGACTTTGTGGCTAGGTTCAATGGAACTCCCTACCATAAAGGGCTCAAGGGGTAAGTGGCTTCAAGCAAGACTTGATAGAGAAGGAGAGATTAGATCTATCAAACACCATATGCAACTTAACAAGAAGGTGTATATGGAATACTATAGATCTAACCCCTCCTTCTCTATAAACTCTTCTTATGGCTACATACCCCTTGAGCCCTTAACAATAGGGAGTTTCATTAAGCCTATCCACGAAGCCAAAAATGTCTTGATTGGTCCCAAATTACACTCGATATATCTTCGTCGAACAAATATAGCACCACATATATGATGGTTCAAAACCATGATGTATGGCAATAATAACTGTCACATATCATGATTTCTGTAGCAAGCCATGATGTATGGCAGTAATAACCATCACATATGGTGATTTCTGTAGTAGTGTCAATTACTCCCTTCTGCTCTCTCTCTCTCTCTCTCTCTCTCTCTCTCTCTCTCTCTCTCTCTCTTTGTGGGGAACAATAGCTAGCCAAATCATATAGATCAAAGTTTTAGTTAAAATTAATTAAAAGTAATAAATATGTAATAGATGTAATCCCCCTCACCCAAAAATATAACTTTATTGATGAAGATGATGAATAAGTAAGATAATGAGTGGGAAAAGAGATGAGAGAGTGATTGGGAAACAAGATGAAAGAAATATGTAATTAATTGGGGGTAAACATGAAAACTGCATAAATAACAATATATTATAATTGTAAATAACAAAAAATTTATAAATAAATTTAAACCATTAAAAAGTAACATGAAAAATTAAATGCCTAAGATCAAAAGTAAAAAAAAAATTATAAAACATTCTAATAAAAGCATACAGAGTTGAAGTATAAATACATAATTTTAATAGTTAAATTTATTTAGGGAAAATTGTAATCAAGTCCTAATTAACAAAATTAATTACAATAAGATCCCTTGAAATCATCAAATTGCAGTGAAGTCTCAAGGAACAAGAGTGCTATTAATTCCAAATGTGAAGGTACAATTTTTCCCCAATGACAAGTTTAGAGCAAGCAATGTAAGTTACATGGAAACCAATGACAAGTTTAAAGCAACCAGTGGCAAGTTATATGGCAAAAACATAAGTTTCCTAAATAAATACCATAGACATACAAAGATTGTTAATTTTATGATTTATGTTGTTGTTTCATTGAGTATGAGGGATGGTTTAGATTTCTGCTATGTTTTTGTGGAGATTGTGCTATTTTTTTATGTGCTTAGATAAGGATGAATGTAAATCATGAAGCGTTATGTGTTTATAACTCCTGTTATGCGATTTTAGAATATGTCATCAATACACTACCCTAAAGTTGCTAATGTGGCTCATTTAGTTGCCAATAACATTTTGTTATGCAGGGTGATAGAAAGGATGACGAGTACATTTGGAAAGTACATATTATATTTCTTGCATATAGGGGGACAATTTCTAAATGAAAAAGAATGTGATTTGCAATACATGGGGGGTAGTGTTTGAACAAAAACTATAAGGAAAACATTATGTATGAGGAGTTGAGAACAATTGTAGTATCTAGTATCAATTGTTAGATAAGAAAGTAGTGGAAGTACTATGAAATTCACACTAACCTTTGATAATACAATAACCTTTGTGGACCTTATAGATAATGAAGGAGTAGAACATTTTATTAAATTCAATGTAGAAAGTAATCATGTGTATGTAGGAGAGAATGTAGATAACAGTATACAACCAACAAGGAATGATGCAATAGTGGAACAACATATGTAAGTTGTATTTGCTTTTTGAACTAATATTTTATGTAGTCACTTGTTGTCATATAACTTGTCACTGGTTTCTCTAAACTTGTCATTGGTTGCCATGTAACTTGTCATGTTTCTTTAAACGTGTCATGGTTTTCATGTAGTTAGTCATTAGTTGCTCTAAACTTGTCATTGGATGCTCCAAACTTATCATTTGGGCAACATTGTACATGCATGTTTGAAATTAATAACACCTAGGTCCCTTGGAACTTCATTGCAATTTGATGATTTCAATGGATTTTATTTTAATTAATTATGTTAATTGGGACCTAGTTACAATTTAGGAAAATCCCTATAAAATACGCTCGAAATCACTAAATTCCATTTCAATGCAGCGAATTTCAAAAACCCAAATCAGTCATGTGTCAGTACGGAATGAACAGTGCAGGGGTGCCAATAGACGCTTTTGCCCTTCAGCCCTCATTCTTGCCACTTTCAGAATAACAACACGAGCCTCTTAATTAACAACTTCGTCTTCTTGATTAACAACTCCAGTTTCATCCTTTTTCTTTCACAATAACAATACCGGTCTTGTTATTAACAACATCATATTCTACATTAACAACTCTCATTTCTTATTTCACAATTTCATAATCTAAGTTTCAGGGCCAATAACAACACTTCTTTCTTTATTAACAACACCATATTTTACATTAACAACACTATATTTTGAAGATGTGAATATGTGAAAGAATAAAGCAGAGTTGTTAATCAAGAACCCGAAGTTGTTAATTAAGAAGCTCGTGTTATTATTCTGAAAGTGGCGAGAGTGAGGGCTGAAGGGCAAAATCGTCTTTTGGCACCCCTGCACTGTTCATTCCGTACTGACACATGACTGATTCGAGTTTTTGGAATTCGCTGCACTGAAACGGAATTTAGCGATTTCGAGCGTATTACCATCCCATTGCATGGTCTAAAAAGTCCAATTTACCCTTTAGTTTCCCTTGTCTTTGTTTCACTTATCTCATTTCACTTGCCGTATCACGTCACAACTGCCACCGCCACAACCTGTTCCTCTTCCACCGCCATCACCTCCACCCTCTGTCGCCACCACTACCTCCTCCACCATTGTCACCTCCACTTGCCGCTGGCCCACCGCCCGCTGCCGTCGCCGCCACCCTCACCCCCGCCGCCCACCGCCGCCACCACCACCACCTCCTCCTCCTCCTCCTCCGCCACCCCTGGCCCCACCACCCCTGGCCACCGCCACCGCCACCACCTCCTCCTCCACCCCCACCACCCACCACCTCCACCACCTCCTCCTCCGCCGTCACCCCTGGTACCACTACCCCTGCCCACCGCCACCGCCACCACCTCCTCCTCTACCCCCACCGCCACATCCTCCTCCCCCACCACCCCCATATTGCCACCGCCGCCACCTCCTCCTCCACCCCAGCCGCCGCCGCCACATCCTCCTCCTCTGCCACCCCTATCATTGTCACCGCCACTACCTCCTCCTCCTCCATCCCCGCGTCGCCGGCTTGTAACTATTTTTTCTACAAAGATTATATTAAGGGGTAAAATAGACTTTGTGTAATATATTAATTTTAAATAATTGTTAAAATATTAACTCATTGCACGTTGCTTAAAAATCAAACCAAACACTACCCCTGTAATTAATATTGCATTGCATTACCATTGTATCCCATTGCACTGCACCGTAGGGTGTAATAGGATCGAACCAAACGGGCCCTAATACAAACACACTCTTAATGCCGTTCAGCCCCTGTATATTATATTATATTATATTATTATGTATGCGAAAATATGTATCGTGTTTTACCATCAAGGAAAATTAAGCCCGCCATGGGCCCGTAAAAAGAACATGTCATAACAAGCAGGCACGTCATGACTACTGTAAAGTGCTTTTTCTTTTTTACATTCAAAAGCAAGTTACCTTTTGTTTTGTTTTTTTTTTTTTTTAATTTCAACCAGGCGATAACTTAATTTAGGATTAGATTAATGGAAATAGCACAATTCAAAGCCTCAATGCGTCGGTAAAATTAATTCAGATAAAATATTGAAATTAAATATATATATATATATATATACACACACACATATATATAGAGAGAAAATCACCTTAATAAGTTACAAAATAAAGATAAAAAAAATTTTGTAAGTATCTATATTTTTTCTCAATTTTTAAATTGGTGCTTGTGCATTTGTTCTTAATTTTTGCTTTATTAACAATATTAACCCCTATAACTTTGCTATGTTACATGGTTAACCCTTGGAAAAGAGTTAACGATGACAACATAGTAAAGTTAAAGTATTTAATTAAGAGATAAAAACACAGATACCAAGTTAAAAATTGAAGGAAAGTATATGCATCTCTACAAAATGAATTTCTCTAAAATAAATATGAGCCTTTTTTAATATATGCGCGTCTTTCTCTATCTTCAATAATATTAATGGGAATTATGATTCAGAAGAGATTCTCGTTCGGTTGTAATCAGTGATCCATACTAGTGCAAAATACAAGTAATCTCTAGATGACAATGGTGGGAAGAAAAAGACGCCTTAGCTTTATCTAACTAGCTGGACTGCAAAAGGAGACATACACTCACAGGCCAAATCAACTTTGCCAAGCAAATCTTTGCAATATAATAGACCATTATACTTTTTATGTGTAAGCTTGGTGGATTCCAAAACATATCGTTCATGGTTTGCACATATGGACAAGCAAATTAATCTTTTAGTGCTATAATTTTGACCTTAGTTCTTAAACTCTGATTCAGTACAATTCAGTCTCTACAATTTTGACTGTTGAAACTCGGCCTCAAAACTTTAACTCACTGTGGTTCAATTCATAGCCTTAACCATTTTAAACTTTAATCCCTAATGATTTTCATGAAATATATAATTTTTAATTTATTTTATATATAGGGACTAATGCTTTAGATAGTCAAAATATAAAGATTGAGTTGTTCTGAGTTAAAGTTTAGGAACTAAGTTATAACTTAGTTAGAATTATAGAGAGTAAGTTATACAGAATTATAGTTTAGCATGTGAGTTAGAATCAAATTAAAACTGCGGGATTAAAAAATTAAGTTTCCCATGTTGACAGAAATCAAAGCCAAAACAAATTGCTCATCACATGCGGAACCAAACACATGTAAAGGCGAGAAAGAAAGAACGATTCGATAGCGATAGGAGGGACAGAGAGATTACCAAAATCTTTGATAAAAATTCAGGTCAGCTTCTTTTCTCCACTTCGCTTGTGTAAAGTATACCCAGACCAGTACAACTTTTTAGACCACAAAGAGGGAATCTATAATTTATGAAAAAAATGGTCAACAAAAGAAAACTAAAAGCAGCTTCTTATATATTGTTAGTGGATATCCACAGAATAATGCATAAACCCTCAAGCATATGCTAGTGTGTTTCAGTGTGGTTTATTCGGCTCTCCAAAACGATATAAAACACTGTGGAACTTATCGGTGCAAGACCAGAGCTAAGTGAGGCACGAAGGAACAAAGAAATGGATCAGTACAAAACTGTTTCCATAAATATTATAAGCAAATTAGCTGTAGGGCATCTCTCTCCTGGCAGGAAAACAGAGAATGAGAACTCATAAACTTTTGATCTGCCGAGAATGTCAATGACTTCTTGCCAAAGGAGAGTTGCCCTTTGGCTGATTTAGCTTAATCGCTCAAGTTGAAAGCTTATACTTCCGAATATGGTTGAGGTAATTTCTTTTCTGTACCACTTATCAGAAGCTATAACGTTAAATAGCTTAATGAAAAAATAGGGGATTTTCATTTAAGTCCATGAGAGATTATTTGCTGGTTATTTAGGCTCTGGTTCCTAAAATTTTGCAGTTTATTGTATGTGCTTACGGTTTTGTTCCGATGTTGGTTTGCCCTGCACATGCAATTGACTCCAGAAATCCTTCTTATATTTGACAGCATTGACATGCTTCCTCTGTTTATTAGAGCTGTCAACATGGTCTAGCACAGTCCTAAAGAGTCGGGCTTAAAAAAGTCGGGCCAAAAAATCATTATATTATTGAAGCCTGACTCTTAGACATTATGGCTCAAGGGCTTTCATGTATTTTTATTAAATTTTAATTATACAGAATTTTGAAATATCTAAAAATAAAGTAATAAATCTCTTAAAATTTCTGGTTCAAATCTTATATATTAATAAAATGAAATATCAAACTATTGTCCAAATTTCAAAAACTAGTACAAATCAAACTTCAAACACTAATAAACTATAGTCCTAACTTAAAAATGATCTAAACTAAATAATTTACCCCCTTTTATAGTCACACATAAAAAACTTTTAATAGTTAAAAAGGCAAGGAAAATCTCATAGTTACTATTTATAAAAAATTTACGTATGATTGTTAAATTTCTTTGTTGCAATATTATTTAACCTAAAATTTGCTTTGATAAAGTCTTGAAAAGAGATTAAAAAAAGTAAGATTGAAATTATATTGTTTTAAGAAAAATACTATGCCCTCTTGCTTTTAGGGAGTTACATTGTTCTATGTGCAGCGAATGCATGAATCAAGTCTGAAAAAAAAAATGCATGCATGAATTAGAGCAAAATATGTGTACAACGTCATTAAATGCATGTGGAATGATTAGAGCTAGATGTATTAACCTCAAGTTGAACCTTTAGGCCTGTTTGGTATGAAGCACTGGGGTTAGGGATTGGGATTGGATCAGGGATTGAGCCAGAATATATCGTTTGGTTTGAGAGACTATGGATAACTAGGGGTTGGAAGTAACACGAAAGTGAGATTGCTGCAAAGTCACCTTCCCCCTGATATTACGTTTTCAATCTTGAGATTGCAAATTTTAGAGACAAAAATATCCTTGTTTATAATATTTTTTTGAGAAAATACCCTCTATCAAGTTAACCCTAAATTAGAACTCATCACTTTATTTCATCACTTATCATTGAACCCAACAACCTCAACAACCATGGCACCAATAACAACACAGCCTTAAAATATACCCAAGAAACCTAATGCCAGAGGAAGACCCAACGTATGAGCATGTAAGATTCAGAAACAGGTAAAATTAAATAAATTGATCCAAAGGCTTGTCAAGCAAGTATAATAATGATACAACATACATAAGAACAAGAATTAAATGTATGTTGATCAGGATAAGTAATTAGAAACATATACATGCACTTACGGATGAAAATGACAGGATCGCCATTCATTTTATATCAATTTATTGGGCATTTGAACATAAATGCAGAAGACAAAGGAGTCTAAAGACTAACATCTTCGCATCAATCATGCAAACGAAATAATTACCAATCAACCTCGTTATATAATGAAATTTAGTTGCTAGGCAAAGATCAGGTATTACTATATAAACAAATCCCGCATGCAAAACTCAGTCCTATGAGATGAAGACAACGAAGAAAAATCCAACGCACATGGCATCAAAACTCTAGATACCTTAGTCATTAAATGATGGCTCTCGCCAGTAATGCTCAAAAGACAAATTTGAAACACAAAGCAAAACAAAACTAGAATTATACAAGTGATCGGGATAGAACACCAGTTCACAGTGAGAGAAGTACGAAAGGATCCTAAGTTAATTACTCGTATGATAGTGAAAATGAGTGCATAGAAACGAATAGCCTCCAATTCGAAATTCAGCAAGGCGGCATAAAAGTAAGTTTATCAATACAAGTATGACCGACACACAAGAACAAATAAATCCAAACCAAATGCGATAGATAGTCGAATTCTAGAAATTTGAAGAGAAGAATGATAGAGAAACCACCTATCAAAGTCGAAGACCCGTCTATGACGGACATCGAATTCCAAAAACCATCTACGACCGACAGTGAAGGATCAGTTTACATCTAAGCAATAGACAAAGTTTGAGATTTAGGGCATGAGTATTTGGATCTTTTCATAATTAGTGACTATTTATTAAATAAAATTAATGAAATCATTCTATCCAATTATTGCTTCGTACCAAACATATTTTTAAAGCATCAATCCTAGTCTCAGTCCCAGCGCCAATCCCAATCACAGTTCCAATCATCAAAATTCAATGCTACGTACCAAACAGGGTCTTAAAGTTTGACGGAGGCATACGTGTCAAGTGTGAACTAAAGTATCTAGTTTTTTTTCCAAGAAAAAGGTGTGTTTCATAACAATAGTGAGTACTATTATTTTAAAAAACAAAAAATAGGAGTTAAAAAGGCTTACCCATGACCCTAACGGGCTAGCCCTTTTAGTTTTAAGCCCAATAGGCTAGCCATTTTAACCCCAATTTTCTTTTGCACCCCTTAAAATGGAAGCACGGCCCTCCACTTAGACAGGCTTAAATAGATTAGCCCGACGAGTTTGGCTCGTTTTGACGGCTCTACTGATTGTTAATATTAGAGTTAGATAACTAATTTGTGAATATTAAGGAAATTAGTTTATTTAGTTATTTATAACAAATATATATTGGTTTACCTAAAATATTTTTTTTAAGCATGTGCATTTTAAACTACCTTTGATTGAAAAAAAAAAAATCTTTTTCATATATTTGTGCAATCAATCGAGAATATCTTGGGGAGAAAATTAAAAATTTGGAGGGACAAAATGGATTAAAGTTTTATATTTATTATCAAAATAAACTACTTAGTTACCGATATATTTAGGTCTAGAAGTAGTAATTAACAAATCTATTACCTCACAACAGATCTTTTACCTCGCTGAAACTATGCTAGTAACCTTCACAGTGCTCTCATCCTCCCGTGAAGATGATGACTGAACCCAACTGCCTCTCTCCTTGCTCTCTTCGCCCCCAGAAGACAAAGACCCCTATATATAGGTTAGGTTCCTAAATCCTCATTTAAAAAAGTGATATATTCCTCTAGCAAAATAAAATCAACAAGATAAAAAAATAAAAAGACAAAAAAAGATAATGATAATGATAAATGATGATGTGGTGATAATGATAATAAACTGAAATATCTTTTCTCTTTTTTATCTTATATTATTCTTTTATTATGAATATCATTATTTTTATCCTTAATATTAAAATCATTATTTTTATTTAAAACTTTGATATTTATAATGAAATCCCCTAAATCATGTACCAAATTGACATCTTATTAGAATCTCACTCAAATCCCTTTAATCTATCATAGATAACTCCTAAATATATTAAAACATATCTTAAATTTATCTGAAAATAAGGAGTCATCATAGTCTCTGGTATCAAAGCTTGTTATTAGAGCTTGGTATCAAAGTTTGGTCTTTTAATAAAGTTACTTCTATCATAAAGCCTATACACTATGTGTAGGTGGAGAGAAAATTAGATCAGGAGAAAAGGAAGAGGGAAAATAATAGGAGGGAAAATATTTTTTTTTTCTTGTTTCGATTAGATGAGCAAATAGTGGGAGAGAAAAGTGGAAATGAAAAAATGGGGTAGGTCTCATGCATTTACCTCCCAACATTGAAGAAGAAAAAAAAATCAATTTTCCAAAATTATTTGACCCTACCTGATGCGATCACCACTCATCTAGACCGTTCTTTTTTAACCTTTGGAACCCTACATCAGAACCTCTTAATATATAATACTCCCTCCGGTCCATAATATAAAGCACTTATATAAAAAAAGGCATGATCCAGAATATAAGTCACCTCATGTTTAATTAATGCTTTTTTTTTCCTGTTTTACTCATGTAATTAATATCCACTTTCTAAGTTTGCCTCACTTATTATATCCCCTTTTTAAAATAACACTCTCAATATAATTAAACACATTTATCAAAAATGATAAGAGTGGAAAAAAGTTGTATTTTGAGACAAATTAAATGACTTAACCATCATTTCTTATTTCCCGTGATATATTTAAAATGCTCTATATTCACTACAAAAAAACACTTAATTTCCAACGGAATTTACGATGGAATCAGCTTTTCCGACGAAATTTCACAACGGAACACGTTTCCGACGGAATTGATTCCGTCGGCAATAATAGCGTCACAAAAAAATTTGCAATTCCGTCGGAAATTTCCGACGAAATCTTTTCCATCGCAAATTCCGACAGAATTGATGGAATCCAATTCTGTCACAAATTTCCGACGGAATTCGTTTCTGTCGTAATTTTTAAAAAAAATCGAAAATTATTTTTTAAAAAATCAAAAAAAAATTTAACTTTTTTTTTAATTTACAAATTCCATGTGTTTGTCCTCAGGGTGCAGACGCCTTCGTGTCCGAGTCAGTTGTGCCGAAATGAACCTGTGTTATATTATTACATATATATATATATATATATGATATTATCATATATATATATATAAACATACATACATATAATTAACTAATTATATACATATAATTAATTATTAATTAAATATAATATTATTAAAAATAATGAAAAATTTAAAAAACGAAAAAAATTTATATATTTAAATTAAATAATTTTTTAATTAAAATTATTTAATAAATAATAATTTAATATTATAAATATTATTTTTAATAAAAAATTATATATATAATATTAATAACATATATATTAATAAATAATAATATAATTTTAATAATTAAAATTAAATATAATTATTTAATAATTAATATTTTAATTTTATAAATATTATTTTTAAAAAATTAATAATTTTTAATTTTTCAGAGGAAATTTCTGACTGAATTTTCCTTTGTTTTCTTCTTCACCCATTAATAGAAAAACTCTTCAGATGAGGAACAAAGGAGGTATGAGACGAAGAGCTTCAAGGACATGCTTCGTTAGCCGATTTGTTCGGAAGCTTCACGAAGATCGGGTTGTTCAGCAGCTCCGTCTTTGCAACTCTCTGATTGGATAGTGATAGTAGAGATGAGGGCGTTGATGTCAAAGGAGGATGGGGAGAGGAATATTAGGGCATGTTTGTTTGGGCGTTACGATTGCTTATAAGTTGCTTTTTACATAAATCGAGACACAACTCCTCTCACATACTTACTTTATATACCGTAAATCACTATTAAAAAGCAACTTATAAGCAATCCAATCACTAAAACAAACATACCCTTAAGATGATGGCATTGAGAGAATTGAAGGTGAGAAATGGATTTTTTTTTTAACACTTTATATCAGTGGTACAACTAACTGGTGTAAAAGCAAGTGAGTACAATAATACAATCTCCTGTAATTAATATAAGATTCTGTACGTACCAGTCCTAAATTTCAAAATCAAATGATTCTAGCTCTGAATATGAATATTGCCATATTGGTATTAATCACAATCATGAAACTGTTACAGAACTTAAGAAATCATAAAGATAACAAGCAACAATAAGGAAATAACCAACTGCAATACAGAGAGAAAGCAAACAGAATCATTCTACACAACAGAAGAGAGAGAAGCACAGAATCTCAGAGAGGGAAGATCTACACAACCATTGCACACCCTCCCATGACAAAATTTGTCTCTCTTTATATTGAGAATCATTCTCCAAATCTCTTAGCCTCCACGGTATTTTCCTGGACCGAGCACTTCTTCTAAGTAGTTTGGGCTCATTTCTTCGAATTGGGCCTCCTTCAGCATCTAAATTCTCATGTGACCCATTAGTGATTGTCATAGATTGACTTTAAAGTTCAAATTGAACTAAAACAAGGATCTTATATCAAGAAGCAGATGTAGTAATTTTTGTAAAAAAATTTAAATTTTCCGCATCGATTATAATTATAACCCTAGTAGATTAGATTTTGTACGCCAAATAAAAAACTGGTGTAGAAAGTTCAGGACAACTACAACTTATTTACACAAATATCACCTATTACACTTTTTATCCCATTAACTGATGTAAAAACGCTTTTTTTCACTAATGTCACAATTTAAATTAATCTCCACCACTGCAGAAAAAAGGACTTTCGATGCAGCGATGACTAAAAAACTCACCTCTGAAAGTGAAATCTTTACTGGCAACTTTAGTTATCGCTAAAAGTGTCATTATTAACAGTGACTTAGGGAGACCTTTAGCGATGACTTTGAGTGTCACCATTGAATAATCTATCTTTCAAAGATTGCAGATAAGTTGCTAACTGCCAACAAGTCACTGCTGAACTTGAGACCTTTAGTGGAAGCAATTTAGAGTTGTTGCCAAAATTCAAACTTTCAGCATCAATTTTTAAGAGTTGCCGTTGAAACTAAGACTTTTAGTGGTGATTATATACGTCACCATTGAAGGTCTCACTTACAATAATATATATTTCATCTTACAACAATAATCAATAGGTTCTTTCCACCTCAATGACAGCATGGTTGGACACAAAGAATTGGTCACAAGTTCTATCCAAGGATAAGGTTGGCTAGGGGCCTCTAATGTGCCATCTCTAATGTGTTCTCTATTGTCTCTTTCAATCTCATTCTTCCTAAATGTTTTGTTCTTGTTTCTAGTGATCATTAGATTCTAGATAAAATGAGTAACATTTTAAAATCTTACGGACAAAAAATGGTGAAATTTTGAAATTTTTTATAATTTTTCAAAATAAATAAATATATAATGCCCAATTTTAGAGTACTTTAATTTTCCTTTGAAAAATTGATAAAAAATTTCAAAACTTCACCATCTTTTTGCCAATAAAATATTAAAGTGTCCCTTATTTTATGTAGAATATAATGACCACGAAAAATATGAAGATTGGAGTGCCGGCCTGGCTACAAAGGGGTGACGTGACCGCACACTTGGCAGCCGACTAGTACTTTTCTCCAGATATTCCTTCTAGTATGTTCTGAGCTGCTCTAACTAATAGTGATCTCTATTGGGCCTATATTCCTAACACCTGTATTGACCCAAGTGGGTGGTGAAATTGAATAATTATTCTGTCAAATTAAAAAATGATGCTCAAGGGACACACACATTTTCATGGGCCGTGTATAGGAGTGATACGTCCATTTATTTATTTTGAAATTGAATACAAGCACATCACTCTATAGGACAAGGTAGAGCCAAATTCTCAGCCCAAGAGACATATGCCGCCACAAAAAAAAAAAAAAAAGGTTGCTGAAAGTAAAGGAAGAGGAAATGGAATATAATTTGTGACCATGAACCTTGCAATATCATTCACTAGCTGAGAATCAAATGTAACTCTCAAAATCACTAAACAGGCATATGTATATATGAAAATATATTTCCATTAAAAATAAAGACGTCTTGCTTGCTGCATGTGCTAGATTTAGGCCGATTAGATACATTGCTATATACTCATCACACAAACTAAAAAGCAAGAAAGAAAAAAGATTCGATGCCGATGAAGGTCCCATCAGCAACTAAGAATGTTTGATTATAAGCTTTTTTTTTTTTCACTTCTCTTGTGTAAAAGAAAAAAAAGTCCTAAAGACTAATACCAAAATAAATAAATGAAAAAGTACAAGAACCATTTGCAAAATTGGCGGTGGATATCCATAGAATAATGCAAAACCCATGAACCCTAAAAGCATATGCTGGTGTGTTTCAGTATGGTTTATTCGGGTCTTCCAATAAGCAATATAAAAACCAGAGCTAAGCGAGGCAAGAGCAGTAACAAATTAAGAAACAGAGTTACAGAACTGGGTTCCATTTATAATAAGCAAATCAGCAATAGGGCATCTCTCTCCTGGCAAGTAATTACTAGCTAGAGATTAGTGAGGACTCTCAAAAAAGTCTGTAATCTCAATATGAATTCTTGCCAAAGGAGAGTTGCCCTGTGGCTGCTTTCGCTTAATTATCTCAGCAATTTCTACAAGCTAAGGTAACACTTTTTCTACCCATCTTTTCTCATAAGCTGTAATTTTATTTAGTTCATTGTTATCATTCTCCCACACACAACTTGATGCTATTTAACACAAGTTTTAGTCAGGGATGTTTTTATTTACTTCTCAGTAATGTTCAATTGGGGTTAATCTTTCTTTTCTTTTTTTCTAAAATGGGACATCACGTTTGAAAAAAAAAACACGTGTGTGTGTGTGTGTGTCTTGGATGTGCAAGATGGTTTTGGAGTTCAAGATTTTTTACCAATGAAAATCAGTGGATTGCCACTGCATTTCTTGAAGGTTAGGTTCAGCAATCAAAATGTACCATTTTCCTGTGTAATACTCCCTCCGGTCCTAAATATAGGACAAAGTTTATAGTGTAATTTGCACTACAAACTTTGTCCTATATTTAGGACCGGAGGTAATATCATTTAACTCAGGTAAAAAAAGAAAACATGAACACAAAGATGCGTTAGTCTTAGTAGAATGAAATCAAACCGTTTTAGCTTTGATGAGATTTGGTGCATTTTGATGTCAAGTTATTCAGTCCTCCTATGTGAAACAAGATCATGGAAAGAATCTCTCCTAGTATATATAAGAGGGCATATATGTGCGTGCCATGGGAAAAAGAAAACCAAGGTTTAGGTCCATAATAACTTTTTTTTTTAAGTGAATCCAAACACCTACTTAATGTAACTCACCAAACCTCTTTTTTCTTTCTATGGCTTTAAGCCTCGATCTTCAAGTGGCTATCTCTAATCCGGCCCACCATCCATTAAAGCTCTGTTTGATTTGAAGTGAGGGGAGTGAGAGAGAGGGGCGGGATTTTGCTCCCCTTCTCTTAATGGGGAAGACTAGAAATTTAGAGAGAAAAGGAAAATTTTTTGAAATTTTTCCTTCCCTGTCGTCAAAACCTCTCCCCCCAAATTGGGGAGATTTGGAGTGGAGGCTGAAAAATAATTTCAAATTAGACAAAAATATCTATCAAATTTTATGATAATCTAGATCCGCCCTTTGCTATTCTATTTGAACTCGCGACTGACCAGTGAAGGGTGGACGAAATCACTTCGACAGCCTCCATCTTATTCCTCCTTTCGCTCTCTTCCTCTCCCACATGGTTGCTCATGTGAAGGTTGGAGCTTGTAGACTCATGTTGCTGCTGCTTGTCTTCTCCCTATGCTTTGCAACAACGTCTTGAAGGTTGGACCCTATGAAAGTTTTTTTTTAATATACTATGAGAGATGAGCTGGATATTTACATCAATATATATATATATATATATATTTAAATGTAATTAGAATTTATATTTTAAAGATATATAGAATATATATATACATATATATAGGAGATTCCCCTGGCAAAAAAATATAGGACCTAGATTCACATGATTCTTCATATATTTTTTATTAAACATTTTTTGGTTTGAAAAACAGCTTAAATAAAATAAGAACAAAGTTGTCCATATAAAAATATTTTCCCTCCCCTTCTCTCTTAAACCAAACAATATAATATTAAAATTCCTCCTCTTCCCTCCCCTCTAATCAATTCAAACAAGGTAATATTAAAATCTCTCCCCTCCCTTCACATCCCCTCCTCTCTATTTAAATCATTCCCCTCCCCTCCATTAAACCAAACACACTCTAAGGGTCTGTTTGATATGAGGGAAGAGAAGGGAAAACAGACGGAAGGAAAATATTTTGGAGTCAGATTTAAACAAATTAGAGAAGGGGGATATAAAATTTTAATAAAGAAGAGATGTAGGATAAAAGAGTAAGAAAAATTAATTAAAAACTTTTAACTCCACTTCTTCAATTTTTCTAAATCCAACTAGTAAAAATTTCCCCTCCTCTTCCCTCATGCCAATAAATATCCATTTGTTTGGATTAACTGTGTAGAATTGACTTTGCGCTAGCTGTAGGATTTAAACATACAGGAGAGACAAAATACAAAAGTAATTTTCCATGGAATTCAACCAAGCACTAAAGGACACTATAACTATTTTTTTTCCATCTTGAGTTAAATGTATCTACACAAAATTAGGCAGGTTGCCACAAGGCACTCTCTTTTACCAAGAAAATCACCAGCTTGCTCACAGGTATAGATCGCTTAATACCTCCACTTAAGCTTATCTCCACATCATTGCTCCAAATGGGCACAAACGTATCAGGTTCAAATCAAATATGGGGAGTATGAGACATCAAACATCATATAATTGTCACTTTCAAATCTCTGGGCTCTAATATCACTTTCCAAGAGCCTCGTCACTTTTTCCCAGAAACAAAGGAAAAAATCTAAGGAAAATGGGGGCAAACCAAAAAAAAAAAAATCAATGCAAGGGCACTGTCTGGTCCATTAATTATATATTGATAATGACTTTACCCTAAGACAACAAATTTTGTCAAACTGGAAGATGTTTGATGCATTGGTTAAAAATGATGATGAAATGGGGTAGTAAAACAAAGATAGGAAAACGATATTTAATTTTTTAATAAATTATAAGATTTAAATTTTAATGTATGTATGTATGTATGTATAGATTATTGACTTTATTAAAATAGAATTGAATAGGTTAGAAATCTATTGCAATTTTAACAATATGAGTTACGTTGGTTATTGTAACACTCCAAATTTTATATTCACCAAATATATTATAATTATTTGGGAAATTCAATAAAATGGTGAATATTCATGAATTTAGAATTTATGGATTTTATAAATGTTCAATTTCATGAGAAATTGGACAAAAATAAATATGGAATTAATTTGGGTGATTTAAAAAGCCTAATATTAAGGTCCAAAAATGAAGAAATATTAGAGAAAATATTTGGTCCAAAAATAGATGAAAATTGGCCAAAGAAAAATAATAAAAGAAATTGGAATAAAAAGGTAATGGCAAAATCGTAATTTTGATAATTTAGTACAAAATTAATTATTTTCCGATTAATTGAACTTAATTTAAATTAATTAAGGAAAATAAAAGGGGAAAATATATTTATAATATTTTGGTCAATTTAATATGAATTTATGGAAAATTTGAGCAAAAGATACAATTTTGATCAAAAATGAAACTTTACATATATACGTAACTTGGACAAGTTTTGAAGGCAATTGAGACCATAAGGAGGAACCCCTAAGTGCCTCCTACATGTGGCATAAAGAAGGAAATATTGGTTAGACATGATGGCATGGTTACATAAACGTAGGAAGTTATATCATAAAAATTAGTTTTGGAATTTTTGGAAATTCCATAAATTATTAACATGATATATGATATATTAGAATATATCATCATCACCTTCTTCCTTTAGAATTTCACGCAGAGGACATACCTGAAATAGAGAGAGAAAGTGTGAAAATCCTAGAGAGAGAAAGGAGAAGAAATCTTATAAGGTAAGCCGATTTCTCCAACGTTTTAGCTCATAACGCGTATAACTCCAATCCTAAGCTACTCTTCTTTGTTCTTTAAGTTTTGGAGACTCAAAAATCTGTTGTATAAAGGTTAGGGTTTTAGCCATATTGGGGAAAACCTAGTGGAAGCTTGAGGTAACTTCCAAACCTTCGTATATTAACTATTATGGCTGCTGTAGGCAATTTAATCGGTGAAATTTCGCCGGATTACCATTGGTTTTAAACTTTGGAAATGTGTGTGCCTAAGGGTTATGCTACCCAATTTTAGTTCAAATGGTAGTTATAACTCAATTAGATGGTTAATAAAGTGATTAGGAGTAGAAAGGAATGTGTTTACAAAGCTGAAATCGCAAAACCCTGATTTTTCCCGAAGAATACCATAATTTCGGCCAGGGATGTTGAGGGCCTTAGGGTTGGATTTTCAATAATTTGATGATTCTATTGAATTCACGAGAGAAAATTAGATGGGGTTACAGTTGGCACTTTTTCGGAAAAGGCCGAGAAGGCATAATTACGGAAACGCCCCTGAAACTCTTAAAGCGGGACTACCAAGGGCAATTTTGTAATTTGACATTGAATTTGGTAATTTTGAATCCGGAAATGGATTCCTTGGGTGGAAATATAATAGCTCTAGTCAAAATTTTGGAAAAAGTATAGCCGGGCCAGGGCCCTGAGGGCATTTTGGTAAATTTTCACCATAGGCTAATATAACCACAAGAAACACTATGGTAGTGCCTAAAATGATCATGGATAGGTTATAACCTATTTCTTGTACATTTAATATTTTAGAACCGAGTCGGAAGCTATAAGTGACATGTTTTACGAGGCACACTAAAATGTAGTCTTTGAGATAGTACTTCCTAACCCTTTAGGCATTTGTTTGGACTTCTAGTAGCCACCTAAGGGTCTTTAATGATAATCAAATCTAAGTGTTTTGAAGTCCTTTGAGTATTGGAATAAATGTTAATGCATCGTCCTTAATTATGACTATAGGATTTGATATTTTCCCGGAATGTAGAAGGCCTACACCTGAACAAGAACAGAAAGAACAAGATAGTGACATTTTATCCTATATCATATTTAATGCATTGTTTGTTTGTATTTATCATTGAATGAGCGAGGGGACGTGGTGGTTAGCTCGGCCTTGAATGATTGAGGGGACATGGCGGTTAGCCCGGCCTTGAATATTGTAATTGCTGCATTGTGATATATGCTTACCTGCTTTATTTAATTATGCATCATATACGTAAACTGTTGCTACTGAAATTCTTTTGAATCTCACTCTTTCCAAATAACAATTTTAACCAACACAAGTGGATCTCAGTAGGGGTGAGCATTCGGTTTTTCGGTTCGGTTTTCCATAAAAACCGAAATAACCAAAAAACCGAATTAACCTAATTCTAATAACCGAACCGAAAACCGATTAACCGAATTAACCGAACCGAAGTAACCGAAATATTTAGATTCGGTTCGGTCAATAACCGAATTTACCGATTTCTTTATTTATTATCTATAAAATAAAAATATATATAATTAAATTTTTAAAAAATATTATTTTTTATCCTTAAGATTACATTTAGGGGTAAAATATATAAAATAAATTAACTAGATTTAAAATATCTATAGATTTTATCTAATATTATTGAAAATTTACACCTATTTAATTATAAAAACATGCATTTATCAAATAATATATATTAAATATAAATATATTATATATATTTCGGTTTTTTGGTTTTAACCGAAATTTTTTTCTGATAACCGAACCGAAAAAACCGAATTGAGTTCGGTTCGGTTTGGTTTTCGGTTTCGGTTCTAATTTGCTCACCCCTAAATCTCAGGACAAGCAAATGAGCAAGGACGACTAGAATTGTCGGTGGTAGTCTTAGTTTCTTTTTGGTTTTTTGTTATCATTTGGACAATTGTATATATAGGATTGACCATAGATTTGTAGTTATTGTATAATCTCCGGTATGGGAAACTAATATGGGCAATAATGCCCTGTAAAACTCTTGGGTTAATGATATTATTCCGGGTGAATGTCGGGAATTTTGTTAGCACTATGATATTGTATATGTGACAAACTGAATAGGCCAACAGTTTTTATTTCAAATAAATGGAGATCGTATTGTACAGATTTTTGTAAAAAAATTTTTAATTGCCCTCAATCTTCCATTTACTTATAAAACGAATTTAAACACTAATTATGACCTAGATGATGGTGGGGGATACAATTATTCCCTTAACACATGTACGTAGGCAGTGAAAACTTGTAAATGTATCTTATTATGTATCCACTTCTTTGTAAAATTTTCCTCCACGATTTTATATATGTATTTCAACAAAATTTTTAATTCAAATAATATTAATGTTAAATTTCGTTAATAATATGTAACATTTTCACTTTTATTAGTAGTTGCGGGAATATAGGGTGTTAATTTTACAATTCTCCCCTTAATAATTGTTTGATTGTTACGTTTATCATATATAATACATCTTTACTACAAATTTAATCCTCACTTTATTTGAACATATGTTTCAATAATTAAAATGGGCAATTGGCTTAATCAATATATAGTCAACCAATTGAAACAGTTTTATTCAATATATGTAAAATTATCAATAAAAAGGGCACATTATAGTATTGCCTTTTTTATGTATATTATTTTATTCACTATTTAAAAATAAAGTAGCGTAATGAATTACAGTACCACCTCTGGTCCTAAATATAAAATAAAGTTGATATTTTTGAAGAAATTAAGGAAGCTAATTAAATTAGCTTATAGTATTTATATTTATTTTTTTTTCTCCAAACTAATTAGCTTGACTAACAAACTGATATAATCTAAAGATACACAACAAATGATATAATTAAGTAACTTATTTAACTTTCTTAATCTCCCAACAAAAAATCAACTTTATCTTATATTTAAGATAAGAAGAAGTATCAATTTAGCAAGTGACTGACCAAACTGATGACTTTAAGTATTGCTTGTATGTTCAAATGCAAGTTTTTCATGGAAATCGACTTAACGGTGAAGATATAGATAATTAATTTATATTCTAAAAAATAAGTTAAATTGGTTATATGTAAAAAATATGTTGATTCATCTGAAATACATCTACTGATTATCGCAAAATAATAATATATGTTAAAGGAGATTGAGATTTTACATTTCTATTAATGTGTGTGAGGTTAATATCTTACAATTAATTTTTTTCATATTATATGTTTCCTTTACATCTAAAAATATACTACATTCAGTCTTTTTTTGTTCTCCTTTTTAAGTTGAAGGATTCGAATTCTCATTAGACATAAGGAGAATAAATTTTGTTTTATCGTTAACTAGCATAACACTTTAAATTATATTTCCCTTTCCTAACACTTCTTTACTTCAAAAACAGTGTATGGGACAAAATACCTGTATTTATTCCATTTCAATGATTAACAATATTGATTTTTCAAACTTTTTGGTGATCAAAGTTTTCTTCCACAAATAAATTACTCAAGACTTGTATCATCCCAAATTTTATTTACCAATAATATATTGTAATTATTTTGAGTAATTCAATAAAATGGTGAATATTCATGAATTTGGATCTTGTGAATTTTGAAATATTCATATTCACAAGAAAATGGGTAAATAAATTCAAGAAATGAATTAAATTACAAAGGTGATAGCGAAATCATAATTTTGCTAATTTAGCCCAAGATTAATTATTCTCCAATTAATTGGAGTTAATTTCAATTAATCAAGGAAAATAAAGAAAAATGCATAATTGAATTATTCTTGATGGAATAAGTCAAGAATTGTGAAATTAGGGGAATCATACATAATATAATTATATGAATTATGGAATTTATGAAAAACATTTTTTTTCTCTTCTCCTCCCTAAGTTTCGGCCACCACATGGAAATAAGAGGGAAAATGTAATTCCAAGAAGCACAAATCAAATGCTACATGAATTTCTCAATGATGATAAAGGTGGAGTGTACACCAAGTGAAGATATGTACATGGTGGTTATGATGAGAAGGTATGGCATAAAGAAGAGGGTATGGTTGGAGGTATGGGAAGAGAAATGGTGCATGATAGGTGGTGTAATCTCAACACTTGATTAGATCAAAGGCTAGGAAGAATGAAGACTAAATTAATAAAACACTTTCTCCTTCCTCTTTCAAGACACATTTCAGCCAAGCAAGGGGACAAGAGAGAGAGAAAGAGAGTGAGCTTGTGAAGTTCTTGGGAGATTTAGAGAGTAAGAGGAAGCAAAATCTAAGATAAGAGTTTGAGTTTCAAGTAATTAAGCTTCCTATCTTGTGCAGTTCATCCTCTAATCCCTTATTCTTCATAGAAATCATGGTTTAGCAAGCTAATCTTCAAGGTTGAAGAGAGGGAGGGAGGACGTCCTAGAGAGAGAAACACCAAGAATCAAGAAGTAATTATACCAAACTCAACTTTATAATAGTATGAAGTTGTTGTTGATTATTGTTGTTTGGTTTTTGTGATTTTTGGTTGAGTTGTGAAATTGGGAAAGCCCTAATCCTAAGGGGTTATGCTGCCTAAATTCCTTTAAATCATGATTAGGAAGTGTTTAAATGAGTTAATCAAGGATTAGAAGTGGAAAAGTACAAGTTTTGGAAGTTAAAACAAAAAACTACATTTTTTCCCATTTTTCCTTCAATTTTCGGCCAGAACCAGAACTGGTACTAGGAGTTGGATTTTTATAAAATAAATGATTCCATTAAATTCAGTGGGCAAAAATAGGTGGGATTACAGTTGTGCACTTTTTTGGTAGAGGCCAAAAAGCATAATTACGAAAATGCCATTGAAATCCCTAAATAGGGGCTGTCAAGGATATTTTCATAATTTGACAATGAATTTGGTAATTTTGTGTCCAAAAATGGATTCCTTGGGCAAAAATACATCAGAATAGCCTTAGTCAAAATTTTGGGAAAACATGTCATCAGGCCGGGTACGGCAGGGCCCAGCCGGGGTCCCGGGAGCATTTTGGTAAAATTTTACCATAGACTAATATAACCATAAGAAACACTATAGAAGAGTCTAAAATGATATTTGGATAGATTATGACCTATTTCTGGTACATTTAATATTTTAGGACCGAGTCGGACGCCGGAAATGACACGTTTTATGAGGCACACTGAAAAAGGGGTTTAACAAACTTCGAGGTAGGGACTACCATCCCTCATACACTATGTGAATAATTATATATATTTGTTATTGTATTTCGTGATATGATTGCGTGCTAGAGGCATAGTACCCAGTTGTGGTTCGCTACCCAACAACGGTATATCAGAAAATCTTAGCTATGGCCGATGACTCAGTTAAGGTATATTATCGGAAATCCTAGCTGTACTCGGTGACTCGACTGAGGGAAATATATATGAATCGAATTAAAATTTCATTTTTGCCTAATATAATACATTGCATATTTAATTTTCATATTTTATATGTCGATCGTACGTCTTTATGGGGATTCTTCAGAATCTCACCCTTTTTCAAAAACAACTATCTCAGCTGGTACCAGCAGGTCAAAGGGCAAAGACGTAGACGTCGGGAAGTGAGTGACACGTGCCTCGAGGCGATGACAAGATAATGGTTATAATTTAGCCTATGTTTCAATATTTTAGTGAAATATGTAAATATTAAATTTCCGCTATATTTTTTGTTTTCTGTCAACGAACGATATCGGAATTGTAAACAAATATTTTTATCAGTATAATTGTACCTTTCTGTATGCCCATTGAATTCCGTCTTTATTATTCTTTGAATATCAAAATGGAAACAGGTGTTGTCAAGACTAACCAGAGATGGCAAGGGTAGACTTCTTTTTTTAATTAATAGACAAATTTATTCTAAACAAATAAAATGATGAAAACAATACAAACTTATGTTAATACAACACAAGGACAAAATAGGATAAGGAGGTAAAAACTCTTTATGTTCTAAATTCCGAAAAAGATCAGTTTCAACTCAAAGTGACTTAAGAATATCTTGACTAAATCTGCAATGTAGACATGAAAAATGCAGATAAAGGGTGGTAAAAATTTAGGATTCAAACTATCCTAATAGAATAAGAGAAGTTTCCTTCCACAAACTATTATATTTTTATTTTGACCGGATTCATAAACAGAATTATCAACTACTCCTTTCATTCCTTAATATAAAACATATTTTAGAAGTTGATTTTATTCCTAAATATGAAACATAATTTTTATATTTATCAATTTTTTTAGTTTATTTTTATTTATACTCCCTCAATAATAATAAATGAGAAAAGGGAAGGACATTAAGGAAGATGAATACCTTTTTTTTTTCCTGAGTATATTGTGTTGGTGTTTTGCCCCGGGTATATGTCATGTAGACAGAAGAAAGTAACACATGACCCCATGGGATGCGAGAATCATGTGTTACATGTCGCGCGCGCGCATATATATATATCAATGCATATAATATGTGTTTGCGGGGATCTCATTCTATATAAAAAACTTCTGGCAAAAAAAAAAAAAAAATTCTATATAAAAAACAGAGAGAATAATAATTTAGTTTCAAATTATAATCTAATTATGAGATTATCAGTTTAATGTACAAATGAGTTAAGTTTCACTATTTCAAAGAGATCAAAGTAAGTTTGACATTAGAAACAACATAATACTTTGGTTGTTAATATAAAAACTATTTAACTAATTTGATTATATTAAGGAAGCTAATTAAATTTGTTAATATGATATGTTTTTTTTAAAGCAGTCTAATCATCAACTTTAATTCTCTCTCATTCTCTCTTATTTGATTATTATTGAAGGAGTATTAATATAGATAATTTTAAAAAATAATTAATATGAGAAATAAGTCATACAATTAAAACCTAAATTAATTCTTAATTATGCCCTATATTAAGGACCAACTACAAAACTTTCACATGAACAAAGGATGGATTTGAAACTCAAGTGTGACACATTCATCTACTTTTTAACAATGTTATTATAACTCTATTTAGCTTCTGAACTAATCATTTGTATCAAAACGTGTAGTCCAAAAAAAGCTAACCCATCTCAACTTTTTCACCTAGAAATTTGCAGCAACAACAAAAAGAAGAAATTCAAATCCATGATTACGCAGCTAATTGTGCATGCTCTGTTTCCTCTAGTCCCCACACTCTGTTTTCTTTGGCCACTTATAGCATGCAAACTTTTACCTTTCCCTTTTCACTAATTGCATGAATTCTTTTATTCTTTTTAAGCCTCTAATTGCATTCTCTTTAAAGACAGTCAAGTCCACTTTGTTCCTTTTTAATATACAACCTCAGCCTTTTGTTTTTTCTGTCTCTTTAAGCATGAATCCATGAGCCCACTGTCCACTAAACCCAACTCCATCTCATCCCCACACACACATAATGTTCATTAATCATTCAAGCTTCTGAAAGAGAACCCAGAAAATGAATAATTCTCAAAGCTTTTTTATACTCTATCTCAACAAGTTCGGAGACTTAAGTTCTAAGCAAGCAAGTTGAGAAGCAATCTAAAGAGTCTTTCTTTTTGACCCCATCCATGTTTGGTACCTAAAAAAGTGCCACTTTTTTATCCTTCTTTTGCTATGATTGCTCCCTCTATCTCCTTTTCTCTCAAGCAATTTTTTTTTTTTGAAATTACAAGTTCTTAAGAAAGAGGTTTAATAACATAAAATTCTAATAACAATTAAGAAATACGTAATAGTAAATTTTAGTGTATAAAATGACAACATATTGATATAGTTCAATTATCATTAAAATTTTTTGATAATTAAATCCTGTCGACTAACCTCATAATAAGATCTAAGGCAACTCCACTTTCATCGGAGAATTTAAAATATTTTTCTGTGACCATACCATTACTTAATTCTTCTAATGGTTTCTGTCATCAGAGATAATATATAACTTGTGCGGATAATATATATGCAATAAAATGTCAGTTTAACGGCTGATAGGTAAAAGGAAACAAACAGAAAGAAGCAAATTTGCATTCAAGTGTAACATCACACTGGCTAGTGGGGACATGATATTAAATGGTCAACTTGGCAAAATGGTTCAAGAAAAGGTCATAGTTAAGCAAAACGACCCGTTAATGTGTTCATACCCAGCCACTCAAAACCAGACACACATTTATAACCCCATAACCAACTTCATTTCTGTAAACTTTCGGTGTGGCTCTAAACCACAAAGAGGTTCAAGAAATGAGAAATCCAACAACATAGTACTCATTATTTATAATCCAGATCTGTCGCTGAGGTTGTAGAGAAGAAGATCAATAGAAGAAACAAGAATGCCGACACTTGGACAAAGAAACGAGGCTTCTCTAGTATATTCTCAAGGCTGTTGCCCAACCACTTTTTTCAGCTTACCAATATCTCAGTCTCAGATCACAGTAAGCAGCAAACCCAGAAGCAGCACTTCAGAGTGCCGACACAATTTTGCAGCAACGACAGCTTCCTCAATTTTCCCGAATACCCAATTCACCAACCATGAATCTCTGCCATCTCTTGACGAATCTTTCACTGAGTTTGTCAGAGTTTATCCTCAGTATTCTGAAACAGAACAGGTAGATCGAGTCAGAGCCAAGGAATACTACCATCTCTCTTTTTCCAACCGTACATGCCTTGATTATATTGGAATTGGTCTCTTCTCTTATTACCAATTGCAACGCCATGACACTTTGAAAACTCAGATTGCCTCAACTTCAATCCCTCAGGTGCCTCAATATTCAGAAGCTCCCTTCTTTAGTATATCGTACAAGACTGGGAATCTGAAGACTCTTTTGCTTCATGGGGGGCAAGAATCAGAATTTGAGACTGCCATGAGGAAGAAAATCATGGGGTTTTTGAATATTTCTGATAATGATTACTTCATGGTGTTCACTGCGAACAGAACATCGGCTTTTAAGCTAGTAGCAGAGTCGTACCCCTTCCAATCTAATCGGAAGCTTCTCACAGTTTATGACTACGAGAGTGAAGCTGTGGAGACAATGATTAGCTGTTCAGAGAGAAGAGGAGGCAGAGCTATGTCAGCAGAGTTTTCATGGCCACGTCTTAGGATTCAGTCGACGAAATTGAGGAAGATGATTGAAGGTAAGAGGAAGGGCAAGAACAGAAGAGGACTTTTTGTGTTTCCTCTTCATTCTAGAGTAACAGGAGCTAGATATCCTTATCTTTGGATGAGTGTAGCACAAGAGAATGGGTGGCATGTGTTAATTGATGCTTGTGCTTTGAGTCCAAAAGACATGGATAGTTTTGGCCTCTCTGTTTTTCGCCCAGATTTTCTCATTTGTTCCTTCTATAAGCTATTTGGCGAAAACCCATCTGGATTTGGATGCCTCTTTGTGAAAAAATCTGCCATTTCTGTTCTTGAAGCCTCTTCTTGTGGAGGAATTGTCAATCTTATACCAGAAAGGAGGTTTTTTCAGCTACCAGAGGATTCTTCTGGCACTCAAGTAGAACCAAAAGCAACCTCTATCTTAAAACAAGAATTAGAGTCTCTGACCTCTTTCTCTGGTCGTATAGAATCCAAGAAAGTTGAAGAGGGAGTACTATCTAAGCTTCAGATCACCGGATCAGCTCAAGGAAAAAGCAACCCAGTTGAGAATCAAGAAAGAAGAAAAGCCCCAGATGGTAAAAATGGAAGCTTTGAGATTGAATGCAGGTGTTTAGATCAAGTGGACTCTCTAGGGTTAACAGTGATCAATAACAGAGGAAGGTACCATGTAAATTGGCTTGTAAACTCATTGTTGAAGCTGAAGCATCCAAACACAGAAGGTGTTCCTCTGGTAAAGATTTATGGTCCAAAGATAAGATTTGATAGAGGGCCAGCTTTGGCTTTCAATGTGTTTGATTGGAAAGGATCAAAGGTGGAACCAGTTCTTGTACAGAAACTTGCTGATAGAAACAATATTTCTCTTAGCTATGGATTTCTCCATCATTTATGTTTTGCAGATAAGTATGTGGAAGACAAAGGTAGGGTTTTACAGACCAAAGAAGGTGGAGGAGGCAAAGGAATAGTGAAGATGGTGGAGAAGAAGAAGATAGATGGAGATCAAAAGCTAGGGATTACTGTGGTTACTGCTGCACTAGGATTTCTGGCAAATTTTGAAGATGTTTACAAACTTTGGGCTTTTCTTGCAAGGTTCCTTGATGCTGACTTTGTGGAGAAGGAGAGATGGAGATACACTTCTCTGAATCAGAAAACAATTGAAATTTAGTTCCTTTTCTTTTTAAGAAAGTTTTTTGTTTGTTCTTGATCTGTAGTGTAACATCGGTAGAAGATTTAATAAAAGATTAAGATTCAATTCATATATTTGTATGATGTGTTGTTCAGAAACTAAATTGTCATATTCTTTTACCAAAGCAAGAAGATTGAATGGACAATTAGTGGTTACGTACGCCAATTCTCTGCTATAAACTTTATGTTTACAAATTATTTCTTTCCTTTTTCTTTTTTAATATTTGTGACCAATTATTTCTGTGATCATGTGCTTTTATGATATTAAACATGGCTTTCAAAGAAAAATCAACCCAAGACAAAATTTGAAATAATGAAGGATATGAACAAGGGATTAAAATTCGGATTGGTATTGAATCGGTTGGGGTACTTGGTTAAGGGTTAGTGGGTCAAATCGAGACCAAACCGGAGCTAAATCGGAACCAAACCAATGAGAAATTGAAAATTTTAGACTTATAGTATGAAATTCTAAAGAAAAAATTAAATTTTTTTTTAAAAAAAATGTGAACCCGGACCGGTTTACCGGCCGGTCCGGTCCGGGTTCAGGAACATTGTATATGAAATAGGGAGAATTGTGAAAAAATATCTCAATAGGAACTTAATTGTAAAATGGAACCTTGGTATGCAAATGATCTTTCATGTGTGCAGAATATCTTTCCATGTATGTAGATGATCTTCCCTGTGTGCAATATTCTTCTTTATGAGTGTGCAAAACACCTTCCCCTGTGTGTAGAAGATTTTCCCCGTGTGCATATGATCTTCCCCCATGTGCACAATATCTTTCTCCCATGTGCAGACGATCTTTTCAGATCCATTTGACAATTAATTTTGCCAGACTTTTTTCACAGTTCTCCCGAAATATCAGTGTAATACACTATAATAATTGATTTGACTGACTATTGGTAGGCTGTCACACAAATTAAGATTCCATATCCTCCATTAGTTTGATGAGATTTATACGGCAAAAAAAAAAAAAAAAATCTCAGAGTTGTCAACAATGAATTTCATTTTTTAGAGGGGTTAAGGTGCAAAAATACCCATAAACTTTTCTAAAAAATGCATCCACCACCATAAACTTTTTTTAGGTGCAAAAATACCCATGAACTTATCAAAATGGGGCAAAAATGCCCACACCGTTAATTGGTACAAACGTCCGTTTTGTGGGACCCACTTATTATTTTTTGAGGTGCAAAAATACCTATGAACTTTTCTCAAAAGTGCACCCAACACCATAAACTTTTAAAAAGTTCATAGGCACTTTTGCACCCAGAAAAAAGTTTATGGTGTTGGGTGCACTTTTGAGAAAAGTTCATAGGTATTTTTGCACCTCAAAAAATAATAAGTGGGTCCCACAAAACGGAATTTTGTACCAATTAACGGTGTGGATATTTTTGCCCCATTTTGATAAGTTCATGGGTATTTTTGCACCTAAAAAAAGTTTATGGTGGTAGGTGCACTTTTGAGAAAAGTTCATGGGTATTTTTGCACCTTAACCCTTTTTTAGAGACTCATAAACTCCAACCATAAATAGGGAATTTATCTCATTTCTCTATAAATTTAGGTAAAGTATTGTTTTATGTGTAGCTGGAAAAAAAAATATTTCACTGACACAAATTAAAATTAAAATAGGATTAAGGTACAATTTTATCAATAAAGTTTTTCTTAAGGAACGTCTAGCATAAATAAGTTTTAAAGGAGATAAAAATATCAATAAACAATTTAAATGGTGCAGATTCACCAATACTGTTAAATTTCATCAAACATTTGTTAGGTTTTACTTCAAATTGGCCTTGTTGAACCTATCAGATGTTTGATGAAATTTAACGACCTTGGTGAATCTGCACTATTTTAAATTATTTATAGGTATTTTTGTTTCTTCCAAAATTTATTTGTGCCAAACGTTCATTGGAAAAACTTTATTAGTAAAATTACTTCTTAATCTATTAAAATATTTTATATAATATTATCATTGGAGATATGCTATCTAATTAGTTTGGATCACATTAATTGGTTAATCGAAATGGGTTAGCCACATTAGGATTCTATTTCAAGGGGTTCTAGTTATAGTTTAGCGTGTGTGGGGATGTAGAATTCTCATCAATGTCAAAAGAAGAGGGTAACTTATGTCTCTCTCTCTCTCTAAAGAGAGAGTCTCTCTCAAGTAAGTCCTCACAAGTGAGTTTGGTTAATCACCCTCAAAGTTTCAAATGAAAGATTATCATTATTAAATCTAAGTGGGTTAATTTATCTCTTGCAAACAATCATTTGTCATCAATAAAGATTCTTCTTGGTTTACTTAACAATTATTATTATTACTTAGTCACTTTCATTATTTTATTTTTATTTGATTAAAGGTATAATCTTTTTCGAGTCTTAGAATACAAAGAGTTTTCACCCCTTACAATAAGTGCATTTCAATTATTTTTTTTTTCATTTAAAGATGTAATATGTGTGTATATTAAATTAGCTAGTTAAATTACATCTTACCCCCTTAATTTTAATTTATATCCACATAATCTCCAATAAAATTTAAATTTAAATTTAAAATAATGGATCTACCTAAAATTTTAAATTTGGATTCCACTATCATACATATTAATCAACGCTTTCGTATTCAAATCCAACTCTCTAACGCAATTACCCATCTTGATCAAACAAGATGACGAACTAAATTACTTTCTTCTAATTCCTAACAATATTATTATTGAGGTTAGTGGAATGTCATATTTCTGAGTGATGTGTTCATTTCCCGTGTACAAGACAAGTACCATCTTTCATTGGAAAATGATAGAGGGGTGATGTAACTGAGGACCAATGTTTAATTGATCCATTAAAGGGGTCCAAATTAATTCTTTGAATTTTCATATAATAAGTTTGGTAGTATTTTTTAGGGAAAATTGTCTATAAACACCTCATTAAAAATTTATTTGTCAAATGAGACCTTATGTACAAACAATCTTCTTCGTATGTAAAAGATCTTCCCTTATGTACAAACAATCTTCTCTATGTTCAATATATCTTCCTTATATAATATTCCCTTGTGTTTAAACAATATTCCCTATGTACAAAAGATCTTCCTTTGTGTGCAAACAATTTTCCCCGTATGCAAAAGATTTTTCCTTAATTGCTTTCAAGTCCCATTTGGCAAATAAATTTTCAATGAGCTCTTTATATGCCATTTTCCCTATTTTTTTCTCAGTCCTTTCGTGAGTGTGATTATAATCTTGCAATTGCTTACGCTTTTGAAAAAAGGGAAATTTTAGTGCAAAAAGTCTCAGGAATACTATTCGGTCTTTAATATAAGATATATTTATTTAATTTGATTAGATTAAGAAAGTTAGTTAAATTATTTAATATGACATATATTTTCTAAAACACCCTAATAACATTCCTTAATTCCTTCATTCAATCTCTTTTTTTATTATTGTTGAGGGAGCATCAATAGGGATAAATTAGAAAAATATTGATACATATGAAAATTTTATCTTATATTTAGAACTAAGATCAACTCTCCAAATATATCTTATATTCCTTTGGTCCTTAATATAAGATATATTTACTTAATTTATTAGATTAAGAAAGTTGATTAAATTAGTCAATAAGACATATGTTTTCTAAAACACCCTAGTAACATTCCTTAATTCCATCTCATCCTTGATTATTGTTGAGGGAGCATCAATAGGGATAAATTAGAAAAATATTGATAAATATGAAAATTTTGTCTTATATGTAAGACTAAGATAAACTCTCCAAATATATCTTATATTAAGTACGAGAGGGAGTAGCATATTAATTCACCTAATTAAGGATTTAGAAACGTTGATTTTGTAAAAGAAGGTGAGGAAAGTGGGTCAATTGAGATTTTAGCATTCAAATTTGGTGCTCAAATACTTTTCATCTCACCTTGACCTTGAGTACAATTAATTTTGATTGATAAATTACACTCCCTGTTTCAATTCAATTGTTGTCTTTACTGTTTGGTCTTGTTACAAAACTATTGTTTTTCAAAAAAGAAAACTATTGTTGAATTATAGAGTTCCAATGCTTAGTTTAATTTTTTAAATTATAGAATCATTCAATTGTATATGTCTCTTTCTCTATTTAAACAACTGCATTGCTGGCAAAAAAAAAAAAAACAAATGCATTAAATGAAAATATTTTAGTTCACGTATAGTAATTAACATTATTTCACATTAATTAATGATTGCTTAATGCCGGTAGTGTAATTAGCATTATCTTCTTTGAATAAGCACATGTATCCTTATATTAGAGAAAATCTTTTTTGAAACATTATTACCCTGTGTTTGGTTCCATGGAGGTTAAGTTAGGTGAGGTTTATTTAAGTTAGATTAGGGGAGCTTATAATTTTGTTTGATTCAAGAAGAAGGGATGGGATGTTTGGTATCTGTTTGGTTCAAAAGGAAAGGTGAGGGGAGTTAATTATCAGTTGACAAAAATACTCTTCTACATATTTTCCTTCTTCTTTTATTTGTAAAATTATTATTTATAAAATAATCATTCTAACAATTATTTACACTTATTTCACACACTTGTCATCACGTTCAGTGGTCCACATCATTCTTCATTTCGGCAATAAGGATCAGCATTGTTTCTGCAAAATAAATGTTGAAAATAAATGTCGTGCATAGTTAGCAACTAATTAATAAGTTAAAAATAAATGTTGTACATAGTTAGCAACTAATTAATAACTAATAATGTGTTAGTGTCTAATTAATTGGGTACTAGTGGTCATTTTTAAAAACTCCAGGTCACTTACTTTGATTTGCATACTTTAGTTTGTCTTTTTCTCTTTTAGATTTTGCAGAGAAAAAATTTTTGTTGGGCCCATCAATCTTGCCTCATGACAAGATTCTCTCTATCTCTCTTAAAAATTCCCCTTCCACCTCCTAGGACTCATCCCCTATTCTTCTTTGTCTCTAATATATTTTGAAGAATTCCTCTCAGATAAGCAAAAACAAAGTGATTGCAGTCCCTCATCATCATTGAGACTACTCCAGAAATTGAAAGTTTAGCAAGACTAGTTGTAATATCTTAGAGTTATATATGAAGCAAAAATCATGAATGCAACCCAAATCAGATTTACAAGTCACAAATAACAAGCTTAGTGCACTGGATATATGTGAGCAAGCAAATTCAAGTACCAAGTTGGAGAAGTATGCTGTACACTAGTAAGCTCCAAACAAGTCAAAAGTTTAGCACTCTTACAAACTCAAAGAAATAATGAAGACAGCAATGAGTGGGTAGAAATCATAGAAGAAGCGCCAAAAGTTTTCAGGAAATCCCAGGTAGACAATCCATCTAGTGGAACTCAAGAATTTTCAAAATTTCTATAACTTATAATTTCAACAACAATAACTATCTTGTTCCTTTTAGCTATAGTTTGCAGTGATCAATCTTGAATTTGCTGCCAGATTCCGATGGAAAATAGAGCTACGTTGGATTCAAGATTGATCAAAGGTGTGATTGGAGGAGTCACGTTGGATTGAAGAATGATCAAAGGTGTCACCGAAAAAGCAGTAACCTTACCTGAATGAAGGAGGTAGTAAGGTTGGAGGATCAAGCGATGGTTGCTTGAGAACTAGGAGACGGCGGCAGCGGCTAGAGGAGTAGCTAGAGATGACACTGCCGAAGGACACGAGCCAAGGAGACAACTAAGTGAGGAGACGACCCAACAAGATGGTTGAGGAGACAACGCTGAATTGCTGAAGAATGTCGAAAATGGAAGAGGAAAAAGGGATTTACTCCTGAGGGTAGTCTTGGAAATTCAAAAAATTGCCATAGACAATTTAGTCACATGAGACAGAAATATTCTCTCCCCTAGAAAAACCCCCAAATTTGGAGGTTTTATAAAAGAGGGGAGGTGACCACTAAAAGACAAAAAATCCTCCCACCTCTCACTTCCCCTTCCTTCCAACCAAACACTCATTTTTAATCTCCAACCCTCCCCAATCTCATCAACCCTAATAAAACCTCCAATCAAACACAGCCTTATATTTTATTTGTTTGGTCAATTTTGTTTATTTTATTATTCTTGACTATACAGATTTTCTGTTTTGACAAAAAAAAAGTACACAGATTTTCTGGATTTAACTAGCCTGTAAGTGTAAACGTAGGGTTCCAAGAGTTTACGTCATTCTAATATTAAAATTCTCACATAAAATCTAGGGATCGCTTAAATATGCATACTTGTATATATTTTCATAAAATTCAAACAGAGAGCTAGTGAGAGAAAGGGTGAGCACCGTGATGGAACTTTGGATGAAGGAACTAAGGGGCCATTTGGTTTGATGCAAATAGAGGTAACCGCCATTTTCCTTTTGACGGAGGGCATTTGGTTCGAAAAACCCACTGGAAATTATTTGCCCGCACCACCCATTTTCACTCGTTTAAATGAGAATGGGTTCCTACAAAAAATAGGGGGAACTCATTTTCTGGCGTTCAGGAAATTTGGCGAAAGTCTGTTATGCCCTTGATATGTGACAGTGAGAGTATATAAAGGTGAGGGCTTTTGGAGGAGAGTGAGGAGTGTGGGAGCTTTGGAAAAGTGACTCCGATGACGAGTGGCAATTTACAGATGACAATGTGGCTTTCAAACATTTCCCAATGACGAACAAGTGGGTTCCTTCTTCTCCTTCGTTGCAAGTGGAGGTGGTGTGCACTTTATTATTGGGAGAAATATTGATCGACTACAGCCTAACCATGAAATACCCATGTGATGAACGTGGTTATATATGTGATATTGCATACAAGGGAAGTGGTCTAAACTAGATGCGGTTAGTGGGTGCGTAACGGTTGAGAGTGAAGTTAGATAACCATGAGCCACCCATTACATATATGTGGTTAAAGTTGTTCATTCAATCATTTATACCCATAAGTGACTGGTGGATATCTCATGGTTATTGCTATATTACTTTATCAAGAAATAGGGGCAAACAGAGTATTGATTTCTTATTGGCTCCGTTCATTAAAACTCAAAACAGAGGGTTATTTGATCCGAAGTTCCAAATGGAAGTAAAGAAAGTAAGTTCCAAATGGGCTATTTCATGAAATGTCCTCGACCTACTTCTTTTCCCAGCTCATACTTCACCCCAATATTCTTTGCTTATCCAAAGCTCTTGTCCAAAGAGTGAGACAATGGAAGCTCACAGCTCTACCATCTCTCATTTATTTTCATCTCCTTGCCAAAGTATTGCCCAATTCTTGGCTTCTTGCTAACTTTTGAATCTCTCCATGTGCTTATGGCGGTGTTTATATTATTATATATTTAAATTAAATTTAAAATATACACAATACATATATATTTCTTCATAAAAAATAAGTTCACACAAACATATTTCTCTCGATCCCAAAACATTGAATCATTCTAAGGAGTATGCAAGTGGGTGTGTGGATAGTGATGAAACCAACAAAACGAACCCAAGCAAGCTTATATTTTCTAATAGAAAGAATCAATTCGATCTGGAAGATTTGATGCGAGCATCAGTAGAGATGCTAGGAAAAGGGAGCTTGGGAATAGTGTACAAGGTAGTGATCTACGATGGATGTACTGTCACGGTTAAGGGACTCAAAGACACAAAACCCATGTGCCCAGAAAGAGTTCGAACAATACATGGATATGATCGGAAAACTTAAACACCCTAATATTGTGAGACTCAATTTTTCCAGGGACAACACTACATCCCAAAGTATAGGTGAGTTGCTTCTTCTTCGTCTTTATGGTTGTTCTCTTGTTGTTTGCTTTGAATGTGATGCGATAAGCGTCCTCGTGGTTATGATAAACTCCCATTAGTAAAAGTCATTCACTCTGATAATGGCGTTATTTAGATACATCTTGGTCACCATTTTCATTTTAAATTATCATAACCATTGGTTGCATATATGGGTACCAAGTGGTTACGCAAAACAAATTTAACTTCAAAATGTAAAAGACAATGACATGTATGCATATGTGCACGCCATGGGTATGCAGTGGGTACAAAGGACTGACGTAGCATGTCACACCCTAATCTTACTTTCACCTATTTCAGAGTATTTGTGGAAAACGATACATAGTTTGGTGGGCAACACATGAATAGCATAAATATACTGATATTATGTGCACGATTACGAAAATTCCCCATAGGAATTCATACTTGATAATTCCAATTCATGTAGCCGTGCAGGGCTACTTGGGTGTCTAAACTCATCTTAGTAAAATAGGGACATCTTCTCATCTTCGTTCCACCACTGTGATCCTCTTTGTATAGTTCTCTACATTGTTCTCAGCATATCTTTTATCTTCTCCTGTCTAAATTGTTGGTAGGGGAGGGTGAGATTCGAGAGAATCTCAATAGGAAAATAGTACCAATATGCATACAAGATAAGTGCTTAATGTATGACATGCTTGCATTACATAACTTATGTTCACACAATGACATATCTGCGTGCTCAATGTTTCAATCAACCTACTTATGGCATAGCATACACAAAAACAGAGTTTCAATCATTCATATATGTTTCACATAATCAAGAACATCAATAACATGCATCAATACACTAGCACAAATATCAAATACAAGCAGGAGAGGTAAGTTCCCTACCTCAAAGTCTTATCAATCCCTTTTTAGTATGCCTCGTAAAACGTGTTGCTTTCGGCTTTCGACTTAGTCACAAAATATTAAATGTACAAGAAATAAGTCATAACCTATCCAAGTATCATTTTAGACTCTTCCATAGTGTTTTTTGTGGTTATATTAGTCTATGGTGAAATTTTACCAAAATGCCCCTGGGACCCCGGCCTGGCCCCACTGTACCCTGCCTGATAGCACGTTTTTCCAAAATTTTGACTAGTGCTATCCTGACTTATTTTTGCCCAATGAATCTATTTTTGGGCTTAGAATTATCAAATTCAGTGTCAAATTACAAAAATACCCTTGACAGCCCCAATTTAAGGTTTTAGGGGCATTTTCGTAATTACGTTTTTTCGACCTTTTCCGAAAATGTGACCAACTGTAACCCAAATGTACAAGAAATAGGTCATAACCTATCCAAGTATCATTTTAGATTCTTCCATAATATTTTTTGTGGTTATATTAGTCTATGGTGAAATTTTACCAAAATGCCCCTGGGACCCCGGCCCAGCCCCACTATACCCGGCTCGATGGCACGTTTGTCCAAAATTTTGACTAGGGCTATCCTAACTTATTTTTGCCCAAGGAATCTACTTGCGGGCTTAGAATTATCAAATTTAGTGTCAAATTACAAAAATACCCTTGACAGCCCCGACTTAAGGTCTTGGGCATTTTTGTAATTACGCTTTTTTGACCTTTTCCGAAAAAGTGACTAACTGTAACCCCACCTATTTTTGCCTAATGAATCCAATGGAACTATCTATTTCATGAAAATCCAGCTCCTTCCCCCAAATCTGGTCTTGGCCGAAACTTTTGAAAGAAAATGGAAAAATGCTCGTGTTTTAGCTTCCAAAACTTATATTTTTCCACTTCTAATCCTTTATTAACTAATTTAAACACTTCTTAACCATGATTCAAAGAAATTTGGGCAGCATAACCCCTTAGGATTAGGGCTTTCCCCATTTACAAACTTGACAAAAATCACCAAAACCAACAACAATCACCAACAACAACTTCATATTAGTATAGATTTGAGTTTGGTGTAGCTCCCTCTTGAGTTCTTGGATTTCATCTCTCTAGGCATCTCCTCTCTCTCTCTCTCCTTGGTTTCAAAGTGTGTCTTCAAAATCATAGATTTTGTCACGCCCTTACCTTATTTTAACCTTTTTTTCAGAGTATTCACGGAAAACGATATATGGTTCGGTGGGCAACACAGGAATAACATGAATATACTGATAATAAGTGCATGATTACATAAATTTCCCATAGGGGTTTGTATATGATACTTACGATTAAGGTAGCCGCACAAGGCTACTAGGGTGTCTAAACTCGTCCCAGTGAAACAGAGACATCTTCTCGTCTTCATTCCACCATTGTAATCCCCTCGTACGATTCTCTGCATTGTTGTTTGCATATCTTCTGTCGTCTCCTATCTAAATTGTTGGTAGGGGAGGGTGAGATTCGAGAGAATCTCAGTAGAAAATAGATACCATAATGCATGCATGATTGATGCTATGTGTATGACATGTTAGCTTTATCTAGATGTATGCCCCATAATAACATTTCTGCATGCTCAATGTTTCATACAACAAGACTATGGCCACAGCGAAAACAGAAACAGAGCTTCATTATTCAAATATGCTCTACACAATCAAGTAAAGCAATCACATACATCATTACACAAGCAAAGATATCAAAAACATGCAACTAAGGTAAGTCCCCTACCTTAACCCTTTTCCGCCTCGAAACGCGTGCCTCGATCTACGTGCAAACAGCTCGGGGCTCCATATTCGATCCTACAATGTCAAATGTACTATTTAGACACTTCCATAGTGTTTCTGGGGGTTATATGAGTCTATCTTAAAAAATTACTAAAATACCCCCGGGGACCCGACCCCATCATACCCGGTCCAGCTGTACTTTTCTTGAAATTTTGACATGGGCTATTCTTACATATTTTCACCCAAAGAATCCATTTCCGGACTCGGAATTATCAAATTCAATGTCAAATTATGAAATTGCCCTTGGCAGCCCTACTTTTAGGGTTTTAGGGGCGTTTCCGTAATTATGCTTTCTCGGCCTTTTCCGAAAAAGTGCCCAACTGTAACCCCACCTAATTTTCCCTCCTGAATCCAATGGAACCATCAAATCATTGAAAATCCAACTCTAGGGCCCATTTATAGTGCTGGCCGAAATATATGGGAATTTAGGGAAAATTGGGGTTTTTCGGTTTTGGCTCCGTAAACGCGTTCCTTTCTACTCCTAACTACTTTACTGACTATTCCATTAGGTTAAAACTACCATTTGGTATCAATTTGGGCAGCATAATAGCCCTCACAACCCATTTTCCATTTTTACACACAAAGACAATCCGGCGAAATTTCACCGATTAAATTGTCCATAGCAGTCAGAATAAGCAATATACGAAAGTTTGGAAGTTACCTCAAGCTCCTTCTGACTTTTCCCAAATATGGCTGAAAACCCTAGTCCTCCAAACTCCAAAATCTTGCTTCAAACACCTCAAAAAACATAGGAGATAAGCTTAGGAGAAGGATTATACATGTTAGGTACGAATTCACCGAAGAAATCGACCTATCTTGTGAGTTTTCTCCTCTCCTTCTCTCTCTAAAAGAGCACAACTCTCTCTCTCCTTGGCTGCAGCACGTCTGAAATGGTGGGAGGAAGATGATGATTTTCCTTTTATCATTTATATTATAATATGTTAATCAATTGTTTAATTTTCCAAAATTCGGATTTTACAAAATTCTGGCAGATTTCTGCCCAAACTTTGAAAAATCATAACTAATTCTAGAAAAATCGAAATGAGGTGATTCCAAAGCCTATAGAACCCTTATTGAGTCTAGTTTCAAGGAAAAATATAGAATTTTGCTTTCTGGAATCACAAAATTCCCAGAATTTCAATCTTTGCATATTATTCCAGAAATTTCACAGTTTATCTATGCTGACTTCAAAAATTCATATCCTTTTGTGTATAGCTCTAATTGAGTCATATGACCTATCAAATTAAAGCTTAGGATGTCTAATTTCATCCTGTAAAAGTTTATAATTTTTTATCATCATTTGTTCATTTAAATAAACATGACAAGCTTACTACCTCATAGGCGATTTCACCAAAAACATAATTACTTTCTCCAAAATTCATCATTTTACTTTCTTAATACCTCAAAGATATTAGAATCATTAGGGGATAAATTTGGGACACCTGTTAAATTGGGGCTTAGCAGTCCGCTTAATTTAGGCTTATTCCCAAGCCTTCAATCCCAAATTTCGGGGTATTACAGATTTCATGAAGAGAAAGGTTTAGAGAAAGTTTTTCGTGGAAAAATTGCAAAGAAATGCTTAAGGAATCATCTCTTACCTTAAGCTCCTTCTTCCTTCTCTCTATATCTTCAATAACTTCAAGCTATTTCTCTCTCTTCTCTCTCTTGTTGCTGGCCAAAATGTGCATTGGAAGAGGAAAGGAAAGATAGCTTCATAATTGAACTCCCTTTACCTTACTCCACATGATTTCATCAATGCACCATAATGTGACACTTGTCACCACCTATACCTTCTTCATATCACAACCCATGCCTCCTTCATATCATAACACACTTACTCCATTAGGCTTCCCATTGGTTTTGAACTAACTTCCTCCCTCTTACTTTTCTAACCAAATGAGTGCTCTTCCAACTAAACCAACCTTACACTTAAGGTAGCATACCATTTCATCATGAATCATAATTACTGTGTTCATGTAGCATTGCAATTTGACATGTGCTCATCTAAATCAATTATAATTTAATCCCCCTTCATATGATAATGACACTTGGCATCTTTAATTCCGTTACTCAATTCAATTGGTACAAGAGTTGGCTACTTAACCTTATGACATAAGTAAGGACTTATGGCACAACAATTATCTCCATCATCTTTCATGTGGTGTTGACGCTTGGTCTCATTGGATTTTGAAACTTTTCTTCTCCTCCTTCATCCCTTAATTTCTAAAATAATTAAGAGAAAAAGGAAGATTAATTTATTTCTTCCATTTTCACACAAATAGAAAAGCTAGGCAGAATTTTCACCAATCTTTGAGAATTCATAACTAATTTTGGAGACATTGTTTTGGAGTGATTCCAAAGGCTGTGGAACCCTTATTAAGTCTAGTTTTAAGAAAAAATATGGAATTTTACTACCTGGGATTATATCATTCCTAGATTTTCAATCTTTGACCACTGCTCCAGAAACTTTTCAGATTTTCTGGACTAAGTTTAAAAATTCATAACTCTTTGTAAATGCTTTAATTGATTCATATTACTTATCTAATTAAAGCTTAGAATGTGTCATTTCACCCTAAAAAATTTCATAATTTTTGCTCATCATTTGGTCTTCCAAAACCACCATGACAATCTCATTGCCTTGCAAGCGATTTCACTGAAAACATTATTCAACTTTCAATTTTCAATATTTAATTTCTTTGGCCTTAAATATTTACCATTTCATTGAATATATATAATAATCACAATATATTCTTGGTGAATAAAATTTGGGGTGTTACATAGCACATTATAAATACATCCATCAATGCTTGTTAACCAGCATGTGCCCACAACTTGCACATGGTGACGTCCTCATTATTTCATATAGAATTAACCATTGATAACAATATGCATGTTGTTTTCATTCATTCATGTATGACTACAAGTGGCAGATAAGTATTTCATGGTTATTGCTCTATTACGTTATGAGAAAACAGGGGCAAACAGAGTTATTTCTTCTATGTTTTCACACTTGCCTTTTCTCCCACTTTATTTCTCTCGATATATCACTTAATAATAAGGGCTTTGACATCCACTTCCTCTTCTTACATAGCAATGTTGCCGGTAGTGGTGGTGTCACCGTCATCTTTTGCTTTGAATGTTTCTAATCCTTTGAGTGCGCCATTCCCTTCTTTGCCATCAATTTATTCATCAGGGGTGTTAAAGTGTGTGAAGGTAATGGTATGGATGATGAGAATGAAGAGAAAGGAGAAGAAAGTGAAGAAGAAGAGAAGGCGGATACAATGTAAAGGGAGGAACAGTCGATTTATTGTGTTGGCTGTGGGATATTTTAATAATATGTTTTAAACAGGGGTAAAATTGTCATTAAGCTCATTTTCCTACATCATTTTCTTCAAACCAAACAAAAATTTTTCTATCAACCTATTTTCTTTTCCTATGCGAACCAAACATGTTGGAGGCAAAATATTTTGCCTTCTTTTCCATTCTTCTATTTTCTATTCTATTCTTTTCCAACCTTTTCTTTGATCCAAATAGGCCCTAAGTCAACAGAGAATCCATTAAAAACAAAAGAAGATGATGATATGTTGGGACATAACATCAAGAAAATTGATCAGCTGGAAGGTTTGGTGGAGGACATTAATATGGAAGAGGAAGATGGGGACATAGAGGTGGAGGCTTTAAATATGGAACAAGAATGGGCAGATACATTAAAAGCCAACACTTAAAGTACTTATGTCCCAAAATAGACTGTCAACTACCAAAGAAGTAACGTGGAAGAGCCAAAAGATGACAAAAAACCTCTTAAGAGCCAAATTTCCTATAAAGCTAAACTTATGGGGGCTAAAGCGAAGACATTTGAAGAAAGTTTGGAGGAAAGGATGCAATAGTGGCTAAAAGAGGAGGAGGAGATCTCACCTGCTCACTTGTCATAATAGATTAACAGAGAAAACAACTGGAATCCCTACTTAGACTGGATATGTTAGACAAAGGACTCAAGGAGCTATGCTATCCCTGGAAGGATGCACTTATCATAACACTACTAAGGATAAATACTAACTTGAACATGATGAAAGGTCGAGTTTACTGGCTTCTAAAGTCCAAGGATTTTGACCTGATCAACCTCCCTAACAATTACTTTATCTTTTTGGAGGACAATAATTTGTGTAGAATATTGCTCTTTAAAGGCCCATGGGTGATCCAAGGGCACTACCTAGCATTGTATAGGTGGAGCCCCAATTTCAACCCCTATTATAACAAGATAAAAAAAGTAGCTATATGGGTTTGGATTCTAACCCTTCCTATGCATTGCAACTTAGAAGAATTCCTAATGGAGCTAGGTAATTTAGTGGCACGGGTACTAAAAGTGGATTTAAATACTTTAGCTTAATATGACAGTAAACGCACAGATGTTGAAAGGGGAAATTTTGCCAGAGTTAGTATTGAAGTTGTTCTAAATAAACAACTGAAATCCCACTTTGCACTCAAGAGGAGGATTAAGGGCCTTGAGGTGATTTGCTTCAAGCGTGGAAGGTATGGCCATAAAGTAGAGAATTGCCTTACAGACACCATCAAACCCTCTACAACACCGGCGGCTACCACAGAGGAGAAAAGGCAAAAGAAATCGGAGGTACCAAAGAAATACTCCTTGTTTAGCGTGCCTAGGGTTTTATGCACTGATGAGTTTGGAACTTGGATACAAGCCTTAAAAGCTTTTAGACAAAGACCAATGAAGCTGGACAAAGATGGGAAAAGTCAAGTAGAGCTCTAGGTGCAACTAGAACAGGTCTGAAGGATCAGCAGGGAGGGATGGGCTCAAGATTTGGAGTTCTTTTTGAATCTGAGATACTTGACAATCTTACAGGAAAGAGTTAGAATAAGAAGAATAAGGAACCAGTTAAAGAAAGGTAAACTAGCGCACATAACAAAAGGGAGAGAACCGCTCGGTAGACCAGGAGTAAAAGAAGGAAAAGGTACAACTAGAAAAAGGGTGAATGTAGTAAGGTCAATGAACAAAAAGTAGTGTGAAAAGTGGTGAAAATAGGGAGGTACAGAGAGGAGAAAATATAGTGACAAAAAGCCAGAAAAACCCTATAAGAACTAATATGAGCCAAGGCCTAATGGATGAAGTTAGTGAGAAACAAGAAAAAAAAGAAACCTACGATAAGGAAATACAACCTAATTACGAGACCTAAGATCTTATCTTCTTTGATGAAGAAGAAACAGGTGGATAGGGCTCACTAAGTAGTTTTTGGCTCTATCATTAAGCAATGAGCTGAAAATCCTAAGCAAAATCCCCAACCCTCTTTAGATTTTAACAACCCACAATAATTGCAAAAGAGCATGTCGGAGGCATTGAAACAAAATGAAGGAACCCCTACAGTTGGGATTTATATTAATACTCCTAAACTGTCTTATGCTATTATAGAGGAGATGATTAAAATACCACAATAACCACAAGACCCATCTCAAAATGCTGGTTTTGTGCAGGATGATTCTTTAGAACGAGAAGGCGTAGAAGGACTATATATGTGGTTCGATCCTAACGATGAAGCTAAAGTTGAGATATTGATAGAAGAGTCTATCATTTGGACCTTTAATTTGTCTTAGTAAGCTAAGGTCCCAACTCCTCTGTATATTTAATTATGAATATAATTGCCAGGAATTGTAGGGGGGCTACCTCCAAAATTTTTCCTAGTCGCATTCATGATTTGTTGCAAGAAAAATATATTAACATCCTAATCCTAGTTGAGCCGCATATTAGTGAGGCCAAGGTGGAAGGTATTGTTAAAAGATTGGATTTTGATACCTGGATAAGGGTTGAAGCTATTGGAAATGCAGGAGGTATATGGGTTCTGTGGAATCAAGGGGATGTTTTGGTGAGTTATGTGTCTTCTAATACTTAATTCCTACATATTAAAGCTATCAGTAATAGAGACTCTTCTTCTTTTCTGATCTCCTGTGTCTATGTTAAGCCGTGTTATGCCAAACGAAGGGGACTATGGAAGGAATTAATTCAATTTCATTCATATGTCTTTGGGCCTTGATTGGTGGTGAGGGATTTTAATGATTATATGTTGGCTGAGGATAAAATTGGTAGTAATCATATGAATTATATCTCTATGAGAGAAGTTTGGGATTGCATCCATCAAATTGGGCTCCTAGAGATTGATGTTGTGGGGGAAAAATTTACATGAAAAAGGAATTTATTAAAGGGAAAGATTGATTGGGCCTTTTGTAATGATACATGGTCTCATTGTTTTCTTCTTTTTAAAGCCCAGCATTTAAGTAAATTTGGATCCAAACATAGACTAATATTGGTGAATGGTGACTTTAGTTATGGATCCAAAAGAAGCAAACACCTATTCTGATGTCAAGCAGGATGGCTCCTTAAGGAAGGGTTCATAGATGTGGTTAAGATAGTTGGAACCAAGCCTCATGGGAAGAAAAAATCAAGTACTTTACCCAGAAGGCAGAAGAATGGTATAGGGTGAAAATTGGAAACATTCCTTCTAAGAAGAAAACTGTGTTGAAAAGGATTGAAGGTGTGGAAAGGTCAAGGGCAAAAAGAGACAGTGGGTACCTAGTACAGGCAGAAAATGAGCTGTGGAAGGAGTACAATACATTACTTGCACAGGATTAACTCCTTTAGTTCCAAAAATCCTAACGTGATTGATTAAAATAGGGTGATAAAAATAGTAAGTAATTCCATAATGCTGCAATCATTAGAAGAAGATGGAACATGATTAAAGGTTTAAGAGATAATCAAGGTGAATGGATTTTTTTATCAATAGACCCTTAGAGATTTGGCACTGAACTACTACAAGGGTATGTTTAGTACTAACATGGAAGTGTCATGGCCTCTTTGTACCTATACTAGCTTTCCACCGTTATGTGAAGATGATATAATAGCTCTTTTAGGATAGATAACAAATGAAGAAATTAAGGTAGCTGTTTTTGATCTTGAGGGTTTTAAGGCTCCGGGTCCTGATGGGATACAAGCTTTTTTCTACCAAGAATATTGGGATGTGGTTGGAGAATCAATTGTGAACCTAGTAAAAGAGATCTTTCAGAATCACAAGAAAAGCAACTTCCTGAACAACACCAATCTAGTCCTCATTCCCAAGCAGGAGTGTCTGAAATCTATGAAGGACTTCATGCCTATTTCTTTGTGTAATGTCAGCTACAAAATTGTTACTACCTATTTCTCTATGCAATATCAGCTATAAAATTGTTACTAAGGTTATAAGTAGAAGGTTAGGGGAAATCATGAACAAGGTTGTAGGCAATCACCAATGCAGCTTCATAGCAGGTAGACAAAGTAGTGATGATATTATTATTGCTCAGGAAGTCATTCACTCAATGAGAATTGGACAGGGTACAAATGGATGGCTAGCGGTGAAAGTAGATCTCAAAAAAGCTTATGATTACCTAGGGTGGGATTTTATCCAGGAAACACCAAGGGAAGTTTGGATAGAGGAGAATTTATGCTCAATAATTATAGCTTGCATTAAGACATCCTCATTCCAAGTTCTTTAGAATGGGGAGGCCACAAAACAATTCCAAGCTTCAAGGGGTATGAGACAGGGGATCCTATATTGCCGTATATATTCACCTTGTGTATGGAAAGACTGAATCATTTGATTCAGGATGCAATTGATGAGGGTAAGTGGACTCTAATAACTCTCAACTAAGGGGGTCAACGCATTTCCCACCTTTTCTTTGTTAATTACTTGGTGTTATTTGGGGAACCTACTACCATCCAAATTGAAGTAATGCACAAACATTTGAAGACATTTTGTGATAGCTTCGAATAGAAGATGAATAGTAGCAAAACAAAGATATGCTTTTCCAGACATGTTTATAATTCAAGTGTAGTGTTGATGAGCCAACAAATGGGGGTGGGGCTTACATCAGATTTGGGTAAATATCTTGGAGTTCCTCTCATTCATAAGAGATCTTCATATAACATGTTTACCCCATTCTGGCGAGTCTAAGAAAAAATTGTCAAGATGGAAACATAAGACCCTAAACATGGTAGGTTGGGTTACTCTAATCAGAGCATTCCTCTCAGCAATGCATACTTATCATATTAGACTATGTTGTTGTCGAAGAGATTAATTAATAAGATGGAGCAATCTAGTTGTAATTTCCTGTAGGGGGATGATGCTAACGGTAAAAAGGTACATCTTCTTGGTTGGGACCAAGTTACACAAGAGAAAAACAAGGGAGGCTTGGGAATAAAAAATTTAAGATAGCAGAATGAGACCTACATGATGAAACTTTGTTAAAAACTGGTTAGTGATGAGAAAGCACTTTGGGTGAGGGTTTTGCGCTCAAAATACAAATGCCGTGTTAGTCCTATGAGAGATGTCAAGGAACGAATAAACTCCTCACTCATTTGGAAGGATATATGCATTGTTTAGGATAGCTTCAAAGAGGGGTTAAGGAAGAATACTAGAAATAGTTGATTACATATTACTTGTTTGAAAACTGGTCAATAATGAAAACTCCTCTTATTAATGTGATCTCAGGGATTGAAGGGCTTGTTGATAGATATGAGAATATCATGGATTATGTGACTTCTACATAGGAATGGAACAAGGATAAGTTGTTGACATGGTTTCCTTAGAGGATAGTGGATTGTATCATGAGTGCTCACCCACCATGTGCAGAGAGATGATAGGATAAACACTTTTGGAAACCATCCAAATATGGATTCTTTACTACTAAATTTGCATATCATTTTCTCTTTGTAGGTACCCAAGTAAAGGATGATAACATTTGGAAGCTGCTGTGGAAATGGCCAGTACCAGAGAAGATCAAGTCTCTTATATGGCTGTTTACACATGGGAGGCTTCATATAGGAGAACTTAGGAGGAGACAGGGAGTATCTGAAACTTCTGGGTGCCCTTTTGGCTACCAACAGGATGAGACACCAATGCACGTACTACGAGATTGCCAAAATGCTCGTAACAGACGGCTAGAAGTGGTGGCCCCAAAAAAATAGGCTATGTTCACCAGCCTTGAGGGGGTCGGAATGGGTAAGACGGAACCTTATAAAAGAAGCAGGACAAGGACTCACTAAGAAAATAGATTGAGCGACTCTCTTTGGCTACATCTACTGGACACGTGGGTGAACCAGTGTGGTAAATTTTTCAATTCCAATTTATTTTCAGGACTTGGAAGGGCACAGGATAATTTATATACAATGTGTTAGGACATAGATCTTTCCAAATGGTGCTCTTTTTATACTGTTCCTAACCCAAGCATAAATGTAAGGGAGATACAATGTAAGGGTGCCATTCAGATGGAGGTCGACGGCTCTATTCGAGATAATGGAGAAAGTAGTTATGGAGGAGCACTCAAAGACCATGAAGGGCGATGGATAAGTGGTTTTAGTTGTAAACTTGTTAGGGTGCTCTAGTTATAACAGTGATCTTGGGCATCCTAAATGGGCTTCATATTTGTTGGGCAAAAGGCTTCAGAGACATAGTCATTTACTCATGTTAGATCTCATGTTTTGATGATAACAAAAGAATGGTATGAAAAAGAATTGATTAATAAATAAGTTTGAACAAAGTAATAATAGGGTTAAGCATCACTTGAAGTAAGCATTGGAGTAATAAAGAAAGGCCAAGAGAAAAAGCTGTGAAACTTGATCAGAAGCATTTTTTCTAAGGCATTACTCGAGTACGTACTCGAGTAATGAGACAAAACTTGAAGTAACCAGAGGCACCTTCCAGTAACCTGCCAATGTAACTCGAGTAATAGTGTAAAAGTTTTCAAGTTGCTCTCGGCCTGCCAATGTTATTCGAGTTGCCACTCGAGTAACCAGGTAAATACTTGGAGTTGCTCTCGGCCTACCAACGTTACTCGAGTAGGTACTCGAGTAACCATGTAAAAGTTTTCAAGTTACTCTCGGCCTGCCAATGAAACTCGAGTATGTACTCGAGTTACCCTGTTTCAGTAAATGTGGTGCTCTCGGCATTTTGTACCACTGCCAATGTTACTCGAGGAGCTACTCGAGTAACCCTCTAAGGTAAGTGAAAACTTCAAGGTAGTACTCGAATAACTTGATCTTATTCTATCTCATTTTCCTCGAGTCATTACTCTAGTATGGAAGTATTTAATGTTTTATTTTAAGTGGATTACTCGAGTATGTACTCGAGTATGTAGAGATATTTTGAAAGAAAACCTCAAGTCATTACCCTAGTAAGCTATGAACAAAAAGTAAGTTTACTCGAGTATGTACTCGAGTAACAAGGTAATCAAACTTGAAGTGCTCTCGGCCTTGAGATCCTGCCAACATTCCTGGAGTAAAGCATCGAGTAACCAAAAGATTATTTAAAGGTTTACTCGAGTTGGTACCCGAGTAACCTATAAAGTTATTAGTGCATTACTCGAGTAGGTACCCGAGTAAACAACTATTTCCAAAGGTTTGAAATTTAGTTTATTCCATGCACTACCCGAGTAACCTTATTCTTGTGTGCTGACTTGCAGTTCATCAAGTTTTTCCCGATGATACTCGAGTAAGTACTCGAGTAGCTACTCGAGTAAGCAAACCCAGAAATTCAGAAATCATTCCAACGTTCATTATTTTGTTTCCTATATGATTAACCTTTCATTGTATTAGTATTCTTAGCTTATTTACAGATAAACACTGAAGAGATTTTACCAAATATGGAAAGTCAAAAGCAACGTTCAAATGTCACCCACCGCCACCTACCACAAACGGATGTTTTTCAAATACTAGAAAAGTCAATAATGGCTGCGCACTCTCCAACGGACATGAAGAAAAACGTTCCAATAATCATTACCAATGAATCTATAAATGTGGGAACATCCAAACAGAGAAAAAACAACAAGAACACACACGAACGTATCATCAAGCTCATTACTCTGTTTTACATCATATTTGTAATACTATGCTTCAGTGATTCTTATTTACTCTGTGAGAGAGATATTTCATTCAAACTCAATATTTGTTATTGAGATAACTTAAGGTTGTGGAACCTTGAGTTGGGATTGGATTACAACTTGTAAGGGGGAGCGAGTATCCAGGCGAAGGAACTTGCTTGTACTGAGGTGCCAAGAACCCACTGAATCTTGGAAGTTATAGTGAAACTCTCAGAGAAGCTCTGAGGACTGGACGTAGGTCAAAGTGGTTGTGACCGAACCAGTATAACTCCCGGTGTACACTTCAGTGATATTTCTCCTTACTCCTTACTGTTTTAATTTCACTGTCAAATTTTATATTTGCAACGAAATTTTAGTATCACCCAATTCACCCCCCCTCTTGGGTGAAACGCTTGCTCTAACAACTCATATTGCATAGAGGCTATTAATTTCCTTTTGTAGGGATGTAACCATGACCACCTATTTTTTGATGTAATAGTTGAAGCCAGATGTAATATCCCAAAAAGTGATTAAGGGTTAATGACTTTAAAAGTGGATGTGATTATTGATAAATAAACACTTTTGGAGAATATGATGTGAATTGTGATTCGAATGTGTTATGAGTAGTGCCTAAACCCTGTATTTAAGTTCAATTGTGGATTAATATCTAAATTGAATTGGAATAGAGGGAGGGCGCATATTATGGTGAAAAGGAAAGTTGGGCAATTTGGTGGTTGTGTTGCATTGTGGTTCAAAATTGAATATGTGTGGATGTGATGAGAATTTGGTTGTTTTAGTGACTCCAATGGCTTCCTTGTGAAAATTCGTGTGGGGAGAGTGTTTGTTGTGAAATTGGAACCATTGGGAACAATTGTGCAAAAGTTGGAAATTCTGTCCATTAAAACTCTATACAAGGCAGTCGGTTTATATGGACGTTTTGAATATTCAAATGTTGTCTAAAAATTATGAAACTTTCTAATCTTAAAGTCACATGCCAAGCTTCAAAATGGACATATAATTTGTGTCATTTTGATTTGTGAGCTAAGAGTTATGATTTTCCAAAGCTTGGGATTGAAACTGGAATTTGTTTTGGAGCAGTATGGACTTTTGTGAAATTATGTATTTTTGTGGTTATGAACTATAGGGATCCATATTTTTTCAGTAAAGAGGACTTAAATAGATTTCTATTAGCTTTAGGATCACCCCATTTCAATTTTTCTAGAATTAGTTAGGATTTTTCAAAGTTTGGGAAAAAAATCTACCAGAATTTCTAAAAAATCTGAAAATGGGAATTATGACATAAGCATACACAATGATGACATAATCATATTAAAGTATATTCCCTCATCTTCTTCAGCCATTTCATGTCATTTTTGGCTGAAAATAGAGAGAGAAAGCTTGAGAGAGTTTAGAGAGAGAAAGAAAACAAAACTCACAAGGTAGGTCGATTTCTTCGGTGAATTCGTACCTAATGCATAGAAATCGGCTCCTAAGCTACTCTTATATGTGATTCAAGGTTTTGGAAGCTCAAATTCAGTTCTTGGGAAGGTTAGGGTTTCGGCCTAAAAGAGGAAAAGCAGGAAGGAGCTTAAGGTAACTTTTGAAACTTCAATCTTTGATTGTTCTGGCTGCTGTAGACAATTTAATTGGTGAAATTTCGCCGGATTGTCTTTGAATTGAAATTTGGAAATTGAATTGGCCTAGGGGTTATGCTACCAAAATTGGGTCCAAATGGTAGTTATAACCTAATGTGATCGTTAATAAACTGGTCAGGAATAGAAAGGAACACGTATGCGGAGTCGGATTTCGAAAACCTCAATTTTCCTAAGGAATGTGATAATTTTGGCTATCTCTAGAAATGGGCCTTAGATTTGGATTTTCAATAATTTGATGGTTCCATTGTGTTCAGGAGTGAAAATTAGGTGGGGTTACAGTTAGTCACTTTTTCGGAAAAGCCCAGAAAAGCATAATTACGAAAACACCCCTAAAGCCCTTAAAGTGGAACTGTCGAGGGTAATTTTGTAATTTGACATTGAATTTGATAATTTTGAGTCCAAAAATGGATTCCTTTGGCAGAAATATGTTAGAATAGCTTAGGTTAGAGTTTCAAAAAAAGTGCGGCCGGACCGGGTACAGCAGGCTCAGGCCGGGTCCCCGGGGCATTTTTGTAAATTTTCATTATAGACTTATATAACCCCTAGAAACACTATGGAAGTGTCTAAATGATGCATTTGGAATTGTAGGATTTGATATTTACCCTGAACGTGAGCAACCTGTACCGGAGTACACTTAGAAAGAACAAGGTAGTAACGCTTTTCCTTATACTATATGTAATGCATTGTATGTATATTTATCATACTTTGGGATGATTTTTGATACTACTGTGAATACAGTTGGGGATAGTTGTCGTTATACAGCAGAAGCTGTCGTTATACAGCAAACATTGTCGTTATTGTGAATACAGCGCAAGCTATCGTTATTGTGATTACATCGAAAGCTGTCGTATTGTGTATACAGCCATGAGTGCTATCGTTTGTGGTGAACGCCATGCATTATTATGCTGTTGCTGTTGCTGCTGCTGTTGATTTTCTTACATGCTATGTGCTTATATATTGTTTGAGTGATTTGTTACTACTGTGATTCTCTTGAATCTTATTCTTTCCATTGACTAACCTACAGACAGGGTAAGCGGCTTAAAGGATAAGCAGACAACCAAGGGCGAATAGTTCAAATTTAGGTTGTGGTTGGTTGTCATATTTTGATTGGGGATCATTTCTTATTCAGTAAATATTAATTTGGATGCAGTTGTGTAATCCCCTAATTGGGAATTTGTAAATCCTTAGTTGATATATGAAACCCAGGGGCTACTGGGATTTTGTTGTATATTATGATATATAAATGTGATTTAACTGCGCAGGGTAATTATATTCAAATTGTGAAATTTGAGACCAGGTTTAAAAGAGATTTTGAAAGAAATTTGTGAAAAACCCTACCATAAGGATGATTTTGAAATAAGTCTTGTTTAACTATTGGTCTCTAATCCATCTTAATTACGTATTTTGAATCATAATTACGATTTATAAGGTAAGGGGTTACCTAGACACTGGGTACATAGAGACTGGCACATAGAATTTTATCATAAGAGTAGGGATAGACTTGTTTATGCGAATTATCTTACTAAGTTAGCTCATAGCTTGACAAGTAACTTTTGTATCCTTGATCAACCCCCACATGTTGGTTAATATGTAGAGTTTGATGAAGGAGATTAGATGATGCAGATCTTGTATATAGTTTCATTATAGGAATGAATTAAGTTCAAATTCAAAAAAAGTTATTTTCATTTTTATATTAATTAATTAATTTATTAATGGGAACTCTGGGCCCGTTTGGTTAGATTGCATTGCCACCTGCAATGCAATACTCATTATAAGGATGGTGTTTGGTATGCTTTTTAAAATGGGCTGTAATGAGTTATTTTATAATATTGTTTCAAAATTACGTACATTTGTAAAAGACCACTTTGCCCTTTAAAATAATTCACAGCCTCCATGCCCACTTTCTTTGACAATTAGATTGAACCCTATTGTCTGCGACCATTCGACTCACATAGGCGGAGGAAGAGTGGAGGGGACAATGACGGTAAAGGATGAGTACGACAGAAGGGATGAATGATGATGGCGAAGGACAAGCATTACGGAGAAGATGATGATGGTAGAGGACAAGCACAGTGAGGAGACAATGAAGGCAGAGGACGAGCATGGCGAGGGGGCAATGATGGCGGAAGATGAGAACGTCAAAGGGGTCGACCATGGCCCTCTGTTGACTCGCGATTGAATTTTATTGTGCTTAAGAATAATATCTCACTGTTGCTTAAGTTAGACAAATTAAAATTCCCCGTATGTAGGTTCTAGTTCAAAGTTTTTGATATTTCTTACAATATGGGCTGTTGTATCTCTGAAAGGGAAGTCTGCAAAAATACTAAATTATTGCTCTTAAAGCTATTCAATTGTGTCATTAACTATTTAAGAATAAAGGACAACTGGGTCAGTTGTAGATAATATAAAAAAAGATTGCCAATTACATCAATATTTTCAGCTTCCTGGATTTGGAAACTAGGATTCCTTCTTTGTTTTGGCACTTGATTAATTTTACAATCTCCTAGGTTTCAATGTTGTCAAGATTCCTTCAAAAATTCAAGATTCCTTATAAAAGTCAAGGATTACTAGCTCTATTTAGTTGTCCACCATACACTAAAGATCTTTGCTTTATTCAGAATTAAAGAGTGAATACTTTACCTCTAAAATGATGTTTCCTTCTAGGTTGTAAGTTTTCTTTTACTGTCATTGTAACTATATAGTTTCCCTATTTTGATTATGAAAAATGAGCTGGCAATCATGAAACTTTTAACCAATTGGTTGAAGGGGCTTGTTACAATTTTAAGAGTTACTAGGATGAGGTTTTTACGAGTGATAATTGGCTAATGATTCCAATGTGTAAAATCCTAGAAGAAAGAAATATAAGCCACAAAAAAAAGCCTCAAGCCAAACATGGAGCTCCAGTAATCATAGGAAAAAGAAAATTGTCTTATGGAGGCATATACACAATATAAATGTAGCAGCAATTGTGATGCCTATAAAAGAAATTAAAATGTCTAGTTCCATAATTCTAAAAAACTAGTTTGCAACTAGCAAATTTGTATCCGATTGAAATAAAATCCAAATAAAAGCTCCTTTAAATCTCCTACATAAAATATTTATACTAGTTTGTTGATGAGACGATGAATTCAATGAGCCTTGTGTATGTTCATCTGGAATGAGAGGGAATTTACACATAAGGGTTTGAGATGCAGCAATTTTAAGATGAGCTATGTTGATCTCATCAGATGTCAACCCTTCAACTTTCATCAATTCAGCATACAGTCCTTGAGTAACTTTCATATGAGAAGAATCTTGACAAGCCTCAACAAATGATTTACACATATTCTCAGAGACTTGGATCAAAGTTTTAGAAGATTCTTTCATTGCTTCAGAACAATTCTACAACATCACGATTTGCTCGATGACGCTTCCTCAAAGTTGACTACACTTCACTTTGATGATCTATCTCAACATATTGTTTAATAACTAGGTCAGGTTGTTCATTTTCAGTTGCATCTTCATTTTCTTTTGACTCATGTTCAGCCTCCTGTTGTGCTTAGGCAGGCCTTAAGGCACTGGCTCCATTGCACGATCTTTACCCCATATAGATGTCAACTTTTCAAAGTGTGGCAACTTCCTATTATGGAATTTACCTGCTTTAATATTCACCTGAAAGCATAAAAATTATGAAATAACAGCAATATGAATGTATTTATATGTTTACAATGAATGAAATATCTTCACATATTGTTCCCACACCACATCCTCAGCCACAACACACTTATTTACTGGGTCCCAGCCAAAACCAGAAGTATTGGTGCCATAAATTAAGTTGCGGACAATTTGCCATTATTGCTTCAATGTCCTTAATCTAGACCATATATTAGGATCTGCTTTAATTTTAGTCCTTGGAAGTTTTTCTTGCATCATTTCATCCAACTTGCCGACATAGCCCCCATCAAACCCTGTGTCAGCAACAAACTTGCCTTCCACCTTAATTTGAACCAAACAATCAACAAGTACATCAACCTCAAAACTAGTCCATTGTGAAAGAGGCAAGCTTTACCCAAGAGGGGGGGTGAATTGGGTGATGTGATAAATTTTTCGTTTGATGTGGTGATATGATAATAGTTGTAGATAGAGTAAAGTTGAGAGGATTAGTACACAGAGAGTTATACTGGTTCGGCCCAAAAACCAGGCCTACGTCCAGTCCTCAGAGATCAAGACCTACTGGGATTTTCACTATGCTTCCAAGATTCAATGGGCTCTTAGAATGCCACAAAACAATAATCGTCCTCGAATGGACTACGAGCAGAAATATTCTAACACTCAGAAATTTCTCTCCCCCTTACGACAAGTCTTACGTGCAGAAAAATAACCTATGACCTTTCTCACTTGCTTACGTATACAAGTCTTATGAGTAGAAACATTCTCTCTTGCTTACACCACTGTAAGTCTTACGATCAGCAACGTTCTCTACTGCTTTTATCTTGTAAGTCTTATGAGTAGAAAGTTTTACTAGGAATTCTCTCAACTGCTTCTCTCATAAGGATATCTACCCTCTCAAGGTCCCAATACCTTGAGGTCAAATGAAAATAGAATTTAAAGTGTATACAGACTCTCTTACAGAGCAAAAATGATAAACATTGAAGAACGATATGAATATAGAGAAAATGTGAATAACAGAGATTCATGAATTTGCTTGTGGGAATTCTTGCCCTTTGTTGTTTTTTTATTGATGGTCTCTGAAGCTCTGTATAAATAGACATTTGTTTTTGCCCGTTTGAATAATGATCATTGTGGAGCGGGGCATGTTACTGTGGAACGGCATGCGTACGTTTGAAATCTTTGAACGTGGTAGGTACGTGCTTGGATGATCGTAATGATGCTGTCTGCCATTGTTTGACTTCTTCTACGTCTTTTTAATTCAAACGTTCAAACTCCTGTATCACACTCATAATGCATTTTAAATGATGTTAAATAATAATAATAAGTGACAATAAAATGAATAAATATCATTAAACCATATTCGGATTGAAAGTTGTAGGACTGGTGCGTTTTTTACTTCTGGCAGAGCTTCACTCGAGCACTGAAGAGGTTCACTCTAGTGCAATACCATATTTTCTCCTTTTGCTTCAGTTTTACACTTGCACTTCCACATGATTTGAGAGAGTGTATTTTCACACTTGCGAGTGATGTGGGTCCTCACTCGAGCACAACTCCTCCTGCTCGAGTGTCCTTGTATTTTACACTAAGAGCTGCGTCTCTAGAGAACACTCGCATACCATTTTAGCAAGAGTGTGATTTTGCACTTGAGGGTGATGTGGGCCCTCACTCGAGCATACATACTCCTACTCGAGTGAGAAGAATATTCTTCTATAATATACTCTTATCTTCAGCACTTGCATTAGAATTGAGAGAGTTAGATTTCTTACTCGCGAGTGCTGATGTATCACTTGAGCATATGAACTCTCACTCGGGCGTGCTTGTGCTTCTCTGTTCTGCATGACTCTCGGCCAAACACTCGCAGTCCCTCACTCCCTAGTGCTCGGGTGCAAAATAGCTTCATGCTCGAGTGTTGGTTATAGTGCTCGAGTGCATCAGTAAGATTGACAGTAATTCCTCTCGGCCAAACACTTCTTGTCTAACACTTGTATGTGCTCGAGTGAAAAGATGTTTATGCTCGAGTGCTAGCTCCATTGCTCGAGTGCAACAGTAGAACTGACAGTAATTGCTCTCGGGCAAACACTTTTTGCCCAACACTTGCATCTGCTCGAGTGCAAAACAGCTTTATGCTCGAGTGCCAGCTCTGTTGCTCGAGTGTATCAGCAAAAACTGACAGCAGACATTACAAAACTTTGCCATATGCATTTAGTAACTTTGTAATCATTCTTTAGACTTGTAAAAACATACTTTACATACAATTACCTTTTGTTATCATCAAAACTTGGAATCTAACACATTGATGCTTGTTTCCTTTGAAGGATTGTCTTGCTCTTGATTGTTCATTCTAAAACAACCCATAAAAACAAATTTACAACAAGGTAGCATGCCAAACACGTAAACTCATACAGTGAAACAACTTTCAATCACAAAACAAGGAAACTGTATAGATACAATGACAGTAAAAGGAAAATTACAACCCAGAAGGAAACATAATTTAGCGGCAAAGTATTCACTCTTTAGTTCTGAATAGAGCAAAGATCTTTAGTGTATAATGGACAACTGAATAGAGCTAGTAATCCTTGAGTTTTAGAAGGAATCTTGACAACATTGAAACACAAGAGAATGTAAAATTAATCAAACAACATAAATCAAAGTCTGCTTTTAGTTTCTTCTCAATCTTTCCCTTCAAATCATTCAATTGATCATTCACAATGATGGATTAAAACCCCCATAAGTCTCATAATCTAGTATACTTCTCAATTATGGATTTAAACCTCTTTAAGTGGCTTCTGTCCTTTGATTTATGGATAGATTAACATCAAGTGATCAAACCAAACTTAGGTTCTTCTAGCAGAAATCCCTCTTGCTTCATAATGAGTATAATGAAAAAAAAGTTAACTAATCTCTTCTAAACTTCTTCAGCAATGTGACAATCTCATATAATAGAGCTATGAGGGAGATTGACTTCAAGTTATGACATTAATATTGTAAGTATGACAAGGAGTTTTCAACTCATCATGCTTTGAAGTGTCCAACTGCCTGAATAGAACATTTTAAACATATCTATGGACTAATCCTTATCTAGTAAGACAACGAAGACAAGAAATCACCATAACAAAAATACATAAGGGATTAAAAATTACATTGAATTTGTAAGACCCCATCTTACATACCATTTATTATTGACATTAATCAGAGAAGCAATGCACAATTTAGTGGGTACATAGGAATAGTATAGATATACTGATAAAATGTACATGATTGTTTTATAGGAATCCCTCATAGGGTGTGTAAATAGCAATTACAGACCTTGAAATAATAAAAATGGTCCTCAAATAACCAACAGTCTTGTTCAAACAGCACCAGAATCATCAGTTGCTGGTAAGTACACTCTCGCCCCTTTGAGCCGCTGTTCTTTGCTAGAATTATTTTAATTTGATAAAGGATGAGATTTAAAAGAATCTCAGTAGTAACATACAATCAATCATATAACATGCGAAAATTAAATATGTCATGTTTTATATTATGCAACATATTAACAACACAAACAATCATCACGGCATGTATACATGAGTTAGGGCTACTCCCCCACTATCCGTAAACCTTAGTTGGGTTTTTACTCAACAACCAGGTAAAAGTGCCTACTCGCACAAATTGACCTAAATAGTGTTCATCAATCATATCACTGAAGATGGCATACACAAACACATAAAATATTCACATAATATATGAAAGATAGAGTTACTACCTTAAACCCTTTTTGAGACACAAACAGGTCCTTACATAAGATCGGGCTCGGGTTGGCAATCCGGTCCTAGAATTCCAAATTTATAATAAATGAGTCATTACTCATTCAAATATTATTCTAAATAAATTTTTTTGGTTATCTTAGCTTAAAATTGCAAAATGACCAAAATACCCCTAGGAACCCGATCTAAGCCCCTTTGTACCCGGCCCAACTGTACATTTTCAAAAATTATGACCCAGGCTATTCCTACATAATTTCGACTAAGGAGTCCATTTTTCACCTTGGAATTACCAAATTCACTTCCAAAAGACTAAAATACCCTTGGTAACCCCTAACTGAGGGTTTTAGGGGTATATTTGACATTTCACATTCTAATGCCTTTCACACTTCATGATCAACATAAACCCTATACGATTTTCCCTTCTAAATGCAATGGAATCATCAAAAACACCAAAATCTAGTCCAAACCCTTTGTGAACGGTGTCTGGACGAAATTCCAAAGAAAAGGGGAAAATGTGATTTCATTTTTTAACTCCTTAAACTCTTTTCTTTTCACTCCTAATCACTTGTTTAGCTTCTTAAACACTTATTTGACATTATTTGAAGAAATTTGGGTAGCATAACCCCTAAGGGTTTCAACATCCCAAATTTACAAAGTAACCAAGAAATTCCACAATCAAGCCAAGAATCACAACGATAACAACACAACAGCAAAGGAATTGAGATTCTTAAAGTTACCTCTTGATTTTCACACTTTTTCTTTCTAGGCGTCTTCCTTTCTCTCTCTTCCCTTGGAGTTTTGCTTGGCTACACATGATTTTTGTAACGCCCCAAATTTTGATTAAGGGCTAATGATAATTATTGAGAATATTTTGTGAATTAAAGTTTGAATTATTATGGGTTATGTGGCAATTTAAGTTAATATGTCATAATTAGTGGAAGAATTGAAGAAATGGAAAATTAATGGTTAATTAGTTAGTAATTGATGGAGAGATTAATTTCTAACTAAGGAGAAATGAGATATGTAGCCAATGGGTTAATGGAATTGGTTAGTATAACTAAGTGGAGGATTAATTATGAGGAGTTGTATGAGGGAGTGACAAGTGGCAAGCTTACTTGATGGTGGAGTGTTTGGAGAAGTTAAGGGCATGGTGCAATGATTTTTCTCTCTCCCTCTTCCCTTGCATTCAATTGAATGGAGTATGGGAGTCAAAGAATTATTATTACATCTCCCTCCATACACTCAATCTCTCATTGTCTCTCTCTCCCTCTCTCTTATGCGTATGAGGCAAGGGAAGGCAGAATTTCTGCCCTCAACTTCATCTTCATCATCACTCTTCATCTCTCCTCTCCCTCTCTCATGCGTGCTTCCATGGCTGCTCAAGAAGGAGGAAGAACTTGCTGAAATAGGTGAGCCATTTGACCCTCTTAATGACCCCTAATGGAAAAACCCTCTTCTTCAATCTTGTTCCTTGTGTTGAGAGCTTCAATTCTATGGTTTTAGATTTGCCATTGGTGGTGATTTGAGCTCTCAAGGAAATATAGAGTTTGGTGAACCAAGGAACTCCTTTGGGAAAGTTAAAGAGGTGAGTAAGTTGAGCATTTTGATATAAGTTTTGTGGTCATTTGGTTAAGTTGGAATTTTTGGGAATTTAGCCCTATTTTGAAAATTAGGGTCTTGTGGTGTTTGAGTTGTTGTTGTCATGGATATGGTGTTTTGAGATGTATTTTGGATAGATAGAAGTTGATTGGAAACTTGGATTGAAAAGATGCAAGTTTGGTCGGTGAAAAACTCTGTGTTGGCAGTGGTCTTGCATGGACTTTTTAAAATAACAAATGGTGTTGGAAAATTATGAAACTTTCCAATATTAAATTTCACATGCCAAGCTTCAAAATGGACATATAATTTATATAATTTCGACTTTTGAGCTAGGAGTTATGACTATCCAAAGTTTGATGTTAAATCTGGGAACAATTCTGGAGCAGTGTGAACATTTCTTAAATTCTGTATTTTTGTGGTAATTTATGGTAATGGTCCATATTTTTCTAGTAAAGGGGACTTAGATAGCTTTCAATAGGCTTTGGGATCACCTCATTTCAAGTTTTCTAGAATTAGTTATAATATTTGGAAGTTAAGACATAAAAGTCTAATTTTTCCAAAGTTTTGCCTAAACTTTTGTCCATCACTATTCTGAGGGGTAGGAGCTGGATTTTCATAAAATATATGGTTCCATTAGATTCAGTGGGCAAAAATAGGTGGGGTTACAGTTAGGCACTTTTTCAATAGAGGCCAAAAAAGCATAATTACGAAAATGCCATTGAAATCCTTAAATAGGGGCTGTCAAGGGTAATTTCGTAATATGACATTGAATTTGGTAATTTCGAGCCCGAAAATAGATTCCTTGGCTGAAAATATGTCAGAATAGCTGTGGTCAAGATTTTGGGAAAACGTGCCATCAGGCCAGGTACGGTGGGGCCAGGCCGGGGCCCCGGGGGCATTTTGGTAAATTTTCACCATAGGCTAATATAACCACAAGAAACACTATGGAAGAGTCTAAAAGTATACTTGGATAGGTTTTGACCTATTTCTTGTACATTTAATACTTTAGAACCGAGTCGGAAGCCGAAAGCGGCACAGTTTACGAGGCACACTAAAAAGGGTGGTCTTTTAGATAGTACTTCCCAATCCTTTTAGGTGATTGTTAGAGACTTTCATAGCTACTTAAGGGACTTTAATGATAACCAAAACTAAGTGTTTTGAAGTCATTTGAGTATTGGAATAAGTGATAACACGTCGTCCTTAATTATGACTATAGGATTCGATATTTGCCCGGATCGTAGAAGGCCTGCGCCTGATCAAGGATGAAAAGAACAAGGTAGTGACACTTCATCCTATATCATGTTTAATGCATTGCTTGTATGTATTTATCATTGAATGACCGAGGGGACGTGGTAGTAAGCCCGGCCTTGAATAGGGGACGTGGCGGGAGCCCGGCCTTGAATATTGATTGAGGGGACGTGGCGGTTAGCCTGGCCTTGAATATTGTTATGCTACATTGTGATATGTGCTTACTTGCTTTGTTTAATTATACATCATATTCGTAAACTGTTGCTACTGGGATTCTTTTGAATCTCACTCTTTCCAAATAACATTTTTAGTCAGGGCAAGTGGATCTTGAGACAAACAAGTGAACAAGGACGACTAGGATTGCCGGTGGTAGTCTTAGTTTCTTTTTGGTTTTTGGTTATCATTTGGACAACTGTATGTATATATTGGATTGACCATAGATTTGTAGTTATTGTGTAATCCCCGATATGGGAAATTGAGATGGGTGATGATACCCTATAAAACTCTTGGATTAATGATATTATCCCGAGTGAATGTCAGGAATTTTGTTAATACTCTGATATTGTATATGTGATAAACCGAACATGCCAATTGTTTTTATTTAAAAATGAATGGAGATCATATTGTACAAGTATTATAAAAAGTTTTTAATTATCCCGGATCTCTTATTCAATTATAAAACTTATTTAAACACCTATTATGTCCTTGATGACGGCGGGGGTTACAATTTTCATGGAGGAAAAGGACTTAGAAGACGTTCAACACATGATAGAAGGCATGATCACTTGGATTAACAAGTGCTTACCTTGGATTTTCCTCTTATTGTGCTCTTTCTTTTCTATGTTCTCAAGCTCTTCTCTCTCTCTTTTTCTTGTGCTTGGCGTGAGACATGAAGAAGGAAAGAGATGAAGATGTATTTAAAATATCTCTTCATCTTTTCTTAAAAATATATTAGTTTAATGGTTTTATGACACATGCTTTTATTTAATCTTATCCCTTCTTAATTGTGTCATAACCTCTCATTACTTTAGGACCAATTTCCTTCCTTCCTTGTTAGCAAAAAATGAAGCCATATAGGGTCCAAGTTAAACCAATTGCACATATATTATATTTTAATGCTAATTGAACATGTGCTCATATCTTAATTAATTATTGTTTAATCCCTTGGCTTTGGATGATGACACATGGCACAATTAGCTATCAAGAATTATTATTTCCTCCAATTTCCCTTCCATTGACAAAAATTACAAGAGGAAAGGGAAATAATATTTGTTTCATGCATTTCCCATAACCTCTTTCATCAATTAATTGATTATATATACATATCCACCTTTTTAACTTTTCAAAGTTTATATACTTAGCCAAGAATGCTTCTGCCTTGATTAATTGGGACCAATTGTTTAATTCATTTGCTCCCTTCCTTGTTGGAAGTCCTACACACACAAGAAAAGGGAAAAAATATGGGCTTTGGATTAAATTTAGCCAAATGACTATTTTGCCCAAACATTTTGTGATTTCCGCACTTTGTTGGAAATTTGGCAGAATTTTCATTAAACTTTGAAATTTCATAACTATTTGCACAAATGTTCAATTGATATGTTTCTAAAGGCTATGTGACCCTTATTAAGTCTATTTTCAAGGAAAGATATAGCCTTAACTAACTGGAAGCTCATAATTCCCATAATTATTATTTTTTGACACTACAACTGAAAATCGCCAGTTTTGTTGGGCAAACTTAAAAAATTCATAACTCTTTATGTACAAGTCCAAATAATTTATATGGTCTATCAAATTAAAGCTTCATAAGTTTACTTTTAGCCTATAAAATTTCATAGGCATTGATCATCATTTGCCTAATTCAAAATGTCACTACACGACTACTATACAGGGAAACTCACTCTAGCAAATACAATTGTTTACATTTTATGTTTTAAACATACTCATGTTGTGTGTGACTACCAATTGGAGTATTTATCCTTTTTTATACATCACCATTCACCATTTTATCCCATTAAATATCTTATTACATAAAAGGAATATTGGTAATAAAAATTGGGGTGTTATAGAATTATTATGTATCAATGTATATTAAAATTTTAAAATTACAGTTCTTTTACAAATCATACTGTGATCATTCTTTCCCAGAATATTTCACCCAGTCTCATATTAAGGAAGTAAAAACCCCAAATCCCATATTTCTACATTGGATATATTGAATCACAACAATTAAGGAAATAAAAACCCCAAATCCTAGATTTCTACATCAGGTATATTGAATCACAACAATAACCTACCAATTAAATCTTCTAATCCCATAAGAAGATGATGAAGAAAATTTTGCCAAACAAAAACAATTTCTAAACAACATGAATTGAAGTATAAGAAAGAAAAAGAGGGAAATTGAGAAGACAGGCTCATAGATTCATTTGCAAGAAAAAATAGATTTGTAACAGTTAAACCAAAACTTACCTCATCAGCCACAGTAAAGTTAGTGTCTGTTTCTGCCGTCCTTCACTGTGAACCACCTTGCTCTTAGCTTCTGTTGCTTTCGACCTTCTGCTCTCAATGTTAGGTTCTGCTCTCAAGTCTCAATGTTAGGGCTTTTGAGAATTAAAAAAATGACGATAGCCTATTTTTAATGATTTGTTTAGTGAGGGAAAATTTTGTCTTTTTATTATATTAGTAGGGTTAAAATTGAGATTTCATCAATGAAAGTAACATATTCGGAAATGCAACTTGCACATTATAGAAGATAATTGCATATTTGAGGAGTCCGCTTGCACATTATAGAAGCTAATTGCATATATGGGAAGGCAATTACGAATGTTGGTTCACTTTGCATATTCGGAAAGATAATTGCATATGCAGGGAGACCACTTACACATTATGGAAGCTAATTGCATATTCCCAGGGGAGTTATTTGCAAATTATGAAAGCTAATTGTATCTTTAGAAAAGTAATTGTATATTGGTTCTAATTACATATTACGTAATTGCATATTTGGAGAGCCACTACACATTAGGGAAGCTAATTGCGTCTTCAAGAACGTAATCACATATTGATTTATATATATTCATGTGCCAAGCGATTTTTATGTACTAGATATTATGAAAACTATATATTAATCTAACGTAGCTTTTCTACAAATGCTTAAATAGATAAACATTTCTACAATGGCCTCCCCAAATATGTAATTACCTTCTCTGAACCAATATGTTATTTCCCAAAATGCAATTAGGTTTTATAATGTGCAAGTGGTCCCTTCGAATATGCAATTACCTTCTCAAAGATGCAATATGAACCCATATACTTATCTTCTGAAAAATGCAATTAGCTTCCATAACGTGCAAGTAGCACTCTTGAATATGCAATTACTTTTTATAAGAGTAATTTGGTCTTTCTCCCGTCACTCTTAGTCTGAAGGACCTCACTCATTTTCATGATGCGAGGTCACATTCTCCAAAGAACTTTTCAATTGAGGATTTATGGTGAATGTTTTGTTTTTTATAAAAAAAAAACTTGCCTATAATGAAAACAAAGGCTTTGGAAAGTAAATAAATAAATAAATAAAACAAGACAAGAAAAAAAGGAAAAAAGAACGAAATAGAAAGGAAGAGAAGTTTGAACAATCATTCATGGGGATTTCCTCATAATTCTCCCTCTTTTTTCCCTCTCAGACTCTCATCTCTATCTCTATCCTGATATCAAAAAATGAATGATTCAGATTTAATATTTTTTAAAATTATTATTATAATATTACCTCCGGTCTTAACTATAAGACCCAATTGACTTCTTCAAAGAGATTAAGAAAGCTAATTAAATTACTTTAAAGTATATATATTCATCATTTTTTCTACAAACCAATATGTCTGACTTATAAATTGATGTATAATTTAATTTAATCATATACAACTTAACATATGATATGATTAAATAACTTATTTAGCTTCTTAATCTCTCCTAAAAAAAATCAATTGGCCTTTTATTTAGAACTAGAGGTAGTATTTGATATATTAATTTTTTTTATTTTATTTGTATTGTAATTATAAATTGTGTAAATCAGGTTTTAATAGTTTAAATTTATTTATTAATTGTTTAAAATAATAATTTTATAAAATATTAAATCTAAACATTTTACCTTTTTTAATTTGAGGATGAATATGAAATTCTAAGAAGAAAACAAGAAAAATGATTTAGACCGAACCCAAACCCAGCTTTTACCACTTGGGCTGTTGACTTTGATCTCTTTTGATTCTTGGCTTCTATGTCAGTAGTCAGCTTTCATGAGCTCCGACGTCAACAGTCACCGGAAATAGCCTCCAGACCGTCTGACGGACACTGCCAGCTGGAGGGAATTATAAGAAGATAAAGAAACGAGTCCCTCTGAATCAAACAACGAGACTATTATACAGATGACTCGACTATGGTTGACGACATGCATGGAAAGTGGAGAAGATTAATGACAACTCAAAAGCAAATCTTGCGAGTAAAAATGGAACTAGGAGGGAGTTTTGGAAACAATCCCTGTGATTAAAAAAAAAAAAAAGGTTTCCTATAAGGAATCTCTGGTGGGTTTTGATGGAATTGAAAATCTTTCAAAGAGGGTGTAATAAAGATGGTGGGAATCTGCTTTTCTTATGTTATTAGATTTATAAATGTGTCATGTTTCATATATACATGAATATGTAAATTCACCCACTTTATTAGCTTGTAATCCATATTTCCATATTGTGTAAATTAACTCGTGCTCAATGTAATAGCCAGTCGGACTTCCTTTTAGAGAGACTAATTAAAAAAGTTAAATTAACTATTTAATTATATTATAACATATGGTGTGTATAATTAGAGTATATATCACTTAATTAGTTTCCTTAATATTTTTTAAAAAAAGTCAACTGATTTTTATATTAAGGACCGAAGGTAATGTTAGTTATTAACAAGGTATTAAAACCCGGACCGGGTATTGAACCGGTCGGGGTACTGGGTTAACGGTCAGTGGGTCAAACCGGGACCAAACCGGTGAGTAATTGAAAATTTTAGGCTTATAGTATGAAATTCTAAAGGAAAAAGTTAAAAATTTTTCTTTTTTTTTAATTTGGGACCCGAACAGGACCGTGAACCGGACCGGTCTAGTGACCGGTTCGGCGGTTTCCGGTCCGGACCGGCCGGTCCGGGTCCGGGAACCATGGTTATTAACATTAGAACCGGTTAGGTCGACCCTCCTCCCCTCACAGATAGCTAACCGAACTGGTCCTGGGACCGGTTCGCCGGTTTTCCGGTCTGACCGGCCGGTCCGGTCTGATTTTTCTTTCAATGAATCAAACAAAATAACCTCCTATCCTTTCCTTCCATTCCTTCCCATAGCCTCCCATTGAACCAAACAGCCCTTAAGGAAAAAAAAAAAAAAAAACGGATTCTTGATGGTTCTAGTCTAATTTTGATCAAAATTTGGGTCTTGAATTAATATTCCCGCGAATATTGAATTAAATGTGTTAGGTAGAAGCGTGGAACGTGGAAGTTTAGCAACTCTCGCGAATACACCATAAATAGTTGGCAAAAACAGATATTTGGATTTCCCTCAACGTTCTTTTCGTTCGCCTTCCTACAAGGCCCTTCTTCCACGCCACACTCTTTCTTGCAGTCGCACTTCGCATTTCCTCCTTCTGCTTTCTCAACGACCGAAACAGTCAACATCACAGTCATGGCTTCGCGTCCCAAGAACGTTGGAATCCTTGCCATGGACATCTATTTCCCTCCTACTTGCGTCCAGCAGGTCCACACTTCTGTGCTCTCTGTTTTATCGATTTTATACTCTTTGCCTTGAAATTGATAGATCTATGTAGCGTTTCAGTTCAATTTCTTGCTCGATACCGAATTTTGTTGTGGAGCTGTGCTTAGAATGGATTTATTTATTTATTTATTTTTGGGCTATGATGTGCTTCTACAGGAAGCTTTGGAGGCTCATGATGGCGTGAGCAAAGGCAAGTATACTATTGGACTTGGGCAAGATTGCATGGCGTTCTGCACAGATGTGGAAGATGTTATCTCAATGAGGTCAGTTACAATTGGTTCAGAATTCACTAGCCAAGTTTAAGTGTTTAGCGTTAGAGGCTGCTTTTTCTTCTGGCTAATTTTGGCGCGCTTACTTCTGCAGCTAACGCGTTTACTCTGTTTTGTTAGAAATTCTGTTTCGAATTAGCAGTATATTTTTGTTAATGAAGAAGCAAAGTTATGAAGTACCGATTTCAGAACAATCTATTTTGAGAAATAAATCAAAACGATTCGCTATCGAACTGGCGGAGTTCGTATTTATTTATCTATTCTGCTTTATAAATTTTTGTTTAGCATCAACAATAGAGTTCGTGCAGAGAACTATGTAGCTTTCCAGAACCGGTGGTAACTTTCATGTCCTTGTTACTGATAATCTTTTCTGATAACTAGATTGTGCATGGAGATTGTGTCTCATTCAAAGCATAGATACACATCATGGCATATGAATGACACATTTTTGTTTAGATTTTATGTTATATATAGAATTTATTGATTAGATTCTGCATTTGGGTACATATTTATTTGATAGACAGTGCTGATCTTTATTATAGATTTGTAGAACGTATCATCAGATCTGCAACAGCTTTCTTGCATTTATTCTGATTCATTCTTTTACTTTCAATACCAGCTTGACAGTTGTTACTTCACTACTTGAAAATTTCAAAATTGATCCAAAGCAAATTGGGCGCTTGGAAGTTGGTAGTGAGACAGTAATTGACAAAAGCAAATCCATTAAGACCTTTTTGATGCAAATTTTTGAGGTATCCTCTTATGTTGGATCTTATGACAGAAACTACATTCCATGGGATTGAAGAACTTCTATAAATTGAAAATATGTGGGCTTTCTTAAGATTGGGGGATTCAAGTAGGAAGGCGCATGTCAAGTCTAAGCCTATAAAGAAACTGAATCATAATGGTTGTTGCTGTTTGACAGTTGAAATTTCACTTAGTATTTATATTGTTTCCTGTGATCTTTGATTTTTTTATGAAAAACATATAATCAGGGCTATAAAGATGAAGGATGTTGTATTTCTTGACAGATATGAAAGATGCTTGATTTGTGAAAATACTAAGCCCTCTCACTGGTGCCATTTCTTTTTGCAAATTGGTTTGTTTAAAATACTTGTGCTTCTCCAAATTAAAAGGTTGTATATTACTAATTTACTCTCTCTCTATCTGTGTCTCATCATTTTTAAATTTTAGCAAGCTATTTGAAAATGATGTAGATTAATCCATTTGAAAAGTGAATTCTGAGAGCTCAGTTTAAAAGCGAGTTTGCATAGAGCTCTTGTTTCTCTTTTTTCTTAAACTTGAGGCTCAAAAGGCTAATGAGTTCTGAGAACTCTAATGCACAGTAGAGCCATTGAGCACGGAGTCTTTCTAGTGTTAAAATCTTTGTTAAAATCATGAAAGAGCTTCTTCTAGCATAAAATTTTGATTTTGCTCTGAAATTTCTTTGTTAACTGAACTTATTGATGAATCCAAAGGACAAAAGAAAAGCAAGAAATATCTTTTCTTTTTTTATATGTGATGCATTTTTATATTGATTCATGTAACAACCAGGAGAGCGGTAATACAGACACTGAAGGTGTTGATTCAACAAATGCATGCTATGGTGGAACAGCAGCTTTGTTCAACTGTGTGAATTGGGTGGAAAGTAGTTCATGGGATGGGCGCTATGGGCTTGTTGTTTGTACAGATAGTGCGGTATGAGCTCCCAGCATTTGTGACTTTTATTCATCTTCATTTCATTCCCTAAAGTTGCAGTAAATTACAATTAAATGGAAAAGGAAAATTTGATTATTTACCTTTTTTGGCCTTTTATGAGAAGTTTATGGAAGTAAGTTTTTATTTGTGTTAGAGTCTCTAACCAACTGTATCATTTTTAAATAGACATCACCATAGACAGTATTGCAATGGTAATGGGGTGGGAGTGTGGATGTATTCCATAATTCTCAGCTCTGCCACTTCCATGGTTCCTCATCCCTGTTACTTGTCACAGTTGGGACATCATTTTCCATTTCCAACCTCTGCCAGAAATCATATCTCATATAAATACAAAAATCAAGTTTAAAATAAATCATGATTTCAAATTCAATACCAGTGACAAGCACTGACATGTAAGAAAGTCTGTTAGAATAAGGTACATATGTACTATCTTATCTACATATCATGAATAATTGCATATCCTGTGTACACAGAAAATGCTAACCTCATTATTGTGGGGAGGTTAGAATCCTCTACAGTTTAATTAGAAGCAGAAAACCATCTATCTACAGAGGAAAACCCAGTGAGAATAGCCTCAAAAAGGTAAATTTGTCATGACCAAAAACAAATATTTTGGACCTTAATAAGTTGAAAATGGAATCACATTTATTGCTTTATTCTTATAGAATGTTTTCTTTCTGAAAAAACATAACTTGTTTTCTTTTTTTTTGGCGACAAAACTTGAACTTCTAGTATTTCTTCCCTTAGAAAGTAACAATTGTATTTGAAATGGTTAATTTTCTATCTTATAGAAGGCTGCCCCATTGAAAGTAAAAGAATGAATCGGAATAAATGCATGAAAGCTGTTGCAGATCTGATGATACATTCCACAAGTCTATAATAAAGTTCGGCACTGCATATAATGTAAATATGTGCCCAAATGCAGTATCTATTCAATATATTCTACATATAACATAAAATCTAATGTTCATTGGAGAACAGAATTTATGGTGTCAGATCAGAAAGTCCTTTTCTGATTTCTCAAGCCATAAAGGGAAAAAATTTAAAGGCATTTCTGTTTCATTAAAATATTACTGAGATTAAATAGCTTGGTGCAAGGAAGTTAGTTTTCCCAATTGAACTTTTCCCAGGCTGTAATACACTCGTACAAGTACACATACATATTCAATGTAATATTTCTCTAATGATGTAAATTTTTTTTTCCGAAAAAAGAAAGAAAGTAAAACCTGCTAATTGCAATAGCCTCTCTGAGCTAAATAATCTGAGACTGTATAATTGAGTTTCACTTTCTATAATCCGATGATGGTACCAGCCACACACCAAATTTCTGAGTGCTTTTGCTATACATGCTGCGTCAGATGAAGTGTACATCTTTAACACACAAAAATATGCTGATTTTGAGCTTTCTTGTTTCAGGTATATGCTGAAGGACCAGCCCGTCCTACTGGTGGAGCTGCTGCAATTGCCATGCTTATAGGGCCAGATGCACCAATTGCTTTTGAAAGCAAATTCAGAGGCAGCTATATGTCTCATGCCTATGATTTTTACAAGCCAAACCTTGCAAGCGAATACCCAGTAATGCTTTGTCACTTACTCTCCATTTCTTTTTCAGATCAAATAAAAGAAATTGAAATATTGTGTTTAGGTTATTACCAATCATCGTTTAGCACATGATTAAAGCATTCTTATTGTTTTTATAAACTGAACAACTCCACTATGGTGATGATGCCGTCCAGTCTCAGTTCTAGTGTCATCTTTCATTGGTTTGAAATGTGCAAGGGGTGACCCAAAAAAAAGAGAAGAGAAAAAAAATAGTTAAGTGATTATTTCTTGGGAAATATTTTTCTAAGGCTCGAGTCAAACTCCACCATTTTTTCCTTACAGGTCATTGTCTAATGACATGGTCCAGAACAGTTGTCTCTGCCGCTCCCCTTGTATGTCATATTCAAACTCTGGGTGTTTTATAACCTAAACTTAGAGACTGTTCACCACTGTAGATCTTTTAGACATTTAGTTGCAGTGATTAAGGTGATTGATTTTAAATAGTCCTTTGCTACATGCGAAAAATCTTGTGTTCATACTTTTTTCTGCTCATCACTATAATATATTACTTGAATGGCATTGTTTCTTTTATTTTCTTCCTTTTAAAAAAGTTGTTGCATTCTCCACAGGTTGTTGATGGAAAGCTCTCCCAGACCTGCTATCTCATGGCACTTGATTCCTGCTACAGGAATTTTTGTGAGAAGTAAGGATATCCTGAAATGAGAAAGCCCGTCCTTGTCTCTTACGTAGAATGGTTATTATTACTGTTTTCCCTTTTGTGTGTTCATATACTAAGTATTTTGTGTACAGATTTGAAAAATTGGAAGGGCGGCCATTTTCCATCTCAGATTCTGATTATTTTGTGTTTCATTCCCCATATAACAAGGTAATTCAGCGGAAGTCATGCTTGAATGTTTTACCGTGTGTTTACACACACAGCAAATAGTTGTTTATTCATTCTTCACTTGATGTATTGCAGCTTGTACAAAAAAGTTTTGGTCGGCTGTACTTCAATGACTTCGTAAGAAATCCCAGGTGTTTACCTTTTGCTTCAGCCCTATCTTATAAATGTATGAATTTCCAATACAAGATGGCAATTTAGACAGATTACCAGTTCTTTGGAATGAGTAATTGCTGCATTACTTTTTGGAACCTTGTTGCAGTAACAGGCCAATAAACTGCACGCGCCTGAGATTTCCTTATACTTGTTTTTAATTTCCACCCCTGGTTAAGAAAGTTCTTAGAAGAGAAGAATTGTTTTGACAGAAAAATTTCTTTATCGTATACGACTTTTTTAATTATTTTTATCACATTCAACTTCAGACAGACTTCTGAATTCTCAAGTAAATGAAGAGTTAGAAAACTCGATGTTTTTAACTAACGTTAATAGCTCAATGTATGCTTTTTCCTCAAATGCCCTGAATCTAAGAGTATGCTATGTGCAGTTTTGTGAATGAAGTTGCCAGAAAAACCCTAGGACCATTCACATCTCTATCTGGTGATGAGAGTTACCAGAGCCGTGATCTGGAAAAGGTAGCTACTCTGGTCGAATTTGAATCAAGTTCTTTGACTTACATGATTGCTATTACCAAAATCATAAATTATTTTTGGTCATTGTGAATTTATAGGCAAACCAGCAAGCCTCAAAGCGTTTATACGATGAGAAGGTGCAACCCACCACATTAATACCAAAACAAGTTGGTAACATGTACACTGCATCCCTCTATGCAGCACTTGCATCTCTCCTTCACAATAAACATAGCTCACTGGTAAAGCCGTATAATTCTATGTAATGCATGTCGTTCTGGGCACTGCGCCTTTTATGTGGCAGGTTGGATTTAAAATTGCTTATCAGGATTGTTCTCTTCATTTGCAGGCAGGTAAGCGGGTGGTTATGTTCTCATATGGAAGTGGTATAACAGCTACACTGTTCTCCTTCCATATTCAAGAAGGTCAACATCCGTTTAGTTTGTCAAACATTGTGACAGTGATGAATGTTTCTGGCAAGTTAAATCAGAGACTTGAGGTATGACCCCTTTAATCATATAATTCTGATAGTAATGTTTATCCGTCCCCTGGCACATGGGCATTGAAATTTGAAACTAGGCGTGGACCAGAACTCTATTGAATGCTTTATGCATTTTCCTGTGTTATTTCTATAATGCCAACTCATTTAACAGTTTGAGAATTCAATAGATTTTGATGAGGTATAGATTTGATAATCAAATGAACGGTTAAAGATTAAATGAATGCTTCAACAGCTTTGATCTGCTTTTACTTTTCAAAATGCAGTATTTAGACTTGTGAAAATAACATTTAGACGGATGCAGAGGCCTGTAATGAATGATTACTGAATGACTGGTGTGGTTGAAATATTAAAAGCGCCAATAATTTTTCTCCTATCTAAATTAGTAATAGCATTAAATACATAGTAAATAACAAATAGATGTTTCAACTATAAATTGTTGCTAGTTATCAGAATTAAATGTGACTTGAAACAAAAAATTTGTTGATTTTTTTTTTTATATGCAGTTTCCTCCAGAAAAGTTCATTGAAACTTTGAAGCTAATGGAGCATCGTTATGGGGCCAAAGATTTTGTGACAAGCAAGGATTGTAGCCACTTACCTCCTGGCACCTTTTATCTCACTGAAGTTGATTCCATGTATCGTCGATTCTATGCCAAGAAATCTGATGACGCAAATTCACGATTTGCTCCTAATGGTCACTGACATCTCCCAATTTAATTAGAGTCCTCCGTTTTTTTTTTATTTACTTTTTTCTCAGAAAATAAAATAGCAAGGGGCTTTCTTAAACTATGTCTTTTTATTTACTTTTTTTCTCAAAATAAAATAGCAAGGGGCTTTCTTAAAATATGTCTGGACCAAAATTTTTCTCCAGACAAATTCAGTAGGTTCATTCCCACCCCTCTCCCCACGGGCCCCAAAAAACAATTAGAGATTAAAATTCAAAATTATCAGTTTGATATTTTTTCCCCTGGTAGAGCTGATATTGTTTGTTAGACTAAGCCTCTGTGGCAAGCTTCTGGATGGGATAAAAAAGTATATTTTCTGATAGAATTATCTTTATTAGAATTATAAAAATTTGTACTCCCTGAAGTCTTTTTTTATAAGAGCTCAAAATTTGAACTACCTTGGTTCTTTTTATAAGAGTTCGACTAGAGTTGTCTGAAATTTAATAAGTTTTTTTCATGTTTTCCCGTCGTTAATTATATATAGGGCATTAATTAAAATGTTGGTGATACCTATATTTATTCCATTTCTCTCTCTTATTTACCTCTTATGAATAAGGGCATACTTAAAAAGAAAGGTTCATTCCAAATATATTTATTGTTTTTAATTAATTTTAATCATTTTCTTAAATAACGTAATTTGGTTATTGAGTTCTTATAAATAAAATCAAAGGAGAATTATTAACTGTAGCCCACTTTAGTTTATTCCTAGAATTTGAAACTTGAAAATAGAATTTGAAAGGCTTGTCAAGTTGTTGTAACTTCACAATTGTAAAATACTGTTTCTTTTTTAAGACAAATGGTGTTTTTATTTGGAACTATCCTGATAGGGTAACAGTTTTTATCCTATGTCAAGCATGTATTTGTAAGTAATTTGAAGCAAGTCTTGAAATATTTGTCAAACAAATATATAGAAAAGAATAGTGATGAAATGATTGTCAAAATAAACGTTTTGAATTTTGGTCTACGTATTTGAAAATAGAGTTTTGTGCTTTGCATAAAATTTTGGAAAACAAGTTATTTTAAATTTTATATTGATATTGATTTTATTTGAAAAACATAGTTTCAATAATTGTAAAAGATCCAGTCTTCAGGCAAGACATTTATTGGGCTCATGTGTCGTTTGAAAGCAAAGCAAATGACGAACATATGGGCCCGTATGCGTGGCTGGGTTCCTTTTCTGGATTTGATGCAACAATGAGCAATCGGACCAATAATTAATTCCTTGTACCAAAAAAGAGAAAAATTCATTGGTGCTTTAGCTAAGGTGCACCCTATCTCAAGAGAGATCAAGACCGTCCAATTGTTTGATGCGTGTTCACCTCATCCACGGACCTTAGTTGATGATGATTGATTAAATCGCTTTGAGAATATTTGCTGTAATGCTTTATGGGTTTTAACCCTCTCTTGTATTAAAAACAAAATCACAAAATGGCATTTTTGGAAGAGCCCAAAAGATGACTCACTATATTTCAAAAAATGATTAACCTTTTTTTAAAAAAAATTAAAGAGCAGACACTAATAACCTAAAGTTATAAGTGGGATCAAACCCAATTTATTCAAAAGACTTCAAGATAATGAGCTCCAAGAGATATATGGAACCTAAACATGCATCATGTGCTTCATGGATGATATATTATATCAACTTCAAGACATTAAATTAACCACCCATGAATTTAATTTTAGTGGAAGAAGTTAGTTTTTCAAATGTGACTAAATCACCTTTGCGAGAAGTATCTACCTTTAATGTCCGACATTATCTCAAACTTGAATGCCTCTAATAGAAGAATACTTTTGGCCTTATATAATTGAAAATTATTTAATTTTTAGACAAAGTTAATAAAAAATTATTTGGGGGGGGGGGTGTTATCTGACACCCAATGTTATCAGGTTAGACTTTGAGTATTTTGACTATTTTCAATGCCAATTTGGTTAGCTACGTACGTGATTTTTTTTTATGCACAATATTCAAACTATTAATCTTGTATAAAGGGAATCGAGCCTCTTCTACTTCATCCAGCCACTTCTTGATAATACTACTTCATGTCCTTAATATAAGGCATATTTAACTAAATTGATTAGATTAACGAAATTAGTTGAATTAGTTAATATGATATGTAGTTTCTAAAATGCCCTAGCCATCTTCCCTAATTCCCACATTCCCTCATCTCATTGATTATTGTTAATAGAGCATTAATATGGATAAATTAAAAAAAGATTAACAAATAATATAAAAATTACGTTTTATATTTATGACCAAAATAACTCTCCAAATATGTCTTATATATTAAGGACCCAAAGAGTATTAGTTTAACATTATGTTTCTCTTTTTTTTACTTTATTTCTTTCTTTCTTTCATGTTCTTTTGCTATTGCCACAACTCTGAAGTTACTTAAGGTCATCATGAGACTGTTTTGTGTTTTAAGTTTTGAACTAATGAGGGGGGGAAAAAAGAAAAGATTGTCTTTCAAAGCGGTCTTGTGTCAAGGAGGAGAATGTTGCATATTTTGTTAATTTTGTCGATCAAATTACAGAGAGGCGTCAGTATCCAAGTTAATTTTCCAAACTCATTGATCTTTCTTTCTTTCTTTTTTCTTTTTATTTTTTTGGTTAGAAGTGATCCTTCTTCTTTAATAGTTTCTCTTTTAATTACTTTCTAATTACGCACCCTCGAAATATATTAAGAACAACATATACCTATAAAATAAGCCACATTAATTTACATTTTTTGTGCATATAACTTGTACTCAATCTCTCATCACCAACTCTACAAACTTAACTAGATTGATAACTATAAGCGAACAGAACCATAAGCCCTATAATATGTTAGTACACTTAAGTGTTAGTACACCACTCTTTTAAGGATAACAATCAATAATTTTCTTATTAATATGCTAAATAACAAAATTATATACGCCTTGTATGATTCTGTTTGTAATTTTTTTTTCTTGTTTTTAGAATAATTGTATAAAACTGTTTTTCAGAACAAATTTCGAGAAGAAAAAAATAAAAATTTTGTGGATGATTATTCTAAAAAATCATATTTGAGAACCAAAAAAAAATATAAAACTTAATGTTTCAAAAAATTGTTCTCAAAATCAACTCCACCAAGAAGATTGGCAAGTGGAGGCGATATGCATGCAAATTGAAACTGGAGAGTGGTAAGCTCTGGTTTGAGAGGCAATAGCTAAAGTTGTCAAGCGTTGAATGAAGATAAGGTTCTCCACTTATTGCCCAATTTTACAAAACAAAAGAACGAAAAATAAGAAAATATATTAAAGTTGTTCTTGTCTTTTATTTTTAAAGGTCATTATTAATATTTGTTGACAAAACACTTAACTGATCAACATTAATTACCAAACATTTTTTTCTGTTTTAAAATAAAAAAATTGTTTTGGAAATAGAAAATCAAACAAGGCCATAGTTTTTTTTCCCTAAAATAATAATAATAAAAAAAACTAGATGGTCACTTTCAGATGTAGTTAGGTGGATAGACTACTTGGTCTTAAAGCACACAACAAAAGCTGATTCAAAGTTTTGATACGCTTCAAGACTTTGCTATAACTTAAATAACATTGAGTGACTTTAAAGGATCATGATGATTGCTCGTTAAACATGCATTTGTTTAGTGGATTCACTTCTATATATACAGCTCATGCTTCCATGGATTCCTCACACTCAATCGCCACCTCATTCCTCATTTCTCGTGTTGTTCTCTGAGTCGTACCAATTCAGACCAAAAATGGCTGCTTTGCCTCTGAAAAATTTGTGTGCAACCATTTTGGCTTTCTTAGCATTGGCTTGGCTATCACTGGCTGAGCTTGATGCTCACTATTATGACCATTCATGTCCCCAGTTGGAAAAAATCATTAAAGAAACTGTTCTTAATGCCTCCAAGCATGACCCCAAAGTCCCAGCTCGTATTCTCAGGATGTTCTTCCATGACTGTTTCATTAGGGTATATACATATGCTCTTTGTCTTGTTGTGTGCGTGTTCTGTACACAACTTTTTTTTTTTTGTGTGGTTAAATTGTTAATGTTTGTTGTGTAGGGTTGTGATGCATCAATACTATTAGACTCAACTCCTACAAGCAAAGCAGAGAAAGATGGGCCTCCAAACATCTCAGTTAGATCATTCTACGTGATAGACCAAGCTAAAGCCAAGCTTGAAAAGGAATGTCCACACATGGTTTCATGTGCTGATATTCTCGCCATTGCAGCAAGAGATGTTGTAACCCTGGTAATCAACAAATGATAACACTTCAACTTTATCTTACATATTGATCCGTACATATCATGGTATTAAAATCCAACTTGAATTGTCCAGTCTGACCAGTGAACTGGGTGAACCAACAATCCCCTGATAACTGTTTCTGTCATGAGTTTTGGACGAATTATTTTATATTTTTCACTTCCCTTAGTAGGTCTAAAATGACAACACTTTGAGCTTTTGGAAAAAAGAAAAAGAAAAAGAGTAATCAATCATATTATGCTTTAATAACTCCATTTTGTTGAATTATGTGTGTTTTATACATGAATGTTTTATTTACTTGTGGATTAATATTCTTTTTATTTAAATATATACTATTTTAATTATGACTAGTCTGATTTTGAGTTAACTCAGTTTCAACTTTGTCTTACATATTATGTACTCCTTCTATCCATATTATAAGTCATTTCTAACTACCTCACTAGAATCAAGGAGATGTTTGGCTCATTATAAGTCAACTTTGCCCATACTCTTCAATTCCTCTAATAAATCATAATTGGGATAATATTTGAAAAATGACCATTAATGACTTAACAAGCGACTTAAATTATAGGCCAAGAATTTATTTTAGAACTAGAAAGCGCCCCATATTTGGGACTAGAAGGAGTATATATTATTACTATACACACAAATGTAACTTTACTGATAAATTAAAATTGTTTCAGTCCGGTGGTCCATCATGGGAAGTTCTAAAAGGAAGAAAAGATGGAAGAGTGTCAAAAGCTTCAGACACAAGAAACCTACCAGCTCCAACTTCAAACGTGAGCCAACTCATTCAAAGCTTCGCTTCAAGAGGATTAGATGTCAAAGACATGGTCACCCTATCAGGTGGCCATACTTTGGGATTCTCCCATTGTTCTTCCTTTGAAGCTCGTCTTAGGAATTTCAGCCTGTTGCATGACGTCGACCCGAGCCTGGACTTTGAGTTCGCACAAGATCTTAAGAAGAAGTGCCCACAAAGAACCTTCAGGGGCCATAACGCAGGACACTTCTTGGACTCAACTGCTTCAGTGTTTGATAATGACTATTACAAGAGATTGCTTGCTGGGAGAGGATTGTTCATATCAGATCAAGCCATTGTTGGAGATTACAAGACCAGATGGATTGTTGAAGCATTTGCTAAAGATCAAAACTTGTTCTTTAATCATTTTATTGCTTCCATGTTGAAGCTTGGCAATGTGCGTGTGTTGAAGCATGGAGAAGTCAGACGTGATTGTCGGGTTGTGAATTGAGAAGACAAGCCTGAGACTAACTATTGCCCAAATTTTTTTTTCCTTTGTTTTTTTTCCACCCTGCTTGTGTGGTTTACAAGGTGGTCATGATATAATATTGTCATGACTCAAGGTTAAATAAAATATAAATGTCGTGTGAGGAAAAGTATAGTCTTTTTCTTTAACTAAAATGTCTTGCTCTTGAAGATTCCCAACTCTTGTTCTTTTTTTTTTCCTTATTTGCCATAAAAAATGTGAGCATTAAAGTTTTTAATTTATTATTCAAAAGCACTGTACAACGTCAATTAAAATCATTTTCATGAATAAAAGAAAAAAAATAAGAAGCCAAAATAGATATGTCACTGAAAAATCAACCAAAAACCACTAGAACTGTGTTTGGGTTGGCGTTCTCCGTTTTGCTTGGTAGTTCTGCATTTTGTTCAACATGAATCGTCGTTTCTTGATGACAAAAGAAAGGGGAATATAATGGTCCTTGATCATTGTAGGAAACAGTAAAAGAAAAGTGAGTGGCACATTGATATATAAATCTCAATATCTTTTTATTTTGAGGAAAGTGACGAGACACGTATTTTTAATATCCAATAATGATAAATAACCAATTTAACAATTTTTTTTAAATTTTTATGAATTAATTAACTAGATCTTATATTTAAGACTTTGGAAGAGTAATAACTTACATTTTATGATCTAGGTCCTTAAAAAGAAGACATATTTGGAAGTGGAATTAGTATTTTTTTTTTAATTATCGGTAAATCGTTTCAGTTGCTCATACAAAAAAAAAAAAAAAACACACACACACACACACCTGGTTAAGTTTTCCTTTTGTGTTTAACAACAATCAATTTGTAGTTATATATGCACATTAATAAAATAATAAATAGTCTAGATTGCAACAAGATGCGATGATAGTTTACTAAAATATCTTTATGTTTTAATAGATGCATTGTGTAGTTATCAATTTGTTGTCAGACTCACAAATTTAAATAAACTTATGATAAAGACATAAATTTGAATCATAAACTTTAGAATTTATTTTTATCAATAAATAGCGACAAAAAGTATACTATTAAATACTTAAAATATAAAAATATAATAATTTGGTTTAAATATATTTTAAATATATAACTTGAAAAAATAAATTAAACAACATTCATAATTTATCATATTAAAATTTTTTTTTTTATAAAATTCATGTATGTATAGTGGACATGATCAAATCAAAAAAATTAGCACTGCTTATTAATAGCAAATTAACATAATTTTGTAAGTTAGAGATATAAAAGCGACAAATTCAATGAGTTGGTGAGTCAACAACAACTGTTTGTAAACAAAATCAAAAACATTAAAGCCGTTATTGTCTAAAAGGAAAAAAGGGAGAAATATATCTGTTCCTGGTCATTCAACAAAGTTTCGTTGTTTTCCTTTTTCTTTTTTTTTTTGATAGTGAAAGAATAAAAAACAACAACAACAAACAGCCCAAAGGGCTTTATCCTACTAAGTCAGTACAAAAATTATGGTTCATAATATCATCTACAAGCAATTGTTTTGCTTCAGCAGGTTCTCTGTGCAGAACAAGAAAATCAACCGCCATATCCCATGAAGTTCATAATAGATAAAAGTATTTGCTAAGCAGATATTAGCTGAGTGGTTAAAAGAATATTTTGCAATTTTCACTATACAAAAATCTGTTGAGATTTATTATTATACATATTTATTTGGTCGTTTAATTAAAAAACATTTCCTAATTTCTGTTTTTAACTTACATGTCAATACAGTTGATGATATATTTAAGAACCTTTTTTTTTTTTTGAGGGAAAATGTCTGCTGATAGTAATGGCCACAGTTTTTTTTCATTTAACATAATGTTTTTTTGAAGATTTTCCCCCTTTTACAAACGTATCAAACACAATAAATAGTGGGAAAAGAAGACAATCGAAGTTGTGGTAAGAAGTATTCAACAATAGCTTATTTTTCTATCGAACCGAAATGATCTATACATATAACAATTATATGTGTGTGCGCTATATTTTTATAAAGAATATTTATAATAATGGCATCCAGTAGGTTTCATATTTATAAATATATAATTTCGATCATTCATAGTATCATTTCTCATTTTCTAGGAAAGAGAAAAATAAAGAATATAATAGTTGAAATAATATTTCTTTTAATTAATTATCTTAGTCGTTGGTTCTTCTGGAACCTTGCCAAGCCAAGACATTAAAAGCAAATCTTGTACTCCACCATTCCTCATCCTCATCAACATAACATCTTACCTAAACTGAGCCTGATATGTTCAATTTCCAACAGAACTGTAGTTACAATAACACGCACACATATTAGTACCTAACTTAACTATATTGTACTTTTTCTGGTACACGTTCATATCATACAGTTATGTTGATTCAAAGTAACTTTGTACAATTCTCCACTTCTCATCATTGAGTCGCTTCAAAGTATAACGGTCTAGCGTCAAGAATAATTTGTTAGTTAACATGTATGGCTCACTTCTATATAGATACATGTACACACTAGACTGTCCTCAAGTTCTCATTGTATCATCTTCAGTTTCAAATTCCTGTGTGTATTATATAATATTTAGTCAGTTTCAGACTGTGACAGATTAATTATGGCTCCAAAATACCTCATCGTTCAGATCTTGTTGACATTGCTTTCAGTTGCATCATTGTCCAAAGCTGAGCTTTATTCAGATTACTATGACGAAACATGCCCTGAGTTGGAGAAAATCGTATCAGAAACAGTCCTCAATGCTTCAAAATACGACCCAAAAGTGCCTGCTCGTATATTGAGGATGTTCTTTCATGACTGTTTCATTAGGGTATTATTATGTACAACTCTATTTGTATTGTGGGACTTTGTTTCTATATCAATTCACATTATTTGCCTTCATATATTCACACTTAATTAACTCTACTTTTGTGAGTAGGGTTGTGATGCATCAATACTATTGGACTCAACTCCAGGAAACAAAGCAGAGAAAGACGGCCCTCCAAACGTGTCAGTTGGATCTTTCTATGTGATCGACCAAGCTAAAGCCAAGCTTGAAAAGGCATGCCCACGTACTGTTTCATGTGCTGATATTCTCGCCATTGCAGCAAGAGATGTGGTTGTCCAGGTAATCTATAATTCATACTCATCACCTCTCTCTCCGTGGAATGTTATCAGTCATTGGGCTTATATATAAGTTCACTGTCCATTATTATGAGTCCATATATTGGGGAGCCTCACAAAGTTTAAGGACTCTCCCACCTAATATAGTAGTCTTTTAGAAGAATTCTCTCTTTAATTAGACCTGTGGACATGACAAAAGTGCTTTTATTGAAAGGCTGATATCCAGGGAGGACTTTGACTAGCAATCGGTCAGATGAAGTGTCATGATATGAACTTGTTGAGCATGTTGGCTCTCCGATGAGTCCCACCTCGGAGAACCTCACAAAGTTTGGTTTACCTATTATTATAAATCCACTTGTAGATGAAATTCTTAGTCTTAAATATAAATTTACTTAGAGATTATTAATTACTATGTTTCAATTTTAATCTTATTTAATTCTAGTTGGAAATTAAAGAGAGACAGAGGGGAGAGAAATAGGTGAAAATAATTTGTAAACAGAGAAAATCTTTATAAGGGTAAACTTGAAAAATTTTATCAATTTAAAATATATTTAACGACTTAACCGTCATTCCTTTATATACGAGAATTAGTTAAAATTGACTTATAATAAGGATCAAAGTGGTATAAGTTCAAGAAACTCTCCCACATAGTAAGCTAGCTAGTGTTTTGAGATTGTCTCTCCTTTTATACTTGTATTACATAACATGGAGCTTCATTATATTTTATGCATTTATATCATATTGATGATTTCTTTGACAGTCTGGAGGTCCATCATGGGATGTTTTAAAAGGAAGGAAAGATGGAAGAGTGTCAAAAGCATCAGACACAAGAAACCTACCAGCTCCAACTTCAAACGTGAGCCAACTCATTCAAAGCTTCGCTTCAAGAGGATTAGACGTCAAAGACATGGTCACTCTATCAGGTGGCCACACTCTGGGATTCTCTCATTGTTCTTCCTTTGAAGCTCGCCTTCATAATTTCAGTCTGTTGCAGGACATTGACCCAAGCCTGGACTCTGATTTTGCTCAAGATCTGAAGAAGAAATGCCTAGCAGCACCATTGAGGGACCAAAACGCTGGACAGTTCTTGGACTCGACGGCTTCGGTGTTTGATAATGACTACTACAAGAGATTGCTTGCTGGGGAAGGTGTGTTTATATCAGATCAGTCACTTGCTGGAGATTACAGGACCAGTTATATTGTTGAAGCATTCGCTAAAGATCAAAGCTTGTTCTTCAAGGAGTTTACTGCTTCAATGTTGAAACTTGGAAATGTGGGTGTCTCTACAAATGGAGAAGTGAGACTTGATTGCCGAGTTGTGAACTGAGAGATTTGAGATTTGAGAGAGAGATAAAAATCTGAGACTGACTTTACAGCCTTTTTTCCACCCCGTTTGTTTGACGTTTACAACGGCGTGACAAGTATAACGATGTTGTTGTCACCCATGTTTCCATCAATATAATGTAATTTGCTTTCTTAATAAAAGGGATGAATTTAAAATTTCCAAAAATTTTTAGTTTTTATTCATTTGCACGTCTCTTAAGATATACTCAGTCAAGTGAGTGTGTGTGTATTTTTTCATTATTACCGACGATTGATTCAAGTGATTCACTATTTATTCTCCTATTTTAGGTCAGATTTGGGGTTTGAGATTTGTGTATGCAAAAATAAAAAATTCTTTAAAAGTGATGTTCATGATGATAAGTTTTAATTTAGTGGATATTAAAGTAACATCAACCCCCTTTTTCTCCCAATAAGCCTCTTGGATCAAGTAGGCATTTATAATGAATGCATTTGTTGATGCATTAAAGTAACTCAAAGTACCAATGGTATCGCGTCTATCGGACTTGTTTTTTTTTTTTTTTGTTAGATTGAATGAATGGACGTACATACGCTTAGAAAATTGCATGTACGAATGCAAATTCACCAACTATTAATGCTTACAGTAGGAAAGTAACATTGTCAGAGTAAGAATGATTAATCGTATTGACCAAAAAGGATTAATAGTATAATTTGGAGGTTTGATCAATTATGTTGTCTGTCATTGGTGCCTTTTCCCCCTAAAAATGCGATCACACAATAAATACACTGCTTTTGTTTTTTTGGGGCCCAATTACTAAAATAGAGAACACATATATTGATGATGGACAAAATACGTCCAAAGCTAGAACTCAGAAACATCTACTAAAACAAGCACACCAACACAGAAACTGTGACCAGTGAATGCTTCTGATGTTCATGTGCAGAAACAAGTTCCAGAAGCCAGTGATCATATTCACAGCCACGAATAGGCATCTACCAACTATAATGAGCATAGACAAATTTAGAGTTAACAAAGACAAATCCAATGTATCCATCTCTCTCTTTTTTTAAAATTCTGATTGAAGAATCCAAATCTGGAGGCGAAAAGAAGAGAAAAAGCCTCAAAATATTCTGCCATAGAAATGAAATCCGAACAGTTCCCTTTTTTGTTCATGATTTCTTGTATTCCCTTTCCAGTAAGTGAACAGATGCTTGTACAATACTATGAGACTTCAGAGATAAGTATCATATCTCAAAGCTAAAAACTAACTAAATAGAGAAGAGCTTGGTTGTGGTCTGCCAATTTATACTAACCAACAGGAATAGAAGAGAAAATTGTCACTACTAGGAAGTGTTCACAGGTTTCATAATATATACATTCAATAATTTAGAGGGATAGCTGAAGGGAAAGACAAACTGTTATCGGCTCAATCTTTGATTTGGATCACATTGAATGTCAGCGAGCAAGCCAACAGCTAATCAACATACAAAAATTCAAAGATTACAAGATTTTACTTTCCCTATTTGAATGATGAATTCCTAAAGGGAAGACGAGGTCTGCGAAGGTGCTTCAGATTTAACCAACACAGTATATTGAGGTGGGTACAAGAATTCAAAACTCCCCCTGCAATAATTAGGAATTAGCAAGCGCCTCTTAGCGATGCTGCAACAAGTGCTATAGAGAAGAGGAATTGTACGGCAACTGAGCCGAAGCAATAAGTATGATTATGAGTGTCAACAGTGAACGTCACCCCCACAGTAATATCATGGAGGAAGCTAAACAAATACTTGGCAGAAATTAAGTTTATGTACAGGGAAGCTAACCAATGTCCAAATATACTAGTTAGAGTATTTCATGACGCTGACATTGATTTTTGTTCCTACTATCAACTCACACCTTGCTGTACAAAGATAGTGGATGATGATAGAAGAGATAGCATTTTGCATGATCCCATACAATTTACTTCTTTTTTTGGAGTGAATGATTCAGTTTATATTTAAAAAAAATTTACAGTCAATGAATTACAGTAGTTGTTTTAGACGATGGGCACATAATTGATGGGCATTTATTCCGTCCATAACAAAAGCGTCATGGCAATAATAAATCAACATTCCATTGCTTTAGAAAAAATCAACAATAGCCCTTACTGATATTTGAACCACCCAAGTCACAACAATCTTAATCAACATTCAACAATAACAGACTTGATCAAAGAATTGGAAAAGGAAGAAAGGTATCATCCTTTATGCCCAACAAGACCTGGCTCATTTTAGCTCAGTCTGGTCAGGCTACTTGGGTAGTGTGCAGCATTGACTACAACGATGAACTGTGAATAAATGGCCGAAATACATATAATGCTAAAAATATTAAAATGTTGATTTTTTTAATCGAGGTGAAAAAATAAAAACAATATACTTCACTCTCAAACAATTTTTTTTGTCAAAGTAATTGAGGGTAAAAGGACCTTTTTGAACGCATTTCTCCTATAAAAAGTGTAATTTCATAGCAACTTTGGAAAAAAGCACATTTATCTAGATTAATGGAAAGACCATATCAAGTCAAGAAACTTGTTCCACAGGACAGCCTGAAATTTGCCCCCACCCTGTCCTCACTCTCAACCCAATCCTTGCACCAAATACGCTTCAATTTCAAGGGCTCATTTCATACAAAATACAGAAGATGAATAAAAAGATTTTAAACAAAAAATAATAAACAAATTTCTATTTCAAAAAATGATAAATATATACGAAATTGTTTGGTAATAATATTAAAAAAAAAATGAAATGAGCCATAAGAATCTTTAATACAAAACCATTAACAAATCTCAATGGGGAAACGGGGTCTGACATGGAGAGTCTCTTGCTAATCATTGAAGCAGGGTAATCCCATCATAAACTGCACATTAATCACGAGAACTTGAACTCTCACTGAAGGCAAAATTTGCCTGAGTTATTTTTTATGTGTGATGAATTTGAAAGGATGAAAAATGTTTGGCAAGTATACCTGTTATTACATGATAACAGCAACTAGGTTCACCAGCTACTTTAGACTAAACTCTCACTGAAGGCAAAATTTGCCTGAGTTATTTTTTATGTGTGATGAATTTGAAAGGATGAAAAATGTTTGGCAAGTATATTTGTTATTACATAATAACAGCAACTAGGTTCAGCAGCTACTTTAGACTAAACTCTCACTGAAGGCAAAATTTGCCTGAGTTATTGTTTATGTGTGATGAATTTGAAAGGATGAAAAATGTTTGGTAAGTATACTTGTTATTACATAATAACAGCAACTAGGTTCAGCAGCTACTTTAGACTCTTCCAAACAAACTGATCAAACCAACTTCTTATATGCCTCTAAACTATTTAAAGCAACGGTTTGTACCTAGAATCAACCCTAAGGCTTTTTGAGCACCTCAACCTTCCATATTTATGCACCACAGGCTTACATATTTATGGACCTTAAACCTGTTTCATATGATGAAACCCATACTCGACACTAGTGATTTCAAAAACAGAATCAGTGAACATCACTACATTATTTAAATATTGAGGCTCAAACTTGTTGGTCTGAAATTCAATCAGAAAATACAAGATCATGAGATGGACTGATGAAACCTCAGCTTACCAGTGTCCTCATGGAATTTTTTATAAACCAATTCAAAAATATCAAATCATAACGAACATATCCATTGCCTATTTGAAGTTTGAATAGATTAAGATGTTTACATTGGAATTGATTTATGGTTTTCAAGATAAGGAAACATAGTAAGAAAAAGATATAAACGTATAACCTAACAAAATGTAACAGAGACAATCATAATATATCTCCCTAAACTAGAACCTCCTCCATTAGCATTGCAAAATCTTTCATGAAACTCACATCTAAATAGAACAATCATGAAAAAGTTAAGAGTCAGAGGTAGCTGCATCACAAAGGCAACAAGCATCACATTAGAGTTTTGGACATCGTAATGTTCCAACCACAGTAAGAGGTAAAACTAAATCTGCAAAATTAGTTATTAGTTCTGTTTTTACAACAGTAAAAGATCAAAGGCATTAATCTCCACACACAAAGGAATTTCTGCATTGCACCAACATTAATCATCATCATCAAAATAATAATAATACATTTAGTTGAGTGATCAGCTGATTAGGATAAACCTAAAGGATATAGCGTTGTATGGCACAAGATACATACCATTTGTCAAGCAAATACTACATCTGAGCGGAAAACATACTTCACACCCTTTGTGACATTTCTGGCTTCATGCAACAAGCATTTATCTCCGTGAAGGTGCAGGAGAGCCACCCCTTCAGTAGGAGTCACCTGTAAAGTCAATTTTGTGTTTTTTAGCAGACACATTGTCCAAAGAGGATCAGAATGCGGAATCAAAACCACGAATTACAAAGTCCAAGCAATTTGCTCCAACCAGCAAACCATGAGTTGGAGAGGCAGTCTATTTTGTATTAAAACTTAAATCATACAGCATATTCCAGAACATGCAGAAGTAAACATAAGAGCTTTATTTTGAAGTGGAAAAGAAATATATATATCCATAGTTCTATTAAAAAAAATGACAGATCTACCTCAGCCACAACACTATTTCTTGAACCATAGAAGATGGTTTCTCCTCCTACTAGAGGATCAACAGACGAATTGCCTGGGTTTTTTGTCGCATTTTTGGGACTTGATTTAAAGCCACCACTCAAATACACAAGCAATGTGTAATAAGTGCGCTTCCCCTCTCCAAGATCAACACTTTCATCAATATGACGTCCAAACTGTTGACCAACCTTGTATCTAAAATGCAGAAGTGCATGATCATTAGTGATGGTAATGCATCTCATTTACCTCAACACCAAATTCAAAGAGATAATGTTTGCTGTTTGTCAAGGACCACACTATATGAGAATCTTGTGTCCTGAAAAAACTTTTATCCTATCAAGTAGTGCTTTCACTAATATGTTTGGGAGTAAAATCTAGGGAGTTAAGAACTAGAGGAAAAAAATACCAACCTATAGAATCTAATATTTGGATTCAGACCAACAGCAACCTTCCCTCGTATTCTTATATCAGAAAATATTTTGCTGAGTCCAGACTCCCAAATTGTATTTGCGAGTATAGGATCATGAACAGAAATTCTATCATTATCCCTGTAAGCTTCACCTTTAGCTGGACCAAGACTACCTTGTTGCGAAAAACCAATTGCTTCTGCAACTTTAATGAATTCCTTTGATTCAGCAGATGAGAAAAAACTCGGAACCTGAAATCTTGAAGAGAAGATCAAAACAAGAAGAAGACTTTATAGAAAGATTTAAACAGATGTATGTGTAGCAAATGAGCAAGGGTTTTGTGAGCCTTTTATTTGTTTCAGAACACTGAAAAATCGCCTCTCATCTTAATTGTGTGGATCAAGTTGAATAGCAATGTCAAAAAGGGGGGAAAACACGATAGGTCAACCGATAATAAAACAAACTAACCTCTTGGCCCAAACTTCAACTCAACAGCATCTAGGTATGTACCTAATACATGGTTGATGCTCTTCCTGACAACATGAACTGCAGCCATATTTGCTACTATGTTATAGTACACACATGATGCACACTTTCACATCGACTGGAGATTTTCCCTCAGCCATCCTAAATTTTGTAATCCATCCCTGATCCTAGCTCAGAAGGGCAAAGACAACCCTTTATAAGGGCTTTTTCCATTTCAAGTCCTATAGAGCCGCCAAAAAAATTCTTACTAAATTTGAAGCTATCCACGGTCTATATTTACATTCCACTCGGTAAACAACATAGGGAAAACATACGCGCAAGGAGTAGCATCCTTTTAGCATTTTTTTTTTTCATTTTACTGCTGCTACAAAAATCCATCGGTATGACGTCATTGTTAAGCAGCAGGATTGAAATCCCAATTAAACATTTACTCTTCTTATGGTCCCCATTCTGATATGAATTTCAGAGGATTCAAGCATTAAAATTAGCTATGGTGAGTATTATTGTTCTCGATCAAATGAAAAACGGAAGTAGGCAACTATTTGATAGCGAATTGGATGGAACACAGCTCACGTATCTCATTATTATCTTAGAACACCCAATCAAATCAAACTGTACAGAGTAAAGATCAAGCTAAGATGCCGAACACAGACATGTCCACAGATACAAAAGATTTTGGAGGATATAGGTTAAAATTCTTACCGTGAACAGATCGCTATCTTTGAACCGAGTAATCTGGAGATTCTTTTTTGGTTTGATGACAGGCCATTTTGATGTTGGTTTGTTCGAATCTATCTTCCTCCTGTCTCCCATTTTTCTCTTCTTTGTTAGCATTTCACTGCTTGTTCGCAATTCGTTTATACGGTGGCCTCCTATATTTTATATTTTATATAAGATGAATATAGGTAAAATATAAAAATATAATTTAAAAGAAATTGATAAATATTTTACAATTTAAAAATAAAAGTAAAGTAATCATTATATGGAACATTTTTGTAATCAGTATAATTATTTTAATATTCATAGTTTTATAACGTATTCACACACATTGTACATTTTCTCACCGATCTTTCCTTTTTCTATATAGTTTATTGGGAAAATACTAGTTAAGTCCCAAGGTACAGAATTAATCCTAAAAAAGTCCCTTTGCAAATTCCAATGTCAGAAAAGTCCCTAGGGACTTTTCTGACAGCATTTCCTTTTGAGCAATTACTAAAATAGCCCCCACTTGTATTTACAACCTCATAAGCGGCGTTTACAACTTGGGAGAAAGAAAATCTAAATGATTTATGTTACAACACTTGTTGCTACGTTTATAACACCTTTAGCTCTTTTTACAAGTTTTTAAGCTACATTTACAACCACTCCCACAAGGGCAGTAACTTGTGCAACAAGCCAACACTTAAGCTCCACTTTCTTCTATCATCGTTTACAATATGGTCTGCTATATTTACAACATCTTCAGTTATATTAACAACTTCATAAGCGGCATTTACAACTTGGGAGAAAGAAAATCTAAATGGTTTATGTTACAACACTTGTTGCTATGTTTACAACACCTTTAGCTCTTTTTACAAGTTTTTAAGCTACATTTACAACCACTCCCACCAGGGCAGTAACTTGTGCAACAAGCCAACACTTTGCAAGTTGTAAACGCCGCTTATGAAGTTGTTAATATAACTGAAGATGTTGTAAATATAGCAGACTATATTGTAAACGATGATAGAAGAAAGTTGAGCCTAAGTGTTGGCTTGTTGCACAAGTTACTGCCCTTGTGGGAGTGGTTGTAAATGTAGCTTAAAAACTTGTAAAAAGAGCTAAAGGTATTGTAAACGTAGCAACAAGTGTTGTAACATAAACCATTTAGATTTTCTTTCTCTCAAGTTGTAAACGCCGCTTATGAGGTTGTAAATACAAGTGGGGGCTATTTTAGTAATTGCTCAAAGGAAAATGCTGTCAGAAAAGTCCCTAGGGACTTTTCTGACATTGGAATTTGCAAAGGGACTTTTTTGGGATTAATTCTCTACCTTGAGACCTAACTGGTATTTTCCCTAGTTTATTTGATTGATTGTCAAATTCAAATATTGGCCTGCTCTCTAACTAACTTTTCTTTTTCAATGCTTATAACATGTAAATATGCATAATGTACAACCACCCAAGTTTTCTTTTGAGTTAATCATGTTTGATTTAGAATTAATAAGTGTTTTGGTTTTGGCATGGGTTTTTTTTGTGTGTTCGAATTAGCTTTTGGAGAATAGCTTTTACAGTTTACGAGGTAAGCATGTGAGAGGAGTTTTGTCTCAATTTACGGAAAAGTGTTTCTGAAACAATGGTTTTGGGGTAGGCGAACACACACTTGGTCACAATAAGCGCTTGTATTATCATACAGCTTCAGAATTCCGTACATATTCTTTATATCTATCTTGTCGACAACTAGATGCAAAAATATCCATTTATAGCGCCCTAAGACAAACCCTTTAAGCTTCTTTTGCAAGCCAATCTGCTGTCAAGTTACAAAAGCAAGGAAAAAAAATTAGTAAAATATCCTCGTTTGATTCAAAAATAGCTGCAAGATCATCCTCTAGAACTCTTACATGCCAGTCAAGAGCAATGAGAGTGATTCAACACAGAATGCATCTATCAAAATTAAATGCACCATTAATGCTTGTTTTGAATAATGATTGTAGTCATTTATTAGTTTAAACTCCCATAGTGGAGGTACATTCTACTCAAGGAAAGGAGCACTTCTCATAGTTCTCTATCATAAGAAAATTTTATGGATAAATTTTTATCACTAGAATAATGTTAGTAGATAACATATTCGTGCCACTGGCATTGGAATAAGGGGCTTGATAATGATAACCTATCTCATCATAAGTAATGGGACCTTGTAGTCCAAATGACACCAAACACCTCTTTTAACCTTTTATTTGTCTGATGTAATATTCTAGAATTGGTAAAATACATAAGGTTTATGCAATAGACTTGCTGGGATTTGGGTGGAGCGACAAAGTATCATCGAGTATAATACCTTGGTTTGGAGGGATTAGGTGGTAGACTTCTTGAAGGACATAGTAAAAGAACTAGTTGTTTTAGTAGGAAATAGGTAATAATGAATAGCATCTACATCACGTTGTCATTATCGTATTTGGCTATTTTCGTATAGCAACTCAGACTGTACACCATTTTATAAAAATTGGTTTGCGAGATTATAGCTCAATTAAGGTTTATTCTGAATTACTATGTTGTCATATATTAATTTAAGGTATATCAACCATAAAAAATAAAAATAGGATAAGAAGCAATCAGAACATGTATGATGTGTTTAATAAAAAAAAGTTGGATACAATTTCGTTTAAACCCAAATTGTTATAGAAGCACTTAAAGCAACAAGGAATTATGGGTACCACTTACAGGCCTCTGATTGGAGACATGAAAGAGTTTGTGAAGCCTAATTTGGAAAAACCATACCTTGAACCTCTGGAGCGAGCACTGAGCACTGAGCACTGAGCACAACCTGACAGAACAAGCTTTGATCTCTTTAAGGCGGTGAGACTCAAGATCAATGAGGTCGGTGTTGGTTAAGGCCTTGAGGAGGGTCTGGCTAGTGAGATCGATGATATCCCGCTTCTAGCCGAAGAGATCGATGGCAAAGAGCTTAATGATGTGATTGTCTATCTAAAACTGTAGGCAATATGTAGATATTGTGTAGATTGACTCATCGACACACTGTCTGAAGTCTGAGCCCTAATTCCCTTCCCTCCTCTCTCTGGTTGACAGATGTCCCATTCCCTATCTCTTTCCCCTCTCTGCCTAACGGATGATAGTGCTCCAATTGCTCATCCCTTCTCTACCTAGCGAACGGAAATCCTATTCCCTGTCCCTATCCTGATCCCGAATTTTTCCCGTCCCAAAAATTTTGAGATGGGATTTTCCCATTCCTATTTGCTCAAGATCGGGATGGGAAAATGATGAATACCCCTAAACCTAGCTATTCAGTTGGGAGGATATTGTCTCCACTAACCCTTCTTTCCACTTAATATATCAACCATTGGATCATGTTTTAATGAGTGATATTTAATGCTATGTAAAAAATATTATTATAATATTAAATATAATAAAAATCTAAAATTATAATATTGTTACCTAGTATTAAATCTCACCCATAAAAACATGATCCAACGATTGAGATATTAAGTAGAAAGGAAAGTTAGTGGAAATACTCCTTTCCCTGGTTCAATTTACAACATAATTCATTATTATACTTTTTTTTTGGACAAAATTCATTATTATACTTTAATGTTTAATCTAATCTCTTTCCCAAAAGAAAGGCATATATCTATTGAGTAACTATTAATGAAGATGAAAGTGGAAAACTGCAAAAGGAAGCGATTTGACCTGCCACGTAAGGATAGCCATGTGACAATGTCTTCTAATTGATCCCTCATGTCATCTTCATGCTGGTTAGGTTCGCACTTCATTGTAGATAATAGTCTACCATCACCTGTTTGCATTTGCCTCTCAAACGCACTCTTATTCTTCTTTTCATAATCTTGCAAAAATTAGAGATAAAGACATTATATCATATATTAGAATTTAGAAACATAGATTACACACTCTTTAAGATTTTCTCTCTCTTGGGATTCGAGCTTTTATCTTTGATGGGGGAGCCTTGCTACTGAAAATGCCACTAGACAGAGAGCCGGACGAAGGAAATCCACCGACAATGACTAAACAGTCAAAGAAAGAAATCAAGCAAGATGCTACAATGAGTGACAAGATAGAGGACGCAGAGGGCTATCATGGATCAGAAGAGGAAGGTGAAGGAATTAGAGGCGATAATGGGACATCGCTCCAAGCTTCATATAAAGACTCCATTTTAGGTTTTAAAGGGAAAGACTTTAATGGAGTAGCTCACAGTGGGTATGATATGGAGGAAGATCCTTTACTACCTGACTTAAAGGATCAGGAGTAGCAGTTACCTAAATCATCTGCTGAGATCAAGAAGCTGATGGACATTTATCTAGTCATGCCAGATAAAGTGGAATACTTTAATGAGGGTTGCAAACCATGGAATAATGCATTAATAATCACAATAATAGGAGCTTGGTTGAACTACTATAGGTTGAGAGAGCATTTATGCTGAATATGGGGGGTTTGGTGATTTTGAATTAATTGATCTACCAAACTACTATTATGTGGTGTGTTTCAAGGATGAAGAAATTTGGGGAGCCAAATATAAGAAAGTGCTCTTAGAAGGTCCATAGGTTATTCTTAACACAACATATTGGTTTAAATGTAGTCTACATATTTTGATCCCTTTAATAACCAGTTAGGCCAAATAGCAACGTGGGTGAGAATACCATATATCCCTCTCCAATACTACTCAAAAAAGTATATGTGGTGTCTAGGGAACATAATTGAGAAAACTTTAAACGTAGACTTACACACCATTGCTAATGTTGAAGATAACAGAGTTAAAGTGGAGAAAGGGCGCTTTGCCAAAATCTGTGTCAAGATTGATCTTCAAAAAAAGCTGGTCCCAAGAGTCATATATTCATTATCTTTGTTTAATGCTGAATATGAAAGGTTAAGGCTTATTTGTTTTAAGTACGGAAGGTATGTCCACAGAAGAGAAAGTTGTCCATGGAAGATTCATCAATGGACTGAGGCTAGTTCATCTTTAACACCAGCAAATCCCACCCTAATACCATATATGTCGTCCGCAAATAAGCTTCCAGTAGAGGATAAGGCTTTTGGCCCCTGGATGGTGGTAAAAGGGATAAGTCGTACATGTGGCGCAAAGCCCGACATGCACATAGGCACTTTTGATAGGAATGGGTTTGATATAAAAGTTAGGAAGAAAGGTGTTAAGAATTCCTATAAGTCAAAATTATCAGTTCTTGCAAACTTAAAAAGATGAGAATAAGGTGACCCCTAGTCTGACAAAGAAAGTAGGGGAAGGGTTATGTCATGTTAATGATGATGGAATAGCTATTGTGATATATGAGGATAAAAAGAAGCGATGCCTGGGGGAAATGTGTTACGAGTGTAATGGTTTATTAAAAAGTGAAAGTGTACATTGTCATAAACAAGTAATACAGAAGTGAGTAGAGTATCATTCCCATTGAAATTGGGAGCAAGTCAAAAAATGAGGGCCACTGAATCAGGGCATGGGAAAGAGAATTTAAAAATTAATTCAATAACAAGGTCCAATAAGGCCCAATTTAAAAAGTTAAGAGGAAGGGAAGAGGGTGAATACCCACAAGGAAATAAAATAGAAGCAGGCCAGTATGTTTAAGACCCACATACTCATTACGTGGTGAAAGGTTATTCAAATTCAATAGAGGCCAAAATCATTACAAATCCCACAGACCAAATCAAACAAGGAGCTTTGTGTTCAGCGATGGGACCATAGAGTAATCAAGTTATAGAGGCCTTGACTTACTCAGTGAACTCTGAGTGTTTTCCTTAGGACAACACAAGTCAAGTTGAATAAAGATCGGCTAAGGGATTGTCGGAGGAAGCTTGAATCTTGCTTTAACATAGCCAAAATGAAAACAGAGCTACTTAGGAAGAGGATGAGGTCATTGGCTTAGACAAAGAAGCTGGGGAACCACCGACATGTAAGTTTCAGACTTCTCTGTATTCCCTCATTTTGTCTTAATATTTATTGCCTTATGGAATTGTCGTGGGGTGGGTGGTAAATCGTTCCCACGAATGCTGAAAGAAGTAGTAAATAAGAATGAAATTAATGTTATGGGATCGTTGGAAGCTAGTATTAGCGGTGTTAGAGCAAAGGGGGTAGTTAGGAAATTGGGTTTCAATAATTGGATTAGAGTGGAAGCCTTAAGTTTTGCGGGTGGCATATGGGCCTTATAGAATGATCAAGAAGTTTTAGTTGATTATATTCTTTAACCACTCAATTGCTCTATTGTAAGATATCTGACCTGATAATAGGAGAGGAAAGTTTTTCAACATTTGTGTACGGAGATACTTTTATAGTAAGGAGACGAGACTTGTGGGCTAACATTACTCAGATTTTGGAAAGTATTCAAGGTGAGTGGGATGTCTTAGGCAATTTTAACGCCTTTATGGAAGCAACCGATAAGATAGGGGTGTCCCTTCTTCAAACCTAATAATGTACCCATTCCATTCTTATATATAAATCAAACTGGATTAATTGAGCTGCCAGTGGTGGGAGACAAGTATACATGAGAAAACGAGGGTATTAGAGCACATTTGGACTACGTGTTTTGAAACTTTGATTGGGAACAAAATAATCCTCATTATAAAGCTTTTCACCATCTTAGGTTTAAGTCTACTCACAAAGTAATAGTTGTCTCACAAAGTCTTAATAGCAGAACACCCTATCTTCCAAAGGTGTTTAGATTCTAGTCGGCATGGTGTCTCGAATTTGAATTTTCTGAGATAGTGGCTGTTGCTTGGTATGAGGTGTTTGAAGGAGCAGCCATATAATGGAATAAACATGTTGTAGGTAATATTCCTAAAGAAAGGAGACCTTATTAGAAGGCTGAAAGGTATTGACAAAGCTCGCCAAATGAATTCTTGTAACGGATTGTTCAAACTTGCAAACTCACTCTGGGCTGAGTATGTAAAACTCAATAATCAGGAAGAGTTGTTTTGGTACCAGAACTGCAAATGCAAATGGCTCCAATTTGGTGATAAAAACTCTAAATATTTCCATGCATCCACAATGATAAGACAGAAGTGAAGTAGAATTGAGGCCTTACAAGATGAGAATGGTGATTGAGTGCATGATCAAGATAAGTTGGGAAAAATGGTGTATGAATTTTTCAATCAACTGTATACCAGAGATCCTAACATCACTAATGCTGCTAATTAGCCTCAAAATTTTTCACCACTGGATGTAACTCAACTTGACCAGCTTCATAAGGAGATAACCAATACAAAAATAAAAAATGCAGCCTTTGAGATAGGGGCATTGAAGGCTCCAGGACTTGATGGGCTCCAGGCACGCTTTTCCATGCTCAATGGAGCATTGTAGGGTTCAAAATTTGTTCATTGGTTTAGGAGCCTTTCAGAGAACTAGGGAACATAAAATAATTCAATCAAACAAATAGTTCTTATTCCAAAGATTGATCACCCTGAAAGTTTGAAAGATTTCCAACCTTTCTCTCTTTGCAATGTTGCCTATAAGATAATGAGTAAGGTGGTAGCCAATGTAACCCCCTGCCTCAAAAACCATAATTATGATTTGAAAAGGCGTAATTAAAATGAATTAGAGACCAATGAATAATTAAGCTCATTTCAAACTCCCCTCCTTACAGTAGGGTTTTCACAAACCCTTTCAAATTTCATTCATATTCTGGTCTCAACTTCAGGTTTTGAATATAATTACCCTGTGCAGTTGAATCGCATACATACATATCAGAATGTACAACAAAAATCCTGGAACCCCCCGGGTTTCATGCATTTACTAAGGGTTTATAGTTTCCCATGTAAGGGATTACACAAAATCATTCCACATATATATAGTAATCCCAAATCAAAATGGATAACAACAACCAACATCAAAGATCTCTAAGGAGTCCTAGCCGTTCTTGGTTGTCCACTTCTCTTTTGAGTCACTTGCCCTGTCTATAGGTCAGTTCATAGAAAGAATGAGATTCAAAAGAATCTTAGTAGTAACAAGCCACTTATACAATCTATAAACACACAGCATGTAAGTAAATAACAAGCAGCAACAACAGCAGCAACATAAAGATACATAGCTTTTACCATAAACGACAACACTTATGGATGTATACACAATGCGACAGCTCTCGCTGTAATCACAATCACGACAGCTAACGCTGTAATCACAATAACGACAGCTTACGCTGTAAATGACGGCTTTCACTATAGAACGACAGCTATCACCAGCTGTAACCACAACAACATCAGAAATCATCACAAAACAGTGATACAACACACATACAGTGCATTACATATAGTATAAGAGAAAGATTCACTACCCGGTTCTTTCCGAACGTGCTATAGCACAGGTAGTCCACGATCAGGGTAAATGTCAAATCCTACAATTCTAAATGCACCATTTAGATACTTCCATAGTGTTTTTGGGGGTTATATGAGTCTATAATGAAAATTTATAAAAATGCCCCTGGGGACCCGGCCTGGCCCCGCCGTACCCGGTCCGGCTGCACTTTTCTCAAAATTCTAACCTGAGCTAACCTAACATTTCCGCTCAAGGAATCCATTTCTAGACTCGAAATTATCAAATTCAATGTTAAATTACAAATTTACCCTTGGCAGCCCCACTTTAAGGGTTTCAGGGGCGTTTTCATAATTATGCTTTTTCGGTCTTTTCTGAAAAAGTGACCAACCGTAACTCCACTTAATTTTCCCTCTTGAACTCAATAGAACCATCAAATCATTGAAAATTCAACTCTAATTTTCCCTCCTTAAGTTGATTTGCATTAAAATGGTTGATTCAACCAAGTTACAAGATTTACAAAGGCTAATTGTTTGTACTCTGTGTGAACTTGAAATGTATTTTCTACCTTCTTTTTTTGACATTATGGTCCATTTAACTGTATACTTAGTCAAAGAGGTTCAATTGTGTGGTCCAATGTACTTGAGATGGATGTACTTGAATGAGCGATTTATGAAAATTTTGAAAAGGTGTAATATCCCAAAAAGTGATTAAGGGTTAATGGCTTTAAAAGTAGATGTAATTATTGATAAATAAACACTTTTGGAGAATATGATGTGAATTGTGATTTGAATGTGTTATGAGCAGTACCTAAACCCTATATTTAAGTTCAATTGTGGATTAACATCTAAATTGAAATGAAACAAAGGGAGGGCGCATATTATGGTGAAATGGAAAGTTTGGCAATTTGGTGGTTGTGTGCATTGTGGTTTAAAATTGAATATATGTGGATCTGATGAGAATTTGGTTATTTTAGTGATTCTAATGGCTTCCTTATGAAAATTTGTGTGGGAGAGTGTTTGTTGTGAAATTGGAACCATTGGGAACAATTATGCAAAAGTTGGAAATTCTATCCATTGAAATTCTGTACAAGGCAATCGGTTTGTATGGACATTTTGAATGGGAAAATGGTGTTTAAAAATTATGAAACTTTTCAGTCTAAAATTTTACATTCCAAGCTTCAAAATGGACATATAATTCATGTCATTTTGTTTTGTGAGCTAGGATTTATGAATTTTTGAAGTTTGCTCAGTGAAATTGATTAGCTTCTGGAACAACATGCAAAGATTGAAAATCTGGGAATTTTGTGATTCCAGCTAGCAAAAGTCTATAATTTTTCTTGAAACTAGACTCAATAAGGGTTCTATAAGCTTTGGAATCACCTGAATTCGATTTTTCTAGAATTAGTTATGATTTTTCAAAATTTGGCCAGAAAATCTAAAAATAGGAATTATGACATCATTATAATTAAAGATGACATAAGCTAAATGTTATAAAAACATCATCCTCTTCCTCCATCAGCCAGAACCGTGCAGCACCATGGAGAGAGAGAGAGAGAGTTTTAGTAAGAGAAGGAGGAGAAATCTCGTGAGGTAGGTCGATTTCTTCGGTGAATTCGTACCTAACGCGTATAACTCCGCTCTTAAGCTTCTATTCGATATTCTTGAAGGTTTTGAAGGTCATATTTTGGTGTGAAGGAGTTAGGGTTTTCAGCCATATTGAGGAAAGGCTAGTGGGAGCTTGAGGTAACTTCCAAACTCTTGTATATTGACTATTCTGGCTGTTGTGGACAATTTAATTGGTGAAATTTTACCAGATTTTCTTTGTGTGTAAAAATGGAAAATGGGGTGTGGGAGCTGTTTTGCTGCCCAAATTGGTACTAAATGGTAGTTGTAACCTAATAGAATAGTCATTAAAGTGATTAAGAGTAGAAAGGAACACGTTTATGGAACCAAAATCGTAAAATTTTGGCCAGGGCTTTTAGAGGGACTTTGATTTGGATTTTCAATGATTTGATGGTTTAATTAAGTTTAGTAGCAAAAATTAGGTGGGGTTACAGTTGGTCATTTATTTGGAAATGCCCGAAAAAGTATAATTACGAAAACACCCCTGAAACCTTGAAATAAGGGCTGTCAAGGGTGTTTTTGTAATTTGAAAATGAATTTGATAATTCTGAATCCAGAAATGGATTCCTTAGGTAAAAATATGTAGTAATAACCCAAGTCAAAATTTCGGGAAAAGTACAGTCAGACTGGGTACGGCGGGGCCGGGCTGGGTCCCCGAGGGCATTTTGGTAAATTTTTATGATAGACTTGTATAACCATCAGAAACACTATGGAAGTGTCTAAACTAGTACATTTGACATTTTAGGACCAAGTTGAAAGCCTGAGGGATTGGCATGCTAATTGAAGCACACGGTTCGAGGTGGAAAAGGTCTAAGGTAGGGAACTTACCTCTCCTGCATGTATTTGATATTCGTGCTGGTGTATTGATGCATGTTATTGCTTTGCTTGATTATGTGAAACATATATGAATGATTGAAGCTTTGTTTCTGTTTACATTGTGGCCATAGTTTTGTTGCACGAAACATTGAGCACGCAGATATGTCATTGTGTTAGCATGAGTTTATGTAATACATGCATGTCATATATTAAGTACTTATCTTGTATGCATATTGGTACTGTTTTCCTACTAAGATTCTCTCGAATCTCACCCTCCCTTACCAACAATTTAGTTAGGAGGAGATAGAAGATACGATGAGAACAAAGAAAGGATCCGTATAAGGGGATTATGGTGGTAAAATGAAGACGAGAAGATGTCTCTGTTTCACTCAGATAGGTTTAGACACCCTGGTAGCCCTATGTGGCTACATTGATGGTAATTATTATGTATGAACCCTTATGGGGAGCTTTTGTAATCGAGCACTATTTATCAATATATTTATGCTATTCCTATGTTGCCCACCTAACCGTATATCATTTTCCGTGAATACTTTGGTAAAGGTGAAATTAAAATAAGTGCATGACAAAGGGTATGTGAAGAATAAATATCTACTAGAGGGCTGTATTGCTGAAAGGTGCATGGTTGAAGAAGCAATTGACTTTTATACCGATTTCTATCAAATGTTGACCCTGTAGGGATCCCGAAGTCTCATCATAATGGATGAAGATCAGGGAAAGGAACAAGTGGGAGGGAGGTAAAATGATATCAGTGACTGAATGGGAGCAAGCTCACTTGTATGTGCTACATAACACTAATGAGATCGAACCGTATGTTAAAGAACACAAGGATACTCTTCGATTGGTACATGGTGATAGGAATGAAATTTTTTTTAGCAAAAGAACGTAATAGACATTTTTCAAGTTGGTTAAAAAAGTGCATTAATGATGATATAGAGAGGAATCTTAATTCAGTTTCTGAAAAATTGAAATGGCTATCAAAGGGACTGAGCTTAAATGTATTATTCTATAATGGTTATGAAATCAATGGTTACACATTCTATACACAAGACCATGATACACGAAGCACGATGCAGAATAGTGGCATAACACTTGTTGCTGATTCTTGGCATAGATTCAGTGTTAAAGACATACACTCTATCTATGCATCAATATCAATCTTTGGTGTCATTAAACACATATGGGAGTTAGATTACTCTATGTTCAGGGTCCTTGCCTTCATATGTAAGTGGGTTAACAACAACAGTGGATCGCAGACAGACGAGTTAGGCTTTGTTTAAGTGGACCTTTCTAAAGTTTCGTATGAAGATGATCCTTTTATTTTAGCAGTATAAGCAGAACAAGTGTTTTTCATTCAGGATCCTACTAAGAAATATTGGTCTTTTATACTCCCATCAAACAAGAATAATCAAGAACATATTGATGTTGAAAGTAATGAATATTTTAATATCGTTGAGGCTGATCCTTCGTTTGAGAATTTGTGGTTAGAACATATTGGTGTCGATAAAGTTGAAGATAAAGATGAAGATAAAGATGAAGTTGGACCCCTATACATGAGACATGACATGAAGAAGGGACTTGGGTCAAGAGAAACGTAATTCTCAATCCAGCACAAATTCTAAAGAAACAAATTTTATATCAAACAAGAAAAAGGAAAAGATAATGTGAGCCTTGACTTTTTTACTTGTATGTTTTAGATGTATTTATATATTTCAAATTAATTTACTTTCGTTGACATGATTGTCACTGTGCATTGATGTGTTATTTGATTTATTTCACTTGCTGGAGTATGGATTCACCACGTGATGAAAATGATGATGTTCCCACAAATATTACTAGACAAAGATTTATGCAGAGTATAACCCATGGCAAGAGCATTATGATGAGGCTGATCAAATTGAGAAGTAAAGGAATTAAATTAGAACTGGAGTAGAATGAAAAAGAAAACCCAATTGGACTGAACAGTAGCTCATTCAATAAGTTCATTGGGACTACAGTTCGACATAGAGTCCCTATTATAATTCAAGATTGGAGATAGTGAGGAACATTATGAGGATGAAATCTAGGTCAAGTACAGGTGACACATTAATTACTTTATTGTTTGGTTTGTTTTGTTTCATCTAATTAAAATATAACAAATTATGTTTATTTATTGTTACATAGCTATTTTCTTATTGAAGGTAATGATCAAAAGAAGTTTGTGCTGAGAAAAACTGGTACACTTATGATAAAGTTTTGTTCCGATCTTGTAAAATACTTCTTGAGGGATGATAATGAGAATATCATCACTACACCGCTAGAATTGTACGAAGAAATCATTACTCAAGAAATTTGGGATGAGTTTTTGAGAACACATACAACTCAGGAATTCCAGGTAATATAATATATTTGGCTTTACCTATTAACATTTATTAATTTGAATCATTTGGATCTAAACAAGAGTTCAGCTAGAAAAATTGCTCTAACGTGATCAACATGGCATACCAGTGCATATAAGGACATGTTTCATATGGAAAGTTAGAAAAAAAACATTGTAAGAACTAACTATTATTTCATATTTAGATAAAATGTATGAATAACAATTAACTTTAACTAACTTTGATATGTAGATAAAAAAATCAAGTTTAGATATTACACAGGTACCACAACATGATCTGTGGGCAGCCGATTGCACAAATAAGAAAGGTGAAATTCATAGTGAAGAAGCAAGAAGAGTAGCCGAATGTTGTGTAAATATTGGATTATGCGTATAATAAATAATTAGCTTTACTTAAATGAATCTGATTTATAATAGCTAATATTTTTGTAATTCTTTTTGTGATAGTGATTATGACACACGAGGACCCTGCATTGGTGAGCTATGTTAGTCAAGATGATTTGTTGAGTAGAGCGCTAGGAATACCTAAATATGATAGTCATGTTAGGGGTACTGGTTTTGTAGTCACCCAATCATCATACTTCGGACATCAGAAGTGCCCCAATAAAAGTGACGTTTTACAGCTGCGCTAGAAGATGATTAGTTTCAAGCATCAAATGCAAGAACTTCATAAACAAATGCACTTCAAGGAACAAAGGGAAGAACAATTTTTAGAACAAATGCATTTAATGCAAGAATAAAATGAGCTGTTAAGAATGCAAATAGAACAAATGGTACAATATAGGCTAATATAAAATGTTCCCACCTACGATAGCCCAAGTGTCAGAGATAGTTGTACTTCCATCTTAAAGTCCCTTTTCCTTTGGTAATTAATTTCTTTTCTACTTAACTTTATGTTACATTATAATTTAGTTAACTTTAATATATTAACTCTATTTTTCATAGGGCGAGTCTACATGCAAGTTATATGTCGATCAATCTACCAAGCACGCGGTTGTAGTGGGTGTTGCCTATAACACCGATAATGATACTCTGCATAATTTGTCATTGCCCGATAGCACACTCAGAGTAAGGGTTGACTACTGCATGAATGAAGATGCGCTCTTAACGATCCTATCTCAAGATAAGTAAATAATTGTGAAAGATGTTGCAGGGGGCTATGTTACTTGGCCAATAGGTCTTATCGAGCCATGTGAAAAGATTGTTCATTTACAATTCCCTTGACTTTTCCTTTGCACGTCCATCTAATACTATGTGATTTAAGTTTCTGATTTTTGTAGGGTGGACAGTCTAAAGGAAAACAAATCCAACTTCACAGCAAGATTTCAAAGTGTTCAACAAAACAACCAAAGTCGAAAGCATCAACTAGCCAACAGAGCAAAAGAAAAATGACTTTATATCGCGATTAATTAGTATCGATTGCAACAAATTTGATTCGCGAAGGAGGTCAGAATTGCATTTTGATAGACACATCTACTGTGCTAGTGGTCTAGTTGATCATATTAATGGTGATATGTTGGACAAAATATGTAAACATGGATGGATTAGTGCTTCAGTTATCAACATCTGGATTAGGTACTTTATCACAATCATTTATCACTGTTATTATTATTTATCATTCAATTTTTTGGTTTTAATGACATTATTTGTTTTATACCAGGAACTTGTACCATGACATCTTAATGGATATAGACAGGGTCTAATTCGTATTTGTCAACCCTTATCTCGTTGACCGGTATAGGGGCAGAGTAGATATGCATGAACAATATAGTGATATGAAAGATTACTTTAGAAAGAAAACAACTACTACGCTATCTCTTGTGCCATACAATGCGAGTAAGTTATTAGTGGTAGTATTTTAGTGTATGTTGTTTTATTCTTTAACTTTTACCATAACATGATTCTTGAAGTAAAATTTTTAAAATATTTTAGGCAACATTGGATATTGATTATTATCAATTCAGCAGAAACTTCAGGCCCTCACATTTACAATGTGGATCCTCTATTTGGAGGTCGTCTAGAAGACCATCTTGATATGTTGCGATTGTTTAATAGATAAGCATACGTGTGTACATGTAAATATTTCATGTGTGATTGGATAATCAAAAGCAATAGTTTCTGTTTGTTTTATTAGCGCATTGACTACATATCGGGCTACTACCTCCTTAAGCTATTATAAAGCTGTTGACCCTCTCTATAGCTATGCCTGGAAGAAATATGGGTACTGATGTAATATCCCAAAATGTATTCAAGGGATAAATGTAATATACAGTGAAATAAAAGGATTAATGGCATCCTAATTAATTTTGTGATGATCAAGGGTAAAAGAGTCAATTGCCACTTAATCTTGAGAATAGATTTGGGAAATAAAATGAAGGACCAAGATTTGTTCTTACAAAGTAGAGGAAAAGATGAAAATGATTAAAGTAAAAGACTCCTCTTTTTCTAAAATTGGACTACAGGACTCATGCTTACATAAACAAGACAAATGCAACTAACTTCCTCTCCTTTTTCCTCAATATTTCATCCAAGACAAGAGCAAGAAGGAGAGAGGATTTAATCAATACAACTTCCTCACTTTTGAGAAGCAAATTGACGTCCAAGCAAAAAAAAAAATGAGAGAAAAAGAGTTTGGTAAAGTCCACCTACTTTTGCAAGAAAAACACGGCATACATACACATGTAACATACAAAGAGACAAGTCAAAACCAATTTCTACCTTTCCATCCATGAATGACGTCCAAGGCATCAAGAGAGAGAAGAGAGTATAATTAATTGCTATCTTCACCTTTTACTCAAAGAAAAATGGTCAAAGGCATAACAAAAGGAAGAAGAAGATAAGTCAAACAAACCCATCCCTCTTTGTCAACATTTATGGCTAAGAAGGAGCAAGAAGAGTGAATGGACTAAATCAATTAATTCTTTATCAATCATCTAAGAAAAATTCGGAAAAGTAAGGAAGGGGTAGGAAAGAGAAAAGCTAACCAAATTAGAGTAATTACACATTAGAAATTACCATAGGATTTTACCAAGAAAGAACAAATATGGACCACAAATTTTCCTATCCTTTTGTCCTACTTTGGGGTCAAGCTTTAAGGAATAAGGGAAGCAAAAAATATGATTATTCATCACTCATTTTCTCTCTCTCCAAGTCAGTTTACAGCAGCTACAATGAAAAAGAAAGAAGAGCAAGGTAAAGGTGAGACATTCTAACTTGATTTTCACCCTCTTAACCTTTTCCATGGCCAAAACACTCTTCATAAATATTGTTCCTCTTGATGAGAGCTTTATATCTATGGTTTTAGAATTTCAAGAGGAGATGTTTTAAGTCATCATCCAAGAACAAAAGTTGTAGAATCAAAGAAAGAACTTATGGAGGAGCAAGAGGTAAGTATTAGCTTCAATTTGAGCTATTGGTTGTGTAGGTTGAATGAGTATTTTAGCATGTGGAAATCTACCCTGATTGTGGCCAAACAAGGGTTTGGGTAATTCATGATGTTTTGGTTATATTATTGGTGGTTTATGATGATTAAAAACCATATGACACGAGCTTGATACTGAAATCAGAAGTTGGTAACTGTTGGAATTTATTTTGAATTTTCTACCAAAACGGGACATAGGGAATGAGTAGGAATTTGTTCATTTTGATGTTACCATTGTGTTCTACATGAATATAGGAATAGCCCTGGGTTGTGAATTTTGGGTAATTGAAACTCCAAATGCAAAACTAGATTTTATGCCTAAACAGAATTCTAGCGAGATACCCTATTGGTGGGGTGTTTTTGGATAACCAAATGATCTCTGAAAATTCTAAAACTTTCTAGTTAAATAGTAGACATATTAAAATTTAATTTGGTAGGTTTTCGAGTCATTTCAATTTGTACACTGGGAGTTATGAATTTTTGAATTTAGGTCATGAAAACTGGGCTGAATTCTGACAGTGTGCAATAATGAAAATTTTGGGAATCTTGTGTATCCAACTAACTGTGGGTGATATTTTTCCTTGAAAATAAACTAAATAAGGGTCACATACCCTTTAGAATCACCCCATTTTGATTTTTATAGAATTAGTTATGCATTTTCAAATTTGATGAAAAATTCTAGCAGAGGTCACTTATGCAAAATTGAAGATGTAATGGCATAATGTAATATTTTTGAACTTGAGGTTAGAAATTGGTCTTTTAGGTTAATTTACCACTTTAACTCCTTATTTGACTTGATTAAATGTCCCTAATGATAACCAACTTGAGTGTTTGAATTACAGAAGAATTGGATTAAGTAATAACCTGTCGCCCGTAATTCAAATTATAGGATTTGATATCTGCCCTGAGCGCAAGAAATCTAAGCAAGAACAAGACCAGAAAGACCAAAGTAGTAACCCTTTCTCTTATATCATATATATTGCATTGTATGTTTGTCCTTATAATTGAATTGTGATAAACAGGAATGCTATTGTTTATGCCTTTATGAATGAATACAGTGAAAGCTGTCGTAAAAATACCATTGTGAATACAGCAAAAGCTGTCATGAAAGTGAATATAGCAGAAGCTGCTGTGCTGTGATTACAACGAATTATTTTGCCGTTGTATTATTTCTGCTGTGAATGCCATTGTTGTATTGCTGTTGTGAATGCCATTGTTGTGTTGCTGCTTTGTGAGAATTGCTTACATGCTTTGTTGGTATATATCATATGAGTGAATTGTTACTACTGAGATTCATTCGAATCTCACTCTTTCCATTGACTAACCTACAGCTAGGGCAAGTGGGTCGAAAGAGAAATAAATGACTAAGGGCGGCTAGAACTCCCAACTAGGAGTTTTAGTTTTGTTAGTTGGTTATCTTATTTTTAGGATTATTGTATATATTATAAATTTTGTAAATTTGGATAGTGTGATGTAATCCCCAATATGGGAAACTGAAATAGGTGAATATGCCTTGTAAACCCTTATGGTAAATAAATGAAACCTGAGAGTCGTCAGGAATTTTGCTATACACTCTGATATTTATGAATGGAACCAAACGGCATAGGCCAAATATATTCGACAGTTGAATATGAGATCGTATTGAACTGGTTTTGGAAAAAGTTTTGAAAACCCACTTTGTCACAAAACCGAACCCTGTCTTAAAGTTGGGACTTTCAATAAGTTTTGAATTATCTATTGGTCTCTAATTTAACGTAATGACGTATTTTTGAACTATAATTACGGCTATTAAGGTAGGGGGTTTCATTTTTGGTATCAGAGTTGTAGTTCCTGGCAAGGGTAGATTTTGCTAGGATAGTTGCCATAGTTCCTTGCCTTAGTGATGATAGATAGCCCATGAATGTTTGTGGTATACACATGAATGTTCCTATTATTGCTAGTATATGAGTTTTAAGGAATATGTGCATATATTTACTATAATATTGATGTAGTGAATCTTTTGTAGAGTGAAAAGGAACAATGGTTCGCCTAAAGGTTTGACGAGTAGAACTAGAGGTGGAAGAGATACATGACAACCCACCTGATCCCATATAGCTGATAATGGGCATGATAATAGAACAACGAGATATGATCAATGAGCTAAGGGAAGAGCTCCGAGAGAAGAAGGGACAACATAATGCCGATAGATTCCAATCAACCCAAGAAGAGACCCAAGAGGAGACACATCATGAAGAAATAGTAAAAGGGTCAATTTAATCTCAGGAGTCCTTACCTTATACAGCACTGAACCAGGAGTCACATGGGGTACCAGCCTGAGGTAAGATAAATCTATAGTATTGGGTCTCCAAATTCTACAAACATTTATCTCCAGTGCTTAGGGGAGGTTTGATCCCCAAGCAGCTGAAGATTGGTTGAACCACCTAAAAAAGATCTTTAAAGTACTAGACTGCCCAACTGAGGTGAAGGCACGATTAGCCATTTATAAGTTGGAGGGAGACATTGACCGATGGTGGTGAAATATCGCCATGACATTGTGGAACCGTGATGTGCCCTTGACCTGGGAGCTGTTTCAAGAAAAATTTAATGATAAATACTTTCCCAAGTCAATGAGGCTCAAGAAGGAATCCAAGTTCTTGTCTATTAAAAAGGGTGATACAGAGACTTTTGACGACTACTTGTATCGATTCATCTGACTAGCCCGATACTCCTCTTATCTATGATGTATAGATGATGAGGAGTAGAGCTTCGATATGTTAATCCAAGGGTCGAGGGGTGAACTGAGGAAAAGGTTAGCCACCTACTAGTTTATTGTATTCAACAAAGCCGTGGAGGAGTGCAGATTTGTCGAAAAGAACCTGAGGGATCTGTTCCCAGCCAAGGGTGGTAGTAGCCGCAGTGAGCCTAGTAAATGGAATACTTCCTAGAAGCGGAAGGGTCAGGGGTTCTCAATAAGGGCAGTGGTAAGAAGCCCTATCAACCTGAAGATCATGAGCACCAGAAACTCCCATGATATTGACATGCTCTCATTATGGTAGGGCATATTCTGACGGAACGTGTATGGGGCAAGTAGTTTGTTATAATTGCAAACAGCTAGGACACATTTCTATTAAATGCTAACGGCTACCGACAGAGTAAAGGCCCAAGAATTAGGGTAGGGTATTTGTGATAAAGTACGAAGAAGCACGGAAGTCCCCAGATCTGATTTAAGGTGAAATCCTGCTTAATGGTAGTTTACTACAAGCTTTATTTGATTCAAGTACAAGTCATTCCTTTATTTCCTATGACTGTGTGAAGCGCCTAGAATTATATGTTCATAAACTGCCATTTAATTTGGTTGTGTCGACGCCGATGGGTGCCAAGGCTGAGATGACTGAGGCTTGTTTAAATTGTGTGATAACTGTTGAGGGGCAAGAGTCTACTATCGATTTGATTTGTCTACTACTCTATCAATTAGAAGTCATATTGGGTTTTAATTGGTTAACAGCGAATAATGTATTGCTGGATTGTGGAAACAAGAAAATAGTTTATCCTACTCCGTTAAGGAATGATGATGTGGATGCTAACTTGAACTTCCTCTCAATGGCTAAAGCTGAGAAATGCCTAGAGAAGGGGTGCTAGGGATATATGGTATTCGTTCATACAGGGAGAGATAGAAGGAACTCTAAACAATATACCCGTAGTAAGAGAGTTCCCTGAGGTGTTTCCGGAATATCTTAGCGGATTGCCTCCGAAAAGGTAAGTGGAATTTCTGACTGAGATTATGCCTGGATTTGGTTCTATATCAAAGGCCCCATACCGAATGGCCCCAAATGAGATGGCGGAGTTAAAGAAACAAATTGAAGATTACTTGAAAAAGGGTTCATTCGACCTAGTGTTTCGCCATGGGGAGCTCCAGTATTGTTTGTCAAAAAGAAAGACGGGAGTCTGAGATTGTGTATAGATTATAAAGAATTGAATAAGATAATTGTCAATAACAAGTATCCACTCCTGAGAATTGATGACCTTCTAGATTAATTCTAGTTCTTATATATTTTTGAAGATTGATCTAAGGTCGGGTTATCATCAGTTGCAAGTGAAAGCATAAGATGTATTGAAGACTACCTTCAAAACTAGGTATGGGCACTATGTGTTTCTGGTAATGCCATTTGGTCTAACTAATACACCTGCTATATTCATGAATTACATGAATCACATCTTTTGATAGTACCTAGACCAATTTGTAGTAGAGTTTATCGATGACATTTTGATATACTCCAAGAGCAACGAAGAGTACAAGTATTGTTTGAGAATAGTACTGGAGATATTATGTGAAAAGCAACCTATGCCAAGTTGAGTAAGTGTGAGTTCTGGCTTTTGGAAGTAAAGTTCCTAGGCCATGATATTTTGCGAGAAGGGGTCTTACTGGATCCCAGTAAAGTGGAAGCAGTGATGGACTAGAAGAGGCCAAAAACTAATGTTAAGATACATAGTTTTCTGGGTCTTGCTGGTTACTACCAGAGATTTATTCAGTATTTCTCCAGATTGTCTTGCCAATGACTAAGCTCACGCGAAAAGATCATCCGTTTAAGTAGGATGAAGTTGTGAAAACAATTTTGTTGAGCTGAAGGAGAGGTTGACTACGGCACCGGTATTGATTATACCTGATCCTAGCTTGACTTATGTTGTGTATAGTGATGCAAGTAATCAGGGATTAGAGTGTGTCCTTATGCAGTAGGGACATGTAGTGGCTTATGCCTCCCAACAAATCTATCATTAGTGCCTTGTGTTCACAACTTTTAAGTAGTCTTACCTCGTCTGACAATAATGATGTTTTGTTATGGCATAAATAGATAGGTTATCAGGTTTTTCATATTTTCAAACTTTGTTTCCGCATCTTTCTATTAATAAAAATATTCATTGCGATGTTTTTGGATTTGCTAAGCATCATCGCTCTATTTTTTCTGTCCATTTATAAATCTAGTCACCCATTCTCCATTATGCATACTAATGTGTGGGGTCTATCTCAAATTCCAAATCGTTCTCACTCTAATTGATTTGTCACATTTGTTGACAACTACATACACATGTGTTGGGTCTAACTACTTAATGACAAATCTGATGTTTTCGCTGTGTTTATTGAATATTCCAACTAACTATAAACCAGCTTAATACCATGATCCAGGTATTATATACAGAGTATTTTAATCACACTCTCACTACCTTTCTCAAGTCTCATGATGTCGTACATCACATCATATGTCCTTATAGCTTTTAATAGAATGGTATTGTAGAATGTAAGAATAGAGATCTCCTTGATGTTGCTTGTAACACCTTACTTCTGCAATCAATCTGATGAGTTTTATGCAGTGAATTCAAACCATGAAGTAATACTTATTTATAATGTTCCTTCAATTCCTAAACTCAGGATAGAATTTGAACCTATAGTTGAGTGGGTTTTTCAGACAATTTTAAAAATTTTCAAAAACTATCATAAAGTGGTTCGTAACTTCTTCATCACTCATTATTTCTTAATTCTCTTTATTATCTTAATCAGAGTGATTCTTGCTCATTTTTATGTGCAGAAGGTTTCTTAACTAATGGGTTCATACAGTGCAATTACCTATTTCTAATTCAATTACCGTGCTTAGAAAATTTGACTTGTTCTTCCTGTAGTGATGATATACAATTAATCATGCAACATTTATTATACAACCATTCAACATGTAAATAATTCTTCTCCTTTATTGCAACTTCTTCTCCTGGCACAGCGCCCTGCACTTCTCTTCAGTGCTACGCTGCCTATATGGTTGGTGAGGGAGAGTGAGATTCAAGAGAATCCTAGTAGTGAACAGTGCTAACAAATACATACAAGAAATGCTTTGTGCATGACATGTTTGCTTACATAAATTCATGCCAACATAATGACATATATGCATGCTGAATGTTTAACACTTTACACTAATGGCCATAGTATAAGTAAAACAGAGCTTCACTTATTCACATATGCTTCATACAATTCATCAAAGCAACTAACACATCAATATACAAGCACACATATCCAGTTATGCAAGTTAGGAATGTTCCCTATCCTTTGTCTTCTAGTTCCCTCCTTGTACCTTTTCTTCTAACCATTGAAGCTTCTTGGAAATTCTTTCACTTTTCTTCTTTCTTGACTTCTCATAACCCTAGATAAATGGCCATATTATTAGAGCCATGAAAAATAAATGTCTAATGGGTTACTTTAGCTTATAAGACTTGTCTTTATTCTTTGGGTCCATACTTGTCCGAAATTTTAATAACCCAAGACACCTTTATTGGTTAACCTTAAAGTTAACACATTGGGCCCCATGGGTATTTAATGGGCCACACTAACTTTATGGGCTTTACTTAACCATTAAAGTTAAAATTAATTACCAATTGCCCTTACTTGCTTATTTTCGCCTAATCACCAAAATCTTCCAGAATTTTCAATAATCTTTGAAAATTATAACTAATTGTATAGGTGTCCAATTGTGATAATTCTAAAGGCTATGTGATCCTTAATCAATCTAGTTTCAGGGAAAAATATAGCCACTATATTTTTGGATGCACATTAATATAGTATCTCACTTAATTGATCACTGCCCCTATAATTTACCAGTTTTCCATACCAAACTTTGAAAATTCATAATTAATTCTAAAAAAGTCCAAATAGGTTAGTTCCAAGTTTTATATAAAATCTATTTAAGTCATATTTTAGTGAAAAATATCATAAAGCATTTATTACATCCACACATTTTTCAGAAATTCGTCAAACACAGACTGCCACAAATTTCATTTCAGAATCAAGTTCAAACTTTGAAAAATCATCACTTTTAATGTACTAGTCCAAATGGCTTATATTACCTATCACATCAAAGCCCATGATGTCTATTTTAATCCTATAAAATTCTATAGCATTTGGACTAATTTTGAAGGATCAAAAACACGTTGCAAGTTATCTGCCTCTAGAAAACGAATTCATGCAGACTTGAACACAACTTCCAAAATCATCATAAGTCATCATTAAACCATAAACACATGATTAAACCTCAAAAATAGCCCTTAGAAGAAAAATGAACAGTACCCCACTCTCATGAAAACTCATTCAAACAACAAACCACTTGGTTCAAAATAAAGGCTACGCTTACCTTTACGCGTTTCCACAATCGGTTTGGAAATCCGGCAGTACTTTGGCTAGTAAGATGGCACCAAACCCCTCTAAATAAAAATTCAAAACCATAGAAATAAAGCTTGAGATGAGTAAAAGAAGGTTTGTGAAGGGTATTTTGAGACAAAATGCCGATTCGGTAGAGTTTCGGCTAATTGAAGTCTAGAAATGTTACTATTTACTCTCTCCCTCCTTTTCCAATTTCTCTATATTTTCTCTGATCTTTTTTTTCTAATTTTTGGGGCAACTGGCTGAAATTATAAGCTAGGGAGGAGTCTTGGAAAAATATGCCAAGTATCAAAACCTTATGGTTCGACTTGTCCGATGATCCAATGATGTGGTGACAAGTGTCACCTACTTTAATAAAGTAGGTCCCACCTCTTTTCTAGGGCCTTTAGCTATCCAACTTGTCATGGAAAGTGAGGGTCTGATGATTTTCCCCAGCTCCCAAGTTTGGTATTCGAGAAAGTTAGTCGGGTGATTGGAACGAAGACCAGTGGATTTCCCAAAACTTCTTTTCCTTACTCTTTAATTTTTCTTTCCTACTAACTGAAGCACACTGCACTACATTAAAATTTTTTATTTTTCAATATTTTCATTTTAAGTTAACATGGAGGAATCTCTTGCAAAGCTTTAAAACAGGTTACCCATTCTTCCCAAAGATGTGCTCAGGAAGATCTATAGTCATCGACTTGAAAGAATGAAGATATTTAAGAGTTTGGGCCTTCCTGAAGATGTACGTTGGATCATTAAAGCTAAGGTACATTTAGCAGGTGAGATTCATGAGTCATTTATTAAACCTAAGCCAGGAATGGGAAGAAGTTCTTACTCTAAAAAGAGAAGAGCTAAAAGAATTAAGGTCTACTATAAATGTGCAAGATGGACATGTGATAAGCACTGTAAGAGTAAAGGAATGGCTTCTATAAATCAAGAAGAGAAAATTCAATTCATAAAGGATAGATTAAGTAGGAGTCATTAATAATATTATTCAAACTCTTGAGACGCATCCTAATAGTGATGGTCATAGTATTCTTCTTGATTTAATGAACTTACTTAACAAAGCAAAAGATCGCTACTATCTTGGGATTCTGATATTAAAAGACCATATTTTCCAGTTTATAAGAAAACTGGATGGCAAGAAAATCCTCAATTCATAGAAAGCATTTAAGACATTAATGGATGTAAAACCAGAGGAAGATGTGAGCCATAATCACAACTGATGTTTATAATCATGCTTTTGTCTAATCTATCTTATCTTTTCATTAACTTTTGACTTTTTTTACTCATTTTGTTTAATTTCTTCATGGAATATTGTACCGGTCATTTGTGTCAGAATATTTTTCAAACTTCTTTGAAAAATGCATGATTTGCATGATCTTATTGTCAATGTTTTAGTAGCATAAATATGCACTCTTCCCCTTATAAACATAAAATGTCTAAGAGTAAAGAAGAGAAAAAGGGTATCACACTAAAATATAGATTTAAATCTATCTACATATTTGGTAAAACTTATTTAGGAAAGGATAGCGAGTTTCTAACTGTAGCAAACGAACTTGAAAATGCATTTGCTGATAGAAAGATCAACTTTGTATATAGGGGAGGCATCCTAGACCTAAGGGGAAGTATGGTCTATTTTGCAATCATTAAAGGAAGTAAGGGTCTGAGTGTAAGTGTGAAGGAGTTGGATAGTCACATCTTTTCTGTAGGACAAAAGTTACAGGCTTCAAGCTCGTTTGAACATATGGGATGTATGTTCTACCATGCTGAAGCTTTTATCTCTCTACTCAGTGATTTGGAAACATTGGATAAGATTTCTATCATTGCATATTGGGCCAAACTAAACTTTCACAAAAAGCCATTAGGATTGTTAAATGTTAACGGTATTTATGATGATCTACTATCTTTTTTTGATCATGATGCGAAAATGGGATTCCTGCCCCAAACTAAACTTTAAATTTGTAACTAATAAAATGCGTCCCAAGAGTTAAGAATAACTCTTTACTCTACCATTTTTGCACACCCCATAAATCTAATGCTTTTACTAACTAACTAATTATGGTATGGCGAGTCACTTGGGGTAGGAATCCCATTTCCATAGCATGATCAAAAAAACACAATAGATCATCATAAAATCCATTAACATTTAACAATCCTAATAGCTTTTTATGAAAGTTTAGTTTAGCCCAATATACAACGCTAGAAATCCCATCAACACTTCCAAATCACCAAGTAAAGAGATAAAAGGTTTAGCATGGTAGAACATATGTCCTATATGTTCAGGCAAGCTTGAAACCTGTAACTCTTGTCCTATCAAAAATATGTGACCATCAACTACTTCACACTTACACTCAAACCCTTACTTCCTTTAATGCTTGCAAAAATGACCACAATTCCCCTTAAGCCCTGGATGCCTCCCCCATATACAAAGTTGATCTTTCTACCATCTAAAGCATTTTCAAGTTCTTTTGCTGCAGTTAGAAACTCTCTATCCTTTCCCAAATCAGTTTTACTAAAAATGCATATAGATTTAAATCTACATGGACGAGTGCATATTTATACTACTAAAACAGCGACAACAAGATCATGCAAATCATGCATTTCTTAAAGAAGTTTGAAAAAAATTTTGACACGAATGATTGATATAATATTACGTGAAGAAATTAAACAAATTGAGTAAAGAAAGTCAAAAGTTACTGAAAAGATAAGATAGATTAGACAAAAGCATGATTATGAACATTAGTTGTGATTATGGCACACATCTTCCTTTGGTTTTACATCTAGTAACGGCTTAAACGCTTTCTATGAATTGAGGATTTGCTTCCCATCCAGCTTTTTTATAAATGGGCAAATAGGGTCTTTTAATGTTAGATTCCTAAGACAGTAACACTCTTTTTCTTTGTTAAATAAGTTCATTAAATCAAGAAGAATATCGTGAACATCACCACTAGGATGCGTCTCAAGAGTTTGAATAATATTATCCAAGGACTCCTTACTCAGTCCATCCTTTATGAATTGAATTTTATTTTTTCAAACACATTCCTTTGCTCTTATAGTACTTATCATATGTCCACCTTGCATATTTATGGCAGACCTTCATTCTTTTAGCTCTTCTCTTTTTAGAGTAAGAATGTCTTCCTATTCCTAGCATAAGTTTAATAAATGACTCATGAATATTGCCTATTAAACGTACCTTAGCTTCAATGATCCAGCTTACATCCTCAAGAAGGTCCAAACGCTTGAATATCTTCATTCTTTCTAGTCGACAACTATAGATCTTCCAGAGAACATCTTTGGGAAAAGTGAGGAACCTATTTTTAAGCTTTGCAAGAGGTTCCTCCATGTTAACTTAAAATGAAAATGATGAAAACTAAAAATTATAAATGTAGTGCAGTGTGCTTCAGTGAGTAGGAAAGAAAAATTAATGAGTAAGGAAAAGAAGTTTTGGGTTGCCTCCCAAATAGTCGCCCTTCTTTAACGTCTTTAGCTACACAAAACCAAACTAATTGACTTTTGTTTAGAGCTTACGTATTGGTTCCTCAAACATTCTGACAGTTTTTAAACTGTTGAGTATACTGTCATTATACTCTTTTAGCCTTTGCCTATTCACTTTGAATTTTTGATCACCATCTTGAATCTCCACGATTCCATATGGCCATACTTGAATCATAGTAAAAGGTCCTAACCACCTTGATCTCAGCTTTCCTGGATAAAGCTTTAACCTTAAGTTATAAAAAAACACTTTTTGTCCCCGTGTGAACTCTTTCCTTAAAATTCTTTTGTTATGCCACATTTTTATCTTCTCCTTATATAACTTGACATTCTCATTAGCTTGTTGTCTGAATTCTTCAAGCTCATTGAGTTAGAGAAGTCTCTTCTCACCAGCTACCTTTAAGCCAAAATTAAAGGTTTTTATTACCTAATATGCTTTGTGCTCCATTTCTACTTGAAGATCATAGACCAATTAATATAGGGATGTACTAATTGGTGTTTTGAAGGCAATTATATAAGCCCAAAGTGCATCATCTAATTTCCTTTCCCAGTCCTTCTATTGGAATTCACCATCTTCTTTAAGATCTATTTTAGTTCTCTGTTTGAGATTTTCACTGCCAACTAGTTTGTGGAGGGTATGGAGTTGCAACCTTATGAGTTACTCCCTATTTAGCTAACACTAATTGAAGTTGTTGATTGCAGAATGTCTTCCTCCATCACTGATAATAGCTTTAGGCACTCCAAATCTTGTAAAAATATTTTTCCTCAAAAAATTCACAACCACTCAAGAATCATTTGTAAGAAAACTAGCTGCTTTAACCCACCTGGATACATAATCAATGGCTACTAAAATAAATCGATTGCTATATGATGATGGAAATGGCCCTATAAAATCGATCCCCATACATCAAAAAGCTTAACTTCTAAGATGTTAGTTAAAGGGGCTTCATGTTTCTTTAAGATATTTCCCGTTCTTTGACATCTATCACAGGTTGTCACAATTCTGTAGGCATCCTTGAAGAGTGTAGGCCAGTAAAACCCATATTGAAGGACTTTAGTAGTTGTTCTATTTTCTCCAAAATGACTGCTATATGGGGATGAATGACAGTGATTTAAGATGCTGGCCATTTCTTCTTCAGGAATACATTACCTCATAATTTGATCTGGGCATTGTTTATATAAGAAAGGGTCCTCTCAAAGGTAATGCCTTACATCAGCTAGAAACTTCCTTTTTTGCACTTTAGAAAGTTCATAAGGCATTACGCCGCTTGCCAAATAATTTATAAAACCAACATACCAAGGGGTAGGTTGTGAGTGCATGACAAAAAGTTGCTCATTTGGGAAATTCTCGTTGATTGATGATTCTCTCTTTTGCCAAATGGCTCTAACCAAGAAGGATTATCTGTAATGAGATTCTCGATCCCTTTTTTGTCTTTGATTTCCAAGCCAAATTCTTGTAGCAGAAGCAACCATACGATCAATCTAGGCTTAGCATCTTTCTTTTCAATCAAGTATTTGATTGCTGAGTGATCCTTCCAGACAATGACTTTTGACCTAATCAAGTAGGCTTTGAATTTTTTGAATGCAAACGCTACTGCGAAAAGCTCCTTTTCTATTGTTTCATAATTCAGTTGTGCGTCTGAGTGTTCTGCTAGCATAATAAAATTTGAAACTCAAGGCACAACGGGACAAGCATAGAAGGCATCAAGTTTTTAATATGGGATATTTGGTCTTGATACATTTGAGAAAGGAACATTTTCCTAAACAACCAAACGTCAAGTTGTCTCCTCGAGATGATGGTCTCCTCGATATGATGGTCCCTTCAAGATTGTGCAGAAAATTAATAATAATGCTTACAAAGTGGAGTTGCCTAGAGCCTATGGTGTTTCAGCCACCTTCAATATTGCAAATCTATCTCCATACGTTGATGATGATGTTGATTCTGACTTGAGGACGAGTTATGTCTAACCTTAGGAAAATGAAATAGAGCAGCTAACATTGATAGAGCACACCAACATTGAAAATGAAAACAGAGCATGTGACTAAAATGATGCAAGGCATGATGATTATACAGAGGGAGTAGGTGGGAGGAGAGTTGGTGAAGCCCGATGTTTCTGACTCTTGTAATAATTTAATGGGTATTTTAGTAGTATAAATAGGTATATCATCTTATTGTAAAAATCATCCAAAAATTGAATAAACACTTTTGAGATTGGTTCCTATACCAAAAGGGCTTGGGATGGGAACCATAGAAGAGTCTGCTTGCAAAATGATTCCTCATTTCAATATTCACAGCTTTTTTCAATTGCATGGAGCTTTTTTCAATTGTAGATCTAGATCTTAGCTTGAAATTGCATAGAGCTTTAAACTTGAGGGTTGTTGTGATGAGATAGATTTATTTATAAGTTGGCCCTTTTTTCAATTGCTCTATTAATTTCTTAACTGTAGCCTTTCATATTATAATGACCCAACTTGTGATTAAGGGCTAATTACGATTTTAATGATGTAATTATTGTTAATCTTGTTGTAAATATGTGGTAAGCAATGTTTGAGCTTATATTGGAGGTTAGTGATGATTTGGCAAAGGTTATGATAACTAAGGGTGAAATTGGAAATCCCCTAACCGATTAGTAGGTTACCAAAGAGGAAACTCATAGGTAACTTAAAGATCAATGGTTGAGATTAAAAGTCAAAGGAATTAATGGCTAGGATTTAATCATGGGGTGGAATCCTATGTAAATGAAAACATGTGAAATAATAGAGGAAGAGTAAGATCTTACCAAGTGTCATCATAAGGACCCTTGGATCAAAGTCAATATTTCAAACTCATTTTCTCTTCCCTCTCTCCTCTTAGTCGGTTTGTGCATGGAAAAAGAAAAGAAAAGAATGAGATCATCATCTTCATGCCTCATTTCTCTCTCATCTCCCTCCATTCTTGCTGAAGACAGTTAGGAAAGAGAAAGAGAAGAGCTTGATTTTAAGTAAGTAATTGTCTCTCTATGCTTAAAGCCTCTTTATTAAACTTGTTTAAGAGGTTGAGAGCTTCTTTACTATGTTTTCAGAATTTTGAAAAGTAGTGATTTGGTATTTGCTCGAATCTAAAAGTTGGAGAAACGAAGATTTGATCTTACCAAGTGAAAGAGGTAATGATTTGATGCATTTTGATAGTTATGACTTGAATGTTGGATAAGTTTTGTAAATTCTGGAATTTTACCCTAAATATGATGTTAAGTGAAATGTAGGAGTTAGATGGAGTGTTATTATTGTATTGGTAACCTATTGTGCCTTGGAGTCATTGGGATTGATTTGAGGGAAATGGAAATGAAAGTGTTGGTGATTGAGTGTTGGAAGTAAAATGGAGGCCTAAGAGCTAGATTGTTGTTGGGATGTGATTTTGGGTATTTTGTAGTTACCAAGAGGTTCCTTGTGTCCAAATGAGTGAGAATGAGCTTTGGCACAAGTTTTAGGACCATTGGTAGTGAAATGGGTAAATCTGGAAAACCTTATCAGTTACTGCGTTTCTGGCTTTTGATGCGCATCACTCGAGTGAGGGATGAGCTCACTCGAGTGCATCAGTAGGTTTATGTTTTCTTTGGTGTTCTCAGTGGTGTTTTCGAGTGGAAATGCGAGAGTGCACTTCTTGACTTGCGAGTGAGATATGATCCCACTCGAGTAAGCATGGGCATGCTCGGGTAAGGAAGTAAGTCTAGGACATTGGGATTTATGGTTGCTCTCGGGTAGTCACTCGAGATACCTCACTTCTTTGTGCTCGAGTGCATTTAAAGGCATCACTCGAGTACAGCTTCCAATGCTCGAGTGAATGTGAGGGATATTGTGAGGTTTGCTCTCGGGCAAACACTTTTTGTGTTTCACTCGCTAGGACTCGAGCACAACTGTGGGCATCACTCGAGTGAGGTGTTCATCACTCGAGTGAGGCAGCACAAAATTAGTGCTTCTTTTTCTGAAAAAGACGTCTTTAAAGATAGTTACCCCAACCCTTTAGGCATATATCTAGGCATTTAATAACCACTTAAAGAGTTTATATGAATACCAACTTAAAGTATTACGGAATTAAGAACTTGGAAAAGAGATTGATCTATTGTCCCTAATTTGGTTTATAGGATTCGACATCTGTCGTCCTAGTGAGCCTACTGAGCCAGCAAACGTCAGGAAGGAATGAGGTAGTGACTTTTTCTTTTATACCCTATGTGATGCATTGTATGTGTGTTATATCCTCGTCCTCGTGTAAGCACCGCCATGCCAATAGTTCTTAAGTCGCTAATAATGGTTCGGGTTAGGATGTGTGCCTTCTCGGCGGTAAAAGGGGATGAGGATGGGGTGTGATATGTGTGATTATGTGAAAAGCCAAAAGGCTATTTGTGAAGGCCGACGGGCCAATTTTGAAAGCCGGAAGGCTATATGAGCTATAAGGCTATGTGTATGCACTGCCACACCAACAGTCCCTGAGTCGCTAGCAATAGTTAGGGTTAGAACGGTGTGCCTTCCCGGCGGTAAAAGGGGATAAGGGTGGAGTGTGATTTGTGCTACTGCTGTTGTACGATGATTTGCTTACATGCTATATGCTTATGTGTGGCATGAATGATTTGTTGCTAGTGGGATTCTCTTAAATCTCATTCTTTCCTTTGGCTAACCTTTAAGATAGGGCAAGTGGCTCCAAGGAAAAACGTATGACCTGGAGCGGTTAGAGCCCTATAGGGGCATTTTGTTTAGGCCATGTTGGTTAATTATATTGGACAGGGATTTTGTAAATTATTTTTGGGTTGTAATTATTAGTTGAATATAGTTGTGTAATCCCCTCTATGGGAATTATAAACCTTTTAGTGAATGAATGGAACCCGGGGGTTGCCGAGATTTTTGTTATATACTCTGATATGTATGAATATAAATTAACTGCACAGGTGATTATATTCGATAATTGAACCTGAGACTGGGAAAGGAAAGAAGTTTTCAAAATGTTGTGAAAACCCTACCTTAGGGAGGGTGTTTAAGATGAGTTTCAAACTATCCATCGGTCTTTAATCCATTTTATTATGTGTTATCGAATCTTAATTACGCCAATTAAGGCAGGGGGTTACACATATCACGTTTTACATTCCTTTTACCTTAACCCCTTTACAATCCTCAATAAGTCCTTTTGATTTGAATTATGGATGTGAATTAGGTAGTGAAGATTGAGATTTTTAGCAAGCTTATGGTAGTGCAATTTTTTTGCTTAAATTTGAGCGAAACACTTACCCTTAAACACTTGAGAGATTAAGAGAATGAGTCACAATTATGAATTCAGTTCATTCATTTTCAAATAAAGTTACCAGTTTATATTTTTGTTGATTCATGAATGCTATGATCTCTTTATTCTTCAATTGTGTTTTTGCTTATGACTTGACACTTTTGAGTTTGTTGGAAGCGTAGTAAGAACTTATTAGTCACTTCTTATTGTCCGAGGATGTTCAAAAGCTAAGTGTGAGGGAATATGATAAGTAAAATATTTACATATTTATTTTCCCTTATATGATGCTTTTTTGGATGATATTTGACCTTAATTTAATGAATTTGGGTATAATTGATAAATAAATAATGATTTCGGCATAAAATAAAATTTATCAAAGAATACTAAATTTTAACCTTGTTTCAGTTTTTAGGCAATATCTGGAGCTCTAAATGTCAAAATCAGATGTTCTTTATATGGATAAAATGTTAATAAAAATACCTACAACTTTTATATTGAAGCCAAAACCCAATTTTGTCTTCAAGAGTTTCAAATTTTGTTTAGAAGTTGAGAACATAGGGTTATCCAAGTCTAACCTTTGCCTACTAATTTGACCATAACTTGAGTTGTAAATGTTGAAATGAGGAGCTCTCACATACATTCTCAAGCTAAGATCTAAATCTACAATTTTTATGAAGATAAAAATGTGAGAATCCACTATGTTGACTATCAAAATTTAGCTGAAGTCGAGAAGTATGGTTGCTACAAGGTCAACATTGATGGCTTAAAGTCAAGATTCATACCTAACAAGTAAAAATCTTTGTACCCCATTCATCTATAAATAGAGGAGTGGAAGACACAAGGAGACACATAATCTTAGAGTTTAATTTCATGCATTGTATTATTTCTTACATGCCACCTTCCTGGAAGACTTAGGTAGACCTCTTTCATGGATGGTATAGGTTGCCACCTACATGGAAGGTTTTATCTCCTATAAGGAAGGCTAGATTTTTCCGATTTCATGCATCTTGTAGTTGTATCTTTATGTTTTAGAATTTAATAATTAAGTTTTAGGTAATGTTTATGAAGTTTTGATTTATTTTGGTTTTGTTTTTAATTTCATCATGAGCTAAATTTTCATTTTCCTAGGGTGATGATGTAGCTTACTAATGATAGATTGAATCTTAACTTATTTAATCTAGTTGTAATTTTTCCTTCATGATTGAGTTTTGATTATTGTTCTTAATGCTTTCAATTGATTGACTATCTTTTGAATTATTTTAATATGTATGCTGAGACCGGAAGGAAATGCATGTGTACAGATCCTATAATTAAAACCATAACTTGCATATGAAATATGAATATATTCGTATGCGTTGTGTAGTCTTAATAAGTTCTATAAATCTTAATGCATGATTAATTTTTTTAATTCATATAGGGATATATTGGATTAGCAATTAATTATAAAATTACTTGATCTTGGAAGAGGCTAGTAATTAAATGAGGAAAACTGAGTTGTCAATCATGTGGAATAAATTGGACTAGAATAGATAAGTGATTCAATCCAAAATTTGTTAAGTGAAATCTATTTCCTAGTACTTTTTCTCATAGTTGTTTTCAAATAAATTGCATTCATATTTGATCATTTTTATTTTGTAATCTCAATCACCAACTAATAGATCGACTAAATAGAATTAAGATTACCAATTTTGGTTCTTAGTGATCAATCCTCATGGGAACGACACTCTACTTACCTTTATATTACTTGTTTATAACAGTGTACACTTGCACTTTTTAATAAACCATTTATACCAGTAACACTTAGCACTTTGATTTTTAGAGTGCACCTGGGAAGAATTTTATATTAATATTCCTTCTAAAAATAAGATCAATTCTAAAATGTTTTACATTAGCTATTAGAAAGTATTGGTCATGAGGCACCCATCTTCAGGAGGAAGAATATCAGCTTTCATCACTGTTTTATAAGAGTCGATATCAAAAAAGGCAATAATTGAAATAGGTTTGCAATATTTATCTGGGAGGACTTAAACTTTATGTTTAAAGAGGGATATTGAGGTTTTCTTTAAGATTAGATCTAAGAGATCCAAGATATCCTATGAAAGGTGTAATGACCCAAAATGGGATTAAGGGCTAATGATTTCAAAAGTGATGAAATTATTGTTAATTAAACACTTTTGAAGAATATTATGTGAATTTCGATTTGAATGTGTTGCAATAAATACCTAAACCTTGCATTTGAGCATAATTGTGTGACAGCTTAAAATGAATCCTAATGGAAGGGAGGGCGCATGATTGAGTGAAATAAAGATAAAAATGTGTTTAGTGGTGATTTGAGTGGAATTGCCATAATCAGGGGCAAAATGGGAAAAAAGAAAGTTACCGATGAATTAGTCAGTTACCGAAAAGGAAATTCATTGGTAATTTGAGGATCAATGGTTAGGATCAAGTGATCTATAGGGTAGAATCATGTGTGCATGTGCTTATGTGTGATTATGGAAGGTGAAACAAGAAGGTGACACTTGTTAGTATGAGAGCCATGGATTTGGTCAATTTGTCAAACCATTTTCCCTCTCTCTTCCATCTCCAAAGTCGACCAAATGGGGTCCTTCTTTCCTTAAAAATCTGTTTCTATCTTCATAATCATCATTTCACATTTTCTCTCTCTCCCTCCTCCATTTTCATTGAGATCAAGCAAGAAAGAGAAAGTGAAAGATGAGTATTTGGTCTTGTAAATAGCCTTGTATGCTCAAACCTTCTTCATTAAACTTGTTCATGGTGATAAGAGCTTCACCTCTATGGTTTCATATTTTTGAAAGGTGGTGTTTGAGACGTTGAAGAAATTTGGAAAGTTGAAGAATCAAGGAATCAACCTTAGGAAGAGGAAGAGGTAAGTGTTTGTTGCATTTTGATATATTCATTGTGGACATTGCCTAAGTCTGGGAACTTATGGATTTTTGCCCTGATTTTAGTGGAATTTTGAAATGTATGAATTGGTTAGTGTGTTGTCATGGAATTAGTGTCAAGTTGTATCTTTGTGCTATTGAAATTGATTTGGAATTTTGGAATGGAAAGGATTGCAATGTTGAGTTTTGAATTGTGTGATTATGTGACATGTTGTGGCTATTGTGTAACATGTCAAGAGGAGTTGAATTTAGTTGTTTTGATGGCTCTAATAGATTCCTTGTGAAATTTTGTATGGAAATGGTGTTTGACTGAAGTTTGGGAACCATTAGAAGTCAATGTATGAAATCTGGAAAATCTAGAATTTTGCTAAGTCTAAAATGCAGTGCAGGGACCCAACTTTGCATGATATTTTGACATAGCAAATGATGTCTAAATGTTGTGAAACTTTCTAGGTTTGAAGTTCATATTGCAAGCTTTCCCTGCATATAAAATTTGTGTCATTATGAATTTTGTGCATAAAGATATGATCATTTGAAAATCAGCCAGGAGTCAGGCCATTGGTTGGCCGCAACCCAAAGTGCTAGCCGCGACCCAAAACCTTTTGACCATCCACTGGCCGTGACCCAAGAGGGGCTGGCTGCAGCCCAAAACTTTCTGACCTACTTTTGGCCGTGGCCCAAAGGGGGCTGGCCATAGCCAACCATTCAAAATTAGCATTTTAAACTTTCAAAGATAGTCTTTAAACAAGCTTTGCCCAACCCTTTAGGCATGGGTCTAGGCTTCTAGTACCCACTTAAAGAGTCCAAATGATAACCAACTTTAAGTGTTGTTAAATGAAGAAATTGGAGTAGAGAATTAATCTGCCGTTCTTGATTTTGGTTATAGGGTTCGATATTTGCCCTGATCGTGAATGAACCATGCTGAAACACACTAGGAAAAAAATAGGTAGTGACTCTTCTCTTATGCCGTGTGTAAATACATTGTATGTATGTTGATCATGTTATGTGATGATTTATGATGTTGTTGCTTTTATAGCTGGTGATAGCTGTTCTTATACAGCGTAAGCTATCGTTATATAGTGCAAGCTATCGTTTTATAGCGTAAGCTGTCGTTATATGATTACAGCGTGAGATGTTGTATTGTGTATACAGTCATGAGTGTTGTTGTTTGTGTTGATGCTGCTGTTGCTGTTTGTGATTTTCTTACATGCTTTGTGATTATATATTGTATGAGTGATTTGTTGCTACTGGGATTCTCTTGAATCTCATTCTTTCCATTTGACTAATCTTCAGACAGGGCAAGTGGCTCTAAGGGAAAGGAGACAACCAGAAGCGGCTAGGATTCCTTAGGGATATTTTAATTTGGTTGTTGGTTATCAATTTTGATTTGGGATTACTGTATGTATATAAGATATTATTTTGGATTTGGTTATGTAATCCCCTAAATGGGAATTGTATAAACCCTTAGTTCATATATGAAACCCGGCAGTTGCCGGGATTTTTGCTGTACACTCTGATATGTCTGAATGTAGCTTAACTGCATAAGAGAATTATATTTGGGATGTGATTTTGAGACAGGTGATCTAGATTGTGAAATGAATTTATAAAAACCCCATCTCAAGGAGGGGAGTGAAAATGAAATTTTATTATCAGTTGGTCTTTAATCCTTTTAATTACGCATCTTTGAATCATAATTATTGTTTTTAAGCAGGGGGTTACAAAAGGTTGGTTTGGATAAAACAAATAAGTAGTCTAAGAAGGTGGTAAGGCCGGTTTTATGAGGTTAATGGATCCATAAGGATAAGCTTTTGTTAGGGCAAGCGTTTCACCCAAGAGGGTCAGTGAATTGGGTGATACTAGAAATTTCGTTGCGTATAAGAAAATTGACAGAATATTTAAAGCATTTGAGAGCAAAGAGAAATATCACCGAAGTGTACACCGGGAGTTATACTGGTTCGGCCATAACCACTTTGACTTACGTCCAGTCCTTAGAGCATTTATGAGAGTTTCACTATATTCTCCAAGATTCAGTGGGTTTTTGGCTCCTCAGTACACAGCAAGTTCCTTCACCTGGACACTCACTCCCCTTTACACATTGTAATCAAATCCCCAACTCAAGGTTCCACAACCTTAAGTTGTCTTAATAACAAATATTGAGTTTGTAATGAAAAACTCTCTCACAGAGCAAATATATAATCACTGAAGTACAATGAATGAGTATAAGAAAACAAACACTAAGAGTGTGTTGATCAGTGTATGTTCGTGTGTTCTCAGTTCTTGTGTTTTGTTCTTTGAATGCTCTATATATATAGATGATTTGTAGTATCTGTTGGAAGCAATTCAAACATGTCCATTAGAGATGGCTCTTTTATTGCCTTGCCTTTTCCTGGAGGTGAACACTTCTTGGTTTGAGCTCTTGTGACAATGGCCTCCTTAATCACAACCCCTTTCACCTTTGGCTTGGTTTGCGGTTTGGCTTTGGTTTTAGGTTTAGGAGAAATCTTTCTTTTCTTGGTAGGAGGAAAGGAAAGTGAATCAGAGGGTTGATATGGTTTGAGGACTCAGAAGGAGTACTAAGATTGGGAGATTTTGTCCTCACCATTATGATTTGAGAAAATCAGTGATTTCCGGAAATTAGGGCAGATGATTGAGTGCAATCTAAGAGGTTTTTGTAAGTATAGATCACTAGGTTTTAACGGTTATGGGAAGAGAAAAAGATTTTGTGAGAGCACTTAGAGAATCACTCAAGGCAATTTTGTGAGAGATGACCGAGTGTCGACTGAAATAAACTTAAAGCCCGACATCACCGAAGGCTTACTCGAGTGATCATAAGCTTCGCTCGAGTAGCTACTTGAGTGATCATACTAGAAATTTTAAAATATAGTGAATTTGAGAGCGTACCTGGTGTGAATAATATTGTAATTACCCATGTATATTTCCTCGATCATTTGATGATTCTTTAGAACAGATTTGAGCTGAAATTTAGCAGATTTGAAATCTGCACCCAGGTTCACTCGAGGCCTTACTCAAGTAACGTTGAAGTTCACTTGAGGCCTCCCTCGGGTAATCGATCTCTTCACCTTCTAACTATTCATTTCCAACTGTTGTGCCATTTCATTTGAAATTAATGCTTCACTGGCACATTTCCAAGTTCATTACTCGAGTGGCTACTCGAGTAATGCATCCATTACTTCAAGGTGTCACTCCAGTAATGCTCATTACTTGAAGTAGTCCTTCTAGTAATATTATTCTCTGTTAACCTCTGCTTTCATAGTCCAAAATAGAATATCATGATCCTGCAAAACAAATTGCTAGAAACTCCGATGCTTAAGTTAGTAATAATCAAAACATCAATAAATAATATCATCTAACATTTTTTAAACACTAAATAACTTACAATTTATTGGGATTTACCATTCTCAATTCTTGTCTAATATACAAAAATTTATCTTTTGCAAGAGGTTTTGTGAAGATATCAGCTAGTTGAAGATGAGTTGGAATGAATATCACTTTGACATCTTTCTTTTAGACATGATCTCTGATAAAGTGATGTCTAACATCAATATGCTTGGTTCTGGAATGTTGAACAGGATTCTTTGCCAAGCTTATCCTGCTAGTGTTATCACAGTATATTGGTGTTTCTTTCAGACAAATACCAAGATCCTGGAGTTGTTGCTTTAGCCATATTACTTGTGCACAACAACTTGACATACTCAGCTTCCGTTGATGAAAGGGACACTGTAGTTTGTTTCTTGCTAAACCAAGATACAAGTGAGCCTCCAAGAAACTGGCCTTGTCCACTCGTACTCTTTCTGTCCGTCTTGCATCCTCCATGATTAGAGTCTGAGTATACAACTAGATATTCACTTCTTCCTTTGGGATACCAGAGACCCAATTCTGGCGTGTCAGCAAGATATCTGAAGATACGTTTGACGGTTTCAGCATGTGACTCTTTTGGTGCTGATTGATATCTTGTACACATGCCCACACTGAATTGAATATTAGGCGAACTTGCAGTGAGATAGAGTAATGATCCAATCATTCCTCTATATTTTGTGACGTTGTAATCTTTTTCCTTGACATCCGCATCAAGCAATGTGGTTGAGCTCATAGGTGTGTCCGTTCCATTTGCTTCATCCAATTCATACTTCTTCAATAGCTCTTTCAAATATTTCATTTGAGATATGAAAATTCCATTCTTTCTTTGTTTGATTTGCAAATCGAGAAAGAAATTCAATTCTCTCATCATTGACATCTCAAACTCCCCCTGCATTATCTCAGAAAATTTTTTGCACATAGTTTCGTTAGTAGCACCGAAAACTATATCATCAACATATATTTGCACAATTAAGATATCATCACGTTTTCGTTTTGTAAAAAGTGTTGTATCAACTTTTCCTCATACAAAACCTTGATCAATAAGAAATTTACTGAGCCTTTCGTACCATGCTCTAGGAGCTTGTTTTAAACCATATAAAGCCTTTTTGAGTTTGAAAACATGGTCAGATTTAGTTACATCTTCAAAACCTAGAGGTTGTTCTACATATACTTTTTCCATGATGTAACCATTTAGAAATACACTCTTTACATCCATTTGATAGAGTTTGAATTCTTTGATGCATGCAAAGGCTAAGAGTACTCGTATAGCTTCCAATCTAGCCATTGGAGCATACGTTTTCTCATAATCAATTCCTTCTTCCTGATTATAGCCTTTGGCCACCAATCTTGCCTTATTTCTCACAATTATTGCGGATTCATCAAGTTTGTTCTTGAATACCCATTTAGTGACAATGATCGGATGATCCTTAAGTCGGGGTACCAAATCCTAAACTTGATTTCTTTCAAATTGGTTTAGTTCTTCTTGCATTGCTATAACCCAATCATTGTCTGATAGGGCTTTGTCAATGTTAGAAGGTTCAATTTCAGAAATGAATGCAGAAAAAGTGACTTCATTGAAAATTCTATTTCTAGTTTGGACTCCTTCATTCACATCTCCTATGACTTGATCTAGGGGATGACTCCTATTGTATTTCCAAGCTTTAGGTTGTCCTAGTGACTGATCTTCTTCCTTGGTTTGATCAACTTCTGGAATAAGAGATTTAAAAATAGATTGACCATTTTCTTGATTTAAAACAACTTCCTGTTCATCATCAATGGTTTTGTCAGAGGATTCAAATTCATCAAATACAACGTGAATTGATTCTTCAACAACACATGTTCGTTTATTGAAGATTCTGTATGCTTTACTTCGGTTAGAATATCCTAGGAAAATTCCTTTATCTGTTCTAGAATCAAATTTTTCTAAGTTATCTTTACCATTATTATAAATGAAACACTTACAACCGAAGATGTGTAAATGAGCAAGATTCGGCTTCCTTCCTTTGTATAGCTCGTATGGTGTCTTTCCAAGTTTTGTTCTAATGTAGGCTCTATTTGAAATATAGCATGCTGTGCTCATTGCATCGGCCCAGAAAACTTGAGACACGTTCTTTTCATTTAGCATTGCTCTAGCCATTTCAGTGAGCACTCTATTCTTACGTTCCACGACTCCATTTTGTTGTGGTGTCCTTGGAGCAGAGAAATTGTGATCAATGCCATTAGTACACAATATTCTTCAAAGGCTTGATTTTCAAATTCTCCACCGTGATCTATCCTGATACCTGCAATGGACATACCTTTCTCATTTTGCACTTTCTTGGCAAAAACAATGAATTCTACAAAGATTTCATCCTTTGATGACAGAAAAATAGTCCATGTAAATCTAGAGAAATCATTAACAATGACTAATGAATATAAGTTGCCACCAAGGCTTTTAACTCTTGCTGGACCAACTAAATCTATATGTATCAATTGAAGTGGTCAATTTGTTGTAATTTCATTTTTTGATTTGAAAGATGATTTAGTTTGTTTACCCTTTTGACATGCGTCACAAATCAAATCATTTTTAAAACTTACTTTGGGTAATCCAAGAACTAAATCCTTTTTGAGTAGTTTGCCTAGTTGGTACATGTTGACATGAGCTAGTCTCTTATGCCATAACCAACTTTCATTGGAATTACACAAAAAACAATTTTCAGAGTTATTTCTATTGATAACAAGTGTATAGCAGTTACCTTCCCTTTTCGCTCTGAGCTTTGCCTTGATAATTTTCTTATCAAGTTGTAAGTTTTTCTTGTTGACAATTAGACATTCCTCTGAATCAAATATTATCCAGTTGTCTTTATCTGTACTTTGACTTATACTCGTAAATTATGACACAAGCCTTCAATATAATATACATCTTTGACTTGAATTCCTTTGTCATTTTTTATTTCACCAATTCCTACTATTTTTTTCGATTGATTTCCTCCAAATTTTACCTTTCCACCTTCCTTACGTTACAATGTGGTAAAACTTTCAAAATCACCGGTCATATGTCTAGAGTGTTAGAGCAAGCGTTTCACCCAAGAGGGGGGTGAATTGGGTAATACTAAAATTTCATTACAAGTATAAAATTTGACAGTGGAATTAAAACAGTAAGGAGTAAGGAGAAATATCACTGAAGTGTATACGGGAGTTATACTGGTTCGGTCACAACCACTTTGACCTACGTCCAGTCCTCAGAGCTGTTAGGATCGGCTATCACCCAAGAGGGGGGTGAATTGGGTGTATAATAAAAACTTAAGAACTTTAGAAATCTTTTCGTATCTTAACGAAAGCGGTAAGTATGAAAGTTTATAAATCAACAGTTATATTAAATAATATATGCTGGAAATATAAGAGTTTAGGGAAGAGAATATGCAAACTGTGATTTATCCTGGTTCGGTCCAATCTGTGATGGCCTACGTCCAGTCCCCAGGCTCCTCCTGAGATTTTCAAATCCACTATCTTCTCGTTTAATCCAGGCACAAGAAAACCCTTTACAATCCCACAAGTTTAGCCGGGTACTTGTGAAACCTTTTACAAATCTCTCACCAAGATACTCCCCCTTACGGCAAGTCTTACGAGCAGAGCAATCCCGAAGATCTTCCTCTCCTGCTTACTCATGCAAGTCTTACGAGCAGCAATGTTCTCTCCTGCTTACACCCTTGTAAGTCTTATGAGTAGCAACATTCTCTACTGCTTGCACCTTGTAAGTCTTACGAGCAGAATGTCTTACGGCAATTCTCTCTACTGCTTCCCCGTAAGAAAATCAACCCTCTCAAGGTCCCTCTACCTTGAGATCAACTCAGAAATATAGTTGAAGGTGTTTACAGACTCTCTCACAGAGTGGGTATAATATCACTGAAGTACAATACAAATAATCACTCTCTCAACGATAAGTAATATAGAAACTGGAAAACAGAGTGTTTGGGTAGAAGCAGAGGATTCACATTTCTATCATTTTTCTCGTAGTTGCTCGTTGTCTCTGTTTTTCTCCGTTACCCATCGACGTTGAATGCTCTCTCATTTATAGTTGATGAATATGATGACCATTGTAAGCATTCATCCGTTGGAGTCATTTTGACCGTTGAGCATATTTGAAAATGAGCTACTGTCCGTTGCAAAGTGGAGCGTCTCGTTGAATCAGTAGGATGTTTCATTAGAAGATTTGACCATTGAGTGCATTTGACCAACTAGTCGCTGTCTGTTGCAAAGCAGAGCATCCCGTAGAGGAGAGGGATGATTCATTGTGAGTTGTAGTCACGTTATGGAGCGCGATGAATTCGTTTGAGTTTCCAGACAAACTCTTATGGTGGGTCAAACTTTTGTCGTGGTAGGTAGCTGATGCTCGGTGTGTAATGATGTCGCCCACCATACTTGACTTTTTCATTTGAATCTGTAAGCTCACCGTTAAATTTCTTGTTTCATATTGCAAAATACTTAATCACTAATATGATGAAATATTAGTCATGGGTATGTTGGATCATTGGTCAAAAGATGAATTTCTGGCTTCTGTGACTCATCACGTTGAGTGAAAATATTCGCCGTGACCTCCGTTCTTGAAGATACAACCCAAATATTTAATCTCCTATTTTACACTTGAAATATATGTTAGTTAATGTTTAGGAACAATAACAAGTGAAAACATAAAGATTGTATAACATTTAACCACGTTTGGATTGATGGCTGTGAGGCTCTGTTTCGTTTCTGCATTCTGTCAGGACCTCACTTCGAGTGCAATATGGCTCACTCGAGTGAAGTTGATATTTTCACGTTCTGACTTTCTCTCGGGCAAGCACTCGATGCACTTCACTCGCATCTGCTCGAGTGAATTCTCGAATCACTCGAGCACAAAACGTCCTGCTCGAGTGCTCCTCAAGTTTTCACGTACATGCTTCTTCTCGGGTTGTCACTTCCATGTCAAAACTTGCATGTGCTCGAGTGAGAAATCATCCAATGCTCGAGCATGAATCCTAGTGCTCGAGTGATACAATTTTCTTCACGTTTCAGCTGCTTCTGGACATCACTCGCACAACATTTTCAGAGAGAAAGTTTTTGCACTCGCGAGTGATGTGGGGCCACTTTAGAAAAATTTTATTCATTTGATTCAAATGATGTATCATAAGAATGCTCTTACCATATGCATTCCAATGCAACAAGAATCAGCTCCAAACTCGTTGTATTCTGCAAGTTATGATCGAAAGAGTGTATATTTTGCTAGTCTGCACAAGCATCAACTTCCAGAAGGTATAGCTCCTAGAATATACGTTACAATTAGGAAAATTACCTGTCCATGGAAAGCTCTTTGAGTCTACTTTCATTTGGCACTGGTCTCGTCTCAATCCGATATGTGGTTTGTGAGTTATACTCAAAATACCGAACCTGTGTCAAAACGTGACGGTGATTTCCGTTTCATTTTCCACGATTCATATCTCCTTCATTTGATCGTCTTTCAATGTGATCCTGGTGCCCATTTTACGTGTTGGGAGTCTTCTTTGACTGAGCGTTATATTGAGGAATGTTGTAGCCAATATATATTCCTTGACTGAGCGTTAAAAACATCCTCAAGGTTGATAGAGTCTTCTTGTAGTATTTTGAGGAATGCTATTGCACACAACAAATTCTCCTGTCATAAATTTAAACTTTCTTTGCAAAGAGAATTGTTAGGTCAATCAAGTAATAAACTATTCCTTTCCATATGATATATTAAAATTAAGATCATGAAAAGAACAATGTAAGAATAACTCATCATCAAAACTAATCAAGACATGGTGAATATAGATGAGTATATTAAAAGGATTTTCTTTCAAATAGGAGATGAGCTTTAAACATATAAAACACATGTGAATGTGAAGCTCCCCCTTAATTGATGCATGGTTTTAAAAATTTTAGGAAAACAGTTAATAACTCTCCTGGATTTGAGAAACCATTACAAACTTTATAGAGAAAATGATTTTGAAAGATTTAGAGAGAAATGCAATGATAATGCTAATCAGGATTTTTAATAGATATAACCCAATATCACCTGAGTGGTTACTTGAGTGATTCTACTCAATCATGATTGTATACTTAAGTGATACAACTCAAGGATTTTGAATTAAGCAAGAATACAATACCTCACTCGAGTAATATCGTAATCACTCGAGTCATAATCCTCTGTAGTCCATTGGTGCATCATGTCCTAGTCAATATTGGATGATGTGACTAGTACTGAGGGATTCTGAAGTGTAATCTTCTGTGAGCACTTTAGGATACCAAGATGAGCTCAGAATAAGGCCTTGGGATTCTAGTTGATCAAGTCACAGAGTTGTCTAATCTTGCCATTCACAGAAGTGATGAACTCAGCATATTTGTAGCAAGCTCTGTGTGATTGTTGAAGCTCCTCTCTCAGAAAGCCTTAGACAAATGGACCAAAGAATGAAAGATCAGGGAGACCAACTCTAGCAAAGTGTTGTCTCTCATTTATTCTTGAAGTCTCAGCTCTCATCCTCTATGCCGCTTGTGTTAACTTGGAGTGAGTCTTGTTGAAGTATTTATAGACCTCTTGTTCTCTGACAGACATGATCGTTCCAGTATTTCTCTCCTCCTTGCTTATAATATAAGCCATTATGTTGTAATTCTTCTCAATGAAGTAAGTAAAGTTATTGGCCTTGTTCACCATAGCTCTAGTGTAGGTATAGCAGATATTCCAGTGAAGATTAGACATAGAGCTAGGATAGTTGTTGAGAATCCTCATAGGCTCATTAAGCTTGATGATTCTGTGCATCTCAACATCTTCCTTTGAACATCTCTGTTGGCTCCATTCATAGTGAAAATGTCTGATCACCTTGAAACGATAAGGAAGGTGCGTAGGCAACAAAGATTCATATTGAATAAACTTATTCTTGGCTCTGTGCTGCTTGAAATAATCTCCGCTGGGTCTACTAAGAGATCTTCCTTCTCTTTCTCTTTCTTTGATTGTATTACTAGCTAGCTATTTGCTAGTGATGGAGTTTCATTTGAGTAATATCATATATTCTGCTTCAACTCACGCTGCAACACTATCAGTCATGCCTTTTCAGTTAGCCTCTGACCTTTGTATCCAAAATGAAAGCATCTTGATCAACTCCTGTAAAAGTATAAACATATGCTCTCTGGTACCCATCTTCTTTTGGGTCCGTACAATATTAGACATAGAAACTCTTATGCTCTTATGCAATTAATCATATGAAATTTCAGCAAAGAGTATCATAAACCAACAAAGATCAAAATATAATTCTTTACCCAATAAAGTCATTATAAAGCATAACGAACAAGTAATGCCAAGAATGATGATTTCAAAGATCAATGACAATTTGTAAATACATTTTAAATAGAAATTATGTCATTGATAAGATTTTCATGCAATAGATGTAAGTTGGATCAAAGAGAGTAAAGAATCTATCCATAATGACCAACTTTTATGAAATGATAAATCATGAATGAAACCAAATTTTCAAGAATGATAATGCAATATGCAAATTGTTTCAAAATCTCAAATGTTCTTTCGAATCATAAATATGCATTATGACATTAAGATTTTGAATGCATGAAAACTCATTTATGAAGCTTGTTAAATACCAATACTTATGTCAAAAACAATGGAAGTCAACAGTTATAAAATATATATCAGAAAGCTTCACTAAGGAATACAACTAAGATAACATGTTAATTATAAGAGTTAACATGTTGGAGAATTTTCTCAAGAACAAAAGTCATATGAAGAATGAATTAGCCAAAATGGCTTATCTTGACATATATAAGCATGATGACTTTAGTATTGATCAAGAGATAATCTTGCCTCTTAGAGTTGCATCTTAAAATGGATAAATATTCAAGGCAACAAGACTTAAAGTGCAAGATTCTAGTTACTAAAAAAAATGGATGAAGAAAAATGGTAATGTATTTGAGCAACAATATGAGTATATGAATTTATGGATGATGAAGCACATACTCATTGATCCAAATGACTAGAGTTCTAGAATATTATCCCGGTAAGTTATTCCACAATAATGGTTAATGCATTAAGATTCAATGCACTAATGAACATTTATAATGCTTGGAATAACGTAGCCAACTAATGATTTATGCATTAGGCACAAGGCTTTCACATATAGAATTCTTTTCTAGGGAATACACTTGAAACTCATATAGATAGTTAACTTGTTAGACATAAGATCTAACTTGTTACAAAATAAAAAATTGAGGAGTTCAAGTAGTAACAGGTTTAAGATTAAGAAACAAATATGTGAATGATGAGGAAAACTCTAGGGATGGATTTAAAGCATTTCTGACTTTCAGTATACATAAATATTAACTTCCAATTTTGAAACTGATTTAAATAAAATATGGAAAATTTTCAAATAATGTGTATGCATTTTTTAATAACAAGATGAATTTGGAATCTAAGTTCATTTTTTGAAATATGCATTCCGAAACTCAAATACATAGAAAGATTATGCACAATTTCACTTTCAGTCCATTTAGCAATCTAAAAATAATTTAAAAACCCATAAATGATTGATTGCTAATGGTATGCAATAATGAGCAAGTTATTCATTACCCAAATAAATAATTTATATAAGCATAATATCAGGTAAGAATAAAGAAGACAGTACCGTGCTCAAGTAATCTCATAATTACTTGAGAAATTATCCTTTAGAGTTCATTTGTGCATAATTCCTTGACTTTTACCTTCCAATCTTCCAGTTGGTGTTATCACTTGAACATTTACTCCCAGTTGTCACACAGTGATGATGATCACTTGATTGGTTACTTGAGTAATGTTTCACTGTACACCTTTTCTTCCTTCATTGCTAGCTAGGCACTTGCAGTGTTGCCTCAAGTAGTGCCTCCTTTTGTTTACATATTTAAGATGTAGCCTCAAGGTCCAACTTCACCAAGATTTGAGTGAAATCTTATGTAGTCATAATCTTGAGATGAAGCTCTTTCTTTCTTCTTCCTACAAAACCTTATAGATATTTTTCTTCCTTTGGTATCCAATTTTACTTGGATCCACTCATGGTTACCTTGTAGGAATCATAATTCACATGCTCTAAGAATATAATTAATTTGAGACAATTGAGCACAATGAATTAAACATGTATTTATGCATAAGAGAAATATTTTCTTTTCAAATCATTATACATCCATAAAGAATTAACCTTTTGAGCATTATAATACCTTTATAAGTCTATTAAATGGATTTTTAAGAGATACGAAAACATAAATTCAAAAATATTTGCAATGCTCATTCCTACGGTTCCAAAATATAAAACCTCAGCAAATATTAGAAACAACAGCATAGGAGGTTTTATCATTGTGTACCTTTGCCTTAGATATTCGGAGGATTGTTTTTGCTTACCCATTGCATCTTTCTATGATGTTGATACTTTGAATATCTTGCTTTGGGTGCTGGCAACTTTCTCTTAAAATATATAGACTCCAGGAGTCTTTTATTTGATGCTTTAGAGATTCTCCTTTTCTTGTTCATCTCAAGATAGTTGAATGATACATTATGATAGCCCTTCGTTGAGGTAGAACATACTCCTTTTATCCATTGCTTCTTTCTTTGTTTATACTCTGTAACTCCAGCAATGGGTGCCTTGAGAGTTCTCCTAATTGGTGTGAATGATATGAACCTCTTTATTGGCGTATGAGAAACTCTTGGCTTCTTTTTCATCTTCTCCTTACCCTTATGTCCATTCTTCTTATAATCAATCTGCACACATAAAGTACTAGATGGACATTTTGGTACCCACATATACTTGGGTCCTTGATTGTTAGTATTAACCCTTACATGTTTCTTTGGTACCCAAATATACTTATTTCTCACATAGGAATTTCTTCTAATATAGCATGTATGAGAAATATGACCGGATTTGCCACAATAATTGCAAATTGTATCAAGATATGCATTATGGGATATCATGCAAGTATTATGTCGATCATGAGAGTAGAAATTCGAATGGATTTGATTTGAACATTCTTTCTTCCCAACAAACTTTCCAGCATATTTGAAAACATTTTTGCTTTTCTCAATAGAATCAACAATTGGTTGAGAAACAAACTTTTGTAAACTCTGAAAATCATTTTTATGAAAATCACACAAGGAATTGGAACTTTTTACCTTAAGTTCATCTTGAGCTCCGGAGAGTGATTTTTCATGTTCGTCCATACTGAGCTCTTTTCGGGAATCCTCTTCTTCTTGTTTATCCATGTTGACTGTATGGAAGTGTTCTATGATTTTTCCATCTTCATCATCAACTTCCAATTGTTCATGCATAGTAGATGCGTAGCGTGTAGTTTCACATGAACTGTCAACACTTTCAACTTCAACACAATTGTTAGAAGCATACATAGAATCAAGAGTGTCCCAGATATGTTTAGCATTAGAACAAAATCTAATTTTCTCAAAATCATTTTCGGTTAAAGCACTATACAGAATTTTCATTGCTCTAATGTTCAACGAAAACATTTTCTTTTCACTTTCTGTCCAATCCTTTCTTGGTTTGAAATCAAAAACATTTGTAAAAATATTCCACATATCAAAATCAAAAGCTTTTATAAAACTAGTCATTCTAGCTTTCCAAAACCAAAAATCAATATCTTTCAAAAGAGGTGGGATTGTATAATCAAAACCTTCTGAAAGTATAAAACACCCAAAATTAGCCATTGTAACTCTTGAGACGGTTAAGTCCTTTAAACAAGAGCCCGGGCTCTGATACCAAATGTTAGGATCGGCTATCACCCAAGAGGGGGGTGAATTGGGTGTATAATAAAAACTTAAGAACTTTAGAAATCTTTTCGTATCTTAACGAAAGCGGTAAGTATGAAAGTTTATAAATCAACAGTTATATTAAATAATATATGCTGGAAATATAAGAGTTTAGGGAAGAGAATATGCAAACTGTGATTTATCCTGGTTTGGTCCAATCTGTGATGGCCTACGTCCAATCCCACAAGTTTAGCCGGGTACTTGTGAAACCTTTTACAAATCTCTCACCAAGATACTCCCCCTTACGGCAAGTCTTACGAGCAGAGCAATCCTGAAGATCTTCCTCTCCTGCTTACTCATGCAAGTCTTACGAGCAACAACGTTCTCTCCTGCTTACACCCCTGTAAGTCTTATGAGCAGCAACGTTCTCTACTACTTGCACCTTGTAAGTCTTACGAGCAGAATGTCTTATGGCAATTCTCTCTACTGCTTCCCCGTAAGAAAATCAACCCTCTCAAGGTCCCTCTACCTTGAGATCAACTCAGAAATATAGTTGAAGGTGTTTACAGACTCTCTCACAGAGTGGGTATAATATCACTGAAGTACAATACAAATAATCACTCTCTCAACGATAAGTAATATAGAAACTGGAAAACAGAGTGTTTGGGTAGAAGCAGAGGATTCACATTTCTATCATTTTTCTCGTAGTTGCTCGTTGTCTCTGTTTTTCTCCGTTACCCATCGACGTTGAATGCTCTCTCATTTATAGTTGATGAATATGATGACCATTGTAAGCATTCATCCGTTGGAGTCATTTTGACCGTTGAGCATATTTGAAAATGAGCTACTGTCCGTTGCAAAGTGGAGCGTCTCGTTGAATCAGTAGGATGTTTCATTAGAAGATTTGACCATTGAGTGCATTTGACCAACTAGTCGCTGTCTGTTGCAAAGCAGAGCATCCCGTAGAGGAGAGGGATGATTCATTGTGAGTTGTAGTCACGTTATGGAGCGCGATGAATTCGTTTGAGTTTCCAGACAAACTCTTATGGTGGGTCAAACTTTTGTCGTGGTAGGTAGCTGATGCTCGGTGTGTAATGATGTCGCCCACCATACTTGACTTTTTCATTTGAATCTGTAAGCTCACCGTTAAATTTCTTGTTTCATATTGCAAAATACTTAATCACTAATATGATGAAATATTAGTCATGGGTATGTTGGATCATTGGTCAAAAGATGAATTTCTGGCTTCTGTGACTCATCACGTTGAGTGAAAATATTCGCCGTGACCTCCGTTCTTGAAGATACAACCCAAATATTTAATCTCCTATTTTACACTTGAAATATATGTTAGTTAATGTTTAGGAACAATAACAAGTGAAAACATAAAGATTGTATAACATTTAACCACGTTTGGATTGATGGCTGTGAGGCTCTGTTTCGTTTCTGCATTCTGTCAGGACCTCACTTCGAGTGCAATATGGCTCACTCGAGTGAAGTTGATATTTTCACGTTCTGACTTTCTCTCGGGCAAGCACTCGATGCACTTCACTCGCATCTGCTCGAGTGAATTCTTGAATCACTCGAGCACAAAACGTCCTGCTCGAGTGCGCCTCAAGTTTTCACGTACATGCTTCTTCTCGGGTTGTCACTTCTATGTCAAAACTTACATGTGCTCGAGTGAGAAATCATCCAATGCTCGAGCATGAATCCTAGTGCTCGAGTGATACAATTTTCTTCACGTTTCAGCTGCTTCTGGACATCACTCGCACAACATTTTCAGAGAGACAGTTTTTGCACTCGCGGGTGATGTGGGGCCACTTTAGAAAAATTTTATTCATTTGATTCAAATGATTTATCATAAGAATGCTCTTACCATATGTGTCACACCCCACTTCTAGCCAGGCCACACATGGACCCCGTAAGATGTGGACTCACAAGAGTTCCTTGCTCCCCAAGCGAGATTTTCCGCCTCCGCAGGGATCGAAGCCACTACCTGGGGGTAAGTAGCGCCTCATGACAATCCCCACTACCATTGAGCTAGTAGCTCAATGGTAGTGGGGATTGTCATGAGGCGCTACTTACCCCCAGGTAGTGGCTTCGATCCCTGCGGAGGCGGAAAATCTCGCTTGGGGAGCAAGGAACTCTTGTGAGTCCACCTCTTACGGGGTCCATGTGTGGCCTGGCTGGAAGTGGGGTGTGACAATAAAAAGTCACCTTTTTATTGTAACACCCCGTCCCAGGGAGCACGCACTTCCAGACACCCCTCAGGGCCGTAAGCGTCTCCAAGGGCATGAGCGTGCCACTCACAGGATTCTCCCACGCCCCCTGCGTGGTTTCTTTCACCTCCGCACGGTTCGAACACTCGACCTGGGGGTAAGTACGAGCGCTTGGCGAACCATGCTACCATTGAGCTAGAAATGTAAGCCCCTGCCGTAATTATATCCGAAATACTCAATTAAAATGAAATAGAGACCAATAAGAAACAAAACTTATTTAAAATCCCATCTTCACGACAGGGTTTTCACAGATAACTTTCAAAATATAATTTACCTGGTCTCATATTCAATTTCGAATACAATTACATTACGCAGAATATCACATTTATAAAAATATCAGAGTGTACAACAATAACTTCCCAGCAACTCCCGGGTTCATACCTTTACATAGAATTCATAGGGCACATTCGCCCTTTTACAATTTCTCAAATGGGGATTACACAAATCTCAACTCCATACATGCATACTTAATACTCATCCAATATACAAATACAATATCCAAATATACATCCCAACTATCATCCGAACATATACAATTATCCCAGCATATAACGATAACCAACTACCAAATACAAATACCCATAAGGGATTCTCGCCGCCCCTAGTCACTTGCTTCTTCCTTGAGCCACTTGACCTGTCTAAAATGTTGGTAGGGGAGGGTGAGATTCTAGAGAATCCCAGTAGGAAACAGATACCAATATGCATGCAAGATAAGTGTTTAATGCATGACATGCTTGCATCACAATAACTCATGTTCACATAATGATATATTCGCATGCTCAATGTTTCAACAACATACTCATGGCCATAGCATAAATAGAAACAGAGCTTCAATCATTCATATATGTTTCACATAATCAAGCAAAGCAATAACATGCATCAATACACAAACACAAATATCAATACATGCAGGAGAGGTAAGTTCCCTACCCTTTTCTTTCCACGTATGCTCCAGCTCCGCTTACACGTGAACCAAACGAATACTGAACCCTTTCAAAATCTCAAAATGCTGAAAATGGGGGTTGGCTGCGGCCCAGAAAATCTAGTTTCTTGGCTGAACTTCCAAAAATCATAACTAATTCAGGAAATATCAAAATAAGGTGATTCCAAATCCAAATGAAAGCTATTTAAGTCCTCTTTTTAGGAAAACTATTGGCCATTACTAGAAATCACCACAAAAGTCCAGATTTACCAAAAACCTAACGTTGTGCCAAAACAGAGTCCAGTTTGGATACCAAACTTTGGTCAGTTCAAACTCCCAGCTCAAAACGTGAAATGACACAAATTTATGTCCATTTTGAAGCTTAAGATGTGAAATTTAAGACTGGAAAGTTTCATAATTTTCAAACATCATTTGCCCAGTTAAAACGTCCACATCTTCTGACTGTCCAGAACAGACTTGCCAAAACAGGGTCCAGTTTGGATGTCAAACGTTGGTCAGTTCAAACTCCCAGCTCACAAAGCGAAATGACACAAAATTTATGTCCATTTTGAAGCTTGAGATGTGAACTTTAAGACTGAAAAGTTTCATAATTTTCCAACATCATTTGCCCATTCAAAACGGCAACACAAACAGACTACCCAGACAGAATTCTCACTGGACAGAATTTCCAGTTTTTCAACCATTGTGTCCAATCCAATTCAAACCAATTCCAATGATCAAATACTACAACATGGCACCATTTTCAACATAAAACACAACCCAATTCATCCAATCCAAAATCACAAGAAAATCAGGGCAAAATTCAAAATTCACAAAGCTCAACCAAAACTCACAAAACTTAGATCAAAAGTCTTCAAATACTCACATCTTCCTCTTTCCCAAACCAATTCTTTGATTCTCCATCTTTCCAAATTTCCTCAAGCCATTAAACACCTCCAATCAAGAATCTAAAACCATAGAGATGAAGCTCTCATCACTATGAACAACATTATAGAAGGTGATTAGAGCATTAGAGGACCACAAGCCAACCAAAATCTCACCTCTAGTTTTCTCTTTCTTCCTCCAAGCTTGCACGTCCATGGAGACATAAGAGAGAGAGAGAGATGAGTGGATGATGAAGATGAATAAAGTGATCAGTTTTTGGGCAATTAGGCCCCCCAAAAACGTCTAAATAAGGGAGAGAAAAGAGAGGAAGAGTGTTGAATCTTTGACCCAAGATCAAGGGTCCAAAACTTGCCAAGTGTCAACATCTTGACAAACCTCACATGAACTCACATAAGCTCACACACATGTGATTCCACCCCTTAATCTCTTGCACAAATCAATCCTAACCATTGATCTTGAAGTTACCAATGAGTTTCCTCTTCGGTAACAGATCAATTGGTCAGTAACTTACCGTTTTGCCCCTGATTATGGTAATCTCTCTTGGATCACCATCAAACACTTCATATCTTTCCATATCACCACATTATGCGCCCTCCCTCTATTTTAAGTTAATTTAGAGGTTAATCCATAATTGAACTTAAATACAGGGTTTCAGCGCTGCTCACAGCACATACGAATCACATCCGGAACTCAAATCACATCGAATTCCCCAAAAGGGTTATTTATCACTAACCACATCCACTATTGGAGTCATTATCTCTTAATCACAATTTAGGATCTTGCTAAACCGGGGCTTAGCAGTCCACTTATCTCAGGCTTATTCTCTAGCCTCAAGTTTCAAAATTCGGGGTATTACAATATGCATTCCAATGCAACAAGAATCAGCTCCAAACTCGTTGTATTCTGCAAGTTATGATCGAAAGAGTGTATATTTTGCTAGTCTGCACAAGCGTCAACTTCCAGAAGGTATAGCTCCTAGAATATACGTTAAAATTAGGCAAATTACCTATCCATGGAAAGCTCTTTGAGTCTACTTTCATTTGGCACTGGTCTCGTCTCAATCCGATGTGTGGTTTGTGAGTTATACTCAAAATACCGAACCTGTGTCAAAAAGTGACGGTGATTTCAGTTTCATTTTCCACGATTCATATCTCCTTCATTTGATCTTCTTTCAATGTGATCCTGGTGCCCATTTTACGTGTTTGGAGTCTTCTTTCATATGCCACTGGGTTTAGGCCAATCCGATGTGTGGTTTGAGAGATATGACCAAAATACCATACCTCGCTCAGACTGACCGTAAAACAGAGTAGAACAGAGTTTTCATCCCATGCTCGAGTGAACTCATCTGTGCTCGAGTGAGTTCTTCCTATGCTCGAGTGAAACACCTCGTGCTCGAGCATAACACCTCTAGAAGTGCCAAAACTCATATATAAGTCATCTTAGCTTCGTATTAACCTATTCCAACCATCATTTGATCATAGAAACCTCCGGTATCATTATAGAAACCTCTAATATCACATCTAACAACTTGAATCTTGATATTCATGATAGATCTTCCAAGTTCTTCATTCTTTAATATCTTTCTTCTTAGTTTTCCTCTTGATAATAAATCTCCATAACCAAAGTAAGCATCTCCTTGACTATCTTCAATTTCTTCCTTCTTCTTCCTCTTGTTCATTTTCATTAATTCAATCTTCTTCATTTTTTGCTTGACTAATCTACAAAATATGTAATATAATAGTTAGTCAAAGAAATACATTATACAAACTTTTTGCTCTTATCATTTCATATCTATATTTGACATCATCAAAACTAATCATATCTAACAAGAGCTTCTCTGAGAGTTTCACTATAACTTCCAAGATTCAGTGGGTTCTTGGCACCTCAGTACAAGCAAGTTCCTTCACCTGGACACTCGCTCCCCCTTACAAGTTGTAATCCAATCCCAACTCAAGATTCCACAACCTTAAGTTATCTCAATAAAAATATTGAGTTTGAATGAAATATCTCTCTCACAGAGTGAATAAGAATCACTGAAGCATAGAATTACAAATATGATGTAAAACAGAGTAATGAACTTGATGATACGTTTGTGTGTGTTCTTGTTGTTTTCTCTGTTTGGATGTTCCCATATTTATAGATACATTGGTAATGATTGTTGGAACGTTTTTCTTCATGTCTATTAGAGTGTGCGCAGCCACTATTGACTTTTCCAGTATTTGAAAAACATCCGTTTGTGGTAGGTGGCGGTCGGTGACATTTTAACGTTGTATTTGACTTTCCATATTTGGTAAGATCTCTTCATTGTTTATCTGTAAATAAGCTAAGAATACTAATACAATGAAAGGTTAATCATATAGGAAACAAATCAATGAACGTTGGAATGATTTATAAGTTTTTGGACTTGCATACTCGAGTAGTTACTCGAGTATTCATTTAAGTTTACTCGAGTACATACTCGAGTATCATCAGGAAAAACTTGATGAACTGCAAGTCAGCTCACAAGAATAAGATTACTCGGGTAGTACATGGAATAAACTAAATTTCAAACCTTTGAAAATAGTTGTTTACTCGGGTGCCTATTCGAGTAATGCGCTAATAACTTTATAAGTTACTCGGGTACCAACTCGAGTAAACCATCAAATAATCTTTTGGTTACTCGATGCTTTACTCTAGTAATGTTGGCAGGATTTCAAGGCTGAGAGTACTTCAAGTTTGATTACCTTGTTACTCGAGTACATACTCGAGTAAACTTACTTTTTGTGCATAACTTACTCGGGTAATGACTTGAGGTTTTCCTTCAAACATAACTCTGCATACTTGAGTACATACTCGAGTAATCCACTTAAAATAAAACATTAAATACTTGCATACTAGAGTAATGACTCGAGGAAAATGAAATAAAATTAGATCAAGTTATTTGAGTACTACCTTCAGGTTTTGTGCTTAACTCAGTGAGTTACTCGAGTAGCTACTCGAGTAACATTGGCAGTGGTACAAAGTGCCGAGAGCACCACATTTACTGAAACAGGGTAACTCGAGTACATACTGGAGTATCATTGGCAGGCCGAGAGCATCTTGAAAACTTTTACATGGTTACTCGAGTACCTACTTGAGTAACGTTGGCAGGCCAAGAGCAACTTGAAAACTTTTACATGGTTACTCGAGTACCTACTCGAGTAACGTTAGCAGGCGGAGAGCAACTTGAAAACTTTTACTTGGTTACTCGAGTACCTACTCGAGTAACGTTGGTAGGCCGAGAGCAACTTGAAAACTTTTACACTATTACTCGAGTACTTACTCGAGTAACGTTGGCAGGTTACTGGAAGGTGCCTCTGGTTACTTCAAGTTTTGTCTCATTACTCGAGTAATGCCTTAGAAAAATTGCTCCTGCTCAAGTTTCTCAGCATTTTCTCTTGATCTTTCGTCATTACTCCAATGCTTACTTCAAGTGATGCTTATCCCTGTTATTACTTTGTTTAAACATATTTATTAATCAATTCTTTTTCATACCATTCTTTTATTATCATCAAAACATGAGGTCTAACATAGAGCATCCACTGTCTATGTACCACTTGTTGTTTTTGGATGCTTTAAGACATATCTGCAATCAAATCGATTAAGTCTTAGGTACCCACATCTTTTTGGGTCCTTTTGGGTTAGTACAAAAATTTTTCAAAACATATGAACCTTTAGGTACCCATTTGTAAGTTCCTATATTTCCTTTCTTCCTATGAATGAATGATGAAGTATAATGACCTTTTTCTATTACAATAATTACAATGTTCAAAAGGATTTGATGTATGCACAGAATGCTGAAAAGTATGATTTACCTCCAGCTTATTTTCTTTCTTTCCTTCTGTCTGATTTTGGATCATATCCAATTCCAGATCGATCATTCACAAATCGTTGAGCTTTTAAAATTACATTTAGCATTTCACTTCCTTTAGTGAATTTTTCAAGAGATTTAGTAAGATCATTTTTTTCTTTTTCAAAGAAATATAGTTTTTACAATCCTTTTCAAAATTCTCTTTAAGTTCAACTTCAAGAGCTTTGTTTTTCTTTTTGAAAACAACTAGTTCTTTAACTACTTTGATGAATTCAGAATGTAAAGCATTATATTCAGAAAGTAATTCATCATAGGTAGGATCAGAATCAGTTACCTCTTCTTCTATTTCCTCTTGAGCAACTAGACAGATATTGGCTACTTCCTCTTCATCGCTTTCTTTGTTAGAAGAACTATCTCCCCATATGGCAGATAGAAAGGCTTTCTTCTTGTTGTAGAATTTTCCTTTTCTCTTTTCTTTATTATTATGAATCAGTTCTTGACATTCTGATTTGAAATGTCCTGGCTTTCCACATTCATAGCAGATGATGTGTTCTTTATTGCTTGTTCCTCCTTTCTGAAAGTTTTTGAATCCTTGACCTTTCTTGTAAAACTTTCTGAATTGTTTTATGATTAGGCCCATTTCATCGTCTTCATCTTGTTCTTCTTCTTTTGCTTTTAGTGCTAGACCTCTTTTCTTCTTATCACCAATATCATCTAGTTCTCGTTTGAACTTTAACTTACTTTCATATTTAGAAAGACTTCCGAATAGAGAAGCAACCGATCACATTGATTCACCTTTTGCTTCCTTAATTGCAGTAACGTTTGCCTCCCAGTCTTTAGAAAGAATATTTAAAATCTTTCGTACTTGGGTATATTGATCATAGATTTTTCCAATTGCTACAAGTTGATTAATAAGGTGAGTATATCTAAGTTCAAATTCAGCTATCGACTCATCTGATTTCATTCGAAGTAAATCAAACTCAGTAACCAGGGTATTGATCTAGTTTTCTTTTATTCCCAAAGTTCATTCGTGAGCAATTTCCAAGGCTTCCCATATTTCTTTAACTGTTGGGAGTGTGCAGATTCTGAAGTACTCATTTTGACTCAAGGCACTTTGAATCATTAGAATTGCTTTGCTGTTGAGTGTAATGAGTTTCTTGTCATTCTCATCATATTTTGCTGGTGTCTTAGGAACTCTCTGTGAATCTACAATCTTTTCAGGTTTGTAGTTTCCACTCTCGATCACATCCCAAACCCATATTCAGTAGCCATTACAAAGACTCTGAACTTTACTTTCCAGAATGGGAAGTGTTCGCCATTAAAACCTGGAGGTCTTGTAATAAAAGCTTCGTCGGGAAGAATGCCTTCACCCATGCTTGAAATTGGATCCTTCTTAGGCTGTTAAACCTTAACAAGAAGGCCTATACTCTAATACCAAATGTTAGTGCAAGTGTTTCACTCAAGAGGGTCGGTGAATTAGGTGATACCAGAAATTTCGTTGTGTATAAGAAAATTGACAAAATATTTAAAGCAGATGAGAGCAATGAGAAATATCATCGAAGTGTACACCGGGAGTTATATTGGTTTGGCCACAACCAATTTGACCTACGTCCAGTCCTCAAAGCATCTATGAGAGTTTCACTATATTCTCTAAGATTTAGTGGGTTCTTGGCACCTCAGTACACAGCAAGTTCCTTCACCTGGACACTCGCTCCCTCTTACACGTTGTAATCAAATCCCCAACTCAACGTGCCACAACCTTAAGTTGTCTCAATAAAAAATATTGAGTTTATAATGAAAAACTCTCTCACAGAGCAAATATATAATAACTGAAGTACAATGAATGAGTATAAGAAAACAAAGCTCTAAGAGTGTGTTGATCAGTGTATGTTCGTGTGTTCTCAGTTCTTGTTTTCTATTCTTTGAATGCTCCATATATATAGATGATTTTTAGTATCCATTGGAACCAATTCAAACATGTCCGTTAGAGTCGCGTGGCAACGGTTGTCTATTCTTCGAATTTGAAAACTCTCTGTTTGCGGTAGGTAGCGGTAAGTAAGATCTCGGACATTTTATTTGACTTTGCTCTTCTTGAATGATCTCTTCATTGTTTCTCTGCAAATGTACTTAGGATACTAATGTAATAAAGAGTTAATCATATAGAAAATAATTTAATAAAAATTCGATCAAAAACATAATTTCTGGACTGCCTTACTCGAGTGATCAAGTTTGTTACTTGAGTAGTCCCTCGAGTAAACATATCAAAAATATAGCAGTGAGTAATTCAACATTTTACATAAGATATTACTCGGGTAAGACATAAAGTGAGATATATCACAAACCTTGGAAATACCTGATTACTCAAGTGGCACTCAAGTGGCCATGTCTTTTCCTTCACAAGTTACTCGGGTGCTGACACTGGTAATTTGATTACTCGAGTGGTTACTAGAGTGGCCTTCGCTTTTCTTCACATATTACTCGAGTGAGCCCTTGAGTAAATTTCAAATAACTCGGCAAATTACTCGATTACTCCCTTAATTAATTGCATCAAATTTTTGGCTGAGAGTTTGCTTATTGATTACCCAAGTGACCCCTCGAGTAATGCTTCAAATAACTCTATAGATTACTCAAGTAGTCCCTCGAGTAATGGCTTTTTCTCACCTGGTTACTCGAGTGGCTACTCGAGTAAAGTGTTGCATTTCTTTGCCGAGAGCTACTGGAAGATTTTTGAGCTGGTTACTCAAGTGGCTACTCAAGTGATGCCTTTGCTAATGATGTTACTCAAGTAATGGTCTATATAACTTTGCAGATTACTTGAGTGGTCCCTTGAGTAACTTCTTCCAAATTTTGGCAGTGCTTCTCTGGATGAAATTCTCCTTGATTATTTGAGTGCTTACTCGAGTAACAGTTTCCCTTACTGGAGTGGTCACTTGAGTAAGCCATCACAAAATTTGCTTATTACTCCAGTGCTTACTTCAAGTAATGCTTTGCCACTTTGTTCAAATTCATTTATTTGTTATCAAATCCTTTTATATTATTGATCCAATTTTTGTTATCATCAAAATCTATAAGATCTAACATCTTCTTCTTGATCTGCCTCAGTTTCTAATTCATGATTAGAGGAGTCAAAAAGTTCTGAATCTTCTTCTTCAGAAAGTGGAAGAACATATTGAGTATCTTTATCCCTAAAAGATTGTTCTTCATGGAAAGCTTCAATGTCTGCATCCTTATCTGTGATAATCAAAATATAATGAAGTTGTTGCAACATCTTGATATCTTTCTAGGTCTTGTTTGCACAATTTTTTACAAAAAGACCTCTCTGTCTGTAAACAAAGCATATGAATCCTTTTAAAAATCTCCTAGATTTAAAAAACCTAGTTCTTCTTCTTGGGCATCTTTTAAAAGAAAATATTCTTTTTGGAGACTTGACATAATATTGGTAATGGGATTTCTTCTTTTAAAAGAAAATTATAGAGAAAAACAAGAAAACACACAAGGGTTTATCATCCTTAGAGGAGGAAGGGAGAGAGAATTGAGTCATCAACACAACTCTGGGATAACAGCTAATCCCACGTAATGATCAAAAAAACTAAAGAGACAGAAAGGGAGAGAAGTAGAGACCAATCAGAATGGTTAAATTATTAGATGCAGAATGATAATGTATGCATAAAAGAGATGAAGATTTAAAAAACTTATATATTATTGAAGATTAAAACGATACAGAGATAAAGAAAATTACAGAGAAAAACAAGAAAACACACAAAGGTTTATCAACCTTAGAGGAGGAGGGGAGAGAGAATTGAGTCATCAACACAACTCGGCGTGCCTAACAACTGAAATGAGGTGCCATTTTATAGGCGTTCGAATAAGTTACTATGCACTAATTTACTTTGGGTAAAATTACTTTAACTGGAGTAAAAAATATGTTACTCAGGTAAAAGTACTTTTACTTTTGGTTTTACATAAAGTAAAAGAAAATTAAATTATTTTGTCTGTTAAAGTAAAGGCAAAGGTACAACTTTACAAAAGCAGAGAATCTTTTGAGTCAGCAAGTCTTGGAATCTTGTGCCGACAATTTTGCTTCAGAATCAATCTTCGCCAAGGCAAATGATCTCATCACTTGAATCGTGACCGAAATATTGGGCTGGATCTTCAGCTTCAGAGCCATCTGAAGATTGGGATGACGGACTGGATTTTGATTCTTGGGTTTGGAGAAGCCCACGTATTTCATGCAGCTGTTCAGTTAAGGCCTGTTTGTAAGTTGCCGAGGCTAAACATGCTGTAATTTTTGCCTTCTGGTTAAGGAACACGGCAGATTCGTGATCTCCTGCCAATGGCAGATTCATGATCTCCTGCCATTAGGAATTTTGGATTTCGTTTAAACCACTTCTTGAGGTTTGTTTGTGACACATTGTTGATGTAAGGAAACTTGACCCACCATTTTACTGAAGAGGTCCTCTGCAATATTGGGAATAATTTTTGGAACCTTGAAGGGCCATATTTATAGTTCCACTTGAAGACCCAGGCTAAACCAAATTTTGAAAAATAATGAAGATCTGTTGGGAAAGGATCTTTACTAAGATCGATCCGACTTTTAAAATAGTCGAACCCAATTTTCGCTGTAGTTGGTAAAATTTCTTGGATTGGACCAAAATAATCCCACTATTGGTTGAACCATAGTAGAAATTGATATTTTATTTCTAAGTCATACGAGAACATAAAAAGCCAAGTATGACTAAAATTTGGGTTTTGGTACCAGAAGTTACACCACCATGCATCCAAGTAATCCCAATATGTGAAACCAATTGGATCCATGTTTTTTATCGAAAATCTTTTCCTTTTGTTAAGGTCTTGACCCCAATCTTTTGGTGATAAAAATTTCTTTATCCTGAAAGTAGAATAACCATGAATGGTTTTATCATCAGGATTTTGTTTATCTGGAAAATGTCTTATTTCTATAGATTATGTTTCTATAAGAATAAGTTCATAAAATTTCTGTTTTTTTCCAGAGATTTAGGAGTAATATGAAATCCTTTCAGATAAATTTTGGTTGCCAATGCAACAGGATTTTTGTCACAGAAACCTAGTTCTGTGTGGAAAAGGTTTAAGACCTTTTATGGTTTTAACACAAAAGTGGTTTGTGTTGGTTGGGAATAAATGGCTAATTCTTTTTATGTTGAACCAGCCTTTGAAATAGTTTGGGAAGTTTTTTGGATTGCCAAAGCGAGGGACTCTGGATCCAAGGTAAATGGGGTTAAGGCTTTAGGTTGTTCTATTTCGGTAACATCAGCCCATGTTTTGGTTGGCAATTTTGCTAAATTTTGATTTGCCTGTAAGGCTAGGGTTTCAATTGGAAATCCATAATGAGAAGGGTCCATTATGGTTCCAGTAGTTTTTGGGGAGGATTTTTGAATGGGTTTAGTCCCTGAAGAGGAACCCTTTTGGTGGATCAAAGATCCTTGGGTCAATGACCCCTTTGACATTTTGATTGCAGCCTTGAGTTGGGCTGCTTCTTCTTTTGTGATCCTTTCTGGATCTTCTTTTATTTGGGCTTTAGCCCTTTGCTTCTTTTTCTTTTCTTGGTCACTCATTTGGATCACTTTATTTCGCCTGCAAGAACTTTCTGGTTAGAAAGTCTGGTAGGGAATTTGAAGCACTTTTGATAAATTCAATTTCAAAATCAAAGTCACTTAAAATTGCTTGCCAACGGGCAAAAATTTGTTTTGATGCAAGATTTTTAACATCTTTTTGCAAAACATCTTTTACAGCTTTGCAATCAACTCTGATTAAAAACTTTTGGTTTAACAAATCGCTTTGAAACTTGTTTATGCACAAAACAATTGCTAAAATTTCTTTCTTGATTGTGGAATAGTTCTGTTGAGCCCTATTCCAATGTTTTGAAGTAAATGCAATGCAATACTCTTTACCATCAATTTTTTGTTTGAGAATGTCGCCATAACCTATGTCAGAGGCATCTGTTTCAACAATTTTGGATGCTTGTGGATTTGGAAGATACAAGCATGGAAGATTTTTGACCAGGGATTTGATTTTGATAATCACATTAGTATGATCATCAGTCCAAGGAGGAGGAGTTTTTGAAAGACGCTCATGGAGAGGCTTGATATTATTGTTTAGGTTAAGAATGAAATCACCTACGTAATTCAAACATCCTAGAAACCTTTGAAGTTGAGTTTTGTCTAGAATTTGGTCTGGAAATTTATCAGCAAACTGAATTGCTCTATCAATTGGAATAATAGTTCCTTGGTATATATGATGACCAAGGAAACGAATTCTTGTCTGGAAGAGACTGATTTTGGTTTTAGAAACTGCAAGCCATTAAACCTAGCAACATCTACAAAGATTTTGACATGTTTAAAGTGTTGATCAATTGATTCTGAATCAAAAGTTTTTAATCAGAGTTGATTGCAAAGATGCAAAAGATGTTTTGCAAAAAGATGTTAAAAATCTTGCATCAAAACAAATTTTTGCCCTTTGGCAAGCAATTTTAAGTGTCTTTGATTTTGAAATTGAATTTGTCAAAGGTGCTTCAAATTCCCTACCAGACTTTCTAACCAGAGAGTTCTTGCAAGCAAAATAAGGTGATCCAAATGAGTGACTGAGAAAAGAAAAAGAAGCAAAGGGCCAAAGCCCAAATAAAAGAAGATCCAGAAAGGATCACAAAAGAAGAAGTAGCCCAACTCAAGGCTGCAATCAAAATGTCAAAGGGGTTATTGACCCAAGGATCTTCGATCCACCAAAAGGGTTCCCCTTCAGGGACCAAACCCATTCAAAAATCCTCCCCAAAAACTACTGGAACCATAATGGACCCTTCTCATTATGGATTTCCAATGGAAACCCTTTTAGCCTTACAGGCTAATCAAAATTTGGCAAAATTGCCAACCAAAACATGGGCTGATGTTACCGAAATGGAACAACCCATAGCCTTATCCCCATTTACCTTGGATCCAGAGTCCCTCGCTTTGGCAATCCAAAAAAATTTCCAAACTATTTCAAAGGCTGGTTCAACATCAAAAGAATTAGCCATTTATTCCCAACCAACGCAAACCACTTTTGTGTTAAAACCAGAAAAGGTCTTAAACCTTTTCCACACAGAACCAGGTTTCTGTGACAAAAATCCTGTTGCATTGGCAACCAAAATTTATCCGAAAGGATTTCATTTTACTCCAAAATCTCTGGAAAAAACACAGAAATTTTATAAACTTATTCTTGTAGATACAGAATCTACAGAAATAAGACATTTTCTAGATAAACAAAATCCTGATGATAAAACCATTCATGGTTATTCTACTTTCAGGATAAAGAAATTTTTATCACCAAAAGATTGGGGTCAAGACCTTAACAAAAGGAAAGGATTTTCAATAAAAAACATGGATCCAATTGGTTTCACATATTGGGATTACTTGGATGCATAGTGGTGTACCTTCTGGTAGCAAAACCCAAATTTTAGTCATACTTGTCTTTTTATGTTCTCGTATGACTTAGAAATAAAATACCAATTTCCATTGTGGTTTAACCAATGGTGGGACTATTTTGGTCCTATCCAAGAAATTTTACCAACTACAGCGAAAATTGGGTTCGACTATTTTAAAAGTCAGATCAATCTTAGTGAAGATCCTTTCCTAGCAGATCTTCATTATTTTTCAAAATTTGGTTTAGCCTGGGTCTTCAAGTGGAACTATAAATATGGCCCTTCAAGGTTCCAAAAATTATTCCCAATATTGCAGAGGACCTCTTCTGTAAAATGGTGGGTCAAGTTTCCTCACATCAACAATGTGTCACAAACAAACCTCAAGAAGTGGTTTAAATGAAATCCAAAATTCCTAATGGCAGGAGATCATGAATCTATCGTGTTCCTTAACCAGAAGGCAAAAATTACAGCATGTTTAGCCTCAGCAACTGACAAACAGGCCTTAACTGAACAGCTGCATGAAATACTTGGGCTTCTCCAAACCCAAGAATCAAAATCCAATCCGTCAGCCCAATCTTCAGATGGATCTGAAGCTGAAGATCCGGCCCAATATTTTGGACACGATTCAGATAATAAGATCATTAGCCTTGGCAAAGATTGATTCTGAAGCAAAATTGTCAGTACAAGAGTCCAAGACTTACTGACTCAAAAGATTCTCTGCTTTTGTAAAGTTGTACCTTTGCCTTTACTTTAACAGACAAAATAATGTAATTTTCTTTTACTTTATGTAAAAGCAAAAGTAAAAGTACTTTTACCTGAGTAACATATTTTTACTCCGGTTAAAGTAATTTTACCCAAAGTAAATTAGTGCATAGTAACTGATTCGAACACCTATAAAATGGCACCTCATTTCAGTTGTTAGTCACCCCGAGTTGTGTTGACGACTCAATTGTCTCTCCCCTCCTCCTCTAAGGCTGATAAACCTTTGTGTGTTTTCTTGTTTTTCTCTGTAATTTTCTTTATGTCTGTATCGTTTTAATCTTCAATAATATATCAGTTTTATAAATCTTCATCTCTTTTATGCATACATTATCATTCTGCATCTAACAATTTAACGATTCTGATCGGTCTCTACGTCTCTCCTTTTCTGTCTCTTTACTTTTTTTGATCACTACGTGGGATTAGCTGGTATCATAGAAAACCGGATCAATACTCTGGTTACTGAGTTTGATTTACTTTGAATGAAATCAGATGAGTCAATAGCTAAATTTGAACTTAGATATACTCACCTTGTTAATCAACTTGCAGTAATTGGAAAATCTATGATCAACATACCCAAGTACGAAAGATTTTAAATATTCTTTCTAAAGACTGGGAGGCAAAAGTCACTGCAATTAAGGAAGCAAAAGGTGAATCAATGTGATCGGTTGCTTCTCTATTTGGAAGTCTTTCTGAATATGAAAGTAAGTTAAAGTTCAAATGAGAACTAGATGATATTGGTGATAAGAAGAAAAGAGGTCTAGCACTAAAAGCAAAAGAAGAAGAACAAAATGAAGATGACGAAATGGGCCTAATCATAAAACAATTCAGAAAGTTTTACAAGAAAGGCCAAGGATTCAAAAACTTTCAGAAAGGAGGAACAAGCAATAAAGAACATATCATCTGCTATGAATGTGGAAAGCCAGGACATTTCAAATCAGAATGTCAAGAACTGATTCAGAATAATAAAGATAAGAGAAAAGGCAAATTCTACAACAAGAAGAAAGCCTTTGTATCTGCCATATGGGGAGATAGTTCTTCTGACGAAGAAAGTGATGAAGAGGAAGTAGCCAATATCTGTCTAGTTGCTCAAGAGGAAATAGAAGAAGAGGTAACTGATTCTTATCCTACCTATGATGAATTACTTTTTGAATATAATGCTTTACATTCTGAATTCATCAAAGTAGTTAAAGAACTAGTTGTTTTCAAAAAGAAAAACAAAGCTCTTGAAGTTGAACTTAAAGAGAATTTTGAAAAGGATTGTCAAAACTGTATTTCTTTGAAAAAGAAAAAAAAATGATCTTACTAAATCTCTTAAAAAATTCACTAAAGGAAGTGAAATGCTAAATGTAATTTTAAAAGCTCAACGATTTGTGAATGATCGATCTAGAATTGGATATGATCCAAAATCAGACAGAAGGAAAGGAAGAAAAAAGCTGGAGGTAAATCATACTTGAATTATTTTCATCATTCTGTGCATACATCAAATCCTTTTGTACATTGTAATTATTGTAATAGAAAAATGTCATTATACTTCATCATGCATTCATAGGAAGAAAGGAAATATAGGAACCTACAAATGGGTACCTAAAGGTTCATATGTTCTGAAAAATTTTTGTACTAACCCAAAATGACCCAAAAAGATGTGGGTACCTAAGACTTAATCGTATTTGATTGCAGATATGTCTTAAAGCATCCAAAAACGACAAGTGGTATATAGACAGTGGATGCTCTAGACATATGACCGGTGATTTTGAAAGTTTTACCACATTGCAACCTAAGGAAGGTGGAAAGGTAAAATTTAGAGGAAATCAATCCAGAAAAATAGCAGGAATTGGTGAAATAAAAAACGACAAAGGAATTCAAGTCAAAGATGTATATTATATTGAAAGCTTATGTCATAATTTGCTGAGTGTAAGTCAATGTGTAGATAAAGACAACTGGATAATATTTGATTCAGAGGAATGTCTAATTGTCAACAAGAAAAACTTACAACTTGATAAGAAAATTATCAAGGCAAAGCTCAGAGCAAAAAGGGAAGGTAACTGCTATACACTTGATATCAATAGAAATAACTCTGAAAATTTTTTTCTGAGTAATTCCAATGAAAGTTGGTTATGGCATAAGAGACTAGCTCATGTCAACATATACCAACTAGGCAAACTACTCAAAAAGGATTTAGTTCTTGGATTACCCAAAGTAAGTTTTAAAAATGATTTAATTTGTGACGCATGTCAAAAGGGTAAACAAACTAAATCATCTTTCAAATCAAAAAATGAAATTACAACAAATCGACCACTTCAATTGATACATATGGATTTAGTTGGTCCAGCAAGATTTAAAAGCCTTGGTGGCAACTTATATTCATTGGTCATTGTTAATGATTTCTCTAGATTTACATGGACTATTTTTCTGTCATCAAAGGATGAAATCTTTGCAGAATTCATTGTTTTTGCCAAGAAAGTGCAAAATGAGAAAGGTATGTCCATTGCAGGTATCAGGATAGATCACGGTGGAGAATTTGAAAATCAAGCTTTTGAAGAATATTGTGTACTAATGGCATTGATCACAATTTCTCTGCTCCAAGGACACCACAACAAAACGGAGTCATGGAACGTAAGAATAGAGTGCTCACTGAAATGGCTAGAGCAATGCTAAATGAAAAGAACGTGTCTCAAGTTTTCTGGGCCGATGCAATGAACATAGCATGCTATATTTCAAATAGAGCCTACATTAGAACAAAACTTTGAATGACACCATACGAGCTATACAAAGGAAGGAAGCCGAATCTTGCTCATTTACACATCTTCGGTTATAAGTGTTTCATTTATAATAATGGTAAAGATAACTTATAAAAATTTGATTCTAGAACAGATGAAGGAATTTTCCTAGGATTCTAACTGAAGTAAAGCATACAGAATCTTCAATAAATGAACATGTGTTGTTGAAGAATCAATTCACGTTGTATTTGATGAATTTGAATCCTCTGACAAAACCATTGATGATGAACAGGAAGTTGTTTTAAATCAAGAAAATGGTCAATCTATTTCTAAATCTCTTATTCTAGAAGTTGATCAAACCAAGGAAGAAGATCAGTCACTAGGACAACCTAAAGCCTGGAAATACAATAGGAGTCATCCCCTAGATCAAGTCATAGGAGATTGAATGAAGGAGTCCAAACTAGAAATAGAATTTTTAATGAAGTCACTTTTTCTGCTTTCATTTCTGAGATTGAACCTTCTAACATTGACGAAGCCCTATCAGACAATGATTGGGTTATAGCAATGCAAGAAGAACTAAACCAATTTGAAAGAAATCAAGTTTAGGATTTGGTACCCCGACTTAAGGATCATCCAATCATTGTCACTAAATGGGTATTCAAGAACAAACTTGATGAATCCGCAATAATTGTGAGAAACAAGGCAAGATTGGTAGACAAAGGATATAATCAGGAAGAAGGAATTGATTATGAGGAAACGTATGCTCTAGTAGCTAGATTGGAAGCTATACGAGTACTCTTAGCCTTTGCATGCATCAAAGGATTCAAACTCTATCAAATGGATGTAAAGAGTGTATTTCTAAATGGCTACATCATGGAAAAAGTATATGTAGAAAAACCTCTAGGTTTTGAAGATGTAACTAAACCTGACCATATTTTCAAACTCAAAAAGGATTTATATGGTTTAAAACAAGCTCCTAGACCATGGTACGAAAGGCTTAGTAAATTTCTTATTGATCAAGGTTTTGTACGAGGAAAAGTTGATACAACACCTTTTACAAAACGAAAATGTGATGATATCTTAATTGTGCAAATATATGTTGATTATATAGTTTTCAGTGCTACTAACGAAACTATGTGCAAAGAATTTTCGAAGATAATGCAGGGGGAGTTTGAGATGTCAATGATGGGAGAATTGAATTTCTTTCTCGGTTTGCAAATCAAACAAAGAAAGAATGGAATTTTCATATCTCAAATGAAATATTTGAAAGAGCTATTGAAGAAGTATTGATTGGATAAAGCAAATGGAACGAACACACCCATGAGCTCAACCACATTGCTTGATGCGGATGTCAAGGGAAAAGATTACAACATCACAAAATATATAGGAATGATTGGATCATTACTCTATCTCACTATAAGTTCGCCTGATATTCAATTCAGTGTGGGTATGTGTACAAGATATCAATCAGCACCAAAAGAGTCACATGTTGAAACCGTCAAACGTATCTTCCGATATCTTGCTGACACGCTAGAATTGGGTCTCTGGTATCCCAAAGAAAGAAGTGAATATCTAGTTGCATACTCAGACTCTAATCATGGAGGATACAAGACAAACAGAAAGAGTACGAGTGGACAAGGCCAATTTCTTGGAGGCTCACTTGTGTCATGGTTTAGAAAGAAAGCAACTACAGTATCTCTTTCATCAATGGAAGCTGAGTATGTTGCAGTATCAAGTTGTTGTGCACAAATAATATGGCTAAAAGAAATGTGTGCAAGATGCATTACATTGACTACAAGGCTCTTCAAGAGGTATTAAAATTCGATCTGAGTCCCTATCTTGATTCCTACATGCCCTGGCTCTCTGCTAAACTCCCATTTTGCACCAAAGTCGTGAGGCATTTTTATTGTAACCTTGAACCTATAAATGATCCCGTTAGGAAGTTTGTGGAAGAAGAAATGACTTCTAAAGTCAGAGGATAGAGAATTCTAATCTCACCTTCTAGAATTAATACCTGGTTAGGAATAAAGAACCCTCATGATGATGATTATCCCAATTATGATTCAAATCAGTTATTTTCTATCCTATGACCTGGTGAGATAGTGGGACTCCTCAATTTCAATCCTAGTGATATGAGTGATTTTCATAGAGTCCTATGGTATATCTATTCTAGAGCCATGGTGAACAAATCCAATAACTTCATTCATTTCATTGAGAGGGACTTCAAAAAATTCGCCTCATTAATCCTCAAAGAACAAAAGGACCTGGGAGAATATATCTTCAATGAGATCAAGAGATATAGGTATGAAGGAAAACCTACTACTCCAATGCCTTATCCTCAACTTATTTCCTTGTTCCTCAAGAAGAATAAGATTTGGTACTTGGAGAGTAAGGAGCCGATTGAGAAAATAGCACCAGTTGGGAGGAACAGAAACCAATGCATTGGGAAAAAGGATTTTCTTCAAATTTGTTAATCCACCTTATACAAAATTTGTAAATCAAATTGAATATAAAGAAAATCAAATTAATTTTCTAAAAGAAGTTTCTTACAAAGAAATTGAAAAACAATTAGAGAAACCTTTTCTACAACAGAAAATTCAAAATGTTTTGAAAAACATTCAAGACATAATCTGTTCTGATTTTCCAAATGCTTTTTGGTAAAGAAAAAGACATATAATTGATGCGCCTTATGAAAAAGATTTCAATGAAAGAGCTATCCCAACGAAAGCTCAACCAATTCAAATGAACCAAGAACTCTTGGAACATTGTCAAAAAAAAATAAAGGATTTACTTGCTAAAGGATTAATCTGAAAGAGCCAAAGTCCTTGGTCTTATGCAGCTTTATATGTCAATAAGAATGATGAACTTGAATGAGGAACTCCAAGACTTCTAATCAATTACAAGCCTCTCAATCAAGCTATTCAATAGATTAGGTATCCAACACCTAATAAAAAAGATCTTCTAAATCACCTTCATCAATCCAAAATATTTTCAAAATTTGACATGAAATCTAGTTTTTGGCAAATCCAAATTTCAGAAAAAGATAGGTATAAGACTACATTCACTGTCCCATTTGGGCAATATGAATGGAATGTTATGCCTTTCGGTTTGAAAAATGCACCCTCTGAATTTCAAAAGGTTATGAATGAAATCTTCAATCCTTTTACAAAATTCATCATTGTCTACATTCATGATGTTTTAGTGTTTTCAGAATCAGTTGAACAACATTTTAAACATGTTAAAATCTTTGTAGATATTGCTAGGTTCAATGGCTTAGCAATTTCTAAAACCAAAATTAGTCTCTTTCAGACAAAAATTTGGTTTCTTGGTTATCATATATACCAAGGAACTATTGTTCCAACTGATCGTGCAATTCAGTTTGCCGATAAATTTCCAGAACAAATTCTGGACAAAACTCAACTTCAAAGATTTTTAGGTTGTTTGAATTACGTAGGTGATTTCATTCCTAACCTAAACAATATCATTAAGCCTCTTCATGAGCGTCTTAAGAAAACTCCTCATCCATGGACTGATGATCACACCAATATGGTTATCAAAATCAAATCCTTGGTAAAAAATCTCAAATGCTTGTATCTCCCAAACCCATAAGCATTCAAAATTGTTGAAAATGATGCCTCTGACATAGGTTATGGTGGCATTCTAAAACAAAAACCTAATGGCGAAGAGCATTGCATTGCATTTACTTCAAAACATTGGAATAGGGCTCAACAGAACTATTCCACAATCAAAAAGGGAATTTTAGCAATTGTTTTATGCATAAACAAGTTTCAAAGTGATTTGCTAAATCAAAAATTTTTAATCAAAGTTGATTGCAAAGCTGCAACAGATGCTTGCAAAAAGATGTTAAAAATTTAGCATCAAAACAAATTTTTGTCCGTTGGCAAGCAATTTTAAGTGCCTTTGATTTTGAAATTGATTTTATCAAAGGTACTTCAAATTCTCTCCTAGACTTTCTAACTAGAGAGTTCTTGCAGGGTCAATAAGATGACAAAAAATGAGTGACAAAGAGAAGAAAAAGAAAGGAAAGGGCAAAGCCTAAACCAAAATTGATCCACAAAGGATTGCAAAAGAAGAAGAAAGCAGCTTAAGGCTGCAATTGAATTGTCAAAAAGGTCATTGACCCAGGAATCATCGATCTACCAAAAAGGATTCTCTTCGAGGTCCAAAATTTCTTAACAACCTATTCAAAAAACTTCTGGAACTATAATGGATCCTTCTCATTATAATTTTCCAATTGAAACACTTTTAGCCTTACAGGCTAACCAAAACTTAGCCAAATTGCCAACCAAAAGATAGGCTGATATTGCCAAAGAAGAAGATTCCAAGGCTCTCACCCCATTTAATTTAGACATTGAGGCTCTTGCCTTAGCCATCAAAAAATCTTCCCAAGAGGTCACTAAGGCTGGTTCATCAAAAGAAGTAGCCTTATACTCTCAACCAACACAAACCACATTTGTGTTGAAACCAGAAAAGGTCTTAAACCTTTTTCACACTGAACCAGGTTTTTGTGATAAAAACCCCATTGCCTTGGCAACAAAAATATTTCCAAAAGGGTTTTCCTTTAAACTAAGATCTTTGGAAAAAAACTCAAAAATTTTATGAACTTATTCTTATAGATACCAAATCTACAAAAATAAGACATTTTCCAGACCTTGAATATCCAGATAATAAAAATATCCATGGCTATTCGACATTTCGAATATGGAAGTTTTTATTACCTCAAGATTGGGGGCAAGATTTAAACAAAAGGAAAAGATTTTCCATTGAAGACGTGGATCTAATTGGTTTCAATTACTAGAACTACTTGGATGCATGGTGGTGTACCTTTTGGTACCAAAATCCAAAATTTAGTCATACTTGGCTTTTCATGTTCACGTATGACACAAAATACCAATTTCCATTGTGGTTTAATCAATAGTGGGATTATTTTGGTCCTATCCAAGAAATTTTACCAACCACAGTGAAAATTGGGTTCGACTATTTCAAGAGTCGGATCAATCTCAGTGAAGATCCTTTCCCAGCAGATCTTCATTATTTTTTAAAATTTGGTTTAGCCTGGGTATTTAAATGGAGCTTCAAATATGGCCCCTCAAAATATCAGAACTTGTTCCCCATGCTTCAAAGGACTTCTTCAGTCAAATGGTGGGCAAAGTTTCCAAATATCAAAAATGTGTCTGAAACAAATCTCAAGAAAAGGTTCAAGCAAAACCCCAAATTCCTTATGGCGGGAGATCATGAGTCCAATGTATTCCTCAACTAGAAGGCAAAAATTCAAGCATGTTTGGTATCGGCAACAAACAGAGAGGCTCTAACCAAGCAGCTTCAAGATATTCTTGGGCTCCTCCAAACCCAAGAAACCCAAAGTAACATATCGACCCAATCATCATATGGGTCAGAACCTGAAGATCCGGCCCAATACTTTGGCCATGATTCGGATAATGAGATCATTAGCCTCGGCGAAGATTGATTCCGAAGAAAAATAGTGGCAAGACCTGCTGACACAAAATTTCTGCTTTTTATAAAGTTGTACCTTTGTCTTTACTTTAGCAGACAAAATGATTAATTTTCGTTTACTTTATGTGAAAAAAAAAGTAAAAGTACTTTTACCCGAGTAACATGTTTTCTACTCAGGTTAAAGTAATTTTACCTAAGTAAATTTGTGAATAAGAACTGATTCTGATGCCTATAAAATGGCACTTCATTTCAGTTGCAAGACACAGAGACTTAGAGCTTTTAGTCTCACTTCTCTCTCCCCTCCTCCTCTAGGGTAATAACCCTTGTGTGTTTTCTTGCTTTCTTTGTAATTTCTTTATGTTTGTATCACTTTAAATTTCAATAATATATCAGTTTTATAAATCTTCATCTCTTTTCTTTAAATTTCTTGCATATTTTCTCCATTTACATATGAACTAACAACTCCGTGTCGATCCTTACTTCTCTTCCTTTTCTGACTCTTCGTTTTTCGATCCTTTCTTGGGATTAGCTTGTAACCACTACAAATATAGTTCCATATTAGTAGCGGTTAATAAAAAAAATCGCTACAAAGATAGTTCCATATTTGTAGCATTAATACAGAAATAGCTACAAATGTAAAGACATGTACGAGGAAAATTCAAAATTGAAATGTTGAGTATTTGTAGCAGTTACGTAAATAACCTCTACAAATACTTAACATTTCAATTTTAAATTTCCCCCTACTTTATGCAAATTTGTGGTGGTTACTAACGTATAACCGTTACAAATGTATATTAGTAGCGGTTTTTCCTATAACCGTTATAAGTTTAAAATTAATTCTTCAATTTGATTTCCAACGGCTTGAAAATTAGCAGTGGCATTAGACATATAACAGCTACAAATGTGTAGTACTGTAGCGGTTACTGTAGCGGTTACTGTAGCAGTTTATGAACCGCTGCAAAATATTAAACGTTGGAAATTCAGAATAAAAGGTTCTAAGTATTCGTCATTCTCTATTCACTCATCTTCTTCACTATACTTTCTTCTCTCTCACTAGTAGCTATGGATAACTCATGGATCAGGTTGCCACACAATTCTCCGGAATATTTATACGAATTAAACAATTTCTTGGAGTTCGCATTCACTCAGCCCAGCTGTAACGGCAAGATTGTCTGTCCGTGTTGGAGATGGAAGTTCAAGAAGTGGCATGCATGAAATGTTGTTAAGGAACATTTACTTCTGAAGCCTTTCCCGGAGGACTAAACGTTCTGGGCAGTTCATAGTGAGAAGGCCGACATGAGATATGATTATGCTCTTCTTTGAAGTTCGCAAGTAGGAGTTCAACTAGATGAAGATAATCCTGTGAATGATGCTGTGTGTGATGAATTTAGATTTCAAGGTGACAACTTCAATGAAGAAGTGTAAGATTCTGAGTCGGTGTTCATAAGGAATGAAGTAGCTCAAGATTTTTTCAGCTTGATGGATGAAGAAAATCGTCCTTTATATCAAGGTTGTCGAAAATATTCTAAATTATCTTTCTTGATCAAATTGTATCATATCAAGTGCTTTGTGGAATTATAGATAAGGGAATGTTGATGTTGGTCGAATTATTACAAGATGCATTCCCCGACACTGAGATTCCTACAACCTTCTACGAGGCCAAGAAGATTATCAACAAGTTGGGGTTGAACTGTCAAAAGATTGATGCATGCCCCAATGATTGTATGTTGTATTGGGAAGACAATTCCAGTACGGAGACTTGTAAGAAATGCCACACATCGAGGTACAAGACAAATCTGAAAGGGAAAATTAGAAGAAGAAACATGTAAAGATTCTCAGGTACTTTCCTTTGAAACCTCGCCTACAAAGATTATTTATGTCGTCCAAAATGGCGGAGCACATGAGGTGGCATGACATTGATAAGAATGAAGACGGTAATGTAAGACATCCCTGGGATGCAGACGCCTGGAAAACATTTGACAATGACTTTCCATCTTTCGCAGCTAACCCTAGAAATGTTTGGCTTGCTTAGGCGACCGATGGTTTCAATCCATTTGGGAATCTTAGTACAAGTTACAGTAATTGGCCAGTAGTGTTGGTTCCCTACAACTTGCCACCTTGGATGTGTATGAAATAAAGCTCCTTTATTATGTCTATGATTATTCTAGGCAAAAAGGCACCAGGTAATGACATCGATGTGTATCTCCAACCGCTTATTGCAGAATTGCTTGACCTATGGAATGTCAGCATCGAGACGTACGACGCTTTCGGGAAGACATTGTTCAACTTGCGTGTAGCCTTAATGTGGAGGATTAGTGACTTTCATGGCCTTGGCACATTATCTGGTTGGAATATGCATACTGGGTCGGCATGTCCAACTTGTAATTTTGACTCTGACGTAGTACGCCTTTCCTACAGCTCAAAGTGGTGCTTCATGGGCCATTGGAGGTTTCTCGATGGAAGGCATAAGTTCAAATTGCAGCGGAATCACTTCAATGGGAAATCAGAAAAAAGAGGACCTCCTCAAACTTTTTTTGGTACATCAATCTTACAACAGCTTGAAAATATTAAGTTTGAGTTCAGAAAATGTGACGAATACGATTCAGCACAAGCTCGCCAAAAGACGCGCAGGGCTTCGACGCCTTAGCAATGGAAGAAGATAAGTATTTTATTCACTTTTCCATATTGGAAATCTAATTTACTTCACCACAATCTTGATGTCATGCACATTGAAAATAATGTTTGCGATAATGTGCTGTATACACTGCTTAATGAACCCAGCAAGACAAAAGATCACTTTCAAGCGAGGAAAGATTTACGTGCCATGGGAGTTCATGAAAACACTTGGCCAGATGAGCATGACAAATTTCAGCCGGAAAAGTTTACCCTCACAAAACCGAACAAGGAAGTCTTCCTTGCGACGTTGAAGAAATTAAAAGTTCCTGATGGGTATTCAAGCAGCATTTCTCGATGTGTTGACTTGCAGGCTCGAAAGGTTGCTGGCTTGAAGAGCCATGACTCACATGTTCTTATACAACAGTTACTCCCTCTGGCTATAAAGAATGCACTTCCTCCTTATACGTCCATCGTTTCGGTGAAACTTTGTTCTTTCTTTCGAAAGTTATGTTCAAAGGTTTTGATCGTTGAGGTGCTCGATTAGCTGTAGTCCAAAATCATTCTTACGCTTTGTCATTTGGAGATCTTTCCTCCATCCTTTTTTACTGTGATGGTTCACCTTACAATCCACCTCGTTTATGAAACAAAGCTCGCTGGCCCAGTACAATATCGATGGATGTATCCGATTGAGAGGTACTCATTTTAAATATATGCTTCATTGTTAGTTCTTATATTTTCTAGTTGTCCTTTTCAGCATTTAGTATCAATTTTCTCTTCTTTACTTCGTAGGTTTCTTGGGAAATTAAAATCTTATGTAAGGAATATGGCGTGGCCAGAAGTTTCTATAGCGAAAGCTATATAGGGGATGAGGTGCTGTACTTTTGTTCAAGGTACTTTAATAACCTTGAGACGGCTTTCAACTGCCCACCTCGTGTTGATAATTGTCCTGAACCTGCACCAACATCAGGAGAATTTATCCCTCATGTTGGTAAACCAGTTGGAGGACCTGAGAACTTCAAATAACGGTAACTGAGAAGTTGCAAGCACATAGACATGTCTTGATTAATTGCACTCAAGTTGAACCTTTCATATAGTAAGAATTGTATAGTCACATGTTATTCGAGATCTTTCGTAACATTTTTCACTTTCATTTCACTATTGCCTTTCCATTATTAATTGCAGGGAATTTAGAAGTCATGTTAAGCGTCAACTCAGGATCCATACACAAACATCCTCAGAAGTTGACAAAAAGGTTCACAGAGAATTCCCGAGCTGGTTTACGCATAGAACACTAAATGACCACAACCCACACTTACCAGATTTCAGAGTTCTCACAATCGGTCTTCTTGATAATGCAAAAAGGTTTACAGCATACAATGTCAATGGTTTCAAGTTTTGCACGGTTTCACGGGATCAAGGATTGCAAACTCAAAATTCAGGTGTTTATGGCACATTTGGGACAAGGAGTTATGCGAGCAGCAGTAATGCCAACATGCAGTTCAGGGGCATCCCCTATTATGGAAAGTTCTTGATATGGTCGAACTTAATTATTAAGGTCATTTCACTGTGATGCTGTTCAAGTGTTTGTGGGCAAATACCACTACTTCTTGCAAACTAACAACTGATGACATAGGGATCACATTACTCAATTTCTCACAGCCAATTCATACTGGTATTTCTCAAGATGATGAGCTGTATATTCTTGCTTCAGAGGCACATCAGGTTTATTATGTCGAGGACAAGAGGCACAGGGATTGGCACATGGTCGTTCATTTAAAGCCACGAGACCTTTACAACATGGGTGAAGGCGATAACATCGCCTACGAGAGTAAGCCATTTCAGCCCGCCAACTTTGAAAACTACTTCCCTGAAGGCGATGACAATTTACCTCTACTGCGGTGCATTTTTTTAAGTCCACATCATTTAAATTAAATTTTTTAAATAAAATAATACATCACTAACAATAATGTTTCTACAAAATTTCTGTAGGGATGGCGAGAATTAGTGATCAAATTCAAATTATGTTTTTGTCTTTAAAAAATACTTAAAAAATATTTTTAAAAAAATAAAATAATATTTGTAGCGGTTTTTAAACCGCTACAAAAATAAAAATAACCGCTACTAATTAAAAACCACTACAAAATGGATACATTAACCACTACAAATGCTACACGGATCCCTATAAATACCCCCACTATATCTCATTTCAAATATCCCCCATTTCTTTTCACCTTACCCTCTTTCATTTTCTCTCATTTACAAATTTTTTTGTATGAGTTGAGGAGCTTAACAATACGATCAAATATGGTAACAAGTTTTTAAATTTTTTATTTGAATACTTCTTTCCTTCACATAAAATTTATTCTCACCATTTGTTTTCAGATATTTAAGAGCTTTATCTCATTTTCATCTATTTTTCATATATAATCACATTGTAGTAGACCACATAATAGTTCCTTGTTACCTATGTATCCTTAATAATATTATCAATAAAATCTTTATACTTATCCAACTAAATTAAATTATTCCTTTTAATTTATAAATGAGTTAAACTATTGAATAATAAGCTAATTAAATTAGCTAAACTACTAAAAAATAAACTATTTAATTTAATATCAAAAAACTGAAACAAATGATTGTATTTTTAAAAACAAATTCTTAATTTTTGTAGCGGTTACTAAACCGCTACTAATTAACGCGCCTTTTTCAAACTAAAATTAATTTATTGGCGCGAATTTTGAATTTTGATGAAATTAGTAGCGGTTATATAACGGCTACTAATTAAAGGAAATTCATAATAGTAGCGGTTCATAAACCGCTACAAAATAGCAAAAAAAATTCATTTTTCTTTTCCCGCCTTGAAAATTTCACTTTTTGATATTTGTAGCAGTTATATACTAATTAAAGGAAATTCATATTAGTAGCGGTTCATAAACCACTACAAAATAGCAAAAAAAATTCATTTTTCTTTTCCCGCCTTGAAATTTTCACTTTTTGATATTTGTAGTGGTTATACAACCACTACAAATATAACAGAAAACGATTATTATATTGCTTATGGCGATGTTGTAGCGGTGGGATTAAACCACTACAAAAAAGTAGTGGTTATTTTGCTTGAATAGCAGTTTTAAATAACCGCTATAAAACCGCTTGCAACATACGATTTTGTAGCTATTTTATAAACCGCTACTAATGTTATTTGTAGCGTTAAAACCGCTACTAATAACCATTTTTAACCGCTACTAAATCATGTTTTTTTGTAGTTGTTGTAAATCAATCCATGCTCCAAATTCATGGAATCTATCTCTCCATTTGTGTTGTGAAACATCATTGAAAGTAAACCAAGGACCAGAAGGTGGTTTATAAGTGAAGTTATGAGGTTGAGGAGGATCAGGTGGCTATTCAACATGTGATTCCTCAAATTGCTCATCCTCTTCATTTGGTTGTACCATTGTAATTCTAGTAAGATTAGGAAAATGTTCTTCTAAGTCATCATCAGAGGTGAATATAGAAGAATCATTTGACTGTGAACTAGATGAGTCCATGATAGGTTCAAAAGGATTATGGGTTTGAAGAATAGCTATGGTAGAGTCTTATGGTTGGATGGTGATTGGTTAGGAGGTATAGGTAATATCAGAGTTTGGACTCAGTTTGCTTTAGCTTTTTTAGTGAGATAGTTGGCTGAGTTACTGGTTGGGAGACAATAGGTTCACTTATTTTTATCCCTTTTTGAGGAGGGATTTTAGTTCTTGAAGTATCACCTTAATGATAGGTAGAGTAAAAAGGCCAATGAGAGGGAGGTCTTTCTAGAATTCTAGGAGAAGGTTTATAGATAGTTCTTGGCTAAATTTATGGAGGTGGTTGAAGTTGTTTGAAAATAGGATAGTTCATTTTGAAAACTCTGATGTAATCAACTTCTTCAGGGTAAACAGTGGGTGATGTGGGTATGTGAATCTTGGGATAGGAGGATATGAGGGATAGGACTCATATATGACTTGAGATTGCTTTCAGGCTATATCTAGTTCTATTCTTTGAAAATCTTCTTGTATTGCTAACAACTCCATTTCTTTTTGCTTAAACTCTGGTCCCCTATAACTAATAGTAATAAACCTTCTCAATTCCACATCCAATTTATGAGCTTGTTGTGTCTGAATAGCATATAGCTATCTAACTTTATTAGAAAGTTGACCTATATGAGTAGACAAACCATTTGTCTTAATGGTTAAATGAGTCAAGCTTGGAGTCTATTTTAGTTAGTGTTGTGTTTTGACAAACAACATTTTGTGTATACTAATTCAAAACTTCTTTAGCTGCAGATGCTGAATTGAGATTTCCTTAAGGATCAACAGTATTTGGAATAATATAAGGTCGAGCAAAGACTTAGTATTATCATCTATTCTTCTCTCAAGAGGAGGAAACTCATAATGATAAGATGCGAATCATCCCTATGTAAGGAACTAGTTGCTCATATGTAGTAGGAACAATCAGAATTACAGGTTCTGGTTTTGCAGAAACTTTTGGAAATAACTTCTTAACAATATTTGTATAACCTGTCTCTATCATTAGTTCAACAAGAGACATATCTTTGGAAGATCTTTCAGGAGAAAAAGGAGTTCACTAACCTCTTTTTCTAGAAATTTGCTTGGGGCCATGATCATTATCATCTTTATGGTGATGGTGAAACTTGTGTGAACAAGAAGATCCTTTGAAGGATTTGTTTTCTTAGTCTACTTGATTGCATACTTGTATGGGTAAAGTCCTTGTTCATTATCATCGAACTCTTCCCACCATTTTGGGGTATCACACTCACACTCAAGATCATACATACCTGAGCCAAGTACATCCCATAAAAAGTGGCCATTTAAATGAAAAACATAGCTAGGGTTTTCATGTTGGTCTACCCAAGCTGTAGGTAGATCTTTCCTGAAAGGTGTATAAGGTAAAGAAAGAGTAAGGATTCTTCCAAGATAAACAAGAGGTCCTTGTTGGGTTGGTCTTTTAAAGGTGGTTTATATAGTACCATTTGGGAGTCTCTAAATGATAGGAGGCATAGTGGTATGGACATCTGATTGAATCGCATGGATAAGTTTTTCATAATTGTTGATCCACTCAAGTGGCATTAACTGAGAAAGTTCTTCTTGAAAGATTTATCTGGGGATTGAATGATAGAAGTATCATCAGATCTATTGGATATGGTAAACAAAGCATCTTTAGAGGAGTGGGTAGGTGAAGGTCAAGGGAATGGTTCTGGAGTTTGTAGATAACTTGGTGGTATAGGGAGGCCATGATGACTTTAGGATCTTGTTCAGCTCCAACAACTTGAACTTGTACCTTGAACCTGTTGGTAAGAGTGGGATCATTCAAGCTGATATTGAAATCTAGCTGAATAGTGAGAACAACACTTCTATTGCTCAAAGTGATCAAGAGAGCACCATAAGAGCATTAGGATACTGCTTGTAGGTAAAGTCAACAAAAGCAACTCTAGCAGTGGCACGAATGCCTTTTCTCCCATAGAGAGTAAGAATTAAACGGATGACACCCATATGAAGATGAGTGTATCCTTCATATCTCCACTTATTTATCAAAGGTTATGGGATTTCGACGGCAAAATATAGTTCTTCTGTTGTTGTAGGGAGAAAGCATTCATCTATCTTGGTAGTCTGAACAACCTCCTTAACATGTGGTCGTTTAGTGGTCAGAAGAGTTCTGATATTTATAATAATATGATTGGGTTTATGATAGACACTATAAGGGCTAAGAAGAGGTAGAACAGTTTCACTTATCTGAGCATCCTTAGGTAAGTGATTGATTTCTATAATATTTTCTATTTTCTTGGCTATGGTTCTTTTTACAGAAGTAGGAAGGTTTTTGGGAACAAAAGAAGAAACAAGAGCAATAGGTCAGTCACGATTTTCTGGTACTTCACTAAAGGTTTTGTAAATTTCTTCCTAATTACCTTTATTTATAGCATATTGTATTTGTCTCTTGAGGCTCTGATACCAAGCTTAAGGGTGGATGTATCCGAATCCTTATGACTATGTGGTGTCTTAAGAAAAAAGACCAAAATGTCTCAAGCATAGACACCAACAAAGTCATTAGGATCAAGATCTATCTCATCTGATACATATGAACTAAGATATAAGGAATTGAACTGATTTAGAAGTATGTAGAAACTGAAATGAGATTCTAGTCTAGGTAAGTCCGAGCTTTCTCATCTCATCTGTTCAAGGACACTTTAGGGCTCTTAATCCTTTCAGTCTCATGCACATGCTGGACCTATCAATTTATCATTTCTCAGTACTCTCATAGGATCATGATCGGATTCTTTCTGATGTACGAGTTCCTCTTAAAGAAACAAGTGCAAATTAAAGCATACTTGAATCTTCTGATGTTTATTTCTCATGCGCATCCAGTATCATGAGGCTTACTTTCCTGCTAAACATTTTGTTTAGCATGGATAGCTAATTAAATATAGACCATCCATATATGGTTTTTTAAAAATTTATATCTTTAAAAAATCATTTTAATGGGTATAAAATTTAAAATAAAGATAGTCTCTTAACTATTATTTTTTTTAAAAAAAAAATATTTTATTTAAAATATCATCATGTTAAAAAAACCTTAAATATGAACCATCCAAAATCATATATGAACAGTCCAGGTCTCATTACCTCTCCCTGCTAAGTAAATTCCATCTTCCGTCTTTTAACTTTGAATCAATTTCGCCCATGCTTAATTAAACACCAAACGTCGGTTAAAAAATGACAAGATTTACCCGATCATCATTTTCCTCAATAATGATCCTCTTCAGAATACCAGATCTAGAACCACATTAATCAATCAACAAGTTAATTCAAAGTAAAAAAAGAAAATGAAATAATAGATCTTGAGTACTTGGCAAACAAAGCTTCGACAAACTCGTATGCATTTTTTTTTAATCTTTCACTTTCTCTGCTGCCTGTCCTCTTGGTTCAGCCTCGATGACAAGCAAGAGCTCGGTGCTTCGGTGCCGACATCAGTGACCTCGACCGCACCAATGGGTTCGGTGACTCCATTCTCTGGTTGCTAAATCTTTGTTGTTATTTTCCATTGTTCTTCTTCTCTGGGTTGTTGCCTCCTGGTCCCCACCAATGGGGCTTTTTTTTTTTTTTTTTACACCGATTAATGTAGCTCTAGATCTGGTACCCGAGGAGGAAGACAATGATGATCATTGAGGGAGAGGGGTTATAGGCGGTATTTTGGACTTTTCTTATACGTTTGGCCTTAGTTAAATGTCCAAATTAAAATGATGGAGTTTGAAATTGCACTACATATAAGATTACTAGGATATTGGATGCACTTGAAAGTTAACATCATGATATTGGATACTAATTTATCGATGTTTATTATAGCAAGAGAAATACCTGTTGAAATCATCAAGTTCCATCCAGAATTCAGGAGAATGAATGCCTGCAATAAACTCTCTCCCCGTTTAACTGGAAGAAAGTAATGAATCTGACTGTGGTATAAGGAAAATTAAACCATCTAATAAAAAGTTTTTAAAAGAAGTGTATAAGATCGAACTGGGTTTAATTTTCGCTTTTTAAAATAGATATTTCAATAATTTCTTGCATTATGATATATTAAGTTTAGATGTTCCTTTACTTAATTTTAAAGAGGTTACAGTTCCCCTGTAAAAAAAATAAATTAATGAGCGATTCTATCATATATATCTTGTCCTTTTTTCCCGAAAGAATAAAAGGAGGAAACAAAATGTATGCACTGAAATTAAAACAGCGTAGTCTCTCAGACTGAACAAATTAAATGATGCGTGCGTCAAAGAGTGGATTAGGAGCAAATCAAACATAAAGATGAATGCAAGATATTAGTAGATCTGAAGTTAGTTAGTTACCTGTGTGTGAAGCTGGGTTGGATGAGATATTAATAATCTTATTTTTCACAGTGATCAGAAGAGCAAAGAGATATTATAAAAGAGGCTTTTGCTGCTTCTAAATCCCACCCCCTTAACAATTTTCTACAGAAATGTCTGAAACGGGGAAGGCTTGGTGAAAGTAGCTACCCGGCCTGGATAGTAAACGCTTTCTTTTTGCAAGTCTTGCAAGTCTAGAAAAAGAGACAAATGTAGAAGAATAGGTGGCGATGAGGTTACTTTTAAAGGCAAAGCGAATCAATCACCCGTGATTGTAAAAATAGTTTTAAAATACCTTTTTTCTTCCAACACAAATTTTTAAAATAGGGAAAATTTCAGTCACCCCATTTATAATATATTAATTTCAGTTAACCCTAGTAACTTTCTGAAATTTCAGTACACCCCTATGTTCAAAATGAAATTAATTTTTGTGTGTGAAAAGATAATAATGCCCTTCTTTTATTTTTGTAAGAAGAGCATTTACCAAAGTTATGGAACCCGGACCAGACTGGCCGGTCCGGTCCGGGTTCAAATTTTAAAAAAAATATATATTTTTTCTTTATAATTTCATACTATAAGTCTAAAATTTTCAATTTCTTACCGGTTTTGTTTCAGTTTGGCCCCGGTTTGACCCACTAACTCTTAACTCAGTACCCCAACCGATTCAATACCCGGTTTGAGTTTTAATACCTTGGTATTTACAAGAAAAATAAAAGTATTTATAAAACAAATAAATATATGTATAAGACAAATAAAGGGATTAAAAAGAATCTTGAGACTTTAAAATATTTTGGCAATGTACAAGACAAATATAAAAATTCATAAGATAAATATGGGTATTTATAAGATAAATAAGACAATTTACAAGATAAATAAAATAAGGGTATTATTGTCTTTTCACCCATAAAAATTAATTTCATTTTGACTATAGGGTTGTAGTGAAATTTCAGAAAGTTTTAGGGGTTGATTGAAATTAATTTGTTATAGGAGGGGACTAACTGAAATGTTCCTTTAAAATACCATTTGCACTAATAAAGATTTTTAATCATAATGTTACTTTGCTTGAATATTTTTAATGAATTTTTGGAACTTTGTGTGTGTTGGGATGCCCTCCAATGGTTTTGAATAGATTATAATAGAAATTAAAATAAAGGACCTAAGCAAAATAATATTTATTATAAAGGACTATAAAAATTGTAATTATTTAGAAGAACCAATATTATAATATAAATTTAAAGTTACCAAATTACCCCTAACTACTCCTCCTATATTATCTCTTATATTCATAATTAAAAAATAACTAAAATTAAAACTAAAACCACCTATCATGACATGATCTTAACTTCTCTATAAAAAAATATATATGATCGTATCTTTTTTTTAATTTTCAATATATTATTTAATTAACAACGGTTGAACTTATATTTTTTTTTAAATTTTATTTTTTGACAGTTAATATCATCAATTTTTCCGATTTATATTATCAACGCTGATATCAATTAAGCTCTTTTCTCAGGTAAAAAAAATAAACATTAAATTCATTTCATGTTTTTCAGAATATAATAACTACTTAGATTTTTTGTAATTTTATTAACATTAAATGAATGTTTTAAACCACATAAATTTCTTCTAAAACAAAAATAAATCATATAAGTTTTCTTGGTTTAACATATATGATAAATTATAAAAGGCCTTGAGTTTTATTAAAATTATATCATTCTATTTTTAATTAAATTTTTTTTATTTTAAGAAAAATTATGATTTTTACATAATTGAAGAATGTGTAATTTTTTTACCATAGATATATGTGCAAATTGTGAAAAATAAAACTTGAAAAAATTATTGTTTAATTTAGTGAAACTTATAATTTTGTATTAGTTTTAAAAATAGAATGTGGGAGAAGGTAGGAGGGAATGTGGAAGATTTTATTAGGGCATTTTAGTATTTTTAATTTTATATTTTTACATTTAGTCCTTCTAAATAATTGTAAGTTTTATTGTCTTTCTCTATAAAGATATTTTCTTCCAGATTATTCATTTTAATTTTCCCTAGTATATATTTTTGTGAACAAAAATAATTTTTGAGGAGAATAGATTTTGTAAGAAAGGTGATTATTGGAAGGTTCTCCGTAGCTTGCACCATATCCAATTAACCATGATTTTCTTAGAAAAATATTTTGTGAAAAACATAGAAATTTTTTGGTAACCTATATAAAAATCATAGTTTTATTTAAAAAATAAAAGCCCTTTTTTTTAAAAAAGTCAAGGTTTTGTGTGATTAATGGTTTGGAACAATGTTTTGATACTTAGGTCGGACCGACTAAATCAACTCAGAACTCAGCGACTCGACCAACTTATCGGTCTGGTTGAGCCCTTAACTCAGGGTGGTACTGACCCAGGGTGACTCAGGCCAAACTGGGACTAACTCAGGGGACTCGTTGAGTGAGGCGCGTTGTCCGAGTTAAATATTTTGAACCTTCATACGCTTGAAACAATGGGAGCACAGAGAGATCTAGATCGAAAAAGGCTAAAGAAGAAAAGGAGAAGCAAAGGAGTGATGGGCATCGATGGTGACAATAGTTGAAGAGAAAAAGAGGAGGGAAACCTGGGATTGAGATGGTGGCCACAGAGTCATGAATCTAAAATAGAAGCTTTCAGCGTTGTGCTCCAAGTAAATCGCTGCTTTGACTCTGTGAAGGCGAGAAGAAAGAAAGAAAGGAGATTGCTGTTCTTACTATGTGAAGGCGACAAGGAAGAAGGAATAAGGTTCATTTTTGTTCCTAAAAGCAGTGGGTGTATTAGAAGTTTTTTAAAGAGTGATTTTACGCCGGAAATATAAAAAAACGTAGTAATTTCAAATTAATTTTGATCTTCATTTTGACTGAGATGCCTACTCAGCACCGCCCTGTCATCATACAATTCACTACCTCCCTCTCTCTTCACGGTCAACTTCATCGTCTTCTTCTTCTTCTGAGTCGGCGACCTCCGCCCTTCCTCTTCCACTGTCCTGTTTCTCACATCTTCAAGCTCTTTCACTCGCCTATGCAGCCTACTCCACCGATTACCTAAAATCCCCAAAAATCTCTCCTAAGCTTCTTCAAACTCTCTCACTCGTCTTCGTAGCCTGTCTCTCTCTTAACCTCCGCTCAGGACAGTTCTCAAGGTCCCAATACCTTAGGAAATTTTCATCACCGAGACCAGAACCGCCAGAGTCTAGCAGAACATGGTGTCCCGGATGAAGCCAAATACTAATTCCAGATCATTACGCGGCGCTTTACGGAACCCGCAACGTGGAGATTCAACTTTTGTTGGGTGTCGTCGGAGCCCTGTTCATCGCTTTCCTCATCAACTCCGAGATCTCGACTATCCGTTACGGCATTAATTAAAGACCTACATATTAAAAGTATTGAATTAGAAATCGTGAAGGTGAGGTTTGGCACAGGGGAAGGGATCCGAAATGGGGCAAAGAAAATGGTTAAGGTGACGTTTTTAATGGCTGCATATCATTTATGTTTTCTTTGCTTTGTGACTGCAAGTTTTTAACGGCCGCGTTTTCAATGGTAAAGTGATGCTTTGTGAATTGTGGTTGGAAGTTGTTGTTTTTCAATGACAAGAGTTTTAGAATTAGTTTTAAAACTTTAAAAATACCAAGATATTGTGATGTTTTTTATATAGATCTTATGGTTTGTAATATTTCAAAATATTGTTTGGATATGTATGATATCAAAAAAAGATATTGTTGGAATGTTGGCGGTAGTATTTTTTTTATTAGTGATTATTAATATTGTTGTATTTTATTATTATCAATTAAATTATATTATTTTAATATGACCAATTTAACTTAAAGTTAATTTTGGTATGACCCACTTATTCTTAACTTATTATCTCATTCGAATCAATCTCTAGTCTAGATTTCATAACCTTAGTTTGGAGAGCTAAAACCGAGGACAAAGTTCTTGAGAAAATCAATTATCTAAAATCACTTTTTTTCAATCACTTATAATATACAATCATCCACATTAATGGGTGAAGTGTGAAGTGATTTAGATTTTAGACTGGCTGATATATATTCAAGTAATTGTTGACTCAATGCATTTACTTTGCCTTAAAAGTTTACTTTTTTTTAATATAAGTAAAAAATAGAGAAAAAGATATATAAATACCATGTCAACTTCCAAAACCTAAAAAAATTCTCTTAATACATGCTAAAGGATAGAGAAGAGATGGAGTGGGAATATGAGTTTTTTATGTTTGAAAGAAAAGACCAAAAAACCTCCATTACTTAATCCTTTTACACATGTTATTCGTATTTATTGATTTTATCAAAACTATTTCAAATTTTGTCAAAATCATTACTCTTTTAGTTAGTATCATTACTCAATTGGTCACAATCTCAAACTCTTTGTCAATCATTTTATGCATTTTGTCAGTACTTATTGATTTTATTAAAATCATTGCCGATTTTGGAAAAACTATTACTTTTTTAGTGAATCTAATTACTCAATTGATCACAATCCAAAACTCTTTGTGTTTGTTTCGGCTTTTAGTGTCAACTTAAGTTCAATAAGTCACATTATGACTTAAAAAAAAAGTTTTGGTGTTTGGTTGACAGATGCATCAGTGGAAAAAAGGTTGCTTTTAAGCAACTTTCAAATAAGCTTCCAATTATTGCTTTTTTTTACTGTTGGTAGCTGAGAACCGTTATTATCATTAATAATACTGACCTAATTATTAAATTCCTCTCTCCCTTCCTTCTCGTCTCCTCTCACTCCGTCCTGTCCTCATTTTGCATTTGTTCTTCGTGTGTTTTCCTTCATCTCCGTGTTTGCTTGTCACTCCGTCCACTCTCGGCAAGCAGCGGCTGGGTCCTGTAGTTCTCTCTATCTCCGTGTTTGCTTGTCCTGTTGTCTTCGGTGGTGCCCGTCAAAGCGGCGTTCGGTGTCAGTGGCCATTGGGCTTGAGGTAAAGGTGCTGGCTTGGAGTCCGACGGAGTTGGGTCGAGTCCGGTGGAAACAAACGGAAAATGATGGTGGCAGATCTGTGAGTTTGAAACTGGATTTGGGTGAGTTTGGGTCTGCAAGGGTTTGAGCTGCTAAGCTTCGCCGGCGCGATCCAAAATAGCACTATACAGTTGCAGGTGGTGTGGTGGTGGATCTTCTGAGTCGCGGTGATCTGTGCGCATTGTGAGGGTGGCCAGGTATGTTAGCTCTGCCTTTGTCTATGTTCAAGAAATATTCATGGTTGCTCTGCTTTTCTCGGACCTTTGCTCTACGGTGTGGGTCATCAATGTTGTGTGGTTGGTTGTTTTCAGTTCAGGTTCGAGTTTCTCTGGTTGTGTTCTTCCTTTTTTTTTCTCTGGTCTAGGTACATCAACACATGTTATGTGTTTGCTTGTTTTCGGTTCAGGTTCGAGTGTGAGGTTGTGTTCTTCGTTTTTTTCCCTCTGCTTTTGCTCTGGTTCGTGTGTTGATCCAGAAAATGTAAGTGACACGAAGTTTCTAACTACCTTTGATATTCTTCAACTCACTTGCATTTCTTCACCTTTAGACAAGTGATGCGGTTATGCTGTTTTTGGTTTTTGACTTTTTAAATCTTGTAACCAGTTCGAAGGGCTTCATGAATTTTATTTTGCCTTCTCCATTGTTTTAATTATGGCCACACTTTGTTCTCTCTAGTTTGAGGACGCATCATCATTGAGCATCTGTGTATTGTTATCTGCATATGCACTTTCTTCTTTTTTAATAAAAAGTTCATGTACAACGAATGCTTGCTGGGGGTATATATAAAGATTCGGATTTAATTATTTTGCAAATTAAACTTGTCTTTGGCCCTTTTAGTTAACTTTCAAGTGTAATGATTGCTTTCTTTATTATTATTTTTTCTATAACATTGATCAACGAATGCTTTGTTGGGGGTATATATAAAGATTAGTGAGGATTAGCAAAATTCTACTAGTACTAATTAAACTGTATAGCGAATAATTTGGTTGGCATGTGTGTTATGTGTGACCTTTGTGGTATAGCAATATGGAGACAAAAGCTGTGTGGGATTTAGAATCAACAGAGATATTCATCAACGCATGCGTAGACCAAATATACAAAAAAGAACGCAAATGGCAGTTATTTACACCAACAGGATGGAAGAATATTATTTCCACATTCACTGAAAAGACTGGGAAACTGTATGGGAAAAAACAATTTAAAAATAGGTTAGATATCTTAAAGAAAGAGTTGAGGATATGGGATTCTTTAATCAGAGAAACCGGTGTGGGTAGAGACCCTGTGACGAACAATGTGAATGCATCAAGCGACTGGTGGAAGGAGAAATTATAGGTAAAAAATATTATGTGCACACTTTACAAGTATAATAAGTTCGCTGTTTGGTATGTACTTCAGTTAAATATTCATTTTGACTCTTTTTACTTGTATGCATGTAGGAGCATCCCGAATATAAGAAATTTAGGTACTCTTGCCTAAAGAATGAAAGGGAGTTACAAATAATATTCAAATATGGCTCGGCGATGAGAGACCACATTTTCTCAACCTCTCGCATACTTGAACAAACAAATAAGGAAGATGAGGATGACGTTTACAGACCCACGATGGATGAACAGGAAGGCTCTGGGGACAGCGAGGATGAGCATTTTGGTGTTGCCCCTGCATTTAGTGCAGGGGTGACAGAGGAAATGGCAAGCGTTGGGTTAGCTACAGCAATTCCCTCAAGCACTAGTCCCAGCGCATCTGGAAGTTCACAGAAAAGGAAGAGAGGTGAAGGGCGTAGTAGAAGCAAAAAACAGAAAATTTCGGCTGCAAAGCAAATAGCTGATGCCGTCAGTGTCATTACTAATGTGACTATGGATCGAGCAACAGCTTTAATGGCAACTCAAGAAAATAGCATGCCTGAGGTTATGAAAGTTCTACTAGACCTTGACGACGTGAAGGCAAACAAAGCCTTTAGAGTCCGGTGTATGCGAGCTCTTGAAAGCAAGACACGTCGGGATGTGTTTGTGTTGTTAAAGGGAGACCCTGAGTACCTGATGGCTTATTTGCATCATATCGTACATGAGGAGTAGTTGTTGTTGCATTTTATGTCTAGATAGTTGATGTAGAACTAATGACTTATTTTTATTTCTTGTTTTGAAAACGGATTGCTTGACCCATTGTGTAAAACGGTTTTATCCTTTTGGTATTTATATTATATGTTATGTTTTTTATTCATCCTGCTCACACCACAATTTCACCATAATCATAGGTACATTAATGGCAAATCGTAACAACCGAAACAGGTTGCAGGGGATGAAGGAAGATGAAGATGGTGATGACGCCTCAATTTTTGAGGCTGAGTTGCAACTACATGGACACTTATGCTTGTTGCTCTATCAATATTTAGTGCCATATGTGTGCAGACAACCGAGTAGAGTGAGTCAGGGGACAGGTCACTATTGGGTACAAGAAATGTTGACAAATGAAGGTTCAAAATGTCATCAAATGTTTAGAATGGAAAAACATGTTTTTCATAGGTTGTGCATTAAGTTGTGTGAGCATGGGTTAAGAGAATCTAGGAATACTGGTGTTAAAGAAATGGTTGCCATGTTCTTGCTCACTATTGGACACGGAATAGGAAATAGCCTAGTACAAGAAATATTTAAACGTTCGGGCGAAACTGTAAGTAGGTTTCTACACAAGGTTTTAAAAGGCTTGCCTTAAGCTTGGAACCGAAATTATTAGGCCATGCGATCCAGAATTCCGTCAATGTCATCCAAAAATAGCAGATGATAATTGATATTTCCCATATTTCAAGGATGTCATTGGAGCTATTGATGGTACTCACATCAGGTGTGTCATAACTGGACCGGGACGAGATATGTTTATCGGGAGAAAGGGATATCCCATACAGAATGTTATGGCTGTTTGTGATTGGGATATATGCTTCACCTTCCAGTTAGCGGGATGGGAAGGTTCAATATATGATGCTCGTGTTTTTCACTCTGCTGTCTCATATCCAACCATGAATTTCCCACATCCACCATAAGGTAATTTTTTGTACACTTCAATTACGTTTCTTTGTCTACATTTAACGTTTAACTTAATCTCACATTTACAATTATTTTAACACCTTCAGGCAAATATTATTTGGTCGATTCCGGCTACCCAACAACAGTTGGGTATCTTGGTCCGTACATATGTGAACATTATCACCTCCCAAAATTCAGAAATCACCGGGGGTTTCGGAATCCTAATGAGGCTTTCAATTTTTATCATTCAAGCTTGAGGTTCACAAAAGAACGAACTTTTGGAGTCTGGAAAAATAGGTTTGAAATCTTACAACATATGCGCAAGTATAGCTTCAACACGCAAGTCCGCATTGTCTGTGCCACAATGGCTATACATAATTTCATTAGAAGAAATTTCCAAACTGATGTGGACTTTAGGGAAGCAGAAAATGAGAATAATATAGTTCTTCTAGATAATACTCAAGATCAAGACCCATCGTCGACAAATGATGCTTGGACATATTTAACCCAAATGAATCATGTTCGTGACACGATCAGGGACCAAATTGTACAGGACCTTTGATTTGATCTGTTGTATTTAACTTCATCAAAAAATTTTAAGTTTCTACAATTTCTAATTTATTCGTATTTTAATTGTAATTTTATTATTTAGTTTACCATTGCCAAACTTGATCCATTACAATGCTCTGTCGTTTGAAACCCTGCTATTTGATTAGTATGAGTTAAGTGCAAAATTATGTATTTTGTATTTTGCTAATATATATGAAACTAAGGAAAATTTTTATGTGAAGACTTTGCAAAGAAATGATTTATGCGATTTGTCGTGTATTTTTTGGTAAGGTACCTACTGGTTGGAAGGTTAGAATTATTAGACCCAATTATGTCCCCGGAGAAAAGAAAGATTTGTGAGTGTGTGGCTTGTGATAACACTGTCTCCATTGGTTGGTTTGGATCAATTTATCACCAAGAATGCCACTTTAACAAATGCATATCAGCATATATCTTCTCAGGTCCCATTTGGCAATTAAGTTGTCAATGAGTTCATTTTCCATAATTAGTCCTTCATTTTTTTTTTCATTTTTCATACTTTTTTCAAATTTTTCTCTTAAATAACACAAAAGCTACTTATGCAAAAGCCAAACCAAACACTCATCATTTTACCCAATCTGACTTTTTTCCAATTTTCAGATTCTATAAGTCTAAGCAAAAATAAGTCACTTATCCAATCGTCAAACCAAACACACCCTTTGTCAATCATTTTATACATTTTATCAATACTTATTGATTTTGTTAAAATCATTACAGATTTCGTTAGGACTACTATTCATTTCGTCAATCCCATACTTATTGATTTTGTCAAAACCATTACGAATTTTATTAAAATCATTACCCTTTTAGTTAATCTCATTACTCAATTGGTTACAACATAAAACTCTTTGTGAATCCTTTTACATATTTTGTCAATACTGATTGATTTTGTCAAAACCATTACAAATTTTGTCAACACTACAATTCATTTCGTCAATCACATTACTCTATTAGTTACAACTCAACTCTTTGTTAAGTTTTTTAAGCACATTGTCAGTATTTATTGATTTTGTCAAAATCATTAAAGATTTTGTTAAAACCATTACCTTTTTAGCCAATCATGTAAGAAGTAATTCAATTTCAAAACAATCAAAGAAGACAATGGGCATCCACTCGGTGAATCAATTACTATTGCAACAAGAAAAAACAAGCATGAAAGAGAAATGTAGCAAAAACAAATAGGAGGTTCAAATAAACAGGATCCAGAAACAGCACAATGATTTGTCTGTACCCATATGATATCACTACCAGAATCGATGACCACGAGTTGACTCTTGGGAGGACTCTCAACTCCAATGGTGACGAATTACTCGCCATTGCCCAGATCCATTCTAGAAACAACATTAGAGCCAAAAGCGTCAAAGTGGAAAGAGGGAGAAAGGCTTTGAACGAGGGAGGTTACCCTGGCAAAATCGTGCTGGATGCGAGAGTTGAATCGGGAGCAGTAGTTATGGGCGTCGCTAGAGACGGTGTCTCTATGGAGGAGGTTGAGCTTCCATGTGTTGGAGTGAGTGTGGTTGAGAGTAATCGGGATGCTAAAATTTTCAAATGGAGAAGTGAGAGACGGAAATCGGAGAGGGAGATGGTCTTTGACTTCACCCCCAACGTTGCTATAAACAACCTCCTATGATTATCATAATAATTAATCATAATCACCACAGCTTATTATAACATAGATATATCTGCATATGAATGTTTAAATTCATTCATACAAAAAAAATGTTTAGACCCAGCGTCTAAAACGTTTATACAATAAACCATATCAAAGGGCTCCAGCCACAGTACAAATCCTAGTATACAACAGAGTATTCAAAATATGCATCATATACCAAAAAGGCCCTTAAGTTCAGCGATATACATTAAACTATGCTCATGTAACTAAACGAGGCATACAATTGATATCAAATCAAGACTCATACGCCTTCCCCTTTGTAACACTGCCTAAACTCTCGCCTGAAAAATAATAAGTAACAACGGGGTGAGTCACATGGACCCAATAACCACAATTCCATTTTAACTAGTATACAAGGAATGATTACAAAATAGTTAAGCGGACAAAATATACGTTCATATAATATAAAGTATAAATAGTCTTCCAAAAATATTAGTAGTTCAAGAGAACAATTCAATATGTATAGAACTCTCTCAACCATCCTTATAACCTTCTTATAACCATTGACAGAACCATATACTACAACACATAATAGGATTACTTTTTTGACAAGACTGCACCAAGTTCTCAAATAATAAGGTGTAGCCCGGTCAAAAACTACAGAACTCATATTAGACCATGGGCTCCCTTTCCTTTGAAATGGAAAGGTGTGAACACCCTATTTTGTCCGGGCCCCGCTAAAAAATACAAAAATAATTGATAATGATTGGTGTCCAAATTGGTAATCATCATTGAAAGAAAAAATAAAAAAAATGAAAATAAGAAAAATAAGGAAATCCTCCTATTGATGATGATCGGTGTCTAAATAGGCAATCATCAATGAAAGGGAAAAAATAAAAAAAACGAAAATTAAAATAAATCCCCTCATGATATGATTGGCATTGTCATTCATTAAGAGAAAACAATAAATAAAAAAAACAAAAAATAAAAAAAATAAAAAAATCTCATTTATGTTGATAGGTTTAAATTAGGAAGTTACTTGTGGGGAGAATAATGAAAAAAAAATTAAAAACGAAAAAATCTCCACTAATGGTAATTAGGTCAAGTTAGGAAGTTTTATCAATAGAAAATATAAAAAAAATTAAAAATTAAAATTAAAAAAAAATTCTCCATTGATGGTGATTGGGTCAAGTTAGGTAGTTCTTAACATAAAATACAAAAAAAAAAAAATCAAAAAACGAAAATTAAAAAAAAAGAGCATTTATAAAGAAAACCATACCTTGAGACTATAAATAGGAGTGTAAAGGGTTGAAGCAAGGGACAGAAGAATTCCCAGAGAAGAGAGACAAGGTAGAGAACTGTTATGATACTTTCTTGCATAGTCATTTTGAACGATGGGGATGTTCTCATGGGTTTAGGAGATTGAGAGTTTGTTGGAAAAATCCATCCCTCCTTCATATGTCCAAATATTACTATACTAATGAATTTGTCAACATGACAAGAGGCACAAGCTTACCAAGCTCCTGACACGTTCTTTTCCCTTTTTTCTTTTTCTTTTTCTTTTTTTTTTTTTTTGCTTCTCTTTTCTTTTCCTCTTCTGATATTTTCGGAATGCTTAAGTATATTAGTTCGTCGTTGCTTAAATTTGTTGGGGCTGGTCCATTTGCTTTGATTGATTTACGGGAGAAAGTTTGATTACACACTTCTTTTATTGAACACCCTATTTCATTGTTAAAAGGCATGATGTGCAACGCGTTTGTGCTCCATGATTGCATCCATAGGTTTGACTTACCTTTCCCCTTTGCCCTTTGTTTTTATATATTGACTCCTTCACCTCATCCTTCTTTTTGCAGCAAATTCAAGGCACTAGAGGTACCCACTTCTTAACTTATTTCTTGTCACCTAATTTCTTCATCCAGTAACGTGTTTCTGGAATTGAGCCATCTTGCATGAAATATTGATCATATGATTGTTCCTCGGCCTTATTAGCTTATTGACGTTTGGTTTATTTATCTGCGAGTCAACTGGTTCAATGGGTAGCATATTCTAAGCTGTGAACTCATCTTTACTAATTAAATCAAAAATGGAAAGACTGTCTTTTATAAGAAAATTAAAAAAAAATGTTTTAAAAAAAATAATAAAAAATACAAACCAAATAAAAAAAATATTATTTTTCTCAAATAAATTAAATAAACATTTTTTCTAAAAAACACAAACAAAGTGACACGCATTTCTACCCCCGAATTACGTGGGCTTTGATCCCTCTAAAGGGTACGTAGGCCCTAGGTTTTCATCCTAAGTCAAGTCCGATTTTGTAAATAAATATTTTTTTTCTTATTTTATTTTTGTAAATAAATGTTCTTTTTTTTTCTTCCTTAGTTTTCATTTCATTTATTTTTGTAAATATGTTATTTTTTATTTGGGTAATTATAATTAAATTAAAGGCCATATTTATTTTTAAATAATTAACTTAGGGTAACCATTCTTATGAATGGGTGTTGTGGGATGCCTAACACCTTCCCCATACACAATCGACTCCCGAACCCTAAATGGTTTTTATAGACCATTTTCCATTTTTAAAAAGGTTTCCAAAGTTATCCTATCTTTAAAATTTTGGTGGCGACTCCATGTTTTTCTAATTTCTGGGCGCTACAAAAGGTATCATATCCCTTGAGCTGACCCTTAGCCCTGCCAAAAGAAGGGCGATATCAAGGGTCCTAAGAATATAATAGCCATCCACTGTACGCACTGTTGCGACTATACCACGTGGTATAAAAGAATGAACATCCGACAATCACATCTCATAACAATCCCATACACTTCAATATATAGTTCAACATCCCAAACTTCCACGTCAATGATTTATCCTCATATTTAACATTTAATGCTATTCATAATCAACATTATAATCACAAGATAAACAATTCAAGCCCTCTTAACAAAATATTTTACTCACAAACATATATTTTATAATACCCCAAATTTTATATTCACCAAATATATTGTAATTATTTGGGAAATTCAATAAAATGGTGAATATTCATGAATTTGAACTTTATGAATTTTCATTCATGAGAAATTGAGCAAAAATAATTATGGAATTAATCTGAGTAATTTTAAAAGCCCAATATTAAGGTTAAAAATGGAGAAATTATAGAGAAAATATTTGGTCCAAAAATATATGGAATTTGGCCAAATAAAAAGAAAAAAATAAATTAGATTAAAAATGTAATGGTAAAATCGTAATTTTGCCAAAATAGCACAAAATTAATTATTTTTTGATTAATTGAAGTTAATTTCAATTAATTAATAAAAATAAAAGGAAAAAATTTATTTAGAATATTTTGGTCAATTAAATATGAATTTATGAAAAATTTGAGCAAAAATGCTAATTTGACAAAAATTGGGACTTTACGTGTATACGTAACTGGAACAAGTTGTGAAGCCAATTGAGACCATAGGGAGAAACCCCTAGATGCCTTCTACATGTAGCATGATGAATGAAATATTAGTTTGGCTTAATGAGCAAAGTCACATGTACATAGGAATTATGTACATAAAGTTGATTTTTGTAATTTTTGGAAATTACATAAACTATTAAAATATAATAAAGTAATATGATAAAACACTTCATCTTCCTCCTCCTAGCTCAAGACTGATGTGAAACAGCCCTTAGAGAGAGAGAGAAAGAGGAAGTGCAAAATTTTTAGAGAGAGGGGGGGGGGGGGGAGGAAAAAGCTTACAAAGGTTAAGTGATTTCTCCGGTAAATCGGTTCCTCATGCGTATAACTCTGTTTCTAAACTTCTCTTTCATGTGATTCAAGGGTTGAGAAGCAAATTTTGGTGTTGGAGGACTTAGGGTTTCGGCCAAGTCAAGGGGAGCCAAAGGGAAGTGAAAGATAACTTCCAAACCTTCCCATATTGACTATACAAGTTACTGTGGACAATTTAATCGGTGAAATTTCGCCGTCTTTGATTTGAAAATTTGAAATTTGAGTTGCTTAAGGGTTATGCTGCTCACTTTTGGTTCAAATGGTAGTTGTAACCTTGTTAAACAGTTAATAAAGTGGTTAGAAGTAAAACGAAACACGTCTGCGGAGCCGAAATCGAAAAACCCCGATTTTTCCCGAAGTATTCCATAATTTTGGCCAGGACTAGATCTTAGGGTTAGAGTTGGATTTTCAATGATTTGATGGTTCCATTGACTTTAGGACAGAAAATTAGGTGGGGTTACAGTTGGTCACTTTTTTGGAAAAGCCCGAAAAAACATAATTATAAAAACATTATTGAAACCCTTAAAGCGGGACTGCCAAGGGCAATTCGGTAATTTGATAGTGAATTTGGTAATTTTGAGTTCGGAAATGGATTTTTTGGGTGAAAATATATCAAAATAGCCCAGGTCAAAATTTCAAGAAAAGTACGATCGGACCAGGTACGGCGGGGCCAGGCCCGAACCCTAGGGGCATTTTGGTAAATTTTCACCATAGGCTAATATAACCACTATAAACAGTATGGAAGTGCCTAAAATGGTACATGAATGAGTTTAACCTAATTCCTGTACATTTGATATTTTAGGATCGAGTTTGGAGCCTAAGCTTGGCACGTATTACGATGTGGATGATTTGAGGCAAGAAAAGGGTTTAAGGTAGTAATTTTATCCTTCATACACTATGTGAATATTTATATACTTCGTATATGCCATATTCTATAATATGTATGATACACAGTGCACACCGATGAATGGTGCCTACGGGTACACTGATCTACCTAGTCATGGACAAAGATACGGGATGTATAGGGGTTGCAACTATGGTTGGTTCTGAACACATTTCCAATTGAATTGAGTTATGTATTAGTATGATATTGCATTGTCTGGTATTTGACATATTTATTTATCTCATTTTTTTATGAATGATAGTATGTTGGTACTGGAATTCCTTGAAATTTCACCCTTTTTCATAATAACAAAATTTCAACAGGAGGTAGCGGCTCCAAGGGAAAGGCAGCCGATACAGGGCAAATGAGGGTGTGGAACCCGAGAATTTGGCTAGTGGTTATATGTGGCCTCTATTTTGGACATATTCAGATAAATTGTAAATATTATCAAACCCTGCGGGAATAAATCATGTATGTAAACATGTAGTCAATATCAATATATTTGTACTATTTCTATATGCATGTGGAACAATGTTTTTATCACTCTGCGCGTATCGAAATGTTAATGGGTGTTGACATAGCTCAAAATCATATCATAACTTATAATTTCATATAGATCAAAATCTAACAAACTAAATCGATTAAAATTTCAATAATACCTCCAATAACTGAAATAAATTATTTAAACCAAATTTAATCAGTAAAAACACCCTATTGAAACTAATTTATGATCTATTTATAAAAGAAGTTGATTATAAAATCATACAACAACCAAATAATAAATCTAAACCGATTAAAGTTAATTATTAATTATTCTTTATATATCTATAATCATTTTTTTTTCAAACTCAAAACTCTTCCAAAATCCTAATCCTAAAATTTTCACTAATCAGTAGAGTATTACCCTCGTTAGAAAGAGACAAATATGTAGAACAATTTTTATGATGATAGTTTGATAATAAAAAGTGATTTTAAGTACCAAAATTATCTAAAAAATTTAAAACTTTGCCTGAAATAACGATGAAAATACACCCTTGATCCTTCTCGCCTAATGACACACAGATGAATTAATGGTGGGGGTAGGTATTTAATGACAGCCCACCGACTTTAACTAGAGGCCCCCTTTAGGTTAATATATTTTTTTATTTCTTTTTTTATTTTGTTTTTTTAAATAATATTTTAACCAAATCCCCTTTTTTATTTCAATAATTATTTATTAAATTCATTTTTCATAAATAATTATTTTCTAATTATAATTACATTCTAAAAATAAAAATAAGGATGTTATAGCTACCGTTGGTTTCGCCGCCACCGCCGTCAGTTTCTCTGTCCACCATTGCTGTAATACCCCGAATTTTGAGATTTGAGGTTAGAGAATAAGCTTGAGATAAGTGGACTGCTAAGCCCCGGTTTAGCAAAATCCCAAATTATGATTAAGGGTTAATGACTCCAAAAGTGGATGTCAATAGTGATAAATGAACCCTTTTGGAGATCATGGTGTGATTTGGCACCCGATGTGATTCGTATGTGTTGTGAGCAGCGCCGAAACCCTGTATTTGAGTTCAATTATGGATTAACATCTAAATTGACTTAAAATAGAGGGAAGGTGCATATTGTGGCTAAATGAAAAGATGTGAAGTGTTGGTGGTGATTCAAGAGGAATTGCCATAATTAGGGGCAAAACGGTAAAGTTACCGACCAATTGATCGGTTACCGAAGAGGAAACTCATTGGTAACTTCAAGATCAATGGTTGAGATTGATTTGTGTAATAGATCAAAGGGTGGAATCTCATGTGGTGTGCTCATGTGAGCTCATGGGAGGTGTGTTGAGATGTTGACACTTGGCAAGTTTTGGACCTTTGGATGGGGTCAATTTGTCAACTCTTCCCTCTCTCCTCTCCTCCCTTATTTGAACGTCCAAATGGTCAAATGAGGGCCAAAATCTGACCCTCTTCATCTTCTTCATCTCTCTCCTTAGCTTCCATGAACGCCCAAAGTGGAGGAGGAAAGAGAAAGAATCAAGGTGAGATTTAGCTTGTTTGTTGGCCTCTAATGCTCAATTCATCTTCTATAAAGTTGTTCATAGTGATGAGAGCTTCATCTCTATGGTTTTAGATTTGTGAGAGGAGGTGTTTTGTTGCTTGAGCAAAAGTGGAAAGATGAAGAATCAAGAAATTGGTTTGGGAAAGAGGAAGAGGTGAGCATTTGCTTCCTTTTGATCTAAGTTTTGTGAATTATGGTTGAGTATTGTGAATTTCGAATTTTTCCCTGATTTTCTTGTGATTTTGGATTGGATGAATTGGGTTGTGTTTTATGTTGAAAATGGTGCCATGTTGTGGTATTTGGCCATTGGAATTGATTTGGGAACTTGAATTGGAAGAGTTGTAATGTTGTGGTTTGAAATGTGATATTGTGTGACATGTTGCAATTCATTGTGAAACATGTCAATATAATGTGAATTTGGTTGATTTGGTATTTCCAATGGATTCCTTGTGAAATTTTGTGTGAGAATGATGTTTGATATGGAAATTGAACCATTGGAAGCCAATTGTGCAAATTTGGAAATCTGTCCATTGAATTTCTGTTTTGGGCAGTCTGTTTGTGTTGCCGTTTTGAATGGGCAAATGATGTTAGAAAATTCTGAAACTTTCCAGTCTTTAATTTCACATCGTAATCTTCAAAATGGACATATAATATGTGTCATTTCGTTTTGTGAACTGGGATTTATGTTTGTCCAAAGTTTGGGAACGAAACTGGACCCTGTTTTGGTACAATGTTAGGTTTTTGGTAAATCTGGACTTTTGTGGTGATTTCTGGTTGTGTCCAATATTTTTACTTGAAAGAGGACTGGAATAGCTTTAATTTGGCTTTGGGATCACCTCATTTCGATTTTTGTGGAATTAGTTATGATTTTTGGAAGTTCAGCCTAGAAACTGGATTTTCTGGGCCGCGGCCCGTGGATTCTGGGCCGCAGCCCGTGGATTTTTGGGCCGCGGCCCACCCCCCAAAATCATTATTTTACACTTTTAAAGGTGATCTTTAGTCAAGTGTTTCTCAAGCCTTTAGGCATGTGTTTGGGCTTTGATTAGCCACCTAAAGGTGTTAAATGATAACCAACTTTAAGTGATATGAAAGTAAGGTTTTGGAATAGAGAATAACCCTATGTTCTTGCTTTGGTTATATGGTTGATATTCGCTCTGGACGTGGTTTGGTATTCGTTCTGATCGCAAGTAAGCGGAGCTGGAGCATACGTGGAAAGAGAGTAGGGAACTTACCTCCTTGCCTGTATATGATATTGTGTGAATGTGTTGATGCATGTTATTGCTTTGCTTGATTATGTGGAACATATATGATGTTTGAAGCTCTGTTTCTATTTATGCTATGGCCATGAGTGTGTTGTTGAAACATTGAGCATGCAGTTGTGTCATGGTATGGGCATATGATATGTACTGCAAGCATGTCATGCATTATACACTTATCATACATGCATTTTGGTATTTGTTTCCTGCTGAGATTCTCTCGAATCTCACCCTCCCCTACTAACCTTTCAGACAGGGTAGTAGATTGAGGATGGAGCATGCAGCCAAGGGCGATGAGGACCTCCTTCGGGATTGAAGTTGGTAGTTGGTTATCATAATGATGGGATATTTGTATTTGGATGTGTATATATGTATATGGATGAGGATTTGATTATTTGCATTGAGATTTGTTGTGTAATCCCCATCTGAGGGCTTGTATGGGCGATTGTGCCCTGTAAAGCTTGAGTTAATATATGGAAACCGGAATTGCCGGGATTATTTCATTGCGTACTCTGATATATTAAATGTGATTTATCTTTGTGTAGTAATTGTATTCGGAATGTGAATGAGAGACCAGGTTATGAATGTTTTCGAAAGGTCTTTGTGAAAACCCCGTCTAGTAGATGGGTTTGTAAAATGTAGTTTTGTTTCTTATTGGTCTCTATTTCACTTTAATCGTATATTTCGGATATAATTACGGCAGGGGGTTACAATTGCCATCTCTATCTTATATTCCTCATATCCCCATTTTTACCACACCTTCGGCCATACCTTCAACTGTGCTGAGTGTGAATCACAGCCTTACCTTCACGGCCATACCTTCTCACTGGTGGTCGGTGCAGGATTTGAAGAAGGAACGAATACCCTTACTCTAAGGAAAAATCACTCCATCCATCTCAACCTTCTATGCCGCACGGTTTTAGTAAAAATGAGGGAGGAGGTGGTGGTATAGGTGAGGGAGGAGATGAGAGAAAAGGGGAGTATTTTGGTAAAAATGCTCAAACATCCAAAATTCACATTCATCCCCAATCACCTGTTTTGTCATTTACAAGTATTAACAAACTTTTTGAGGTTTTAGTAATTGAGATGGCATTTATATGTCTTTTTCCCTATAAAATATACTTCCTTCATTTTAAAATACAAGTATTTCAAATAAACACATACAAGATAAAACACATAAATTGCAAAATTCCATATGTGCATAAAATTTTGGACTACATTACCAAATTTGCCACTCATTAAAAGCACCATTGTGTTAAATAAATTAAAATTTTTGGCATAAATAAAGTCAAAATAGGGAAAATGTTAGGGAAAATCCCTGAAAAGGAACCTGAAAATTGGGAAATGACATATGAGTTTTTTTTATCAAAAAATGATTAGAAAATGTCAAAATGTGATAAAGAATTTCCAGCTTTTTTCTTGCGAAATGACTAATATGTCATTTCCTAATTTTTAAGTTCCTTTTCAGAGATTTTCCCAAAATATTATTAATTGTTTGCTTTGAATTTTTAAAAATATCAATCATAAACTGAAGTGAAAATAAACCTCTAGAAAGACCTATATATATTAAAATGGAAGGAGTAAAAATCAACTAGAAAGCAAATATATAATCTGATAACGGTCATTGTTCACATTTAAAGTTATAATATTGGAGGACATGATGAAGGTTTGCAACCCAAAAATTAAAATAATTTTTCTCAATCGAATCAGTGACAGACCTTAATCTTTAAGTGTTTTTATAACAAAAGGATGACGATTTTTAAAATATCATTTGATATATGATATTCTCGTAAATTCTACATATAAGATGTAGTAACATAATTCACAAAATTAAATAAATTAATAATTTAATATTATCTTATACAAAATAGTATTTATAAATTTTCTTCCTTCACGAGTCCAGAACCGCACCTCTCTAAGATTAACCCCTCACTTACCCACATTGACTCGAATACATTATTTTATTACGCGGTACTACCTCATATCCTAGAGACTGGTTTATCTCATTATCCATTTTTTCATCATCTCTTATAATTTTTAAATCATATCCGTTCAATCAATCTAAAAAATAAAAAATAAAAAATAAGTCATGTCATCAAGTTATCACTCCTTCAACTTTTTTCTACTCTTCTCAATCAATGATTTAGATAGGTTCATAAGGGATTATGGGAAAATAAGATGATGAGAGGATATGCTTTCCATATCCTTAGTATTAAGAATAAAAGCTAGTAGGGAATTATATCTAGTTTTAAATATAAAACTTCAATTCACTTTAATTTTTAAATTTATAATTTTTTTAAAAAATATCCCTATTAATTACACATATTAAAGATTTTTTATCACTTGTATTCAACTATTCATGATGAAAGGTGATATTTTATGAAAATTAACTTATATTTGTTCCAAATAACTAATATAAATAATTTCATTAATTTATCTAAATTAGTAAACTAGTTCTTATATTAAATATTAAAGATAGTATTAATTACTACCTCTAGTCCCTAATAAAAACTAGTAGGGGTTTGGATTTAGTTCTAAATATAAAACCTAAATCCATTTTGTCTCCCGTGTTTATCATTTTTTCTTAAACCATCCCTAATGATTAAACATGTTCAAGGAGTTCGAATCAAGAGATCATTTAATGCAAATGATTTAAGAGGTATTTTGGGAAACCAGTACACATTTTTTGACAAATAACAAATTTCTTTAGTATATTTAAATTAGTTAAGTAGATATTATATTACGGATCAGAGGTAGTACTACTTTTGGTTCTATAAGATTTAGATAAGAGGTTTTCTTTAATCCTAAATATAATATCATAATTTACTTTATCTATCAAATTTATAATTTTATTTCCAAAATATTACTATTAATTGCTCGTATGAAGGGAATTGCTGATACCCTTAATTAAAACGATATTTTAGAAAATCTAATACACATCTCTTACATCATTTTACCAATAGGGCAAAGGTGCAAATTTGGTAATGAATAATTTCGCCTGGAGCATCTGTAAGACTTATCTATTTTCGGGTGTAAAAATGGCAATAAACTATTTTTTTGGGAGCAAATTTGGCAACGCCGTTAAATCTACTTAACTGCCGTTACTTTTTAAAATGTGGATCCCAATAGACTTCTCCATATGTATTATTTTAATGAAAAAATATCACTTAGGCCACATGAAAACAATTTCATTTCAATTAAGGCTCAAAAGATTCTGAAATCTCACTGCAAAACTTAATTTATTTTTACTGATAGTGATATTTCAGAATCTTTTTGGGGTTATCTGAAATGAAATTTTTTTCTATGTGGCCTAAGTGATATTTTTTTATTAAAAAATATTAAAATAATACTGAGCGAGAAGCCTATTGGGACCCACATTTCAGAAAGTAACGACTGTTAAGTGTTTTTTAACGGCGTTGCCAAATTTGCTCCCAAAAAAATAGTTTATTGCCAATTTTACACCCGAAAATAGATAAATCTTATAAATGCTCCAGACAAAATTATTCATTACCAAATTTACACCTTCAACCTTACTAATAGGTTAAAATTGGTTATCAAACTTCTACATTAATGAAAGGAGGCAGTAGTGGCACCAGTAACGCGCATGGGAATGAAGGAAAGAATTATTGACTTGTGCTTTTTGTGGTTCTTTGTTTTTTCAGTTTTCACTGAACTCCCCCAGTCACGGGTTCAAGGACTTGTGGACTAAAATGAACTGTGGTACGATCCGTTGAATACATCAGAGTGTGGTGGGCCTTGTCACTAAAACATGTCTTCTCTTTTTCTTGTCATCGTGCCTGCAAAAGCACGGGTTCATTGACGCGGAAAGAGGAAAGAAATTTCAAGCTTCATTTTACTATTTTAGTCTCCAAGTTGAAATTTCAGGGAAATTGCGCTGATAGCAGCAAGCCTTTTTGAAACAGCAATCAACACCAAAATCTAGTATTCAGATCTGATATCAACTATTCAAATATCATTTTTTATTTTTATAAAAATTTATTTTAATTTGCAAAAAATATGAAATAATTTTTATTTAAAAATTATCTGTTAAAATTTTTAAATCTAGATAGTTAAAACTTCAAACTGTATTTTGACATGCAAATCTCACCGCAGGGGCACCATTAACTCAATTCCTTTTCTTATCATTTTTAGAAAAGGCAAAATGATTAATATTATAAAGTTAGGTTGGATACCACGATCTCCTCTAGTTCCATTTATAGGCTGGGAATTTTTTGTGTCCTACTTATAAGTCACATATATCTCTTCTATAATACTTGTAGTATAAAATAGTTATGTTTATATTAAGGTGATTAGTGTATTCCATTTACTTTAACACCAATAAATATAATATTCATATTTATCATTCTCTTTTGACTATCATAATTATTTATCGCTCTCTTTTTTAATTCAATATCAATATTTTATATCCATAAATTATTAATTGACCCCCATGATTCAAGAAGTTATCATAATAATAATTTAGCTCATAAATCAAATAAGTCATCATAAACATAATTCAAACCAAATATGCCTGAAGCTTAATTTTTAAGAGATATAGTTAGCCCCATGATTATAAAAATGCTTATATATATTAACATTGTTAATGTATTCTATTTTGTATTCCCTAATTTGGGTTCTTCGTTCTTCATTGTTAGTGAGCTCAATTCCTCATCCCTAATATAATGACAGGTCATTGTTATGAACTCATTAGGGATGTTGACGACCACAAGGATACCTAGACTATCATTACTAAGTTCTTGGGTATAGAATTAGGGTGTTACAGTGGCTATGGCATTGCAAAACAGGTCGATTAAGTCAAGTAAAACAATGATAAATGAGACTAAAAAAGTAAATTGAATTTTTTCAACCATGTAATGGGATAGTAATGAGTATTCATAAGGGAGGTATCAATGGACAATACCATTTGTTTTTTGTAATCATCATTACCATAATAAGCCTTATTACTATGTTAAAGACCAATTAAATACTTTTCTCTCGATAATGCAATTATAATTATCATTATATTGTAAGCATGCAATGGCCTAAACCATACGGACTCTAAATATTTTTAATTGGTCAGAGAAGAGAAGAACTAAATCTTTACATTGTCTTTGAATTGTTTGAGCCAAAAAAAAAAAAACTTAATATAGCTTCTAATTAATGCGATTATCATTTGTACTAATTGACTTGAAGGAACATTAAAAAAACGAATGCCAAAATTTTCTTTTATAATTATTCGCTCACCTCTTTGCCCAGGCGTATTAACTATATGACAATACTCCGCGATTAAATCTGGCTAGAACCTGCAGCAATTGACAAGTTAATTAGATTAATGCTAACATAAATTCAAAAATAAAAATTAGCAATTATAAACTTTAGGTCGAAAATACATATAGCCAAATACACATGTAAAATTAATTTTCGTAAAGAGGAAATGAGACTGTTAATTTTCTACATTGGTTGTCGATAAAATTCTATATATGTGATCAAATTACATCCATAAACTAAATCATATATATATAGATATATTTTAGTACTATATACTTTTTTTCTTGAACATATATTTAGTAATACCTGGTTACTAATATAAGAGCTAGTTTGGAGTTGAATTAGATCCTAAATATAATATATCAATCCATTTTGTCTCCCATATAACCCCCTTCTCACCAAGGCCGAGATTAAGTTCATAAATACATAATTATGTGGAATTAGAGACTGTACGATGATTTGGGACTTATTTAAAAATTCCTTTTTTTCAAAACATGGTTTTCAAAAACTTTTCTAAAACCTATTTGACAACGATCTCATATTTACATTTCAAATACACAAATGGCCTGTACAGTACGATTTCATTTATAAATATATGAGTACAATGCAAATTCCTAACACACTCGGGTTCTATTAATCACTAAAGGGTTTACAAGGCATTAATGCCTATAATCAGTTTCCAATCTAGGGGATTACACAATTTAATCTAATATTTCCAATATATACATGAAATTCCCAACAAAATATCCAAATGATTTCTACATGATAACCAAAAACCAAAACAAACTCCTATTCTGGAGTTCTATCCGCCCTTCGTCACCTGCTTCTCTTTAAAACCACCAGCCCTGTCTGAAATTTTGTTTGGGAAAGTGAGATTCTAAGGAATCCCTGTAGTAACAAATCACTCATAGTATGCACGGCCACAAAGCATGAAAGCAAATTATAACACAACACACGGCAATCACAATGGCAGTTATAGTGGCTGAGGTAGGTGTGACCTATGTCATCCTTACGTCTGTTCACGCTGAAGTGTTCACGTTGTATTGCACAACCACATGTTTGTTAGGATCGGTAGGCACAGCGGAAGAATTTTAAAAATTTTCACCGATCCTAATCGAGGATCTATCAACGGCGTTTAAACCAAGTTGGAAGGATTCACACCTTTTATGATTCAGGGTTTTCACGATCTCTAGGAGCCAACACGTCAGGTCCGCTCCCTCTACCAGTATCCACACGAATGCTCTCCAACTGAGACTGCGTGCTAGCGCCTCTAACATCTCCTCGGGTTTCACTTGCGGTTCTCAATTCTCATGTGCATATGAATATATCTGCTCTATCAAGTTTATAACCTATGAGGGCTATTTTCAAATTTCAAAATTAATCATCATTAATTTCGAAATTAATTAACAATTAATTATCTTGATGAGCTAATTAAATAAATTCAGTTTAAATTAAATCTGTCCAACAGTTTTAATTTAACCTATTTATTTAATCCAAATAAAGAGCCATTAGATTTAATTTATCTTCATAAATTAAATCTGAGATACTATATCTCTATCATGTTAGTTATTAAATTTAATATATCTTAATAAATTAAATTTAAAACTAACACAATATAATAATATCATATAATATATATACATATATATAAGATATATATTTCGAAAATATATATATCTATATAATATTATTAAATATAATAATATCATATAATATATATATATATATACATATATATATATATATATATAAGATATATATTTTGAAAAAATATATATATCTATATAATATTATTAATGAATTTTATATTATATATATATATAAATATAAAATTCATCCACCCTAAATTAAACATTATCTCGTGTTGGGCCATTCTTGTGTGCGACCCTGTAGGCCCATATGAAGTTGGCAGTGGGCTAATAACTATACTAACCCAAAAGTTGCAAGTGGCCTCTAGCAAGACATTACGACTACCCAATTCATATGAGGATCGTTATCACGATGCAACTTGTCATATAACTATGTCACGTCCCTTTTGTCACACGATATATCGATCAAGGATAAGGCATGGATAATGTCATCCTCTTGTTCCTGACCATTACTTTCTCGATTCCTGAGTAGCCTGATAACAGAGACAGAAACTCCTTTCATCATAGTATGCCCATACATTTCTCAGACTCACTCATCGAGGAGCCCAGTAATATCTCTCTACTAATGTGAGGGACAAATTCCATCTTGATCATTCATATTCTTCTGCATGAAAAACCACTAATCCCGATCGTAGCCTTTATCATCACTCGGTCAAAAGTGATTTTTGACTAGTTCAAAGCTTAGCAACTCTCATGTAGGAATCCATGATGACCTCAGGTCTAAGGGCATTGTGACGTGGTTATACATGAGAAAAGCTTATGAATTGATCCATGTAGCTTTCTCATAGTGGGTCGGTCCAGCACCTTGTACTCTTACAAGTGCCTAAGACTTTGATTCGTATCTTCATATCTTATCAAAGTCATACTGGTCTTGTTTTATCTCTACTCCCGCATAGATGACCGACCAGGGACATTTTATGACAATCTTTATGAATTATCCAATGATACAATTATCACAGTTAACATGCAAATAATATGATAACAGAATGGAGAAATTTCATGAAAATAATAATGTTCAAAGTACAATGATTGGCCCTTAGGGCACAATTTCCAACAATGTTCGTATCACATATATCACAACAGCTGGGATCCATATAAAATATTTCACATTACATCAAAGCCACACTGGCATATTCTCAAAGCAGGAATCCACAATTCCACAACACAGCCTTGGTAATTACAACGGCAGATACAATCGCAGGGGAATGTGTGATAATCATCACCCCTACGACTGCTCACGCTAACTTGCTCCCACCGTAATGTCCTACGACAGATAACACATTCACAAGATCACAATGGCCTCATGCCAAATATTTTCACAATATTAACAATGATAAGTCATGCATACCAAGCATCATACACAAAATGAGAGAAAAGTCACTACCTTGGTCCTTCCGTACGTGCTCTGGTACCGGTATCTCTCGAGTAGGGCAAATATTGAATCCTATAATTCATAATTAGGGACAAAGTATTATTCTCTATTCCAATATTCAAATGACTTCATATCACTTATATTGGTTATCATTTATGTTCTTTAGGAAGCCACAAATGCCTCTAACAAAAGCCCTAAAGGGTTGGAAGAACTATCTCAAAGATCCCCTTTAGAAGTACAAAAGCAAATTTTTCAATGTTTCACTCTAGTGAAGAAGGCCTTACTCGAGTGATGATGGACTTGCACTTGAGTCATGAAAGCTCACTCGTGTGACTGCTTGACAGAAAGCATAGATAAAGACGAGAAAATGATCATTGCACTCGAGTGATGGACTCAACACTCAAGTGATATCCTCATTCTCACCCGAGTCCTAGAAAGTGAAGCACCAGAAGTAATCACTTGAGAGCGGAAAAGAATGACAAAGACAAGAAAAGATCGCTGCACTCGAGCATGAATTCAATTACTCGAGTGATAGCCAAATACTCACTTGAGTTCCACAAAGTGAGGTACAGAAAGTGCTCACCCGAGAGTAAAAGAAACTTTCAAAGAAGAGCTACACTCAAGCAAGGACCCTAACACTTGAGTGATGGCTTAACACTCATGAGTGTTAAGACTCACTCTTGAAAATTGGCTGTGAATGACAACCCGAGATGTGAGTTCATAGTGTCAAATACACCTGCACTCGAGTGAGACAAGGTTCACCTGAGTGAGAACCTATAACACTCGCAAGTAAAATAAACACTCTTGTTTTTTTTGCATAGATGTGCGATCAGAAACACAAAAGGAAAAGTGAATATGCAATGCTGCACTTGAGTGAGACCCTTGATCACTCGAGTGATGCATATCAGAAGCCAAAACCGTACCAAACCAAACTTTACCCAAGTGTTTCCAATGATCCCAAATTCTCAACCAAAGCTACTCCTATATAAAATTGTACAGGGAATCCAATGGAACCATTAAAAGTACCAAATTTCTATTCCATTATCATGCCTTCGTTTTAGACCACATTCAACACAAAATTCCCAAAATCTCCAAACTTAACATTTCAACCTCAAACCAATTCTATCTATATAAATCACATCCCCAAAACACCCATTCCATGACAACAACATGACATACACACAATGACCCTAATTTTTGAAAATGGGCTATAAATCCTAGAACTTCAAAACTTAATCATATGACATAAAACATAGATAGAAAGGTGTATTTCACTCACCTCTATAACTTTCCCAAAGGAGCTTCTTGCTTCTCAAATCACTATATTTCCTTGAGGGTCCAAATCAACACCAATGACAAATCTACCACCATGAAAATGAAGCTCTTATTCCAAGGAATAACTTTAATGAAAGGAGTTTTGGCATTTGAAGTCATTGGCTTACCTTAAAATCAAGCTTTTCTTCTTCCTCCTTAAGCTCCCATGGCGGCACACACTATAACCCCCTCCGTAATTATTATCCAAAATACGTGATTAAAATGAAATAGAGACCAATAATAATCAAAACTCATTTACATTCCCATCCATAAGATTGGGTTTTCACAAATTTCAAAAAATCACTTTAACCTGGTCTCACATTCATATTTCGAATACAATTACTTTGTGAAGATAAACTACATTTATATAAATATCAGAGTGCACAACAATAATACTGGTAATTCCGGGTTTATACCTTCACTAAAGATACGTAGGGCACAATTGCCCATTACAATTCCTCAATGGGGATTACACAAATCCATCTCCAATACATAACCAAATAACCCAATATACATCCAAGCACATATACATCCAATATCCAATTATACATAATCCCAACTACCATGATAACCAACTACCAAAATGACAACCCGAAGGAGTCCTCATCGCCCTTGGATGCTTGGTCCATCCTCGTTCTACCTTCCCTGTCTAAAATGTTGGTAGGGGAGGGTGAGATTGTAGAGAATCCCAATAGGAAATAGATACCAATATGCATGCAAGATAAGTGTTTAATGCATGACATACTTGCATCACAATAACTCATGCTCACATAATGATATATCCGCATGCTCAATGTTTCAACAACATTTTCATGGCCATAGCATAAATAGCAATAGAGCTTCAATCATTCATATATGTTTCACATAATCAAGCAAAATCAATAACATGCATCAATACACAAACACAAATATCAATGCATGCAGGAGATGTAAGTTCCCTACACTTATTCTTTCCACGTATGCTCCAGCATCGGCTACTTGCGATCTGAGCGGATATCGAACTATAATCAAGGTGAATACCCAACCTTATAACCAAATCAAGGACATAGGGTCATTCTCTTTTCCAAATTCTCATTTTCATAACACTTAAAGTTGGTTACCATTTATGACCTTTAGGTGGCTAATCAAAGCCTAAACACATGCCCAAAGGCTTAGGAAACACTTGACCAAAGGTTACCTTTTAAAAGTCCAAAATGCGGATTTTTGGGGATTGGCCGCGGCCAGCCTACCCATGGGCCGTGGCCAATGGATGCACAAAAGGTCTTGGGCCGCGGTTCATAACCTCTGGCCGTAGCCAAGAAAATTCTGTTTCCTGGCTGAATTTTCAAAAATCATAAGTAATTTTAGAACAATCAAAATGAGGTGATTTCAAATCCAAATGAAAGGTATTTAAGTCCTCTTTATAGGAAAAATATGGACCATTACTGGAAATCACCACAAAATTCCAGAATTACACAAAACTCCACACTGCCCCAAAATAGAGTTCAGTTTCAATTCCAAATTTTGGGCAACCATAACTCCCAGTACACAAAACGAAATGACACACTTTATATGTCCATTTTGAAGCTTGGGATGTGAAATTTAAGACTGGAAAGTTTCATAATTTTTAGACACCATTTGGTCATTTAAAAATTTCATGCAAACTGACCGCCCAAAACAGAGTTTACACTTGACAGATTTCCAATTTTCTACCAAAGTGTCCAATGGCTCCAAAATTAACAATCAAGCCTATTTCCACATAAATTTTCACAAGGAGCACAATGGTAACCTCAAAATGACCAAAATCACAACCCATTGACATGCCCTATTTTACCCAATGCACAAAAACCAACACAAAGTGGCCAAACTTCATATTTAAGCTTCAATTCAATTCTATTCATTTAAAACACTAAACAAGGAACCATTTCCATGACAACAACATACCATACTCCCCCTTGACCCTAAATCATGAAAATTAGGGCAAAGTTTCCAAAAATTCAAAGCCCAATCAATGGCCACAAAACTTATATGAAAATGAAGCTTTCAGTTACCTCAACAACTTTCCCAAAGAAGTTTTTTGGTTCTCCCAAGTCCACAATTTTGTGAGAGCTCAAACACCATCAAATGAAAAATCTAAAACCATAAAAGTGAAGCTTTCAACTCAAGGAACAACTTTAAAGAAGAGAGTTTTTTTATTAGAAGCCATTTAGAGGGTCAAAAGCTTACCTTTTCTCAAGAACTTCTTCCTCCTTTGGCCAACAATGGAGGATGCATGGGAGAGGAACATGAGAGATGAAAATGATGATGAAGCACGGGATCTAATTTTTGCCTCCCAAGCCCATGCCTAAACGCACAAAGAGAGAGGGGGAGAGAGAGAGAAATGATATTAAAATGTTTTCTTAACTTTTTACACTCTCTTGGTTCATCCCAACTTGACACTTGTCTTCATCTCATGCAATCTCACAAAGTGAACAACTAATTAGCCACTTTAATCCCTCCATTAGCCATTCACTCTCACATCTCATTTTCTCTTAGTTTGTAATTAATTTCTCCATTAATCACTAACTTATGACCATTCTTTTAATTTCTCACTTATTATGGCACATTTATTTAAATTTCCACATAACACATAATTAATTCTTTTCCTCTTCTTTATGATCCATTTACCCTTATTTTAGCCCAATAATTATTTCATCATATAATTATGCTAAAATACAAGGTGTCGGGCATTTCCAATAATAATTCAAATCTCAAATCCATTCTAATTCCTCAAAACATTTTCAATAATTGTCATTAGCCCTAAATCAAAATTTGAGGCATTATACACACAAGAGAGAGAAAATGAGAGAGATGAGAGCTTGAAGATGAAGATGAAATGATGATTTTTCCCTTGCCCATGCTTATGCAGCCGAAATGGAGGGAAGAAGAAAGAGAAACTATGATATAAAAATGCTTATTTGACTTTTCTCCATCATCTCTCTTCATCTTCACTTGCCACTTGTCACAATTTCATTGGCTCCCATAAAGTAAATAACCAATTAGTTACTCTAACCACTCCATTAGCCATTTAGTCGCACATCTCATCTCTCATTAGTTAGTAATTAATTTCTTCATTAATCACTGACTAATTAACCAACAATTTTTCATTCATTCCAATTTTCCACTGATTTTGGCATATTCACAAAAATTGCCACAAAACACATAATAATTCGATCTTTAATTCACAAATTATTCTCAATAATTATCATTAGCCCTTAATCAAAATTTGGGGCATTACATCCCAAGTTATCAATTTTTTTTTTCAAAGTATTTCTATTAATTGCACACATTAAGTGGTTTCAACTAGGGGCTATTTGGTATAGGGGTTTTGGAGGGGAGGGAAGGGGAGGGAAAATTTTTATAAATGAGATTTAAAAAAATTGAAGAAGTGGGGTTACAAAATTTTAATAGAAAGAATATGTATAATAAAAAAGTAGGAAAAATTAATTAAAAAATTCTAATCCCACCTCTCTAAATTTTTTAAATCCAACTCAAAATTTTTTTTCCTTCCATCCACTTTCCCTCCCTTCCCCTCATACCAAACAACCCCTAAGGATAGTCATAATGAAAGATGATATTTTAGGAAAACTGATATATGTTTCTTACAAATAACTAATATAACTAAATGTTTAAATCTACCCAAATTTGTCAATTAACTAGTTTTTATATTAAGGAATTTAGGTAGTAACATACACTACTACATAATCACACATATAAGACGGTTATTATCGACCATAAATTATGGTTCCAAACCATCATATATGAAGGCGCTAAGATACATAATGGTTTTGAAAATGTGCTTTATTCAGTATCTATTATAACGGTTCTAAGAGAACACTCGTCATGTATTGAGGTATGGTGAGACCATGATATATGCAATGTTGTAATAATAAATAATAAGCACACATGAACAACCATCATATATTTGGTAATGCTAACATAAATATATAACGGTCTTGCTTTAACAACCGTTATGTATATAGTAACATAAATAGCGGTTTTTTTTTTTTTCAAAAAAAAAAAACCATTACATATTTATAATAATGCTAACCACTTTATTCAAACAATTGTTATATATATTTGACATAAATAACGGTTGTTAAGTAACAACCGTGATGTACCAAAGCTATTTTTTTTAAATGGGAGGTTTTGCTTTCGATTCCGCTCTACATGCACATTTGTATAGAATGAATTAAAATATATATTTATAGTCATTCATATATACAACGATACAAAAAATTAAAATATATTTACAATCATTCATATATATATTTACATCAATTTTTTAGGGGCTATACGTTGTTTAGGAGTAGGAGGCATCCTCAAAATACTTTGTGCAAAAGAAAACAATAGATGAATGGCATTACGTAGTACCCATAATTGTTGCTGTTTTTTGGTTGTCATGGGCACTATAAAAAATGAGAAGAAAAATGTATCAGTCAATATAAATTATATGTTTACTTCAATTGAATATTATAGTTATTGGTAAATAATATATATACCTTTGGTCTCAAAAATTGAAAGGCATTTTTGATGTGGCCACCAGTAAGTTTGCAATTGTTGCATTCAAGAATATTTTGCTTCCGATACTTATACACCACACTGAGAAGATACAATAAAAAAATTATATTGAACTTAATTATAAAAGATGAAGAATGGATAACTTACTGGTTGAATGTCTTCTACATTAATGGCCTAATCGCTTGATTCTCGCCAAGAGAGCCATAATATGCATTTAGAGAGTAATATCTAACTTTTGGGCTTTACTTTGTTGTAAACATTGGTTTTTTTTCCTTGTTGTTTAATTTGTGTTTGTGTGACACTAGTTGACCTTAAGCGGTGTACAAATAGAACCAGATGACTTATGGATAGTTATGACTGCTTTAATTCTTTGTTTTCCTTCTAAGTGGATGATAAGTAGTCTTTTCTCTCTAGGCGTATGAGCTTAAACTGAATATTGATGTAGCCTTTAACCATAGTATTAGGAAGAGCACAACTAATATTAAATCTTCCTAATGAAAAAAGATTGTATGGAGTCAATAAAAGTATAAAATAAAATGAGCAACAAAACAATAAATGGAGACACAAGAATTTAACATGAAAAAATCTCCCCCTTAGTGTGAGTAAGAGTAAACGACCACGGCCCAAAGCGAAAGATTTCACTATCTTCAAAAAAGGAATACAATGTTCAATGTTCTCATATAAAGCTTAACTATAGGATGATAATAGATTCACCTCATCGACAAAAATCACCAAAATATTATATTAATAAAATAGAAGAGCAAATAGAAGAATAAAATACGTGTCTTTGGGGCGAAGATACAATATGCGTATGCCAGAAATCACTAAACACAAATGTTGCAGTCACAGGACGTATACTAGCATTCACACAAAATTTGGAGAAGGTAGGAGGCTCCAATCAACAATCCCACTGTTCGGATCCAAGATCTATCTGTCTCAAACACATCCACCAAATTTCAGGGCACTCAAACCAGAAATCACCGTCTGATCGACAGCTTGATCAAAGTCACTCAAAAAAACCTCTATAGAAGATGTGAACATATGTTCATGAAATGTTTGGGAAAAATAGAAGACTCCAATGGATGATCTGACCGTTAAAAATGAAGTTCCATGTGTCTAGAACCCCCACAAAAAACTTTAGATCAATTTGACAAGAAATTGCCTTCCGAATGTTACCCAGATCAAAACCGCTCAAGCTGAAAAACTACTGAAAATATTCTCTCTCACAAGAGTTATAAATAAACTTTATTTTTTACCCCTACACAAAAATATGACAACCTTCATAACCCTTATTAGGGTTCTCTATTTATTTCTTTTCTTTTCTTTTTCTTTCCTTTTCTCTCTCTTTTTATGAAATAAGAAACACACAAAGAAAGAAACACACAAAATAGGAAATAAATGAAAATGAATAATTAAAACTTGGGTTCTACAAAAGAGTAACATCCTATGGCCCAACAAAAATCCTTTACCACTCATATGACATAGTCGCTTGTGTCAAAACTCAGGTTTATTGTTTAATTCAATTGAATTAACAATCTCTCTATAGATCTTAGCTTGAGTAAGATATAAAGAGGAATACTTCTTACCTCTACCCTTGACCATTGAACCTTTAGAGAGCCTCTAGTTATCACCTAAGAAAAGATTATCAAAATTATCATCATAAGGCTTACTAACAAAAAGACGATTGAGTTGAATATTTGGAACATGCTTGATACGCTTAAGAATTAATTTAGATCCATTTGAAGTCTCCAAGCAAACTTTTCCAATACCTATGCATCTAGTCCTACCTCCATCAGCTATTTTAACATAACTAAATCACCTGGTGAATAAGTAGAGAAAGCATTTCTTCTAGATGTAACATGAACTAAAGCACCTCTATCGACCACCTAAGTAATTACATCCTAAGCAAGATTTGCTGAGTCATATTCTTGAACTAATAGAATGTCTTCTGGAGTTATATTTATCCTTTCTTAATTGGTACTTGGATTTGTTTTCTTCTTCCTTCCATTATTCTCGTTATTCTCTTCCTTTCGAGGCCAAAGAGGTCAAAGACCAATGAGGTTAAAGAGACCCATCAGAGAGGCCAAGATGGCCATGGAGAGGCCAAAGAGGCTATAGAGAGGTCTGAGAGGTTAGATTATACAACCATATCAGAGAAAAGAAGAGAGAAAGTAAAAAACACATGTTCAGATGGAAGTCTTCATAAATTGGCTTGTTAATTGTTGGATTAGGCTAAACTTTGGCCAATTGGTTCGATGCACATGGTTCTTCAGTTTTAACGGTGAGATCATCGTTTTGAAACTTGGTGTGAGAGAGTTCGTCTTTGTGGTGAGAGACATTTTTCTAGTATTTTCAACTTCTTTGTTTTCTATTGTAAGTTTGTAGCTTTTGTTGTTTGGCTGGGTGGTTGCTATTAGTGTCAATAGTTTCACCCAGGGGGTGAATTGGGTGATATTTAAAAATTTAAAAAATCACAATTAAAAGTCTTAATTAAAAAATAAGGTTTGGATAAAATTTTACCGAAGTGTACACCAGAGATTATACTGGTTTAGCCTTAACCTCTTGTCTTACGTCGAGTCCTCAGAACGCCCATGAGATTTTCACTATATTTCCAAGATTTGATGAATTCTTGGCACTACAGTACAAGAGAGTATCTGAACAAGACACACACTCACCCTTACACTTTTTGTAAGCTAACACCCTCATTTAAGGTCCCACAACCTTGAGATTTTCTTTTCAAGAATAATAAATAAGGTCGTAAAATCTCTCTTAAAGAGTTGATAAATGAATACTGAAGAACAATAGGAATATTAGAGAATATCAAACAGAAATAGAACATTTAATGCACATAGTTGATTTTTGTCATTCGTTTATTGCTCCATCTTGAATGCTTTCGTATTTATAGGTAGACTATCTTTAATGACCATTGAGAGCATTCAAATCTATTCGTTAGATAATAGATGTAGCTGTTGATGAAAGAGAGCGTTTAGGTTGATCGGGGCTACTTCGCATTTAATGCTTCTGACAGTGTTTTTGCTTTTTGAAATTTTGAAGCTAATCAATCGTTTAAATACCTGAAACTCATATATAAGTTTGGTTAGTAACATTTGAGAGCAACATGAGAGATTATGGTGTTGATTAGAATGTTTATGATAGGTATCAAAATTATCAAGACGCTGATTCAAGGCTCAAAAGAACATTCACTCAAATGTGATTTAATGTTACTCGAGTATTCAAGTGATCTTGTCTTGATATTCACTAGTGAGTGACATGGTAGTGATATTTGAGAAAATGAATATCACTCGAGTGCATACTTATTCAACTTGAGTGATCTTCCATTAATTTTGAAAAAAATTAGCTTAATCACTACCAAGCAACTTGAATGTGTCTTTAGATCACTTGCAGATGCCCTACGAGTGATCATGGATCACTTGAGTGATTTTATTTATCATTTGAGTGATCTTCATTAGAAGATCAGTAAATCTCAGGACTACTTGCAAGTGATTACAAGTGATCAACATTACTTGAGTGATCTAGTCTTTTTTGAGCATATCACTTGAGTGTACTATTCTATCACTCGAGCGATATGCTTTACCAGATCATGAACTCTCAGATTACTTGCAAATGACTTGCAAGTGATCCCCATCACTTGAGTGATTTAGACTTTGAAACCTTCACAGGTTTTGATCACCATTGAGTGACTTGCTGAAATTCTGGAAGTGAAGCTTCATCACTTAAGTGCATTCACTATCATTCAAGTGATCCACTTTGATAATCTTAGTTCTTACCCGGCTATCACTCTAGTGCTAAAACTTATCACTAGAATGATTTTCCCTAGACAGAGAAGATTATCACAGAGTTTCTCTTTAATCACTTTAAGTGGAAAATCATCACTTGAGTGATTTGCTAATTCAATATTTTTCAAAAATACTTATATCACTCGAGTGCTTAAAACTTCACTCGAGTGACTTGAATCATCAAGTCAATTTTGTGTCATTCTTTTTTCTTGTCAAAATATACTTAGATATCAAGATTTGTTATCATCAAAATATTATGAGAGCTAACAATTGCACCTAATTATTCATTTGGTTGAGACTCTCTTGTACTCTATTTTGATCATAATGGATCATATTTTTATTGATCTGGACGACCTGTGGTATTTACCCTTAAATTCAGCGGTTTTTCATTTTAATGATTCTGATGTCTCTTATGCCATTTAATTTATGCTATATATTTGTTTATTTGTTTCCTCATAGACTCTTGCAAATGATAGGAAGATTTAACATCCATTGCGCCCTTCCTAACACGTGACTATCTTAAATAGTGAATCTTCTTTTTTGTCCTATGCTACGTTAGCTTTTCCATATGAGGCACTTGCTCTTAGGACTAAACCACATAATGTAGTTTGTGATAAAGTTTTAGTTGAAACCTATTGTTGTCTTCTAGTTGAGTCTGTGTTAAGTTTAAGTTGAATAATAATTGTTTTTCACTGCAAATGAAGCAAATGAAGTTGACTTGGATTAGAATTTTTTTGGCAGCTAAACTGGTGGTTTTGCATGTAAAGGTTACTCATGTAATGCAACTGACTGTTTTAGTGATCTATTTGTAAATTACTTTACTACTCATCTTGAAATTTGTATGCCATAAAGATCTCATGAATCTAAACTCATATAGACTAGTTGTTAAAGAACAATATCTTTTTTAGTTAACATAATGACAATAATAATAACAAGTTTTATCTTGCTAAGATGGTAACATTGCCTTTCTAAATTGATACTATGTTAAAATAGGGGTGTTTACTTCCGTTTCATCTGAGCCGTCCCATTCTTGTTTTGGCCATTCCCGTCTTGGAAAAATTCTTCAACATATTTCCAAAAATGTAGGCTTGATACATATATTATAATCAGCAACGTTGCCCGTAGGCCAATTCATTCTTCACTCCATTGTTTTAATGTTTAAAAATCAATTACTCTATAACTAACGTCATTTTGAAACTTGCTTAGAAACTTCAAAGTTAATTGTTAAACATACATAGTACTCTAATAATAAAAAGCGAGAAAGGGTCAACTTCATATGTAATATAATCTCTACCCCTCTTTCTATAGGAGAGTGGGTCTCTATATATATATATATATATATATGAACCTTCCTATGTAACAACACAGAACCAATCTATATGTTTCTTGGGTTCTTAACAACAATGTTATATTTATAAATATATCTTTCTAAATACATTGACTAATTGGATGGAATATATACTATTATTTAGGTGATGCTGAAATTGCCGTTTATTAAGCTAATATTGTTCATAATGAGACTCTATTCGTCCTTCATTATGGATCTATAGCTGTTTATTATTAGAGATGGCTCTCTTTATTTATTTAAATTAACATATTTCATATATTTATAAAGATTTATATTAATGTATATATTTGGATCAAATAAAAAATTATAATTATAACCTCACTCAAACAATATCGTTCCAACTTCTTCCAATTATTTCGCGTCTGAACCATAAATATATATATATATATATATATAGAATATTATCGTATACGAAAAAATTAGCCTATGAAGGCTCTCTTGTCTTATTATTTGCAACGCCAACTTGTGATTAAGTCCATGGCGTCAAAGTTTGTTATTAGGAATTGATGGATATTGAGGGCTGCATAAAGACCGGGCTGGACCGGGATAGGCATCATCTCGAAGTCCAGTCAAAAAAGAGATGGGGTTTTATTTTTTGATCCGAGGACTGGTTCACAAGAAGTTTGAGGAGGTAACCCCCATTAATTATCTTGTGGGTCAGGAGTATCACTTTCAAATGGCAGGACACTAGGGCCATAGGAGTTGTCCTTTTCATAATTGTCTTGTTTCTTACTTTTCTTATCTTTAATCTCTTTTAAATTTTGTTCTATAGCGAACAACAATAGACACCTTTTAATAGCTTATTGTATCACCTTTTTGTTCAGCAAGGTGTTGTTTCATTCTATGGATTCCCCCACCCGTAAATTCCTTTGTGTAACACCTCAAATTTTATATTCACCAACTATATTTTAATTAGTTGAGAAATTCAATAAAATGGTGAATATTCATGAATTTGGAACTTGTAAATTTTATAAATGTTCATATTCATGAGAAAATGGGCAGAATAATTATAAATTAATTTGGGTAATTTAAAAATCCCAATATTAAGGTCCAAAAATGGAGGAATAATAGAGAAAATATTTGATCCAAAAATTGATGGAAATTGGCCAAATAAAAAGAAGAAAAGAAATTAGATTAAAGAGGTAATGGTAAAATCGTAATTTTGCCAATTCAGCACAAAATTAATTATTTTTTGATTAATTGAAGTTAATTTCAATTAATTAATAAAAATAAAAGGTAAAAATATATTTAAAATATTTTGGTCAATTTAATATGAATTTATGAAAAAATTGAGCAAAAATGCTAATTTGGCCAAAATTGGAACTTTACGTGTATACGTAATCGGAATAAGTTGTGAAGGAAATTGAGACCGAAGGGAGAGACCCTTAGGTGTCTCCTACATGTAACAAGAGAGTGAAATATTAGTTGTATGTCAATTTGGCTCAAGGTATCAAGTTACATGAAGTTAGGAATTCTTGTACATAAAGTTTTATTTTTGGAATTATGACATAAGCAATTAAGGAGATGACATAAGCATGGAGTATTAAACATTTCTATCTTCATCTTCTTCTTATTTTCAATGTGAAGAGCCATTGAAATAGAGAGATAAAGTGAGAGAAAATCTAGAGAGAGAAAGGGAAGAAATCTCACAAGGTAAGCTGGTTTCTCCAACAATTTAGCTTCTAACGAGTATAACTTCGCTCCTAAGCTTGTATTTCATGTATTTAAAGGTTGTTGAAGCTCAATTTTCCTTGTTAAGAAGAGCTAGGGTTTGGCCATATAAAGGAAAAGCCCGAAAAAGCTTGAGGTAACTTCCAAAACTTCAATATTTGATTGTTCTGGCTGTTGTGGACAATTTAATCGGTGAAATTTCACCGGATTATCCTTTTTTTAAATTTTGGAAAGGGTTATGTCTAGGGGTTATGCTGCCAAAATTGGGTCTAAATGGTAGTTGTAACCTAATGTAATAGTTAATAAAGTGGTTAGGAGTAGAAATTGAAAAACCTCAATTTTCCCTGGAGTTTATCAGATTTTGGCCAGTACTTGAAAATGGATTTAGTGTAATATCCCAATTTTTGATTAAGGGCTAATCATGATTATTGTGCATAATTATGAATTTAATAGGAATAATTATGTGTTTTATGGCAATATTAATTAATATATCATAATTAGTGGAAAATGGGAAGAATGGAAATATTGGCCATAAGTGGTAATTAATGGAGAAATTAATTACTAACCAAGAGAAAATGATGTGTGAAATTAAAATGGATAATGGAAGGATTAAGTGGCTAATTGGTGATTTATTTGGTGAGCCAATAGTATTGTGACATGTGGCAAAAGAGAGGGTATGTGTATGAAGGTCAAAATTGATTAAACAATCATTTCTCTCTTAGTCGGCTGGCAGCATGGAGGGAGTAGCATCATCATTGTTTCCCTTCTTCCTCCACACTCTATCTCTCACTCTTCTCTCTCATTTCTTCCTCCATTTCTGGCGCCCAAGCTAGCAAGAAAGAGAAAGATAGAGCTTGTGATTTGGGTAAGTAAATGCCCTCCATTGCTCAAACAAAATTCATAAATGTTGATCCTTGAGTGATGAGCTTCATTTTGGTGTTTTTAGTTTGGCCATTTAGTGATGTTTTGTGCCATACGAAAATTTGTTTGTTGGAGAATCAAAGAGTGTTTTTTGAGAAGTTGAAGAGGTATGTGAAACCAATCTATCTATCTAAGTTTCATGCCATTTGAAGTAGTTTGTAATTTCTAGAAATTTTGGCTTGAATCCGAAAATTAGTGCCACTATTCATTTGGTATGTTTTTGGCATGAGAATGGTATTTTGGAATGAGTTTAGGATAGATAGATTGATTGGTGATTGAAATGTGATGTTTGGATGAGATTGGTACTTTGTTGATTTAGTTGCCCAAAACCCAAAGCATGATAATGGAGTAGGATTTTGATGATTCTGATGATCCCATTGAGTTTATTGGGTGTTTTTCTGTGGGAGTGACTTTGGGTAAAGTTTTGTGTCCATTAGGATCAATTGGGCAAGTGTTGGGAAAATGCCTCTGTTTTCTGCGTTTTCTGGTTCTGATAGAATCACTCGAGTGAGGGATGAAGTTCACTTAGGTAAGGATGAGTCTCACTCGAGTACTGTGTGTATATTCTGTTTTCTCTTCAGTTTTCTGTTATGCTTTCTGGAAAATCCAAGAGTGTATAGTCTCACTTACGAGTGAGGGATGGACATCACTCGAGTGAGCCTCCTCATGCTCGAGTGACTGGTGTATTTGACACTAAGAACTTGCTTCTCGGGTTGTCACTCGCGGTTATGGTGCAAGAGTGTGCCTTCTCACTCGCGAGTATAGGGTATTCACTCGAGTGAGCTGTGTTGTGCTTGTTAGATCTCATGTTTTGATGATAACAAAGAAGATTTGATTAAATAAGTTTGAACAAAGTAATAACAGGAAAAAGCATCACTTGAAGTAAGCTTTGGAGTAATGAAGAAAGGCCAAGAGAAAAAGCTGAGAAACTTGAACAGAAGCAATTTTTCTAAGGCATTACTCGAGTAATGAGACAAAACTTGAAGTAACCAGAGACACCTTCGAGTAACCTGCCAACGTTACTCGAGTAAGTACTCGAGTAATAGTGTAAATGATTTCAAGTTGCTCTCGGCCTGCCAATGTTACTCGAGTAGCTACTCGAGTAACCAGGTAAATACTTGGAGTTGCTCTCGACCTGCCAACGTTACTCGAGTAGGTACTCGAGTAACCATGTAATGGTCTTCCAGTTGCTCTCGGCCTGCCAATGATACTCGAGTATGTACTCGGTTACTCTGTTTCAGAAAATGTGTTGCTCTCGACATTTTGTACCCCGCCAATGTTACTCGAGTAGCTACTCGAGTAACGCACTATGGTAAGCAAAAATCTGAAGGTAGTACTCGAATAACTTAATCTTTTTTTATCATATTTCACTCGAGGTGCTACTCAAGTTTGCAGGTAGTTAATGATTCATTTTAAGTGAATTACTCGAGTATGTACTCGAGTATGCAGGGTTATTTTTTGAAGAAAAACTTCAAGTCATTACCCGAGTAAGCCATACAAAAAATTATGTTTACTCGAGTATGTACTCGAGTAACAAGGTAATCAAACTTGAAATGCTCTCGACCTTGAAATCCTGCAACATTACTGGAGTAAATCATCGAGTAACCAAAAGTTTATTTGAAGGTTTACTCGAGTTGGTAACCGAGTAACCTATGAAAAAATTAGTGCATTACTCGAGTAGGTACCCGAGTAAATATGCATTTCCAAATGTTTGATATTTTGCTTATTCCATGCACTACCCGAGTAATCTTATGTTTGTTTGTTGACTTGAAGTTGATGAAAGGTTTCCCGATGATACTCGAGTAAGTACTCGAGTAAACTTTAAGGAATACTCGAGTAACTACTTGAGTAAGCGAACCCAGAAATTCAGAAATCATTCCAACATTCATTGTTTTGCTTGCTATATGATTAATCTTTCATTGTATTAGTATTCTTAGCAAATTTATAGATATATAATGAAGAAATCTTTTCAAATAAGGAAGTCAAATGTAAAGTTCAAATGCCACCTACCACCTACGGATATATTTCAAATACTGGAAAAGTCAATAGTGGCTGCGCACTCTCCAACGAACGAGAAGAAAATGTTCCAACGGTCTTTACCAACATATCTATATAAATGGGAACATCCAAACAGAGAAACAACAACAAGATCACGCACAAACGTATCATCAAGTTCACTACTCTATTTTACGTGATATTTGTAACTCTGTACTTCAGTGATTCTTATTCACTCTTGAGAGAGATATTTCATTCAAACTCAATATTTGTTATTGAGATAACTTAAGGTTGTGGAACCTTGAGTTGGGATTGGATTACAACTTGTAAGGGGGAGCGAGTGTCCAGGTGAAGGAACTTGCTTGTACTGAGGTGCCAAGAACCCACTGAATCTTGGAAGTTATAGTGAAACTCTCAGAGAAGCTCTGAGGACTGGACGTAGGTCAAAGTGGTTGTGACCGAACCAGTATAACTCCCGGTATACACTTTGGTGATATTTCTCCTTACTCCTTACTGTTTTAATTTCACCGTCAAATTTTATATTTGCAACGAAATTTTTAGTATCACCCAATTCACCCCCTCTATTGGGTGAAACGCTTGCTCTAACAGTGCTCGAGTGCAGTAAGCCATCTAGGCTACTGCCATTTCTCTTATGCTCTTGGGTTCTCACTTTCTGGACTTCACTCTCAGGTGCTCGAGTGAGGCATTTGGCTTTCAGTCAGGTGAGGTCCAGTGTGCTTGAGTATTGTAGTCTCTGAAAAGTCCTTGTGCTCTCGGGTGTTCACTTGCTATCCTTCACTCTCTAGTGCCCGAGTGCAGACCGTACCATCACTTGAGTGGGGTTTCCTTTACTCGAGTATCTATACAATCTCACTCAAGTGAGGCCATCTTCACTCTAGTGTCTCTGTAGAAAATGTCAGTTTGTGTTTCCAAAAGGGGATCTTTGGGGATAGTCTTCTAACCCCTTAGGGCTATTGTTAGAGGTATTATTGAGTACTAAAAGAGCAATAATGATAACTAATTAAGTGTTATGAAGATATTGAGAATTAGAATAGAGAAATAACTCTTCGTCCCTAATCATGATTCTAGGATAAGATATTTGCCTGACGTGGGAGAGACCGGTGCCAAGGAATGCCTGGAAGGACTCAGGTAGTGACTCTTTTCTCATATTATGTATGATGTTTTGGTATGCATAACTTATCATTGAACCTTGTGAACTGTGTGCCATGGTCCATTATGACGTGAGTACTTCAGCGTGAGCCATATAGGGATTGACGCTGGTCATCTCTAGGTCGGCCATTGAACTGCCGTCGTAATCGACATGGATTTTGTGTATCCGACCCGTGGGGCGGCGTTTGTGAATCTAGCCTTGGGCTGTGTGTTAATCTTGCCTGTATGGCTTGTGTTATGAAATGCTTTATATGAATCCCAGCTGAGGTGAAATATATTGTGTGGATTGTTGTGATGCAATGCAGCGTGAGCAATTCAACGTGAGCAATCGTAAGGGATGACATGTGTCATACTAACCATTGCCGTTGTAGTTGCTTTGTGTGGATAATGATTTGATTTCATGCCTTATTGTTGTACATACTATGATTGATTTGACACTTCAGGGATTCTTTAGAATCTCACTCTCCCAAAATTAAACATTTTAGACAGGGCTAAAGGATCAAAAGGCAAACGAGTGACGAAGAGCGGGTAGAGCTCCGTGTTAGGAGTTCCTTTATGGTTAATGGTTATCATTGTAAATCATTTGGATATTTTTGGATCAATTGTATAATTTTGTGTAATCCCCAAGATAAGGGAAAAGTATGTGGGCTTTGTGCCTTGTATAAACCCTTATTTAATGAATAGAACCCAAATGAGTCGGGAATTTACTTTGTGTTAGATCTCTCATGTTTTTATGATAACAAAGGATGGTATGAAAAAGATTTGATAAACAAATAAGTTTGAACCAAGTAATAACAGGGCAAATCATCACTTGAAGTAAGCATTGGAGTAATGAAGAAAGGCCAAGAGAAAAAGCTGAGAAACTTTATCACTGGCATGTTTTCTAAAGGATTACTCGAGTAAGTACTCGAGTAATGAGACAGAAACTTGAAGTAACCAGAGCAACCTTCAAGTAACCTGCCAACGTTACTCGAGTAAGAAGATATAAGACTACAAGTTGCTCTCGGCCTGCCAATGTTACTCGAGTAGTTACTCGAGTTACCAGGTAAATCACTTCCAGTTGCTCTCGGCCTGCCAATGTTACTCGAGTAAGTACTCGAGTAACCATGTAAAAACTTCCAGTTACTCTCGGCCTGCCAATGTTACTCGAGTCTGTACTCGAGTTACTCTGCTTCAAGAAATATGTTGCTCTCGGCATTATCAATCCTGCCAATGTTACTCAAGGAGGTACTCGAGTAACTCACTGTGGTAAGCAAAACCTGAAGGTAATACTCGAGTAACATGATATGTTTTTTTATCACACTTCACTCGAGGCACTACTCAAGTATGCAGGTATTCAATCACTTATTTTAAACTGATTACTCGAGTGAGTAATCGAGTAATAAGCAGAGTTATTTACACAGAACTTCAAGTTGCTGCCCGAGTAAGCTATGCAGAAAATTTATGTTTACTCGAGTAAGTACTCGAGTAACAAGGTAAGAAAACTTGAAGTGCTCTCGGCCTTAAAATCCTGCCAATATTACTGGAGTAAAGCATCGAGTAACATAAAGTTTATTTGAGAGTTTACTCTAGTCGCTACTCGAGTAACCTATGAAGAAAAGTGTGCCATACTTGAGTAAGTACCTGAGTAAACAGGTATTTCCCAAGGTTTGAAATTGTGTTTACTTCATGCACTACCCGAGTAATGTAATGTTCATTTGTTAACTTGTAGTTGTCAATACTTTCACGATGATACTCAAGTAAACTTAATAACTACTCGAGTATGAAAGTTCAGATTTTGAGAATTCATTCCAACGGTCTTTGATTTGTTTCCTATGTGATTAACCTTTCATTGTATTAGTATTCTTAGCATATCCACAGATAAACAATGAAGAGATCTTACCAAATAAGGAAAGTCAAATGCAACGTTCAAATGCTACCTACCGCAAACGAATATTTTTCAAATATTGGAAAAGTCAACAGTGGCTGCGCACACTCTAACGTGCATGAAGAAAAACGTTCCAACAATCATTACCAACACATCTATATATACAGGAACATCTAAACAGAGAATATAGAACAAGAACACACACGAACGCATTATCAAGCTCATTACTCTGTTTTACATTATACTTGTAATTCTATGCTTCAGTGATTCTCATTCTCTCTGTGAGAGAGATATTTCATTCAAACTCAATATTTGTTATTGAGGTAACTTAAGGTTGTGGAACCTTGAGTTGGGATTGGATTATAACTTGTAAGGGGGAGCGAGTGTCCAGGCGAAGGAACTTGCTTGTACTGAGGTGCCAAGAACCCACTGAATCTTGGAAGTTATAGTGAAACTCTCAGAGAAGCTCTGAGGACTGGACGTAGGTCAAAGTGGTTGTGGCCGAACCAGTATAACTCCCGGTGTACACTTTGGTGATATTTCTCCTTACTCCTTACTAATTTATATTCACCGTCAAGGTTTATATTTGCAACGAAATTTTTAGTATCACCCAATTCACCCCCTCTTGGGTGAAACGCTTGCTCTAACACTTTGCACTCTGATATTTGTAAATGGAATCCACCTGTATAGGCCATTATTGTTTTGTAATGTGAATATGAGACCATTGTGAAAATGTTTTTGCAAATCCGATTTTTGGGCAAAAGATTACCTTAATAAGTCCCAATTTGAAATATGGTCTCTAATTATAACTTAATTATGTGTTTAAGAACTTAATTTCGGCCTAAGGTAGGAAGGGGGTTACATTTAGAGTTAGATTTTCAATAATTTGATGATTCCATTAAGTTTAGAAGGAAAAATTAGGTGGGGTTATAGTTGGTCACTTTTCGAAAGAGCCTGTAAAAGCATAATTGTGAAAACGCCTCTGAAACCCTTAAAGTAGGGTTGTTAAGGATATTTTTATAATTTGGCAGTGAATTTGGTAATTCTGAGTCCAGAAATGGATTTCTTGGACGTAAATATGTCAAAATAACTCCAGTCAGAATTTCAAAAAATAAGTACAGCTGGATTAGGTACGGCGGGGCCGGCCAGGGATGTAACTCCTTTCACGATTAAGGCCGAGATTAAGTTCATAATTACGTGATTATGTGGAATTAGAGACCATAAGATGATTTGAGACTTAATAAAAATAAATTTCCCAAAATCAGGGTTTCCAAAAACTTTTCTGAACCTATTCAAAAATGGTCTCATATTCATATTTCAATTACACAAATGGCCTGTACAGTACGATTCCATTCGTAAATATCAGAGTACAATGCAAATTCCCGACACACTCAGGTTCTATTAATCGAATAAGGGTTTTACAAGGTACACATGCCCATAATCTATTTCCCTTAACTAGGGGATTACGCAAAACTGTCCACTATCCAAAATGATAACCAAAAACCAAAATAACTCCTAGCACGAAGCTTTATCCACTCTTTGTCACCTGCTTTCCATTAGATCCTTCTGCCCTGTCTAAAAATTGTTTTTAGGAAAGTGAGATTCTAAGAAATCCTCATAGTGTCAAATCACTCATAGTATGTACAACCACAAAGCATGAAAGAAAAACATCACACAACACATAGCAACTACAACGGCAGTTATAGCAGTAAGGGCAGGTATGACTTGCGTCACCCTCACGCTAAAGTGTTTACGTTGTATTGCACATTCACATGTTCATATAACATATATCACCACAGCTGGGATCCATATAAAATATTTCACATACACATAGCTATACTGGCTGGATAATCAAACAAGAATCCACGATTCCATAACTCAGCCTCGGCAATTACAACGGCAGATGCAACGGCATGAATAGGTGTGATAACCATCACCCCCTACGACTGCTCACACTGAACTGCTCACACTATAATGCCCTATGGCCGATAACACATACACAAGTTCGCAATGGCCTTATGCCAAAGATTTTTCACAACACAATAATGATAAGTCAAGCATACCAAGTATCATACACAACATGAGAGAAAAGTCACTACCTTGGTCCTTCCTTGCGTGTTCTAGCACTGGTCTCTCCCGAGTAGAGCAAATGTCAAATCCTATAATTCATAATTAGGGATAAAGTGTTATTCTTTATACCAATACTCAAATGAATTCAGATCACTTAAATTGGTTATAATTTATGTTCTTTAGGAAGCCATAAATGCCTCTAACAAAAGCCCTAAAGGGTTGGAAGAACTATCCAAAAGATCCCCTTTTAGAAGCTCAAGTACTGGTTTTTCATTGTTGCACTCGAGTGAAGAAGACCTCACTCGAGTGATAATAGACTTGCACTCAAGTATTGGAAGCAACACTCGAGTGATAGCCAAATGCTCACCCGAGTCTTAGGAAGTGAGGCACCAGAAGTGATCACCCGAGAGTAGAAAGAAATGACAGAAACCATAATTGATCGTTGTACTCGAGCATAACTCAATCACTCGAGTGATAGCCTAATGCTCACCCGAGTCCCCCAAAGTGAGGTACAGAAAGTGTTGACCCGAGAGCAAAAGGAACTTCCAAATGAGATGAGTACTCGATTAGGGCTCTTTGCACTCGAGTGATGGCTTGACACCCACGAGTGCTAAGTCACACTCTTGAAACTCAACCACGAGTGACAACCCGAGACGCGAGTTTATAGTGTCAGATACACCTTTACTCGAGTGGAATGAGGCTCACTCGAGTGAGAACCCACAACACTCATAAGTGAGATAACACTCTTGCCTTTTTAACATGGAAGTGCAGTTGAAACACTAACAGGAAAATGAAGATACCCTGTATCACTCGAGTGAGCCATATCAAAACCCAGAAACGCAGCAAAGTAGACAGTTTTTCTCAAAATTTACCCAAGTGTTTCCAATGGTCTCTAACTCTCAACCAAAGCTATTCCCACATAATTTTACCTAAGGAACCACATGGAAACATCAAAATCACCAAATTCCTATTCCATTATCATACTTTGGTTTAGGCCACAACACAATGCTAATTTCCAAAGTTACCAAACTTAACATTTCAGCTTCAAACGCAATCTATCTATCCAAAATACATACCAAAACACCATTTTCTATAACCATATCATGTCAAACTACCAATGACCCTAATTTTTGAAAATAAGGTCAGAAATCCCAGAAATTCCAAGTTTCATCAAATAGCATAAAACATAGATAGAAAGGTTTGTTTTACTCACATCTACAACTTTCCCGAAGGAGTTCCTTGATTCTCTAACTCTTAGTTTTCCTTGAGGGCACAAACCAACACTAATGGACAATCTATAACCATCAAAATGAAGCCTTCAATCCAAGGAACAAAATTAGTGAAGTGAGTTTTGGCATTATAAGTCATTTACTTACCTTAAATCAAGCTTTTCTTCCTCCTTTTTTCTTCAACAATGGAGCCGAATGGGGGGGGGGGGGCGGGGAGAGAAAGAGAGAGTGAGAGAGGTAGGGGATGAAGAATGATGACACTTACACCTCCTCCATGCTTGCCCAGAGAAAACCAAGGGAGAGGAGAGAGAGAAAATATTAAAAAATGATATTTGACTTTTCTATACCCTCTCTCATCATATAAGCTTGCCAAGTGTCAGATTTTTATTGGCTCTTATAAAGTAAGTGACTAATTTTGTTACTCTAACCACTTCATTAGCCATTTAGTCACACATCTCATTTCCTTTTAGTTAGTAATTAATTTTTTCATTAATCACTAACTAATTAACCGACAATTTTCCATTCTCTCAAATTTTCCTCTGATTTTGGCACATTTATCAAAAATGCCACAAAACACATAATAATTCAGATTTAATTCACAAATCATTCTCAATAATTTTCATTAGCCCTTAATCAAAATTTGGGGCATTACAGGGGCCCCGGGGGCATTTTGATACATTTTCACAGCAGGCTAATATAATCTCAATAAATACTATGGAAGTGTCTAAAATGGTACATGAATGGTTATTAACCAAATTCTTGTACATTTGAAATTTTAGGACCAAGTTGAGAGCCAGTCGGTGCACACATTATGAGGCACGTTATTCGAGGGTCAGGGAAGGGCGATTAAGGTAGGGAACTTACCTCTCCTACATGTATATTTGTACTGATGTATTAATGCATGTTATTTCTTTGCTTGATTATATGAAACATATATGAATGATTGAAGCTCTGTTTCTGTTTATACTGTGGCCATAGTTTTGTTGCATGAAACTTTGAGCATGCATATATGTCATTGTGCAAGCATGAGTTATGTAATACAAGCATGTCATATATTAAGCACTTATCTTGCATGCATACTGGTACTATTTTCCTATTGAGATTCTCTCAAATCTCACCCTCCCCTACCAACAATTGAAACGGGAGAAGACAAAAGATATGCTGAGAACAAAGAAGAGAACTACAGAGAGGATTGCAGTGGTGGAACGAAGATGAGAAGATGTCTCCGTTTCACTGGAATGGGTTTAGACACCCTAATAGCCCTGTGCGGCTACAGTTATGGTAGCTTGGTGGCACTAGATATGACAAAATATCTTTGGTGATTTGAGTTCACATCGTCACTATATTAAAATGTGCATTTTATTTTTATTTCAATATCATTATAATAACTAAAATGCCCTTCTCATAAGAAAGAAAAAGAACCATCAAATTTCCCCCTTTTTGCTCTCTTTTCTCCGAGAGAACTATAAATAGCAGAGGAATCCTCAAGAGCCTGGGAGGATCTGAAATGCCATCTTAGTTATTGCTCTCTTGTCTCATGAGTCATACTGACTGTCTCCAGCTGTCAAAATACTATATGTGGATTACACCTTGGCCTTAGCCGTACCACCCTTTTCGGGTATTCATAACATCTTGGGTCCAGTATTTCACCACTTACAGCCCTTCGGATATTTACTGATCTCTTAAGGCTAGCTCACAAACTAGAGTGTTTCACTCCTTTGGTACCCCTTTCCGTGTATTTTTCCTATCACTGTGTAATAAAGACCATATCAATATACTATCTTGTTGCCAGAATAGCCACTTTGCCAGAACCACTTTGGGCTCCTCCAGAATCATTTTCGGCTCTGATATCAAATTGTCATACCCTTATCTGAATTTCTATATTATCAGAGTGCTTGTGCATAGTTCAGTGAGCAACACAGGAATAACATAAAAATATTGATATATAATACATGATTACATTGAGGAATTCCCTTCAGGGTAAGGTAATATATACAATTTCTTTGAATACTCAAAATTAAAGACTACATATATCCATAATCTTTGTCTCAGGACACATACTTGTCAATTCCCTTTATCTACTTCTTTGCTATTTGAACCATAGGCACCCACTGAGATATTTATTTCATAAAAAGGGGTGAGATTATAAGGAATCCCAGTAGAAACATACTATCACGTTCAAATAAAATGCGAAAAGTAAATATGATATGTACCATGTATGTACCAATTCATGAACACTATAACTCATAATCATCATGTATACATAAGTAGGGCTCTTGCCCCACTAATCGTACATCAGTTGGATTCTTACCCAACTCCCAGGTGTAAGTGCACCTCCAGCACTAATTGCCTCGTCTAGGAAAATCATGTTGATTAAAAGCACAAACAATCGCATCCTAACAATCATATGAACTATGGCATGATGTATGAAAGATAATGTTCTAACCTCAAAGCTCTTTCACTTTATATCGCGTGCCTCATAAAACATGCCAACTTTAAGCTCCCAACTCAGTCTTAAAATATCAAATGTACAGGAATTAGGTTATAACGTATCCATATACCATTTTAGACACTTCCATAGTGTTTATTGTAATCATATTAGCCTATGGTGAAAATTTACCAAAATGCCCTCGGGACCTCGGGCCGGGCATGCCGTACCCGGTCCGACTATACTTTTCTCGAAATTTTGACATGGGCTATTCTTATATATTTTTGCCCAAAGAATCCATTTGTGGACATGAAATTACCAAATTCACTGCCAAAAGATGAAATTGCCCTTGGAAGCCTCACTTTAATGGTTTAAAGGGCGTTTTCATAACTATGCTTTTTCGGGCTTTTCCGAAAAAGTGACCAACTATAACCCTACCTAATTTTCTCTCCTGAACTCAATGGAATCATCAAATCATTGAAAATCCAACTTAAACCCCTTGATATTGCCCTTGCTGAAACTTATGGGGACTCTGGGAAACATTATGGTTTTTCGATTCTGGCTCTGCAAACGTGTTTTTTTCTACTCCTGACCACTTTATTAATTATTTAATTATGTTACAACTACCATTTGGACCCAATTTTTGTAGTATAACACTAAGGCCAACTCTTTTCCAAACTTTACAATCAAAACTAATCTGGCAAAATTTTACCGATTAAACTACTCACAACAACCACAACAATCAATATTCAAATGTTTGGAAGTTACCTTAAGTTCCCTCTTGGTCTTCCTTGGTGTGGTTGAATCCTAGCTCCTCTTAACAAGGAAATTTGAGCTTTACAAACCTGATTTCACATAAAATAGAAGCTTAAGGGAAGGATTATACACGATAAGAACGAATTCACCGAAGAAATTGACCTACCTCGTGGGATTTCTTCTCCTTCTCTCTTTAAATTGACCTACTCTCTCTCTCTATAGCTGCTGCAACATGATGGAAATGGCTGCTGGAAGGAGGAGAAAATGTTTTTTATCATATATTATATGATATTGAATTATTTATTCAATTTCCAAAATTTTCGGATTAATTGGAAATTCTGACAAATTTTCTGCCCTAACTTTGAAAAATCATAACTAAATTTGTAGACATCATTTTGGAGTGATTCCAAATGATATAGAACTCTTATTGAATCTACTTTCAAGAAAAAATATATAATTTTGCCAATTGGAAGCACATCATTCCTAGATTTAATTTCTTTGAATGCTGCTCCAGAAACTTTTCAGTTTTTCTGGGCTAAATTCAAAAATTCATAACTTTTTGTATATAACTTTAAATGATTCATATATCTATCAAATTAAAGCTTAGGATGTCTACTTTCACCCTGTAAAATTTCATAATTTTTGCTAATCATTTGTTCTTCCAAAACCACGTGATAAACTCACTGCCTCACTTGAAGCAATGAAACGACAAGCACTTGCAACTTAAATAAATTCCATTTTTGTACACAAATTTCCCCTACTCTTTAAATCACTATTTTATTCTCTTTAATACCTCAAAGATATAAGAAACATTAAGGAATAGATTTGGGACAACTGCTAAACTGGGGTTTTACAGTTCACTTAATTTAGGTTTATTCTAAAGGCTCCAATCCCAAAATTTTCAATATTACAATAAATTTACCCCGTAATCATTGAGTTAACTACATCTCCTTAATATATGAGATTTAGTTAAAAGGAACTTATAAATAGGACCAGAGTGGTAAATGCCATCATCTTCTTGAGGAAATGACCCAAAATCAAGACCTTCAAGTCCAATCCCAGTGCTTCCAATTTCACCCTTAGCTTGAGGATGAACCTCATTGCTTTGTTCTTCAAAAGCATTTTTATAAAATAGTGTGCAACAAATCAAATTATTAAAATTAGAAACATATAATATAAATAAAATAAAATAAAATGTCTAAAATTTATATGCCATTTTTTTTGTAGCATCAAATTAAAAAAACACTGCAGTAATTTTTTTTTTTGCATTTTTATTGGGGTGGACAATTTTTGAAAAATCGGTCCGGTTTTCAGCCCAAAAATGGATAAACAATGGCCTAAAACAGCTCCCCCAGAAAAATGGTCCAATGTATATGCCCAGTTGCCTCAGTGACTAGCTGATGGTCCCACCATCCGATCCGGTTCTCTAAACAATACTTTATAAATTTTTATCTATACTTATGACTGTATGCTATAGAAATTGAAATTTATTGTCATGTTGTTATTATTCAAGGTTAAATACATTTAAATTATTTTCTTTAGAATTTTATTAATTTCTATATATGGGACGTTTTTCATCGAAAATATTTTGGATTTAGATAGTGCAGTTGTCCCTGTTCTTCCTCCTGATCATTGAAGGTCTACACTACTAAATTGAAGATGAAGTATTGTAGTGATCAATCGCTACTTTGATGTAAATTTTAAACTTATGTATTATGTTTTGAAAATCTTGTTTTGGGAGCTCCAAGTAAACAATAGCTAGGATCCTTGCCTTATTGTGTATGCTGCAAATATTTTAGTATGTAGCAGAGCTTCTTTGTTTTAGCTATTGTTGAATATGTTGCTATAGGATTTCCAAGAGGTCCCAACTGCAAGGGGTTCCGTTGAAATCTTTATAGACCATTTGGGACTTTTGTTTTTATGAATTGTATTAAAACTTCATATTTTGTATTTTTTATGCTTGTAAGTGTAAAAGAAGAAATATATGTGTGTGAGTGTGAAGGCCTAAGGGATATAGGTTTTGTCCTATTCCTAATCGGTCACTCCCTAATTTTTTTCGGGCCGTGACAACTTTAGTAAGATATTATTTATAATAATTTTAAGTGTGTTTATTTGTGTTTCTTTCAAATAGAAGCACTTCACCAATGGAAGTTGAAAGTACAACCTAAAGTGAAGCACTTCAACAATGGCGTGCTTGTTGCAATAGAGAATTGGTGTAACCACAAATGCACTCACTTGTTGCTCAAGTATGAAAACTGGTGGACTGCACTTCTAGTTTGGTGTCAGTTGGGGAATAGGGAAAATGTACTATTATATTTAGAAGTCATTGTGTTCATAAAGCTAGTTTTAGGGAAAAATGATGGGTTACATTCATCATTTACTCCCCTATTTTTCTTTAATTTTCTTTCAGTTTTCACTTTTATTTTTCCTTCTCATTTTTTCTTCATATCAAAACAATAGGTAGGATATTTCATGATAATCTCTTAAAATTTCAAACTTGTGAATGTGAAAAGAGATATTTTTGTCAATTGATTTTATGTTAATGAATAAATGAAACAAGGTCCTTAATTAGTATTTTGAACTCTTATGCTTTGCATCGATGGGGAGAAAATAACAGAGGAGAGAAAAGTGAGGTGGAAAATGAGGGAGGAGGGAAGTTTTCCCCCTGCTTGGATAGCAGAGCAAATGGGGAAAAGAGGAAAAGTGGGGAGGAAACCAAACTTTCTCTCCACAAGTGGAGAGATTGGGGGAAAAAATTTTGTTGCCTATGATTGCCCCTCCACCACACCTCCTACCCTTTAATTTAATCCTTTCATTTTTATATTAAATTTTATTTTTGTTTTGGTGATAAGATGGGGTAAAACCCCCTGGTTACATTAGAACTCTGCGAGGCTTTACAATGTCCATAATATCTTCCAGAATTTCCTCTGCTTCAAACAAGGCACTATCCCATACAATTCTCTTCTCATTAAAGTTACATCCCCACCCTTCTTACAGTAGATGTTGGATTTTATTAGAGAGTATATTAAATTTTTAATAGTTATTAACCTTGGATAATGTATAATTTATTTATTTTCTTTCATTATATCTGATTTTAAAAAATTATTCAGTGTTTATTTTTTTGACTTAGAAATAACTTTTTTGTTAAATTATTTGGTTTTAAATATAACTTTAATCATCTTAAATTATTTGATGTTAATATTAAAATATTATGTGGTAATTAATTTAAATTTAAATATGATTATTTTAACATAGGAGTAAGGGTATTTTAGTAATCAAATATTTACTCATTTTCTTTCCTTCACATATTCTCTCACTCATCCAAACAAGTAGAGTGATAACATTCTCTCCTTACTTTTTTCTTCTCTCCATTTTCTCTTTCATTTTTTCTCCCCCAACTTTTCTTCCCATCCATACGGAGGGTTAGGGTTTCCCATAGTAATACAAGTATGAAAATCGGCCTTCATTTGATCAAAAAGGTAATGGGCCGAATGTATGTGGGAATGGGTTCAGCAGAACGCATAATAATGCATATGGGCTATTAGCTTATGTTGTTACGTCTTACAATGTGGGGCCAATTCATTTTCTTAACACTTTAAGCCTTTGATTCAATTATACACATGACCCAACTAAACTTCGAATCCTTGTTGGGAGAGGTATTTATATTTAGTGACCAACAGCGCTTCAAAGAAATTTATGTTCAGTAGAAGGATACTTGTACTTAACAATAATATATATGTATGTCTATGATACACACACACACATCATCCAATGATTGTCCTTTTGAAAAAATATAAGAAATCAAGATGTTGTTTTAGGTTGCCAATCATTCTTGTTTCGCGTCTCTATTATTAGTTATATATATATATCTTAAGATCAAACAAAATATGGAAATAAGAGATAGGTTTAGTCATAATAGTTAATATAGATATAGATATTCATTGAGAAAATAATGAATGAATAAATAAATAAATAACTTAGCACAATGAAGTGGAAAATTAGTTAGGGCCTTGTAGCCCACTCATGATCCTTTAAATAAGAGAGAATAATATCTTATGGGTCTTATATGAAAAAAAAGAAAGAAAATCAGCCCCACTCTTTCTCATCATCGTGTGTCCTCTTGTATATTCGAAGAAAATTCTCTCCACATAACACTTGACTTGTTCTTCTTTTTCTTGTAATAATCGCTGATTAGTTATGTTATCCAGTTTATATTCAACAAAAAAAAATCTCTCCCTCTGCCGTATTTGATGGAGGGTTAACTATGTTAGAACCCGCTGACACCCAAGAAGGGGGTGAATTGGGTGTAAGATAAGAATCTTAAGAAGTTTGAAAATCTTTTTGCATCTTAGAGGAAGCAATAAATACAAAAGTAATGAATCATAAATCAACAGTTAATATATGCTGGAAATATAAGAGTTTAGGGAAGAAAGTATGCAAACTATAATTTATCCTGGTTAGGTCCAATCTGCGATAGCCTACGTCCAATCTCCAGGTTCCTCCGGAGATTTTCAAATCCACTATCTTCTTGTTTAATCTAGGCACAAGAAAAGACTTTACAATCTACAAGTCTAGCCGGCCACGTGTAAAGCCTTTTACAAATCTCTCACCGAGTTACTCCCCTTACACACCGTAAGGTTACAACCGAGTTACTCTCCCTTACACACCCCATAAGGATACAACTTTGATAATGAAAGATTATATTCAATCTTCTCTCTTAGAAGTGAATAGATGAATACTAAAGCACAATACAATCAATCACTCTCTCAAATACACATAATGTAGAAAACAGATAAGAACAAAGAGTGTTTGGGTCGAGATGGATAGCTTAGGATATGAGCATGTTTGTGTCATTGTGTTCTCGTTGTTTTTGTTGCTCTGCTAGAATCTTCTATATTTATAGAGTATTAGAATATGACCATTGTGAGTATTTCAACTTATCCATTGAGTCTTGTTCATTCGTTCGTCCATTTGCTTGAACTTGAAAACTAGCCGTTACGAATGTTGATGCTCTGCTTCTGTAAAGTCAACATTTGTCTCTTCTCATCATCTCTTCATAGTATTCCTGAAGAAATGCATTAAACACTAATATAATGAAGTGTTAGAGTGATTGGTAACAAGAAGAGTGAGTTTCATAATCATTCACATGATTTCTAAAAGCTTCAGTAGGTTGTTCTGTTCTCCTGGGAAGCATTACTCGAGTGGTCACTCGAGTAAGCCTGGGTCATTACTCGAGTGATCCTTCAAGTAATCACGTTCAAATTCTGGCCGAGAGTATTTCCAACTTCATTACTTGAGTGATCCCTCGAGTGATGCTTTCTTTTCATTTCATGTTACTCGAGTGCTCCCTTGAGTAATGTCACTCAAATCTTGGCTGAGAGCTACTGGATGATTTCTTCTCTGATTACTCGAGTGGTCACTCGAGTAATGTCTCAAATAACTCTGCAGATTACTTGAGTAATCCCATGAAATTCTTGATAGAAAGCTTATTAGAAATATTTTCTCACACATTACTCAAGTGGTCCCTCGAGTAAAGTTTAAAATAACTTTGCATATTACTCGAGTAGCTCCTTCAAGTGATCTCTTCATTTTGATTCAAAACATGGCTATATATCATCGGAAAGCTCTCATTTCCAACATTCCAATGCAACAATAATCAGCTCTAACTCGTTGTATACAAGAAGTTATGATCCAAAGAGTATCTATTATTCTTAAACAATCTCTGAAATCACGAGCAGCAACTTCCATATAGCACTGGTTTCATATAGCAAATTCCAGAAGGCATAGCTCTTAGGATATAACTTCAAATATGCCAAATTACTTATCCATGGAAAGCTCTTTGAGTCTACTTTCATATAGCACTAGTTTTGGCTCAATCTGATGTGTATTTTGAGAGTTATGTCCAAAATACCAAAGTTGTCATGGAGTATGACGGTGATTCATGTGTCAACTTCAATAGATCATATCTCCCTCATCTGAAAGTTTTTTAATGTGATCTTGGTGTCTATAGTTTGTGTTAGGAGTCTAGTTTCATATGTCACCAGTTTCAAATCAATCTAATGTGTGGTTAGAGAGATATATCCAAAATACCTAAGCTCTATCCTATCACACGAAAATAGAGCACAATAAAAATGCAGATCACTAGAGTGGTCACTCGAGTGATCATGTCCATCACTCAAGTAACCACTCGAGTGATGCCTTCCAAAATATGGCAAAGAGCCAAAACTCAAAGGAACACCTTAGGAAAGTTCCATAACTTCCATATAAGTTATCTTGGCTTTGAATTGACCCATTCCAACCTCCATATGATCAAAGAAATCTCCGGTATCACTTCTAATAGCTTGGATCTTGATATTCTCATGTGATCTTGTAAGTTCTTCCTTCTTCAATCTCTTTCTTCTTGTTTTTCCTCTTGATGATCATTCTTCATAATCCAACTAGATATCTTTTTGAATTGATAATCATTCTTCATAACCCAACTAGATATTTTCTTGAATATCTTTAATCTTCTTCTTTCTTTGCTTGACTAATCTTGAATCTTGGTATTACCATTAGATCTTACAATTTCTTCTTTCTTCAATCCCTTGCCTCTTGATTGTTTTCTTGATGATCATTATCCATTGATGAAGTATTATAAGCAAAATAATATCAACCTACCATCGGGTTTATAACTAATCTACAAGGTAAACAACATTAAATATAGTAGTTAGTCAATGTAAAAGATAAGTATATTATACAAACTTTTTGCTCATATTTGACATCATCAAAGCTATTCATATATTGAATATTCTCCCCCTTTTTGATGATGACAAATCCTTTAAGAAAAATATGTATGAATTATAAAAGCAAAGTAAGAGCAACATATTTTTCTTGCCTCTCTCCCCCCTTATTTGGCATCAACTAAAAGTTTGAAGTATAAAGAAGAAAGCAAATGAGGAATGTCATTCTCCCTATTAATCAAAATAAATGCATCAGGAAAACAAGTTTCTCTCCTCCGTTTTGAAAGTAGTTTCCTTTATAATTTGATGCAAATGAAAAAAAAAATTTCATGAAAACAAATTTGAAACAATTTGGAGAGGTTTTCAAGACAACTTTCATAATCAAGGATATGCAAAGTAAGCTCAAAATATAAAGAGAGGGTTTATAAATGCTCATGTAGTTTTTGAAAAATGATGAAGTGGTCCATTAAGTCTGTTGCTTTATTCTTTGGCAATGCTGGTTCATGATGTTGTGTTCACCATACTTCTATTGTCCAACTCTAATGTATATTTATGTTATTGCTAGGATTCTTTAATTGAGTTGAGCTTCTGTTTAGCATGCTTAATTCTCATTTGTATTGCCGTATGTATTTATCACTTTAAATGTTGCAGCCAATATATCTCCCTTGATCGATTATTAAAGCATATGTCCTCATAGTTGATATATGCTCCTTTTAGTGTATTGAGGAATGATCTAGCATAGAGCAAATTCTCCTGCTATAAGTAAAAACATTCTTGCAAGGAGAATGGTTAGAGCAATCAAGCATCAAAAGTTTCCTTTCTATAAAATGTCATTCTCCCTATTAATCAAAATAAATGCATAAGGAAAACAAGTTTCTCTCCTCCGTTTTGAAAGTAGTTTCATTTATAATTTGATGTAAATGAAAAAAAAATTCATGAAAACAAATTTGAAACAATTTGAAGAGGTTTTCAAGACAACTTTCATAATCAAGGATATGCAAAGTAAGCTCAAAATATAAAGAGAGGGTTTAGAAATGCTCATGTAGTTTTTGAAAAATGATGAAGCGCTCCATTAAGTCTGCTGCTTTATTCTTTGGCAATGCTGGTTCATGATGTTGTGTTCACCACACTTCTATTGTCCAACTCTAATGTATATTCATGTTATTGCTAGGATTCTTCAATTAAGTTGAGCTTCTATTCAGCATGCTTAATTCTCATTTGTATTGCTGTATGTATTTATCGCTTTAAATGTTGCAGCCAATATATCTCCCTTGATCGATTATTAAAGCATATGTCCTTATAGCTGATATATGCTCCTTTTAGTGTATTGAGGAATGATATAGCATAGAGCAAATTCTCCTGCTATAAGTAAAAACATTCTTGCAAGGAGAATGGTTAGAGCAATCAAGCATCAAAAGTTTCCTTTCTATAAAATGTCATTCTCCCTATTAATCAAAATAAATGCATCAGGAAAACAAGTTTCTCTCATCCGTTTTGAAAGTAGTTTCATTTATAATTTGATGCAAATGAAAAAAAAATTTCATGAAAACAAATTTGAAACAATTTGGAGAGGTTTTCAAGACAACTTTCATAATCAAGGATATGCAAAGTAAGCTCAAAATATAAAGAGAGGGTTTAGAAATGCTCATGTAGTTTTTGAAAAATGATGAAGCGCTCCATTAAGTCTGCTGCTTTATTCTTTGGCAATGCTGGTTCATGATGTTGTGTTCACCACACTTCTATTGTCCAACTCTAATGTATATTCATGTTATTGCTAGGATTCTTCAATTGAGTTGAGCTTCTGTTCAGCATGCTTAATTCTCATTTGTATTGCCGTATGTATTTATCGCTTTAAATGTTGCAGCAAATATATCTCCCTTGATCGATTATTAAAGCATATGTCCTCATAGTTGATATATGCTGCTTTTAGTGTATTGAGGAATGATCTAGCATAGAGCAAATTCTCCTGCTATAAGTAAAAACATTCTTGCAAGGAGAATGGTTAGAGCAATCAAGCATCAAAAGTTTCCTTTCTATAAAATATATGCAAATTAAGATCATGAAAGGAAAATATAAGAGTAACTCATCATCAAAACTAATTTAAAGATAACGAATTTAGATGAGTATGTTAAAATGATTTTCTTTCAATAAATGAGATGAGTTTTTAGGATATAAAACACAAGTGAATGTGAAGCTCCCCCTTAATGAATGCATGGCTTAAAAGAAAATCGTTGTGAATAATAAGTTAATAACTCTCTTGGATTTGTAAAATCATTAGAAATTTGTAGAGAGAATGAGTATGAAAATATGAAGATTAGAGAGAAATCAAGTTTTGAAAATAATGATGCTATTTAGGGTTTTAAGGCTATAACCCTGTATTACTTGAGTCATAACTCAAGTGTTCACTTTGAGTAATGCAACTCAGAGAATTTGAATTAAAGAATATAATACCTCACTTAAGTAATCTCGTAATCACTCGAGTCATAATCCTCTGCAGCCCATTGATGCATCGTGTCCTAGTCAATATTGAAAGATGTGATTGGTACTGAGGGATTCTGAAGCATAATCTTTGTAAGTACTTTAGGATACCAAGATGAGCTCGGAATAAGGCCTTGAAGTTCTGGTTGATCAAGTTACAGAGTTGCCTAATCTTGCCATTCACAGAAGTGATAAACTCAGCTTTGTTCATATCAAGCTTTATGTGATTGTGGAAGCTCTTCTCTCATATAGCCTTAGATAGATGGACCAAAGAATGAAGGACCAGGGAGACCAACTCTAGCAAAGTGTTGTATCTCATCTATCCTTGAAGCATTAGCTCCCATCCTTTATGCCTCTTGTGTTAACTTAGAGTGAGATTCAGACTTACTTGGAGTAATTGCAAATTACTTAAAGGTCTACTTGAAGTAATTGCAGATTACTTGAAGTAATTTCATATTACTTGGAGTAAGTCCAGTAGAAGTATATATATACCTCTTATTCTTTGACAGACATGATCTTTCCAGTATTCCTCTCCTCCTTGCTTATAATATAGGCCATTGTATGATAATTCTTCTCCATGAAGTGAGTGAAGTTGTTGGCCTTGTTCACCATAGCTCTAGTTTAGATGACCCATATAATTTTAGATAGAGCTAGGATGGTAGTTGAGAATCCTCATAGGCTCACAAAGCTTGATGATTCTGTGCATCTCAGTATCTTCCTCTAAAGATCTCTGTTGGCTCCATATCATAGTACAAATGTCTGATCACCTTGAAATGATAAGAAAGGTAGGTAGGCAACAAAGATTCATATTGGCTAAGTTTGTTCTTGGCCTTGAGCTACTTTGAGATGAATCTTGTTCTTGGCCTTGAGCTACTTTGAGATGAATCTCATCTAGGTTTACTTAAGAAATTTTCTTTCTCTTTCTCTTTCTCTGACTGCACCACTAGCTAGTTACTTGCTAATGATGAGGTGTCACTCGATTGATTACATGAGTGATACCATAGATTTAGCTTCTGTTCACACTACAACACTACTAGTCATGCATCGTCTGTTAGCCTCTGATCTTTGCATCCGAAAGTAGAGCATTTTGATTAACTCCTGCAAAATTATAAATATATGCTCTTTGGTACCCAATTTTCTCTTAAGTCCATACAGTATTAGACATTATAACTCTTGTGCTCTTATACAATTAAATCATATGATACTTGAGCAAAGAGTATAATAATCAACAAAGACCAGAATATAATTTTTCCTAATTAAATAAATACAAGCAATTGAATCATAGAGGATAACGAACCAAGAATGATGATTTTCAAAGATCAATGACAATCTGTAAATACATTTTATAAAAAATATGTCATTGATAAGATTTTCATGCAATCAATGTAAGTCAGATCAAAGAGAGTTGAAAATCTATTCATAATGGCCAACTGTTATGATATGATAAATCATGAATGAAATCAATTTTTCTAAGAATGATAATGAGATATGCAAATTCTTTCAAATCTCATATGTAATTTCAAATCATAACAATGCATTGTGAAATAGAGATTTTGAATATATGCAAAACTCATCTTTGAAATATGTTTATAATCAATGTTCATGTTGAAAATGGTGGAAGTCAATAGTTTAAATATACATATATCAGAAAGCTTCTCTTTGAAGTTCAACTAAGATAATATGTTAATCATCAAAGTTAACATGTTGGAGAAATTTCCAAAGAACAAGAGTCATATGGATAACCAAGAGGATTAGCTTGATCGACATATATGAGCATCATGACTTTGTTATTGGCCAAGAGATAATATTGACTCTTATGTCTTAAACATTCGAATTCAAGACACTAGTTACTCAGAGATATATGATATCAATGGTTCATGTATTTGAGTATAATAATTTATGAAGGATTAAGCATATACTCATTAGTCCAAATGACTAGAGTACTAGAATATCATCCTAGTAAGTTATTCCACTATAATGGTTAATGGATTAAGATTCAATGCACTAAAGAACATTCATAATGCTTAGAATAACATGGCCAACTAATGATTTATGCATTAGGCACAAGGCTTTCACATATAGAATTGTTTTCTAGGGAATACACTTGAAACTCAAATAAATAGAATGATTATGCACAATTTCACTTTTAGTCCATTTAGCAATCTAAAAATAATTTGAACACCATAAATGATTGATTGCTAATGGTATGCAATAATGAGCAAGTATTTATTACTCAATTTAGTTCATATAAGCAAAAGATATGAAAAGATATAAAGTAAGGATTAGATATCACCGTAATTTTCTTATCATTGCGATAGCTTGCTTGGTTTTGGTGAAATAATATTGATTTTCCTCCTTTGCACACACATCACCAAAATCCAAACTCTATAATTCAGTATCATCAAGATATGAATTTGTTTTGATGTGGCTATAGTCTTGAGAAGCTTTTTCTTATCCTACAAAACTGTATACATTCTTTTTCTTCATGGTATCCAACCTTGCTTGGATCCATTTCTCGTTAGCTTGTAGGAATCAAGATAAAATTCACATGCTTTAAGAATACAATCAATTCGAGGCAATTGAGCCTAATGAATTAAACATGTCTTTATGCATAAAATAAATATTTTCTTTTCAAATCATTATATATGCATAAAGAGTTAACCTGTTGAGCATTACAATCCCTTTATAAATAAATATATTAAGTAGCTTTTTAAGGGATGCGAAAACATAATTTCAAAACCATTTGCAATGCTCATTCCAAAGGTTCCAAAATATAAAACCTCAATGAATATTATAGACAATAGCATAGGAGGTTTTATCATTATGTACCTTTGCCTTAGATACTTGGAGGATTGCTTTTGCTTACCCATTGTATCTTTCTATGATGTTGATACTTTGAATATCTTGCTTTGGGTGTTGGCAACCTTCTGAATATCTTACTTTGGGTGTTGGCAGCCTTTTCTCAAAATATATAGACTCCAGGAGTCTTTTACTTGATGCTTGAGAGATCCTCCTTTTCTTGTTCTCTTCAAGATAGTTGAACGGTACTTTATGGTAGTCCATTATTGAGGTGGAACATGCTCCTTTTCTCCATTACCTTTCTTTGTGGTTAACCTTTGCAATTCCAGTAATGGGTGATCCGAGAGTTTTCCTAATTGATGTGAATCTCCATTTAGGTGCATTAGAAACTCTTGAAATCTTCTTTATTTTCTCAGTACCCTTTTGTCCATTCTTTCTAGAATCAATTTGCACACATGAAACACCATATGGACATTTTGCTACCCACTTTGCTTTGGGTCCTTGATTGTTAGCATTGGACTTTACTTGACTTTTCAGAACCCAAGCATATTTATTTCTCACATTAGAATTTCTTCTAATATAGCATGTGCGAGAAATGTGATCGGAATTACCACAATAATTGCAAATTGTATGATGATATGCATTATGAGATTTTATGCATATATTATGTCGGTCAAGAGAGTAAAAAATTGAATAAATTTCATTTGAACTTTCTTTCTTCCCAATAAACTATCCAGCATGATTGAAAACATTGTTGCTTTTCAGAATATATTCAATACTTGGTTGAAAAATACTTTTATGCAAACTTTGAAAATCAGTTTTTAAAATAACTCTAGAAGAATTAGAATTGTTTACCATATGTGCATCTTGAGCTCTAGAGGATGATCCATCAAATTCGTCCATAATGAGCTCTTCTTGTGAATCATCTTCCTCTTGTTCTTCTATGTTGACAAGATCATGGAAGTGTTCTATGATTTCTCCTTCATTGTCAACTTCCACTTATTCATGAATCGTAGTTATGCAGCTTGTAGTTTCACATGAATTGTCAACACTTTTAACTTCAACACAAATGTTAGAAGTATACATAAAATCAAGAGTATCCTGATAAGTAAAATATATGCATATTTATTTTCCCTTATATGATGATTTTATGGACGATATTTGCGTTTAATATAATAAATTTGGGTGTGATTGATAAATAAATATTGTTTTTGGAATAAACAACATTTAAAAAAATAATAATTAAAAAATAAAAAATAAAAGCACTGTAGCATGTCAACAGGCATTGTAGCAGCCGCCAGGGGGCACTGTAGCAGGTCAACGGCACTGTAGCACCCGCCAGATCACTGTAGCAGTACTGTAGCACACGTTTTTTTCCCCTATAAATAGATATCAATGCCAAGCTCAAAGGGGAAGAGAGGAAGAGAATCAGAGGTCCTTTTCTGACAATTAGAGGCCCTTCTGTTGACAAGGAGAGATCCTTTCTCTGACAGTTCTGAAAAAAGTGTGTTACTTTCTAGATTTACTTTCATACATTGTATCAATTCTTGCATGCCTCAATCTTGGAAGGCTTAGGATTTTATTACTTTTTGCATGCCTCCATCTTGGAAGGCTTAGGATCTTATTTTATTTTTGCATGCCTCTATCTTGGAAGGCTTAGGATTTTATTACATTTTTGCATGCCTCTATCTTAGAAGGCTTAGGATTGTATTACATTTTGCATGCCGCCTACATGGAAGGTTTTACCTCCTAAATGGACGGCTTGATTTCTTCATTTTTCATGCATATTTTAGTTGTATATTTATGTTTGAGAATTTAATATTCAAGTTTATACAGTATCTGTGAGGCTTTCATTCTAGCTTTATATAATGTCAATTTATTTTGGTTTTGTTTTTAATTTTATCATGAGCTAAATTTTCATTTTCCTAGGGTGATGACGTAACTTACTAATGACGGATTGAATATTAACTTATTAAATCTAGTTTGAATTTATCCTTCATGATTGAGTTTTAATTATTATTCTTAATGCTTTTGATTGGCTGGCCATCTTTTGAATGATTTCAATATACATGTTGAGACCGGAAGGAGATACATGTGTGTAGACCCTATAATTAAAACCATGACTTGCATATGAAATAGGAATATATCCATATGAGTTGTGTAGTCTTACTGACTTCCATAAATCTTAATGCATAATTAATTGCTTAAATTCATATAGGAATATATTGGATTAGCAATTGATTATAGAATTGCTTGACCTTGGAAGAGGCTAGTAATTAAATTAGGGAAACTCGACTATCAATCATGTGGAATAAATTGGGCTAGAATAAATAAGTGATTCAATCCGGAATTTGTTAAGTGAAATCTGACCCCTAGGGCTTTTTTCTCATATCTGCTTTTATATCATCTGCATTCATATTTAATTGTCTTTCTTTTATTTTGTACTCTCAATCACCAACTAATCGATCGACTAAATAGAGTTAAAATTGCTCATTTTGGTACTTAGTGAACAATCCTCGTGGGAACGATACTCTACTCACTTCTATATTACTTGATTACGACAGTGTACACTTGCACTATTTAATTGATCATCTGAACTCGTATCAAGTTTTTGGCGCCATTGCCAGGGATTATTGTCACTAATATCAATACCAAGTAATTTTAATACTAATTTGGTCTTCATATTACATTTGTTTTTCTTCTTGGTGTCTTGTGTTTCTTTTCAGGTTTTTGCTTAGTGTATGACCAGATCGAAGGAGACTGAACTATTGCCTTTTGATTCGGAGATCGAAAGAACTTGTTGAAGAAATCGAAGAGTTCGGAAGCAATCTACTTCAATCCTAAGCAATCCGATGTCAAATCCGGGGGGAGGAACAACAGATACCAAAACACTCCATGACTATGCAACACCAACTGTCATAGGGACAAATTCTGGAATCACGAGACCACCAGTAGCAGCTAACAACTTTGAAATCAAGCCAACAATTATCCAGATGATGCAAGCAAATCAGTTCGGTGGTTTACCAACAGAAGATCCTAATGCACACATAGCCAACTTCCTAGAAATCTGCAACACATTCAAGCATAATGGTGTTACTGACGATGCCATTAGACTTAGACTTTTCCCTTTCTCACTCAGGGATAAGGCTAAGAGTTGGCTACAATCATTACCAGTGGGAAGCATAACTACATGGGAGATCATGGCGCAGAAATTTTTGGAGAAATATTTTCCTTCAGCAAAAACTGCTAAATTGAGGAATGAAATTGCCTCATTTACCCAGCATGAACAAGAAAGCCTCTATGAAGCATGGGAAAAATACAAGGAGTTGCTACGAAGATGTCCTCATCATGGGTTACCAGATTGGTGGCAACTGTAAACTTTCTATAGTGGGATGACGCACATCTCCAGAATTCTTGTAGATGCTGCAGCTGGAGGATCTTTAATGGGAAAAAATAAAGATGATGCTTACAATCTACTTGAGGAGATGGCAGCCAATTCATATCAATGGCCTTCTGAACGTAGCAATTCAAAGAAAGTACTTGGAGTACACGAGCTGGATGTCCTCACAACTTTGTCTTCTCAAGTTGCATCTATATCCAAGCAAGTAGGATCATTGACAACCCAAGCAAATGTAATCAATACTCCTACGGAAGCTTGTGATCAATATGGAGGACCTCATGTGAGTACGCAATGTCAAGAAAGACACTCATTCATGTCGGAGCAAGCTCAGTTCATCGGAAATTAAACGAATGACCCATTTTCAAACACCTATAATCCAGGTTGGCGAAATCATCCAAACTTTAGTTGGAGGAATAATCAAAATGCATTCAAGCCACAAGGGAACTACCAGTAGCAAGCTTTTCAACAACCAAATCCAAAACAACAGAAAGTGAATTTGGAGGATGCACTGGCTCAACTAACCATGAATACATCTCAATTCATGGCTAGGACTGATGCAATAATCAAAAGCCAAGATGCCTCAATAAAGAACTTGGAGATCCAGATGGGCCAAATTGCAAATATACTGAATTCCAGGCAACCAGGAACTCTACCAAGTGACACTGAAAGAAACCTAAAAGAACATGTGAAGGCCGTTGCACTAAGAAGTGGGAAAGAATTGAAAGATCCTTTAATTAAAAAGAAGGATGAGGGTGAATAGAAAGAAGGTGGAGAAGAACAAAAGGAGGAAGTACAACAACAAAAGGAGGATGATGTGATACCAGGAAGAATAAGCTTTCCAGACAATCCTCCTCCATATGTACCACCAGTTCCATACCCTCAGAGACTCGCGAAGGTAAAGCTAGACAAGCAATTTGCAAAGTTTCTAGAGGTTTTCAAGAAGTTGCACATCAACATTCCTTTTGCAGACGCTCTTGCCCAAATGCCCAGTTATGCAAAATTCATGAAGGACATTCTTTCAAATAAGCGTAAGCTTGAGGAATTTGAAACAGTTGCACTTACTGAGGAGTGCAGCACTATTCTCTAAAAGAAATTACCTCTAAAGCTGAAAGATCCAGGAAGCTTTTGCATACCTTGCACCATAGGTCAATGTCACTTTGAAAGAGCACTTTGTGATCTTGAAGCAAGTGTAAACCTCATGCCTCTATCTGTCTACAACAAACTTGGTCTTGGAGAGGTGAAGCCAACCACAGTTTCATTACTTCTGGCGGACCGATCAATAAAGTATCCGAGGGGTGTCTTAGAAGATGTTCTGGTGAAAGTGGACAAACTCATATTCCCAGCTGATTTCATAATACTCGATATGGAAGAAGACTAAGAAATTCCTATCATTCTTGGGAGGCCATTCCTAGCAACTGGGAGAACATTAATTGATGTGCAACAGGGGAAGTTAACCTTGTGAGTTCAAGATAATCAAGTATCCTTCAACATTTTCAAGGATTTATCCTTCCCAGATGAAGGTGACACTTGCTACAGAGTTGATACATTGTCTAGTTGCACAAAAGACGTGGTGAATGAAATCTACATGGATCAACCATTAGCAATAGGAATGGTAGATGTATCAAAATCTACTAATCCTGAAGTCTTAGAGCAGATTAAGTACCTGGAAGTAAATTCCCCGATTTTTATCAAGAAATCATTTGAAGATCTGGGGGAAAGGCCGAGTAAGCCGGTACCATCAACGGAGAAACCACCAGTACTGGAGTTGAAAGTACTGCCATCCCACTTGAAGTATGCTTATCTGGGAGAAAATTCAACATTACCAGTAATCGTCTCAGCAGCTCTTACTCTCGATGAAGAAGAAAAGTTATTAAGAGTTCTAAGGGAGTATAAAGCAGCATTTGGATGGTCAATAGCTGATATAAGAGGGATTATTCCTTCAATTTGTATGCATAAGATCTTGATGGAGAACAACTACAAGCCAATAGTTGAGCACCAGAGAAGACTCAATCCGAATATGAAGGAGGTGGTGAGAAAGGAAGTAATAAAGTGGCTAGATGCTGGCATAATCTACCCAATTTCTGACAGTCAATGGGTAAGTCCAGTTCAAGTTGTGCCAAAGAAAGGTGGAATGACAATAGTACCCAACGAGGAAAATGAATTGATTTCACAACGAACGGTGACTGGATGGAGAGTGTGCATCGACTACAGGAAGCTCAATAAAGCCACCAGAAAAGATCACTTTCCTCTGCCATTTATAGATCAGATGCTTGACAGACTTGCTGGAAAAGCCTATTATTGTTTCTTGGATGGGTACACAGGATATAATCAAATTACAATTGCACTGGAGGATCAAGAAAAAACAACTTTTACATGTCCATATGGTACCTTTGCCTTCAGAAAGATGCCATTTGGTCCATGTAATGCACCAGCGACATTTCAAAGGAGTATGATGGCGATCTTCTTAGACATGGTAGAAAGGTTCATTGAGGTGTTTATGGATGATTTTTCAGGTTTTGGAGAATCATTTGATCATTGTCTTTCAAATCTGGCAAAAGTCTTGCAACGTTGTGTGAAGACAAACTTGTTTCTAAATTGGGAGAAATGCCATTTCATGGTGAAAGAGGGAATTGTTCTGGGTCATAAGGTATCTGATCGAGGCATTGAAGTGGACCGAGCTAAGATTGAAACAATTGAAAAGCTACCACCGCCCTCCTCAATCAAGGGTATTCAAATTTTTTTGGGACATGCTGGCTTCTATAGATGATTCATCAAGGACTTCTCAAAAATCACAAAGCCACTTTGCATGCTGTTGGAGAAAAACACTCCCTTTGTGTTTAATAAGGAGTACTTATTAGCCTTCCAAACTCTAAAAAGTGCCTTGACTACTGCACCAGTTATCATAGCTCCAGATTGGAATCTTCCATTCGAGATGATGTGCGATGCAAGTGATTATGCAGTTGGAGCTGTTTTAGGCCAAAGAAGAGATAAGATCTTTCATGCTATCTATTATGTGAGCAGAACACTCTCAAAAGCACAGCTGAATTATGCAACAACAGAAAAAGAGCTCCTAGCAGTAGTGTTTGCATTTGACAAATTCAGAGCATACTTGATCGGGTCAAAGGTCATTGTCTGGACAGACCACTCAACAATCAAATACCTGATTGAGAAGAAAGATGCTAAGCCCAGACTGATCAGATGGGTATTTTTACTACAAGAATTTGACTTGGAGATCAAAGACAAAAAAGGGACCGAGAATCTCATTGCAGATCATCTTTCTCGGTTAGAACCACCTGAACGAATGAAAGAATCACCAATCCAGGAGAATTTCCCAGATGAGCAACTTTTTATCATGCAGTTACAACCTACTCCGTGGTATGCCAATTTTATGAATTATTTGGCAAGCATAGTAATGCCTTATGAACTTTCTAAAGTACAAAAGAAGAAGTTTCTAGCTGATGTAAGGCATTACTTTTGGGAGGATCCGTTCTTATATAAACAATGCCCAGATCAAATTATCAGGTGACGTGTTCCTGAAGAAGAAATGGTCAGCATCTTAAATCACTGCCATTCATCCTCATATGGTGGTCATTTTGGAGCAAATAGAACATCTACTAAAGTCCTTCAATCAGGATTTTACTGGCCTACACTCTTCAAGGACACTCACAAAATTGTGGCAACTTGTGACAGATGTCAAAGAACGGGAAATATCTCAAGGAGACATGAAGCCCCTTTAACTAACATCTTAGAAGTTGAGCTTTTTGATGTATGGGGGATCAATTTTATGGGGCCTTTTCCATCTTCATTTAGCAATCAGTTCATTTTAGTAGCTGTTGATTATGTCTCCAAGTGGGTTGAAGCAGCTGCCTTTCCTACAAGTGATTCTCGTGTGGTTGTGAAGTTCTTGAGGAAGAATATTTTTACAAGATTTGGAGTGCCTAGAGCTATTATCAGTGATGGAGGAAAGCATTTTTGCAATTAGCAGCTTAAGTCAGTATTGACTAAATATGGAGTAACTCACAAGGTTGCAACTCCATATCATCCACAAACTAGCGGGCAGGTGGAAATCTCAAACAGAGAACTAAAGTGGATCTTAGAGAAGACAGTGAATTCCAACCGGAAGGACTGGGCTCAAAAGTTAGATGATGCACTCTGGGCTTATAGAACTACCTTCAAGACACCAATTGGTACATCCCCATATCAATTGGTCTACGGAAAAGCATGCCATCTTCCAGTAGAAATGGAGCACAAAGCATATTGGGCAGTAAAAGCATTAAATTTTGACTTAAAGGTAGCTAGTGAGAAAAGGCTTCTCCAACTCAATGAGCTTGAAGAATTCAGACAACAAGCTTATGAAAATGCAAAGTTATACAAGGAGAAGACAAAAATGTGGCATGACAGAAGAATTTTGAGGAGAGAGTTTTCACTAGGACAAAAAGTGCTTTTATATAACTCAAGGTTAAAGCTCTTTCCAGGAAAGCTGAGATCAAGGTGGTCAGGTCCTTTTACTGTGATTCAAGTATGGCCATATGGAACTGTGGAGATTCAAGATGGTGATCGAAAATTTAAAGTGAATGGGCAAAGGCTCAAAGAATACAATGAAGGTGCACTCAACACTTTGAAATCTATCATCATGTTTGAGGAACCAACAGGTAAGTCCTCAATCTAGTAATTTGTTTTTCTTGAATTTTTTTTTAAAAAAAAAGAAAAAAAAAGAAATTTTTTTTTGTTGTTTAATTTTTTTCTAGCTAAAGACGTTAAAGAAGGGCGGCTATTTGGGAGGCAAACTCAAAACTTCTTTCCTACTCTCTCAATTTTCTTACCCACTCTCTTATTTTTCTTTCCCACTCTCTCAATTTTCTTTCCTACTCACTCATTTCTTTCCTACTCTCATTTTTCTTTCCTGCTCACCGAAACACACTACACTACATTGAGCATTTTAGGTTTCACCATTTTCATTTTAAGTTGCCATGGAGGAATCTCTTGTAAAGCTTAAGAACAGGTTCCCCACTCTTCCCAAAGATGTGCTCAGGAAGATCTATAATAGTCGACTTGAAAGGATGAAGATATTCAATTGTTTGGGCCTTCCTGTGGATGTACGTTGGATCATTGAAGCTAAGGTACGTTTAGCAGGTGAGATTCATAATTCATTTGTTAAACCTTTGCCAGGAATGGGAAGAAGTTCTTACTCCAAAAAGAGAAGAGCTAAAAGAATGAATGTCTGCTATAAATGTGCAAGGTGGACATGTGATCAGCGCTGTAGGAGTAAAGGTATGGTTTCTATAAATCGAGAAGATAAAATCAAATTTATAAAGGATGGACTGAGTAAGGAGTCACTGGATGATATCATTCAAACTCTTGAGACGCATCCGAAAGGTGATGTTCATCGTATTCTTCTCGATTTAGCAGACATATTCAACAGAGAAAAAGAGCGCTATTGTCTTGGGAATCTGACCTTAAAAGACCCTGTTTGCCAGTTTATAAGAAAACTGGATGGGAAGCAAATCCTCGATTCATAGAAAGCGTTTAAGCCGTTTCTGGACGTAAAACCAGAAGAAGATGTGAGCCAAAATCACAACTACTGTACATAATCATGCTTGTGTTTAATTTGTTTTGTCTTTTTCATAGCTTTTGTCTAATATTTCTTATCTTTTCGGTAGCTTTTGTCTACTCTACTGTATCTTTTGACTTTCTTTTCTCTTTTTGTTTAATTTCTTCACGTAATGGCCCACCAGTCATTTGTGTTGGAAATTTTTTCAAACCTCGTTGAAAAATGAGTAATTTGTGTGATTTTGTTGTTGTTGTTTTAGTATTATATATATATATATGTACTCTTTCATTTGTAAATATGCACACTTCCATTTGTAAATATGAATTCTTCCTCTTGTAAGCGTACATTGTCCGAGAGAAACAAAGAGAAAAAGGGTATCACACAAAAATGTAGATTTACATCTATTTGCATTTTTGGTGAAAATGATTTGGGCAACAAAGGAGAGTTTATAACAGCAGCAAACGAACTTGGAATTGCATTAGCTGCCAAAAAAATCAACTTTGTGTACGGGGGAGGCATCCAGGGCCTAAAGGGAAGAATGGCCATTTCTGCATCCATGAATGGAAGCAAGGGTTTAAGTGTAAGGGTGAAGGAGTTGGAAGATCACATTTTTTTCTTAGGACAAGAGTTACAGGTTTCGAGCTTGCCTGAACGGATATGAGTAATATTCTACCATGCTCAAGCTTTTATTGCTCTACCCGGTGGTTTGGAGACATTGGATGGCATTTCTAGTGTTGCATATTGGGCTAAGTTAAACTATTACAAAAAACCATTAGGATTGTTAAATGTTAATGGTTTTTATGATAATCTGTTGTCTTTTCTTGATCATGCTATAGAAACAGTATTCATACCCCAAGCGACTCGCCACTCCATAATTGCTGCACCAACTGCTGATCAGCTGCTTGATCAAATGCAAACCTATGAACCTAAATCAGATCTACTCATCAAGCAAATAAGTGGGCAATCTTCAGATAGCAGTCAGAAGCAGAACCCAGATACCACTCTTAGGTTGTAACTTTCCTTAATCTCTTGGTTTTACTTTATTGTGTGTTTGTGTTAAAAAAAACCTCCTATGAGCTTTAGAAGACATTGGGGACAATGTCTGATTTAGGTTGGGGGAGGAGAAAAAAAATAATTTTTGTTTTTCTTTTGTTAGTTAGTAAAACCATTAGATGCATGGGGTGTGAAAAAAAATGGCAGAGTAAGGTGTTATTCTTAACTCCTGAGACGCATTTCATTAGTTGCATTTTTTTTATGTTTTTCAAAAAAAAAAAGTAAAAAAAAAAATTCATCATCTTGTTCAAGTGCTTTGTAATGATCTTAAGAAGTATATAAGGTTTAAGTATGGATCAATTGAATTTAGAGATTTTATAGCATGAATGAACAACTGATTGTTGCAATTGGTGATGAATTTTGAGATTGAATGAACTGAGTTTAAAAATTCCTAGCCGTGAGCTTCTGAACCTATAATGATTATTTCTCTTGTGTGTGATATTCACCTATTAAGTTGTCACTCTAGAACTTGCTTTAAATCTGGTTGAAATTACATCTCACATGCACATTCAAAAATGATAAAGGCATTCATTTTCTTTAGCCAGAGCCAAATAGCCAACCTTGCAATTATACCGTTGATAAGCCCCTTTGAGCCTAATTGATTGTTTCTTTGTTTTCAATCCCTTAACATGTATTTTAATGATATATCAGGTGCTTTTACCTTATTTGGAAGATTAGTGGAGCATTTGAAATTTTTGTGAAATGGGCTTTTGACAAAGTGTGGGGGTGTATCTATCATCAACTTTACAGTTGCAATTTGAGAGAAACACTTACCCTTGAACACTTGAGAGATTGAGAGAATGAGCTACAAGTACGAACTCGGTTTATTCATTTTCAATTAAAGTTACCAGTTTATATTTTCATTGATTTATTAATACTATGATCTCTTTATTTTTCAATTGTGTTCTTACTTATGACCTGACACTTCTAATTTTGTTGGAATCACTTATTATTTACTTCTTGTCCGAGGACGTCCAAGAGTTAAGTGTGGGGGAATTTGATAAGTAAAATATTTGCATATTTATTTTCCCTTATATGATGATTTTATGGACGATATTTGCGTTTAATATAATAAATTTGGGTGTGATTGATAAATAAATATTGTTTTTGGAATAAACAACATTTTAAAAAATAATAATAAAAAAATAAAAAATAAAAGCACTGTAGCAGGTCAACGGCACTGTAGCACCCGCCAGATCACTGTAGCAGTACTGTAGTACACGTTTTTTCCCCTATAAATAGAGATCAATGCCAAGCTCAAAGGGGAAGAGAGGAAGAGAATCAGAGGTCCTTTTCTGACAATTTGAGGCCCTTCTGTTGACAAGGAGTGATCCTTTCTCTGACAGTTCTGAAAAAAGTGTGTTACTTTCTAGATTTACTTTCATACGTTGTATCAATTCTTGCATGCCTCAATCTTGGAAGGCTTAGGATTTTATTACTTTTTGCATGCCTCCATCTTGGAAGGCTTAGTATTTTATTTTATTTTTGCATGCCTCTATCTTGGAAGGCTTAGGATTTTATTACATTTTTGCATGCCTCTATCTTGGAAGGCTTAGGATTGTATTACATTTTGCATGCCGCCTACATGGAAGGTTTTACCTCCTAAATGGACGGCTTGATTTCTTCATTTTTCATGCATATTTTAGTTGTATATTTATGTTTGAGAATTTAATATTCAAGTTTATACAGTATCTGTGAGGCTTTCATTCTAGCTTTATATAATGTCAATTTATTTTGGTTTTGTTTTTAATTTTATCATGAGCTAAATTTTCATTTTCCTAGGGTGATGACGTAACTTACTAATGACGGATTGAATCTTAACTTATTAAATCTAGTTTGAATTTCTCCTTCATGATTGAGTTTTAATTATTATTCTTAATGCTTTTGATTGGCTGGCCATCTTTTGAATGATTTCAATATACATGTTGAGACTGGAAGGAGATACATGTGTGTAGACCCTATAATTAAAACCATGACTTGCATATGAAATAGGAATATATTCATATGAATTGTGTAGTCTTACTGACTTCCATAAATCTTAATGCATAATTAATTGCTTAAATTCATATAGGAATATATTGGATTAGCAATTGATTATAGAATTGCTTGACCTTGGAAGAGGCTAGTAATTAAATTAGGGAAACTCGACTATCAATCATGTGGAATAAATTGGGCTAGAATAAATAAGTAATTCAATCCGGAATTTGTTAAGTGAAATCTGACCCCTAGGGCTTTTTTCTCATATCTGCTTTTATATCATCTGCATTCATATTTAATTGTCTTTCTTTTATTTTGTACTCTCAACCACCAACTAATCGATCGACTAAATAGAGTTAAAATTGCTCATTTTGGTACTTAGTGAACAATCCTCGTGGGAACGATACTCTACTCACTTCTATATTATTTGATTACGACAGTGTACACTTGCACTATTTAATTGATCATCTGAACTCGTATCATATCCCAAATATGTAACGCCCCAAATTTCAATTAAGGGCTAATGACGATTATTGTGAATAATTTTGTGAATCAAAATGGATTTGAGATCTGAATTATTATTGAAAATGCCCAACACCCTGTATTTTAGGATAATTATGTGGCAAAATAATTATTAGGCTAAATATAGGGGTAAATGGCGATTAATGAAGGAATTGATTAATATGGCAGCCTAACACCCTGTATTTTAATTAATATGCCACAATCAAGGAGAAATTGAAAGAATGGCCATAATTTAGTGATTAATGAAGGAATTGATTACTAACTAAGAGAAATAAGAAATGTAATTAAATGACTAATGGAGGGGTTAGAGTAACTAATTTGGTTGATTACTTTATGATAGGAAATCAAATTCTGACATGTGGCAAGTGGTTAGGAAGAGAGAGGCTATTGGAAAGTCAAATCTTATTTGTTTATCATTTTCTCTCTCTCCTTCCCTCTCATTTTTGGCTAGAGCATGGAGGTATGGGCAAGCATCATCATTTCACCTTCCTCCACACTCTTCTCTCTCTCTCTCTCTCTCTCTCATTTTTCTCTCTTCAAGCTAACAATTCATGCAGCCATGGCAGCCTAGAGGAAGAAGAAGAACTTTGTGTAAAAGGTGAGCTTTTGACCCTCTTAATGGTTTCTAATGGAAAAACTCTCTTCTATAAACTTGTTTCTTGTGTTGAGAGCTTCAATTTCATGGTTTTAGATTTGTCATTTGGTGGTGTTTGAGCTCTCACAAAATGTTGGACTTGGGTGAATCAAGGAATTCCTTTGGGGAAAGTTGTAGAGGTGAGTAAGACAAACCTTTTCATATAGGTTTTGTAGCCATTGGTTGAGTTTGGATTTTCTGGAAATTTTTCCTTGAATTTCAAGAATGAGGGTCATTGTGTTTTTGGCGTGGTTTTGTCATGGAAATGGTGCCTTGTTTAGTGTTTTGAATGAATAGAATTGATTTGAAGCTTAAAAGTAAAGCTTGGCAACTTTACGTTTGGTTGTGTATTGGTCAAAGTAGGGCATGGTGATAGGTTGTGATTTTGGTCATTTTGAGGTTGCCATTGTGTTCTTTGTGAGAAATTTTATGGGAATAGGTTTGGTTATTGATTTTAGAGTCATTGGACACTTTGGTAGAAAATTGGAAATCTGTCAAGTGTGAATTTTGTTCTGGGCAGTCAGTTTGCACGAACATTTTGATTGACCAAATGGTGTTGAACAATTCTGAAACTTTTTAGTCTTAAATTTCACATCCTAAGATTCAAAATGGACACATAATTCATGTCATTTCGCTTTATGAACTGAGAGTTATGCTTTGCCAAAGTTTAGGACAAAAATTGGACTCTGTTTTGGAGCAGTATTGAGTTTTGTGTAATTCTGGAATTTTGTGATGATTTATAGTTATGGTCCATATTTTTCCAATAAAGAAGACTTAAATACCTTTTATTTGGCTTTGAAATCACCTCATTTCAATTTTTCTAGAATTAGTTATGATTTTTGAAAGTTTAGCCAAGAATCAGGGAATTTCTTGGCCGCCCCCAAGGTGGCTGGCCGTGGCCCATGGTGGCCAACCGCGGCCAATGACCTTCTAACCATATTTTGGCCGTGGCCCAAGGGTAGGCTGGCCGTGGCCAACCCTTGTGTTTCAGCACTTTGAGTTTTTGAAAAGTGATCTTCAACCTATTGTTTCCTAACCCTTTAGGGCTTTTATTAGAGGCATTTGTAGCCTCTTGAGGGTCAATTATGATAACCAAATTAAGTGTTATGAAGTGGATTAAGTCATGGAATAGAGTATAACTCTTCGTCCTTAATTATGATTCTAGGATTTGACATTTGCCCTATTCGGAAGAGACCGGTGCCAGAATACGCCCGGAAGGACCAAGGTAGTTACTCTTCTCTCATGTTGTGTATGATACTTGGTATGCATATTTACCATTGTGAATTTGTTATCGGCCATAGGGCATTACAGCACGAGCAGTTCAGCGTGAGCCATCGTAGGGGGGCAATGCTTATGATACCTACCCCGACCGTTGTATTTGCCGTTGTAAGTGTCGAGGCTGCGTTATGGAATAATGGATTCCTGTTTGAGTATCCATCCCATGGGGCTGCGTGTTATGAAATATTTTATATAGATCCTAGCTGTGGTGATATATGTGATACGTTCATGTGGATGTGCAATAGGGGGTGGTGCCTATGATACCTACCCCGACCGTTGCAACTGTTGTTGTAATTGCTTTGTATTGTATAGATGATTTACTTTCATACTTTGATGTTGTGCGTATTATGAATGATTTGTTACTACGGGGATCCCTTAGAATCTCACTCTCCCAAAAACAATTTTTAGACAAGGCCGAAGGATCTAAAAGAAAGCAGGTGACGAAGAGTGGATGAAGCTTCAGGCATGGAGTTACTTATTTTTGTTTTGGTTATCATAGTTTGATTTTAGATATTTTGTTGGGAAACGATTGTATATATTGGATTTATGGTTTAGGATTGTGTAATCCCTTAGTAAGGGTATTGGATTATTGGCAATTATGCCTTATAAAATCCTTGATTAATAGAACCCAAGTATGTCGGGAGTTTACATTGCACTCTGATATGTATAAATGGAATCGAATTGTACAGGCCATTTGTGTGTTGATTGTTGATGTGAGACCATTGTTGAATATATTTTAGAAAATTTTTTGCAAGTCCGGTTTTGGGAAAATGAATACTTTATTAAGTCCCAAATCGTATTATGGTCTCTAATTCAACCTAATCACGTTATTATGAACTTAATCTCAGCCTTGGTTGTGATGAGGGTTATAAAATATCTCTAGCAGTAGAGCAAAATCTAATTTTCTCAAAATCATTTTTGGTTAAAGCGCTATACAGAATTTTCATTGCTCTAATGTTCAATGAAAACATTTTCTGTTCTCTTTCTGTCTAATCCTTTCTCGGTTTGAAATCAAAGGCATTTGTAAAAACATTCCACATATCAAAATCATATGCTTTTATAAAACTAGTCATTCTAGCTTTCCAAAACAAAAATCAATATCTTTCAACATAGGTGTAATTGTATAGTCAAAACCTTCGGAAAGCATATAACACCCAAAATCAGCCATTATAAGCTCTTGAGACAGTTAAGTCCTTTAAACAAAAGTCTAGCTCTGATACCAAATGTTAGAATCTGCTGACACCTAAGAGGGGGTGAATTGGGTGTAAGATAAGAATATTAAGAAGTTTGAAAATATTTTTGCATCTTTGAGGAAGCAATAAATATGAAAGTAATGAATCATAAATCAACAATTAATATATGCTAGAAATATAAAAGTTTAAGGAAGAGAGTATGCAAACAATGATTTATCCTGGTTCGGTCCAATCTGCGATGGCCTACATCCAGTCCTCAGGCTCCTCCTGAGATTTTCAAATCCACTATCTTCTTGTTTAATCCAGGTACAAGAAAAGACTTTACAACCCACAAGTCTAGCCGGGCACTTGCGAAGCCTTTTACAAATCTCTCACCGAGTTACTCCCCTTACACACCGTAAGGTTACAACCAAGTTACTCTCCCTTACACACCCCGTAAGGATACAACTTTGATAATGAAAGATTACAATCAATCTTCTCTCTCAGAAGTGAATAGATGAATACTAAAGCTGTAATATCATAAATTGGGATTAAGGGTTAATAACTTTAAAGTGATGTAATTAATGATAATTAAGCACTTTTGAAGTAAATTGTATATTGTGATGTCAAATGTGTTTGATAGATGATGATAGATATGTCATGGCAATCAGGGGTAAAATGGTAATTTGCTAACCGATTGGTCAGTTACTGAAGAGAAAACTCCTTAGTAATCAAGATCAATGGCTAGGATTGAAAGAACAAGAGGTGGAATTAAGTGTGTAAGAGAGTATATGAATTCATAGAAGGGTGTATGAGATTGTGCCATATGTTCAAATGTGAGCCATTGGATTTGAAGTCAAAAAGTCAAATGATTTTTCCCTCTCTCTTCCCTTGTCAAGTCGGTTGTGTGTGTGTAGGTGTGACGGGAAGATTTCATCATCGTCCTCTCATTCTCTCATCTTTCTCCTCACTTCAATTTCCGTCCCAAGCTAGCCAAGAAAGAGAAAGAGAAAAGCTTGGTTTTAGGTAAGTGAATGCCTTCAAATGCCTATCTTATGTTTATTAAAGTTGTTCATGGTGTTGAGGGCTTCCTTGCCATGCTTCCTTGCCATGCTTTCAGACTTTTGATTTGTGGTGTGTGGAAACTTGAGGGAATTCGAAAGTAGAAGAATCCAGGGTTTGATTTCAGCAAATTGAAGAATTGTGTATTTATGGTATTTTAGTATATTTGTCATGACTTTTGGTTAAGTTTTATACATTCTGGAATTGTACCCTAAATATGATGTAAAGTGGAATGTAGGATTTGGATAGAGTGTCACTGTTCAATTGGTAGGTTGTGATATTTTAGGTTGGTTGGGATTGATTTGAAGTTGAATGAGGAAGTTTGGTAAATGGTGGTTTTGGGAGATTTTGTAACTTAAAGATGAGAATGTGTTGTTTGAGTGGGAATTTGGTTGTTTTGGGATTACCAATGGGTTTCTTTTGATATAAGGAGTGAGAATGCGTTTTAGAGCAAGTTTTAGGATCATTGGTAGCCAATTGGTCAATTCTGGAAAACCATATCAGTTGCTGCGATTTGGCATCTGATAGGCATCACTCGAGTGAGGGAGGATCTCACTCAAACACGACATGAAATTCTAGGAATTTTGGTTAAGTCTTTAGGCAGAAACCGCGAGCACACTTCCTGACTTACGAGTGAGATATGATCCTGCTCGAGTGAGTATGGGCATGCTCGAGTGAGGTCTTGCCTGGAAGTAGTCTGTGCTCTCGGCCAAACACTCTTGGTGTTGCACTTCTTGGTGCTCGAGTGCATTTAAGGTCATTGCTCGGGTGCAACCTCTTGTGCTCGAGTGAGTGTGAGAGATATTTTGAGTATTTGCTCTTGGGCAAACACTTTCTGTGTCTCACTCGCTGGGACTCGAGCACAACTGAGGGCATCACTCGAGTGAGGTGGTTATCACTCGAGTGAGGCAGCCCAAAATTGGTGTTTTACATCCGAAAAAGGTATCTTCTGGGTAGTTTCTTCTAACCCTTTGGGGATATGTTTAGGCCTATTATAGCCACCTAAAGAGTCTAAATGATAACCAACATAAAGTATTACGAGATTTGGAAACTTGGAAAAGAGATTGACTTATTGTCCCTATTTTGGTTATAGGATTTGATATCTGCCATCCTCGTGAGCCCACTGAGCCAGCAAACGTCAGAAAGGAACGAGGTAGTGACTTTTCTTTTATATCATATATGATGCATTGTATATGTGTTATATCATTGATTTGTGATGAATCATATGCTGTGACATTTGTGTATATGCGTAAGCTCCGTCATACCAATAGTCCCTGAGTAGCTAACAATAGATCAGGTAAGGGTTGTGTGCCTTCTCGGCGGGGAAAGGGGATGAGGATAAGGTGTGACTTTGTGATTATGTGAAAAGCCGATAGGCTATTTGTGAGGGCCGATGGGCCAATTGTGTAAGCCAGATAGCTATATGAGCTATAAGGCTATGTGTATATACTGCCATGCCAATAGTCCCTGAGTAGCTAACAATGGTTCAAGTTAGGACAGTGTGCCTTCCCGGGGAGAAAGGGGATGAGGGTGGAGTGTGATTTGTGTTGCTGCTGCTGTATGATGATTTGCTTACATGCTGTGTGCTTATGTGTGGTATAAATGTTTTGTTACTACTGGGATTCTCTTGAATCACATTCTTTCCTTTAACTAACCTTTCAGACAAGGCAAGTGGCTCCAAGGAGAAGCACACGACTCGGAGTGGTTAGAACCCCGTAGGGACATTTCCTTTTGGATACGTTGGTTAAACATGTTGGATAGATATCTTGTAAATTATTTTTGGGTTGTAATTAGTTGCTAAATATAGTTGTGTAATCCACTATATGGGAATTGTAAACCTTATAGGGAATAAATGGAACCCGGGGGTTGCCGGAATTGCTATTAGATATTCTGATATGAATGAATGTAAATTAACTGCACATGTGATTATATTCGATAATTGAAATCGAGACCGGAATAGGAAAGAAGTTTTGAAAATTTTGTAAAGTTCCTACTACTTAGTGGGTGTTTTAATGAGTTTTGAACTATCCGACGGTTTCTAACCCCTTTTTACTATGCGTTATCGAATCTTAATTACGCTAATTAAGGCAGGGGGTTACAAAAGCACAATACAATCAATCACTCTCTCAAATACACATAATATAGAAAATAGATAAGAACAGAGAGTGTTTGGGTCGAGATGGATAGCTTAGGATATGAGTACGTTTATGTCGTTGTGTTCTCATTGTTTTTTTTTGTTGCTTTGCTTGAATCTTCTATATTTATAGAGTAGTAGGATATGACCATTGTGAGTATTTCAACTTATCCGTTGAGTCATGTTCCTTCGTTCGTCTGTTTGCTTGAATTTGAAAACTAGCCGTTATGAACGCTGATGCTCTACTTCCGTAAAGTAAACATTTGTCTCTTCTCATCATCTCTTCATTGTATTCCTGGAGAAATGCATTAAACACTAATATAATGAAGTGTTAGAGTGATTGGAAACAAGAAGAGTGAGTTTCATAATCATTCCCATGATTTCCAAAAGCTTAAGTAGGTTGTTCTGTTCTCCTGGGAAGCATTACTCGAGTAGTCATTCGAGTAAGCTTGGGTCATTACTCGAGTGATCCTTCGAGTAATCATGTTCAAATTTTGGCCGAGAGTATTTCCAACTCCATTACTTGAGTGATCCCTCGGTTAATGCTTTCTTTTTATTTCATGTTACTCAAGTGCTCCCTCGAGTAATGTCACTCAAATCTTGGCCGAGAGCTACTGGATGATTTCTTTTCTGATTACTCGAGTGGTCACTCGAGTAATGTCTCAAATAACTCTATAGATTACTCGAGTGATATCTTCGAGTAATCCCACGTAATTCTTGACAGAGAGCTTACTAGAAATATTTTTTCACACATTACTCAAGTGGTCCCTCGAGTAAAGTTTCAAATAACTTTGCATATTAATCAAGTAGCTCCTTCAAGTGATCTCTTCATTTTGATTCAAAACATGGTAAATTATATATCATCGGAAAGCTCTCATTGCCTACATTCCAATACAACATAAATCAACTCCAAAATCTTTGTGTACAAAAAGTTATGATCCAAAGAGTATCTATTATTCTTAGACAATCTCTGAAATCACGAGCAGTAACTTTTAGAAGGCATAGCTCTTAGGATATAAATTCAAATATGCCAAATTACTTATCCATGGAAAGATCTTTGAGTCTACTTTCATATAGAACTCGTTTCAGCTCAATCCGATATGTATTTTGAGAGTTATGTCCAAAATACCAAAGCTGTCCTGGAATGTGATGGTGATTCATATGTCAACTTCAACAGATCATATCTCCCTCATATGAACTTCTTTTAATGTGATATTGGTGTCCATAGTTCGTGTTGGGAGTCTAGTTTCATATGCCATAGGTTTCATATCAATCCAACATGTGGTTAGAGAGATATACCAAAAATACTGAAGCTCTATCCTGTCACACGAAAATAGAGCACAATAAAAATGTAGATCACTAGAGTGGTCACTAGAGTGATCATGTCCATCACTCGAGTAACCACTCAGTGATGCCTTCCAAAATATGGCAGAGAGCTAAAACTCAAAGGAACACCTTGGGAAAGTTCCATAACTTCTATATAAGTTAACTTGGCTTCGAATTGACGTATTCCAACCTCCATATGATCAAAGAAACCTCTAGTATCACTTCTAATAGCTTAGATCTTGATATTCTCATGTCATCTTGCAAGCTCTTCCTTCTTCAATATCTTTCTTCTTGTTTTTCCTTTTGATCATTCTTTATAACCCAACTAGATATCTTCTTGAATTGATGATCATTCTTCATAACCCAACTAGATATTTTCTTGAATATCTTCAATCTTTTTCTTTCTTTGCTTGACTAATCTTGAATCTTGGTATTACCATTAGATCTTACAATTTCTTCTTTCTTCAATCCATTGCCTCTTGATTGTTTTCTTGATGATCATTATCCATTTATGAAGTATTATAAGCAAAATAAGATAAACCCACCGTCGGGTTTATGATTAATCTACAAGGTATACAACATTAAATATAGTAGTTAGTCAATGTAGAAGATAAGTATATTATACAAACTTTTTTCTTATATTTTACATCATCAAAACTATTCATATATTTAATAGACTACTGTGGGCCCTCCTCGGCTGTTTTTGACTCATTTATTAATTTCTTGAAGAGAATGAATTGTGACCTAAATATGCAAACTTTTCTGATGCTTTCATTAGCCTTTAGGGTGTGTTTGGTTTAAGGGTAGGGACAGGAAGGGGAGGGAATAAAACTGCCATCATAGGGATCACTGAAATAGAGCACAAAACTATTGTCATGTTGCTGTACAATTGAAACAGAGCTTCACAAATTCCAAGAAAAACTACTACCTCCAATCCTTAATATGAAACTTATTTGATGAGTTGATTTTAGTCTGAAATATAAGAAATATACTTTTATATTTGACAATCTTATATCAACAATATCAAGAAGGAAAGTGAATGAGAGAATTGAGAAAAATGACTATGGTGTTTTATAATATACACAATATACTTGTAGGTTAAAAAACGCCTATCATATAATTCCTATACAACAAACTATCTTAAACCTTCTGAAGGCTCTTGTAGTAGTTAAATGATATTGGTTGAAAACGAATTCCATTTCGCAAGCCAATCTAAAGCAATATTAGTTTCCCTGAAAACATGCCTCAACCTCACTTCCCAATTTCATTTTAGTAAGTACCCCGCATTCTTCAGCACACTACATACTACATCTTCCCATCCTCTTAGCAACCGCCCCCCAATCATATACCTTCATGATCTCTATCCTATATTTGGATAGAGAGAAAATTAGGGGGAATTAGGAGAGAAAACTCCTAAAAATACTAAATTTTTTTACCATTTTTAAAATTTTTCGTTATTAATATTCTCTTTGTAACCCCCTTCACGATCAAGGCCGAGATTTACGTTTATAAACATGTAATTAAGTTTGAATTAGAGACCGTAAGATGATTTGGGACTTATTCAAATTAAACTTCCTAAAATCAGGGTTTTCAAAAACTTTTACAAAACCTGTTCACAGCAGTCTCATATTTACCTTTCAATACATAAATGGCCTGTACAGGTTGATTTCATTCATACATATCAGAGTACAGCATAAATTCCCAACACACTCAATTCCATTGATTAATGAAGGGTCTACCAGGCACAACCGCCTATAGAGTTTCCCATAATAAGGGGATTACACAAATACTATCCAATATGTACATGTAATACCCAACAAAATATATCCAAATGATTTATAAAATGATAACCAAATAACCAAACTAAAACTCCCAATCCGGAGCTCTATCCACGTTTCGTCACCGGCTTCCCTTTTGATCCTTCGGCCTTGTCTAAAAGTTGTGTTTTTGGGAGAGTGAGATTCTAAGGAATCCCCATAGTAACAAATCACTCATAATATGCACAACATCAACGCATGAAAGTAAATAATCTATACAACAAACAACAATCCCAAAAACAGTTGCAACGGCCGGGGTAGGTTTCATGGGCATTGCCCCTACAACGGCTCACGCTGAACTGCTTACTGTATTGCATATCCGCATGAACATATATCACCACAGCTAGGATCTATATAAAACATTTCACAACACGCAGCCCCATGGGCTGGATACTCAAACAGGAATCCATGATTCCACAACGCAACCTCGATACTTACAACGGCAGATACAACGGCCAGGGTAGGTATCATGTGTAACCCCCTGCCTTTAAACACGTAATTATAATTCGATAACACATATTTAAATCGGATTAGAGACCATTGGATGTTTTAACCTCGTTTTAAACTTTCTGTCTCACAGTAAAATTTTTACAAAACTTTCAAAACTCTTTTTTTTTCCATCCAGGTCTCAATTTCAATATTTGAATAATTACCTGTGCAGTTAATGTACATTCAATCATATCAGAGTGTATAACCGCATCCCCGGCAACTCCCGGGTTCTATGCATAAAAACCTGAAGGTTTATAAGTATACACTAGGGGATTACACAACCAAAATCGAATGTAGTGTTCCTGATTCAGAATATACAGTAACCCCAAGTTCAAAATACTTAACCAACGTTTCCAACTCAACTATATACCCCTAAGGGTCCTAATTGCTCCGGGTTGGCCGCTTCTCCCTCGAGCCACACGCCCTGTCTGAAATGTTAGTCATAGGAAAGAATGAGATTCAAGAGAATCTCAGTAGTAACAAACCACTCACACAAAGCATGTACATAAATCACAAACAGCAACAGCAGCAGCAATTCACAGATACATGGTTTTCACCACAAACGACAGCACTCACGGCTGTATTCACAATACGACAGCTCTTACTGTAATCAACATCACGACAGCTTACGCTGTAATCAGTAATCAACATCATGACAGCTTACGCTGTAATCACAATAACGACAGCTTACGCTGTAAACGATAGCTTGCGCTGTAAACGACAGCTATCACCAGCTGTAACCGCAGCAGCATCAGAAATCATCATAAAACAGTGATACAATACACATACAGTGCATTACACAAAGTATAAGAGAGAGAGAGTCACTACCTGATCCTTTCCTGACGTCCTTCGGCGTAGTTGGCTCCTGAGGGCGGCAAATATCGAATCCTACAATTCCAAATGCACCATTTAGACACTTCCATAGTGTTACTTGGGGTTATATGAGTCTATAATGAAAATTTACAAAAATACCCCCGGGGACCCGGCCCAGGCCCGCCGTACCCGGTCCGGCTGTACTTTTCTTGAAATTTTGACATGGGCTATCCTGACATATTTTCACCCAAGGAATCCATTCCCAGACTCGGAATTATCAAATTCAATGTTAAATTATGAAATTGTCCTTGGCAGCCCTACTTTTAGGGTTTTAGGGGTGTTTCCGTAATTATGCTTTCTCGGCCTTTTTTGAAAAAGTGCCCAACTGTAACCCCACCTATTTTCGCCCACTGAATCCAATGGAATCATCAAATCATTGAAAATCCAACTCTAAGACCCATTTACAGCCTTGGCCGAAATATACATGTTCTCCGGGAAAAATTGGGGTTTTACGATTTCGGCTCCGTAAACGCATTCCTATCTACTCCTAACCACTTTATTCACTATTACATTAGGTTATAACTACCATTTGAACCAAAATTGGGCAGCATAACCCTTAGGAAACTCAATTTCCAAAATTTAAAACCAATGGCAATCCGGCGAAATTTCACCGATTAAATTGCCCACAGCAGCCAGAATAAGCAATATACGAAAGTTTGGAAGTTACCTCAAGCTCCCACAAGCTTTTCCCAAATATTGCTGAAAACCCTAAGTGCTCAACAACAGATTTTGAGCTTCCAAACCTTAAAGAACAAAGAGGAGTAGCTTAGGATCGGAGTTATACGCGTTAGGAGCTAAATCGTCGGAGAAATCGGCTTACCTTGTGATTTTTCTTCTCCTTTCTCTCTCTACAAACCTCAACGTTCTCACTCCTCATTCAGCTGCTGTGTGCGACAGAAATGAGCTGAGGAAGATGATAACATATTTAACTCCATGCTGATGTCATCTTTTATTGAGATGATGTCATAATTCCCATTTTCGGATTTTCTGGCAGATTTTCTGCCCAAACTTTGAAAAATCATAACTAATTCTAGAAAACTCAAAATGAGGTGATTCCAAAGCCAAATGAAAGATATTTAAGTCCTCTTCATAGGAAAAATATTGGTCATTACTAAAAATCACCACACAATTCCAGAATTACATAAAACTCATCACTGCCCCAAAACAGAGTTCATTTTTCATCCCAAACTTTGGACAGTTATATCTCCTAGTTCACAAAACGAAATGGAACAAATTATATGTCCATTTTGAAGCTTGAGATGTGAACTATAATACTGGAAAATTTCAGAATTTTTAGATACCATTTGGTCATTAAAAACGTTCACACAAACGGACTGCCCAGAATAGAATTCACTGGACAGAATTTTAGATTTTGCATCTTTGCTTCCATTGGTTCCATTTTCATACCAAACATCATTCCCACATAAATTTTCACAAGGAATCCATTGGAATCATTAAAATATCCAAATTCCCATCACACATTCTTCAAAAGTGTTTATTCAACAATAATTACATCCACTTTTGAAGTCATTAGCCCTTAATCACTTTTTGGGATATTACATCATGAGCATTGCCCCCTACGATGACTCACGCTGAACTGCTCGCGCTGTAATGCCCTATGGTCAATAACACATTCACAATGATAAACATGCATACCAAGTATCATACACAACATGAGAGAAAAAGTCTCTACCTTGATTCTTCCGGGCGTGTCCTAGCGCCAGTTTCTCCCAAGTAGGGCAAATGTCAAATCCCATATTCATAATTAGGGATGAAGAGTCAATTCTCTATTCCAATTCTCAATGACTTCTTAATACTTAATTGGTTATCATTATTACTCTTTTAGAGTTATTGAATACCCCTAACAAAACTCCTAAAGAGTTGGAAGAACTATCCCAAAGATCCCCTTTTGGAAGCACAAAAAATGATTTTTCACTGCTACACTAGAATGAAGATGGCCTTACTCGAGTGTGGTACGGACACTTGAGTGAAGAAGGCCTAACTCGAGTGATGGTACGGTCTGCACTTCAAGTGCTAGAAAGTGAGGATAGAAAGTGTTTGCCCGAGAGCACAAAAACTTTCAAAGAAGAGGAGCACTCGAGTGAAGAAGACCTCACTCGAGTGACAACTTACCAAAATCCTATCCCATTATCATGCTTTGGTTTGAATCAACATTAAACACTAAAATCCCAAAACCACCAAACTTAACATTTCAACCTCCAATCAATCTATCTATCCAAAACTCACCACTATATACCATTTTCATGCCAATGACATACCAAAAACCTAATGGCCATCATTTTTTGAAAATATGCCAAAAATTCCAGAAATTCAAAGCTAATCCATTTGACATGATACTTAGATAGATAGATTAGTCTTACATACCTCTTTCACTTTGCCAAAGAGATTTCTTGCCAACCTTCAAAATTTCGTGTGGCACAAATCAACACCAAATTGGCACACTATACACATCAAAATGAAGCTCTTAACCCAAGGATCAACATTAAAGAAAAGAATTTGAGCAATGGAGGTCATTTACCTACCCAAATCACAAGCTTTAACTTTCTCTTTCTTGGCCAACAATGGCACCGGAATTGGAAGAAGGGAAGAAGAGATGGAGTGGTGAACAAAGGAAAATGATGACACTACTCCCCTCCATTTCTCTTGTCAGCCGAAACAATGGGAGGGAAGAGAGAGAAAATATTATTAATAACCCATTTTGACTTTTTTTCACTCCCACCACTACACCAATTTGCCAAGTGTCACCTTTTCATTGGTTCTCACAAAGTAAACCACCAATTAGTCACTCAATCCCTCCATTAGCCATTTTAATCACACTTCTCATTTTTCCTCTTAGCTAGTAATTAATTTCTCCCTTAATTACCAACTCATGGCCAAAAATTCCATTCGTCTAATTTTCCACCACCTATGGCATATTAATTAAAAATTGCCACAAAATATGTAATATCCCAAAAAGTGATTAAGGGCTAATGACTTCAAAAGTGGATGTAATTATTGTTGAATAAACACTTTTGGAGAATATGTTATGGGAATTTGGATATTTTAATGATTCCAATGGCTTCCTTGTGAAAATTCGTGTGGGCAGAGTGTTTATTATTGTATTGGAACCATTGGGAACAATTGTGCAAAAGTTGAAAACTCTGTCCATTGAAACTCTGTGCAGGACAGTCGGTTTGTATGGACATTTTGAATGGGCAAATGGTGTCTAAAAATACTGAAACTTTCTAGTCTTAAAGTTCACATGTCAAGCTTCAAAATGGACATATAATCTGTGTTATTTCAATTTGTGAGCTAAGAGTTATGAATTCTTGAAGTTTGCCTAGCAAAATTAATTATTTTCTAGAACAGCAGGCAAAGATTAAAATTCTGGGAATTTTGTGATTCCATCTAGCAAAAGTCTATATTTTTCCATAAAATTATACTCAATAATGGTTATATAGGATTTGGAATCACTCCAATTCAATTTTTCTAGAATTAGTTATGATTTATCAAATTTCGGTTAGAAAATCTGCCAACAAATCCAAAAATGGAAACTTTGTGATGGTAACTTTATAATTATGGGATAATTTGTGATCAGCCCATTTTGGCACAAACTTGGGCCCCTAGACGTGAATATGACTGACCAAGAAGAGGAAAGAGTGGTTGGAATTTAATTGGGCTTGTGAACCATTTATATGTACAAAAAGGATTTGTGTACATAAAGTGGATTTTTAGAAATTTCTAAATATGACATGAGCCTAATGTTCTAAAACAATTACAGCACCTTTTCCCTTCCATTTCCTGTCATCTTTTCCAGTAAAACAAACGTGAGAGAGAGTTTGGAGAAAAATAGAGAGAAGGAAGGAGAAATCTCATAAGGTAGGTCGATTTCTTCAGTGAATTCGTACCTAATGTGTATAATCCTTCTCCTAAGCTATTCCTCTATGTGAATTAAGGTTTTGAAGCAAAGAATTTCATGGTTCAAAGAGGATAGGGTTCTGCCAAATTTGAGAAAAGTTAGTGGGAGCTTGAGGTAACTTCCAAACTTTCGTATATTGCTTATTCTGGTTGCTGTGGGCAATTTAATCGATGAAATTTCGCCGGATTGCCATTGGTTTTAAATTTTGGAAATAGAGTTTCCTAAGGGTTATGCTGCCCAATTTTGGTTCAAATGGTAGTTATAACCTAATGTAATAGTTAATAAAATGGTTAGAAGTAGAAAAGAACACGTTTAATGAGCCGAAATCGTAAAACCCCGATTTTCCCCAGAGAACTCATAAATTTCGGCCAGCTCTAGAAATGGGTCTTAGAGTTGGATTTTCAATGATTTGATGGTTTCATTGCGTTCAGGAGCAAAAATTAGGTAGGGTTACAATTGGCCACTTTTTCGGAAAAGGCCGAAAAAACATAATTACGAAAACACCCCTAAAACCCTTGAAGTAGGGTTGCCAAGGGTAAATTTGTAATTTTACATTGAATTTGATAATTCTGAGTCTAGAAATGGATTCCTTGGGTGGAAATATGTTAGGATAGCTCATATTAGAATTTCGGGAAAAGTGCAACCAGACCGGGTACGGCAAGCCCGGGCCGGGTCCCCAGGGGCATTTTTGTAAATTTTCATTATAGACTCATATAACCCCAAGAAACACTATGGAAGTGTCTAAATGGTGCATTTGGAATTGTAGGATTCGATATTTGCCCTGTTCGTGATCCACCTGCACTAGAGCACAATCAGAAAGAACAAGGTAGTGACTATATACTGTGTGTGAAACATTGTATGTATGTTTATCAAGCATTGAGAATACTTTGTGAATACATTATGAAGCTTTGAGTTCACAGCGCAAGCTGACACATAGTGATACTTTGTGATACATAGAGATCGCAGCGAAAGCTGACGCATAGAGATTACAGCATGAGTGCTGTTGTTTGTGGCGAAAGCCATGATACATTGTGATGCTGCTTAACATGATCATATATGCAATGTGTTTATACATTGTATGAGTGATTTGTTACTACAAAGATTCTTTTAAATCTCATTCTTTCCATTGACTAACATTTTAGACAGGGCAAGTGCTCTAAGGAGAAGTGAACCACTAGGAGCGGCTAGGATCTTGTAGAGATGTGTTGTTAAGTTGTTGGTTATCTATTTTGGACTTGGGATTACTGTTTATTTTTGAAATGTAGATATTACGTTGATGTTGGTCATGTAATCCCCTAGTTGGAACTTACAACCCTTAGGTTTTACATGTATGAAACCTGGGAGTTGCTGCGAATTTGGCTATGCACTCTGATATGTATGAATGTGATTGAACTGCATAAAGTAATTAGATTTGAAAGATGAATCTGAGACCATGTTGAACAAATTTTAGAAAAGAGATTTGAGAAAAACGTATCCGTCGGTCTCTAATTCCTTTAAATTATGCATTTTCGAATCTTAATTACGGTTATCAAGATAAGGGATTACAAAATACATAATAATTCCAATTAATTCACAATTATCCATAATAATTGTCATTAGCCCTTAATTAAAAATTTGGGCATTACACTCTTCCCCTTTTCCTCTCACCTTTCTTTTCATCCAAACATAGGATAAATACCCCACCGTATCCAACTATAATGTTTCTATCCACTGCCCCATCCACATTCATTTTAATCCACACCCCTCTTCTATTTTCCCCAACCATCATGCACCCCTTATATCTCTCCTACGCTTTGATTTTTCCTATAAAGATTTCTTTAACCTCCCCTATGTAACTTCTCATAACACTTACTGGATCTCCAGGCATAAAAAACTGGGATAAAACAAAACGGAATTTCTCCAATACACATAAACTAAGCACATACAGCAAAAATCAAATCCCAATCAAACCACATACCTATGCTTTTTGAGAGATTTTGAACCCTCCTATCTTCCAAAGGTAATTATAAATTTTGTATTAGTCTTTCTATCACACAGGAGATCAAAAATAATTTTTGCTATGACTAGTGAAGTTGATAATTTTTGTTGCACACTGAGAGAGTTGGTGATGTTTGTTGATTTCATTGGTGGTGGGATCATGGAATCACTGAGGAATTCATTATAAAGGTACAGTGGATGGCAAAAGATATCATCTTGTTTAGAATAACATGTTTATTCATTATTAATTTATTTGATTAGGAGAGGGATTCCTTGATAATAAACAATGTGGTAGCTAGCGTGGTGGTTAGCAAACAAGATGTCTACAAGCTGTGTGATAAGTTTACGAGTGCTAGCTAAGCTAGCTATTGATGATAACAATATTTTTGCAAGATTATATAATCGAAATATATTTATTTTTTAATTTTTTGGTCCATTTTTGTTAAAAATATTTCCACCACGTGTTCTGATCCAAACTTCAAAAATGATTTTGTTAATTTTCCAAGTTAAAGCTCATCAAAATTAAGTGTTGAAATTTAGTTTCTTGTTAAATTAGCCAAAGCATAATAAGGTTAATTATATATCTCTCTTTCTTCATTTCTTCTATTGTATTTCCTATGATGTCTGCAGGTTGACATGTGTTGTTGTTCACTTCCATTATAAAATACACTTTTCCCTTTATATATTCTGAGTGAATGAAAAGACGTCAATATTTTGTAGTCTTTCTAGCTTGTTATGGATTTCTTCAACATATTTTGTTTAATCAAAGTAGGATTTCGTGATATTAATCATATGCAATGTGGCATAATATATATGTGTGTATGGACGATTAATTATTATCATAAAAATTCTTTAATTGACACTTCCACGGGTCATCAATATAAGACTTAATTGACCTTTTTAGTTAGTTTAAGAAGCATGATATATTTTCAAATAGACGGATTCATAATTATAACTCAATCTAACCCTAATGGGTATGAGCTCTTAACAAAACATATTAGCCCATTGCAAGTGCTCACCACATCCAAGCTAGACACATGTGGATAATTGAACATTGTGAGGAAATTAACTTCTTTATCATCCGAAAGATGTATTGCTTTTTGTTCGGAAAGAGATGCATAATCTATAGAACCATATTGAGGGAGTAAGCAATATTGGTATTGAGGAAAGAGAGAGTCATTGTCTCTTCTTTATTGTTGGCTTTGGCTCTTGTATATAACAGAAAATGTTGACTCATCGAAGTCATATTATTTTAATCCTAAGAGGCTGCAACATCAACTCAAATTTTTTAAACATTCACGGTTTAATTAAATAATAAAAAATTCTCATATTTTAATTATCTTTTTTTATCTCCTTCCCATTCCAACGCCCTTCACATTGGCCATCATTTCTATTGAACCAGTTCCAGAAACCTTTTGGTTTCTTTCCCAAGATTTGGGATGTTCTAAGACGCCAAATTCAAAGATCACCTACCGTATTTTGAAACTTGTTTTCTCTACAAGAAGCCCCTTATGGACAATAGAGACATCTCGTGTACAGGTTAGCGATCCAGAGTCTTTGTTATTGATTAAACTTTTTCTTCTAATCTGTAATTTGTGGTTTACAATTCTATCCCAAGAACAAAATTTCTCCATAAATTATTCTCAAATCCTCTAATAGTACAGTTTGAGATCATTATGCTAAGAGATTTTGCCAGAAATTGATTGAGGGTTAGTTTTGTTTTGAATATTGACAGTCTTTGTTTTGGAAAGGTCTCCGATGAGCTAGGAAGAGATGGAAAAAATGATTAAAAACTGGGAATTTTTTTCCTCTCATTTGTTATTTTAATTAAAATATGAATTTACTAAAAAAGTTGACAAAATGTGGCAACCACCTAAGATCAAAATAACGAGACTTTGATAAATCAGCATTTTCCGTTAGATGAGACTAACAGTATTAAGATTGAAGGACTAAAAGTACACTTCATAAATCTAAAGAACTAAAATGAAACTTGATACAAACATAAAGGACCTAACGTATGCTTTAGCTAAGTTCTTATGTTTATAACTGATATTGAATATTACTATTTTATACAAATTTTAGTCACTTCAAAGATCCAACATGAAGAATTTGAAACTGTATAAAAAAAATATCTAAAGCAATTTTTGACCATTTTAGTCCACTAATACAGAAAGAGTAGTGAAAGATTGTAAGCATACTGGTTTCAGGTAAAAAAAACAAAGGGTAATCGTGAAGTTGGTGGTCGAGTCATGCTTTGATGACTTATCTAACCCTCCAATGTTTATAAACTACTCTTTTTTTTTATATAATATATATATAGAGTTTATACATTTAATGAAAGAATATGTCAAGAGAATTGTTAGATGTTTGATATGGATATTATATTCTTTTTTTTTGCCATAGATATTATATTCTATATTACTATATATATTTATCTTAGAAATATAAACCTGAGATATTATGATTATATTTGATTAAAGGGTTAAAGTGCAAATTTACTTCAAAAGTTTTTGCTGAGGAGCAATGTTACCCTGAAAGTTTTTTAAGGTTCAATTTTGCCCCAGAAATGTCAAAATGGAGTAATGTTGTCCCTTATCATTAAAAAGTTAACGATCAATGTCTTTTTTTAACTATCATAGTATTTTAACTGTATACAACATTCTAGCTACATTTTGAAATTTTTGAGGCGACACTAAACATAAAAACACTTCTAAGACAACATTGCTCCTCAGCAAAAACTTTCGAAGCAAATTTTCACATTAACCCTTGATTAAATAAGTTTAAATTAGATTCTAGTATAAGCTAATTAGCTCACTGTTTGCCTATATAAAGGCTTATTTATACTATCATTCAATTAAGGATCAATAATATTTCAAAGGCTCTTATTTTCTTTTTCTTCAATATAATCCTTCAAATTCAAACTTGGTATCAGAAATTAGTATCAGAGCTCTAGCAATCTATTTCTTCTAGGTTTGGTTTCGTCTAGATCCGTTCCATGCTTGGTTTCGTCCAGATCCACTCCACATCATTCTCCAAGTCATTTTTGTCATCACAACTCTCCTATCTAATACAATATATTGCTTTCTGCTATCACGCACCCGTTGATACCATGTGTGCACTTTCTTTCCCTCCAAACAACCTTTTGATGTAATTGGACTCTAGTATAAAATTCAAAGGTTGCCCAACCCATTTTTGTTTTTAATATAATTTCTTTGAGTTGATATCTGAATATGATAATATATGAAAAAACAATAATGCAAGAACTTTTTTTGCTGGTAGACCATTGGAAGAGCAACAGCATCGCTATGGACCACTATTATACATCCTCACAAAGTTGATTCTTGCTCTTCAATTCTTCCTCTCGTTATTTTGGAAGTGGTTAAGGACTTGTACATTGTGAGATAACTTGCATCTTTAGTAATTTGTGAAGTCTTATTCTTGACTTCTATAACTAAAAATCAAAGTTTATGGGTGATTTTATTAAGCTATTGTTATTTTTATGAAGCTTGAAGGTCTCCTAGCCTGTATTCAATCCTTGAAACTGTTTTTAAGGGAAGTGAGATTTGAACTCATACAGACTCTGATACCAAACCTTAGGAATGAAGTGTCAATCATCGTGCTAAAAGTTTAAGCTGGTAGCAAAGGCGAACCCAATTCTTTTGACCCAGATTAGACAAAGTCCCCAGTCTTCGTTGACTTTGGGTGCCACCTAGCTAAACCCGAACCACATCTCGTAGACCTGGGACGTGTTAATTTCTATCTCGGAACAAGCTATTGATGTCTAGACAACAAAATTTGGAAGGTTCATCATATTTCTCAGGTACTATCATGCTCTGGGATTCATATTGTTCATGTTATGGAAGTGATGGTAAGAAATCATTATTAATCATAATGATTATTATAATTAGCACCTGCATCTTATGTAGAAAGAATTTATTAAAATTGTTTGTTGTTCTCTCGATTCATTATGCATCAACTAACATGTTATTGATTAGGGTGGTCTTTACCACTTTGCCTTTCCTCATTTTTGCAAAAGTTGCTTGAGCATTAAAAGGGTCATTTTGAAATATTATATTATTGTCATTAAAGTAAAAGATTTGATTTAGCATTTCTTATGTTACTTTGTCAAATTTTAGGAAAAATGACAAGTACAAAAATATATGTATTCTGGCTGGAAATTTTACAAATTTGATCACTGAAAGAATTTTAATAGATACTATTTGTAACATCCAAATCTAATAATCAAGATATTAAAAGATAAGCATATTATATAGAGGAAAACACACATGTCACTACTACAAAAAAGTTGAAAGGTGGCGCACATATTGTGGCCCTTCCTTAATGAAGTGTCACAGCTACTTATTTTTTTTTATATTTTATGTTTTTTTTATCAGCTGTGTCGCCTAGGAGGGTAGGTGCCACAGCTGGGGAAGCTAAGTGTGGCGCCTTCCAAGACAGGTGCCACACATGAGCAGCTGGGACCGGCTATGGCGCCTGGCACGCTAGGCGCCACACTAGCTTATGGTCAGGTGTGGCGCTTGTCTGGCCAGGCGCCACACTTGACCATTTTAAAAAAAAATTTATGGTCAGGTGTGGCGCCTGTCTGGCTATGCGCCACACCTGACCCATTTTTATAAAAAAAATTTGGTTAGGTGTGGCGCCTGCCTGGCCAGGCTCCACACCTGACACTTTTTTCTAGAAAAAAAATTTGGTCAGGTGTGGCGCCTGCCTGGTCAGGCGCCACACCTGACCCTTTTTTTTAAAAAAATTTGGGATTTCCTATCCCTTCCCCACCAATCAGTATGTAACCCACCCCCACCCCCTTATCCTTATCTTTTCCTGCCTCCCCCCATCTCTTTCCCTACCTTTAATTATTCCCTCTCTCACTTTCCTTTTCATCTGCGTGCACCCCATCCCTCCATTTTCTCATCTTCACATCTTAAAACTACACCCACACGCGCACACGTCTTTGTTTTTTTCCAACTGCCAACCCCACTCCTTTCCCTATTATTCCCTTTTCTTTGTATTGTCTTCAACTTTTTGGTCCCCACTCCATTTGATAGCTCAAATTTCTTCCTTCTCTCACTGAAGATTGCGTCACCAACGGCAATTACGTGGTCCCCCACTACACTGCACTGATCAACCTGTAAGTTCAACTTGCGTTTTCTTTTTATTAAATTTTTTTTCTGGTTGTTCTGCTTTTTTTTTTATGGCATGCTTGCGTTGCTTTTTTTTCCCATAGCTTTAAATTTGACATATGTGTTTAGTAAGATGAAAAAGGATTGCTTGCACTAATTAGTAATTACAGTTAATTAAACCAATTGGTACATGAATAAATTAGATTTGTTCACCTAATTTTCTTGAACATTAATAATGGCAGGTGAAGGCTGTTTTTGGGTTATTATATTGAAAGAAAGTTGTTTCCCCCCTCACTTTTCAATTGAAAAATGCTATTGTATTTGTGGATATTAAATTTTTCAATGAAAATATAAAATCATTAAGTCATTTCCCACGTAGAATGAAAACCGAAGATGGACATTAATAAAAACGACAACAACATCAATAAAATGTTATTCCTTCCAGTCTTAATTATACGATAAAATTGATTTTTTTAGAGAAATTAAAGAAGTTAATTAAATTAATTTGAGTGATTCACAAAGATATTAATAAACACTTTTGATTATATATTTTGAAACATCTTAGTTCTTATATATATTTTTTAATTCAGAACAATTTTAGATTAGGTTCCAAGAATAGTTTGTGGTCAACAAAATTTATTAATGCAATTGATTAATTTATATTTGTGTCATATATATTTGTATATGTCATATACAAATATATATCTTATTAAACTATTTTGTAGAGTATATATTTATATGTCATATATATTTGTGTTAGTGCTATTTTGTAGAGGTAAGAAAAATTTTTTTTGTATTATCTTATTAAACTATAATAGAGAAAATCCCATATAAACCCAATGAAAATAGGAAAAATTGAAATCAGGATAATAAGTTGAATAATTGGTTAATTGAGTCATTAATTTATTTAAGGATTTTAAAATATAGATAAAATGACTTTAATATATCAATATATATCAATGTTAATATTTAATAAAATAAAATATAATTTGTCTATATTGTTTAACTTTAAATATATTAACTAAAACCATAAGGGAAAAAACATACAATAAGGAGATAATTAATGTTGGGATTATGCTTTCTTTTTCATTTTATTTTATTTTCTTTAATTTTTTTTTTCAGAATCATATTTTTTGATTTAAGCTAATCATATTTGATTTTATTATATATTGATGTTTATTACACATATTATTATTAAAAAAAATAACTTAGAACCTCAAATATTTTATTGATTTTTTATGTTTAATTTGTGTTTGTAGTTTCAGTTCATCAGTCTATTGAAGCTTCTATTTACGGTATGTTTTTTAAATTTTGAGCTTATAAATGTGATTTTAGTTGAATTTAATAGTTATAATTTGTAGGTGTTCTAATGATTGTTATTGATTAATTGCATAAGCAAAATAATTATTTATATATTCTTAACACTTGTATTTTATTTATTGAGTTGTAATGTTTTCTAATTTAACTATGATATATTGTGGCAAATATGGTTTCTTTTGTTATGAGTTGTAAAAAAATATTATAATGCCTGGGAATAATTAATGAATTATTTGGCAATCTAAACATTCAGTTTAAGACTTAGAAAGCTTCAATTATGAAGATTCATGTGGTGTATGTTATTTTAAATTAAAATTGGTAAGAGAATATAAAAGTAATTAGTAAATGCAATAGTCATACAACTAACCACGTACTTTTTTAAAAAAATAGATTGAAGCCCATAGATGGATCGTAAATAGATGTCATCTAATCGATGTTCAAGGGAATATATAGATGGGGTAAAGGATTTTATTAAATTTGCAACTGAGCACACAAAAGATCCTGGCAAAATCTTATGTCCTTGCTTATCTTGTTGTTTTGGAAAACGGATTAGTCAACTTGATTTGCTAGATCATTTAGTGTGTTATGGTATTGATTAAACATATATACGATGGACAAGGCATGGTGAGACCAACGATGCATATAGTGATTGGGTGCATACCATGGGTGGTGCCTCGGATGAATTTGATCAAAGCATGTTTGATGAAGATGATGGTCTTGAAAAAATGGTAAATATGGTTGAAGGGGTGCTTCATAACTGCCCTAACGAATATGAGAAGTTGAAAGTTGATGCAGAGAAACCATTATATGTCGGAAGTACTAAATACACAAGATTGCTAGCAGTGTTGAAGTTGTACAACTTTAAAGCTTGCTACGGATTGAGTGATTCGGGTTTCACCGCATTGCTTGAACTGTTGCAAGATATGCTTCCAGAAGAAAATGTACTTCCTACCAAGACATACGAGGCAAAGCGAATTCTTTGCTCTACAACCGGTATGGGATATGAGAAGATACATGCATGTCCTAACGATTGCGTATTATTTCAAAATCAGTATGCAACGTTGGAGAAGTGCCCTAAATGCAACGCATCTAGATATAGGAAGAAGAAAGGAAAAAGTCCTTTAAAGGTGCTATGGTATTTTCCCATTGTTCCGAGATTCAGGCGACTGTATAGTAATGCAGAGATTGCTAAGCAGTTGACATGGCATGCAGATGAAAGGATTAAAGACATGAAGCTTAGGCACCCTGCAGACACTCCTCAATGGAAAAAAATTGATCATGAGTACCCTGACTTTGCTGATGAAGTCAGGAACCTTCGCCTTGCACTGTCAACTGATGGAATTAATCCGCACGGTGTTCAGAGTAGCACACATAGCATGTGGCCGGTGATATTGATGATTTATAACCTTCCTCCATACTTAATCATGAAATGCAAGTTTATGATATTGTCCATGTTAATTTCTAGGCCAAGGCAACGTGGGAATGATATAGATGTATACTTGGCTCCTTTAATTGATTACTTGAAGTTGCTTTGGGATGAAGGCGTTAGTGTGTATGATGGGTACATGGAAGAAAGTTTCACTTTGAAAGCCATGTTGGTTGGCACAATTAATGATTTCCCTGCTTATGGAAATTTGTCAGGATACAACGTCAAAGGATATGGTGCATGCCCTATATGTGAAGATGACACTCATTCAGTGCGACTTCATTATTGTAAGAAAAATGTTTACATGGGGCATCGAAGATTCTTACCATCACAACATCGTTGGAGAAAGTGGAAAAAGCCTTTCAATGGTGATGCAGAAGAAGGTAGCCTGCCGAAGATGTTGACCGGTTCCCAGGTGTATTCCAAGGTAAAAGACTTGGATAACAATTTTGGCAAGCCTTTTGCAAAACAAATCAAGACAAGCGGTTGGAAGAAAAAGTCTATTTTCTTTGAACTTCCATATTGGAAGTCTTTATGTGAGGCATTTTCTTGATGTGATGCACATAGAAAAAAATATCTGTGATAGTCTAATTGGCACGTCGCTTAATATCCAAGGAAAAAGCAAGGACAGTGTCCATTCGAGGTTGGATTTAGTGAACTTGGGAATTAGAGAAGAGTTGGCACAGATTGAGAAAGGGTGTCGTACCTATCTACCACCAATGGCATACACTCTGTCGAGGAAAGAGAAGAAATTGTTTTGTGAGTTTCTGCAAGGAATTAAAGTTCCCGAGGGCTACTCTTCAAATATAAAGAACCTTGTATCGGTAAAAGAGTTGAAGTTAAAGAACATTAAATCTCATGATTGTCATGTGCTCATGCAAAATTTCCTACCGGTTGGTATTCGATCCATTTTATCTAAAAAATTAAGGAACACTATCACGAAACTTTGCGTGTTTTTCAAGTTGATCTGCAGTAAAGTGGTTGATTCAACCAAGTTACAAGATTTGCAAAGGCTAATTGTGTGTACTCTGTGTGAACTTGAAATGTATTTTCCACCTTCTCTTTTTGACATTATGGTACATCTAACTGTACACTTAGTCAAATAGACTCAATTGTGCGGTCCAGTGTACTTGAGATGGATGTACCCAAATGAGCGATTCATGAAAATATTAAAAGGGTATGTGAAAAATAGATAGGGTTGTATCACTGAAAGTTACATGGTTGAAGAAGCAAGTGACTTCTGTGCTGATTTTCTATCAAATGTTGACCCTATAGGGATCCCCAAGTCCCGTCATGATGGCCGAAGATCAGGGAAAGAAACAACGGGGAGCGATGTAATAACGATATCAGCGACTGAACGGGACCAAGCCCACTTGTATGTCCTACATAACACTGATGAGGTCGAACAGTATGTAGAAGAACACAAGGATGCTCTCCGATTGGTACATGGTGATAGGAATAAAAATTTATTAACAACAGAACACAATAAACAATTTCCAGGCTGGTTGAAAAATCACATTAACGATGAGATGGAGAGGAATCCTGATTCAGTTTCTGAAAAATTGAAGTGCCTGTCGAAGGGACCGAGCTTACATGTATTATCTTACAATGGTTATGCAATCAACGGTTACACATTCTATACACAAGACCATAATACACAGAGTGTAACCCCCTCATGGTAATCACATCCGGATTTCAAAATTTAAGTGAAATAGAGACCAATAAAATGAAATCCACAATTTATAATCCCTCAACTCGGGATGAGGTATTTCAAAATCAATTCAAAACATAATAATTCCGGGTCTCACATTCACGTACGGATATAACTACTTGAGAAATCAAATCACATAAGAATATCAGAGTGCGGAAACTAAAATCCCGGTAAACCCCCGGGTTACTCTATATATCGAATGGGTTTACTATTTTCCCAAATGGTGATTACAAGTCAAAAATTCACTATGAACAATTTATATACAGTAATCCCAAATCTACAATAGATAACCAAAAATCCCAAAATCCCGAATGTCCCTAAGAGATCCTAACCACTCCGGGTTGGTCGCTTCTCCTTCGAGCCACTTGCCCTGTCTAAAAAGGTTAGTCATATGGAAAGAGTGAGATTCTAAAGAATCCCAGTAGCAACAAGACACTCATACGATATATAAACATAAAGCATGTAAGTTCATCATGTTCAGAAGCTTCACAATGATCTCTGGCTTGCGCCACACACGACAGCACTCACGGCTGTAATCACAATGCACTACGTCCACTTTCATGGTGAACACTATGCCAGCTTTCGCTGTAATCACTATGCACAACGCCCGCTTTCGCGATGAACACTATGTAGCAGCAACACGAAGTACAAAGCACCAAAAAGCATCTCAAAGTACAATGGATCACTAAACTCCACAAGGTATCTCAATGCACAAGGTATCACAAAGCAGTAGCAGCAGCATCCACACAATGAATGACAGACAAACATACAATACATTTACACAAAGTATAAGAGAGGAGTCGCTACCTGTATCTTTCCTGACAATCTTTGGCACAGTGGACTCACACGTTCGGCAGATATCAAATCCTATACAAAATAGGGACAATTGATCAATCTCTCTTCCAATTACTTAATCCCATAATACACTAAGTTGGTTATCATTTAGGACTCTTAAGAGGCCACAAATGCCTCTAATGAAAGCCCTAAAAGGTTGGGAAACAAAAGGTTGAAGGTCACTTTTCGGAAACACAAAGTGCTGGAACACAGGGGTGGGCTGCGGCCCAAATATGGTTAGAAGGCCGTGGGCTGCGGCCCACTACTCATGGGCCGCGGCCTGAAACAAGCCAGAAAGGTTTGGGCCGCGGCCCAGAAATTTCCTGACTCTGGGCTGAACTTCGAAAAACCATAACTAATTCTAGAAAAATCGAAACGAGGTGATTCCAAAGCTAAATGAAAGGTATATGAGTCCTCTTTCAAGGAAAAATATAGCCCTTCACTGGAAATCACCACACAAATACAGAATCACCAAAAACTAAAAACTACTCCAAAACAGAGTTCTGTTTCAATCCCAAACCTTGGACAACCATAACTCACAGAATACTAAACGAAATGACACAAAATATATGTCCATTTTGAAGCTTGGGATGTGAACTTTAAGACTGGAAAGTTTCATAATTTTCCAATACCATACGGTCACTCAAAACGCTCGTGCAAACAGACTGTGCAAAACAGAGCTTAAACAAGATAGATTTCCAACTTTTCCCAAGTGATCCCAATGAATCCAAAATCAATAACCAAGCTTATTCCCACACAAAATCACTCAAGGAATCCAATGGAAATGTCAAAATCACCAAAATCCTATTCCATTATCATGCTTTGGTTTTGGGGTAACATTAAACACCAACTTCCCAAAATCTCCAAACTTAACAATTTCAAACCCAATCAAATCTATCTATCCAAAATGCATTACAACATACAATTTCCATACCAAACATATACCAAACTCTCAATGGCCCTCATTTTCGAAAATGGGTCCAAAATTCCAGAAATTCCAAGTTAATCCATTTGGCATAAAACATAGATAGATAGATAGGTCTCACTCACCTTATCAACTTTCTCAAAAGGAGTTCTTGATTCACCACTTTCCAAAATTTCGAGTGGCCACAAACCACAACCAATGGACAAACTACAACCATAGAAATGTAGCTCTTAACTCAAGGATCAACTTTGATGAAGGGAGTTTGAGCAATAGAGATCATTTACCTACTCAAAGATCAAGCTTTCCTTTTCTCTTTCCCAAGCTTGTGCGCCAGAAAAATGGAGGAAGAAGAGAGAGAAAATGGTGAGATGGAAGGGATGATGATGAAATGAGACTTTCCTTCCCTTGTAAACACACACACTCTACCGATCAAGAGAGAGAGAAAAGAGAGGAAAAGTAGTATTTTGTCCTCTAGTGCCTCATCCAAAGGCCTCCACTATGCCACATGTCACCATCTCATCCACTTCCACTATGAGCTCACATAGACACAATGTATAGGATTCCGACCCATCAATAATGAATCTCAACCATTGATCTCAAATACCACACACATTCATCTCAAATTTACATCATATTACTTCCAAAATATTTAATTACACAATTTTATAATCAATCTCAATGCTATTAGCCCTTAATCATAAATTAGGATATTACAATTCTCCCCCCGTCAAATAAATTTCGCCCTCGAAATTTGTCACACAACATGAGCCATAAACTCCGGATATCGCCTTCGCATATCCTCTTCCGCTTCCCAGGTTGCTTCTCTTTGGGTCATTCCCTTCCAGATCACTTTCACATAAGGGATACTTCGGTGTCTGAGCCGTCGTTCTTCTCGTTCAATGATCTGCTCAGGCTCCACCGCATAAGTGAAATTGTCTCGCAACTCTACATCCTCATACTCAATGATGTGAGACGGATCCGGTTGGTACTTTTTCAATTGGGAAACATGAAACACATCATGAAGTCTGCTTAAGTTCGGGGGTAGGGCTATTCGATAAGCAACAGGCCCAATCCTTCCAAGGATCTCAAAAGGACCTATATACCTTGGGCTCAGCTTCTTTTGTTTGATTGCTCGCCCAATACCGGTGACAGGAGATACTCTAAGAAATACATGGTCACCAACATCAAACTCTAGAGGCCTTCTCCTCTTGTCAGCATAGCTTTTCTGCCGACTCTGAGCTACAAGAAGCCTCTTACGAATAACACGAATCTGGGCTGAGGTTTGATCAATAAGCTCCGGCCCATATAGCTTCCTCTCAGATAATTCATTCCAACACAATGGCGATTGGGATTTTCTTCCATACAACGCTTCATACGGCGCCATCTGAATGCTCGCATGATAGCTATTGTTGTAAGCAAATTCAGCAAGTGGAAGAAAATGATCCCAACTCCCTTTAAAGTCAAGAACACATGCCTGCAACATATCCTCTAAGGTCTGAATAGTCCTCTCTGATTGTCTGTCGGTCTGAGGATGATAGGCAGTACTGAATCTCAACTGAGTACCCAGTGCCTCATGCAATGCTTTCCAAAATCTCGAAGTAAATCGGGGATCACGATCGGAAATGATATTCTTCGGTATGCCATGGAGCTTCACAATCTCACGAATATAAATCTCTGCTAGCTTGTCCGGAGAGTAATTAGCATTGATCGGTATGAAGTGTGCTGACTTCGTTAGCCGGTCCACAATAACCCAGATTGCATCATAATTCCTGATCTTGGGCAATCCCACAACAAGGTCCATGGTCACACTTTCCCATTTCCATTCCGGAATCTCAGGATTTTACAACAAACCAGGCGGTCTTTGGTGTTCAATCTTCATCTTCTGACATGTGAGACACCTCGTCACATATTTCGTTACATCACTCTTCATTCCCGGCCACCAATACACAGATTTCAAACCATGGTACATTTTGGTCATACCAGGATGAAGGGTATACCGGCTCTTATGCGCCTCATCTAAGATCTTCTGTCTCAACTCCGCCTTAAGTGGAATGCACACTCTTTTCTGATAGCGAACTAATCCACGAGGCGACACATCATAGCCCGGAACTTCTCCCCGTTCGATTCGAGTCAAATTGCGTTGTATCCAGTCATCTTACCTCTGAGCTTCTTCAATCTCGGCTCTAAGGTCACTTTCCTCCTGGGAAACAGTGTAGTTGGCACAGATGATCTGGTTTGTCAAATTCAAATCACGAAAATCTTCAATCAATTTCTTCTCTTGTATCATCATAGCTGCAACGCGGTCTTTCGACTAAGAGCATCAGGGACTACATTTGCCTTACCCGGATGATATTTTATTTCCAGGTTGTAGTCCTTAAGCAATTCCATCCAACGACGTTGTCTCATATTCAGTTCTTTTTTATCATACAGGTATTTGAGACTCTTGTGGTCGCAGTACAGTTCTACTGTCACACCATACAAGTAATGACGCCAAATCTTTAAAGCAAACACAATGGCCGCAAGCTCCAGATCATGAGTGGGATAATTCAATTCATGAGGTTTGAGCTGTCGAGAGGCGTAGGCCACCACACGTCCCTGCTGCATAAGGACACACCCTAATCCCTGCCCACTGGCATCAGAATACACAACGTAAGTCAAACTGGGATCAGGTAAAATCAACACAGGTGCCGTAGTCAACCTCTGTTTCAGCTCCACAAAGCAATTATCACAATGTTCATCCCATACAAACGGTTGATCTTTTCTCGTAAGCTTGGTCATCGGCAACGCAATGCGGGAGAAATTCTGAATGAATCTCCGGTAATAACCAGCAAGACCCAAAAAACTGCGTACCTCAGTAACAGTTTCTGGCCTCTTCCAGTCCAGTACTGCTTCCACTTTACTAGGATCCACAGAGGCCCCTTCTTGCGAGATAACATGGCCTAAGAATCTTACTTCTGATAGCCAAAACTCGCACTTACTCAGTTTGGCATAGAGTTGCTTTTCACGCAATATATTCAATACGATTCTCAGATGATATTCATGCTCCTCCATACTCTTGGAGTATATCAGAATGTCATCGATAAATACCACAACGAACTGATCCAGATATTGTCGGAAAATACGGTTCATGTAATCCATGAATACCGCAGGCGCATTTGTCAACCCAAATGGCATCACTAAGAACTCATAATGACCATACCTGGTCTGGAAAGCAGTCTTCGGAACATCGTCCGCTTTCACTCGCAGCTGATGATACCCCGACCTTAGATCAATCTTCGAAAATACACACGAACCAGATAGTTGATCTAATAGGTCATCAATTCTAGGGATAGGGTACTTGTTCTTAACGGTAATCTTATTCAACTCTCTATAGTCGATACACAAATGAAGACTCCCGTCTTTCTTTTTCACAAACAAAACTGGAGCACCCCAAGGCGACACACTGGGTCTAATAAACCCTTTCTCAAGCAAATCTTCAATCTGCTTCTTCAATTCCGCCATTTCATTTGGGGCCATACGATATGGGGCTTTAGATATCGAACCCGCTCCAGGCACAATGTCAATCGGAAATTGAACTTCCCTCTCAGGAGGTAATCCACTTAAGTCATCCGGAAAAACCTCAGGGAATTCATTCACTATGGGTATACTACTCAATGCTTCATTGGTCTCCCCTTGGATAGAAAAGAAAACCACATATCCCTGACAGCCCTTTTTCAAATATTTCTCAGCCTTAGCTGTTGAAAGGAAATTCAAACTAGCAACTGGATCCTCAACACTATGAGTAGTAGGATATACTATCCTCTTGTTCCCACAATCTAATAACACATTGTTAGCTCTCAACCAATCAAAACCCAAAATGACTTCCAATTGGCAGAGCGGCAAACAAATCAAATCTACTACAGATTCATGACCCTCAACAGTTACAACACAGTTTAGACAAGCTTCTGTAGTCACAGCCTTAACACCCATTGGTGTTGACACAATTAAATCGAATGGCAACTTATGCACATTCATTCCCAGACGCTTCACACAAGCATAAGCAATAAAGGAGTGACTTGCACCCGAATCAAATAACGCTTGTAACACAATGCCATGGATAAGGACTTTACCTTGTATCAGCTCTGGGGATTTTCGGGCCTCTTCGTGAGTCATAGCAAATACTCGGCCCTGAGTCCTCTGTCTCTGCTCTGGTCGTGGCTATCCACACTCAACATATGTATGCCCCACTTACTTACAATTGAAGCAAATCACCCGACCATCACAAGTCTTGCCATGATGTGGCTTGTTGCAACGAGGACATGTCCATACACTAGGAGCTCTCTGCTGATCACGACTCCCAGACTGATAAGGCTTCTTACTACCCCTCTATATGAAGAGGATGATCCTGAGCCCTTCCGCTTCTGAGAAGCACCACCCTTACTAGGCTCACTATGACCACTACCAGCCTTATCCGGATACAACTCTCTAAGATTGCTCTCAGTGATCCGACATTCTTCAACGGCCTTGTTGAACTTGGAAAACTGATGGGTGGCGAGTCTCTTTCTCATATCACGCCTTAAACCCTGAATTAACATGTCTGAGCTTAACTCTTCATCATCCATTTTTTGAAGATAAGAGGAATATCGGGATAGGCGGGTAAATCGAGACAAATATTCGTCAAAAGACTCGGTGTCCCCTTGCTTGATATTCAGAAACTTGGTTTCCTTCTCAAGCCTCACTGACTTGGGAAAATATTTCTCGTTGAAGTGTTGTTGGAACACCTCCCAGGTCAATGGCTCATTCTTAATCCTTAAGGACAACGCAATGTTACGCCACCAGCGGTCTGCATCACCCTCAAGCTTGTACACCGCCAACTTGGCTTTCACTTCGGAGGGACACACTAAGACTTTGAAAATCTTCTCAAGACGATGTAGCCAATCTTCAGCCGCCTGAGGATCAAACTTCCCCTTAAATACCAGAGGTAGTTGCTTACAGAATTTGGAGACCCAACACTCAAGGTCTCGTTCCTCCCTGACTGGCACTCCATGGGATCCTTGGTTCGGAATCACATGTGGAGAAGATTCAAGTGGTCGTGCCGACCCTTCCGCAGTCTCTTCCCGGGTTTCCTCTCGAGTTTCCTCATGAGTAGACTGACCCCGGCCCTCATTGTTCTTGGCCTTTTCAACTCTGAGCTCTTCTCTAAGCTCCGCTATCATATCTCGTTGGTCCTTTATCAGGCCCATCAACTCTTGCATTGGGTCCGGTGGATTATCATTAACCACTTCCACCTCAGGGTCTACTGCTGTCCACTGGGACGACCCCTTGTCTTTTTCATTCTACAAATCATTCACTAGGTCAGTTCCTCAGATAATGTGTACACATTGTTCACAAATCTCATATATATATCCCTAACACCGATCACATATGTGTATACAACAATCATTCACAGTTGATCTATTATCACTAAGACCACACTATGGGAGCTATCCTAGCAACTCTACCCTTGCCAGGAACTACAGCTTTGATACCAAAAATGTAACCCCCTCATGGTAATCACATCAGGATTTCAAAATTTAAGTGAAATAGAGACCAATAAAATGAAATCCACAATTTATAATCCCTCAACTCGGGATGAGGTATTTCAAAATCAATTCAAAACATAATAATTCCGGGTCTCACATTCACGTGCGGATATAACTACTTGAGAAATCAAATCACATAAGAAATATCAGAGTGCGGAAACTAAAATCCCGGAAAACCCCCGAGTTACTCTATATATCGAATGGGTTTACTATTTTCCCAAATGGGGATTACAAGTCAAAAATTCACTATGAACAATTTATATACAATAATCCCAAATCTACAATAGATAACCAAAAATCCCAAAATCCCGAATGTCCCTAAGAGATCCTAACCACTCCGGGTTGGTCGCTTCTCCTTCGAGCCACTTGCCCTGTCTAAAAAGGTTAGTCATATGGAAAGAGTGAGATTCTAAAGAATCCCAGTAGCAACAAGACACTCATACGATATATAAACATAAAGCATGTATGTTCATCATGTTCAGAAGCTTCACAATGATCTCTGGCTTGCGCCACACACGAAAGCACTCACGGCTGTAATCACAATGCACTACGCCAACTTTCATGGTGAACACTATGCTAGCTTTCGCTGTAATCACTATGCACAACGCCCGCTTTCGCGGTGAACACTATGTAGCAGCAACACGAAGCACAAAGCACCACAAAGCATCTCAAAGTACAATGGATCACTAAACTCCACAAGGTATCTCAATGCACAAGGTATCACAAAGCAGTAGCAGCAGCATCCACACAATGAATGACAGACAAACATACAATACATTTACACAAAGTATAAGAGAGGAGTCGCTACCTGTATCTTTCCTGACAATCTTTGGCACAGTGGACTCACGCGTTCGGCAGATATCAAATCCTATACCAAATAGGGACAATTGATCAATCTCTCTTCCAATTACTTAATCCCATAATACACTAAGTTGGTTATCATTTAGGACTCTTAAGAGGCCACAAATGTCTCTAATGAAAGCCCTAAAAGGTTGGGAAACAAAAGGTTGAAGGTCACTTTTCGGAAACACAAAGTGCTGGAACACAGGGGTGGGCTGCGGCCCAAATATGGTCAGAAGGCCGTGGGCTGCGGCCCGCTACTCATGGGCCGCGGCCCAGAAATTTCCTGACTCTGGGCTGAACTTAGAAAAACCATAACTAATTCTAGAAAAATCGAAACGAGGTGATTCCAAATCCAAATGAAAGGTATATGAGTCCTCTTTCAAGGAAAAATATAGCCCTTCACTGGAAATCACCACACAAATACAGAATCACCAAAAACTAAACACTACTCCAAAACAGAGTTCTGTTTCAATCCCAAACCTTGGACAACCATAACTCACAGAATACTAAACGAAATGACACAAAATATATGTCCATTTTGAAGCTTGGGATGTGCAATTTACGACTGGAAAGTTTCATAATTTTCCAATACCATATGTTCACTCAAAACGCTCGTGCAAACAGACTGTGCAAAACAGAGCTTAAACAAGATAGATTTCCAACTTTTCCCAAGTGATCCCAATGAATCCAAAATCAATAACCAAGCTTATTCCCACACAAAATCACTCAAGGAATCCAATGGAAATGTCAAAATCACCAAAATCCTATTCCATTATCATGCTTTGGTTTTGGGGTAACATTAAACACCAACTTCCCAAAATATCCAAACTTAACAATTTCAAACCCAATCAAATCTATCTATCCAAAATGCATTACAACATACAATTTCCATACCAAACATATACCAAACTCTCAATGGCCCTCATTTTCGAAAATGGGTCCAAAATTCCAGAAATTCCAAGTTAATCCATTTGGCATAAAACATAGATAGATAGATAGGTCTCACTCACCTTATCAACTTTCTCAAAAGGAGTTCTTGATTCACCACTTTCCAAAATTTCGAGTGGCCACAAACCACAACCATAGAAATGTAGCTCTTAACTCAAGGATCAACTTTGATGAAGGGAGTTTTAGCAATAGAGATCATTTACCTACTCAAAGATCAAGCTTTCCTTTTCTCTTTCCCAAGCTTGTGCGCCAGAAAAATGGAGGAAGAAGAGAGAGAAAATGGTGAGATGGAAGGGATGATGATGAAATGAGACTTTCCTTCCCTTGTAAACACACACACTCTACCGATCAAGAGAGAGAGAAAAGAGAGGAAAAGTAGTATTTTATCCTCTAGTGCCTCATCCAAAGGCCTCCACTATGCCACATGTCACCATCTCATCCACTTCCACTATGAGCTCACATAGACACAATGTATAGGATTCTGACCCATCAATAATGAATCTCAACCATTGATCTCAAATACCACACACATTCATCTCAAATTTACATCATATTACTTCCAAAATATTTAATTACACAATTTTATAATCAATCTCAATGCCATTAGCCCTTAATCATAAATTGGGATATTACACAGAGCACGATGCAGAATAGTGGGGTAACACTTGTTGATGATTCTTGGCATAGATCCAGTGCTTAAGACACACACCCTGTTTATGCATCAATGTCATACTTTGGTGTCATTGAACGCATATGGGAGTTAGATTACTCTATGTTCAGGGTCCCAGTCTTCAAATGTAAGTGGGATAACAACAATAGTGGATTACGGATATATGACTTAGGCTTTGTGCAAGTGGACCTTTCTAAGGTTTGGTATGAAGATGATCCTTTTATTTTAGCAGCACAGGCAGAACAAGCATTTTACATTCCTGATCCTGCTAAGAATAATTGGTCTATTGTACTTCCATCCAACAAGAATTGTCAAGCAGAAGTTGATTTTGAAAGTAATGAATATTTGAACATCAATAATGATGATCCTTCGTTTGAGAATTTGTGGTCAGCAGAGATTGATATAGATGGAGATGTAGATGAAGTTGAAGATGGAGATGGACCAGTATACGTGAGACATGATCATGAAGAGGGAACTTGGGTCAAGGGGAACACAATTCTCAATCCAACACGAATTCTGAAGAATAAAATTTTAAATCAGATGAGAAAAAGGAAATGATAATGATTGCCTTGACTTGTTTACTTGTACGTATGTTTTTATAAATTTCAAAATAATTTTCTTTCGTTGACATGGTTGACATTATGCACTAATGTTTGGATTTGGTTTATTTCACTTGCAGGAGTATGGACTCACCACATGATGACATTGATGATGTTCCCAGGCACATTGGTAGACAAAGATTTGAGGAGAACGTCAGACGTGGCAGGACAATTATGGCGAGGTTGATCAGACTGAGAAGTAACAGAATCAAGTTACAACTGGAGTGGAATGAAAATGGAAACCCGTTCGGCGAGAATAGTACCTCCTTCAATAACTTTATCGGGACTACGGTTCGAGACAGAGTCCCTATTATAGTTCAAAATTGGAAACCGGTAAAGAAAACTTTTGAGGATGAGATCTAGGCTGAAGTACAGGTAACACCTTAATTATATAATTGTTCGGTTTTCTTTGTTTCACTTCATTTCAATCTTACATATTATATATGTTTTTTGACTTGTTTACAGAGTATTTTTATTATTGATGATGATCGGAAGAACTTTGTAATAAGAAAAGCCGGAAAACTTATGCGAAAGTTTCATTCTGTTCTTGTCAAATATTTCTTGAGGGATGATAATGATGATATCATTACTACACCGCCTTATCCATTGTACGAAGGAATCATCACTCAAGAAATGTGGGATGAGTTTATCAGAACACATACAACTCCTGATTTCCTGGTAAGGGGATTTGTTTGTCTTTCCCTATTACGTGTAATGTACGTATTTGTAATTAACATTTATATATTTATATGAATCATTTTGATCTAACTAGGAGTTGAGCGAGAAAAATCGAGCTAACGTGACCAACATACCATACCGGTACACACAAGGACCTGTTTCATACGCACGGTTAGAAAGAAAAATGGTACGAACTGATGATTATTTCATTCGTAATAAAAATTGTATGAATATCATTTAACTTCTACTAACTTTGATGTGCAGATACAAGAATCAGGCTCAGATATTACACAGGTTCCATGACATGATCTGTGGGTAGCCGGTGTCACAAATAAGAAAGGTGAAATTCGTAGTGAGGAAGCAAGAAGAGTAGCCGAATATTGTGTAAGTATTCAATTATATTATGCGTTCAATAAATAATTGGCTTTACTTAAATGAAATCCATTTATAATAACTAATTTTCATTGTAATTCTTTTTTGGGAAAGCGACAAATGACACAGGAGGATCCTGCGTTGGCGACCTATATTGGTCGGGACGATTTATTGAGCATAGCATTACCAGTACCTGAGTATGATGGTCATGTTTAGGGTACTGGTTTTGCAGTCACCCCATCAGCATACTTCGGACGTCAGAAGCGCTTGAATAGAAGTAATGTTTCCCACGTGCGTGACGAGATGGCTAGCTTTAAGCATCAAATCCAAGAACTATAACAACAAATGAGCTACAAGGAACAACGAGAAGAACAATTCACCAAACAAATGCGTTTGATGCAAGAATAGAATGCGTTGTTAACAATGCAAATACAACAGTTCGTCCAGGGTAGGCCAACACCAAATGTTTCGTTCTGTGATAGCCCAAGTTTTAAAGATAGCTGCACTTCCATGCCTAAAGTCCCTTTTCCTTCGGTAATTAATTTCTTTTCTACTTAACTTTATGTTAAATTATAATTAAGCGAACTTTAACATATTAACTCTATTTTCTGTAGGGCGAATTTCAATGCAAGCTATATGTCGAGCAAGCATCCAAGTACGTGGTTGCAGTGGGTGCTGCGTACAACACTGGTGAGGACATACTGCATAATTCACCGTTGCCCGATAACACACTCCGGGTGAGGGTTGACGTCGGCACGAACGAAGATGCCCTCTTACCGATCCTGTCTCGGGATGAGCAAAAAAAGGTGGCAGATGTTGTAGGTGGCTATGTTGCTTGGCCAATAGATCTTATCGAGCCATATGAAAAGGTCGTTCATTCAAAATTCCCTGCACTTTTCCTTTGAACTTTCATCTCAAACTGTGATTTAATTTTCTGATTTGCGCAGGGTAAGATTTCAAAGTGTTCAACAACACAACCCAAGTCAAAAGCATCGGCTATCCAACAGAGCAGAAGAAGACAGACCTCATTTCTCGATCAATTAATATCGATTGCACCACAATAGATCGGTGAGGGAGGAGTGCAATTACGTATTCCAAGACATATCTACAGTGTCAATGGTCTAGTTGATTATGTTACTGCCGAGGTCGTGCAGGACATATGTGCTCGTGATTGGGTTAGTGCTTCGGCTATCAACATCTGGATAAGGTACTTCACTATTATTGTTTATCACTGTTATTAATATTTCTCATTCCATTTCTTTTGTTTCTCATGACACTGTATGTTTTATACCAGGCATTTGGACCATGACGTTTTAATGGATACACACAGGGTCCAATTCGCATTTGTCAACCCTTTTCTCGTTGGGCATCATGAGGGTAAAGTAGATATAAATGCGCAGTCTAATGAGCTGAAAGATTAATTTAGCAAGAAAGCGACACCAAGTACATTATTTTTAGTGCCGTATAATCCGGGGTAAGTTATTATTGGTACAATTTTTGTTTTTATTGTTTAACTTCTATCATAACATGATTGTTCAAAAAAAAAATTTAAAATATATTTTAGGCACCATTGGATATTGATCGTTATCAATCCAGCGGAACCTTCAGGCCCTCGCATTTACTATGTGGATCCTCTAAAAAATGGTCTTCCACAAGACCGTTTTGATATGTTACTATTGATCAATAGGTAAGTATACGTGCCTATGTATAAATATTTGCTTACGTGATTAAATAAACAAAAGTAATCAGTTTCTATTTGTTTTGTTAGTGCATTGACTGTGTATCGGTCGTCTGTCTCGTTAAACTATTCTAAAGCTGCTGACCCCCGCCTTAGCTATCCTTTGAAGAAGATACATGTATTGATATTTGACTTTACTTAGACTTTGTTATTAAACACTTTTTATTCATGAACAGAGTTAAATATTGCATTATATTTTTGCAGTGCCCTTTCCAACCTAATGACAATGATTGTGGGTACTATATCATGAAATTTATGAAGGATGTTATTATGCATGATCAACCATTTATTCCTCAAAAAGTAAGTCATTTAGTTGCACTTCATATTATGTTGTAATGAAATTAAATTAGTGCCTGACAATTATGTTTTACTGATTTTAATTCGTTCTAACTTGTGTCTGATTGTATATATCTATAGTATTATGAAGATCAACGTTGTGATGCTTTGACAGACCATCGGGTTAATGAAGTGATCGAGGAATGGTGTGAATATGTGTTTAGGAAAATCTCTGGGTAGCTATATATACTATTAAATTCACTAGTTGGTCTTTTTTGTGTTGTTTCTAATTGCCAATTGTTGTGTCATGCATGTTTGTTGAAGTTGAATTTGTTGTATTTCATTCAGCTAGGTTTACAATATATTGTATAATAATTTTCAGTACTACTTTAGCTAATTAATCATTTGTTGGTATCATTTTAAAGTTATCTATCACTGTTCTTATTAAACCTTGTAGACTATAATTATATATGCATGGGAGATATATATGAGGAAAAAATATGCTTAAAAAAAACCAATACGAAGAACCCAAAAAATATGAGGAAAAAATATGCTCAAAAAAACCAATACGAAGAATTCAAAAAAAAAAATCACCTCCTGTGGCGCCTGCGTGAGGAGGTGCCCCAGGAGGTGTTGGCTCCTGTGGCGCCTGGTTGGCCAGGCGCCCCAGGAGGGGGGGCCTCCTGTGGTGCCTGGCTGGCTAGGCGCCACAGGAGGTTATTTAAAAATCTGTGGCACTTCCAAGCACCACAGCTTTTTTTAGTAGCGTCCAAATAGGTGGCATTTCTCTAGCGCCACAGCTTTGCTTTTTTGTAGTAGTGTGTAGAAAACACAACTAAATTCCCCTGGACAAGTTCATGAGGGTGAAAAAGATGTAGCATCTCAAAATGAGATGGTACCCAAGAATTTTAATAGATACTATTTGAAATATTCACATTTGGTACCATTTATGGCATATCATCACCTGAGCCTGACTCTAATATCACTTGTAACATCTATCACTATCACCCAAGCCTAACTCTAATACCATTTGTAACATATCATCACCTAAACCTAGTTTTGATACCATTTGTATGACCAATGCCATTTGCAAATGGCATTCAAGTTCATAAGTTTCCTTTTTAGTTAAGTTTTAATGAAAAAGTAAATTTCATGTATTTGAATCTTTAATGCCAAGGTAAAACACTTGCTCTATTAGTCTCAATTAGCTTTTTTCATCAATCCTTCAGGCTCTATGCCCTGCAAAATTACTATTTTGCATTTCATTCTCTTTATTTGTGTGTTTATTTTTATATTAATGCCGGTTGATTGGATATGATACAGCGGATGTTACCTTCCTAGCATTGCGTCTCTGACTAAATGAGTTTGGCGAGCTTACTACAGATTTTATATTTCATCAAGCACTTAAGAGTTTCTTATCTTTGTATTTATGAATAAAAACTTTAGGGTAACTTCTGCACATTAAATGCCGTAAGCTATAAGCTAATTTGGAACAACACCTGATACTCTATTTTTTTAAGAAGTTAAATCATTGTTAACTCTGATAAGACTCTACAATCTCCTATAAAACATTTTTGTCTTATTATACCCTATGTCCTCTAGTCTAATTTTTTGTTTAATTTCCTTTTTCAACTCAAATTAAATTCTTTTACACTATTCATAGATTAGATTTTTTAGGGCTTTTGCATTTTGTTATTTTATTCACAAGCTCATTTCTCAAACAAAAACATGAACAGTCTGAAAAGAATAGGCAAGCAGTGGTTGACGCTCTGATAAATGTTGGAGGAAGCATACGAGATCGATATGCGTTGCTGTGGAGACAACAAATGGATAGGTTAGGTTCATTTCTTTTGTCTGCCCTATTGCATATATGTGTTACATAATATTATGCTTAACTATTGATGGTTTGCAAGAGAAATCAGTTAGCTTAGCTTGGTTTTATGACAGGTGTCTATAAGGCACTCGTGAATTATTAGGTTGGAGTTCCCTAAGTATGCCTTTGGAGGCATTAGGACTACAAATATGACCACCAAAAGAAATTTAATATATACCATTTGTAATATCCATATTTAATACCATTGATAATATAACATCACCCGAGCTTGACTTTGATATCATTTAAAAAAAAACTCTGATACCATTTGTGATATCCATCACCATCACCCGAACTTGGCTCTGATATCACTTGTAATGTACCACTAACTGAGCCTGACTTTGATATCATTTGTAATATACCCTCATCTGATCCTAACTTTTATCCCATTTGTAACATCCATCATGATCACCCGAACCTAGCTTTGATACCATTTGTAACATATCATCACCCGAGCCTGATTTTGATACCAATTATATGATTCTAATACCATTAGTAACATCCATCTTTGATACTCTTTGTAACATAATCATGAGTAAGATCCTTCAAGTTTTTAATAATACATGGATATAAACACACACACACACACACACATACATACATGGAAGAGTGTGTAGATATGTCTATAATAAGCCAAGATAATATTGACTAAATTTACAAATGAGACTTGAAATTATTTCATAAGACAGAATTTTAATAGATGAAGCCGAATGTCTCCTCTACATAAAATTGACAAGAATATGTGGAAGAATAAAGAGTGTATGGAAGAGATGGTCTTTTTATTAGGAAGATCCACTTTGCAAGAAGGGGTAATCTCTTTTTTTTTTCTGCTGGTCAACTCATTTTTTACATGGTATAATTTTTTTTCCAATTTCTCTTTTTTTCCAATTTTTCTATTTTGGTGGTCCGAGGAGTGTATGGCTTTGATAACATTATTTTGTGCTATCAGGGCATTGTAATTTTTCCAATTTTTTTTTTAATTTTTGATGTTCTTTTCAATCTCTACTCATTTCACCCCTCCACTGAAAATTCCATTTGCCCTTACCATACTTTAGCTCGGTAGTTTCTAAAAGACACTTTCTCTCAAACAATAATTATGAATAATGGTATGACAAAACTTAATTAACTAATGACAATTAAAAACCATTTCTTTCAAGAAAACACATCGGAGTCCAAGGCACAAATCCTGCCCACAAACCCGCTACAAAAAAGCCATCAACTTGGGCACAATTAACAAACAGGAGAAAACATAGCCACGAGTTTTTTAACACTGAACCCCACAAAAAAATGTTTATACAAAATAATTTGTAACACAAGGTATGATTGTGAATCCGCCAAAATATCTAATTGTACAAAATAAAGCCTTGGGCCTAACAATGATTAAAGAGTTATCCAAAACAATAAATATAGCATTTCAAAAACATAGGACCCTAGAATGGCAATATATTAATCAATACCAAGGTTATTAAACCCGGACCGGCCACTGAACCAATTTGGGTAGTGGGTCAAGGGTCAGTGGGTCAAATCAGAGTTAAACTAGAGTTAACTCGGGGCTAAACAGGTAAGAAAGTGAACTTGAACGATAATATTTTTTAGAATTTGATAATTTTTTAGGATCAAATGATAATATTTTTAAGTGATTCTTTTTGCATTAGAAAGTAGACATTTTAAGCTTTTTATAGAGTCGTAATTTATAATTTTTGAAAATATGTAGAATTAGATATGAATTGTTGAAATCAAAAAAATCAAAATAAATATTGAACCGGTCGAACCAGACCGGTTAGATGACTGATTCGACGATTCCTGTGGTCGAACCGGCCGGTCCTATCCAATTTTGATAGCATTGATCAATACATCACATTAATAAACAAGAGGCATACAAGGCTACCAATGCCAATGCCTCTTTCTATTTCCCGAGACCTCTACTCCCTTGGCCTCTACAAGGATCAGAGGCCTCGCCTAAAAAATATTAACAATGATGGGGTGAGTCATAAAGTCCCATTAACCAAAATCAATTTACAAAATATGCAAGAAAAGATTGTAAGTTAGAGAAGCAAGTTTATTGATCATAATAATAATATTCTCAATAGTAGAACATGGCATAATCCTTTCAATGATTAGAACCATCCCCACTCATCCATCCTCCTCCTTTTTATATCTTGTAGACGCGGTGCAGCCTATCAGTGCTAGTATACCCGGCTAAAGGTTAGTTAGTCACTTCAAGAATACTACCCCTTCCCATGCCACCACCAATATACCATAATAGGGAGGTGTTTGCCCAAAACTCGGGCCAGGAATGAGAGAGTCGATAGACACAATTTTACTGTATCTTTTCCACACAACATAACATATCCCATAACAGAAATACAATATATCAGTATTGGTTTTTAAAACATATTACAAGATTATCATTTCATATACAACATTCCATGACAAACATCATAACTATGTACAATAGTTACAATCTTAGTAATAATCCCCACTGCTCAAATATACAAGTTGGAAAATACATTACTTCACTGAGCTAAATTCATATTCAAACATACATATGATTTTTCAAAATACATACAAGTAGCAGTATAGATGAAAGTAAGGTTTAGAAAATACCTTACAACCCAAAGCATGCATATAGAATAAATTAACCCCGGTTACTTTAACTTCAAGCTTAACCTTAACTTGAAGAGCAAAGCACGAGCAATCATCGATCACAAGAAAGTTTTATATTATCAACGTAAATACCAATCAACCACAAGTAACAATAAAATAAATAAGTTATACAATTCAACTCCTAAAAACCCAATTTTTTTTACAATCATTATCCTCAACGTCCCACTTTCCCTAACAATCCTTAACCTTAACAATCCAATGTCATATATCACTTCTTATAAGCCCAAATCACTCATTAAAATCCTTAGATAACCTCTACAATTTCCTCTTACATCAATCACTCAATTTCATAGGTTAAGTTTTACCTCCAATACACCCATAGCCATAAAATCATGTCAACATCCTGGGCCGAGTAAATCCTTTTTTTTCTAACTTATATGAGCATAACCCAATTATTAAATAATTCTTCAAACCTCCACATAATCAAAATCATATCAAAACCTAACTCAAATATCAAATTCTAACTTATAATTTCATATAGCTCAAAATCTAACAAAACTAAACTGATTAAAATTTCAATAATACCTCCAAAATAACCCAAATAAATTGTTTAACCCAAATTTAATTGGCAAAAATGTCCTAAAAAATAATTTATGATTTGTTTAAAAAAGAAATTAATTGTAAAATTACAAAACAACCAAATAATAAATCAAAGGGAAAATTTCAAAAAACTACATTGGAAATATAAAAAGGACAAATCAGTACATTGAAAATGGGAAAAGACGGATCAGGCGGGTGTCAGAGATGTGAGGAATTTGTCCTTTTGAAATCTCGGCCAAATGACAAAAATGCCCTTCAACCCTCAGTTGCAATAACAACATAGGAGTTGTTAATGGCGAATCCGGAGTTGTTAATGGCGAGATAGGTGTTGTTATTGGCTCTGAAACTTATTAATTGTGAAAAAAGAAATTAGAGTTGTTAATGTCAAATCAGGAGTTGTTAATTAAGAGATAGGTGTTGTTATTGGCCATGAAACTTGTTAAGTGTGAGAGAAGAAATTAGAGTTGTTAATATCGAATCCGAAGTTGTTAATGTCGAATCCGGGGTTGTTAATTAAGAGATAGGTGTTGTTATTGGTCGTGAAATTCGTTAATTATGAAAGAAGAAATTGGAGTTGTTAATGTCGAATCAGGAGTTTTTAATTAAGAGATAGATGTTGTTATTGGCCCTAAAACTTGTTATTTGTCAAAGAAGAATTAAAGTCTTTAATGTCGAATCCGGAGTTGTTAATTACGAGGATCATGTTGTTATTCTGAAGTGGGGGATGAAGTGTGAAAGACGATATTGGAGTTGTTAATATCGAATCCGGAGTTGTTAATTAAAATATATGTGTTGTTATTGACCCTGAAACTTGTTAATTGTAAAAGAAGAATTGAAGTTGTTAATATCGAATCCGGAGTTGTTAATTACAAGGATCATGTTGTTATTCCAAAATGGGGATAAAGTGCTGAAAGGCATTTTCGTCATTTGGCCGAAATTTCAAAATGACAGATTCCTCACATCTCTAACACCCACCTGATCCGTCTTTTCTCATTCTAAAATTATAAAAAATGATTAAGACAATATAATTGAATATTTTTCGGTGGTCAAAGGGCAAAACTGGTCGGTAATGGATGATGATCCGTTAATCATAAATAATAATTTTTTTGGTTGAAACCGTACATCATATATATATATATATATAGATGATAATGACGTGTGAATTAATTAGAATAAAGAGGATGCTGTTGTGAGTGGATGATTATGTGTGAAACAGAGATATAATTTGAAAATGGAAGTTGGAAGAGACAAGAAGCTTTGGTACGCTGAAAACAATGAGCAGAAAGCCAAATTGCTTAGATACATACATAACAAACTGTGATACCATATTATATATTTATTATATACATATATATATATATATATATAAAATAAAAATCATGTGAAAACAACATCAATATCAATACATATTTTTAACACAAATTAAAATCCACATAAAATTGTACTAATAGATCATAAGTTACAGATAATATGCTGGCTTAATATACAATCTAGTTTATAGTGTAATTTGCACTATAAACTAAATATTATATTAAGGGCTGAAAATTATATAATTTATTTTTCAAATTTCACATAATGCATAAGTAGTTTATATCCCTTGAGCTGCTGAGCATCAATAATACCCTTGGATTTTAAAGCCCTCCTGTTCTAAAAAATGTAGAAATTAAACTAGACAATTAATTTGTCATAGTTAAGTTAGTTACTTGTGAAAAAATATATATTAACTTTCTCCAATGTACTTCTTTTAATCATTTGCGTTGCAAAACTCCCTTGGTGGAAAATCCCCTCTTTTGTACATGCTAGCACTTAAAACTCTGTGGATAGCCCTATCCATAAGCATCGGTCTCTCAACGAAGACACCAATATTAAGAGCACAAATCTAAAAAGAGATCTCATTCTAAAAGATTATTTAACACTTTAAGTGGGAAGACCCCTTGAACTTAAAACAGTAATTATATTTAAGATTGGAGGAAGGATTGTTATCACCTTAAGAATAGAATAATAAGAAAATGGTTCTCTGTGTGTGTTTGTGTGTGTATGTGTGTGTGTGTGTGTGTGTGAGAGAGAGAGAGAGAGAGAGAGAGAGCATCTTTGATTAGAAGAAGAGACACATTCACATTAAATCTAAATCTAGTAGTGGTTAAAAGGAATGTGAGAGAGACAGAGAAAAAGAACAAGAAAAGGGTATTGGTTTTGTACCAAAACTTGTGCCACACTTCCACTAAATAAAATATGTTTGTGTGTGTGGCTACTTGCTGTTTCTTATTTCATGTCACGAGACAGATGTTTCCACTTTCAATCTATACCCTCATTTTCCATAATAACGACAGTTAATAACCTTCATCTTACCCTCCACATTCAATTTTATTACTATTATCATGTGTTATAGTTTTGTTATAAATATATAGTTATGGCCGCCCTATGTACGATGTATGATGTATGTATCAGGTAGGAGTCTATATAAATGCAAAAGATACTTTTAAAAAAGCTACCGCACTGATCTTAGCCAAAAGGCCGAGAAAAAAATAAGAATACATAAGGATTTTTAATATTTAATAATGTGAATTGTATATGGAGTTAAATTTCGTCATCACATTTGTTAACTTTTAGTGTCTTCTATACTTTTCTTTGAGTACATTGTATTAAAAAAATTCAGGCTACTTTGTCTGCATTTATATTTCAAATCCATCGGATAAAGTTGAAGGGAACTGGAAAAAATGAGAGAGAGATAGAGAAGCAAGTGGGTTGAATCTATATTTTTTGTCAAGAATGAATCTTTTAAGTTAGGTAGCGCCAAATCTTTTGTCACATGAATATTAATAGAAGAAAATATATGTTTTTTTGTTTGTATTTAGATTATTCTAAATCCACTGGATCAATTTGAAGACAACTTAAAAAATAAATAAATAGATAAAGAACGACAGAAGAAATTGAGTTGGCCTCTCCTTTTTCGGTTGAAAACGAATAATAAATCCTCTAAAATTAAAGATGACATCGTTTCATAAAACATATAAATATTATCAATTGCTAGGGTGGGCTTAATTTAAAAATAAAAAATAAAAAAATATTACAATTTTTTTGCCAACGAACAAAAATATTATAATTACATGTACGTAATAGATCCAAATTCAATTTTCAGGGAAAAACACCACACACGCACACGTTTGTCTTAATATATGCATGTATTATTATTATTATTATTATTATCTAATGTACGATGATCGTTTTTATTTAATTTTACAAGCATTTAGTTGTCGGAAATTTTTATTCTCTACTTGTCATGTTAGTCAAAAGTCAAAGGTGTGACAGATATACAAATGTTAATTAAGGTGTAGTGGGTCATTAATGAATCCGGATTCTCTCCATTACTTCTCTTATCTCTTGCACCTCCAATACTCAAAATGGTGACGTTTAGGGTGTAATTGGAAGGAAGGTTTCACGTTTTTTTTTTTAATAACATTGAAATTCTTCAAGTATTTTTTTCAGTAGTATTCAATGTTTTAAAATATTTTTCTGTCCATTATGTAGCATAAAATAATTTTTTAGGATCACCCAGTATCTAGCAAAATGCAACTTGAACTATTTTTTCAATAGCATTCCATATCTTAAACTAAATTTTGGCTCATCCAATACTCAGTATACCAAATTTATGGTGATAATTGCCACTAGAAAAATATTTTAGAGGTTTCTTGTTGCAATTAGAAAAAAAATTTAGGATAATGGATGTGATAAAAATATCTTTAAGATACAGAGTATCAGTGAAAAAATAGTTCAAGTTGCATCTTGCCTGATATTGGGTGCTCCTGAAAAATTATTTTATGCTACATAATGGACAAAAAGATATTTTAGAATATTGAGTACTACTGAAAAAAAAATACTTGAGAGACTTAAATATTATTAAAAAAAATAAAAAAGCGGAACCTCCCTCCCAATTACACCAACAACGTCACTGTTTTGAATATTGGAGGCTCAAGGGATGGGAGCAGCAATGGAGAGAATCCGAATTCGTCATTAATTCATGTAAGAATAAAATTGAATACTGACTAAATAGTCAAGGAATATAATGTGTATTTGTTTTTTTAAAGAAATTAAAAAATACTCCCCTCTGGTATTTAATATAGGACCTAATTGGAGAGTTAATGTTATTCTTAAATGTAAGATATGTTTTTCATATTTATCAATCTTTTCTTAATTTACTTTTATTGATGCTCCCTCAAGTATAATCAAGTAGGAGAGATATGTAGAAAATTAAAAAAGATAATTAAAATATTTTTTTTAAAAAAATATGTCATATCAACTTAATTTAACTAATTTCTTTAATTTAAATAAATTAAATAAATATATTTTACATTAAACATAAGAGGTAAAATTAATTTCTATGTGAGTAGGCAATAGGTTGGGTTTTATAGCATGCATGAGTCTCAGCTCTTTGAAAACATGTCCCTTTCTTTCCTTTCCAAACTCCCCGTACATATTATTATTGCTTATTATTTGAGCTTTGTGCATATATATGGAATCTTTTTTTTTTTTTTGGCCAAGACATATGAAATCTAAAATCAACTTTTTTTTTATTACAATCTGGAAATCATCTATAAAAACCTCCAAAAACAAAAGGACACATACAAACTATAATCTTTCACCATCATCCACCTCTTGGCAAAGATTTGGAGGATGGTCAAAGACACAAAAGGAACCCACAATTCTGTGAGCTGACTTGGCCAAAGAATCCGCTAAAACCAAATCTTCACGAGGGACATTAAAAAAGCTTATCTGCCAATCTCTCTGAAGAAGACTCCTAGCTTCGTCAACTAAATCCCGGAAAGGGTAGTCGTATTCACATCCTCTCAACGCTAGATTAATAGCCTCAATACAGTCCGAGAAAATACAAATCTTTCGGATCCCACGTCACCAACATAAATGTAGTCCATGAATAATTCCAATCAACTCAGCTATAGCCGGTGGGACCGCAATGAGTCTGCAAGAGAAACCACAAACTCATTCCTTATTAAAATCTTTAATCACTCCACCACAGCCACTCTTGCCGTCTCTCAGAACCAATCCATCTATCTCCAAAGAAAAGTGATCCTGAGGTACTCCTGGTCGAGAGCCCCGGGGAATATTCCCTATGTTCGCAAAAGCTCCACGGGTTAGGAGATCTTGATCCACACAAGCTCTGAAGAAAGAAGAGGCTCCACTCAGATCTTCATCTAGATTTGCATCCCCAAACAGCTTCCTACATCTCATCACCCAAATGTCCCAATAGATGTAACCAAACAGGGTCGACCATTTAATCTTCTTTGTGTAACCTTTGCCCCCTTCAGTAGTCAAGTTCCATCTCACCCAATCCTTACCCTCAAGAGAAAAGAAAGAACTCCAAAGATCCTGATCTACCACTGCTTTCCATCCGTCTCTCGCGCTTGAGCAATCTCTAAGAAGGTGCATTGAATCTTCCCTCTAGTTGCATGAGAATGGACAAGAGTTAGATTCCTGAATTCCCGTGCTTGCTCATAGTTGTGCAGTATGGACCCTTCCATGAGAGAAAAGCCACATAAGAGATTTAATCTTCTCCGGGACCGTCCATCTCCATAGAACCTTCCATATAGTATCGTCCTGTCCTTGTGTACCTGCAAAGAGAGAATAATATGCAGATTTAACAGAAAAACGACCATCAGAAGATGGCTTCCAATAAACCATATCCTCTCCTCTCTCCTCACAGGGTGGGTGAGCACAGGTAATCCGATTAATAATCTCTGGTGCAAACCATCTCTGGAATCTTCGTCTATCCCATTCCCCTATATTCGAAACATAGTCCACAACCCTTTTGTTTCTATCAATGAAACCCTCAAGACCCGGGATCAAGTCAATAAGGGGTGTATTAATGTTGGACCAATTTTCAAACCAGAAAGAGGTGTTTTTACCATCACCAATCCTCTTCCCCAAGCCTTTTTTGAAATGATCCCATACTTCACAAATGCCCCTCCAAGTGAGAGAGGTGCTTGCCTTTTTCTCCACATTTGGAATCAACCGATCGCCACAATAATATTTGGATCTTAGAACTTTAACCCATAGAGCTTCGGACTTGGTGACCAAACCCCAGCAAAGTTTCATCAAAAAATCTTTATTCTGCTTCCTGAGATTCCTTATCCCTAGCCCTCCCTGCTTCTTCTCCTTCGAGACCACTTCCCAGGAAACCAAATGCAATTTCCTAGTTCCATCCTGATCTCCCCACAGAAACTTCCTATTTTGGCGCTCCAGCTCCGTTATTAACCCCATAGGAAGGAGCATAGTCTGCATATAGTAAGAAGGCATAGCTGATAAGACAGATTTAATAAGAATGGTTCTTCCCGCCATATTAAGACATTTACTCTTCCAACCCGATAGACGCTTCCGACATTTTGCAAAAATTGGGGCAAAGGTGACATTCGAGGCTCTTTTATTGAGAAGCGAAACCCCTAAATATTTGCCCAAATTCCTTGTTATTCCAACTCCTAACCTCTGGCTCAAGAGTAAGGCCCTGTTAAAGTTAACATTCCTTGAGAAAGTGACCCTAGTCTTCGCCCTACTCATACGCTGACCCGATATAGCACAGAACTTATCAATACAAGTCAGCATGACATCAACCTGGGACTCAGAAGCTTTCCCAAACAGGATTAGATCATCCGCAAAGAAAAGGTGTGATAGCTTTGGCCCTCCGGAATTTAGCTGTATAGTCTCCTACTCTCCTTCATCCACAGCATCCTGTATTATATGATTCAATCTTTCCATGCAAAGAGTAAAAATGTAGGGAGACATAGGATCTCCTTGCCGAATGCCTCTGGATGGGGTGAAAACATTAGTAGATTCTCCATTCTAGAGAACCTGAAAGGAAGAACTCGTGATACATGCCATAATAATCTCATAAAGTTTTTCCTCCAAACCAACATTCTTCAAAGTCTCAGCAATAAAAGGCCATTCTAATCTGTCATGGGCTTTCTCAAGATCCACCTTAATTGCCATCCACCCATTCCTCCTCTTCCTATTTCGCATAGAGTGAATCACCTTTTGAGCAATTACGATGTTATCGCTACTCTGTCTACTTGCAATAAAACTACTTTGGTGATGACCAACCAAATTCCCCATGATTGATCTTAGTTTGTGAGCAATAACCTTGATAAAAATCTTGTAGCTTACATTGCATAATGAAATAGGTCTGAAATCTTGCATCAGTTCAGGCTTCTCTGTCTTGGGAATAAGCACAAGGTTAGTGTGATTGATATTTTTAATATTTGAAGGGTTATCAAAACAACCTTTCACCAAGGAATACATAGGACCTTGCAAATCATTCCAAAACTCCTGATATAAGAAGGCCTGAATACCATCCGGCCTCGGTGCTTTAAAAGCACCCATATTGAAAATTGCTGCCTTAATTTCTTCTTCAGTCACGCTACCTTTTAGCCCACCCAACTCTTCTGGTGACAAAACAGGAAAATTATTCACCATTCTAAGGGACAGGAGCCCGTTAAGCTCCATATGAAATAGGGACTGATAGTAGGAAATGGCCATTCTTTTAAGATCATTTTGTTCAAACACCCACTCCCCATCAGAGTTCTTTAGACCTTCAATCCGATTCCTCCTTCTTCTAATAATTGCCGAATCATGGAAGAACTTTGTGTTACGGTCACCACACTTCAACCAATTACATCGGGATTTTTGGAACCAAAGCAATTCTTCTTGGGCTAGGGTTTTATTATACTCTTTCTGCAATTCCTGTTCAACCTGCAAAAGATGTTGACTATCTCTTCTAGATCTCGCACGCTCGACACCTTCAATCCTGTGAATAATTCTTTTTTTCCTTTGGAAAAAATTCCCTAGATTACACCAATTCCAATTCAAGGCCCTCTCTCTAAACCCATCTACATTCTCCTACCAATTTCCTGAAGCCCAGCTCTCTCTAACCACTTCAGCAAAACCCTCCTCCAAGAGCCATGCTGCTTGGCATTTAAAGGAAGCCTTGGTTTGAGAAACACTTCTTCCAGGATAACATTTCACTAGCAGAGGCCTATGATCAGACCCAAACTTACTTAGGTGATGAATTTTGGATTAAGGAAACAACCTGTTCCAATGGTCATTTGCAAAACCCCAATCAATACGCTCTTTTAAAAAATTCCTTTCCCAAGTGAACCTCTCCCCAACAAAGTCAACCTCAACCAAGGAAGTCCGATCAATGCACTCTTGAAATTGGCGCATGGCTAAGAAATCCGGAGTTGACCCACCTTTTTTATCAGAGACAGAAAGATATGAATTAAAATCCTCCACCACAAACCAAGGACCTCTGACACTGTTACTGATAGTAATAAGATCATTCCAAAGGCTTTGACGTTTAGCACGAGAAGGTTCAGCATAAACTCCAGTAAGCCGGAAAAATAACGGTAGGTGTTAAAAAAGAAAGTCCCCCCACCCAAAAAAAAACACACACACACACACTGACAATCATATTACCAACTTGTGTGATTCAACATATACAAACATAATTTGGAACGTGTGATAATTAGTTTGCAATACAAAGCAGACTTGATGATGGCTTAAGAGATTAGGATTTGATGTTTTAGCAAGTTTATTGTGAACATAATCATTTCATTTATACAATTAATGTTAGAAAACAAAGAGACATTCGCTCCCCACGTACGCCCTTTGTTAATGCTCTTTGTCTAATAATTATGACGTTTTTTTTTTCCTTTTAACTTTTCCAAATAAGATAAAGGGAAAAATTAATAATACTATTATTGGAGCCTTAATGACCTCATTATGTGAGCCTGAGCTACCCCACAGTTAATGTATATATATAAACTTTTGTTGGCATTGAGAAAGCACAATAATAAGTAGAGATTGATTGGCACAAATAAGGGTTGGGGCGATTTTATTTTGAGGAGGGACCTTATTAAAAGCATAAATTCTTCTCATTGCTTGAGAAAGTTGTTTGGATTTGTTTTGAAACCTAACTCTTAATTACTCCTCCTGTTCTTAATTACACTAAAAACTAAGTCCTATCTTTACAATTAGAGGTAGTATATATGTAGCAGCTTAATTGAGATTGATCTACCCATTACTCTCAACAATATTGTAGAGGTAGAGTATATTCTTTCTAGCTACCACTGTGTTTAGATCAAAATGGTCTTGGTGTCCATGGTCTCCGTATATACATATATAGGTATGCATGTCAACTTTTTGTCATAATTGACGGGGGAAATTCCAAAATAAAAAAAAAACTTTTAAAATATTAAAATCCTAAATTAGTTTTGTTTTCTATCGATTACATTTGATTAACAATTGATAACTTATTTTAGTAGGAAATTACTATTTTGTGATTTTCAAATTTTGAAGGTAGTTTTCTAGAATTTTCCTAATTTGAAGTTAGCTTAGGTGGTAAGGGTGAGGTGGAGAATATGAAGAAACAAGAGAATAATAATTTGCTTCTAACCTTAGGCCAGTCAGTATAATTATAAAGAGAAAATGTCTACTTTTTTTTTTTCCGACAGAAAATGTCAACTTCACCCAAACACGCACTTTTGGTTCTATTTATAAGGTGAAGAGAGAAGAATTTTTTTCTCTAAATATAGGTATCCTTCTATTTGAGGCAGTTCTATTTATAAGAGAAATTTTTTTTTTAATCCTATTTATAAGACACATAATTAAATTTTTCATATAAATTAATGTAGTGCATTTTTTCCCTTCAATTATTATTATGTTGACTTTGTTCTCACAGGGTATAATATATATTAGATAGGGATAAAGTTAGAAATTTGTTGAATTTTATGATTGAGTTAATAAAGTTCAAGGTTTATCTTATTAATATGTATAAAACTTGCTAAAAGTGCTTTATAAATAGAACCATGTGGCTCTATCGCTTTTTATTGGTTATAACGATACATAATTATAACAGTTGATGGGGGAGTAGATGTGATTAAAAGAGAGACGAAGAGAAAAATAATGAAAAGGGAAGAGCGCATAAGCAGCAAAACCGATATTAGTGGCAGAAAGTAGGGCCCCACTTGATAATGAAACTCATGTTTCCCACTATTCCCTTCCTCTTTCTGAGTTATCGCTTATAACTTATAAGCCATCATCACATCACACATTCTTTCATATTTCATTCTCAACTTCTTCACCTTCATCTTCATCTCGTTCTTGTTCTTGTTCATGTTCTTGTTCTCCTGCCATGTCCATCAGAATTCATCCCAGCCGCCATCATCATCAACAAGGCCAAGATCAGTCCATGTCCAAAGAGATCAAGGCTCATCATCGTCATCATCATGATCGGCCTTGTGTTCTCACAGTGTGGAAGAGATCCACCATGAGCTTCCAAGGCACCGATGGCTTCACCGTCTTTGATCACCATGGAAAGCTCGCCTTCCGAGTCGATAACTACTCCAGAAACAACTCCTCTACCATCCTCATGGACGGTGCCGGCAACGCCTTGCTTACCCTCAAGCCTCAGGTATTTAAACTTAATTACGTCGATAAATGTTGGACAAGTTTTTGTTATGAGCACAAGTCTAAAAAGAAACTCTATAGGCCCCACCACAGTACTTTACTCATTCTCCTACCAATCAGAACCTTCGTGGGTAGCCTTTCTGAGCTTATCAAATACTTTTACCCAAAAAATAACCTTTCACATCTCTTGAACTTATAGATTATATTTCTCTTGTGATGCTCTCAAAGCGGAACTTATAATGATACCTCCCTCCTACCTTATCAAACCCTCCGTTGGAAGTCCTTTATGAGGTTATAGGGTGTACTCTCATCTAAAGACTAGCGGGCAGAGGAACATTTTGAACTTATAAACTTATAAACCCCACTGTTTTATTTGCAAGGCTTCTTGATGTGCAACTAATAACAGTTTTTTTCACGAAACAAGCTATATACGTTGTATATTGTACCTGAAAGGTTAATTGCGATAATAATATATACAGAGACATAATGTTAGGTAGCCTCCAAATATCTACTAGGTGATTATGATTTTTAATTCATGATTTGATATCTATTTTCAAACTCAATCAAATTGAATTTATGATTTAATGTCTATTATCAAATCCAATTTACTTTATTACCTTATCTTCATATCCTAATAATAAAAATTGAGAATTAAATGGGAATGATATCCCAATAAATTCAAATAACTTGAAAACAGAATACATAATTTTGGTCCACAGTTATCATTAAAGAAGTCAAATTTTCTGGAGTAAAAGGAAATTGTCTATATTAGGGAATAATTTGTAATGGATTTTTCAGAAAAGGAAATTACTTTAATGGGTTATTAATTGAATGAGTGTTAATGTAATTACACATAGATTAATTTAATTTTGTGATTATCAGAACCGTTTTTGTTAAACGGGTTTTTAAGCGGGTATTATTACAAGATTTCACATATTAAGTTGTTGATGTAATCCAAGAAATGAATCGTGGCTGTTTATATATATAATCTGAGAATATTAATTCTAGATGTTGAGTTGTTGATTATGTGCCAGATATTCAGCATGCAGTGGAATGCATAGAAAGGAGAAGGAAGTTGTAGAAGAAGAAGAAAAAGCAGTGAGAGTAGTGAAGGGGCAAAGCCAAAGGCTTTATTCAGCATGAGATCAAGTGGGTCAATGGTATTTAATGGAGGAGACAACAATGATCATGATGAAGCTCAAGTGTTCATGGGAACATCAACAGGACAAGGTCAAGGTTGTAAATCTCATGATGAGGCACCAGATTTTAAGGTACAAGGATGTTTCAAGAGGAGAAACTGTGTTATCAGAAACAGAAAAGGACACGTGGCAGCCAAAATTTCTAGGAAGAGAGTGAACAAGTCGGTGGTTCTTGGTGATGATGTGTTCAACCTCGTTGTTCAACCTGGTTTTCAACCTCATCTTATGATGGCCTTTGTTATTGTCTTGGATCGTATTCATACTAAGCACTACTATACTCCCCTTTTGTGCTCTTAATTAAATTCACAACATATATATATACACATGTACACCTTCATTATATACAACAAAAGGCATGGCTTCTTATTAATTCTGAATGATCTTTGTTGCTGCTGTTTCAAAACCTTGACTCCAAACTCAGTTTCATTCTACTGTGTATTACTGCTTAATCTATAACCCATTTAACTGTGTTATTAGGAACATGTATAAAACTTGCATAACGAGGTTTCTAGATATGTAAATACCTTTGTAAATGTTTTTGTTTAAGGTTTACGCTTAATTTTTAGGTTCTTGTTTTGCATATATGCTTCATCAAGCAGGAGTTACATAATAGTATTGGGTTAATATATAACATGTAATGGGAGCAAAAGTCTGAACATGAGTAGGGATTAGCTCACAAGTTGTTTTTAGGAACTCCTTTTTGCACAAGAATTTTGACATCATAACTGAATGAAGAGAATCATCAAAGTGTTTTATGGCAAAATTAAAAAAGGGAGAATTGTGAATAAATATTTTTTGATAAATTAATTGCTAATTGCTATCTTAAAAGATTTGTTGCACATGAACGGAAGATATTTTGCACACATTGAAAGATTAGTTGCACGTTTATATGAAAGATTTTTGCACACAACGGAAGATTGTTTGCACCCACGGAAGATCACTTGCACGCTTGATAGCATTCAGCAATTAACTTGTCCTAAAGAAATTTTTGGGCAATTTTCCCATTAAAGAATGATAGAAAAGGAAGGATAGGCCTTCTTCTTCTTCTTTTTTTTTTTTTTTGTTAAATTTTACGATTTGAAGTTACAAGTGACATTGAATCCGTGACACTTCCTTTACACAGGAGTTTACATATGCCACCAGGTCATGAAGTCATTGACCGATCAATTTATTCTAAGCCCTGTAAACAAGCATATATACAGAAATGAGACTAATCATAACTTTATTTTATCTATTTTCTGACTTTATCTTTTAAAAATATTTCAGATGATGGAAATTTCATGACGAAATGAAAATCTTATAAATAGAATTAAAGTGTTGCAATAAAATTCCTCACTTTATTTCCTTTGTTTAGCGCGACATGAAGTCCTTTGGTTCATCAGACATCCAAGTACAACAATATAATTTTGTAAAATTTAAGGGCTATACACAAATTATTTTTCATGAAAATGGAAATTGAAAAGGAAGAAGAAGGGTATCACAACCCAACTGACCAAGTGCAGGGAAAAGGCAATTTAAATGACAGCATTTTTATAATATGTAATTCAATTTATATTTAACATATTTAACATATCATTTAGCCAAAACAATTAAAATATCAAATTAATGGCTAATAATATAATTTAGAATATTTATTTATATAATATATAAAAATAAGTGCGCAAAAAAATCTGAATCAAATCGTATTTTGTTATAAAAATCGGGAAAATATAAGGGACGAGGGAAGAGGGAGATGAAGAAGATGAGAGAAAGCTGGAGAAAAAGTATGGAGGAGTTCTTATTCACTTCATTGTTGTTGGTACCAATATATTGTACATGGCCTCTATTTATAGGCCTCTAATCATTGAATTCTATATATATGGTTACAAAGAAATAAAGATGAGTATAATGGTATTAATCATAAGAAACTCCCATAAGCCATTTATTGGGGAAATTATAAGGTTATAGCATTGAACACATTGAATTCTAAGAGTGAGAGTTTATGGAGTGAAAGGCATATGAAAGGTCAAGAGTTGAATAATTTATGGACATCCACATCATATAATATTCATAACACTCCCTCTTATTTTGAATTTAAAAATCATTTTTTTAATTTTTTTTTACAATATTTGGCTTCTATGTTTTTTAAACTATTGTAAGAGACCTAAATACCAATGAACAAAAAATCGGATCAGGTAATAAACCGATCATAGCACAGATCCAAGGGTTAATGAGTCAGTCGAGGTCTAACTGGTAGTTGAACCGGTCATATTAAAATATTATAATTTATTAGTGGCAATATATATATTAATATATTTTTAAACTTCTATAGATAAAAATGAAAATTTTTAGAAAAAAAATGGTTAAAATCTATTAGTATTAGTTATAATGCCTATATTTATGCAATGATATCTCATTTTCTATAATTATTATATCTTTTTAAATAATTGTTTTCATTATCTTCTTCATTTTTTTTTAGATTTTTTCTTTCTTTACCTACTTTTCTCTTCGTTTTGGTTTTCAACATTCCATTTTTCCCTAAAAAAGCACAAAATAAAAAATTGAAAAATAAAAAAAATGAAACGTGTTCAACCAATTGAACCACCGGTTTTATCGATTTTAACCGATCCAATAGGTTTTATACCGATTCACCTATCTGTTGGTTTAATACTCAAATCAGACCGGACCACTGACCGATTCAACCAGTCAAACCGGTCGGTCGGTTTTTTGTTCTATGATAAATACCTGAAAAATTTGCATAATACAATGCAGTTAGGCGTGGTTGAGAACTAAACCTAGCGCCCACCCTCTTCCCAATATTCAGCCTCACTCTCTGTCGGTCTTTCACTAAGAAAGAGTGACTCATCGCTTCAGATCAGACATCGTCGGCGTCGCACTCTTGTCAGCCAAATAAGTAAATACTCCCTCCGGTCCTAATTATAAGATAAAGTTGACTTTTTTGGAAAAATTAAGGAAGGCAATTAAATTACTTTAGAGTGTTTATATTTTTAGTATTATTGGATTATATATTAGTTTATTAGTCAAATTAATTAGTTTGGAGAAAAAAATAAAAATAAAAATACTCAAAAATAATTTAATTAGCTTCCTTAATTTCTTTAAAAAAGTTAACTTTATCTTATAATTAGGACCGGAGGGAGTACTTGTTATGATCTGTTTTTGACTTCTATTTGCTTCTGTATGAACCTCGTTTTTTGAATGCTCACTCAGGCTAGCTTGGGTTATGCTAGATAGGCATTATCGAATAGCATGTTTTGAAAAGAGAAATGAACATGAGGCTTCGATAAAACTAGTGCTTTCTGAATTATATAAAGCCAGTAAGCAAACAGCGAATGACAAATCATTTGGATATTTTAACCCGAGCCCGGGGAAAAACGGTGTTTTTTTTTTTTTTGGAACAACAGGGGATCCTTTTGAACGACCTTATACTAGTCCAACGCAGTCACAAATTTATCCTGCAAAGTGATTTTTGTAATAACAATGTTAAGTTAATTTTTTTTATCTGGCCTTTTTTAACTCGCTTATGGCCATTTCTTGAACTTTTATCTATATTTGTCTATGCACTGTTTCCTTTTGGTAAAAAGAATTCAAGTAGAGTTCTTTATTTGAATCACATTTTTGCGTTATTGGTGCCGAATGAATGAATGCATATGGATATATATTGAAAACTTTCTGCTGCAATGGTATTGTTCAATCACTGAAAGTAGGCTTTAATTTGAGTTACTGGGTTAAATAGATTTCGTTGGTTCACATCTAAAGGCATCAGGTTGGTTTAAATGAAGATGATTGGTCATTGTCAAAAATATTCACCATGCTTCCAAATGAGTTGGACAAGACATGTATTATTAAGTATGTGTACTTGGAAGTAGTACTTTACTTCAGCCTCCTCTTAGTGGGTGATAGAGTCTCATTTTATTAATATTTATTTTATTAATTGAGTCTATTGTTATTATCATTTTAGGAAATCTGAAAATAAGTGGATTATCCACAAATAGGATTTAAGATATTTTAACAATATTATTTATTATTTTAGATATTTCAGAATAAGTGGAATATCCACAAGTAGGATTTAATTACTAGATTTTAGATATTATTTTAGATATTATTTGGATTTCTTTTAGATATTATTTTAGATATTATTTGGATATTTTAGTTTGAATTTTGAATTAGATTTTATTTCTCTGTACTTCTATAAATTGGCTTCTTGCCTACTCAATAAAGCATGGAATATTCAGAGAGTAAATTGGTTTAGGAGATTCTCCAGGGCTGTTCTTAGAGAGTTAGTGAGATGCTTGCTTTCTCTTTATAACAGAGTATTGGGCTGTTTTAGAGAGAAGGTGAGATTCTTGCCTGCTCTTTATCTCAGAATACCTTTATCCTTCTCAACATAAATTCTCAAATTATCATCTAACTTTCCCATTTATCCGTTACTTTACTCAGTACCTTAACAAATGTTTGTTAAGGTACTGAGTAAAGTAACGGATAAATGGAAAAATTAGATGATAATTTGAGAATTTTGTTGAGAAGGACAAAGGTATTCTGAGATAAAGAGCAGGCAAGAATCTCACCTTCTCTCTAAAACAGCCCAATACTCTGTTGTTGGACTTTGGGTCCAAGTCCGCCCTTGATGGGCCGGACTATTTGATTAGGAAATAAGTAGCCTAATCAAATAAGAATAAAATAAGCATTAAATGCAGATTGGGGAATAATTCAACAATAATTATGGATTTGTTAAATGAGGAACAAATCACCATAATTAGGGAATTAATTGAGAATCAATTAATTGTTGTCTTGTAGGGCAAGAAGGAGTGCACACATTTCCTAATTAGTGGCCTCCATAAACCACTATAAATAGGGTGTGCCTCCTCAATTGCAATTCACCCCCGCCATTGAGTTTTCTGGCAATTCCCTTCTCTCCTACCATCTTTCTGGTTCTGGTGATCTGCTGTGCAAATCACAATTAAGCTCTAGTAGTCTAATAATTGTGTGGGCACAAATATAGAGTATTGGAGCTTTGACCCGGATCCGAACATGGATTTATCCAGGTATGCCTAATCTCCTTTTAGTTATATTTTTCTTACATATGTTATAAAGAGAAAGCAAGCATCTCATATTATTTCCCGTATTGACACTATAAATGCTAAACTTGGCTTAAAAACCCAAGTTAGTAATTCCCAGACCCAATAAAGCAGCACAACTCCTACCATCAGAGAAAAATCCAGTGACATTGGCTTAGGAGTTAGGAAGCATGTCAGAATCCACAAGTACATAAGCAAAAAACCTAGTCACAGCCGCTTAACTCTGTCAGGGTATTTAGCCAACAACGACGCACGTGACTCTAAACCGAGCCACCCAAAATTTTTGTATCCCATTAATTCACCCGCAATGTCGTTAGACATCACCAAAGCTCGCTCACAGTCATACTCTTCTGATCATCTCACATTGGATGAAGATTCTACAGCAACTTCAATAAGAGCAGTGTCTGTAAGTTTGAGACCACCCCTACCAGTGACAACAAATGTGACTTTTTCGTCCGGTCCCTCGATTGTGGAGTCTGAGTGCCAGAATCACATCCTAGGAAAGTCTTCATCACTGGTGAAGCTTCAAGAAACCTTGATACATCCTTCTGATATGATTCTTATGGATTGTGGCTCCATGGATCATTTTTTTCTTGACAGATTGGTGTCTTATGTGCTACATCTTGTTCGGCCTACCCTTGTTCTTGAAGTCTCATTTAGAGTTGTTGATACATCTTATATTGCCTTCCTACCATCGCTGCCTAAACCTCCAGACATACAAGGAAGATAATTTTTTCATTTTGCCTTGAGGACAAGGCAAATTTACAAGGAGGGGATAATGATAGAGTCTCATTTTATTAATATTTATTTTATTAATTGAGTCTGTTTTTATTATCATTTTAGGAAATCTGAAAATAAGTGGATTATCCACAAATAGTATTTAAGATATTTCAGCAATATTATTTATTATTTTAGATATTTCAGAATAAGTAGAATATCCACAAATAGGATTTAGTTACTAGATTTTAGATATTATTTTAGATATTATTTGGATTTCTTTTAGATATTATTTTAGATATTATTTGGATATTTTAGTTTGAATTTTGAATTAGATTTTATCTCTCTGTACTTCTATAAATTGGCTTCTTGCCTACTCAATAAAGCATGGAATATTCAGAGAGTAAATTGGTTTTGGAGATTCTCCAGGACTGTTTTTAGAGAGTTAGTGAGATGCTTGCTTTCTCTTTATAACAGAGTATTTGGCTGTTTTAGAGAGAAGGTGAGATTCTTGCCTGCTCTTTATCTCAGAATACCTTTATCCTTCTCAATATAAATTTTCAAATTATCATCTAACTTTCCCATTTATCCGCTACTTTACTTAGTACAGTACCTTAACAGTGGGAATATCAGTGTTCCATCTTCCATGTGATTTCTTGACAGTTTTATCATCTGGGGATGTTGTGTAGGCTATTATGCTTGTGACTTTAATAATTCTGATTAATTAGATTATAAGGAACATGGTATTTTATGTGTGTTATTATTTGCAGCTATTTTCTGATGCTCCATGATGATACTCTCCTCTTCTCAATGAAAATAACTTGGTAGAATGTTGATATGATATGAGCATCTGCATTTGTATGAATTATCATGTATCTCATGACTTGTGGTTTGCCATATGATCTTGAGGCTTCTCAATTATTAATTGAAGAAAGTGATTTTGAAATTTGACAGGGGGTGAAGCCAAATACAATGTCGGAAGGGCAACTTTCCCCTGCATTTTGATTGTATGAATCACAATCTTGATTGAACGAAAGCATGAGGTTTACTGTAATTTCCAGATTACTTCCTTGCCGCCAAACTCTGCCTAGTACATGTGCACTTGGGAATTCTCGTGCATTCCAACCTGATTTTGTACCTAGAGATCCAAAGGCCAAACCAAGAAAGTACAAAATTCCTCAATTTTATAATCCATATGGCCCCAGACCTCCTCCATCAGAGAAAGGCATTCAGCTTGCAGAGCAAATTGCAGCGCTACCTGATGAAGAACGCTGCCAAATTATGCCTACTTTGGTAGAAAGACTAAGGCTTCCAAAGTTGCAGCCAATTTCAACTGAAGGCGTGGACATGGCTCCACAAGGTGGTGTGGCTGGACTAAAGGCTGAGGAGAAAAAGGCAGAGAAAACAGCATTTGATGTCAAGTTGGAAAAATTTGATGCTGCTGCAAAGATCAAGGTGATCAAGGAGGTCAGAACATTTACCAACCTGGGTTTGAAAGGGGCCAAAGATCTAGTTGAAAAAGTACCAGTTGTGGTCAAACAAGGGGTCACTAAAGAAGAAGCAAATGACATGATAGAAAAAATTAAAGCTGCTGGAATAGCAGTCATGGAGTAAAAGGACTATTTGAGGCAAGGAGAACTATATTCTATAGGTTGAGCCCAATAAATTACAATTTGATATTGTTTTGAGAATTTTCCTGCAGGTAGATATCGTTAGAGCTTACTGTTTGTATTTTTGAGAGTTAATATTGCAGTTTGTCCTGGAGGTCAATCTTTTTAAACATCCGCCGATTGCCAGTTGCTGTATTCTTACACTCCATGATTCTCCTGCGCATGACTATTACTTGGTAATTATTTGATCCTGTATTTGTATACTTCTTGTTTTTGGTGAGTCTTATATGCTCATTGGATCTTGTAAGAAATAAAAACATGAGATAAGCCCTCAATTATCATAATTGTTTGAACTACTGATCTCCTCTTCTCCCATGTAGGGAAAACTGGAACATAAGTTTTTGGGGGTAGGGGTTTGTTGGTGCATGTCTGATTTTTTGTTTGGGTGCCTGATGTATTTTCATTTTTCAGTAAGCGTGAGATGAAAATTTCGGTTAAGCTGAATTTTTATCACTGTCATCAAGCTGATTCGTGTTCATTTCTGTTCATGGCTTTTATTTATTTTATTTCCCTCAATTCTAGAAGCTGCTTGTTTAGTTGTTTTTCTTTTAGATGCCTCATGCCTTACTAATGTTGCTATTTTGAAGATATTCTTTAGCACTGATTTGTGTTTTGTGGGTAATTAGGCCCTATTTGGTGCACAGGCTTGAAATTTGATGGATTGAAAATGAGACTGGGATTGGGATTAACATTGGGATTGAAGCTTTAAAATTATGTTTGGTATGAAGTAATTTTTGAAGGGAATGATTGTATTAATTTTATTTAATAATGATTCATACATTATAGAAAGACTAGATTACCCTTATTTAAAATGACTAGATTAATTTTATGGGGAAGAAAATAGTTACTTGTCTCTATCTCTCCCTGCCGTACTTGTCCTCTTCGATCTTCTCCTTCAGATGAAGCTCGTGGGAGTTTTTTATGTCATGCTCAATGAACAAAAAATCGGACCGGTCAATGAATCGGTCACGGAACAGGTTCAAGGGTTAATGGTTCAACCGGGGTCGAACCGGTGGCCGAACCGGTCATATTAAAATATTACAATTTATTAGTAACAATGTATATATATTAATATATTCTTAAACTTCTATAGATAAAATCAATTGATTATGTTGGATTTGATTACTTGAATTATATATAATTAATTGACTAAAATATTATATATTATATGTATATAATATATAATATTTTTTCATTTATTCTTTTTATTTTTTAAATTTTTGTAGCCTTGAAATTAAAATTTGTTCTTCTAATTTAGTAAAATATTATAGATTGTATGTATATCGGTCTAAATCTATTGTTTTCTTTCTTTTTCAGCCCTTTTTTGAATCCGATATCTCATTTTTCAAAAAGAAAAAAAGAAGAAACCGGTTGAACCAGTGACCCACCGGTTTTTCCGATTTTGAACCGGTTCGACCGGTTTCCACCTGTTCGACCTTCCCTCCCTCTGAAACAGTAAACCGGACCGGACTGAGGACCGGTTCACCGGTTTTCCGGTTCAGACCGGCCAGTCTGGTATGATTTTTCACACCATGGTCATGGTAGTTCCTTTATTTTCTTTGATTTTTTTTTCTGATTTTTGGGGTAGCTAGCCGAAATTATAAGCTAGGGAGGAGTCTTGGAAAAATCATGCCAAGTATCAAAACCTTGTGGTTCGACTTGTCCGGTGATCTAGTGATACGTTGACACGTGTCACCTATCAATAAAGTGGGTCCCGCCTCTTTTCTCGGGTCTTTAGCTGTCCAACTTGTCATGGAAAGTGAGGGTCTGATGATTTTTCCCGGCTCCCGAGTTCAGTGTTCAAGAAAGTTAGTTAGGTGACCGGACTGAAGACCGATGGTTTTTCCAGCCTTAGGTGACATGTGGCACCTCATGAATGTGCCATCATGAAAGGCAAAAAGCAACCCTCATCATTAGGGACAATTGTCACTCTCTTAAGGCCCATTTGGATTAGCGGTGGAGAAGTGACTTTTTTTATCATTTGACTTTTGGAAAAGTAAGGTAGGAAAAAAGTGAAAATGTAAATGTGATTTGTATTTGGATTAGTGGTGGCAGAAGTGACTTTTTTTTTCTAATCTTGAATCTGTTTGGATTAGAGTTTGAAAAGCCCATTTAGATGCAAAATGACTGAAAGGGGCATGAATCATATATATATTATTTGTATATATTGTGATAACTGAAGTGAAATATTAAATTAGAATTAAAATTTGATAAAATACAATAAGTCAGATTAATGTATTTTTTGGGATATTATTACATGATTAAGCACTAATTTGAGGACTAGAGATAATTGCAGAAAAAGTGCCCCAGAATTTATGAAAATTACAAGTGAATGAAGAGAAGGGATCGGGGAAATCATAGAAAATGACCCAAATCTTTCATAAATTACAGTTCAACCCTAAAAATATTTCAACAATTTTCAATCTAATCCCTCCTTAAAAACTTTTGAAGTTTGCAAAGAAGTCCTTGGTCAAATCTAATTTGACTAAAGCATCTTCTTCTTCCTTTGAACATGCGAACCAGAGCACAGGCCAAATTAGATTCAAATAACAAATGGAAAAGAGAAACAAAGGCAAACTTCAATCTTTAGGTTCTGTCATAGAATGGTATCGATGAAGAAAAAAAAGACCCAGATCTTGCCGGCGCTCTCTCCTCTGTAAATCATTGGACCTGGGGAAGATGATGATGAACATTAACTATGGTTGCTGCCCCAGGCCTAGCCTTCCTTGTTCTCCGACGAAGCTCCAAAGAAGGATATTGCAGTGAAAATTGGCGCCATTTGGTTCTCTGATTTTTTTCCCGTGAGAGATGATGAACAAGGTGTTGGTAAGAAAAAAATTCAATGCTACCAACGGTCCTCTACAGCAATGATGGAAGAGAGAAATTCGAAGTGAAGTGCGGTGGAGAGAAAAGCAACGCAAAGGAGCTTCAGTAAAAAACCCGGTAGTGATATAAACGCATTGAATGAGGAAGCTTTGCCAAACAGTGTATTTTGCTCCAATGGGCTTTTTTTGGACAAAACGTGTGGTGAGGCAAGGCAGCCGCTTTGCCAAACAGACCCTTAATATGTCAAAACAAAAGTTGATTTGTACTTTGTCATGATGAATGGACAAGTGTCATTTTCTTATTTGTCCAATACAAAGGTTAAGTAATCATTACTAATCATGACTTACTTTATTAAAGCTCATCACGCATATCGAAGATCACAAGATGATGCCAGGTCGGAGTATGTGTGTGGGCCCCACATGGCACCACATACAGGTATCTTTTCCAAAAACGCAGGGTACACATGTCTGCCCTGAAAATGTCATGTGCACATCTATACCTGCATATTTCGCAGGACCAATAAGTCCTATAGCTCATGACATGGATGGGTGGCATCTTGTTACTAACCCAATGGCACCGTATAAGTGTCATGTGCACATCTGCATTGACAGTTTGATCTTACTGTGTACACATACCTAGCCCTCTACCCGGTAGGGCTAGATTATATAGTTCCCGAGAGTCTTTCTATCTCTCATCATGCTTGAGACTTTTCCCAAACTGGGCTTAGTAATTTGTCTGATATAGGCTTATCCTCAAAGTCCTAGGCCCAAAATTCGGGATATTACATTGCTTGCCGATCTCAGCATTGTTGGGGTATGACAACAGGGAGCTTTTGATGGCCTTGTTCTCGACAATCTTCCTTAGTGTCTTTTTGCATCTAGTGATTGAATCTCTTTCTACATTACTCACTGGCGAATGTGAGTTCCTTCTCCATATGTAACTTCTTTTTCTTGAATGTTACTCATGTTTCTAACTCAACATATTCGGTCAACTCACAGTTAAACTTAACCTAAATGACTATCAGGGTGACATTGCTATGATTTGGAAACTTCTGGGGCGACATTACCCCTAAGTAAAAAACCTTCAGGATAGCATTGCTCCTAAGTAAAAACTTTTGAGCCAAATTACACTTTTCCAAAAATGACATGGACGACATTTAGACTGTCAGTTTAGCATATTTGGTCAATTAACATTTAAACTTAATTAGGACAACAATTAGGGAAAAATTGCTCAAGATTTGACACTTTCAGAGTAAAATTGCCTCTCCTTAGCAAAATAACATTTTAACCCAAAATATGATATTGCAGACCTTAACATAAACCATTTGATGACAATTTATACTTTGACTCATTGGCAGTTAAGACAAAATTATTAAAAAGATCAAACTCTAAGCACTGAGTCGCGATGAGTCAACTATGTGTGTTTGGGGAGAGCATTTGGGCCCCCAAACGCTCAATTGGGTGAGCAAAACCCAATTGGCAATTGAGAAAAAAAAATATGAGTGTTTGGGTGCCATTTTGTTCAATTAGGCTTTTCACATGATATAAGCTTTTACCCATATGCTCCATTTCCCAGCTTTTTCTGATTTAGCGTTTGGGGAGAGTGTGAATTATTAAAATATTTTTCCAGTTGTGTCTAGTGTGCTATCAGACTGATTGCAATTTTACCCTTAATGTACTTTTTCAACTATAAAAATTAATTTAAACTATTTTTTGGTGCTTTTAACCCTTAAAATATTTTTTCAACTGTACCTAGTGTGTTATCAGACTAATTGTAATTTTATCCTTAATGTACTTTTTCAGCTCCAAAAATTATTTTAAAATATTTTTTGGTGCTTTTAACCCTTTAAAATATTTTTCCACCCACTCTCTCTTATTATTATCACAAAAGTCACTTGTACTTGAGTCAATCCAAACAAATTTTATTTTTACAAAAGTCATTTATACAATCGTCAATTCAAATATAAATCACATTACATAATTTGGCTTTTAGTTGGTGGCACAAAAGGCTAATTTTTTCAGCATATTTTCAAATAATGTTTCCTACCCATACAATACCATTATTATACAAAACATAAAATTCATTATTTTCTGATGAACTTTTTGCCTCAAAATAGAGCTGAGCTAATTTTGACTGTGTAGCACAAGTCACTAAATGAGAGTTGACAATGATGTATCAGTAAACCAATGTTTCCCTTACTTTCCTTTGGTCTCGTGTCACCTTTCAAGGCTTATATATACCTAGGATTTCCACAGATATAAATCACCTAGCGGCTTGTGTTGTCCCTTATGGGACAGTTATTCAAATTTACAAGAAGGCTAATGACTTTGTCCAGAATCTGCAGACTGTAAAATTTTCGTGTTGGTGCAGTTTGGGGAAAATGCATGGCAGCAATGGGCTATACACAAAGAAGAAGAAGCTCATCAAAGTTCAAGTAAAAACAGCCTCAGCTCATACGTTGAAACTGAATTACATATTGGATTGCCATAGAAGCGTTTCTGATATGACATACAGCTGAGTTGGTCACCTATATTTACTTCTTAATTCTTTTCTCCACCTAAAATTTAATTCCCATTCCTCCAATAATTAATGTAATTATGCTCTTTTTTCCCTGTTCGACTGAAACCTAATGAGGAAGTGTGTATGTTTGTATATGTAATGTATGACGTATGGAAGAAGAGACATGAAACGGCCGGTGTACTTAATTTGTTTTGCAGGTATATATGTTGTTAATAAACAATGTGTCTTTGTTTTACGTCTTTGTTCATATTAAAATGTGGGCCCTTTTTTATAACAAGTATTCCGAAACTAGCCCTAAGTTTGCTATAAACATTAAGTGAGGATTCCCACGTTTTTTTTATAAGTCACAAATGATCGAATTATCTGCTTCCTTCTCATTTTTGAAAGTTTCTCTTGCTTCTTTATCTAGAGTGCCAAAAAAACAAAAACTAATGAAATTAAAATTCAATTCAATGCCTATGATGATCTACTTCCTCAGCAATAACTGAGAAAAAGCCCTCTAGTGAAAATCATTAAATTAGCCTTTATTATAGTCAAATTATACCTATAGTCACATCCCAAATTTTAAGTCTAGAAGTTGAAGAATAAGTCTAAATTCAGTAGACAAGTAAGCTCATTTGAGCCAAATGTCTTAAGCATATTATGAGAAAAATCTTAAAATAATTATTAAAATTATTTATGCATGGGCCTTGAAAATTGAGGAAACATTATGAAATTCAATTTTTGGGATTTAGAAAAATTATGAAGAGGTTTAGTTTCCCAAAAATAGCCTAAATAATTTTAAAGCTGAATTATGGAAATTAAGGGTCCATCTTACAAAGATAATTTAAGAAAAATAGCTAGATATTACTATTTGGCCTAAAAAGTTTAGGGAAAATATCTTGCCAAATGAAGAAGTTAATTAAAGAAGAAAATCCTTATAAAATGTTAAAAGTCAAATAGCAAATCGGTGATTAGCATGAGTTTTTTGACTTCCCTCTGCATCTATTTCTCCGTCAATCTCTTTGTCTATTTCCTCCATCAATCATTGCACATCTGCTACTCTGTTTTATCTATATATTCTATAAACTTTCCATTTCATTAGTATCTATGTAATCTGGGCTTTAAGAGCCAATATGGTATCAGAGCATCTCCAGGGATGATCCGCGACTGGAGAAAGTGGCAATGGCCCTGAGATACGGCTAAGAGAGAGAGAAATCAGTGAGAGAGCGAGAAAACAAAGGAGGAGATGGTGTGCTCTAATCCATCTTCGAAGTTAAAGAATTGAGGAAAGCTTAGAACAGTCCGACTCCATCTGAACCGAACAGCCCTCAACCAGACAGTCAACGCAAAATTACAACTAGCCACATTCACAGACTTTGTCGTTGCTTATCGCCTCAAGTTGATCTGCAACGTTGACGATGAGGCAGTTGGGGAAAGGCTTGACGCTGACCCACTGACCTGAAGGCCTCCAATTCCGTTATGATAAAGGAGTGTAAGGAGTCCGTGATCGGTGCCTTTGATCATCGGTGTCGAGATTACGTGAAGCACACCTGATTCCGAGGTATATGAGGATTACTGCTGTCGATGTCGACAAAACTCAAGGATCTCTTCTTCCCCTTATTTCTTGGCCACCTTACCGCTAGTGGTTTGTAGTTTTTCACTGTCAACTTGTATCCTTTATGCCCTCAACTAGATCTGGCCTATTATTTAATCCATTAGGACCAATCGGTCATTTTTAATATTTGAAGGACTGAATTGGTATTTTAGAAATTTGAAGACCAATCTGTTAGTTTGAAAATTTGAAGGACTAAATTGATATTTCTGAAATTTGAAGTCCAATATGTCATTTTGAAAATTTGAAGGACTAAATTGACAGTTTAAAAATTTGAATCCCAATATAGGAAAAGGCCAAGATCATGAAGCTAGGAAAGAAATGTGAAGCTGAGTATACTACTGTTAGCCCTTCTCCTCCTGAAAGCTTTCTGGACATGGATCCAAGTCAATATACCAGCAGCATGTTAGAACAAGCGTTTCACCCAAGAGGGGGGGGGGGTGAATTGGGTGATACTAAAATTTTGTTGTAAATATAAAATTTGACAGTGAAATTAAAAACAGTAAGGAGTAAGGAGAAATATCACCGAAGTGTACACCGAGAGTTATACTGGTTCGGTCACAACCACTTTGACCTACGTCTAGTCCTCAGAGCTACTCTGAGAGTTTCACCATAATTTCCAAGATTCAGTGGGTTCTTGGCACCTCAGTACAAGCAAGTTCCTTCGCTTGGACACTCGCTCCCCCTTACAAGTTGTAATCCAATCCTAACTCAAGGTTCCACAACCTTAAGTTATCTCAATAACAAATATTGAGTTTGAATGAAATATCTCTCTTACAGAGTGAATAAGAATCACTGAAGCATAGAAATATAATTACAACGTGAAAACAGAGCAATGAACTTGATGATACGTTTATATGTGTTCTTTTCGTTCTTTCTCTGTTTGGATGTTCCCATATATATAGATATGTTGATGAAGACCGTTGGAACATTTTCCTTTTGTCCGTTGGAGAGTGCGCAGCCACTATTGACTTTTCAGTTTTTGAAAAATATCCGTTGGCGGTGGTTAGCATTTGAACGTTTCATTTGACTTCCATTACTTGATATGATTTCTTCATTGTTTATCTGTAAATAGACTAAGAATACTAATACAATCAAATATTAATCATATAGGAAACAAATCAATGAACGTTTGAATAATTTCAAGATTTCTGGGTTTTCTTACTCGAGTAGCTACTCGAGTATCCCTTGAAGTTTACTCGAGTACTTACTCGAGTATCATCGGGAAATCTTTGATCAACTGCAAGTCAACAGACAAATTTAAGATTATTCGGGTAGTGCATGGAATAACCAATTTTCAAACCTTTGAAAATGTATGTTTACTCGGGTACCTACTTGAGTAATACACTCACAATTTTATAGGTTACTCGGGTACCAACTCGAGTAAACCTTCAAATAAACTTTTGGTTACTCGATGCTTTACTCCAGTAATATTGGCAGGATTTCAAGGCCGAGAGCACATCAAGTTAGATTACCTTGTTACTCGAGTAAACTTACTTTTTGGGCACAACTTACTCGGGTAATGACTTGAAGTTTTCCTTGAAAATAACTCTGCATACTGGGGTACCTACTCGAGGAATCCACTTAAAATAGAACATTAAATACTTGCATACTAGAGTAATGACTCGAGGAAAATGAGATAAAATTATATCAAGTTAATCGGGTACCATCTTCAAGTTTTTGCTTACCGTACTGAGTTACTCGAGTAGCTCCTCGAGTAACATTGGCAGTGGTACAAAATGCCGAGAGCACAACATTTTGTAAAACAGAGTAACTCGAGTACCTACTCGAGTAACATTGGCAGGCCGAGAGCAACTTGAAAATTTTCACATGGTTACTCGAGTACCTACTCGAGTAACGTTGGCAGGCCGAGAGCAACTTCAAGTTTTTACCTGGTTACTCGAGTAGCCACTCGAGTATCATTGGCAGGCCGAGAGCAACTTGAAAATACTTACACTATTACTCGAGTACTTACTCGAGTAACGTTGGCAGATTACTGGAAGGTGCCTCTGGTTACTTCAAGTTTTTGTCTCATTACTCGAGTATGTACTCGAGTAATGCCTTAGAGAAATTGCTCCTGCTTAAGTTTCTCAGCATTTTCTCTTGGTCTTTCCTCATTACTCTAATGCTTACTTCAAGTGATGCTTATCCCTGTTATTACTTTGTTCAAACTCATTTATTAATCAATTCTTTTCCATACCATACTTTTGTTATCATCAAAACATGAGATCTAACATTCTCCCCCTTTTTGATGATGACAAAACTTGGTGATTTTGAACATGGTTTTTAAATTGAATTTTCAATTTAAATATGTCTTATTAAGTTTAGATTCATAGCATATACCTTGCATATACAATAACTTCATTAGTCCAACAATGTATCATAACTCAAAGCTTAAATAGACTTAAAATGAAATCATAACTTAAACACACTTGCATTAAACTTAAAATTTGCATATTACAAGATAATAAGTTCAAAAGAACTAACAAGTTCCAAAATGCTCCCTAAAACCCATATACACCCAAATACCCAAAATAAGCTCAGACACTTCCACAAAATCACTCTCAAGCTCTTCTCCCCCTTTTTGTCTTCATCAATCAAGTGGAGGACTAGGAGGCTTGACCATAGAAATGGGTGTCACTGGAAGTACCATAGAATCATCTGAACCAGAAGAATCAAAGGAGCTAGAGGGGACTGGTTCAGGCAGATTTACTGGAGGGATATGGATGTCATCGCTGGGAGGAATAGGAGAAGGTTGGAAGACAACCATAGTGGTCTCAGCCTCTGGAGGGGTATCCATCACTGGAGTGAGATATTCAGAGGAGGAAGAGGGATATATTTCCTCAGTTTGGGTAGGTGATGGATTCGGTTTAGGAGCGGTTTCTGGCTGAGGTTTTGGAGGAGAATCATCAATAACGATATGTATGGTCTCATTGGTATCTGGGTTGTCCACTGTATATAAAATGTCTTTGGCTTGAGACTCAGGTGGACTAGATACCAGAGGGGTAGATGGTTCATCCTCAGTGATAGGAGTGTCAGAAGGAAGGTTCATTGGAGGTGGTGATGGTGGTGCAGAAGAAGATGGACCGGCAGAAGGTCCGGGACCTACAGAGTCCAGTCGTGCCAGAATTAATCTCAGAATCTCACCCTGGGCACGTTGCTCAGCTAGCAACTCCTCATGCCTCTTGTCCATTTTCTCCACCAACTCTCCCATCTTGGTGTTCATGTGGGTTATCAGTTCAGCATTCGTGTTGGCGATATCCACATGGAAACCTCTTAGCATATTTTCCATAAAGTGCTGGAGAGTGGCATTGAGGAAGGATGGCGATGATGTGGTAGCAGCTGGAGCCGATGACTGAGTGTCATCTATCTTACTGGTCTCTGCCTCAGTGGTCTTCCTCTTCTTCTTTGACCCAGACTCCAGAGGGCCTTTGAGAGAGATGTCAATGTTCAATTTCCCAATCTGGTTTCTCCCAACCGGAGTCAACCTCTCAATGGGCTCCTTGCTATCCAAATACCATATCTTATTTTCTTTTAGGATCAATGATACGATTTGAGGATATGGCATTGGTGTTGTAGCCTTTCCATCCACCCTGTACCTCTTCATCTCAGAGAAGATATACTCCCCTAAATCCTTTTGTTCCTTCAAGAGAACCGAAGCAAACCACCTAAAGTCCCTATCAGAGAAGTGGGTATAATTGTTGGCTTTGTTTACTAGGGACCTAGAATAGATGTACCATAGGACTCTGTGATGATCACACATATCACTAGGCTTGAAATTTAGAGGGCTAACTAACTCTCCGGGTTTAAGGATAGTAAAGATTTGGTTTGGCTCAAGTTGGGAGTAAACATCATCTGGGGGATTCTCTATCCCTAACCACAAGTTAATCCTAGAGGGTGATATAAGAATCTTTTGGCCTCTAACTGTGGTGGTCATTTCTTCCTCGGCTGAGGTTCTGTTTGGCTCATCTATAATCTCTAGATTACAGTAAAAATGTGTGATCACTTTAGTACAGAATGGTAATCTAATGGATAACCATGGCATGAAAGGATCTAAATAAGGACTAAGGTCATGCTTCACTACCTCTTGAAGTAATCTGATATCCACATAGTGTGTTTTACACACCTTCCTCCTGGAGAACTGAGACAGATACTTCGGAGATTCCACCAACTTGCTGACATTGAATCCCTTTGGTGGGTTGGTGATCTCTTCTTCCGGCACTTTGGACTTCTTGGAAGATTTTCCCTTCTTCATTTGCTCTAAAATTCCAACCATAGCCTTAGCCACATTTTTGTCATACTTGGGCTTTTTAGAAGGCTTAGGTGTGAAAGATGGGGTAGAGGAATCAGAGGGAGTAGGTGTGGAAGTTTTAGTACTCTTGCCTTTCCCAGTTGAAGTACTCTTTTTGGATTGAGCCCTTGTAGCAATAGGCTCTTTGATCACCACTCCTTTGGGTTTTGGTTAAGATTGAGGTTGAGTATGAATTTTGGCTTTTGATCTCGGGGTTAATTTTCTTCTCTTAGTGGGAGGAGAAGGAAGAGGATCAGAGTGTTGTTGGGATTCAAAGGAGTTTATGGGAGTAAGGTTTTTAGTTCTCATCTTTTTGAATGATTGAAAACTAAAATTTTCAGAAAAGCAGAGACACATACGCGAGATAGGGCACTGAGATTCTGAGCAAAATAGGAAGTTTCTAGGAATGAAATCTGTTGGGTTTTGACGGTAATGAAGCAAGGAATCACTTGTGAAAAGTTTTTGTGAGAGAGTATAGTGATTTACTCGAGGAGATTTTGTGGAAATGACCGAGTTTCCGACAGATAAAGACCTAGAACCCGACGTTACTCGAGGCCTTACTCGAGTAATCTTCAACTTTACTCGAGGCCTTCCTCGGGTGTTCATACAGAAAAATTCTAAAATAATTCATTTAAATTTCGTACCTGGCATGAATAATATAGTAATTATCCATGGATGTTCCCTCGATCATTTATAACCCATTCTGATCAGATTTGAGTCATTCTTCATCAATTTGAGAATCTGGACTCCGACATTACTCGAGGCCTTACTCGAGTAAGCTTCAAGTTTACTCGAGGCTCGCCTCGGGTAACCTGTCTTTTCAACTTCAGACTCTTCATTTCTTTGTAACTGAACCGTTAGATTTAAATTCCAAGTAACTTGATCCATTACTTCCAGTTTTGGGAGCCATTACTCGAGTACATACTCGAGTAAAGTGTTACTTTACTTCAAGTTGTTCCTCGGGTATTGCTTCTCCGTTAGTCATTACTTCAAGTTGGTACTCCAGTAATGGTGTCCTCTGATAATCTCTATTTTTGTTTCTCAAAACAGAGTTTCAAACTCCCTGCAAAACAAGTTTCTATATACTCCGATGCTTAAGTTAGTGATCATCAAAACATTATCAGGTGACTTCATCTAATATTATGAAAAGCTTAAATAACTTATAACTCATTGGGATTTATCATTCCCAATTCTCTTCTAATGTATAGAAATTGATCTTTTGCAAGAGGTTTTGTGAAGATATCTGCTAGTTGAAAATGAGTAGGAATGAATATCACTTTCACATCTTTCTTTTGAACATGATCTCTGATGAAGTGATGTCTGACATCGATATGCTTGGTTCTAGAGTGTTAAACTGGATTCTTTGCCAAGCTTATCGTGCTAGTATTATCACAATAGATTGGTATTTCTTTGAGATAAATACCAAGATCTTGTAGTTGTTGTTTTAACCATACCACTTGTGCACAACAACTTGAGACAGCTACATATTCAGCTTCCGTTGATGAAAGAGACACAGTGTTTTGTTTCTTGCTAAACCATGATACAAGAGATCCTCCAAGAAATTGTCCTTGTTCGCTGGTGCTCTTTCTATCTGTCTTGTATCCTCTATGATCTGAATCTAAGTATGCAACAAGATATTCACTTCTTCCTTTGGGATACCATAGACCCAATTCAGGTGTGTCAGCAAGGTATCTAAAGATTCGTTTGACCGTTTCAGCATGTGATTCCTTTGGTGCCGATTGATATCTTGCACATATGCCAACACTAAATTGGATGTCTGGTCTACTTGCCGTGAGATAGAGTAATGATCCAATCATTCCTCTATACTTCGTGATGTTGTAGTCTTTCCCTTTGACATCAGCATCAAGTAACGTAGTTGAGCTCATTGGTGTGTCTGTGCCATTTGCTTCATCCATTCCATACTTCTTCAATAGCTCTTTCAAATACTTTGTTTGAGATATGAAGATTTCATTCTTTCTTTGTTTGATTTGCAAACCAAGAAAGAAATCCAATTCTCCCATCATTGACATCTCAAACTCTCCCTGCATTATCTCAGAAAATTCCTTACACAGAGATTCATTAGTAGCACAGAAAACAATATCATCAACATATATTTGAACAATTAAAATATCGTTGTGTTTTCGTTTTATGAAGAGTGTTGTATCAACTTTTCCCCGTACAAAACCTTGATCAATAAGAAACTTACTGAGCCTTTCATACCAGGCTCTAGGAGCTTGTTTTAAACCATATAAAGCCTTTTTGAGTTTGAAAACATGGTCAGGTTTAGTAACATCCTCAAAACCTGGAGGTTGTTCTACATACACTTCTTCCATGATGTAACCATTTAGAAATGCACTCGTTACATCCATTTGATAGAGTTTAAATCCTTTGATGCATGCAAAGGCTAAAAGTATACGTATAGCTTCCAATCTAGCCACTGGAGCATACGTTTCCTCATAATCAATCCCTTCTTCCTGATTATAGCCTTTGGCCACTAATCTTGCCTTATTTCTGACAATAATTGCAGATTCATCGAGTTTGTTCTTGAATACCCATTTAGTACCAATGATCGGATGATCCTTGGGTCGGGGTACCAAATCCCAAACTTGATTTCTCTCAAATTGATTTAGTTCTTTTTGCATTGCTATAACCCAATCATTGTCTGATAGGGCTTCATCAATGTTAGAAGGTTCAATCTCAGAAATGAATGCAGAAAAACTTACTTCATTGAAAATTCTATTTCTAGTTTTGATCCCTTCATTCACATCTCCTATGACTTGATCTAAGGGATGACTTTTATTGTATTTCCAAGCTCTAGGTTGTCCTACGGATTGCCCTTTTTTCTTGGTTTCATCAACTTCTGGAATAAGAGATTTAGAAATAGATTGACCATTCTCTCGATAGAAAACAACTTCCTGTTCTTCATCAATGGTTTTATCAGAGGATTCAAATTCATCAAATACAACATGAATTGATTCTTCAACAACACAAGTTCTTTTATTGAAAACTCTATATGCTTTACTTCGGTTAGAATATCCTAGGAAAATTCCTTCATCAGTTTTAGAATCAAATTTTCCTAAGTTATCTTTACCATTATTATGAATGAAACACTTACAACCGAAGATGTGTAGATGAGCAATGTTTGGCTTTCTTCCTTTGTATAGTTCGTATGGTGTCTTTCCAAGTTTTGTTCTGATATATGCTTTATTTGAAATGTAGCATGCTGTACTCATAGCATCAGCCCAGAACACTTGGGATACGTTCTTTTCATTCAATATTGCTCTAGCCATTTCAGTGAGCACTCTATTCTTTCGTTCCACGACTCCATTTTATTGAGGTGTCCTTGGAGCAGAGAAATTGTGATCAATACCATTTGTATCACAATATTCTTCAAAGACTTGATTTTCAAATTCTCCACCATGATCGGTCGTAATTCCTGCAATGGACATACCTTTCTCATTTTGCACCTTCTTGGAAAAAACAATAAATTCTTCAAAGGTCTCATCCTTTGATGATAGAAAAATAACCCATGTAAATCTAGAGAAATCATCAACAATGACCAATGAATATAGGTTGCCACCAAGACTCTTTACTGTTGCTGGACCAACTAAATCCATATGCAATAATTGTAATGGTCTATTTGTTGAAATCTCATTTTTCAATTTGAAAGATGATTTAGTTGTTTACCCTTTTGACATGCATCACAAATCAAGTCATTTTTGAAATTTACTTTGGGTAATCCAAGCACTAAATCCTTTTTGAGTAGTTTGCCTAGTTGATGCATATTGATATGAGCCAATCTCTTATGCCATAGCCAACTTTCATCGGCATTACTTAGAAAAAAATTTTCAGATTCATTTCTACTAATATCTAGAGTATAACAGTTACCTTTCCTTTTTGCTCTGAGCTTAGCCTTGATATTCTTCTTATCAAGCTGTAAGTCATTCTTATTGATAATTAAGCATTCTTCTGAGTCAAATATTACCCAGTTGTTTTTATCTGCACTTTGACTTACGCTCAGCAAATTGTGACACAAGCCTTCAACATAATATACATCTTTGACTTGTATTCCTTTGTCATTTTTGATTTCACCAATTCCTGCTATCCTTCCGGATTGATTTCCTCCAAATTTTACCTTTCCACCTTCCTTAGGTTGCAATGTGGTAAAACTTTCGAAATCTCCGGTCATATGTCTAGAGCATCCACTATCTATGTACCACTTGCTATTTTTGGATGCTTTAAGACATACCTGCAATCAAATGACTAAGTCTTAGGTACCCACATCTTTTTGGGTCCTTTTGGGTTAGTGCAAATAATTTTCTGAACATATGAGCGTTTAGGTACCCATTTGTAGGTTCCTATTGTTCCTTTCTTCTTATGAATCCATAAAGAAGTATAATGTTCTTTTCTATTACAGTAGTTACAAAATGCAAAAGGATTTGATGTATGCACAGAATGCTGGAAATAATTCAAATAAGACTGACCTCCTGCTTTCTTTATACCTTTCCTTCTATTTGATCTTGGATCATAACCAATTCCAGATCGGTCATTTACAAATCGTTGAGCTTTTAAAATGACATTTAGCATCTCACTTCCTTGAGTAAATTTTTCAAGAGTTTTTGTGAGATCAATATTTTTCTTTTTCAAAGAAGAACAATTTTCACAATCCTTTTCCAAACTTTCTTTAAGTTCAATTTCAAGAGCTTTGTTTTTATTTTTGAAAACAACCAATTCTTTAACTACTTTGATGAATTCAGAATGTAAAGCATTATATTCAGAAAATAATTCATCATAGGTAGGTTCAGAATCATTTACCTCTTCTTCTGTTTCTTCTTGAGCAACAAGACATATATTAGCTACTTCTTCCTCATCACTTTCTTCGTCTGAGGAGCTATCACCCCATATAACAGATACGAAGGCCTTCTTTTTGTTGAAGAATTTGCCTTTTCTCTTTTCCTTGTTCTTTTGATTCAGGTCTGGGCATTCTGATTTGATATGTCCTGGTTTTCCATATTCATAGCAAATGATATGTTCTTTGTTGCTATTTCCTCTTTTCTGAAAGTGTTTGAATCCTTGACCTTTCTTGTAAAACTTTCTGAATCGTTTTATGATTAGGCCCATTTCATCATCGTCAAACTCCTCATCCTCATCCTGATTCTCTTCTTTCACTTTTAGTGCTAGACCTTTCTTTTTCTTGTCAACAATGTCATCTAGTTCTCGTTTGAACTTTAGTTTGCTTTCATATTCAAAAAGACTTCCAAATAGAGAAGCAACTGATCTCATTGATTCTCCTTTTGCTTCTTCTATTGCAGTAACTTTTGCTTCCCACTCTTTAGAAAGAATATTCAAAATCTTTTGTACTTGGGTGTGCTGATCATAGACTTTCCCAAGAGCTGCAAGTTGGTTAACAAGGTGAGTATATCTAAGTTCGAATTCAGAAATCGACTCACCTGATTTCATTCGAAGTAGATCGAATTCGGTGACCAAAGTGTTGATTCGATTCTCCTTTATTCCTAAAGTTCCTTCATGAGCTATTTCCAGAGCTTCCCACATTTGTTTTGCTGTTGGAAGTGTGCAAATTCTGAAATATTCACTTTGACTCAAAGCGCTTTGTAACATCAGAATTGCCTTGCTGTTGAGAGTGATAAGTTTCTTGTCATTCTCATCATATTCCGCTGGCGTCTTGGGAATTTTCTGAGAATCTACAATCTTTGTAGGTTGATAGTTTCCACTCTCAATTACATCCCATAGCCCATATTCAGTAGCCATTACGAACACTTTGAATTTAGCTTTCCAGAAAGAGAAGTGTTCTCCATTGAAACCGGGAGGTCTAGTAATGGATACTCCGTCGGGAAGAATTCCTTCACCTATGCTTGTCATTGGATCCTTCTTAGGCTATTAAACCTTAACAAGAAGACCTACGCTCTGATACCAAATGTTAGAACAAGTGTTTCACCCAAGAGGGGGTGAATTGGGTGATACTAAAATTTTGTTGTAAATATAAAATTTGACAGTGAAATTAAAAACAGTAAGGAGTAAGGAGAAATATCACCGAAGTGTACACCGAGAGTTATACTGGTTCGGTCACAACCACTTTGACCTACGTCCAGTCCTCATAGCTACTCTGAGAGTTTCACCAAAATTTCCAAGATTCAGTGGGTTCTTGGCACCTCAGTACAAGCAAGTTCCTTCGCCTAGACACTCGCTACCCCTTACAAGTTCTAATCCAATCCCAACTCAAGGTTCCACAACCTTAAGTTATCTCAATAACAAATATTGAGTTTGAATGAAATATCTCTCTTACAGATGAATAAGAATCACTGAAGCATAGAAATATAATTACAACGTGAAAACAGAGCAATGAACTTGATGATACGTTTGTGTGTGTTCTTTTTGTTCTTTCTCTGTTTGGATGTTCCCATATATATAGATATGTTGATGAAGACCGTTGGAACATTTTCCTTTTGTCCGTTGGAGAGTGCGCAGCCACTATTGACTTTTCAGTTTTTGAAAAATATCCGTTGGCGGTGGTTGGCATTTGAACGTTTCATTTGACTTCCATTACTTGATATGATTTCTTCATTATTTATCTGTAAATAGACTAAGAATACTAATACAATCAAATATTAATCATATAGGAAACAAATCAATGAACGTTTGAATAATTTCTGGATTTCTGGGTTTTCTTACTCGAGTATCCCTTGAAGTTTACTCGAGTACTTACTCGAGTATCATCGGGAAATCTTTGATCAACTGCAAGTCAACAGACAAATTTAAGATTATTCGGGTAGTACATGGAATAACCAATTTTCAAACCTTTGAAAATATATGTTTACTCGGGTAACTACTTGAGTAATACACTCACAATTTTATAGGTTACTCGGGTACCAACTCGAGTAAACCTTCAAATAAACTTTTGGTTACTCGATGCTTTACTCCAGTAATGTTGGCAGGATTTCAAGGCCGAGAGCACATCAAGTTAGATTACCTTGTTACTCGAGTACTTACTCGAGTAAACTTACTTTTTGGGCACAACTTACTCGGGTAATGACTTGAAGTTTTCCTTGAAAATAACTCTGCATACTGGGGTACCTACTCGAGGAATCCACTTAAAATAGAACATTAAATACTTGCATACTAGAGTAATGACTCAAGGAAAATGAGATAAAATTATATCAAGTTAATCGGGTACCATCTTCAAGTTTTTGCTTACCGTACTGAGTTACTCGAGTAGCTCCTCGAGTAACATTGGCAGTGGTACAAAATGCTGAGAGCACAACATTTTGTAAAACAGAGTAACTCGAGTACCTACTCGAGTAACATTGGCAGGCCAAGAGCAACTTGAAAATTTTCATATGGTTACTCGAGTACCTACTCGAGTAACGTTGGCAGGCCGAGAGCAACTTCAAGTTTTTACCTGGTTACTCGAGTAGCCACTCGAGTATCATTGGCAGGCCGAGAGCAACTTGAAAATACTTACACTATTACTCGAGTACTTACTCGAGTAACGTTGGCAGATTACTGGAAGGTGCCTCTGGTTACTTCAAGTTTTGTCTCATTACTCGAGTACGTACTTGAGTAATGCCTTAGAGAAATTGCTCCTGCTTAAGTTTCTCAGCATTTTCTCTTGGGCTTTCCTCATTACTCCAATGCTTACTTCAAGTGATGCTTATCCCTGTTATTACTTTGTTCAAACTCATTTATTAATCAATTCTTTTCCATACCATACTTTTGTTATCATCAAAACATGAGATCTAACACAGCACAGGGGTGGCACCAGAATTCTCTGATAGTCAGGAAGAATTATATATGCTTTGTCATATACTTGACAAGCAGAGTATGTCAAACTCTGTTCCTAATGTAAATCTAATACAATCAGGTAATTCCGTTATAGCGCTCAACGCTGTGATGACTAGTGAAGATACTTGGATTGTTGACTCCGGAGCTACAGATCACATGACCGGTAACAAAAATTTATTCTACAATCTTAAATTCTGCCATGAACACCTCAAAGCAAAAGTAGCTAATAGTGTATTCATGGAATTGGCACAGTCACTTTATTTGATCACTTGGAATTACACAATGTTCTATTTGTGCCTGCACTTACCTATAATCTAATATCTGTGAGCAAGTTAACTAGAAGTCGAACATATAGAGTGATTTTTGATGATGATCTTTGTGTTTTTCAGGATTTAAAATCGAGGAGGACGATTGGGATTTCTAGAGAATGGGATGGACTGTTCTACCTTGAAGGATCAAACTTGAAAACTAAAACTACAAGGAAGGCAAGAAAGGCACTAGTTAGTTCCAACTCTCAGGATCATGAGGTACACTTGTGGCATTGTTGCTCAAGCCACCCTAGTTTTGATTATATGAAGCATGTGTTTCCAAGTTTATTCAATAAGAATTCCACTCCTTTTCATTGTGAAACTTGCCAACTTGCAAAGCAAACTAGATCTTTATATTCCAAATAGCCCTATACACCCTCCTCACCATTTACATTAATCCATAGTGACATATGGGGTCCTGCACAAATAAAAACCCTCACCAATACTAGATGGTTCGTTACTTTCATAGACGATCACACTAGAACCACATGGGTTTATTTAGTGAAAGACAAATCCAAAGTAGCCAAAGTATTTCAAAACTTCTATACCTTGTGTGAACCCAATTCAACACTTTCATTAAAGTACTACGAAGTGATAATGCCAAGAAATACATGAACAACACCTTTAAAGAATTTCTGGATCAGCAAGGAATTCATCACCAAACTTCTTACCCTTACACCCCTTAACAAAATGGAGTGGTTGAATGAAAGCACCGTCACTTATTGGAAGTCACCCGAACATTATTAATGGAACGAAATGTTCCTACCATCTTCTGGGGTGAAGCTGTACTCACTGCAGCTTATCTTATTAACCGTATACCATCCAAAGTTCTTAAGTACAACACTCCTATCCAAAAACTTCTTAAACAATTTCTAAATTGTCTACTAATCAATTCATTACCTCCAAAGGTGTTTGGTTGTGTTGTCTTTGTTCACAAAAATGATGGCAACAAATTTGCTGCTCTAGCTGACAAATGTGTAGTTCTTGGCTACTCTTCTACTCAAAAAGGGTACCAATGCTATTGTCCTACTTCCAAAAAACTTATTATTTCTCAGATACGATCTTCATAGAAGAAGCATATTATCCCAAATTACCCATTCAAGGGGAGTATAACAACATTAAATGGTTCATCCTAGAAGAATCTGAACATATTCCACAACCACAACCTCAACCCAACCTTATAGCCACCATTGAATCATTTGTTCCCACAAGCCAACTTAGTCCTGCCCAACTTGATCATGAATCTGAACATATTCCACCTCAACTTGAACTCACACCTAATGAACTAGAAACAAATGTTGAGATCAATTCAGGGGTGAATGGTTAATCATAGAAGAATTTGAACATATTCCACAACCACAACCACAACCACAACCCAACCTTCTAGCCACCATTGACTTATTTGCTCCCACAAGCCAACCTAGTCCTACTCAACTTGATCACGAATCAGAACATATTCCACCTCAACCTGAAGCCACACTTAATGAACTGGAAATAAATGTTGAGATCAATTCAGGGGTGAATACCAAACCACAATGACAAGAAAGGTCCAGACTACAAGTTCGAGATAAACCAAACACTTGTAGAACTATCTCTCCCATTCAAAGGAACGACCATGACTCCAATCTGGGATTAAATTTTGAAGAACTAGGTTGGCCTATTGCATTGAGAAAAGGAGTATGATCTTGTACTCAACATCCAATTCAACATTTTGTCTCATATGGTAACCTGTCTGTAAAAATGGAAAGCTTTACTGTAAACAATGCACAGATAAAAATCCCAAGCATATTTCAACAAGCCATAGCTGATTCAAATTGGAAATGAGCTGTAAAAGAAGAGTTGAGGGCACTCAAGGAAAATAAAATGTGAGATATTACAACTCTTCCTTAAGGAAAGAAACTAGTAGGATGCAGGTGGATCTTCAGCCCAAAATTCAATCCTGATGGTAGTATCAACAAATACAAGGCAAGACTTGTTGCAAAAAGATATACCCAGATATATGGAATTGATTATCATGAGACATTTTCTCCAGTAGCCAAGATTAATACCATCCAGGTGTTACTATTAATTGCAGCTAACTTGGATTGGTCATTGCACCAATTAGATGTGAAGAATGCCTTTCTGAATGGAAACTTGAAAGAAGAAGTTTACATTAAGATTCTAGATGGAATTTTAGCTCCTAACAACTCTGTGTCAACAAGTCATTGTACGGACTTAAGCAATTTCCTCGGGCATCGTTCGGTAGATTCACCAAAACAATAAAAAGATTTGGGTATACTCAAGGACAAGTAGATGACACATTGTTCATCAAACATGTCAACGACAAAGTCACCATCTTGATCGTCTATGTTGATGACATGGTCATCACAGGAAACGATGAAGAATCCAATGCTCAATTAAAATTGGACTTCACAACTGAGTTCCAGGTGAAAGACCTTGGACAAATGAGGTATTTCCTAAGTATGAAAGTGGCAAGAACTAAAGAGGGTATCAACGTATCCTAATAAAAGTATTCCCTAGATCTATTGTATGAAACAGGAATGTTAGGTGCATAACCTGAAGGAACGCCAATAGAAGAAGGTTGTTACTTAGAAATCAAACCAAATGGTGTCCCAGTCAACCCAGAACGGTACAGAAGACTTGTCGGGAAACTCATATACTTAACCCACACATATCTAGACATTAGCTATGCAGCCAGAATAGCAAGTCAATTCATGTACCAGCCACAAGAAGAACACATGGCAGCTATGTATAGAATCCTAAGCTATTTGAAAGAGACTATCATAAATATTAATATCTACACTAATTCAGATCATGCAAAAGACAAGGAGACTAGAAGGTCAGTCTCAGGGTACTGCACATATGTGTGGGAAAATCTGGTTACATGGAGAAGCAAGAAATAGACTATGGTGTCAACAAGTAGTGCGGAAGCCAAACTGAGAGCTATTAACAATGGAGTACGTAAAGGAATTTGGGTCATCAGATTACTGAAGGAGTTGAGAATCCCACATGAGGGACCAATACAAGTTTGGTGTGACAACAAGGCTAGCATTAAAATGGTCAAGAACCCAGTTTATCATGATAGGACAAAACATGTTGAGATAGACAAGCACTTCATTAAAGAGAAAATTGAAGAAGGCATCATAAATCTATCCTATATCATATCTAAAGACCAAATTATAGATGTACTAACAAAACCACTAAGCAGAACTACATTTGAAAAGTTTCTGTGCAAGCTAGGTATGATTGATATATACTCTCCAGCTTGAGGGGAAGTGTTAAAAGTCAAAGAGCAAATCGGTGATTAGCATGAGTTTTTTGACTTCCCTTTGCATCTATTTCTCAGTCAACCTCTCTGTCTATTTCCTTCATCAATCACTGCACCTCTGTCACTCTGTTTTATCTATATATTTTGTAAATTTCCCATTTCATTAGTATATTTAATCTGGGCTCTATGAACCAATATAAAGTATTAAGCATTAATTTATGGAATTTATTTGGTAAATCAATACGGATGAAGGAGGGGTAAAATGGTAATTTTACTACCCAAATTTAAAAATGTATTTGGGTCAAGGTTAAGCCCAAAATATAAAGCCGAAATGTTTAATATCAAACCAAGAATATGAGATTTACTTTTTACGGAAGCTAACCCCATAAAATGCATAAAGAGAAAGCATATGTGATAAGCTTATGTAGAGCCCAAAAAAAAAAGTTGATAACCTACCCCTTTTATTAAACCAACAACCATGCCCTTCACCCCTCATTTTTGAGTCTAAAATAGAAAAGGAACAGAGAGGGAAGGTTAGAGTCGGCGGAAGAGGAAGAAGGGGGAAGGGGAAGAAGGAACAGAAGAGAAGGTCGAATCTCACATGCAATCCAACGATTGAGTAGAGTTAAGACTTACAATCCTCCTCCTCGCCTTCTTTCTTCCATTTATGGAGTTTTTTTTAGGAGAAGATCGATTATGATTCCAAATTCTGGTTGGTGAGAGAAAATGGAAGAACGAGGGAATTAGGTATAGATTGAAGCATGTATATGTGAGAAATGAACTTGTATGTTATTGGCTGTTCTTACATGTGGGTGGTTAAATGATTTGGGTATGATTCTCGAATCTGGAAATTTCTAGATTTTAAGCCATAGCCACACGAGCCATAAGGAAATAAGGGGGGATGCTTATATGTAAAGAAATAAGGGGGATGCTTATATGGTTGTGAGTGTGGGATGGAAACAATAATAGAATGATGGGATATAGTTTATGATGTTTGTTTTATGGTTTGTACATGAGTATTGTTGGTGGGAGGCTACTGTTCGGATCTGCAGCTCCTTGTTTCATAGGAGTCCTGTTCAGTTTTCTTATAGGGACTGTATAAAAGTATCTTAATGCTCAAGTGTATGATCTATTTGTGTATTATTGGGGGTCATATTTTTGAAGCTAGAAATTGATTTGAAATCTGTTGATTAATGTTTCCAAAAGCTGAATAATGGTCCTGGATGGTTAAATTTGAAAGAGGCAAGCTTCACCCAAGAGGGGGGGGTGAATTGGGTGATATGATAAATTTTTGCTTGATGTGGTGATACGAAAATTGTAGTAGACAAAGTAGAGTTGAGAAGATTGGAACACAGAGAGTTATACTGGTTCGGCCTAAAAAACCAGGCCTACGTTCAGTCCACAGAGATTAAGAGCTACTGAGATTTTCACTATTCTTCCAAGATTCAATGGGCTCTCAGAATGCCACAAAACAACAATTGTCCTCGAACGGACTACGAGTAGAAATATTATCACACAAAGAAATTTCTCTCCCCCTTACGACAAGTCTTACGTGCAGAAAAACAACCTATGACCTTTCCCACTTGCTTACGTATACAAGTCTTATGAGCATCAACGTTCTCTCCTGCTTACACTACTGTAAGTCTTACGAGCAGCAACGTTCTCTACTGCTTGTATCTTATAAGTCTTATGAGTGGAAGGTTTAACTAGGAATTCACTCAATTGTTTCTCTCGTAAGGATATCTACCCTCTCAAGGTCCCAATACCTTGAGATCAAATGAACATATAATTTGAAATGTGTATAGACTCTCTTACAGAGCAAGTATGATAAATACTGAAGATCTATATGAATACAGAGAAAATATGAATAACAGAGATTCGTGTATTTGCTTGTGAATTCTTGTGCTTAGTTGTTGTTTTTGATCTCTCTGGAACTCTGTATTTATAGATGTTCAGTTTTGCCCATTTGAATAACAATCATTGTGGAGCGGGGCATGTTATTGTGGAATGGCATGCGTACGTTTTAAAACTTTGAATGTAGTAGGTACATGCTTGTCATGATGTTGTCTGCCGTTGTTTGACTTCCTTCGTGTCTGTTTATTTCAACGTTCATCCTCCTGTATCACACTTATAAATCATTCAAAATGATGTTAAATAATAATAATAAGTGATGATAAGATAAATAAATAACATTAAACCATATTCGGATTGAACGTTGTAAGACTGGTGCATTTTCTCTTCTGACAGAGTATCACTCGAGCATGGATGGGCTCACTCGAGTGAACTCACCATTTTTCTCCTTGTTCTTCAGTTTTGAACTTGCACTCGCATAGGATTTCAGAGAGATAGTTTTCTCACTCGCGAGTGATGTGGGGCCTCACTCGAGCACAACTCCTTCTGCTCGAGTGGCCTTGCATTTTACACTAGGAGACTCTTCTCTGGACAGCACTCGCATACCATTTTATCAAGAGTTAGATTTTGCACTCGCAGGTGATGTGGGCCCTCACTCGAGCACACATACCCTTGCTCGAGTGAGAAGAATATTCTCATGTAATATACCCTTATGATCAGCACTTGCATCAGAATTTGAGAGAGTTGGATTTCTCACTCGCGAGTGCAGATATGTCACTCGGGCATAAGAAGTCTCACTCGGGCATACTTATGCTTCTCTGACCTTCATGACTCTCGGCCAAACACTTGCAGTCCTTCACTCGCTAGTGCTCGAGTACAAGGGCTTCATGCTTGAGTAATGATTACCATGCTCAAGTACATTAGAAGGAATGACAAGAATTGCTCTCGGCCAAGCACTCGCAGTGCCTCACTCGTATGTGCTCGAGTGAGAATGACTCTTCTGCTCAAGTGCTATTTCCAGTGCTTGAGTGAATCAGTAAAAATGACAATAGCATGCTCTCGGGCAAACACTTTCTGGCTATCACTCACATCTGCTCGAGCATACAACAACTCCATGCTCGAGTGCTAGTTCTTGTGCTCGAGTACATCAGTTAATTTTGACAGCAAACATCACAGAACTTTGCCATATGCATTTGGTAACTTTGTAAACATTCCTTAGACTTATAAAACTATGATTTACACACAATTGTCTTTTGTTATCATCAAAACTTGGGATCTAACATTCTCCCCCTTTTTGATGATGACAAAACCTTTGTGATGGGATTTAAGAAAAAAAAATTGATTAAGGTGAAAGACTTTTGAAATACAACATCAATGTTTCCAAATGCATATTTTCACCAAAGTTTAGATTCAATTTCAAATTTTTGCACTTATTTACATATGTTCCCTGCAATACTTCCTCTGGACACTTAACAACCAAGATAAGCATAGTATCACAGAAATAATCAAAAACTTAAACAGAAAAACTTGATAACATGAAAATAGGCATTAATGATAAACTTATAAACACATAATAGTCAGCATAAATCATTAACTATATTAACTACCCATATACCCCGTATACAACCATAATATTATCATATACCTACCCCATTACACAAAAACTACCCAGACACCCAATACATCCCATGATAGCTCAGAAAACCATCACACATCCTTCTCCCCCGTTTTGTCAACATCAGAAGGGGGCTGTGGAAAAGTGATATCAGATGATGGGACAAAGGGGACCATGGCAGTGGAAGGGTCAACTGGCATTGGCACAAAGGGTGGAGATGATGGCTGTGGAACAGAGGCTGAGGGTGGTGGTGAAGGTGATCGATCATAGGTGATATCAACATTAGAGTCTGGATCGGTAAAGAGAACATATGTCTGTGGATGAGGAGGTGAGGTCAAGGCAGGAGTGGTCTCAGGTGGCACTTCTGAAGATGCAGTCGGAAAGTAAGAGCGTAAGAAGATCTCCATATCAGTTATCCTCTGTGACATGTCATCTTGAGTCTTGAACATCAAATCGAAGTTGGTATTAGCCTTGTCTACCAACTTTATGACCTGTAACTCCATCTTTTCTACCAACTTCTCATACTCAGTTACTAACTCCTTCTTCAAGCCCGACACAACTTGATTGATTACTTCAGTCAAATAAGTGGAGAGTGAAGCATTCAGGACGGATGAAGGAGGAACTTGTCCTTGAGCAGATGACTGAGCCTCATCACTTCTGGATGGAGTAGCTTCCCTTTGAGATGTAGCCTTGGTTCGACTCACTAGAAGATTGATACTCATATGAGTCAGTTGAGTCTTGCCAAACCTTAGAATGAGCATCCTCTCTGTTCCTTCCAAGTACCATATCTTATTTTTCATAAGGATGAGAGATACAATTTGAGGATATGGTATGGTTGCGGATTTTGATGAAGAAAATCAAAATCTTCTCATCTCACTGAAAATGATCTCCCCCACATTTCTTTATTGTCCAGCTAGGAAGGAGGCCAACATATAATAATCTTTTTGAGCAAAATGGGTAAAATTTTTGGATTTGTTAACCATGCTCTGAGAGTAAATGTAGTGAAGGGCTTTATGAGAATCAGGCATGTCAATAGGCTTAAAATTAAGGGGTCCTATTAAATCCTTTGGTCTTAAAAGCCGGAAGGCTTCATTGGCTGAGAAAAAGGGTGGATCTGGAGGTGGTGCAACATATCCAAGTAAGTCATTAATAATCTTAGCAGATATCATAATGAATTGACCTCTAACAGTAGTAGATACTGCTTCCTCAATCAATTCTCCAGCTCTAGACATAATGTTATGGGTTTTCATGTTACAGTAAAATGTTTTCACAATATAGGGTGAATATGGAATATGGATATTCAGCCAGGGAGCATAGTATTCAGGATAAGGATATAAATCCAAATGGCAATTCTTCTTCAAGTAATCTAAATCCACATAAACTACAGGACAGAAATGCCTATGTGCAAACTCAGTATCAAATACCTTCTGTGATAGTGCCTTTAATTCCTCAACATTGAAACCTTCAGGAGGACTTGTAATATGATCATCCTCTAGAGCTTGTGAGGCAGAAGGTACCCCTGAAGCAGCCGCACTGGATTGCCCACCATGATGTGAACTTGAAACACCGGCTTGAGAAGCAATTTTCCCAACCAACTTTTCAAGCTTTGACCTCTCCATTGCTTCCCGAAGTTGGATGTTGAATGTGTCATCAGAAGAAGAAGAGGATTGTTGTGGTTGCTCAGTTTCCTTCTTCTTTCCTTTTCCTTGGACCACTTTGGATTGAGACCGGGTAACCACAGGTTCTTTGAACACCACACCCTTTGGTTTCTTTTGAGGAGGTTGAACCTTCTTTGCTATTTGAGGCTTAGGATGAGGTTTCTTGGCCAGAGTTCTCTTTTTGGTTTTAGGTTTAGGAGGAGGAGGAGGTGTAGTTGAAGAAGACATTTTAGGAGATGAAGGAGTTGGTACCGGGGTTGTAGAAGCACTAGCAGAAAAATGAGTGGGAGATGGTGAGTGAGATCTTTGTGAAATAGTAGGCATTTTGGTTCTAGCCATTTAGAAACAAAAATGGAAGAAACAAGACTCACAGTTTTTTCTGAGAATAGAGAAGAAAAATGAAGAGGCTTATGGCACCGAATGAGAGAAACAGAAAATAAATCTCACCTTATAAAGATGGTTGAAGAGTTGTGACGGTGATTTGAAGCAAATGGATACATTTGATTGATGAGAAACGGTTGGAGATGAAGAGGTGTGACCTTCGAGTGACGAGACACCTCGAGTGAGAGCAGGAAGTGCGACGGTCTGAGCTATCGCGTAACTGATATAAGTGACAGTGCTTGAGCAGTAACCCTAGTGCTCGAGTGATGTTCATACTATGCTCGAGTGTGCTTATTTTGTGCTCGAGTGATATACAAAAAATTTTGATAAAACATGTAAAAGCATACATGGTTTATGGATTTCTTGCTATATTTTTCATCTTTGTACTCAAATCCTCCAAAATCATTTGAGTAACCATGCATTGGGTAGCTTCTGGAAAGAAATTCTTCCTTTCTACTCGAGTACACATTCTTCACTTCAAGCATGATCATATCATGCTCGAGTGAGGGTCCTTCTTACCCGAGTGAGCTCAATTTTCACTGTTGCATTTCAGATAGTATCTTGGTATTTTTATCTCCTCTGTTAACCCCTGTTTTACATGCAAAGAAACAGAGTATTTTCAATGGTGTTGTGCTCGAGCAGAGTCAACTTGCTCAAGTGAGAATAGCTTGTCACTCGAGTGACACTTTCTGTGCTCGAGTGATAGACCTGCAAAACAATTTTTAATGCTTCAATGCCAAAGTCAGTATGGTTATCATCAAAAATACATTTAATTAAGATATTTAACAAGAAAAATTACAACTCATTGGGATTAACCATTCCCAATTCTCTTCGAATATATAGGAATTGATCTTTAGCTATTGGCTTTGTGAAAATGTCAGCAAGTTGAAGATGAGTTGGTATGAAATCTACTTTGACATCCTTCTTTTGAACATGATCTCGAATGAAGTGATGTCGGATGTCTATGTGCTTGGTTCTTGAATGTTGTACAGGATTTTTGGCTAAGCTTATGGTGCTAATGTTGTCACAATAAATTGGAATCTCATTTAAGTATATCCCCAAATCTTGAAGTTGTTGTTTCAACCATAACACTTGAGAACAAGAACTTGCTACAGCTATATATTCAACTTCAGTCGAGGATAATGAAACTGTGTTCTGCTTCTTGCTGAACCATGATACCAGAGAGCCTCCAAGGAATTGACATTGACCACTAGTACTCTTTCTGTCAGTTTTATATCCTCCATGATCTGAATCTAAATATGCCATTAAATACTCGTTTCCTCTTTTGGGATACCATAAGCCAAGTTCTGAAGTGTCTCCTAGATATTTGAAGATTCTTTTCACTGTCTCTGCATGTGATACCTTAGGAGTAGATTGATACCTTGCACACATTCCAATGCTGAACTGAATATCTGGCCTGCTTGCTGTAAGATAGAGTAATGAACCAATCATTCCTTTATATTTAGTAATGTTGAAGCTAGGACCTTTAACATCAGCATCCAACAAGGTTGTAGAACTCATTGGAGTATCAGCTCCTTTAGCATTATCTAATCCATACTTCTTCAACAACTCTTTCAAATACTTTGTTTGAGACACAAATATTTCATTCTTATTTTGTTTGATTTGAAGTCTAAGAAAGAAGTTCAATTCTCCCATGATGGACATTTCAAATTCTCCCTGCATAATCTTAAAAAATTCTTGACACATAGATTCGTTAGTAGCACCAAAAATAATATCATCAACATAAATTTGAACAATTAGAATATCATCTTTGTTATGTTTGATGAAAAGAGTGGTATCTACTTTTCCTCTGACAAAACTTTGATCAAGAAGAAACTTACTTAGCCTTTCATACTAAGCTCTAGGTGCTTGTTTCAAATCATATAAAGCTTTCTTAAGTTTGAAAACATGATCAGGCTTTGTTTCATCTTCAAAACCAGGATGTTGTTTTACATCTACTTCCTCCATAATATAACCATTTAGAAAAGCACTTTTCACATCCATTTGATAAAGTTTAAAACCTTTAATGCAAGCACAGGCTAAGAGTACTTGTATTGCTTCCAATCTTGCCATTGGAGCATATGTTTCCTCATAATCAATACCTTCTTCTTGATTATAGCCTTTGGCCACCAGTCTTTCTTTGTTTCTCACAATGATTGCTGATTCATCAATTTTGTTTTTGAAAACCCATTTGGTCCCTATAACCGTATGATCCTTAGGTAGAGGAACCAAATCCCAAACTTGATTTCTTTGAAATTGATTTAATTCTTCTTGCATAGCAATCACCCAATCATTGTCAGATAAAGCTTCTTCCATATTAGAAGGTTCAATTTCAGAAATAAAAGCAGAGAAAGTTACCTCATTGAGGATTCTATTTTTAGTTTTGACACCTTCGTGAATATCTCCAATTACTTGATCAATTGGATGATCTTTAATATGTCTCCATGCTTTTGGTTGAGCATGATCATCGACATCTTCTATATTTTGAAAATAAATTGTTTCAAAATCATTTTGTTTTGAAATAGTTTTGTTTTTATTTACCAAATCCATTTCTTCTTCATCAATATATTTTTTCTGGGAATCAAGTTCATCAAACACAACGTGAAACGATTCTTCAACTATACATGTTCTTTTATTAAAAACTCTATAAGCTTTGCTTCTATTAGAATATCTTCATCATATTTTGAATCAAATTTACCTAAGTTCTCTTTACCATTGTTATGAATGAAGCACTTACATCCGAAGATATGTAGATGAGCAAGATTCATCGACAATCACTAAAGTATATATATTTCCTCCAAAACCTTTTACTCTTGCCGGACCTACCAAGTCCATATGAAGTAATAGTAAAGGTTTGGAAGTTGAAATCTCATACTTTGTTTTGAATGAAGATTTAGTTTGTTTGTCTTTTTGACATGCTTCACAAATCATATTATCTTTGAATTTAAGTTTAGGAAGACCAACAACTAAATCTTTTCTAATCAGTTTGTCGAGTTGATTCATATTGACATGAGCCAAACGCTTATGCCATAACCAACTTTCCTCTAATCTACTAAGAACACAATTTTCAGAAGAATTTGAATCTAAATCAATAGTATAACAGTTACCGTCCCTTTGAGCTCAGATCTTTGCCTTGATAGATTCTTTATTTAGTGGCAGATCTTTCTTGTTTACTATCAAGCATTCTTTTGAGTCAAAGATCACCCAGTTATCTTTGTCAGTCCTTTGACTTACACTCAAGAGGTTGTGGCATAATCCTTCAACGTAGTATACTTCGTTGATTTGAACACCATCGGATTTTCCCACTTCACCAATTCTAGCAATACGTCCAGATTGATTACCTCCAAATGTTACCTTTCCTCCTTCTCTGGTTTCCATCATGGTGAACTTATTTTTGTCACCAGTCATATGTCTCGAACATCCACTATCAATATACCATTTGTTTGCTCGTGATGCTTTGAGACATACCTAGAGTAAATTGATCAAGTTTTAGGTACCCACACTTTCTTGGGTCCTTTGTGGTTAGTATGTGATGCATGTGTTCCTTTTGGAACCCATTTGTATGTGCCAGTAACTTGTCCTTTCTTAAAATAACATGATGAAGTATAATGTCATTTTCTATTACAATAGCTACATGATGTGAAAGGATTTGATGTATGCACAGAATTCCTGAAATATTTAAGATAAGTTCTACTGTTATTCTTCTTATTTCCTCTATTTTTATCATAATCACACTTATATCCAATTCCAGATTTATCAAATGAAACTTTCTGAGAATTTACAATAACTTTAAGAGTTTCACTTCCCTTAGTAAATTTTTCAACAATTTTTGTTAAGTCTCTTATTTTCTTATCTTTCTCTTCACATATTTCACACGATGATATGACAGTATTGTCTAATTCTTTTACTTTCTTCTCATAACTAACCATTTCTTTAGCTACTTTGATGAATTCTGTATGTAATGCATTATATTCAGATAACAATTCATTATAAGTAGGTTCAGAATCACTTACCTCAGAATCTGATTCTTCTTCTTTGGCTACCAAGCATAGATTTGCTACTTCATCATTGTCGCTTTCTTCATCTGACGAGCTATCACCCCAGATAGATGATATATATGCTTTCTTTTTCTGCTTCTTTTTGTCTTTGTTTCTGAAGAATTCGGATTTGATGTGTCCAGGTTTCCCACATTCATAGCATACTATCTGTTGTTCTTTGTTTTCTTTCTTGGTTGGTCCACCTTGATAATTTTTGAAGTTCTTTTGACCTCTTCTATAGAATCTCTTGAATTTTCTCACGATCATTCCCATTTCATCATCATTAGGGACATCTTCATTTTCGGAAGACTCTTCTTCTTCCTTGATAGCCTTAAGTGCAACTCCCTTTTTCTTGTTATCATCGAACTCTTCTAGTTCCTTTTTGAATCTCAACTTTCCTTAGTACTCGGAAAGACTTTCAAAGAGAGCAGCTACGGATCTCATAGACTCTACTTTAGCTTCTTCGATAGCTGTCACCTTCGCTTCCCATTCTTTCGTAAGAATATTAATAATCTTTCTTACCTGGGAATTTTGGTTAAAAGATTTTCAAAGTGTAGATAATTGATTAACAAGATGAGTATACCTAAGTTCGAATTCTGATATACCTTTTCCAGGTTTCATACGGAATAGATCATACTCTGTAATTAGAGTATTAACTCTATTTTCTTTGATTCCAGATGTACCTTCGTGAGTGATTTCAAGAGCATCCCACATTTCTTTGGCAGTTGGTAGAGTACATATTCGAAAATATTCCTTTTGACTGAGAGCACTCTGTATTATTAAAATAGCTTTACTATTTAACATTACTAACCTTTTATCATTTTTGTCAAACTCCTCTGGGCTCTTCTTAACGACTCTATCTTTGATTTTCTTCATTAGAACATAGTCACCATCTTGTATTACATTCCACAAACCGTACTCGTTAGCCATCATGAACACTCTGAACTTGGCTTTCCAGAACGAAAAATGTTCTCCAGCAAACCCAGGAGGTCTAGTGATTGAAGCTCAATCTGGAAGAATATTTTCACCTATTGTTGCCATTTATCGGATCCTTCTCAAGCTGTTAGGCTCTTTAGAGAAGACCTCGCTCTGATACCAAATGAAAGAGGCAAGCTTCACCCAAGAGGGGGTGAATTGGGTGATGTGATAAATTTTTGCTTGATGTGGTGATATGGAAATTATAGTAGACAAAGTAGAGTTGAGAAGATTGGAACACAGAGAGTTATATTGGTTCGACCTAAAAAACTAGGCCTACGTCCAGTCCTCAGAGATCAAGACCTACTGAGATTTTCACTATTCTTCCAAGATTCAATGGGCTCTCAGAATTCCATAAAACAACAATTGTCCTCGAACAGACTACGAGCAGAAATATTCTCACACTAAGAAATTTCTCTCCCCCTTACGACAAGTCTTACGTGCAGAAAAACAACCTATGACCTTTCCCACTTGCTTACGTATACAAGTCTTATGAGCAGCAACGTTCTCTCCTGCTTACATACTGTAAGTCTTACGAGCAGCAACGTTCTCTACTGCTTATATCTTATAAGTCTTATGAGTGGAAGGTTTAACTAAGAATTCTCTCAACTGCTACTCTCGTAAGGATATCTACCCTCTCAAGGTCCCAATACCTTGAGATCAAATGAAAATATAATTTGAAATGTATATAGACTCTCTTACAGAGCAAGTATGATAAACACTGAAGATCTATATGAATACAGAGAAAATATGAATAACAGAGACTTGTGTATTTGCTTGTGAATTCTTATGCTTAGTTGTTGTTTTTGATCTCTCTGGAACTCTGTATTTATAGATGTTCAGTTTTGCCCGTTTGAATAACGATCATTATGGAGCGAGGCATGTTACTGTGGAATGGCATGCGTACATTTTAAAACTTTGAATGTACTAGGTACATGCTTGTCATGATGTTGTCTGCCGTTATTTGACTTCCTTCGTGTCTGTTTATTTCAACGTTCATCCTCCTGTATCACACTTATAAATCATTCAAAATGATGTTAAATAATAATAATAAGTGATGATAAGATAAATAAATAACATTAAACCATATTCGGATTGAACGCTGTAAGACTGGTGCATTTTCTCTTTTGACAGAGTATCACTCAAGTATGGATGGGCTCACTCGAGTGAACTCACCATTTTTCTCCTTGTTCTTCAGTTTTGAACTTGCACCGCACAGGATTTCAGAGAGATAGTTTTCTCACTCGCGAGTGATGTGGGGCCTCACTCGAGCACAACTCCTTCTGCTCGAGTGGCCTTACATTTTACACTAGGAGACTCTTCTCTGGACAGCACTCACATACCATTTTATCAAGAGTTAGATTTTGCACTCACAGGTGATGTGGGCCCTCACTCGAGCACGCATACCCCTGTTCGAGTGAGAAGAATATTCTCATGTAATATACCCTTATGATCAGTACTTGCATCAGAATTTAAGAGAGTTAGATTTCTCACTCGCGAGTGCAGATGTGTCACTCGGGCATAAGAAGTCTCACTCGGGGATACTTGTGCTTCTCTGAACTTCATGACTCTCAGCCAAACACTTGTAGTCCTTCACTCGCTAGTGTTCGAGTACAAAAGGGCTTCATACTCGAGTACTGATTACCATGCTCGAGTACATTAGAAGGAATGACAAGAATTGTTCTCGGCCAAGCACTCGCAGTGCCTTACTCGTATGCGCTCGAGTGCTATTTCCAGTGCTTGAGTGAATCAGTAAAAATGACAATAGCATGCTCTTGGGCAAACACTTTCTGGCTATCACTCGCATCTGCTCTAGCATACGAAAACTCCATGCTTGAGTGCTAGTTCTTGTGCTCGAGTACATCAGTTAATTTTGACAGCAAACATCACAGAACTTTGCCATATGCATTTGGTAACTTTGTAAACATTCCTTAGACTTATAAAACTATGATTTGCACACAATTGTCTTTTGTTATCATCAAAACTTGGGATCTAACAAAATTATGTTTAGAAGCTCCAAAGTGATGACTTTTAGTTGGTGATTAAAGTTGGAAATTTCTAGATTTAATAAAAGATGTTGTTTGAATAATATAATGGATTAAATAATGTTTGGAAAGTTCATACTTATGTATTAAACTTTATTAGCATAAAGTATATGATGAATGTTGTTAGATTTTGTGACTTGAAGGGGTTTAAACGCCACTGTTTTATTATGTTATAACTTGAAACAAGTGCCGTAAATTCCCAAACTACACCTAGGACCTGTCTAAAGGCCCATAGCTTGTGATTGATGACCATAGAATAAAAACTCATTTTTTTCTTCCTTGCCCTGTTTTGGTCAACATAGTTATAGTTAGAGGGAGTTAAATTTTGGGTGAATTGAAATGCCCCAATATACTTAAAAGAAGTATCAGAAAAGAATTTGCAAGTAAGATAATGAATAAGTTAAAATTCAAGTTAGAGGAGAAAAGTAAAAGAGCTAAGTTAAAGGTTTAGATTTGGGGCTACATGAGAGATTAATTATGCTATTAAAACATAATAGAGTTAAGTATTAATCTGTCCCTATATACATAGTTGGATATTTGCCATCAAGATCAAAGATGAGGCAAGGCAAAGGAAGCTCATGCAAGAGGAGGCAACTTGGAATAAAAGAAGCACACAGTAGTAAAACTTGGATAGAAGAAGCACACAGTAGTAAAACTTACTCTTATATAGTTTGGCTTGGTTGATTACATGTTTATTTGCCATGTATGCCTTTGAAGATATAATATCCTTGCTTGAGTTTGTGTCATGGCCATATATATATATATATATTCTTGTAAGGTGTTGTTTTTACATCGGCTATTTACATGCTTAGTTTATTACCATTGTACATTATATATTGAATTTATGTTTTGCTATTGAGACTCTCCCAAATCTCACCCATTTTCTCCCATGTACTAATAGTAGGTGCAAGTTCATCTATTGGGAAGGAGATGCAAGTGGAGGATTAGGAAGAAATGGAGGCTTGAGGAAGCATAGTTGTGTTATAGTTGTTATATTAATTGTTGAGTTATGTGGTTGTTATAATAATTATTCATGGTCATGTAAATCAAATATATACTAAGCATTGTATTTGTCCTCCGTAAGGAGGAGCAGGGGATCAAAACATCAGCTAACGTAAGAATTATGGTGAGCATAGCAACAAAAACGCATGGTATTGTTGTAGATAGTTTGTTGTTACTTAGTCTGAGTCATGATTTTGGAAGTAACATATCAAATGAGTGAGTTAAATCATGAAATTTTTTGGTGTTAAAGTAAACATCCAGGCCTTCAACATGAGTCTTGTTTCAGAATTTTTGGATGAATAGATTGAAAGATATGATTTTACACATTTGTCCCAAGAAAGTTGATCACTGCTGCAAATATTGCACGGTACAGATTTAAAAAAAGTGAGTCTATGGACTCAATAGAACAGTAATTAACCAGGTTTTATTTTTATATCAAAGACCGTTCCATGAACTAAAAATGGAGATTTGAACCACTAAGTTTTGAGATATACTGAATTAGTTATGAATCTTCAAAGTTTCAAGAAAATTCATTCTGTCATGATGCCCAATCTTAGAGAAAGAATTTCAAGTTTCTAGCTTAATCAAGTATACTTTTTGTGTCATGTGACACCTTAATTCCATAGTTATCATGTGAGTTTTATACATAATGAATTTGAACTACTAAGCCTGGTTTCAATCCTGGGATGAAAATACCTTTGAAAGTAATTAAAAATCCAACCTAAACACAGGGTTTGAACCTGTAATTGAATTGGTTTTTCTGAATAATTTAAAACTTTCAAAATAGTTACATAATGGTTTATAAACTTCATTATGACTCATCCCATTTATTATGATAAAAGTGTTTCTCAACTTTTAACCTAGTATATATTGATGGTTAAACTATGGGTCCTTAACATACAATTGCCCAATCCTGATTTAGTTATCGTGCTTGATATAATTACCGTTTCATTATGTATATACGGTCTACTAAGGGTACCCTTTGCTACACATACTATACTACCACTACTGCTACAACTACAACTACCATCTTCACTATGTTTACACACACACACACACACACAAAAACCATGTAGCTACATGAGGCTACCAAAATACCTAAGTCTAATCAAAATTAGAATACAGATAACCAACATAAATTATTTCTTCTTCTCCACCTTCTTATTTTTCAGCGATCACTACATGCTTGCCATGTGAGCTACTTGCTTTTGTTGTAGGTCATTTAATGGAAAGGGTTAAATTCACGAGAATCTTAATAGTAACCAAGGTAATTAAACCCGGATCGACCATTAAGCCAGTTGGGGTATTGGATTAAGGGTCAGTATGCAAGACCAAAGTCAAACTAGAGCTAACCCGAGGCCAAACTGGTGAGAAATTGAAGATTTTAGGGATAATATGAAATTCTAAAGATAATTTTTTTAAAAAAAATAAAAATGCCGAACCGGACCGATTTACTGACGGGCTTGCCAATTTTTTGTCTGGACCAACCAGTCTAATCTAGGTTTGAGAACAATGGTAGTAACAGTAGTCAATCATAACAAATACAAGTTCACAAAAGCATGCTAAACAAACCATCATATGATTTAGCATTTGGCAATAAAGATGCATCACAACATCAAGCATAGTATACATAGTTCAATACAACATAGCCGGTTTAAACCGTCTTATAGCCCAAGGATACACCCCATTCCCTAGGCATATCAGGACTTACGGCCTCAAGACATACAGTCTATCACAATACAGATTGCATAGTAGGTCTTATAGCCTAGGGATACGCCCCATACCCTAGGCACATTGAGTCGTATAGCCTTACTCTAAATGCATATAAGATCTTAAGCCCAAGTTCACACCCCATACAACAATGCATATCGGGACTTACGGCCTCAGGACACACAGTCCAATGTCATTCCATATATTCATAAAATGAATATAATCAATAGTAAACACATACATGCAGAACAATACATAATTTATGAGAGAATGAGTTACTACCTAACAACCTTTACTGTGATTTACCTTCTAATTTGCTTTCCTTTCAAGCTCGGCAGATATCAAATCCTATAATTTGAAATTCATCCAGAGATATGTCATTACTTATTCAAATCTTATTAACATAATTAAAATTATGTTATTCTTGACACTCTCATAACTTTTATCCTTTATTTGAATTTGTTGGTTTTCTTTGATAATCTTTTGTACTTAGGTCTATTATGTATCTAAAATAGACATGTGAATGTCTATTTCCCTTGTCATTAACCATTTAATTCAATTAAATTAGCTCTTCTAACTTATTCCAAATTCTCAAACCATCACTACCTTTAAGTCAATTTCCTTAGCTTCCAAATCCATACAGCATCATATAACATTTAATCATATAAAATCACTACAAGCTCTAACTTAGGTCCAATTATGCTTGCTTCACTTAAACATTATTCCAACCATAATTCTGAAACCTTAACACAACAACTCATAATTAAATTTCAAGCCTCAGCAACTCAGCTAAGCAAGCATTAGTTCAAATAGAGATATACTAACATCAAGACTCAAAATTTCAATCCAAGAACATTAATTCAGGGGCCATTATTCACATTTAGCTTGAAACATCACTCTTGGGATTTAGGTACTTAATGTGGTTCAATTGGTCTATCATACATGCCTCACATTCTCAAATTATCCCCTAATCTCAATTTACTTAAGACTGAAAATTCTAGACTTAATCTCAATTCTGCCTAAATTTTTAAGCTACATTGAAAAATCATATCTAAGGATGTACAATTCAAAATGAGATGGTTCCAGCTTCTATATGAAGCTTTTGAAGTCCCATGTAAAAACAAATATTGCTCAGTGTCAACTTAGATTTAGTTTCCCAAATTCAATGACTAAACTGACTACCTTATTACAAACTCAAAGTTTTTCCAGATTTTACCCCTAACCTTTAAAAATTTATAACTTATAAATTACACATCCAATTCCTAAGTTCTAATATTCAATGGAAAGCTATAAATGACTATTTTAAGGGAAAAATAACCACATGGACAAATTACCTGATTAACCCTATGAAATCCGTCCCTTTTCCCCACTGCCAAAACCTGAACTTTCAGAATTTTTCTTGTTTCCTGACCTAACTTCCAATAGCCAAAAATTTCTCTCTAGATATCCAATGGATGTATTATAGGACTCATTTTAAATATTTGGATGTGTACTATGTTTCTGTAAAATTTCATAAAAATTGAACATGTTTTGGTCAATCAAAACCAAGCCTGAAACAAACTAACTCCAAAAATTCACAGATGTGACAGTTTCACTCCAAATCAAGCTATCATTGATTCTATTATCAACTAAACATCCTAAATTTCAATAACTCAAAGAAACAGAAGAAAAATTCACCTATGGAGTCTGTTTAAGCTTTTGTAACTTCCGACAAAAACTCTGTTTTTCTGGCGACATGACAAAGGTGAAGAAACCAACATGCAGCTGTGGATTTATACTCTAAACCTCACGAATCTTAACTCTATACACTCCAACACATATACCCTGTGGTTAGTGACCCAACCTCAGAACCAAAGAAGTCCCAAAAACCCCTGAAGATCGACATGCATGCTCTATTTTAAGCTCAATGGTGATAGTAAAGTTTTCCGGCAACCTCTCTTACTTCTAGCCACTAAAAATCCTCAAGAACAGCCTAAACAACTGAAATAAAGATAGGAAGAGATAGAGAAGGCTCACCTTAGTCTAGATGGGGCCTTGCATGTGGCGTCCGACTCTTCGTCCTCTCCTCCGATCACCCTCTTTTCTCAACTTTCTCTCTTTCTCTCTTTCTCTCTTTCTAGCTCTCAAGCTCTCTCTCACTCTTCTGTTCTGCTGTCCGAATATAACAAATGAGGGAGTGAGGTGTTTAATTGAAATGTTTTGTGTGTGTTTGTGAATCTTTGGGTCGGGTATTAGAGGGTCCAAATTTGCTGAATGTGTGTGTGTGTTGTCTGCATGTGTGTTGGTGTCCCAATTGAGACAGAGTGAGATGAGAGAGGAGTATTGTTTTTATTATATATATATGTATATTTTATCTTATTAGTCACATACACTAGGCTTTAATTTTCCTCCTTTATCTAATTTAAGATTTCTTAAATTCTTTAGGATCCATAATTTAGCTTATCCTCAGTCCAATTCTGATTTTCAAGTTTGAATAATAAAGTTACCAACTTTTTTTAATTTCTTAATTGGTATTGGCTCATTATTTAATTACATAAATTAATCCTTAATGAATTTTAAGGATTTTCTTCCTTAATTAGCTTCATAAAGCTTTCAAATAATTTCCCAAAAAATTTTGAGTTAAATTATGTCCTCTAACTATTTTTCCTCAATTTTTCAGGAAAATAGGCCCTTAAATTCTCAAAATTGATTTTATTACTATTTAAATTTCTTTTTGGGAAATTTATCCCTTTTACCAATTTTAGGGATGTTACATGTCACATATGGTTCTTAAATGGCTAAAATACTCTGATAAGTGATCATAGAGTTAGATGTTACACTTACTATCTCTTTCTCTCTAATTTACGAAAAAGTTAATTTAAATACTGAAGTATAGTAATACTTAAATAAATACTTAAGTTCTTACCTTGGATTTGAACCTAAGCCAACGAGCTTCCCCCAACATTTAAGGAAATACTATAATTGTTAAAAAAAAATTTACTCTAACCTAAGTTGTTGATTCAAATGCTCCCTTAACAATCATCCTGTGACAATTAAGAACTTCATTGTATCAAATTCATAATTAACCTTTTGAAATTTACAATTATATTTGTTTTTTTAAAATTTTTCAAAATTAAGTTTTTGGTCAAGGTGAGAAAATATACATGAAATTTTTCTGAAAGTGCGCTTAACACCAAATGCTTTTGTGAAGGGCAAAAGTAACTATGAATTTCTAAAATATGTGTAAAAATACTTATTCACTGTTAGTTGATTGTTTATTTGAATTTTTTAAGGGTTAAGGTGCAAGAATACATATGAGATTTTTTCAAAAGTGCACCCAACACAAATGCTATTTTTAGGGTAAAAAATAATTATAAACTTTTAAAATAGATATAAAAATACATATTGACCGTTAATTGACCCCTTTTTTTGAATTTTTTGATTGAAAATGGTGACATGGAGGATTATGTGGATGATTAAGAAACAACTTGGAGAGAAATACTTATATACTTCAGAAGTACCATGTCATCTAAACTTTGTCCAATGAAAATATAATAACTCAGATAATTTTAATCTTAGTTGACTGATGAGTCTTCTGAAAAAATTTAAGTTTTATCCTGTTTTTAAGAAAAATATTAGTTGATCATTTTGTTTTAATTTTTTTAATTAAGATGTTTTTTTCTTGAAATCAAGATAAAATTTAAATTTTTTCACATGAGTCATTAGTGAACTATAATTAAAATGATATGAGTTGTTATGTTAACATTGTATAGAGTTTAGATGATGTGATACTCTTAGAGTATGTAAGTATTTCTCTAAGTTGGAATAATAATTTGCTGACTGGGCAAGGAAAATTAATTTCCACCAAACCCTTTATCTCCACTTCATCACTTCTTTTAGAAGAGAGAGGGAGAGGAGAGGAAGAGTTAGGTGGAGATAAAGTGATGAGATGAAGATAAATGGTTAGGTGGAAATAGATTTTCCTTACCTAATCAGCAAATTATTATTTCAGGTTGTTTCCTAATCATTTATGTCATCCTTCATGTTACCATTTCTGTCAAAAAATTCAAACAAACGGTCAACTAACGGTTAATGTATATTCTTGCACATATTTTAGAATTTCATAGTTATTTTTGCCCCCTAAAAAAACATTTGTGTCGGGCGTGCTTTTGAGAAAATCTCATGTGTATTTTTCCATTTTAACCCTTAAAAATTTCAAACAAATGGTCACAATGTGTATTTTTGCACCTTTTTCTAGAAGTTTTTAGTTATTTTTGCCTCTCAAAAAATTATTTGATGTTGGATGCACTTTTGAAAAAATCATATGTGTATTTTTGCCCCTTAACCCTTAAGTTTATTATATAGTATTTTGCATTATCAACTCAAGTGATAATAGTGATTTTGCTTCGTTAAATAAGAATTTTCTTTTTTTATCACCTAAGACTAGGATAAGGTAGAGCCATGCTTCATATTTGAGGTTTATAAGGATCAAAATGCATAAACATAGTAACCTAACACCAAAGCAAAGGGTAGCAGCATTCAATTTTAACGAGTCTCATAATATGAATCATACATCACAGTATGCAGAAGTTAGGCCTAAATTGCATCCACTATATCTAACACACAAAAATCATCTAACTCTTTTAGAGGTGGGAAAAATGCAAGCAAAAAAAGAAAAACTTGAAAAACAAATGCTAGAATTAATATTCAATTAATAATATTGGCAAAATTCACATGTTAGTCATAACTATTTTATTTTTTAAGTAAAATACTCTAACCACTCCTCTATTTTGCTTAATTACACATACATCTCCTCTATTTTGAAAACCTATATAGACCTCCCTTAAAATTAAAATATATGTTACATAAACCCCTCTTATTTTTTGATATTTTTTGAGGATCTAATTCTATCCATACAAACTGTTAGTTAATTGTTAATTTGACTTTTAAACTTTTTTTGGACCAAAATGCCCCTCTTTAACATTAGAATTATTTGAACACACATGTATATATGGACCAAAAAATTAATTCTAATAGATTTTCTAACTTTCTAATATGTTAGAGATTATAAAATTTATAATTTTAATTTTTCATCATAATTACTGAAATTTATTTATTTTTAGTTTCGTAAATGGCTAAAATATATATATATATATATATATATATCTCAAGCACATTATTTTTTCTATCAAATATAAAAATATAGGTTTGAGAGATTATGAGTCATTTAAATGTATAATTTCATATTTTTTCCTACAAACATTTAGAAAGCATACTCAATTTTTTAAAAGTTTGTGATATTTTCAAGTTGTCAGTTAAAATTTGGGGTTTAGTATGAAGGGTAAATTAGTAAATATATTTTTTTATATAGATTGAATTTGTATTTTTAGAGTTGTTTGTCATAATTTATATTGTATAATATAACTTTTAGAAATAATAAATTAATAAATTGATACTTTTTAAGATGGGTAAATAAAACAACTAGTTATAAAAAGTAACTGTTTAAACCATTCGTAGGACTGGCCTTAATAAGAACGAACTTTTAAACCAGTATATAAGACCTAACTTAAACTCGGTCTAAAAGGCCAATTTCAACTTATCTTAAAGACCTTTTTCTCTAGTAGTGAATTCATCCCACATTAAAGCAATCGGTTTGAATTTAAGGTTACATTGGTTGAAATCTTACATAGAAGTGACAATAGTTCCAGCATGAGCAGATTCTGAATTTGAATGTGCAGTTGTTTAGTTAGGGACATAATACTTGAGTGCGAGAAATCCTTGTTAACCGAGGAATCAACATAGAGAGGAGTATCTTGGGAAGAGTCTTCTCGTTTTCCCATTCTTGCCTTCTCTGAAAGATCTAAAGCCTCTGACAGCTCTTCAAATTTTTTATTTTTCTGGATATTATGAGGATCCATTTTCAGACATTTAGATCTAGGAAATTTCCATTGTCTTTGAAGAGTTCTTGTTAATGGTATAGAAGGAGAAGAAGAATTATCTATTTTAGCATTTGACCCTGACACGCTCTTAATTGTACCAGGGTCAAGAAGGTCAATATAGTTCGAGAAAGTGTGGGATTAGTAAGTCAAAAGATCGGGTCTCTAAAAATGACAGCTATGCGAGGGGGAAAAAATACAGGAACATTACATGAAAAAAGAATAACAAATTTTTTTTATAGTTTTGCTACCTACCAAGCTCTAATATTAAGGTCCGCCACCAACTTTTGATATCAATTAAGGAATGAAAAATTAATTTTGATTAATGATTTATAGTTTCGTTATCATACCAAGTTTCGATACCAATTAAAGAATAAGGAATAAATTTCGATCAATGATTTATAGTTTTGTTATCATACCAAACTCCAACGCCAAGCTCTAATAGGTTCAACCAGTTTTCCCAATTCTAATTCCATGGTTGAGAAATTGTTTCTGCATTATAGTTAATGTTCTTAGCTTAAAACTAAATTTAAAAATTTTTCATGGCTTTTCATAAGATTTAACAATTTTTAATTTTTTTTTTAGTTTTTTTTTTAAAATTGCAACAATGAAATTCCTAATTTAACACATAAAAATTGTTATAATTAGAGTATAAACTGTATACATCATGCAACAAATAAATACAGTCATTAAGTCATAATCAAAGGTAAACTTTTGTCTACATATCACAATTACAAATAATTAATGAGAAGATTTAACAAAATTAAAAATACTTCTTGTAAATATATCTTGAAAAGTGTAAGTAGTCAACAAAATAAACAACACAAGATATAAATAACAAAAATCACCAGAAAATAAGTCAAAAAATAGAAAATTGGTAAGAATAGTTATGAAATAAGAAATATCTTTTATAAGTTTTTAATTTTTAGGATTCTTAATACAATATATTCTTATGAAACTTAATTCTAAAAAAGATAATAACAACTAAATATTTGCAACATTATTAAAAAAAATATAAAAAATCAATAATATGATTATCATATAAATAATTTTAAAAAATAAAAAAATTATATATGCAGGGCCTAAAAGGGCCAGCCCGTGGCCCTACAAGACTGGCCCTTTTAGGCCCGCTTTCACTTTTGAAGCAAAACTCTTAAGCCCGGCCCTTATAAATTCAGGGCTTAGACAGGTCGATCCAACGGGCTCAGCCTGTTTTCCCAGCTTTGGTGGCATCTGGCTCAATGAAACTTTTTAAGGTGCAAAAATATATAGAAACATTTTAGATGGGGGCAAGAATACCAATCCGAGTTTCTTGACTAATGTAACGCCCCAATTTTCGATTAAGGCCTAATGATAATTATTGAGGATAATTATCGGATTAAAGTGAAAGTAATGTATATTTGTGACAATATTATTTAATATGTCATAATTGTTGGAAATTGAAAGAATGGAATTATTGGCATAAGTTGGTAATTAATGGGGAAATTAATTATTAACTAAGAGAAAATGAGAAGTGTAATTAAAATGGCTAATGGAAGAATTAGAGAGATTAATTGGTGATTTAGTGAGTGAGAGCCAATGAGGGGTGGACACATGGCAAGCTCACATGTGGGGGAGATATGAAAAAAGTCAAAAGGGAATTTTTAAATGCATTTCTCTCTCCTCTCTTCCCTCTTGTGCGCTGGAAACTGAAATGGGAGGGAGTATAGTCATTTTGCACTTTCTTCACTCCACCTCCATCCCTCATCTCTCTCGTTCTCTCTCTTCTCTCCTTGGGTGGCGCCATTGTTGCAGAAAATAGAAGAAGAAAAGCTTGCAAAAAGGTAAGGAAAATGGCTTCTATTGCTCAAACTTCCTTCTTTAATGTTGATCCTTGAATGAAGAGCTTCATTGTGAAGGTTGTAATGTGTTCATTGGTGTTAGTTTGTGACCTCAAGAGATTGTGAAAGTTGAAGAATCAAGAAATCTCTTTGGCAAAGTGAAAGAGGTGAGTGTTATCTCTCTTTTGATATATATATATTGTGGATGTTGGTGAGCATTGATTTTTCTGGAAATTTCTGCCGTATTTTCGAAAATTAGGGTCTTAGTGAGTTTTGCATGTTGTGATCATGGAAATGGTATATTGTGATGTCTTTTGGACAATTGGATTGGTTTGAATCATTAAAAGTAAAGTTTGGGAACTTTGTGTTGGTTTTGGTGTATTGGTCAAAACAGGGCATGTGGTTAGATTGTGAATTTGGTCATTTTGAGGTTACCATTGTGTTCCTTATGGAAAATTGTATGGGAATATGTTTGGTTAATGATTTTGGAGTCATTGAACACTTTGGTAGAAAAGTTGGAAAATGCTGTCAATGTGAACTCTGTCTGGGCAGTTTATTTGTGTGGACATTTTGAGTGACCAAATGATTTCAGAAAATTGTGAAACTTTCCAGTCTTAAATTTCACATCCCAAGCTTCAAAATGGACATATATTTTGTGTCATTTCATTTCGTATTCTGAGAGTTATGCTTTGCCAATGTTTGGTTCAAAAACAGAACTCTGTTTTGGAGTAATGTTGGGTTTTGGGTGATTCTGTATTTTTGTGATGATTTAAAGTTATGAGCCATATTTTTCCTTGAAAGAGGACTCATATACCTTTCATTTGGCTTTAGAATCACCTCGTTTCGATTTTTCTACAATTAGTTATGGTTTTTCGAAGTTCAGCCAAGAGTCAGGAAATTTCTTGGCCGCGGCCCAGGAGTGGCTGGCCGCTGCCCAAGACTTTCTGGCCTGATTGTGGCTGGCCGCAGCCCACGGCCTTCTGACCATGTTTGGGCCGCAGCCCAAGGAAGGGCTGGCCGCGGCCCACCCCTGTGTTCCAGCACTTTAAATATTTGAAAAGAGATCTTCACCCTATTGTTTCCCAACCTTTTAGGGGTTTTATTAGAGTCATTTGTGGCTTCTTAAGGGTCATTATTGATAACCAAATCTAAGTGTTGAAGAGTTAATTGAGTATTGGAATAGAGAATAATGTTTCATCCTAAATTATGACTTTAGGATTTTATATCTGCCCGGAGCATAGAAGGCCTGTGCCTGCTCAAGGAAGGAAAGACAAAGGTAGTAACACTTTATCCTATATCATGTGTATTGCATTGCTTGTTTGCATTAGTCATTGAATACAGTGAAAGTGAAGAGGACGTGGCGAAAACCCGGACTCGATTACAGTGAAAGTGAAGGGGATGTGGCGAAGCCCGGACTCGATTACAGTGAAAGTGAAGGGGACGTGGCGAAAGCCCGGACTCGAATATTGATAAAGTGATGGGGCGTGGCGTAAGCCCGACCTCATATATAGTGAAGGAAACGTGGCGAAAGCCCGGTCTCAAATATCGATTGCTGCATTGTGATATATGTTTACTTGCTTTGTATATATGCATTATATAAATAAACTGTTGCTACTGGGATTCTCTAGAATCTCATTCTTTCCAAATAACATTTTTAGACAGGGCAAGTGGATCGAAAGGCAAGCAAGTGGCAAAGGACGATTAGGACTGCCAGCGGTAGTCTTAGTTAAATATTTTGGTTTTATATCGAATTGGTTATCATTTTGGATCATTGTAAATATATTGTATAGATCATAGTACTATAGTTTTGTGTAATCCTCGGTATGGATACTGAGATGGGCAATGATGCCCTGTATAAACCTTTGGATTAATGTTATTATCCCGGGTGAACATCGGGAATTGTGCTTACTCTGATATTGTATATGTAACGGACCAAATAGGCCATTTTTTTTAATGAATGAAATGAATGGAGATCCATTTGTACAGGTGTTTTAAAAAGTTTTTATTTGTTCCGGATTTCTCATTCGATAATTAAATGTGCTTAAACGTTAATCCCGGCCTGATTATCGAAGGGGGTTACAACTAACGTCCGTTAACTTTATTTTATGGATCTCACCCATGATTTCCATTGTATACCTTTTCTCCTTCTTCTTCACTATCTCTATCTTTCAACTACCTAACCTCCCTTGAAGCTCGCCTTCCTCGTGACCTAGCATTTTCTGACGCCAGCCTAAAACTTTGGGGAGTTTAGGCTTAAAGAGTTTAGAATTCCTCAGTGTGATGACGACATGACATATCTGACAGTATAGAGGGGCTCGTCGGAGCCATCGTCAACGGTGATCATGGCCATAAGGATGGTACTAATGCTGGTCTAGCCATCATGTTAAAGAAGTTGGCGATTTGAGCTTAGGGGTGGGGTCTAGGGACAGATCTGGTCATTGAGACGAACCAGGGTGGCATCGACAACAACGATGGTGGTTCCTCTACTATCAATGTTGAGAATGCGTGTTTTGTTCATGGTTTCGCAGCTAGAGAAGAGCCATTTCTTCTCGTGTTTGGAAAATGAAGGTTTTTGGGTGTGCCTGGAATCCGTTGACTCGCTGAGTACCCACTCTAGATCGGAGCACTGATATGGACTCCGATCACATTCATATGACAGATTCACCATTGAAGAGAAGAGAGTCAGAAAGAGAAGTTTTTTTTCATGGAAGTTTTCTATCATGAAAATTCAACCGACTCCCACAATCTATCACTTCCATATTTCACATATAAGAAGTTACAGATTTGAATTTCAAATCATAAGGATAAAACTCCATATTTGGACTCATACTTTTCCATAATTACATAATAGCCCCAAGTGTTGGGCTTGGGCCCTAATCCACTAAGGGTGGACTAGGCATATTCCAACATCTCCCACTCACACTTGGTGGATCAGATGTTATAGGTCAAGTCTCTTTCTCTTACATCATTCTTACATATTAGGTGCTCTGCCATAACCGCGTGGGCATGACATCTCCATTTAGGTATCTTATACTAGAAATCACTTTCACAGAGACCAGCACAAAACAACCTTGTAGTGTAGCTCGATCATATTAATATTATGTCTCCAATGTCCTAGATTTTAACCCATATACACTTTCTTCATGGCCAATCTAATCCCTCTTGAGTCAAGATAAAACTCAGATTGCCTTTATCATATGCATAGTGTCCACACTTATGAAATTACCCAAGTAACATCATAAGGGATCAATCTCAGACACAAGCATAAGTGTGTATATTCCAAGTAATCTTTCTTTTGCCCATATATCATTTCAATGTGAATCAACCACTTTCTTAACATAATGCCTTTAGATCGTATCGATCATTATCATAAGAAAAATGCTAAAGTAGCATACGTCAAAACATATCTCCATAATATTGTCAAAGTCAGAGGACATCATAAAAGGGTTAACCTTTTCAAGACTCACACAACAATAAAACAGGGATCTTTTCACTTGCTTCCCGTTTGCGGTTCTCTAGCACATACAGTATGAGTAGCAACGTTCTCTCCTGCTTACTCCACTGTAAGTCTTACGAGCAGCAACGTTCTCTACTGCTTGTATCTTATAAGTCTTATGAGTGGAAGGTTTAACTAGGAATTCTTTCAACTGCTTCTCTCGTAAGGATATCTACCCTCTCAAGGTCCCAATACCTTGAGATCAAATGAAAATAGTATTTGAATTGTATAAAGACTCTCTTACAGAGCAAGTAGATGAACACTGAAGATCAATATGTATACATAGGAAATTATGAATAACAGAGAATCATGTATATGCTTGTGAATTCTTGTGCTTCATTGTTGTTGACGATCTCTAAATCTCTGTATTTATAGATGTTCAGTTTTTGCCCGTTTGAGTAATGATCGTTGAGGAGCGGGGCTTGTTACTGTGGAATGACATGCGCATGTATGAATACTTTAAATGCGGTAGGTACGTGCGTGCTTGTAATGATGCTGTCTGCCGTTGTTTGACTTTCTTCGTGTCTGTTTTATTTCAAACGTTCATCCTCCTGTATCACACTTATAATACATTCAAAATGATGTTAAATAATGATAATAAGTGATGATAAGATAAATAAATAACATTAAACCATATTCGGATTGAACGCTGTGAGACATGGTGTATTTGGTGATCTGGCAGGGTATCACTCGAGCATGGATGGGCTCACTCGAGTGATATTGCTATTTTACTCCTTGTTCTTCAGTTTTGAGCATGCACTCGTATAGGATTTCAGAGAGACAAAATTCTCACTCGCGAGTGATGTGGGGCCTCACTCGAGCACAACTCCTTCTGCTCGAGTGGCCTTGCATTTTACACTAGGAGACTCTTCTCTGGACAACACTCGCATATCATTTTAGCAAGAGTGAGATTTTGTACTCGCAGGTGATGTGGGCCCTCACTCGAGCACACATACTCCTGCTCGAGTGAGAAGAATATTCTCAAGTAATATACCCTTAATATCAGCACTTGCATCAGAATTTGAGAGAGATAGATTTTTCACTCGTGAGTGCTGATGTGTCACTCGAGCATATGAAACTTTGCTCGAGCATACTTGTGCTTCTCTGATTTTCATGACTCTCAGCCAAGCACTCTCAGTCTCTCACTCGCATGTGCTCGAGTGAGAAAGATTCTTCTGCTCGAGTGAATCAGTAAAAATGACAATAGCATGCTCTCGGGCAAACACTTTTTGGCTATCACTCGCATGTGCTCGAGCATAAAAGGGTTCCATGCTCGAGTGCTTGATTCATGCTCGAGTACACCAGTTCATTTTGGCAGCAGGCACCAAGAACATTGCTATATGCATTTGGTAAATTTGTAAACATTTCTTAAACTTATAAAACTATGATTTGTACATAATTGACTTTTGTTATCATCAAAACTTGGGATCTAACATTCTCCCCCTTTTTGATGATGACAAAACCTTTGTGATGGAAGTCAAGAAAAATTGATTAAGATGAAAGATTTTTGGAGTACAACATCAATGTTTCCAAATGCATATCAAGATTTAGATTCAAGTTCATATTTTTGCACTTATCTACATAAGTTCCCTGTAATACTTCCTCTGGACACTTAACAACCAAGATAAGCATAATATAACAGAAACAATCAAATAATTAAATAGAAAAACTTGAATCATAGAAATAGTCATTAATGATAATAACATAATCATAAATCATTAACTACCCATAAACCCTTTATACAACCATAACAACATCAAAAACCTACCCCATTACATAAAAACTACCCAAACACCCAATACATCCCATGATAGCTCAGAAAATCATCACACATCCTTCTCTCCCATTTTGTCAACATTAGAAGGCGGCTGAGGAAAAGTGATATCAGATGATGGGACAAAGGGTACCATGGCACTGGAAGGGTCAATTTCCACAACAGGTGGAGATGATGGCTATGGTACAGAGGCTGAGGGAGGTAGTGAAGGTGACCGATCATAGGTGATATCAACATTAGAATCTGGATCGGTGAAGAGAACATGTGCCTGTGGATGAGGAGGTGAGGTTAAGGCAGGAGTGGTCTCAGGAGGCACTTCTGAAGATGTAGGTGGAAAGTGAGAACGTAAGAAGATCTCCATATTAGTTATCCTTTATGACATCTCATCCTGAGTCTTGAACATCAAGTCAAAGTTGGTATTGGCCTTGTCTACCAACTTGATGACCTGTGACTCCTTCTTTTCTACTATTTTCTCATACTCAGTCACTAATTCCTTCTTCAAGCTAGATACCGCTTGATTGATTGCTTCAGTCAAATGGTTGGAAAGAGATGCATTAAGGAGAGGAGGAGGAGGAATATGACCTTGAGCAGATGACTGGGCCTCATCACCTCTTGATGGAGTGGCTTCCCTCTGAGATGTGGCTTTGGTTCGACTCACCAGAAGATTTATACTCATATGGGTTAACTGAGTCTTATCAAACCTTAAAATAAGCATCCTCTCATTTCCTTCCAAATACCATACCTTGTTTTTCATTAGGATGAAGGATACAAGTTGAGGGTATGGTATAGTCACAGATTTTGATGAAGAAAATCGAAATCTTCTCATCTCATTGAAAATAATCTCCCCCACATTCCTTTGTTGTCCGGCTAGAAAGGAGGCCAACATGTAATAATCCTTTTGAGCAAAATGGGTAAAGTTTTTGGACTTATTGACTATGCTCCGAGAATATATATAGTGAAGGGCTCTGTGAGAGTCAGGCATGTCAATAGGTTTAAAATTAAGAGGGCCTATTGGGTCTTTTGGTCTCAAAATCCGGAAGACTTCATTAGCTGAGAAAGAGGGTGGATCAGGAGGTGGTGCAACATACCCAAGTAAGTCATTTATGATCTTAGCATATATCATAATAAATTTGCCTCTAACAGTAGTAGACACTGCTTCCTCAATCAATTCACCAGTTCTAGACTTAATGTTATGGGATTTCATGTCTCAATAAAAAGTTTTCACAACAGTGGGTGAATATGGCATATGGATATTCAGCCAGGGAGCATAGTATTGAAGATAAGGATATAAATCCAAATGGCAATTCTTCTTCAAGTAATCTAAATCCACATACACTACTGGATAGAAATGCCTATGAGTAAACTCATCATCAAATACCTTCTGAGATATTGGCTTTAGTTCCTCAACATTGAATCTCTCAAGAGGACTCATAATATGATCATCCACTGGAGCTTGTGAGGCAGAAGGTGCTCCTGAAGCAGTCGCACTGGATTGCCTAACATGGTGTGAACTTGAAACACCGGCTTGAGAAGCAATCTTCCCAACTATCTTGTCAAGTTTTGACTTCTCTATTGCTTCCCGGAGTTACCTGTTAAATGAATCATCAGAGGAAGAAGATGATTGTTGTGGTTGCTCAGTTTCCTTTTTCTTCCCTCTTCCTTGGACCTCTTTGGATTGAGACCGAGTAACTATAGGTTCTTTGAATACCATACCCTTTGGTTTCTTTTGAGAAGGTTGAACCTTCTTTGCTATTTGAGGCTTAGGGTAAGGTTTCTTAGCTGGAGTCCTCTTTTTGGTTTTAGGTTTAGGAAGAGGCGAAGGTGAGGAAGTCATTTTAGGAGATGGAGGAGTTGGTTCTGGGGTTGCAGAAGCACTAGCAGCGGAATGAGTAGGAGATGGAGAGTGAGATCTTTAAGAAATGGAAGGCATTTTAGTTCTAGCCATTTGGAAACAAGAAAAGAAGAAGAAAGGCTCACATATTTTTTTTTTGAGAAAAGAGAAAAGAGATGCAAAGGATTAGGGCACTGAATGAGGGAAGCAGAAGGTAAATCTCACCTTTTAAAGAAGATTGGAGAGTTGTAACGGTGATTTGAAGCAAATGGACATGATTGATTGAAGAGAAATGGTTGAAGATGAAGAGTTGTGACCTTCGAGTGACGAGACACCTCGAGTGAGAGCAGGAAGTGCAACGGTCTGAGTTATCGTATATCTGATATAAGTAACAGTGCTCGAGCATAAACCCTAGTGCTCGAGTGATGTTCATACTATGCTTGAGTGTGTTCATTCTGTGCTCGAGTGACAAACAAGAAATTTTGATAAAACATGTAAAAGCGTACCTGGGTTATGGATTTCTTGCCATATTTTTCATCTTTGTACTCAAATCCTCAAAAATCATTTGAGTAACCATGCATTTGATAGCTTCTGGAAAGAAATTCTTTCTTTCTACTCGAGCACACATTCTTCACTTCAAGCATGTTCATATCATCCTCGAGTGAGGGTCCTTCATACCTGAGTGAGCTCAATTTTCACTGTTGCATTTGAGACAATCTCTTGGTATTCCTATCTCCTTTGTTAACCTCTGTTTTACATATCAAGAAACAAAGTATTTTTAATGGTGCTGTGCTCGAGCAGAGCTAACGTGCTCGAGTGAGCATAGCTTGTCACTCGAGTGACATCTTCTGTGCTCGAGTGACAGACCTGCAAAATAATTTTTTATGCTCCGATGCCAAAGTCAGTATTGTTATTATCAAAAATACATTTAATTAAGATATTTAACAAGAAAACTTACAACTCATTGGGATTAACCATTCCCAATTCTCTTCGAATATATAGGAATTGATCTTTAGCTATTGGCTTTGTGAAAATATCCGCAAGTTGAAGATGAGTTGGTATGAATTCCACTTTGACATCCTTCTTTTGAACGTGATCTCGAATGAAGTGATGTCGGATGTCTATGTGTTTGGTCCTTGAATGTTGTACAAGATTCTTGGCTAAGCTTATAGTGCTAGTGTTGTCAAAATAAATTGGAATCTCATTTAAGTATATCCCCAAATCTTGGAGTTGTTGTTTCAACCATAATACTTGAGAACAGCAACTTGCTACTGCTATATATTCAGCTTCAGTCAAGGATAATGAAACTGTGTTCTGCTTCTTGCTGAACCATGATACTAGAGAGCCTCCAAAGAATTGACATTGACCACTAGTACTCTTTCTGTCAGTTTTATATCCTCCATGATCTGAATCTTAATATGCCATCAAATACTCGTTCCCTATTTTCGGATACCATAAACCAAGTTCTGAAGTGTCTCCTAGATATTTGAAGATTCTTTTTACTGTCTCTGCATGTGATACCTTAGGAGCGGATTGATACCTTGCACAAATTCCTATGATGAACTGAATATCTGGCTTGCTTGCTGTAAGATAGAGTAATGAACCAATCATTCCTCTATACTTAGTGATGTTGAAGCTAGGACCTTTTACATCAGCATCCAACAATGTTGTAGAACTCATTGGAGTATCAGCTCCATTAGCATTATCTAATCCATACTTCTTCAACAACTCTTTCAAATACTTTGTTTGAGATACAAATATACCATTCTTCTTTTGTTTGATTTGAAGTCCAAGAAAGAAGTTCAATTCTCCCATGATGGACATTTCAAACTCTCCCTGCATAATCTTAGAGAATTCTTGACACATAGATTCATTAGTAGCACTAAAAATAATACCATCAACATAAATTTGAACAATTAGAATATCATTTTTGTTATGTTTGATGAAAAGAGTTGTATATACTTTACCTCTAACAAAACTTTGATCAAGAAGAAACTTGCTTAGTCTTTCATACCAAGCTCTAGGTGCTTTTTTTAAACCATATAATGCTTTCTTAAGTTTGAAAACATGATCAGGCTTTATTTCATCTTCAAAACTAGGAGGTTGTTCTACATATACTTCCTCCATAATATAACCATTTAGAAAAGCACTTTTCACATCCATTTGATAAAGTTTAAAACCTTTAATGCAAGCAAAGGCTAAGAGTACTCGTATTGCTTCCAATCTTGCCACTGGAGCATATGTTTCCTCATAATCAATACCTTCTTCTTGATTATATCCTTTGGCTACCAATCTTGCTTTGTTCCTCACAATGATTGTAGATTCATCAAGTTTGTTTTTGAAAACCCATTTGGTCCCTATAACCGTATGATCTTTAGGTCGAGGAACCAAATCCCAAACTTGATTTCTTTGAAATTGATTTAGTTCTTCTTGCACAGCAATCACCCAATCATTGTCAGATAAGGCTTCTTCCATATTAGAAGGTTCAATCTCAGAAATAAAAGCAGAGAAAGTTACCTCATTGAGGATTCTATTTCTGGTTTTGACACCTTCATGAATATCTCCTATAACTTGATCAATTGGATGATCTTTCATATGTCTCCATGATTTTGGTTGAGCATGATCATCAACATCTTCTAAATTTTGAAAATCATTTGTTTCAAAGTCATTTTGTTTTGAAATAGATTTGTTTTTCTTTATTAAATCCATTTCTTCTTCATCAATATGTTTTGTCTGAGAGTCAAGTTCATCAAACACAACATGAATAGATTCTTCAACTGTACATGTTCTTTTATTGAAAACTCTATAAGCTTTACTCCTATTAGAATATCCTAGAAATAAACCTTCATCGGACTTTGAATCAAATTTACCTAAGTTCTCTTTACCGTTGTTGTGAATGAAGCACTTACATCCGAAGATATGTAGATGAGCAAGATTTGGCTTTCTTCCCTTGTAGAGTTCATATGGTGTCTTTCCAAGTGATTTGTGAATATATGCTCGATTTGAAATATAGCAAGCAGTACTCATTGCATCTGCCCAGAATACTTGTGACATTTTTTTTTCATTAAGTATTGCTCTCGCCATTTCTGTAAGAACTCTGTTCTTTCTTTCCATTACTCCATTTTGTTGGGGTGTTATAGGAGAGGAGAAGTTATGATCTATTCCTTCGTTGTTGCAGTAGTCTCCAAATAGTTGATTATCAAATTCTCCTCCATGGTCTGTCCTAATAGAAACAATAGAAATACATTTCTCATTTTGAACCTTTTTAGCAAACATAATAAATTCAGCAAATGTTTCATCTTTTGAAGTAATAAATATAGTCCATGCAAATCTTGTAAAATCATCGACAATTACTAAAGTATATAAATTTCCTTCAAAATGTTTTACTCTTGCTGGTCCTACCAAATCCATATGAAGTAATTTTAAGGGTTTAGAAGTAGAAATCTCATACTTTGTTTTGAATGAGGATTTAGATTGTTTGCCTTTTTGACATGCTTCACAAATCATATTATCTATGAATTTGAGTTTGGGAAGACCAACAACTAAATCTTTTCTAATCAGTTTGTCAAGTTGATTTATATTGACATGAGCCAAACACTTATGCCATAACCAACTCTCCTCTGATCGACTAACAAAACAATTTTCAGAAGAATTTGAATTTAAATCAATAGTATAACAATTACCGTCCCTTTGAGCTCGAATCTTTGCCTTGATAGATTCTTTGTTTAGTGGTAGATCTTTCTTGTTTACTATCAAGCATTCTTTGGAGTCAAAAATCACCCAGTTATCTTTGTCAGTGCTTTGACTTACGCTCAGGAGGTTGTGAAATAATCCTTCAACATAGTATACTTCGTTGATTTGAACTCCATTGGGTTTTCCCACTTCACCAATTCCAGCAATATGTCCAGATTGATTACCTCCAAATGTTACCTTTCCTCCTTCTCTGGTTTCCATCATGGTGAACTTATTTTTGTCACCAGTCATGTGTCTCGAACATCCACTATCAATATACCACTTGTTTGCTCGTGATGCTTTGAGACATACCTAGAGTAAATTGATCAAGTTTTAGGTACCCATACTTTCTTGGGTCCTTTGTGGTTAGTATGTGATGCATGTGTCCCTTTCGGAACCCATTTGTATGTTCCAATAACTTGTCCTCTTTTAAAATAACATGACGAAGTATAATGTCCTTTCCTATTACAATAGCTATATGATGCAAAGGGATTTGATGTATGCACAGAATTCCTGAAATATTTAAGATACGTTCTACTACTATTCTTCTTATAACCTCTATTCTTATCATTATCAGACTTATATCCAATTCCAGATTTATCAAATGAAACTTTCTGAGAATTTAAAATAACCTTAAGAGTTTCACTTCCCTTAGTAAATTTTTCAACAATTTTTGTTAAATCACTTATGTTCTTATCTTTCTCCTCACATATTTCACACGATGATATGACAGTATTTTCTAATTCTTTTACTTTCTTCTTATAGCTAACCATTTCTTTAGCTACTTTGATGAATTCTGTATGTAATGCATTATATTCAGATAACAACTCATCATATATAGGTTTAGAATCACTTACCTTATAATTTGATTCTTCTTCCTTGGCTACCAAGCATAGATTTGATACTTCGTCATTGTCACTTTCTTCATCTGACGAACTATCACCCCAGATAGATGATATATATGCTTTCTTTTTCTGCTTCTTTTTGTCTTTGTTTCTGAAGCATTCGGATTTGATGTGTCCAGGTTTCCCACATTCATAGCATACTATCGATTGTTCTTTGTTTTCTTTCTTACTTGGTCCACCTTGATAATTTTTGAAGTTCTTTTGACATCTTCTATAGAATCTCTTGAATTTTCTCACGATCATTCCCATTTCATCATCATTAGAGACATCTTCATTCTCGGAAGATTCTTCTTCTTCCTTGATAGCTTTAAGTGCAACTCCCTTTTTCTTTTTATCATCGAACTCTTCAAGTTCCTTTTTGAATCTCAACTTTCCTTCATACTCGAAAAGACTACCAAAGAGAGCAGCTACGGAACTCATAGATTCTCCTTTAGCTTCTTCGATAGCTGTCACCTTTGCTTCCCATTCTTTCGTAAGAATATTAAGAATCTTTCTTACCTGGGAATTTTGATCAAAAGATTTTCCAAGTGCAGATAATTGATTAACAAGATGAGTATACCTGAGTTCGAATTCTGATATACCTTCTCTGGGTTTCATACAAAATATATCATACTCTATAATTAGAGTATTGATTCTATTTTCTTTGATTCCGGATGTACCTTAGTGAGCAATTTCAAGAGCATTCCACATATCTTTGGCAGTTGGTAGAGTACATATTCGAAAATATTCCTTTTGACTAAGAGCACTCTGTATCATTAAAATAGCTTTACTATTTAATGTTACTAACCCTTTATCATTCTCATCAAACTCCTCTGGGCTCTTCTTAACGGCTCTATCTTCGATTTTCTTCATTGGAACATAGTCACCATCTTGTATTACATTCCACAAACCGTACTCATTAGCCATCACGAACACTCTGAACTTGGCTTTCTAGAATGAAAAATGTTCTCCAGCAAACCCAGGAGGTCTAGTGATTGAAGATCCGTCTGGAAGTATGTTCTCACCCATTATTGCCATCTATTGGATCCTTCTCAAGCTATTAGGCTCTTCGGAGAAGACCTTGCTCTGATACCAAATGAAAGAGGCAAGCTTCACCCAAGAGGGGGTGAATTGGGTGACGTTATAAATTTTTGCTTGATATGGTGATATGAATATAAAGTAGACAGAGTAGAGTTGAGAAGATTAGAACACATAGAGTTATACTGGTTCGGCCTAACAATCAGGCCTACGTCCAGTCCTCAGAGATCAAGACCTATTGAGATTTTCATTATTCTTCCAAGATTCAATGGGCTTTCAGAACGCCACAAAACAATAATTGTCCTTAAACGGACTACGAGCAGAAATATTCTCTCACTAAGAAATTTCTCACCCCCTTACGATAAGTCTTATGTGCAGAAAAACAACATATGACCTTTCCCACTTGCTTATGTATACAAGGCTTATGAGCAGCAACCTTCTCTCCTGCTTACTCCACCGTAAGTCTTACGAGCAGCAACGTTCTCTACTGCTTGTATCTTGTAAGTCTTATGAGTGGAAGGTTTAACTAGGAATTCTCTCAACTTCTTCTCTCGTAAGGATATCTACCCTCTCAAGGTCCCAATACCTTGAGATCAAATGAAAATAGTATTTGAATTGTATAAAGACTCTCTTATAGAGCAAGTAGATGAACACTGAAGATCAATATGTATACATAGGAAATTATGAATAACAGAGATTCGTGTATATGCTTGTGAATTCTTGTGCTTCGTTGTTGTTGATGATCTCTGGATATTTGTATTTATAAATGTTCAGTTTTTGCCCGTTTGAGTAATGATCGTTGAGGAGCGGGGCTTGTTACTGTGGAATGACACGCGCATGTATGAATACTTTGAATGCGGTAGGTACGTGCGTGCTTGTAATGATGCTGTCTGTCGTTGTTTGACTTTCTTCCTGTCTGTTTTATTTCAAACGTTCATCCTCCTGTATCACACTTATAATACATTCAAAATGATGTTAAATAATGATAATAAGTTATGATAAGATAAATAAATAACATTAAACCATATTCGGATTGAACGCTGTGAGACTTGGTGTATTTGGTGATCTGGCAGGGTATCACTCGAGTATGGATGGGCTCACTCGAGTGATATTGCTATTTTACTCCTTGTTCTTCAGTTTTGAGCATGCACTCGTATAGGATTTCAGAGAGACAAAATTCTCACTCGCGAGTGATGTGGGGCCTCACTCGAGCACAACTCCTTCTGCTCGAGTGGCCTTGCATTTTACACTGGGAGACTCTTCTTTGGACAGCACTCGCATATCATTTTAGTAAGAGTGAGATTTTGTACTCGCAGGTGATGTGGGCCCTCACTCGAGCACACATACTCCTGCTCGAGTGAGAAGAATATTCTCAAGTAATATACCCTTAATATCAGCACTTGCATGAAAATTTGAGAGAGATAGATTTTTCACTCGCGAGTGCTGATGTGTCACTCGAGCATATGAAACTTTGCTCGAGCATACTTGTGCTTCTCTGATTTTCATGACTCTCGGCCAAGCACTCTCAGTCTCTCACTCGCATGTGCTCGAGTGAGAAAGATTCTTCTGCTCGAGTGCTATCTCCAGTGCTCGAGTAAATCAGTAAAAATGACAATAGCATGCTCTCGGGCAAATACTTTTTGGCTATCACTCACATGTGCTCGAGCATAAAAGGGTTCCATGCTCGAGTGCTTGATTCATGCTTGAGTACACCAGTTCATTTTGGCAGCAGGCACCATAGAACATTGCTATATGCATTTGGTAACTTTGTAAACATTTCTTAAACTTATAAAACTATGATTTGTACATAATTGACTTTTTGTTATCATCAAAACTTGGGATCTAACAGATTTCACAACTTATCAATTTACAGTCCAAAATACTTAAACTTTAAACTTATGTGAAATTAAACAAGTATGATCATATTGTGAATAATCTTCAACAATATTTATAAACTGTTAAGCTCTATGCCTTGCCCTCATACACAGTTCCAAATTTATCATAGTGGAATAATCATAATGGAAATACGGTCATTTTCCCTTTACTACAAATCTTTTCATGTTGCTTTACTTGCTAGACTATCATAAGGACATCTCCACATTAGAAATTAAACTTAGCAATCCTCATTATGCTAATTTTGGTAGCAATTTCTATGTCCTTGTCTAGCATAACACATAATCATGTCAATACTTCAATTAAGAGAGTGGCAAAGCAACTTGGTATAGAAAGTCACCAATAATGCTCAATTTAAAGAAATCTCATGAAAGGAAAACTAAATCAGAACTTTATATGTGTCACAAAATCATGAAAGTTTAAATTAGTTGAACCTATAATCTAGACAGCATGAGACAATAACCTAATCTCATTTGAACCAGTGCATGAAGCACATCATAGAGAATTAAGGTTGTTTCATGACATAAAATAGACTTGTAGGTGGTTATGTCTTTCACCTCAATCCTCATGTCACCACCAATGCTAAGCTTTTTGCTTAGATTTGACAATAGAGAATATTTTATAAAGAATTTCAATCCCTATCATCATGATTTTTGGAGCTTATGTCCTTTTGTGTTCCCTTTACTTGGAACAATTCTATACAAAATGGATGTTTCTTTAGGAGGAAAAGCTTTTAACCTCACTTAGGTCAGCCTTTTTCTTGAAGAATTTCTTACCCTTCTTTGAACTTAAGGTTTTGAGTATGAAGGACTTGCATCCTCTATGAGGTGAGTTTGTCTAGAGGATTAGCAAACCTCTAGACATTCATTTTGAAGCTCTAAGTACTTCAATACATCATTGAAAGTAATAATGTTTTTACTATGGGTCATGCTAACTTTCATGAGCTCCTACCTAGAAAGGAGCATCTTGATAAACAAGATGAACTTGTTCGTTAGGCAATTCATGTTTAGCTTCTCTCAATTTCCTTGTTAAGTTGGTTATCTTATGTAGATATTGTCTCTTAAGAGGTGAATGAAGTACCTCAAGAGATTATCTTTGAATGTAATTCACATGGCGTTATTGTTGGATTTCTTTTACATTTGCACATGCATTTATCAAGTATAGCATATGCAGGTAGTTTATTCTATATCATTGTAAGGCCATGTAGGTCTCATAACCTATTATTTGCTGAGCAAATTCTCAGCTTTAGTGCTATTACAACCCAAGTCAATGGCTTTACAACATCTTTTATTCATATAAAACCTTTCAATGCCAGATATCACATTTGTCCTCGTTTAGCACTTGTATGAAATTCTTGATAGATGATAGTGGCATTACTGGAATCTGTGTGATGGGACGTACAAACGTATTCTCCTGATTATAGACCCACTAGTATTATTACCTTTCTAGTCAAGAATAATACAAGTAATTGACATTGTATACTTCAATGTTCTATAAAAGGACATTCTTATTTCAAATCAATTGTGAATAACCCTATGAGTGGGATAATTTAAGTGATTAAGTCATAGAAGACTCATTTTCTAAGAGCTTCTACTTATAAAGAGTGTTTGACATTTACTTCTTCATATCTCTTAGAGCATTATTATGTTCATAATGTCTTATTATCATGAAATTTGTGACAATTCAATAGTTATATTTGCTTTCATATTGATCTCATTTCTTCATTTTGGGGAGGATTTGCTTTTCTTCTCAAACCCAATTTAATAAGGCTCACAATAACCATTCTTTTTTAAGGCTAGAAGAATTTTATGTCCCATGTTGTTTTAATCATCTTCCAGAGTTTCCCTATTACATTGAGAAGATATTTCCAATGTCTTATGCAATTTGTTTTGTTTCATCCTAGAAACATTACATATTTGCTCTTAAGTTTTTTATGGTTTCTAATGTTAATGGCTGGACTGGGCTCAAAACTCTTTTTCACTCATGAAGTGGTGTAATGACCCAATTTGGGATTAAGGGCTAATGACTCTAATCTTGATTGTAATTAGTGTAATTAAACACTTTTAGAGAAATATGATGTAAATTTGATATAAGTGTATTTGGAGATCAAGGATCAATGGTTGAGATTTATTGACCATGAGTCGGAATCCTATGCTTTGCACTTGTGTGAGCTCATGAAGGGAGTGAATAATATGTGGACATGTGGCTTAAAGTGGACCAATGGATATGGCACAAATTACAAAAGTCCACTTTTTCTCTCTCTTCTCTCTCCTCTGCGGTTGTAGGGGAGTATGGGCAAGGAAAACACTCATCATCATCATCATTTTCATCATCTCACTATTTCTCTCACCTTCTCCTATGTCCAGCGACCTTGAAGGTGGAAAGAAGAAGGGAAAGCTTTGATTTTGGGTAGGTAATGGTCCTCCTAAGCTCAAATCCTCTTCACTAATTTTGTTCATAGTATTAAGAGCTTCATTATGGTGATTTCATAATCTTGAAAGGTGGTGATTTGGGTGTTAGACGAAATTGAAAGTTTGAGAATCAAGATTCTGGATTTGGCAAGTTGAAAAGGTAAGGATTTGATGCATTTTGGTATATTATTTGTGATTTTTGATGAAGTTTGTGAAAATCTGGGATTTGCCCTGGCTTTGTGTCATTTTTGAATGTATGAATATCATAGTGGATGATGTTGGAATTAGTTTATTGTGAAGTTCTTTGAGCATTGGATATGGTTTTGGAGTTTGGAATTAAGTTGAATGAAATTTGGGTGTTGTGTGTCATAGAGACCCAAGGGCATAGATTGTGGTTAAAATGGTATTTGGGTGTTTTGGAGGTTACCAATGGGTTCCCTATGTCATTTTGAGTAAGTATAAGCTTTGTGTGGAGTTGGGAACCATTGGGTGTGATTTTGACCAATCTGGGAAATTCTGTCAGTTGCTGCGATATGGCAATCTGATATCCTCACTCGAGCAAGGGAGGAACTCACTCGAGTGCTGTCGTGTATTTTCCCTTTTCTCTTTGTGTTTTGCCTGGGTTCTCATGAAGGGGGCTCGAGTGCACTTCCTTCACCGCTAGTGATGTTGGTGATCACTCGAGTGATGGTGTGAATTCTTGGTTAGGGTTGCTCTCGGGTTGTCACTCGCTGGTTGATGTTCAAGAGTGTGTTCCGACACTCGCAAGTGAAACCTTCTCACCCGAGCACTGGGGGGTATGCTCGAGTGAGCTTTTCACTCTGATGTTGCATGTGCTCTCGGGTTGTCACTCTTTGTGTTGCACTTTCAGGGACTCAAGTGGATTAGGAGTCATCACCCAAGTGCAAATCCTTATGCTCAAGTGTTGTGAGCACTTTCTGGCCGAAGTAGCTGTTCACTGTCAAACAGTCGTGAGTGAGAGCTGTTCTCACTCGAGCATGAGTGTTTCATCACTCGAGTGAGATCATCTTCACTTGAGTGAGCCAGTTGAAAATCAGTTTTTTGCCTTCGAAAAGGGGTCTTCAAGGTAGTTTCTCCTAACCCTTTAGGCATATGTTTATACCTCTAATAATCACCTAAAGAGTCCTAAATGATAACCAACTTAAAGTATTATGGAAATAAGTATTCAGGAAAGAGATTATTCAGTTGTCCCTAAATTGGTATAGGATTTGATATCTGTCAGACGCGTGAGCCCACTGTGCCAAAGAACATCAGGAAAGATACAGGTAGTGACTTCTCTCTTATACTTTGTGTAAATGTATTGTATGTTTGCCTATCAAGCATTGTGTGTTGTTGCTGCTGCTTTGAGATGCATTGAGATGCCTTATGGAGCTTTGTGCCTTGTGATGCTTTATGCCTTGTGATGCTGTTGCATAGTGATTACAGCGAAAGCTGGCATAATGATTACCATGAAAGCGGGCATAGTGTTTACAGCGAAAGCTGCCATTGTGATTGCCGCGAAAGCGGGCATAGTGTATTGTGATACAGCCATAAGTGCTGTCGTCTGTAGCCCGAGCCATGGATCATTGTGTTGCTGATGATGTTGGTGAACATGATAACTTTACATGCCTTGTGTTTATATATTGTATGAGTGATTTGTTACTATTGGGATTCTTTAGAATCTCACTCTTTCCAATGACTAACATTTTCAGATGGGGCAAGTGGCTCAAAAGGGAAGCGGCCAACAAGGAGTGGTTAGGGCTAGTAGGGACATATTAGACTTTGGACCATTGGTTATCTGTTTTAGATTTTGGATTTTGAGATTACTGTATGTATATGATTGTAAATATGGATCTTTTGGATATTTAATCCCCATATTTGGGAAACTTGAAACCCATTATATATATACAAGTAACCCGGGGTTGCCGGGATTTTGGTTATGCACTTTGATATTTATTATGTGATATAATTGCACAGGTAATTGTATTCAAAAGTGAATGTGAGACAAGATGAATTCTATTTTTAAACATTTTGTTTGGACACCCCATCTCTTGGAGATGAGTGATTATAAATGTGATTTTTGTCTTATTGGTCTCTATTTCACTTAAATTTCATAATCCGAATATAATTACCGTGAGAGTGTTACTTTTTTTGATATCAGAGTTGTAGTTCCTGGCAAGGGTAGAGTTTGCTAGGATAGCTCCCATAGTGTGGTCTTAGTGATAGAAAATATACGTTTTGGAAATAATTGTTTTAGCTTACAAAGATTTTGAAATCATGTTTACAATAAAAATTCACTACCTTAATGTTGTCAAAAATACACGTTTTGGAAATAATTGTTTTAGCTTACAAAGATTTTGAAATTATATATGTTTCTATTGTTTAAAATTAATCATTTTGAAATATAATAAAAAAATTTAATTATTTTTCTTGTTCTTATATTATTATATGATTTATTTAAAGATTATAGATTTCTATTTTTGAAGTCCTTCATCTTACTATTTCTAATTTATTTTTTTCCGACACTACTAATTCTAATTTCATTTGAAAATAAATTTTTGATTTTGGTTGTCTTATTTTGAAATTAATTTCAAAATTATTGTTGCATACGAATATTTCGAAATTATTTGTATCTTACAATTTCAATCTTAATTTGAAAATAATTTTTTTTTTAATTTTTATATAATTTTTTCATTTGAGGCTGAATAATGTTGGAATTTATATAAATTGTCAATGCTTAATATCAAATATCAAATAATTATATATTTAAAAAATTTAAAGAGATTGATTGTTAATGCTTAATGTTGAAATTTTGTTATTGTTAATGCTGTTTATGTAGATCAGTTGACTTGTCTAAAATTTTAAAGGAAACTGAAGAATGAGATGCTACGTTATTTGTGAGCCTTAGTTTTCTTATGTGGCATTATAGACTCTTGAGTAATGAAATATGTTACAAATTCTGATCCTTTTTTTTTGTTCTTTTTTTTTTTGTAATTTGTCTATATTGTTTAACTTTAAATATAGGGAAAATTCCAAAAAACTACACTCAAAATATAAAAAGGATAAATCAGTACATCGAAATTCAGAAAAGACAAATCAGGCGGGTGTCAGAAAAAGGAGGAATCTGTCCTTTTGAAATTTCGGCCAAATTACGAAAATGCCCTTCAGCACTTCATGCACACTTCAGAATAACAACATGATAATCGCAATTAACACCTTCGGATTCGGTATTAACAACTGCAATTCTTCTTTTACAATTAACAAATTTCAGAACCAATAACAACACATATCTCGCTATTAACAACTCCGGATTCGATATTAACAACTCCAATTTCTTCTTTCAATACTTAACAAGTTTCAGGGCCAATAAAAACACTCACCTCGCCATTAACAACTCATGATTCGCCATTAACAACTCCTATGTTGTTATTGCGACTGAGGGTTGAAGGGCATTTTCGTAATTTGGCCAAAATTTCAAAAGGACAGATTCCTCCTTTTTCTGACACCCGCATGATTCATCTTTTTTGAATTTTGATGTACTGATTTGTCCTTTTTATATTTTGAGTGTAGTTTTTTGGAATTTTCCCTTAAATATATTAACTAGAACCGTAAGGGAAAAAAACATACAATAAGGAGTTCATTTTATTCAAATGAATTTTATTTCCAAAAATTTTATAATATATATCAATATAAAAATTATTTTGTAATAAATATATTATGTATAAATTTTATTATATTTGTTTCATATATAAGGTTTTTTTAAAGTTCTATATTCTAATATGTAAAGCTTTTTATGAAATTTCAAGCGAACCTAACTCACCTAATAAAATAAATAAATTTTAAGTATATTTAATATCTTTTTAACTAGCATATTAACAGTGGAAAATATTTTTTTACAATATGTGTATCTAGTTCAATTCCCTCTTTGTATGTATGTATGTATGCATGCATGCATGCATCATGTTTATGACTGATAAATCACAATTTTAATATATTTTATCCCACCTTATTCATTTATTTTGAAGATTATTTTAGGCTAATTTGGATTTATTAGACAATATTTGGATTATTAGCCAATTATAGGAAATAATATAAATTTGAATGGATTATGATATTATTGGGCTTAAATTGATAATATTTTAATTGTTATATTATGATTGGATAATATTTTTAAATATATGATATATCACAATTTTATTTAATTCTTGCAGAATAAGGAAAAGTAGATTGAAAGATCCTACGGTGCAGAAATTTTCTGAAAAGCTAAAAGAATATCCAACGGTTGAATTTTATTTCGACTTCTTAAATTTTAATGGGCTCAAGTTTGTACCCAAAAAGCTCTCTTCTCCTCCCTTTTAATTACCCTAGCCGTCACAGAAGTTGGAGAAGACTCTGAGACTCATGGACTGACGAGCACAGACGCAGATACACGGACAGATGCAGAGGGACAAACTGCCGCTGGAGAAAGGAGGCCGAGACACAGCAGCTGGACATGCAGACAAACACTCGAATTGCTGCTGGATGTTCTTCTCCATTAACCATCAATTCACCATTCCTTTACTCCATTCACGGTCCCACCTCAATTTCCATTAAACAATTCCATTCCCTCTCTCACGCACAACACCTTCTTCATCCATTATTCAATTCCCGCACACAATCCAGATTGTCCACGCAGGTCCCACGGCACCAATCAACATCAATTAATATTTCACAAAGCAATTTTCATGGCTGTGACGTGCTGCTTGCACTACTACAGAATTGAGATATAACCACCCCCAAAGACGTCCCAAATTGAAAATTGGGTGGTTAAAAAGGGAGGCGGTGGCATTTTCGTAATTTTATATATGTAGGGGAACTTTTAGACGTCCCAAATTTGGGTTTAGGACGTCTAAAGTGCTTCATGGTGCGAAATATAAATTTTTTAAATTTTTTTTAGCGCCTAGAGGTGGGATTAGGCGTCCCAAAATGATTTTGGGACGCCTAAACACAGACTTTAGGCGTCCCAAATCCATTTGGGACGCCTAAAGTCTGACTTTAGGCGTCCCAAATTGGGGCGTGAAGGAGAAAGATTTCCATGGAAGCTTAAGTCTCTTGCGAGGCAACTTGGGAGGAATATGGAGAAAGCTAGAGCCTAGGAGCTTATACTTGAAGACCATAAGGGAGTGTCTTTCTTTTATCTCTTTGATTCAAGACTTAAGATTATTTAGTTTTAAATGATTTTTAAGTTGTAATAATTGAGAACAATCTAGTTTTAGATTGTAGACTTATTATTGATTTGGATTAAATTGATATTTTGGATTTACTTTGTTCTTAAATGATTATTGGGATTTTTGTTTGCAAACCTTTGATTGTCAATTAGATTATTAATCGAGTTTTCATTATTAATTTAATTGTCGATTTGGGTTTAATCTCTTGATTGTTTAATTAAGGTGATTAATTGTCGAATTGTTTAATTAGGCAATTGTGAACATAATTTCCAAAATTATCTTAAACAATTGTGATTGGTTTTTAATGGATTTAATTAACCACCATTTGTTCCATTATGAGTTTTCTAGTGGATTAGGTGTTATTGAGATTGAGGGTTTCTCATGTTTCAATTAAGTGATTAAATTTATTAATTCCAATATTTCATCAATCCCTTTGGTCTAATAAATTAAATGGCTAAGAAAGCTAAATCCATGTGAATCCTGAGTTGTCCCCTTCATCATCATAACTGAACTAAATCCCTGTTGATTGTCTTGCTTTTGATTATTTTCTTTGCTTAGCATCTTAATTCCTTTTTCATAAAAAACCCCCCAAAGATTGCATTCCAATTCATTTAGGTTAGTTTCATTCTCATATAGATTTTAGAGTTATTTGCATTTAGGTAGTAGAGTCTTGCATTTTAGTTTAGGTCCATTCTATTGCATCTTTTGTTACTTAAAAATCAATCCTAAAGAAAACCCATAGCTTGCTCCTTGGGAGAATGACCTAGGTTGACCCTAAACTACATAATAATTTAGGACCTAGTTTAATCGATTGCTTTAGCGATAGAAGCAAGCATCAATTTTGGCGCCGTTGCCGGGGAGCAGCGGTTAGGCTTTAGGTTTGATTTTTTAGGCAATTTCTTAGGTAGTTGTTTATTGCATGACCCGATTCTCTTCTAAAAAATTGTTTGAATTTGATCCTGAGATTAAGAGGACACTTCACCAACAAAGAAGGACTAGAACTAGTACTTTTGTAGGCAATAGTTCCTCTGTTGAGCCCATTGTTGACTCTTCTTATTCTAAGGTCAATATGGATGCTAATAATATTGTTGTTAATGCTGATGGGAATGTTAATGCAAATGCAATTGTTAATGCAAACGCAAATGCAAATACAAATGCTAATATTGTTGATCCTGCTATGACTATTAGAGAATTGGTTTCACCTGATTTGCATTTTCAAAATTGGTGTATCAATTATCCTGATATTAATGCAAATTTTGAATTGAAATCTGGATTGATTCACTTACTTCAAAAATTTAATGGCCATTCAGGTGAGGAAGCATACAATCACTTGAAGATGTTTCACATGGTTTGCACTGCTATGAAACCTGTTGGTGTGACTGAAGATCAGATTAAGATGTGTGCCTTCCCATTCTCTTTAGAAGGATCTGCTAAAAATTGGTTGCTTTGATTACCTCCTGGATTCATTACTTCATGGAACCAATTGAAGAAACTGTTTTGGAAAAGTATTTCCGAGCTTCTCGCACTTCATCTATCAGGAAGGACATATGTGGATGTCGACAAGTGGTTGGAGAATCCTTATATGGATATCTAGAGCGTTTTAAAATGCTATGTTTTAGCTGTCCCCACCATCAGATTCCGGGTATATTACTGATCCAATACTTCCATGAAGGTCTCTTACCTCTAGAGAGAGATTTATTAGACTCAGCTGCTGGTGGTGCACTTCTACACTTGACTGTGGATCATGCTTGGGAATTGATTGAAAGGAAAGCTGAAAATAGCCAACAATTTAGTACAAGACAACAGGCCAAAGTTAATGAAGTGGGACAAATTTCTTCTAATTCTGAGTCTCGCCTAGAGAGTAAAATTGATAGACTTGCATCTGCTATGGAAAAAATGGTTGTCTCATGAAAAATTCTTCTAATATGGCCAATCCTATGGGGTCCTATACTTCTGTTACCCCACAGGCTAACTCTTCTGCTCTAGTAGGGCCATTCTACTCTATTTGCTCTCTAGTTACTCCTGGTACTGACTCTTGCCCCTACATGAATGATGGAGTTGAATCTTATAATGCAATATACCCTTCTAAACCTATTACTCAAGGTGGCCAAAAATATGATCCTTACTCCAATACATATAATCCTGGATGGCGTGATCATCCAAATCTTCGATATGGAAATGGCCAAGCTCAGCAAGCATAATTCAATCAAAGTGGGAATTCAGTTGGCAAGATGTTTCAACAAGTTAGACAATCAATGCCAGCCCAAGATGAAGGTTCAAGGTTAGAAAGCAAGATAGACGCTATGATGAAAATCCTGATGCAACAACAACAACAGATGCAACAACAGCAACAACAGATGCAGGAATTTTAAGCTTTTCATACTCAAATGGGTCAATTTTCTAATGCACCTAGTAATATACAGAGTCAAGGTTCAGGAAAGCTTCCATCTCAAGTGGTAACCAATCCGAATGTTGGACCTCAGCAAAATCCTAATATTGGTAAAGTTAATGCTATATCTCTTCGACGTGGAAAGATAATCCCTTCTGTAGATCTTGTTACCACCAATACTTCAAATGACAAGGAAGTTGTTGATGACTCTCCTTTTACTCTTCCTTCTACTCCCACTTCCACATCACAGGATCAGTCCACTTTATCAAAAACACAAGTGGCACCTCATGAAGAACAAGAAAGGATAAGGACGGAAAGCAAGTGATCAAACCAGCCCTGCCATTTCCTACTGCAGTAGCTAAGGCTGAAAGGAGAAAGAAGGAAGCTGAGATGTTTAATGAAGTCTATGATATCTTCAAGAAAGTGGTGATCAATGTTCCACTAGTTGACTTAGTCGCACAAGTGCCTAAATATGCAAAATTCTTGAAGGAGTGAAGAAATAGGGCTTTGTCGGCTTTTATGCCTTGGTAACCTCTTCAAAATTTAAACCAAGGATTGCAATATAGGGTACAATCCCGGATCGTCTCTCGAAGAGCCTTTTATTAATTACCTAGAAACTAAGTGCAATAATTGACATGAAATGAGTTAAAATTGATCTTTGAGCTTTTTATCTAACAACTAAATTGCAATTAAACTAAAATGCTTTTAAAAACTAATATTTTTGGATTTTTGGAATAAAATTGAAGAAGGAATGAAAATTGGTTAGAAATGCAAGTGATGAAGATGCTCTTGGAAATGATTTTCAATGGCTATCCTTGCTCAATTAAGATATTTGGGGAGTTAATTCACTAAGCTTCTAATATATCAAACCTCAATTACCATTGAGTCTAGCATCATAAGAGAGGAACCCCTACCCTTGAAATGCTATTAAGCCCTCTTAGTGTAATGAGTTTCTCTAAGTTTTCTAATATACCAAACCCCAATTACCATTGAGTCTAATGCTTAAACTCATGAACCCATTTATTTAAGCATTATTAAAACCCCTTAGAGAGTGATTATGGAATAAGCAATGCATTTAGGTTCAACTACAATTCCAATTCAATCAAACTATCCAACAATACCATGTTAAATAGATAGAAAGCAATAGAATCATAGGAAACATATATATAACCATATATATTGATGAGTACAAATCCTCATTACAAATTCCAAATCACAACAACTCAATCCATAGAATAAAACATAATTAAAATTATAGTTTCAATATATAAATGAATTCTTAAACCTAAGAAATCACAAATATAATGAACTATAGATAAAATAAACTCCCCTTTGAAGAAGCATATGTGAGCTCAAGTCATCTCCAATTCATCTCCAAGAGCACAAAATTGCCTAGCTTATCATGTGAATAGCTTCAAGAAAAATACTCAAACTCTGATTCAAACACCCGGCCATAAAATCAAAGATTAAAATAACCAATTAACACTAAATCAATTTAATGCAAGGGCTGGATTTGAATCAAAGCTGAACAGAACAGAGATAGCCACGGCCTGCATGATTTCAGTATAGAGAAGGTGACTGATGAAGAAGACGGCGGTGAAGGATGCTGAAATGTGTGGTCGGTGTTGATGAGGCAATGGTGGATGTTGATGACGATGATGGTGAGAGAGACGATGAAGTGAATGGTGTTGAATGGCGGTGATGAAACTCAGCGGCAGCTTCTCTTCCTCCATTCTTCGCGGCGTCACTCTCAACTATCAGCTTCTCCGATTTGGTGGTGGAAGAAGGAAACGGTGATGAAGCTTGCGGCTAGCTCTCCTTAATCTCGATTCTCAGCTTCTCGTTCTCCTCTGTTCTGAGCTCCTTCCGGTGACAATCAAAGGACAAAGGTGGTGGTTCTGGTCTGTCTCTCTGGTCGCCGGCGGCGATGGCAGTGAGGGTGAGGAATGCCGCCGGCGACAAGGAAGAAAGGAACGGGATGATGAGATGATGTCCGATGCGATTATCAATCCCCCTCCGATGTGCGGCGCTGTCTGAATATATCCCAACTCTCAGCTCATCTCCGTATCGGGTCCTCCCATGTCCATTTCCCATGTCCACCGGGTTGGTCCATGGGAATCGGATCCCTTGGTCAAAACGACGTGTTTTTCCCAGGGACCAAAATGAAAACTGTAAAACCTTTTCTTGAGGGACTAACCTGCACATTTTTGAAACTTTGGTGGGCAGAAGCAAAATTTCTGAACTTTTGGGTACTGATATGTAATTCTCAATGTCCCTTTTATTCATTATTTGTAATTTTCCCAAAAGCTATGGCCCCTTTCTGTGATTTTCTTCCATCTTCAAAACATTAATTTTACCTCAAAATCTCCAATTTTCTTTCAAACCACCTACAATACAATATTAAACATCATGTAGAATCAAAAGTTCAAGGAAAACATTTGTATAAATAATCAATAGATTTATGACCATTTTTCCCTTAATTAAAATTAATTCAATACAAATGTTCCTAACTAAAATTAATGCTTAATCATGTAATATTATCCCATAAAATCCATTAAAATCCCAAATAAATCATGGAAATTCATATAAAAAATATGGTTCAATCAAGGAGTTATGTACTACAAAGAGAAAATTTAAGCATGAAGGAAAGGTTGACTTAGGAGCAGTGGTCTCCTCTCTTTATCAAATGCCAATGCCAGTAAAGTGCAAGGATCCTGGTAGCTTTCTCATACCTTGTACTATTGGTGACATTGACTTCTCAGATGCCTTAGCAGACTTGGGAGCAGCTATCAACGTTATGCCAAAATCAGTCTTCAATCAACTCAAGGGTGTAGAGCTTAAGCCCACAAATCTTATTGCATCCCTTGCTGATAGACGTTGCACAGTCCCAGAAGGCATCTTGGAAGACATCTTGGTCAAGGTAAAAGATTTCATATTCCCTGCAGACTTCTATGTTCTTGATATGGATGATGGTAGGTTTAGGCAGAAAGGACATTCATCTTTGATTCTAGGTAGGCCTTTCCTTAAAATTGCTAGAGCTATGATAGATGTGCATGCTAGTAGCCTTACTCTAGAATTTGCTGGTGAAACTATTAGATTTAATGTGCTTAAATCCATGAGACATCCCCCTAATGATTGTGCTGAGATAGATGTTAATGCTATTGATACTATTATGGATGATTCTGTTGTAGATCTTAGAGATAGCATGCTTAATAGATCCGGTGATATTACCTGTTTAGATGATACTATCTCTTGTTCATGTGTTGAAATTGGTAGTTGTGATACGTGTACTGATCTTGATAGTGCTGATATTAATATTTTCACTGATGCTATTGAGATTATGAGACATTCTAGACATGATCCTTCTGTGCCCAATTATAGCATTAGCAATTCTAGTGATCACACATCTACTACTTCTATTGATTCTGATGGACTTTCTCAGTTACTTAGTGTGATTGATGCCATGAATAGAATTGATTTATCTTGACTACCTGACTCTGAATTATTGATTAACATTGATTATGTTTCTAATAATGAGATTTTTGATTATGATCTATCTTTGACATGAGTGCTACTGATGGCACTATTGCTGATGATTGTGATGTGTTGCTTGATTCTGTTGCACTTGCAGTTTCTACTAATACTCCCCAAGATAGGAAAGTTTGCTCTTCTGTTTGTGAATCAGTTGTGCAGGTTTCTAGTTTGACTGATATAGATTTGAAGCCGCTCATACCTTCAATTGAGTAATCTCCATTTTTAGAGTTAAAGCCACTTCCTGACTCATTGAAATATGTCTATTTAGGGAAGAATGAGACACTCCCTGTGATTATAGCTAGTGACATAACTGCTGATGAGGAAACCCACCTCTTAGAGGTACTTAGGAGACGGATGAAAGTTATTGGATGGACTCTTGCTGATATCCTTGGAATCAGCTCAAATGTGTGCATGCATCGGATCCTACTAGAAGATGGTGCCAAAGCTGTGCGACAGCCATAGAGATGACTCAATCCATTGATCCTTGATGTGGTAAAGAAAGAGGTCTCTAAAGTTCTTTCTGCAGGTATAATCTACCCTATTTCTGATAGCCAATGGGTAAGTCCAGTTCAGGTAGTACCTAAGAAAACTGGTATTACAGTTATGCGTAATGACGAAGGTGAGCTAGTTCTGACTAGAGTCCAGAATAATTGGAGAGTATGTATTGACTATAGAAAATTGAATTCTGTAACTAGAAAGGATCACTACCTCCTTCCCTTTATAGATCAGATGTTAGAAAGACTGGCTGGTAGATCACATTACTGTTTTTTGGATGGTTTTTCTGGATAATTTCATATTTCTATTGCCCCTGAGGATCAGGATAAAACCACATTCACATGTCCATTTGGAACCTTTGCATATAGACGTATGCCATTTGGCTTATGTAATACACCAGGCACTTTTCAACGTTGCATGGTTTTCATATTCTCTGATTTTCTTAAGCATTGCATGGAAGTTTTTATGGATGATTTCACTGTTTACGGTGATTCTTTTGATGCATGCTTAGCTAGTTTGGACAATGTTTTGGAAAGATGCATTCAATATAATCTTGTGTTGAATTTTGAAAAATGTCATTTCATGGTTAAGAAAGGAATTGTTTTGGGCCATGTTGTTTCACATGAAGGTATTGAGGTTGATAAAGCTAAAGTTGATATTATCTCATCCCTTCTATATCCTTCTTGTGTGAAAGATGTACGTTCTTTTCTTGGGCATGCTGGATTTTATAGAAGGTTCATCCAGGATTTTAGTAAGATAGCACTGCCATTATCTCGTTTATTGCAGAAAGATGTGGGTTTTGTTTTTGATGATGCTTGCAGGTATGCATGGGATGAGTTAAAGAAGAAACTCACTACACACCCCATCATTCAGCCACCTAATTGGAGCCTTCCATTTGAGCTCTTGTGTGATGCTTCAAATTATGCATTAGGTGTTGTTCTTGCCCAGAGAGTAGAGAAGAGACAACATATCATAGCCTATGCATCTCGAACACTAGATGCTGCTCAGGCTAACTACACTACCACAGAGAAAGAGCTATTTGCGATCGTCTTTGGGTTAGAGAAGTTTCAATCTTACATCCTTTACACCAAGGTGACTGTCTTTTCATATCACTCAGCTATCAAATACTTGTTCAAGAAAATGGACTCCAAACCCCGGCTCATTAGGTGGGTGATGTTGATACAAGAGTTTGATGTGGAGATTCGTGATAAGAGTGGTGTAGAGAATATGGTAGCTGATCACTTGAGTAGGATTGAATTACCTCCGGTAACATCTTTACCCTTAGATGATTTTCCCGATCAAAGGCTTTGTGAGGTTGTTGTTTCTATCCCTTAATATGCTGATATTGCAAATTATTTAGTTGCATCTGTTTTACCAGTTGACATGAATACACATCAATTGAATAAGTTTAAGAAAGACGTTAAATTCTATATATGGGATGATCCTTACTTGTGGCATATTTGTAGTGATCAAATTATTAGGTGATGCATTCCTGATGATGAATTTGAGTCTGTCTTAACTTTTTGCCATACTCTTGCATGTGGGGGACATTTTAGTGCTAAGCGTACTGCTAGGAAAGTTTTGGAAAGTGGATTGTTTTTGCCTAGTCTATTTCGTGATGCCTATGAATTTTGTAAGAAGTGCTCCAGGTGTCAATTTGTGGGTACTATTTCTAGGAAGCATGAGATGCCCCAACAACCCCTCTTATTCTATAAAGTCTTTGATGTTTGGGGAATTGATTTCATGGGGCCTTTTCTCACTTCATTTGGTTATCTGTATATCTTGCTAGCTGTGGATTATGTGTCCAAGTGGGTTGAGGCTATCCACACTTGTACTAATGACTCTTCTGTAGTGGTTTCCTTTGTTCGATCTCACATTCTTTGTAGGTTTGGCATTCCCAGAGCTATCATTAGCGATCAAGGTACTCATTTTTACAATCAAAGTTTGCAGAACTTACTTAGCAAGTATAGTATGATGCACAAGGTGTAACCCCCTCACGGTAATCACATCCGGATTTCGAAATTTAAGTGAAATAAAGACCCTTAAAATGAAATCAACAATTTATAATCCCTCAACTCGGGATAAGGTATTTCAAAATCAATTCAAAACGTAATAATTCTGGGTCTCACATTCACGTGCGGATATAACTACTTGAGAAATCAAATCATATAAGAAATATCAGAGTGCGGAAACTAAAATCCCGGCAAACCCCTGGGTTACTCTATATATATCGAATGGGTTTACTATTTTCCAAATGGGGATTACAAATCAAAAATTCACTATGAACAATTTATATACAGTAATCCCAAATCTACAATAGATTAACCAACAATCCCAAAATCCTGAATGTCCCTAAGAGATCCTAACCACTCCGGGTTGGTCGCTTCTCCTTCGAGCCACTTGCCCTGTCTGAAAAGGTTAGTCATATGGAAAGAGTAAGATTCTAAAGAATCCCAGTAGCAACAAGTCACTCATACAATATATAAACATAAAGCATGTATGTTCATCATGTTCAGCAGCTTCACAATGATCTCTGGCTCGCGCCACATACGACAGCACTCACGGCTGTAATCACAATGCACTATGCCAGCTTTCGCTGTAATCACTATGCACAACGCCCGCTTTCGCGGTGAACACTATGTAGCAGCAACACGAAGCACAACGCACCACAAAGCATCTCAAAGCACAATGTATCACTAAACTCCACAAGGTATCTCAATGCACAAGGTATCACAAAGCAGTAGCAGTAGCATCCACACAATGAATGATAGACAAACATATAATACATTTACACAAAGCATAAGAGAGGAGTCGCTACCTGAATCTTTTCTGACAATCTTTGGCACAGTGGGCTCACGCTTTCGGCAGATATCAAATCCTATACCAAATTAGGGACAATTGATCAATCTCTCTTCCAATTACTTATTTCCATAATACACTAAGTTGGTTATCATTTAGGACTCTTAAGAGGCCACAAATGCCTCTAATAAAAGCCTTAAAAGGTTGGGAAACAATAGGTTGAATGTCACCTTTCGAAAACACAAAGTGCTGGAACACAGGGGTTGGCCGCGGCCAGCCCTTCCTTGGGCCGTGGCCAGAATCAGGCCAGAAAGGTTTGGGCCGCGGCCAGCCACTCATGGGCCGCGGCCAAGATATTTCCTGACTCTTGGCTGAACTTCGAAAAACCATAACTAATTGTAGAAAAATTGAAACGGAGTGATTCCAAATCCAAATGAAAGGTATATAAGTCCTCTTTCAAGGAAAAATATAGCCCATCACTGGAAATCACTACACAAATACAGAATCACCAAAAACTAAACACTACTCCAAAACAGAGTTCTGTTTCCATCCCAAACTTTGGACAATCATATCTCCTAGAAAACTAAACGAAATGACACAAAATATATGTTCATTTTGAAGCTTGGGATGTGAAAGTTAAGATTGGAAAGTTTCATAATTTTCCAACACCATTTGGCCATTCAAAACGCTCGTTCAAACTGACAGCAAAAAACAGAGCTCAAACAAGACAGATTTCCAATTTTTCCCAAGTGATCCAAATGAATCCAAAATCAACAACCAAGCTTATTCCCACACAAAATCACTCAAGGAATCCAATGGAAATGTCAAAATCACCAAAATCCTATTCCATTATCATGCTTTGGTTTTGGGGTAACATTAAACACCAAACTCTCAAAATCTCCAAACTTAACAATTTCAAACCCAATCAATTCTATCTATCCAAAATGCATTCCAAACATACATATTCCATATCAAACACATACCAAACTCTCAATGGCCCTCATTTTCGAAAATGGGCCCAAAATTCCAGAAAATTCAAACTATTTCAAATGGTATGAAACTTAGATAGATAGATAGGTCTCACTCACCTTATCAACTTCTCCAAAGAGAGTTCTTGATTCACTACTTTCCAAAATTTCGTGTGATCACCAACCACAACCAATGGACAAGCTACAACCATAGAAATGTAGCTCTTAACTCAAGGATCAACTTTAATGAAGGGAGTTTGAGCAATAGAGATCATTTTCCTTACCTTTTTCAGGCTTTCTTCCTCCTCCTTTCACCTTCCATGGCTGACGAGAGAGAGAGAGAGCAAGAATGAGAGAGATGGGAGAGAGAGAACGTGAGAGATGGAAGGGATGGGGAATGATGATGAATGAAGTACAATTTTCCCTTGCCCATGCCTCCAAAAACGCATAGGAGAGAGAGAAGAGAGAAAAAAGTGGTTTTTGTCTCTTATGCCTCATCCTATTGTCCACCATAATGCCACTTGGCAACATCTCATCCCTTGATCTCTAATACCACACACATTTACACCAAATTCACATCATATTTCTCCCAAAATATTTAATTACACAATTTTATAATCAATCTCAATGCCATTAGCCCTTAATCAAAAATCAGGGTGTTACACAAGGTAGCCACTCCATACCATCCTCAGACAAATGGTCAAGCAGAACTCTCTAACAGAGAAATCAAGCTCATTTTAGAAAAGACGATGCAACCCAACCGGAAGGACTAGAGTAAAAGGCTCGATGATGCACTTTGGGCATATCGCACAGCATATAAAAGTCCCATTGGCATGTCTCCATACAGGATTGTCTATGGCAAAGCATGTCATTTGCCAGTAGAGGTGGAGCACAAGGCGTATTGGGCAATAAAATGGTATAACCTTGATCTTGCTAGTGCCGGTGCTAAAAGAAAGTTGCAATTGCAAGAGCTTGAAGAGTTAAGAAGGGAAGCTTATGAGAATGCTAGGATCTATAAGGAAAGAACTAAAGCAGCCCATGACAAACTCATTATAAAGAGAGAATTCCAAGTGGGCCAAAAAGTTCTACTCTACGTCTCCAGATTGAAAATGCCTGGAAAGCTCCACTCTAGATAGGAGGGGCCCTTCATTGTCATTGATGTTTTTCCATATGGAGCTGTGAAGATCGAAAGGGAGCCGAATGGAAAATTCTTCACTGTCAATGGACACCGCTTGAAGCTGTTCTATGACGGATTCTCCACTCAAGCAGTGGAGGTTACTGCACTGCGAGACACCATGTAAACCCCGGTTGTATTCCTTCCTTCACTCTTTTATTTTGCATTGTCATATTATTGAGTTGAGTAGTACTGCATAGTACTTGTCTTTGTGCTTTGCTATGACTGTTTTGCATTGAGGACAATGCATTGTTTAAGTGTGGGGGAGGGATCAACTGTTTTGAATATGAAAATTGCAAGTTTTAAGTAACTTTAGTATGATGCATCCTTGATTTGAAAAGTGATTGATCATGTTTTGAGATAATAGACTAAGTGGCAATGAATTTGACTTTGGTGAATTTAGGCTAGTAATCATATAGACCTAGTGAGATTTTGAGCCTGATGCATTTTTTTCAGTGTGTACCCCCTATCTCTTTACTTGATCTAGAACTTGACTTGAATCTTATTTGAGGCCACATTTTATGCATGTGTATTCATGAAGATGATAAAGGCATTCATTTCATTTTAGCTAGATAAGCCAAACAGCCTATCCTTTCCATACATATACCCTTTGTTTAGCCCCTTTGAGCCTATATTTTATTTTTTTTCTCACCCCATAACACACAAAAAAATCATACCCTTTTGAATGTCTTAGGAGTTGAAGAGCATTGCATTATATCTATTTTGGATGGAAGAACATGTATAAAATTAGGAATTGGGTCATTGTGAAAAGTATGATATGTTATCTTGAAAAAAAAAGCAATAAGATTCCGCTCTGCTGGTTTAAGCTGTGCTTAGTAACCGAGGGTCTTTATCACCAATGTTGATCTTCGCGTCAAACGGCTAGTAAGAGCTATGAGTGTGCTAGTAGCATCTTGGTGCTATTGAGTTATAAATGTTTGAGTAACCGGGCCTTTGTATCACCAATACACAGGTTCGCGTCAAAAGAACATATATATAACAGCCCAAGAGAATTGCAAAAAAAAAAAGGAAAAAAGAAAAAGAAAAAAAGAGAAAGGAAAAGTAATGACCCAGTTCAAGTGTGATTTGGTTTCTTTCATCCTGTTTCATCCTATTGCATTATTCTCTTCATCATCTAAGATATTCAACTTTGTTTCTCCAAACACTATACCCTTTCTTTCTTAGCCTTAGCCCCATTACAACCTAATAAAAGTCCTTTGGATTTATGTTTGCATTTGCTTTGTTAGTGATGGAGAACTTAGATCCTTGTCAAACCTATAGAAAGAGTACTGGATAGGGTGGATTTGAGTGTAAACACAAGCCTATACACTTTTGAGTGATGAGAGACATACACATATTCTTGGTGAGGGATTTCTAGCTTAGATATTCCTTTGTCAAGTAAATTGCCATGAAGTTTGTTTTCTTGAGTCATGAGAAAATCACTTGAATAAAAGAGGTATTGAAATGCTTTTGTTTACTTTTTACTTATGATTGGAACATTCACTTTTGAAGTTTTGTTTTATTTTGTCTTGTTATACTCCCTTGGTCTTGATTTGTTTTGCCCAGGAGTGCAAATGATAAGTATGGGGAGTTGATAAATCACAATTTTAATATATTTTATCCCACCTTATTCATTTATTTTGGAGATTATTTTAGGCTAATTTGGATTTATTAGATAATATTTGGATTATTAGCCAATTATAGGAAATAATATAAATTTGAATGGATTATGATATTATTGGGCTTAAATTGATAATATTTTAATTGTTATATTATGATTGAATAATATTTTTAAATATATGATATATCACAATTTTATTTAATTCTTGCAGAGTAAGGAAAAGTAGATTAAAAGATCCTACGATGCAAAAATTTTCTATAAAGCTAAAAGAATATCCAACGGTTGAATTTTATTTGGACTTCTTAAATTTTAATGGGCTCAAGTTGGTACCCAAAAAGCTCTCTTCTCCTCCCTTTTAATTACCCTAGCCGTCACAGAAGTTGGAGAAGACTCTGAGACTCACGGACTGACGAGCACAGACGCAGATATACGGACAGACGCAGAGGGACAAACTGCCGCTGGAGAAAGGAGGCCGAGACACAGCAGCTGGACACGCAGACAAACACTCGAATTGCTGCTGGATGTTCTTCTCCATTAATCATCAATTCACCATTCCTTGACTCCATTCACGGGTCCCACCTCAATTTCCATTAAACAATTCCATTCCCTCTCTCACGCACAACACATTCTTCATCCATTATTCAATTCCCGCACACAATCCAGATTGTCCACGCGGGTCCCACGGCACCAATCAACATCAATTAATATTTCACAAAGCAATTTTCATGGCTGTGACGTGCTGCTTGGGGCGTGAAGGAGAAAGGATTTCCATGGAAGCTTAAGTATCTTGGGAGGAATATGGAGAAAGCTAGAGCCTAGGAGCATATACTTGAAGATCATAAGGGAGTGTCTTTCTTTTATCTCTTTGATTCAAGACTTAAGATTATTTAGTTTTAAATGATTTTTAAGTTGTAATAATTGAGAACAATCTATATTTAGATTGTAGACTTATTATTGATTTGGATTAAATTGATATTTTGGATTTACTTTGTTCTTAAATGATTATTGGGATTTTTGTTTGCAAACCTTTGATTGTCAATTAGATTATTAATCGAGTTTTCATTATTAATCTCTTGATTGTTTAATTAAGGTGGTTAATTGTCGAATTGTTTAATTAGGCAATTGTGAACATAATTTCCAAAATTATCTTAAACAATTGTGATTGGTTTTTAATGGATTTAATTAACCACCATTTGTTCCATTATGAGTTTTCTAGTGGATTAGGTGTTATTGAGATTGAGGGTTTCTCATATTTCAATTAAGTGATTAAATTTATTAATTCCAATATTTTATCAATCCCTTTGGTCTAATAAATTAAATGGCTAAGAAAGCTAAATCCATGTGAATCCTGAGTTGTCACCTTCATCATCATAACTGAACTAAAGCCCTGTTGATTGTCTTGTTTTTGATTATTTTCTTTGCATAGCATCTTAATTCCTTTTTCATAAAAAACCCCCCAAAGATTGCATTCCAATTCATTTAGGTTAATTTCATTCTCATATAGATTTTAGAGTTATTTGCATTTAGGTAGTAAAGTCTTGCATTTTAGTTTAGGTCCATTCTATTGCATCTTTTGTCACTTAAAAATCAATCCTAAAGAAAACCCATAACTTGCTCCTTGGGAGAATCACCTAGGTTGACCCTAAACTACAAAATAATTTAGGACCTAGTTTAATTGATTGTTTTAGCGACAAAAGCACGCATCAATGACTTCCCAAGATTAATTGGCAATATAATGTAGCTAGTCAAAAATAATTTTTTTTATATTCTCGACATTGAGCTGAAAGTAATTTAATTAATGTTGGGATTATATATGCTTTCCTTTTTATTTTATTTTATTTTCTTTCTTTTTTTTCTGAATCATATTTTTTTATTTAAGCTAATTAATCATATTTTATTTTATTATATATTGATATTTTGTACACATGATATTATTATTATTAAAAAAATAATTTACAACCATTAATATTTTATTGACTTTTTTTATGTTTAATTTGTATTTGTAGTTTCAGCTCATCAGTCTATTGAAGCTTCTATTTACGGTGTGTTTTTTAAATTTTGAGCTTACAAATGTGATTTTAGTTGAATTTAATAATAGTTAGTTATAATTTGTAGGTGTTTTAATGATTGTTATGGATTAGTTACATAAGTAAAATAATTATTTATATATTCCTAACACTTGTATTTTATTTGTTAGCTTGTAATGTTTTCTAATTTACCTATGATATGTTGTGGCAAATATGGTTTCTTTCGTTATGAGTTGTGAAAATTATTATAATGCTTGGGAATAATTAATGGATTATTTTTCAATTAAAACATAGGGTTTAAGACTTAGAAAGCTTCAATTGTGAAGATTTCATGTTGGAAATTTATTTTAAAATTGGTAAGAGAATATAAAAGTAATTAGTAAATGCAATAGTCACACAACTAACCACGTACTTTTTTAAAAAATAGATTGAAGACATAGATGGATCTTAAATGGATATCATCTAATCGGTGTTCAAGGAAAATATAGATAGGGTGAAAGATTTTATTACAATTGCAATTAAGCACACAAAAGATCCTGACAAAATCTTGTGTCATTACTTATCTTGTTGTTTTGGAAAGCGGATTAGTTCACTTGATTTACTAGATCATTTAGTGTGTTACGGTATTGATCAAACATATATACGATAGACAAGGCATGGTAAGACGAACGATGCATGTAGTGATCAGGTGCATACCACGAGTGGTGCTTCAGATGAATTTGATCAAAGCATGTTTGATGAAGATGATGGTCTTGAAAAAATGCTAAATGTGGTTGAAGGGGTGCATCATAATTGCCCTAACGAATTTGAGAAGTTGAAAGGTGATGTAGAGAAACCATTATATGCCGGTAGTACTAAATACACAAGATTACTAGTAGTGTTAAAGTTGTACAACTTTAAAGTTCGCTACGGATTGAGTGATTCGGGTTTCACCGTACTGCTTGAACTATTGCAAGATATTCTTCCAGAAGAAAATATACTTCTTACCAAGACATACGAAGCAAAGAAAATTCTTTGCTCTACAATCGGTATGGGATATGAGAAGATACATGCATGTCCTAACGATTACGTATTATTTCAAAATCAATATGCAACGTTGGACAAGTGTCCTAAAAGCAACGCATCTCGATGGAAGAAGAAAGGGAAAAGTCCTTTGAAGGTCCTATGGTATTTTACCATTATTCTGAGATTCAAGCGGATGTACAGTAATGCAGAGATTGCTAAACAGTTGACAAGGATGCAGATGAAAGGATTAAAGACACGAAGCTTAGGCACCCTGCAGATGCTCCTCAACGGAAAAAAAATTGATCATGAGTACCTTGACTTTATGGATGAAGCAAGGAATCTTCGCCTTGCACTGTCAACTGATGGAATTAATCTGCACGGTGTTCAGAGTAGTACATATAGCACGTGGTCAGTGATATTGATGATTTATAACCTTCCTCCACACTTGATCATGAAACGTAAGTTTATGATGTTGTCCATGTTAATTTTTGGTCTAAGGCAACCTGGGAATGATATAGATGTATACTTGACTACTTTAATTGATGTCTTGAAGCTGCTATGGGATGAAGGCGTTAGTGTGTATGACGGGTACATGGAAGAAAGTTTCACTTTGAAAGCCATGTTGTTTGGCACAATTAATGATTTCCCTGCGTATGGTAATTTGTCGGGATACAGCGTCAAAAGATATGGTGCATGCCCTATATGTGAAGATGACACTCATTCAATGCGACTCCATCATTGTAAGAAAAATGTTTACATAGGGCATCAAAGATTCTTACCATCACAACATCGTTAGAGGAAGTGGAAAAACCCTTTCAATGGTGACTCGGAAGAAGGTAGCCCACCAAAGATGTTGACCGGTGCCCAGGTGTATTCCAAGGTAAAAGACTTGGATAACAATTTTGGCAAGCCTTTTGCAAAACAAATCGAGACAAGTGGTTGGAAGAAAAAGTCTATTTTCTTTGAACTTCCATATTGGAAGTCTTTATATGTGAGACATTTTCTTGATGAGATGCACATAGAAAAAAAAATATATGTGATAGTCTAATTGGCACGTTGCTCAATATCCAAGGAAAAAGCAAGGATAGTTTCAATTCAAGGTTGGATTTAGTGAACTTGGGAATTAGAGAAGAGTTGGCACCGATTCAACAAGATCATCGTACCTACCTACAGCCAGCGGCATACACTCTATCGAGGAAAGAGAAGAAATTGTTTTGTGAGTTTCTGCAAGGAATTAAAGTTCCCGAGGGCTACTCTTCAAATGTAAAGAACCTTGTATCAGTGAAAGAATTGAAGTTAAAGAAACTCAAGTCTCATGATTGTCATGTGCTCATGCAGAATTTCCTACTGGTTGGTATACGATCCATTTTACCCAAAAATTTAAGAAACACCATCACTAAACTTTTCTTGTTTTTCAAGTTGATCTGTTGTAAAGTAGTAGATTCAACTAAGTTATAAGATTTGCAAAGGCTGATTATGTGTGCTCTGTGTGAACTTGAAATGTATTTTCCACCTTCTTTTTTTGACATTATGGTATATCTAACTGTGCACTTGGTCAAAGAGATTTAATTGTGTGGTCCAGTGTACTTGAGATGGATGTACCCAAATGAGCGATTCATGAAAATATTAAAAGGGTATGTGAAAAATAGATATCGCCCAGAGGGTTGTATCGCTGAAAGGTACATGGTTGAAGAAGCAATTGACTTCTGTGTTGGTTTTCTATCAAATGTTGACCCTATAGGGATCCCCAAGTCCCATTATGATGGGCGAAGATTAGGGAAAGGAACAACTGGGAGTGATGTAATAATGATATCAGTGACTGAACAGGAGCAAGCCCATTTGTATGTGCTACATAACACTGATGAGGTCGAACCATATGTAGAAGAACACAAGGATGCTCTTCGATTGATACATGGTGATAGGAATGAAAATTTGTTAACAATAGAACATAATAAACAATTTTCAGGCTGGTTGAAAAATCGCATTAATGATGAGATTGAGCGGAATCCTGATTCAGTTTTTGAAAAATTGAAGTGGCTATCGAAAGGACCGAGCTTACATGCATTATCTTATAATGGTTATGCAAACAATGTTTACACATTCTATATACAAGACCATGATACATGAAGCATGATGCAGAATAGTGGGGTAACACTTGTTGCTGATTCTTGGCATAGATCCAGTGCTAAAGACATACACCCTATCTATGCATTAATGTCATACTTTGGTGTCATTGAATGCATATAGGAGTTAGATTATTCTATGTTCAGGGTCCTTGTCTGCAAATGTAAGTGGGTTTACAACAACAGTGGATTGTGAATAGATGACTTAGGCTTTGTTCAAGTGGACCTTTCTAAGGTTTGGTATGAAGATGATCCTTTTATTTTAGTAGCACAAGCAGAACAAGCATTTTTCATTCCGGATCCTGCTAAAAAGAATTGGTCTATTGTACTCCCATCCAATAAGAATCGTCAAGAACAAGTTGATTTTGAAAGTAATGAATATTTGAACATCAATAATAATGATCCTTCGTTTGAGAATTTGTGGTCAGTAGAGATTGGTATAGATAAAGATGAAGATAGAGATGGAGATAGAGATGGACCCGTATACATGAGATATGATCATTAAGAGGGATCTTAGGTCAAGAGAAACACATTTCTCAATCCAACACGAATTCTTAAGAATAAAATTTTAAATCAAACAAGAAAAAGGAAAAGATAATGAGTGCCTTGACTTGTTTACTTATACGTATGTTTTTATAAATTTCAAAATAATTTTCTTTCGTTGACATGGTTGACATTGTACATTGATGTTTTATTTTGGTTTATTTCACTTCCAGGAGTATGGACTCACCACATGATGAAACTGATGATGCTCCTTAGAACATTGGTAGACAAAGATTTGAGGCGAACGTAAGACATGGCAGGACAGTTATGGCGAGATTGATCAAATTGTGAAGTAAGGGAATCAAGTTACAATTGGAGTAGAATGAAAAGGGAAACCCGTTCGGCGAGAACGGTACCTCGTTAAATAACTTGATTGGGACTACAGTTCGAGACAGAGTCCCTATTACAGTTCAAAACTGGAAAATGGCAAAAAAAATTATGAGGATGACATCTAGGATAAAGTACAGGTAACACATTTATTATATTATTGTTCGGTTTTCTTTGTTTTACTTAATTTCAAGTTTACATATTATATATGTTATTTTTATTGTTACAGAGCATTTTTATTATTGATGATGATCAGCAGAACTTCGTGCTAAGAAAAGCCAGAAAAATTATGAGAAAGTTTCGTTCTGATCTTGTCAAATACTACTTGAGGGATGATGATGACAATATCATTGATACACCGCCTTATCCATTGTACAAAGGAATCATCACTTAAGAAATGTGGGATGAGTTTATCAGAACACATACAATTCAGAAATTCCTGGTAATACAATTTGTTTGACTTTCCCTATTATTTGTAATGTACGTATTTGTAATTAAAATTTACATATTAATATGAATCATTTTGATCTAAACAGGAGTTGAGTGAGAAAAATAGAGCTAACATGACAAACATGGCATACCAGTACACACAAGGACCTATTTCATACGCACAGCTAGAAAGAAAACTGGTACGAATTAATGATTATTTCATTTGTAGATAAATTGTATGAAAATCATTTAACTTCAACTAAATTTGCTGTGCAAATAGAAGAATCAGGTTCAGATATTACACAGGTTTCACGACATGATCTGTGGGTAGCCGGTGTCACAAATAAGAAAGGTGAAATTTGTAGTGAGGAAGCAAGAAGAGTAGCCGAATATTGTGTAAGTATCGGATTATGCATACAATAAATAATTGGTTTTACTTAAATTAACTTGATTTATAATAACTAATATTGTTATAATTCTCTTTGTGATAGCAACAAATGACGCAGAAGGATCCTGCGTTGGTGAGCTATGTTGGCCGGGACAATTTGTTGAGCAGAGCACTTGGATTACTCGAGTATGATGGTCGTGTTCGGGGTACTGGTTTTGTTGTCACCCAATCAGCATACTTCAGACATCAGAAGCGCTCTAATAGAAGTGACATTTCCCAGCTACGTGAAGAATTGACTAGTTTCAAGCATCAAATTCAAGAACTTCAAGAACAAATGCGCTACAAGGAACAACGAGAAGAACAATTCTTAGAACAAATGAGTTTGATGCAAGAACATAATGCGTTGTTAACAATGCAAATACAACAGTTCGTACAGTGTAGGCCAACACAAAATATTCCCTTCTGTGATGGCCCAAGTGTCAGAGATAGTTGCACTTCCATGCCTAAAGTCCCTTTTCCTTTGGTAATTAATTGCTTCTCTACTTAATTTTATGTTACATTATAATTTAGCGAATTATAACATATTAACTCTATTTTCTATAGGGCAAATTTCAATGTAAGTTACATGCCGATTAAGCTTTCAAGCACGTGGTTGCAGTGGGTGCTGCCTATAACACTGATAAGAACACACTGCACAATTCACCATTGCCCAACAACACACTCCGAGTAAGGGTTGACGTCTGCACGAATGAAGACGCCTTCTTACCGATCCCGTCTCAGGATAAGCAAATAATGGTGAACGATATTGTAGGTGGCTATGTTGCTTAGCCAATAGGTCTTATCGAGCCACATGAAAAGATTTTTCATTTACAATTCCCTGCACTTTTCATTCGTACTTCCATATAAAACTGTGATTTAATTTTATGATTTTCGCAGGGTGGACGGTCTAGAGAGAAACAAATCCAACCTTATGGTAAGATCTCAAAGTGTTTGACAACACAACCCAAGTCAAAAGCATCGGCTAGCCAACAGAGCAAAAGAAGACCAACCTCATATCGTGATCAATTAGTATCAATTACACCACAATTAATCGGTGCAGGAGGACAGAAAATATGTCTTGAAAGACATATCTACAATGTTGGCGGTCTAGTTGATTATGTTACTGCCAAGGTCGTGCACGACATATGTACTCGTGACTGGGTTAGTGCTTCAGCTATCAACATCTAGATAAGGTACTTGACCATTATCGTTTATCACTGTTATTAATATTTCTCGTTCCTTTTCTTTTGTTTTTCATGACACCGTTTGTTTTATGCCAGGCATTTGTACAATAAGATTTTAATGGATACAAACATGGTCCAATTCGTATTTATCAACCCTTATCTTGTTGGCTATCATTAGGGTAAAGTAAATATAAATGTGCAGTCTAATGATCTAAAAGATTACTTTAGAAAAAGAGCGGCACCAACTACGCTATTTTTAATGCCATACAATGCGGGGTAAGTTATTAGTGGTACAATTTTTATTTTTATTGTTTAACTTTTATCATACTATGATTGTTGAAACAAATATTTTATAATATTTTAGGCGTCATTGGATATTGATAGTTATCAATCCAGCAAAACCTTGAGGCCCTCGCATTTACTATGTGGATCCTCTAAGAGATGGTCTTCCACAAAACTGTTCTGATATGTTACTATTGTTCAATAGGTAAGCGTACGTGCGTATGTGTAAATATTTGCATATGTGATTGAATAACCAAAAGTAATTATTTTCTATTTGTTTTATTAGCGCCTTGACTGCATAAAGAGCCCCAGTCTCTTTAAGCTATTCTAAAGCTGCTGACCCTCACCTTAGCTATCATTGGAAGAAGATACTGGTACTGATATATGAATTAACTAAAAGTTTGTTAGTAAAAAATTTTTATTCATAAACAGAGTTAAATATAATATTGCATTATATTTTTGCAGTGCCCTTTCCAACCCAATGACAATGATTGTGGGTATTACATAATGAAATTTATGAAGGATGTAATTACGCATGATCAGGCATTTATTCCTCAAAAAGTAAGTCATTTAATTGCACTTCATATTGTGTTTTAATTAAATTTAATTAGTGCCTGATAATTACATTTTGTTGATTTTAATTCATTTTAATTTGTGGTTGATTGTATATATGTGTAGTATTATGAAGATCAACGTTGTGACATTTTGACTGACCATTAGCTTAATGAAGTGCTCGAGGAATGGTGTGAATATGTGTTTAGGCAAATCTCTGGATAGCTATACTATTTAACTCATCACTAGCTGCTAGCCTTTGTTGTGTTGTTTCTTGGCCATTGTTGTGGCATGCATGCATGTATTCAAGTCAAATCTGTTGTATCATTCATTCACGTACAATATATTAATTGTATAATTATTTTATGTACTACTTTAACTAATTAATCATCTGTTTGTATCATTTTAAAGTCATCTATCATTGTTGTTTGCTTTTCTTCTTTCTTTTTGCTGTATTGTGGATATAGATACAAAATGTTTATTAGACCATACAGTTGCAATACTGCAATTATAGGAGATATGAACAAAAAATACTAAAAAAAAACAGTTCCTGTGTGGTGCTTCTTTAAACAAGGGCCATAGGAAGTACCCAAAAAAAAGGAAAAAGAAAAAGAAAGCAAAAGAAAAGAAAAGAAAAGAAAAAAACGTAGACCCTCCTGTGGCCTTGCTGAGGCAAGCGCCACAGGAGGGTGTTTTTTTAAGAAAAAAAATTAAGATGCTGTGGTGCTTTCAAGCACCACAGCTTCTTTTAGTGGCGTCCAGATATGTAGCACTTATCTAGCACCACAGCTAATTAATTATAAACACTACAGCTTTGGTTTTTTGTAGTAGTGACATCACGTTTTTTATAAAAAAAATCAGGTTTTAAAATTTGAAAAAAAAAAGAACAAGTAATAGTTTAGTAAATAATTTCAAAAAATTATTATTAAATGTTAAATACTTATTTTCAAATGAAATTGAACATAATAAGATAGTACTAGTGGATTTTAAAACTTCATATTCGAGAATAATACAACATAATAAAATCAGTGTGGCTTAATTAGTCGCTCTGGGCAGTTGAGGTAGAGGCATGTAAAGATTCAACAAAATAATACAGCATAAATATAAAATCATAGTCCACGTACTATACACGTACGTGTGGTAAAAAAATAAGCAGAACAACTGAGAAAAAAAGAAGCATGTTGAACTTACAGCTTAATTGATTAGTACAATGAAGTAGGGGACCACGTTGTCTGTTGGTGATGCAATCTTGAGTGTGAAGGAGGAGGAAATTTGAGCAGTTGGGACCAACTGAAGTGGGGACCAAAAGTGGAAGACAGTACAAAGAGAAGGGAACAATTGGGACAGGAGTTGGGATGACAGTTGGAACAAAACAAAGATGTAGATTCGCTGATGAAGACATGTGCGCGTGTGGGTGTGTTTTTAGGTGTAAAGATGACAGGAAATGGAGGGAGGGGGCCGACGATCCAAGGGAAGAAGTGTAGATGAGAAAGGGAAAGTGTAATGGAGGAGAGAAGAGGAATAATTAAATTGGAGTCAAAATAAAAGAGGAGGGGGGGCCACTGCGTGGGAAGGAAAAAAAAAGATAAGAGTGAGGGGTGGGTTGCATTTCAATTGGTAGAGAGTGGATAGTGTAATCTACTTTTTTTCAAAAATAATTTTTTTTATTTAAAGGCCAAGTGTGGCGCTTAAACTTTTCAGGCGCCACACTTGGTTAAACAGCTGTGGCACTTGGTTTTTACCAGGCGCCACAGCTGGTCACCAGGGCCTGCGTTGGCAGGCGCCACACATGGCCCACCACTAGCTGTAGGGCCTGGGCAAACCCAAGTGCCACAGCTGGTCCAATGGTGCCAAGGCAAGCGCCACACTTGGCCCAGTCAACTATACCTTCTCTACCAGGCGCCACAGTTGGTACCAAAAATAAAAAAATAAAATAAAATAGAAAACAAAAAAAAATAAAGGAAGCTATGGCCCTTTTTTAAAAGAGTGCCACAAAATGTGTGCCACTATTGCCTATTTTTGTAGTAGTGCAAACCCTTTACTAGCTCTTAAATTTAGAAACAAAAGGAGTATATTATTAAAAAGACAATATAAAATACTCCCTCCATTCCTAAATATTGAAGTTAGATAACTAATTAATAAATATTAAAGAAATTAATTAAGTTAGTTATTTATAAAAGATGTGTGTTAATTTCCCTAAAACTGTAGTTAATATGTAAATAATATAGGAAGATTATAGGGAGAATTTCTTAAAAATACCTTGGAGGAAAATTAATTGCTGATTGCTACTACGGGAGATCTGTTGCACATAACGGAAGATATTTTATACAAAATGGAAGATTGTTTGCACAATTATATGGAAGATTTTTACACACACGGAAGATAGTTTGCACAAAACGAAAGATCACTTGCACATATAGAAGATCACTTGCACGCTTGGTAGTAATAAACAATTAATTTACCTCCAAGGTATTTTTGGGCAATTCTCCCAAGATTATAAGAAAATTAATAGGCTAGAAATAATGAGTAAATATCGGGTAGTTATTGTGATTGAAATCACAATTATTGCTTTTAATATTTTCTAATTGTCTTTGATTCATTGTACCTGTATACAGTCAGTGCTAATTAGCAGATAATACCATGGAATTATTCAGAATATCGTCATGGTATCAGAGGCTGAAGATTCTGAATCAGAAATTAATCCCCAACCCAACACATCATTGTCCGAGTCACACCCACAAGCGGCTTCCAAAATTCAGATGGCAGCGTCTCATTATGGATTGTCGACTTCTGATCTGAGTGAAGCTAGTAGTCCCCATGGTTCGATCGCCGGCTTCGAAGGACAGTCCCTGTCTCGATTATATGGTTTAAAAACAAAAATTTGGGAGCTAAAATAGGGCACCTACAGTGTCATTGATTATTGGCTGGAACTTGTTGCACTCTAGTAAAGAAGTAGACTTGCATATAGAAGAAGAGGTTGGTTCCCCTGAGGAGGCTGCTCGAAAGGAGAAGATTGTAGAAAAGGAATGAGTATTTCAATTCCTTGCGGGGCTTCATCCGGTGTATGATGAGGTTCAGAGTCGTGTACTCAGTCGAACTGTTGCTCATTCTACTCTTGAAGCATTCTTTGTGATTCAAAGGAAAGAATCTCGTTGCTAGGTGATGTTGGCTAATTCTAATCCCTCAATCCTTGTTGATTCTTCTGCTTTACTGAGTAAAAGTGCAGATTCAAACTCTTCTTCTATTTCAAATTCCTCAACTCCAAAAGGAAAAGTGATTTGTAACCATTGTAAGAAGACTGGCCACTCTAAAGATTGTTAAGCTTTGTATCATCTAAAGTTACTTTATTAGACTCGTAACAGCTATTCTGTTGAGTAATTTAATTTGTTAGTCACAGCTGTCATACATTTATTCATGAACATACTTTGTATATAAAAGGCATTGCACAGTAATGAGAATAGATAGATTCACTTTTTCCAAAATACTGTTTCGTCACATGGTATCTGAGACTCCTTTCCTTTCCTAATTTTTTCTTCCCCCTCGAGATCTCCGCCTCTCGGGTTCTCTCTTTCTTGGTTTCTCCGTTGCCATTCTTTCTTTCTTTCTTTCTTTCTTCTCGTTTCTTCTTTCTTGAAGCATCTATGGCTTCTTCTGATCCTATTACCGATCACAACAGTCCCTTTTACATTCATCCCAATGAAAACCCCGCTCTCGTTCTTGTTGCTCCTCCGCTTGATGGTTCTAATTACCATAGTTGGGCTCGTGCCATGCGGATGGCTCTCCTCTCCAAAAAAAACTGAAATTTGTTGATGGCACGATTTCTCCGCTGCCGGTCACCTATTCTATGTTTCCATTTTGGGAACGATGCAATAACTTGGTTCAAGGTTAGATCGCCAAGTCTCTGTCACCAACGATCGCCAGAAGAACATTGTGGTTCGACAGAGCCTCTGATATTTGGCTTGATTTGAAGTCACGGTATTCTCAGTCGGACACCTTCCGGATCACAGATTTGCAGGAAGAAATTTATGGATTAAAGCAAGGAACTCTGTCTGTAAGTGATTTCTACACTCAACTGAAGATCTTGTGGGATGAACTGTCGAATATCCGTCCTTTGAAACCCTGTGAATGTGGATCGACTTCTAGTGCTCTTCATCATCGTGAAGAGGATCACGTCATCTGGTTTCTGAAAGGCTTAAATGAGCAGTACACCTCGGTCAAGTCCCAAATTATGCTCATGGATCCTCTTCCACCGATTACTAGAGTGTTTTCCTTGGTTCTCCAACAGGAACGAGAGCTCCATATCTCCTCTGCTTCTACGGTATTGCTGGCTCGACGATCTCATTCTACTAACAGTAATCCTCATTTTTTTGGTTCCAAGGCTAGTAAGCTTTGCACTTACTGTGGCAAGCCTAGGCACACTGAAGAAACTTTCTATCGCAAGCACGGTTTCCCTCCTGGATTTAAGTTTCGCACCTCTGGTTCTTCCCCGTCTGTAAATAGTTTTGCTACTCCAGACTCTGGTTCTGCTTCAATTTCATCTACTGCAACGCATCAATCCCCTGCTTCAGTCTCTCTACTTCCTTAACTTTCCAATGATCAATTTCAACGTCTTCTCACCATTTTGAATTCGCCTTCCGCTGCCACATCCTCTGTAAATCATATTTCAACCTCTCCCACTTTTCCTGTTACAGGTATTTGTCTTCCTAGTTCTTCTCCTGCTAGTACTTGGATCATAGATTCTGGTGCAACAGATCACGTTTGTTGTTCTTTACATTTGTTTCAATCTTATCATTCAATTTCTCCGATTTTAGTTCGTCTTCCCACTGGTGCTAAAGCTACGGCCTCTTTCTCTGGAACTGTCGTCTTATCCTCCTCTTTAACGTTGCATAATGTTCTATACCTTCCTTCCTTCTCTTTTAACATCATTTCTGTTTAACGTATTACTTTGTCTCTGAATTGTTCTTTGAATTTTTCTTCTACAATGTGTCAGCTCCACTTCAGCCAACCTTCGATGATGATTGGTGCAGCTAAACTCTTTGATGGGCTCTATATTTTGACTGCAGATAAGATGCAACCTACTCATACACCTTCTCCTCAGGTTTTTTCCACCTCAACCGCATCAGATTATGCCTCCATACTGTGGCACCTTCGATTAGGCCATTTATCCAATACTACTTTTTTTGTTTTACATAAGCATATTTCTGAAATCACTTGTAATCCTCTCTCAATTCCTTGTGATACATGCCATTTTGCCAAACAAAAGAGGCTCAGTTTTCCTGTAAGCACAAGCTCTTGCAATAAAATTTTTGAGTTAATACATTGTGACATTTGGGGACCCTTCTCTATTTCTTCCTCTCAAGGGCATCGTTATTTTCTCACCATTATTGATGATTATTCTCGATTTACATGGATTTTTCTCATGAAAACTAAAGCAGAAACACGCACACACATTACTCATTTTTTAGCATTGGTTGAAACTCAATTTCACACATCGGTTCAGGTTTTACGATCAGATAATGGTTCTGAATTTGTTATGCCTCAGTTTTATGCCTATAAAGGTATCATACATCAAACGTCTTGTGTTGCTACTCCCCAACAAAATGGTTTAGTGGAGCGCAAACACCAGCACATTTTAAATGTCGCTAGGGCTTTACTTTTTCATTCCAATGTTGCTCTTCTCTACTGGTCATTTGCTGTTTTACACGCTGTGTTTATAATTAACCGTTTACCTACTCCTATTACTCCCTTTTTTCGCCTATATAATCAAATCCCTTCTTATGCTAATTTTAAGGTTTTTGGCTCCCTTTGCTATGCTTCCACACTCACCCACATGCGCACCAAATTTGATTCCAGAGCTAGGAAATGTGTCTTCTTAGGTTTTCCAAATGGTTCTAAAGCATATGTTTTATTAGATCTCTCTTCTAATCAGATTTTTTTGTCACACGATGTTTTATTTCATGAGCTTGTGTTTCCCTTTTCTTCTACTCATCATTCTCCCTTGTCTCCTTCTGTTTCTTCTGACCCAACAATACAATCTTATCCATCCCTTTTCGATGATTTGCCACCTTCACCTTCCGCCACCTCTTCCTTACCCACTTCTGTACCTCTTTCATCAGATTCTGTTCCTCCCATTGCTTCTGCACCCTTACCAGATTCCCCACATCCTAGCATTATCCTTCCCTCCAATTCACCTACCCTCCGGCTCTCTACTCGCTCTCATACTGCCCCATCTTATTTGCAGGATTATCACTGTGCCCTCATGACTTCTTCTGCACCATCATCATGTGAAGCTCTTCCTAGGTATCCTTTATCATCTGTTTTGTCTTACTCCTCATTATCTCCTTCTTATAAACACTTTGTTCTAGCTGTCAGTACAGTTCCAGATCCTAAATCTTATTCTCAGGCTGTTAAGCTTCCTATTTGGAAAGATGCAATGCTAGCAGAGATTACAGCCCTCCAGCAGAATCAGACTTGGGTACTAACTACTTTACCCCCTAGGAAGCATACTATTGGATGCAAATGGGTTTATAAAACCAAATTTAAGGCTAATGGTGATATTGAGAGGCACAAAGCCCGGCTTGTAGCCAAAGGTTACACCCAAACAGAGGGTGTTGATTATTTTGACACTTTCTCTCCGGTGGCAAAGATGACAACACTGCGCCTTCTCCTTTCTATTGCAGCTGCCAGACATTGGCATTTACATCAATTAGATGTAAATAATGCCTTTTTACATGGAGACTTGAATGAAGACGTCTATATGGATCTTCCTTAAGGTTTTTCAGCTCCTCAACCAAATCTTGTTTGTAAATTGCAGAAGTCTCTCTATGGGCTTAAACAGGCCAGTCGCCAGGGGTATTCTAAGCTCTCCGCTGCCTTGATTTCTTATGGTTATACCCAATCACCGTCTGATCATTCTCTCTTTTACAAAGTAACCTCTACTTCTTTTACTGCTCTTCTTGTTTATGTTGATGATGTGGTCCTAGCTGGGAATGATCTCTCTGAAATTACTCATATAAAACAGAAATTACATGCTGCATTTACCATTAAGGATCTTGGTGAGTTACGCTATTTTCTTGGCTTGGAGTTAGCCCGGTCTAAGGATGGTATTTCCTTGTCCCAATGGAAGTTTGCCCTTGAATTACTTGAGGACACTGGTTATCTAGCTTGTAAGCCTGCTTCAACCCCCATGGATCCCCATCTTAAGCTTTCTAAGGTCAAGGGTACATTACTTGCAGATCCCAAACCTTACTGACAGCTTGTTGGCCGACTGCAGTACTTGACCACCACTAGACCAGATTTGAGCTTTGCAACTCAGCAATTGAGTCAATTTCTGTCACAACCCCTGGATGTTCATCTCCAAGCCGCTCATCGTGTCTTATGGTATATTAAATTTTCTCCTGGTGCTGGTTTGTTCTTTTCTTCTGATTCAGATTTAAAGCTTCGTGCTTTTAGTGACTCCGATTGGGCTAGTTGTGTTGACACTCGACGTTCAGTCACTGGTTTTGCTGTCTTTCTTGGTTCTTCCCTAGTCTCATAGAAAGCTAAAAAGCAAGCTACTGTCTCCAAGTCTTCCTCTGAGGCAGAATACCGTGCTCTTGCCTCCACCACTTGTGAATTATAGTGGATCCTTTACTTGCTCACTGATTTTGATGTTACACACATTAATCCAGCATTTCTGTACTGTGATAATCAGTCTGCACTTCAGATTGCTGCCAATCCCATTTTCCACGAACGCACCAAACACATTGAATTGGACTGCCATATTGTAAGAGAAAAATTACAAGCTAACGTCATTCATCTCATGCCTGTCCGTTCTTGTGACCAGTTAGCAGATGTATTCACCAAGCCCCTTCATCCGGCTAAATTTCATGAGTTGATTTCCAAGCTTGGCATGAAGAATATCCATGCACAAGCTTGCGGGGGGGTGTTAAGCTTTGTATCATCTAAAGTTACTTTATTAGACTCGTAACAGCTATTCTGTTGAGTAATTTAATTTGTTAGTCACAGCTGTCATACATTTATTCATGAACATACTTTATATATAAAAGGCATTGCACAGTAATGAGAATAGATAGATTCACTTTTTCCAAAATATTGTTTCGTCACAAAGATCGCTGTTGGGATCTCTCCATGGACAACCGGCTGATTTTAAACCTCGAAAGCCAAAATCTCGTGGTGATTATGTCACCTAAGAGCCCTCTTCATCTGAAACAATTCCTACAGTAACTTAGGAAAAATTTGATCAGCTTGTACACATGGTTAAAGCTCTTCAAGCTTCACAGAAACCTGCTGCCTCAACTTCAGTAGCACACAAAGGTAGTAATTATGTGGCACTGTGCACTTCATTTTTACCATCAAAATGGATTGTTGATACAGGTGCCTCTGATCATATGACTTTTGAAGCTCGGATGTTTGTCTCTTATCTTCCCTGTGCAAGAAATGGAAAAATTCGCACTACAAATGATACTTCCTTGACCATAGCTGGAAAGGCACCGTAAAATTATCTGATTCTTTGAAGCTTGAGTCTATTTTACATGGCCCTCATTTAGCTTGTAACCTGCTCTCTATCAGTAAATTGGCTAAGGAAGCAAACTGTTCAGCTCACTTTTTCCCTTCTTATTGTGTTTTTTAGGAACTATTATCAGGGAAGATGATTGGTTCCGCTAGAGAGTATGATGGGCTCTACTATCTTGACGAATCTATCGTGAGTGCCTTGTGTTCACAACTCTTGAGTGGTTTTACTTTGTCCGGACAATAATGATGTTTTGTTATGGCATAAACATATGGGTCATCAGGTTTTTCATATTTTCAAACTTTATTTCCGCATCTCTCTATTGATAAAATATTCATTGCGATGCTAAGCATCGTCACTTTGTTTTTTCGCTCTGTTTTTTCTTCGTCCATTTATAAATCTACTTGTCCATTCTCCTTTATTCATAGTGATGTGTGGGATCCATCTCGAATTCCAAATCGTTCTCACACTAGGTGGTTTATCACATTTATCGACAACTACACACGCATGTGTTGGGTTTATTTACTTAAAGACAAATGTGACATTTCCACTATGTTCATTGAATTTTTCCAAATCACCATAAACTAGTTTAATACCATGATCCAGGTATTATATACAGATAATGGCATAGAGTACTTTAATCACACTCTCACCACCTTTCTCAAGTCTCATGGTGTCATATACATCACAGCATCTGTCCTTGTAGCCCTCAACAGAATGATATTGTAGAATATAAGAATAGACATCTTATTGATTTTGCTTGTGCACTCATGCTTACGTGTAATGTTCCTAAATTCTTTTGAGGGGATGTGGTTTTGACTGCAATGCATCCCATCAATCAGATGCGTAGTCGAGTTCTCTTTAACTTGTCTCCAATTGATGAGCTTCGTGAGACTCACTCTCTTGTTCAACTTGACCATCGTCTACCCCTTCGAATTTTTGGTTGCTCGTCCTTCGTCCTCTTAAATTATTTGAATTGAAACTATCCCTCGACACAAACTCCCTTAACATCTGTAATCAATAGAATAGTTTAAAATAAATATGAGGACCAAAGTGGGTCGAAATCTTATATTTAGGTTCAAATCCAATCTTTAATTAGATCTTATATTAATGACCTGAGCTATTATAAGAGTGTATATATACGAACAAAACTTGACTACTGAATCTGAAAACACATCTAATAAAATTGGAAATATTTAATGAATAGAATGAAGCGTATTGTGGAATCTACACATATTATGAATATTTAACCATCACGGTCTACTAGTTTGTGTTTACACTTTCCTTCTTCTCTGTTGTTTGATTTTAATGTGATTTTTGCATTACTTCATTAGTATAATAGCTGCAATTTCTCATACGATGAAGAAATTAACATTATTTTAGTAGGCTAGTTTCAGATTTTTTTTTAATATGCAGAACCTTTGTAGAATTTTTGTGTGTGTGTGTGTGTGTGGCTTTTACATTAATTATGATTTTTTTTAAATGCTTCAACACCAGAAACATTATAGACCGATATGTTAAACATGGCAAAAATGTTGATCCCAATAAGTTTGAAGAGGAACAACTTATCCAGGTTAGACTCCCTTCTTACAGTTAGAAACTTGAGATTATGAGAATTATTATTCATGAACTCTATTGTTCTAGGATGGAAATATTTTTTAAAAAATAATAAAGACCAAGTAAGGTCATATAAATTGACCAAGTCATGTATCATTAATTATGCTAGGAATACGTTTTTTTTTGTTCAATTGGTTTCTTGCAAATCCTTGTTAAATATTTGTATTATTTAGTTTTACGGTAGCAAGTCAAATCATATTACACATGTCTGATGGATAATTGTCATTTCATATATAGGGCCTGAAGTCTAACTCTGTAAGAATGGCAAGGAAGATTGAACTTCAAGAACTTTAACAAAGATCGCCTCTTGGCCTTTTTATACCATGTTTATCTTGTCCTACAATTGGTTCTTTGTGGTCAACAAGAAGTCTTTGACATTATATAATACAAGAAATCTCAAAATTATGAATGGAAAGACTTGTTTAAGTCAGAAATATAATAATAAAATGTTGAAAGTGTCAATTCATATGATAGGAAGCTATTGGGACATCATGGCTTGAGTTGTTTTTATGAGAGCTTTTGGCAATTGAGGGCTAGCTCCAAAGGAGTTTAAAAAACGTCAGAACAAGAAAGGTATGGATAAACAAATTTCATCAATTGAGATCATTGTTTTCTGATGAATAGTATTCGGCATACTTTATTCATTTTCATTACTTACTCCCCCTGGTCCAACCCATTTATTTTCCTATAGACACAAGATATTATTTTTTTCATATGTTTCTTTAGTCACATTTGTCCAAAAGAGTGCACTAGTCCTTGCTCATTTAACACTACACCTGAGTGCCAATATTGTGACTCTCCTTCATTTGTCATTGCACTCGATCCATATAGTGCTATGCTTCAGGGTAACAACATAGCATTAGCATAATATTGCCATTGATCCTTGTCATAGAAGATTCTATAGAGTTTTATGTTAGTTGATGTGGGCCTAACATAACCCTGCTCCTTTATCTGAGCCTGGAACTGATTATAAAACCTAAGGGGAGTTATTATTCCTAAAATGGACTGAAAGATTCTCCATTTCCTCTATCTCTATTTCCTAAAATCGACCATCAAAGTGACTAATTCAAGCCACAAGAAAACAGAATCGGGCTAATGTTAATTTTCATACTTATGGTGTTCTTGATCGTATATCGTCTTTCAGGATCAGCTTTTTAGGGAGCAACTTGAGCACCTGAAAAATGAGGTACATTAGCAAATTGCAGCAAATTTGTGTTTTATAAAGTACTTGGTCCTATAGTTTCGCATTGTACGTATGGTTGGTTGTGCCTGCATGATCATAATATCTCTTTTGCAAGAAATCAACAAATTGTGAATGAAAAAAGACTAACCCTAGCCTTGTTTTCATCGAAGTTTAGTTTATTATTTCAGCTAATTATATCTTGTATTTTCGTCTCAAAAACTATGCAATTTGGAATCATTGCACATTACTTAGAAAAAAGGAAACGAAAAGCATTACCATAGATTCAGTTCTTTTAGTGTACAGTAAACACTCTGGAATGAAGAGATCATTTAGCTGATGCTCAAAAGGTTTACTTATATAGGTTTTATTCTCAATAAAAATATTAGGGTTAAAGGGTTGTTTCACCCCGAGAGTTGTCATGGAGGGGCACTTTTTCCCCAAAAGCTTTTTTGGGGGCAATTTTGCCCTAAAAAAGTCAAATCTTGAGCAATTTGCTTTGGCCAATATCCCAGTTAAATTTTACCATTATTTGACCAAATATGCTGAGTTGGTAGTCCATATGTTGTTCACGTCATTTTTGTTTTAGGTTTAGGTGCAAATTTGCCCTGAAAATTTTCACTCAAGAGCAATGTTATCCTGGAAGTTTCAAAGTCATAGCAATTTCACCCTTACTATTATTCAGGTTAAGTTTACCCATTAGTTGACCAAATATGTTTATTTGGCAAGCCCATGTGCCATCCACTACATTTTTTTCAAAGTTAGATTTAAAATAAGTAATTTTTTTAAAAAAAATTGCATCCTATCAAAATAATTAGAGACAATGAAAGAAGTGAAAACATCTTTTGCAGTGAAGAGAAAATCAAAGAGGTACTTATCTATCTCGACGTTGCTGGGGTACGACAGCAAATAATTTTCGATGGCCTTGTTCTCAGCAATCTTCCATAGTGTGTTATGCATTTAGTGATTGAATCTTTTTTTTTCATTACTCTCTAACGAATGTGAGCTCCTCCTCCATATGCAACTTCTTTTTCTTCAATGTTGTTCACACTACTAGCTCAACTTATTTAGTTAACTAACAGTCAAACTTAACTTAGATGACTGTCAGAGTGACATTGCTACGATTTGAAAAGTTTTGAGGTAGCATTGCTCCCAAGTAAAAAACTTGCGGGGCAGTATTGCTACTAAGTAAAAACTTCCAACACAAATTTACACTTTAACAAAAATGACGTGGATGACACTTGGGCTGTTGACTTAGCATATTTAATCAACTACAGGTTAAACTTAACTGGAATAACAGCTGGTGCAAAATTGCCCCTCCATGATAAAATAACCCTTGAATCCAAAATATGATGTTGCAGATTTTAACATAAACCATTCTATGACAATTTATACTTTGACTCACTAACAGTAGATAAAACTCTAAGGACTGAGTCATGACAAGTAAACTATGAGGACTGAGTAATAAACTCAGTCAAATCATGAGGACTAAACAATTGATTTTCCCTAAACCATTCTATGACAATTTAAGCTTTTTAGGGAACAATAGCCATGTTAGTGGCCTACGTGATTACTGTATGATTTACCAGGGCCTATCTAGTTACGTTTAGTTTTAGCATCTTCATAGCCTTCTATTTGACTCTCCCTCCCATATTTTGAACTTTAAAATCAAAACTGATAGAGCTAATCTATTTAAGCAGACTTACAAAAGGAGGTTTAGGCAAAAACATAATCAAAGAAATATGCTTTTGGAAGGCTAGGGAGTTGACTCTTAACTTATTAACATTTTAGTGATACTAGCAGACCTAGCTCACTTTTATCATATAGACTTAGCAGATTGTCTTGAGTCCTGCGTTGACCTTTTTTATTCCTTTATTTTGCTGTTTTGTTATATAATCGTTAGGAGCTAGGATGAGAGGCATCTTTTGCCTGAGGAGTGGAATGTTAGGAGAGTGCTAGCCTCTTGAATTGCCAAGTCTTAGTGTGTGCTAGAATGTATGATCAACTGTTGAATCTTCCTACTCCCACTGAGTAGGAAGAACTTCTATTATATTAATCAAATCCATTATTTTTGTCATACTTGAGTTCTATTTTTTGGTTCTTATCATTTTGGTATCAAAGTTGTGAGGTCCAGGGAGGAGTAATGGAGAGATTAACAAGGATATGCAGGGGATAAAGGTGACAGTGGTTGGTTTGTTAAAGAGGGAACTTACAATGGCCATGAATATCATGAGGGAAATGATGATAAGGAAAGAAACTAACGCTAAAAGGAAACCAAGAAAAGGAAATGCGAATGATGAACCGAAAGAGTAAGAGGATAAATTCGAGAACGAAGAGTTGAGTGTCAGTGATTAAGAGAAAGACATGTGGAAGTATAGGAAGTAAAGTTACACACGTTTAACGAAGAAGAACCATTGGGGTGGTTGTTCAGGATTGAACAATACTTTCAAGTGAGCGCCAACGGTGAGTCCGAAACACTAGGAGTAAGGGTCGTGTGTCTCAAAGGCAGGGCACTAAGCTGGTACCAATGGAAGGAGAAAAGGATTGTTATAAGTGGCTAGAGTGAGTTCAAAAGAGAGTTGCTTGAGCATTTTCATTATTCTTAACCCGGTGGAGACTACCGGATCCTATTTTCTCTTCGACAAGAGCGCTCAGTCCTCGAGTACGTAGAGGACTTTGAGAAGCTAACAACTCTGTTACAAGACGCCTCAGAAGGTTGCATGATTGGAGCATTTGTTAACAGGTTAAAATTGGAGATTTAGGCAAAACTTAAGCAAGCCGACATGAGCACCATCAATGACATGATAAAGAAGGCCCTGAGTACCAATGAGAAACAACAAATACTTGATGAAGAAAAGAATTCTAGAGCAGCACGCGTCCGCTGCTTCTAGACTTGGACCAGGTCGACCCAACCATTCTTCTCTCAGGTCACCCACATTCCTGAGCCCGTAAGATGATTTGCTTCAGCAACAGCCCTGGTTAGTGTTGAGAACTCAAGATGACTAAGACTAAGCATACCGAAATAAAAATGGCAAGTAGTTTCATTGGATCTTCGTTAGTTAAGTGGGGGGAAGCTTGTATCAACTATCAGATGCTGAGATTGCATGGGGGAACGAGCTTGGCTTGTGCTTTAAGTGCAGGGACAAGTATAGCCCAACTCATGTGTGCCAAGACAAAAGTCTACAATTGGTAGTTATGGAGATAGGAGATGAGGACCCTGAACTTGTAGGAAACAAAGTGGGATGCAAAAAGTCTATTTCTAAGGGGGACCAACGCTATCCCGAACACAAGTTTCCTTCAAGTCATTGCTCTAATCAATGAAAAAACAAGGCACAGGAATTCTAGTGGAATTTGGTGGCCTTGAAAAGAAGGAAGAATATTGCTCCTCCCTCCCAACCAAAATCCAGGCTCTACTGATCGAATACACCATGGTGTGTAATAGCTCAGAAACCTTACCTCCTCATCGGTTACAAGACCATACTATAACCATCAAACCAGGGAGAAGCCATCGAACGTTCGCCCATATTGCTACCCACATGCTTAGACAAATGAGATAGAGGCAATGGTAAAGGATATGCTTCAACTATATAAGTGACCAACAATCCATACTCTAGTCCTGTTCTGCTAGTGAAGAAAAAGGATGGGAGTTAGAGGTTTTGTGTTGACTATCGAGCCTTAAATAAGATCACTGTGTTGGACAAATTTCCCATTTCTACGATTAATGAGCTGTTAGATGAGCTAAAGGGATTGACAGTATATTCGAATCTGGATCTAAAATCTAGGTACTTCCAGATTTGCATCGGAGCCTGAGATGAGCATAAGACAGCCTTTCGGACGCATGAAGGCCATTATGGTTTAAGGTGATGCCTTTCAGCCTTATTAATGTTCCTTCTTTTCAATCTATAATGAATTATATCTTTTGAGAATATTTACATAAATTTATGTTAGTATTCTTTGACGATATCCTTATTTATAGTAATGATATGAGTACTCACCTTAAACACCTAGATCAAGTGCTATCTATTTTGAAGGAAAACCAGCTGGTCATCAACTTAAAAAAATGTAGTTTTGCCCAACCCTGGATTGAGCATCTCAGCCATATCATCCTCAGGAAGGGGTGTAAGCTGACCGGACCTAAATTGAGAGTATGGTTTGATGGCCCATCCTCAAGAACATCAAGTCATTGCAAGGACTTCTCGGGTTGACCGGGTATTACCTAAGATTCGTTAAAAGCTACAAGAAGATAGCAAGACCACTTACCAATCTGCTTAAGAAGGATGCCTTCAAGTGGTCCCAAGAGGCTACAACCGCCTTTGAACATCTTAAAACAACCATAACCCAACATTTGGTTCTCGCAATGTAGGATTTCTTAGACCTATTTAAGTTAGAGACGGACGCTTCTGAGACTGGAATTGGGGCTATGTTGATGCAGCAAGGCAGACTGATCACTTACCATAGCCAAAAACTCTCTAATCAAGCCCAACAATGCTTGATGTATGAGAGGGAATTAATGGTGATAGTGATGGCAGTTAAGAAGTGGAGACATTACTTATAGGGGGAAAATTCATAATCTTGATAGACCAAAAGGCACTTAAGTATTTGCTGGAACAGAGAATAATGGAGGAGAATCAGTAGGAGTCGGTGTCCAAATTGCTCAGGTTTAACTTCAAGATTGTGTACAAACTAGGGAAAGAGAACCGGGCCACCGATGCATTGTCAAGGTAAGAGGAATTTTTAAAACTATTGGGTTGTTCCTTGTGGCAATGCACCGACTTGGAAGAGTGGGAAAAGGAGGTTTAATTTGACCCCAAATTAAACAACATTTTGCATCATCTTATCTCCAACCAACAAAATGTGGAAGGATATAGTTTGCTGAAAGGGTGTCTTCATTATAAGGGATGGCTAGTTTTGCCTAAGGGATCATCTTGAATTCCTTTGTTACTATAAGAATATCATGACTCACCGATTGGAGGCCATTCCGACTGCCTTCATACTTACAAGAGACTTGCCAATGTGGTGTATTGGAAGGGATGAAGAGGGATGTTCAACAATATGTAGCAAGGTGCACAATGTCAAAGGAAAAAAGTATCAAGCTTTATCTCCAGCTGGGTTGTTACAACCACTTCCGATTCCATAAGGAATTTGGGAGAATATTAGCATGGACTTCATTACCTACCTACCCAAATCCAAGTGGTATGACACCATACTAGTGGTAGTGGACAGATTCACCAAATATGTCATTTTATTCCCCTTTCCCACCCCTTCCATGCAAAAGATGTGGCGGACCTATTTGTTAATGAAGTGGTAAAGCTGTAACGGTTTCCAAAGACTATCGTTTCTGACCGTGATCGGGTTTTTGTGAACCAATTTTGGCGGGAATTGTTCAAACGCGTAGGCACTCAACTCTGTCTAAGCTTGACCTACCATTAGGAATTGGATGGGCAGACTGAGGTCTTAAATCGAGGATTGGAGACATACTTAAGGTGCTTCATGAGTGACAACACGAATATATGGGCCAAGTGGTTACCGTAGGCACAATATTGGTATAACACCTCCTACCAAGGTGCAGTGAGTATAACCCCTTTCAAGGCTGTGTATGGGAGGGATCCCCCAACTTTTCTCAAGTTGCAAGAAGAACTTTCTGCTATTGACGCGGTCAACCCTCAGATTCATGACTATAGTATGATTATTGACTCTTTGAAGGAAAATTTATCCAAGGCACAAGAACAGATGAGAAATCAAGCTAATAAGCATAGGCGAGATATGCACCTTGAGGCAGGCGAGTTGGTGTATGTTAAGATCAAGCCATACCGATTGCGCACTTTGGCTAAAAGGATGAATGAGAAGCTGAGTCCAAGGTTTTATGGGCCCTTCAAAATTCTAGAAAGTGTGGGAACATTAGCTTATCAATTGGACTTCCCTCCTACCGCATGAGTGCACCCAGTCTTCCATGTGTCAAATCTTAAGAAATCAGTCCAATCAGCTTCAGTCACTCCTAATATTCCTGTTGCACTATCGAATCAGCCGAAGTTGCAAGTCCAGCCTCATGACATTTGTAAGGTTTGGAATCTCTTAAATGGCCGTCTAGAGGTGCTGGTGCAATGGAAAGACCTGCCGAGTTTTGAGAATTCGTGGGAAGATGTTGCTACCATGGCCTAGCAATTTCCTAATTTGCCTCTTGAGGACAAGGTGCATCTTTTACGGGTGGGTGATGATAGAGCTAATCTATTTAAGTAGACTTACAGAAGGAGGCTTAGGCAGAAACATAATCTATGCAATATGCTTTTGGAAGGCCAAGGACTTGACTCTTAACTTATTACCATTTTAGTGATACTAGCAGACCTAGCTTAATTTTATCATAGTAGACTTAGCAAATTGTCTTGGGTCCTACATTGACCATTTTGATTCCTCTATTTTGCTGTTTTGTTATACAACAGTTAGGAGCTAGGTTGAGAGGCATCTTTTGGCTGAGGAGTGGAATGTTAGGAGAGTGCTAGCCTTTCGAATCGCTAAGTCTTAGTGTGTGCTGGAATTGTATTATCAACTGTTGAATCATCCTACTCCCACTGAGCTGGAAGAACTTCTATTATATTAATCAAATCGATTGTTTTTGTCACATACTTGAGTTCTATTTTCTGGTTATTATCATTTTGGTATCAGAGCCATGAGGTCCCAGGGAGGAGTAATAGAGAGACTAACCAAGGATATGCAGGGGATGAAGGTGACGGTGGTTGGTTTGTCAAAGAGGGTTAATGAACTTACAATGGCCATGAACATCATAAGGGAAATGATGATAAGGAAAGAAACTAGCAGTAAAAGGAAACCAGGGAAAGGAAATGCGAACGATGAACCGGAAGAGGAGGATGATAAATCCGAGAATGAAGAGTAGAGCGTTGGTGATTGAGAGAAAGACATGTGGAAGTATAGGAAGTTGGAGTTACAGACGTTTAACGGAGAAGACCCATTGGGGTGGTTGTTCAGGATTGAACAATACTTTTCTAATGAACTTTTTGCCTCAAAATATAACTGAGCTAGTTTTAACTATATAGCAAAAGTCACTGAATGAGAGTTGACAATGATGTATCAGTAAACCAATGTTTCCCTTACTTACTTTTGTTCTCGTGTCACCTTTCAAGGCTTATATATACTTAGGATTTCCATAGATATAAATCACACCTAGTAGCTTATGTTGTCCCTTATGGGACAGTTATTCAAATTTACAAGAAGCCTAATCACTTTGTCCAGAATGTACAGACTTTAAAATTTTCTTGTTGGTGCAGTTTGAGGAAAATGCATGGCAGCAATGGGCCATACACAAAGAAGAAGAAGCTCATCAAAGTTCAAGTAAAAACAGCCTCAGCTCATACGTTGAAACTGAATTACATATTGGATTTCCATAGAAGCATTTCTGATATGACATACAGCTGAGTTGGTCACCTATATTTACTTCTTAATTCTTTTCTCCACCTAAAATTTGATTCCCATTCCTCCAATAATTAATGTAATTAAGCTTTTTCCCCCCTATTCGACTGAAACCTGATAAGGAAGGGTGTATGTTTGTATATGTAATGTATGATGTATGAAAGAAGAGACAAGAAATGGCCGATGTACTTAAATTTTTTGCAGGTATATATGTTGTTAATAAACAATGTGCCTTTGTTTTACATCTTTGTTCAAATTAAAATGTGGGTCCTTTAATTTACATGGAGTTTGAATTGAGTAATATTATTCATAACTAATAAATAGTGTAGCTTTCGATATATTTTATTATATTATTACTTATAGGTAGCTGTCAGCCGCAGGAAGAAACACAATATGTTCGAAAAACTTGGCAGTATATGGCTTTGGTATTTATTTATTTATTTATTTTTTGGGAGAAATATAGCTTTGTTATTACAGACGCAGTACATGACAAGTCATTTCTCTGTTTCTGATTCATAGAGCATTTGTTAAGAATGTTCATTCCTTATCTTCCTTCTTATTTTTGAAAGTTTCTCTTGCCAAAAATAAACTAATGAAATTAAAGTTCAATTCAATGCCTTTGATCATCTACTTCCCGAGCAATAACCGAGAAAAAGCCCCCTAGTGAAAATTATTAAATTAGCCTTTATTATAGTCAAATTATACCTACTGTCACATCCCAAATTTTGGGCATAGAAATTGAAGGATAAGTCTAAATTAAGTAGATAAGTAAACTCATTTGAGCCAAATATCTTAAGTATATCATGATGAAAAGCTTAAAATAATTATTAAAATTTTTTATGCATGGATCTTGAAAACTGATGAAACATTATGAAATTCAATTTTTGAGATTTAGAAACATTATGAAGAGTTTAGTTCCCCAAAGGAAGCCTAGATAATTTTAAAATTGAATTATGGGAATTAAGGCTCCATTTTACAAAGATGATTCAAGAAACATAGTTAGACGTTACTCTTTGGTCTAAAAAGTTTAGGGAAAATGTCTTGTCAGATGAAGAAGTTGATTAAAGGAGAAAATCCTTATAAAGAATTAAGTATTAATTTATGGAATTTATTTGGTAAATCAATACCAATGAAGGAGGGGTAAAATGGTAATTTTACTACCCAAGTTTAAAAATATATTTGGGTCAAGGTTAAGCCCTAAATATGAAGCCAAAATGTTCAATATCAAACTAAGAATGAGCTTTAGTTTTTAAAGAAGCTAACCCCATAAAATGTATAAAGAGAATGAAGGAGGGGTTATCGTGGTAACTACTAGAGATGTGCTGTTAAATTCAACTATAAATCAATTCAGATATCAAGCGGCATGGTACCTAGAGGAGGGATTCAATGACCTAGTCAATTCTGCCTGGCGCATGATAATGATTGGTCTATGGGTTGCAATGTATTTCAGGACAAAGCTACATGGTGGAACAGGAATGTTATAGGCAACCTTCCTAAAAAAAAGAGGACTTTGATTAAGCGTTAGGAGGGCGTCGATCGTGAAATTACAACTCATCATCACGCTAGCCTATTTAAATTAGAATCGAAACTATGGCAAGAATACATCAAAGTGGTTAACCAAAAAGAGCTCCTATGGTTCCAAAAGTCAAGATGCAAGTGGCTTCAATTCGGGGATAAGAATACAAGCTTCTTCCATTCCACAGCAATTATCAGAAGAAAGAGAAACAAAATTAAGATGCTAAAAAATGCCCAGCGTGATTGGATTTCTAATCAAGAAGAGCTAAAGCATTCAACCTTGAATTACTTCAAAGATTTATATTCAACATATCAAGAAGTGTTAACCATGTCTAACTGGCCGGTGGACTTCCTTGCTCTAAATGAATCCCAACTAGCTAGCATTCAGAAGGAAGTATCTGAGGTTGAAATAAAAAATGCAGCTTTTGAGATGGGGGCATTCAAAGTGCCTGGACCAGATGGCCTACAACCGCATTTCTTCCAGTCTTAGTGGAATGTAGTGGGGCCAAAGATCTGTGAGCTCATTTACTCCATCTTCAGGGATCCTAACAAGGTTAAAGATGTAAACCAGACTCATATCATTTTAATTCCAAAGGTGGATAGTCCTACTTCGTTAAAGGAGTTTAGATCAATTTCTTTATGTAATGTGAGTTACAATATCTTGAGTAAGGTGCTTGCAAACAGGCTGAAATCTGTAATGGATTCCTTGATACATCCTACTCAGTGTAGTTTCATCAGGGGAGAAAAAGTTGTGAAAATATCATTCTGGCAAAGGAAGCTATCCATACTATGAGAACTTCCAGAAACAAGAAAGGATATGTAGCTATAAAGGTGGATATGGAGAAAGCTTTTTACAGATTAGACTGGGACTTCCTGAAATTTAATCTAAAAAGTCTGGGTCTAAATGAGCATTTTGTTAAGCTCATGATGTTGTGTGTCTCTTCGGCTACTATGAGGGTTTCATGGAATGGTTCATTATCTGATTCTTTCCAACCATTAAGAGGTGTGAGACAACGAGACCCTTTGAGCCCTTACCTATTCATCCTTTGTATGAAAAGGCTGAGTCAATTGATAAGCAGGGAGGTGGAAGAAGGCATATGGAAACCGCTAAAGCTTAGTCAGTCAGGACCGAAGCTTTCTCACCTTTTCTTTGCAGATGATATCATACTTTTCAATGAAGCATCCTCTACCCAGATAGAGAAAATCAAAGATCTGATGATGTATTTCTGCAGAGTGACAAGGCATAGGGTCAATATCCCCGAATCAAAAATTTTTGTTTCAAGAAATGTCCACTTTCATAGAGCTGTAGAACTTGGCCAAACCTTGGGAATTGGTATCTCAGCTGATCCGAGCAAATACTTAGGTATTCCCCTATTACATAAAAGAGCCACTAAACTGACTTATGCTCCGCTGGTTTCTAAAGTTCAAAATAAGCTATCTACTTAGAAGGGAAAATACTTGAGTATGGCCGGGAGAACTGTGTTGATAAACTCTGTCCTTTCAACAATCCCATTTTATTAGATACAAACCATCATTCTTCCTAAAGGGGTCTTACATGAGCTAGAGAAATTAAGACGAAACTTTTTTTGGAATCAAGGGTGCGAAAGCAAGACAATGCATCTAATCGCTTGGGAGAAAATCAAGAAGGATAAAAGAGATGGCGGTTTAGGAATAAAAGACTTATCCAGTCAGAATGAAGCTTTCATTATGAAGTTATGCTAGAATCTAATTACTAGACCAAATGTCTTATGGGTGAAAGTCCTCAGATCGAAGTATGGTTGTGGCGATAGTAGATTTCCAAGAGTAGAAAAGAAGCGAAACCAATCAGCTGTATGGAGTGCAATAACTTCTGTATGGGATTCATTCAGGTCAGCAGTGGGAAGCAAACTTCAAAGAGGAAATTTAACTAGTGCCTGGTAGGAATTATGGACCAACCTTGATCAACCACTTATGTACTATGTTGACAGGAACCATCATTTAATTAACCCAGAGGAAGTGGTTAGCCAGTTTGTTGGCCCAGACAGTCAATGGGACTTGCATAAATGGGGTATGTTCTTACCGAGATGGGTGATAGATAAAATTAAACAAGTCTCTCCCCCTCACCTTCCAGGGGATGATACGTTTTGGTGGAGGAAATCTTCTGGTGGCAATTTCAGTGTCAAATCCGCCTATTCCATGATCTACCAATCGCAGTCAGAAACTTCAGATCCCTTCTGGCAAAGTATCTGGAGGTGGCCTATTCCAGAGAGAGCCAAATTTTTTATGTGGCAGTTGTTCCAAGAGAGAATCCCAACAAACTCGACCCGGGTTAAGAGGGGTGTGAGCAATAATATAGAGTGCCCATTTGAGTGCAATTGTGAGGAAACAACACTTCATACTCTGAGAGACTGTGAGTCTGTGAGTGATGTGTGGCTTTCTTGTATTAACTCAATATATTACTTTGCTTTTTTCTCTGGCAATTTACAGGTGTGGATTAAATGGAACATGCAATATTCACCTGGTGGCCGCAAGTTTGTACACTGGCCCTGGTTGAGGGCATTTGGGTCGTTGTGTTGGCTTATTTAGAAGAACAGATGCAGAAAGGCAATTGAAGGAACCAGTGATCATCCTCGACAACTAGTATACAGAGGCCTCCACTTCCTTTAGGAAGGGATCGAAGAGGGACAACTTAAGTACAAAATATTCAGAGTTCCAGATAGAGAATCAGACATATGGATTGCACCTCCGCTGGGATTTGTTCGAGTTGACGTGGACGCTGCAATGGACGAGCACAGACAATCAGCTGTGGGTGGAGTAGTTCGGGATAGTAAAGGTTCGTGGATCTGTGGGTTTCAACAAAACAAGGGCTTCACATTGGGCTCAACAGCTGCGGACATTCAAGCGATAAGGACTGGCCTACAAATCTGCCAATCTTTGAAGTTTGCAAAGGTTAAGTTATACACTGATTCAACGGAAGCTATCCAATTGTTATTTCAGTCAAATAGTCGATTTCATCCACTCAACATGGAGCTAGAGGAAATTAGACATTTAATTCACCTCGATTGGGACTTACAGATTTATCTTTCACATAAAGAAGTACTAAGATGTGTTGATTTTTTGGCCAAAATGGCATTAGATTCGAACAATGAGCTGTTAATGCTGTATGATCCTCCAGCTTACTGTTCGATCCAAATGTTAGCTGATCTAAGCTAACATTTGTTTTTCCCCAGTTTGATGTAAGGGACTGCATTGTCCCTCAAGAGTTTCTACTCTTGTCTCTGTAATCCAAAAAAAAAAATAAAGAGAATGCATAAGTGATAAGCTTATATGGAGCCCAAAAATAAAAATATAAAAAAATGATAACCTAACCCTTTTATTAAACCAACAGCCATGCCCTTCCCCCCTCATTTTTGGCGTCTGAAATAGGAAAGAAGGAACAGAGAGGAAAGGTTAGAGTCGGAGGAAGAGAAAGGAGGAGGAAGGGGAAGAAGGAGAAGAAGAGGAGGTCGAATCTCACATGCAATCCAACGATTGAGTAGAGGTAAGCCTTAAAATCATCCTCCTAGCCTTCTTTCTTCCATTCATGGAGTTTTTTTTTTAAGAGAAGATCGATTATGCTTTCAAATTCTGGTTGGTAAGAGAAAATGGAAGAACAAGGGAGTTAGGTATAGATTCAAGCATGTATATGTGAGAAATGAACTTGTATGTGGTTGGATATTCTTCCATGTGGGTAGTTAAATGATTTGGGCATGATTCTCAAATCTGGAAATTTCCAGATTATAAGCCATAGCCACACGAGCCATAAGGAAATAAGGGGGGATGCTTATATGGTTATGAGTGTGGGATGGAAACATAATAGCTAGAATGATGGGATATAGTTTATGATGTTTGTTTTATGGTTTGCACATGAGTATTGTTGGTGGGAGGCTAATGTTCAGATCTGCAGCTTCTTATTTCATGGGAGTTCTGTTCAGTTCTCTCATGTGGAATGTATAAAAGTATCTTAATGCTCAAGTGTATGAGGTATTTGTGTATTATTGGGTCATATGATGTTGGAAGCCATGGGGTCAGATATTTGAAGCTAGAAACTGATTTGAAATCTGTTGATTAATGTTTCCAAAAGCTGAATAATGGTCCTGGATGGTTAAATTATGTTCAAAAGCTTCAAAGTGATGACTTTTAGTTGGTGATTAAAGCTGGAAATTTCCAGATTTAATAAAGGATGTTGTTTGAATGATATAATGGATTAAATGATGTTTGGAAAGTTCATAATTATGTATTAAACTTTCTTAGCATAAAGTATATGATGAATGTTGTTAGATTTTGTGACTGGAAGTGGTTTAAACGCCACTGTTTTAATATGTTATAACATGAAACAAGTGCCATAAATGCCCAGACTACACCTAGGACGTGTCTAAAGGCCCATAGCTTATGATTGATGACCATAGAATGAAAACTCATAATATTTCTTCCTTGCCCTGTTTTGGATAGCATAGTTATAGCTAGAGGGAGTTAAATTTTGGGTGAATTTAAATGCCCCAATATACTTAAAAGAAGCATGAGAAAAGAATTTCCAAGTAAGAGAATCACTACTACAAAAAGGGGCTTTAACCTCCCAAATTTGGCACTTTTAACGTCCCAAAACGGGGGGACGTATATGCTGGGGGCGTAGTAAGTTGAGACAAAAGACGTCCCAAATGGTAGGGACGCCTAAAGTCAGACTTTAGGCGTCCCAAATTAAAATTTGGGACGCCTAAAGTCCCCCAGGATGGGACTTTAAGCGTCCCAAATTGTAATTTGGGACGCCTAAAGTCCCCACAGGGTGGGACTTTAGGCGTCCCAAATTACAATTTGGGACGCCTAAAGTCCTACCCTGGGGCACTTTAGGCCTCCCAAATTATAATTTGGGACGCCTAAAGTCCCACGGTGGGGGACTTTAGGCCTCCCAAATTTTAATTTGGGACGCCTAAAGTCCCACCTGGGGGACTTTTGGCCTCCCAAATTATAATTTGGGATGCCTAAAGTCCCACCTGGGGGACTTTAGGCCTCCCAATTCTTAATTTGGGACGTCTAAAAGTTAGGTTTTTTTTTTATACCATAATTTACATTCTGTATTACCCAACGAATTGAAACTGCAGAAACAGAATAAAAGATGGATTCATAAACCACACTGTCAGTTACAAACTAGTAAGGACATCCAGCACTACAATCTTTACTATATATACATACAATAACCTTTCATGCAACCTACTACTATATATATCAACAAAAAACAACCAGAAAGTGTCAAAACGCTGTCATCACACAAGTACAAACTGATATAAAATAACAAGTTTACTGCTCTAAATGTTGAAGAAGATGTCCAGCCAAAAGATCTCTGATCAAATCAAGGTCTTCACGTAGGTAGGCATCTTGATTATCAAAAATCTGAAAATTAGAAAGTAATAAGCTTTGATGAAATAAATCTCAAGCAAATGAATTAATTAGCATTTCGATTAGAACACCAAAAATATTATCATTTGAGAATGAAGAAGCGATTACCTTTTCAAAATCGCTAGTAATTCCACTTTGAGTTATGTTATACATATAAAGTATAACATAATATCCGCATTCAGTGTTGCCAGGTTGCCGAGGGCACTTTTAATCAAAGGGATGCAATTGGTTGTTAAAATCAATAAAGGTATGTCTAAAAGGACCGTCAATGAAACAATTATGTAGGATCGAATGTACTTACTATGGGATAAAACCACTTTGGCTTTTTAACAACCATACCCTCGCGTGACCCACCTAGGATTCTATATGTTTGACAAGCACTATCATGAAAAGCAAAATGAACAGAAATTAGAACCATTCATTTATTTTTGTTGTCAATGAAATACAAACAGGATAACTTACGTGTCGAAGACGGATTTTGTATCTCTGTCTGGCTTGTTACTCAAGGGATCAAACCAATAGACTACGTTACGGCGGGGACATATAACACACAAAGTCCAGTGGTTTCTTTAACAACATATACACATTAAAATGAAGTTAGATGAGTGAGAAGACAATTATTTAGTAAACTTCTGAAATTGACAAAATGTAAATACGAACCGTTGGACAATGGGTGCTAGATAACAACGAAGTTTGGTTTGTGCCATTTGGTAGCCGACATAGTGAGTCCTATGCGCCACAGTACAAGTATCCCCTGTCGTATTCGCAGGACATAAGAATCCATACCAATTACCTCTTTCCATGTTTGCGTAGAGATCGTGGAAGGTGCTATAATAGAATTAAAATTAGGAATCAATTCTTGAATGTATGAAAACAAAAAACCACTAAATGAATTCTATGGGAAAATTGAAAAAAAACTTACCGGACTGCAAATTTGACCCAGCCTGCATCTATCTCCTCCAACCTGATAAACTGCTTGAGATCTTTATAGTCAATCGTGTAGGGATACTCCACTTGGCCCACAATCCCTGGAGGCATCTTCAAGTCAATCTGTTTAATGCCCTTGTAGATCTGTTGCAGCCGTGCTAATAAGGGCCATTTGGTCGCAGCTTCGTCATCCTTTTAGAACATCAAAAAACAAATTGTTATTAGGATGCCAACAGATTTTCAGTAACAGTAAGGTAATTCCTACCATTGGAGGTGTTGCGTCTGAACCAATAAGATTGCGAGGCCAAAGGATGAAAGATCCTATCGCTTGACCTAACGTGCCAACCTCTGGATCGGGAGCAGGGATGGCTGTACCTTCTTCCCCCTTTCTAACACTCGTCACATTCACCCTACGAAAATCCTCCGGAATTTGCTGATTATGGTGGGTGGTAGCACGTGTGTGAACGAGAGCATCAGCAACAACACGCAACAGTGGATCATCCAAATAGAGGGTGCAAGGGTCTCCCGACACTGGAGTGGGAGAAGGGTCGCCAAGTGGTCCCGACACTGGAGTGGGAGAAGGGTGGCCAAGTGGTTGCTCCAGAGGGTTGTAACTTCCTCTGGTGCTATTGAAGGCCGGGGATTCCTGGGTTCGAGCCTCGTCCCTTGCCCTTTATGCTTCAAACATCTTTGCCATTTCAAGTTGAAGCTCTGGCAAGAGCTCTTGTCGGAGCTTGTCGCGAAGGTTGGCCTCGATCTCTCGTTCGAGGTCCTCTCGAATCTTGGCTACAACGTCCTTACTAGGTCCAGCTTGTGACGAATAACGTGGCTCTCGTCCAAAATACCTCGCGGCACTAACTCCCCGTGTCTCTCCTCGAACACGACCAAGGTCATCTGCCTTCCCAATAGCCGTTGACAAGATGTCCATCTGTGTACTTGGATTGAATGAACCTTGGCTACTCTGCTCGTCCAGGTCATCCTGTAGCATGCAGTTTATCGTAAATGTATCGAAAGCACTCGCGACATGTAAAAAATTAGGTACTTATGGTATAACTACTTACAATCCTCGCAGCAACCTCAGCAACAGTCGGATTTATGTACTTCCCAGCCTTAATCCTCCCTGCCTTCCATTTTTTGTGACGTGGAGGAGGTGCCGGTGGCTGGATAACAACGCTAGGATCAGATTCCGCTGCTTCCTTCATTTTTTGTAACTCTTCTGCCATCATTTGCCGCTCAAGCTTCCGATATCCACCGCGAGACATGAAATGTTGATATTTATTTTCTGCTTGCCTCTGGGCATTTGCTGCACTTAATTTCTATGAATGAAAAACGACAAAAAATGAATCAACGATATAAAGTATATGAAATCAACGATATAAGTAGTTCTATACCATGACAGAAATCTTACCAAAAACTCAGGATCTGCTCGTGATGCCGCAAACAACCTCCAGTCCTCTGGAGATAAATATGTATACTGTGCACATGGATCGTTACCCCTAAGGGCCCCTCGAATGTAATGCTTTGTTAGCTTATTCTTGAAACCTTTCCATCGTACACGAACCTCATCCATCCAGTGCCTATGCATCTCTGTGGTGTCGGGGACATCGTATGTTTGCTGCAAGGTAAAACATAAGATTATTATATTAGAAACAATAAGAACAAAGCTACAATGCATCAAAACTTACATACCAAAAGTTGCTGCCAAATCATGTCTTTCGTTTTTGGGGGAACCAATCTCCAATTATCGTAGGTAATGCGCACTTTGCTTCGAGCCAAAAGTCCTATGTAGCTAATGAAGTGGTCTTCCTCAGGACCAACTGGATTAAGATTGCCATCGAAGTCTATATGCAGCCTCTCCTGTTGATGTTCATGACGTGCAACCAATGCTCCCATCTTTGTACAGCCTCTAACCCTCCTTCTTGCAGGGGGTTCAACTATAGGAATTTCGTCATTGCTAGAGCTTTCGTCATCTCCACGCCTCTCGTCATCACTAACGTTGTCCATATTCCTGTTAACACAAAAAGCATCATCAGAAACGTAAGTAAATTGCAATGAAAACACATGTATATAGTAAGCGGGAAGTAAAACAGAAAAAACATAGTTCTCGTTTATAAATTAAGGTCTTACTCTAGATTGTTTCCCATAGTCCTTCACCATGGTCATTTCTTACAGCATATTCGTCATCATCTACCAATTCTACTTCATTTGTTCGAGGTGTAGTTGTTGTGAAAGGTGGTGTGTCATCAAGGTTGAAGGTTGGATCACCATACTTCTATTTTTTACTTTTAAGGACAATGGACATATTTTTGCTGGCAGGATCGGTGACATAAAACACTTGCTTCGCCTGGCTTGCTAAAATGAAGGGCTCTTCTCTATAGCCAACTCTTCGAAGATCGACTGAGACAAATCCAAATTGTTTATCTATTACCACGGCATTGTTGCTAACCCACTTACATTTAAATAAAGCAACTTTGAACTTGTTGTACGTCATCTCCCATATTTCTTCTATAACTCCATAATAGGCCATAGACGCTAATATGGGGTTTTTGTCTCTCGAACTGGAAAAGTGCATAGATTCAGCTTCTACCATAACCCCACTATTTTGCATGGTACTTTTGTCATCTTGCTCTTTGGTATAGAAAGAATAGCCATTTATATCATAACCGGTCCAAGTAATGACCTGAAACGAAGGCCCCCAAGCTAGCCACTCGATTGTCTCAGACACACCGATCTCGTGCAAAACCTTTTCCTCGAACCACTGCATGAATGTCTTGTTTTGCTCAATAGCAATCTGCATGTCATTCTTCCTTGGATTCTTGTTCTTCAAGGTGTTTCTGTGTTCATTTATGTAAGGTTGAACTTCTTCCATATTATTCAGGATATACAAGTGGGCTTGCAACACCTCTTCACGAGGAACATTCTTCACTTTCAGTCCTCGTGTTCCCTTGCTTCTCCCTTCTTCATGCCGAGATTGTTCCTTCTTCCCTGACATATAATCTTTGCAAAACTCCATAGCCTCCTCAACTACATATCTTTCTACTATTGAGGCTTCTGGTCGATAAGGATTTTTAGAATACCCTTTTAAGATCTTCATGTATCGCTCAAAAGGGTACATCCACCTCAGGTAAACTGGACCGCATAGCCTTACCTCCCTCACCAAATGAACTACCAAATGCACCATTATATCAAAAAATGAAGGCGGAAAGTGCATCTCTAGTTGTGACAAAATAATATAACCCTCATTTTCTAGTTCATCCAACTTTTCAGTGTCAATGACTTTGTTACAGATAGCATTGAAGAAAACGCACAATCTGGTCACTGTGTTTCGTACTTCATCTTTCATTATGCCTCTAATAGCTACTGGTAATAGTTGTTGCATCAACACATGATAATCATGGGACTTCATTCCCACTAACTTCAAATCGTCCATTGAGACACATCTTCTCACATTCGAGGAATACCCTTGCGGCACCCTCATTTCATGCAAACACCCACACAAACTTCTTTTCTCTACTTTTGATAGTGTATGCGCTGCTGGCTCCATGTATGCCCTCCTACCATCATCTCTTAGTTGTGGATGTAATCGTTCTCTTATTCCCATATCGACAAGGTCTAATCACTACTACAAACAAGACCTTCTACGTCCCTAAAGGACGTCCCCTTTTTAAGTTAGGGACGTCCAAAGTTAAATATTTGGCGGGTGGATAAGGCGCTGGATGAATTTGACCAAAAGTGTAAAATTTCAACACTTTAGACGTCCCCAGTGTCTCTGGGGACGTCTAAAGTGGACTTTAGACGTCCCCAGGGAAACTGGGGACGTCTAAAGTGGGGTTTAGACGTCCCCAGGGAAACTGGGGACGTCTAAACTGCACTTTAGACGTCCCCAGTTTCTCTGGGGACGTGTAAAGTCCACTTTAGACGTCCCCAGAGACACTGGGGACGTCTAAACAGCCCAGAAACATCACCTCATTCACTGTACATGGCAGCTTTACCTTCTGTGCCAAAGCCATACCCGTTAATGTCCCCTGCTTCATTTGTTTTCTCTCTTCTCCCAAACCCGTGAGCTGCATTTCATTTCTGCTGCACTGAACAAATTCCAAAGCCATACCCGTGAGCGTCTCAGATTTGCATTTCCCTTGCTGCATTCGTTTCCTCTCTTCTCCCAAACCCATGAGCTGAGCTTCAGAACTCATTCACTGAGCAAAGGCGCACCTCCCCTCCCCTGCATTTGTCTTCCCTCTTCTCCCATTCCCCTGCCCGTGTGGGTCTTCCCATTTGCTGCTGCTGCAGCATTCTCAGAATTATTCAGGTGCGTTTCTGGGTTTCTTTTGATCATGTGCATATGAGGCGTGAGTTGGATTATTATGTGAAGCAATTAAGAATTTACTTTCTGCGTTTGTAGAATATTGTTGCTGCAATTGGATTCTGCCTTTCTGGATTGTTGGTGTGTGCACTTGATTCTGCGTTCTGGGTTATATTGTTGCTGCATGCACTTGGATTCTGCACTTGGATTTTGAGAAAATCAGGTGCGTGGGTTAACAATGTAAATAATTATTGTTAATGTAAATAATTAATTAATTTGGTGAACAGATGTTAATAATTATTGTTAATATTGTTAATGTAAATAATTATTCTGCGTTTATAGAATATTGTTAATGTAAATAATTATTTTGGGGAACAGATGTTGTTATAATTAACAATGTTAGAATTGAATTAATGTTAGATTAATATGTCAAAGGTTATGTATGTTGGGGTGATTTATCATATTTGTTTAGACTTTTAAGAATCACTTGTGATCTAACGTAAGTGAACCCTTACAAAACCCTTACAAAATTGTTAAATTGTGTTTTTTTTAAGTTTTAAAAATTTATAACTAATACTATATATTAAGTTTGCATAACTAATTGTCTTTTTTGCTTTTATACATATAGAGAAATTGTTTTGCAAACTTTTGAACAAAAAAATTGCGTTTAGGAAGTTTGGATTTTGATTTATGAATATTCTAAAAGTTGTTTGATTTGATATTGAAAGAATTGAGTTTGATTAGGATTTGGTTCTATCTTGTTAGAGTGTTAGTAGGTAGACATAGAATTTGGCTTTGATAATTAATTGTAGGAAGCCAAAGACTAGTGAGGAATTGAGGCTAAATTTTTATTTCTTTTAAGAAAGGGTATATTTATTGGCACTAATTAAAGTATTCGTCCTTTTGTTTGGGTTAGAAGAATTAATATTAGCTTCCTGCTTTTTACTCTTCTTTTACTATTCTGAATTTTTATTTTACTCTTCTTAATTAGTTTAGTTTAGTTTAAATTAAGTTGAGATGGTTTGTTGTTTTGATTTTGGGATGTGTCACTTTTAAGGGGAAATGCTGCCAAAATTTTGGAAAACAAAATAGTAAAAGGCAATTCCCAGTGTTGACAATGACTCTAAACTTGAGTGTGAATGGCATAGGTGGTAATAGAATGGATCATAGTTGGATGAATGCTTTGAGAACAAGTGAAGAATATGAGAATGGGGTTGAAGAGTTTATTGAATTTGCTAGAAGGAACGTTCCAGCCAAAAATGGGAAGTATTTTTGTCCCTGTGTCAATTGTTTAAATGAGAGAACACGGGATGTTGAAGTTATAAGGGATCACCTACTTTGTGATGGAATAAATCTTCGATACACAAGGTGGATATGGCATGGTGAGGAAGTAACTGATTGTCCGTCACACAAGAAGGAAGCTGTGGATGTCATAGATGAAGATACAATGGAGAGAATGATTCACGATGTTGAGGTAGAATCGTTTGCGCAGTCGCATGAATATGACAGCCTGCGGAGTGATGCAGAGACACCGTTGTACCCTGGGAGTAAGTACACACGGCTCACAGGAACATTACATTTGGTTAACTTAAAAGCAACTTGTGGGTGGACCGATAGTAGTTTCACATTGCTGCTTGAACTGTTGTGTGATATGTTTCCAGACGATAATGTACTTCCAAATCGTATGTATGAGGCCAAGAAAATCCTATCGACAATGGGTATGGAGTATAAAAAGATACACGCTTGCCCTAATGACTGTGTACTGTACAGAAAGGAGTATGAAGGCCTGAGTGAGTGCCCTAAGTGTCAAACCGCACGATACAAAGTGAAGAAAGATGGTGGTTGTGGCGATGGGAAGACTAAAAGGCAACCTGTAAAAGTTATGTGGTATCTTCCAATAATACCGCGCTTTAAGCGTTTATTTGGCACTGCAAAAAAGGCGAAGAAGTTGAGATGGCATTCGGATGACAGAATATCCGACGGAAAATATCTTCGGCACCCGGCTGACTCTCCACAGTGGAAGAAAATAGATGAAATGTTCCCTGAATTTGGCAGCGAGCCGAGAAACCTTCGGCTTGGGCTCTGTACAGATGGCATCAATCCGTATGGAACTCTTAATAGCACACACAGTGCGTGGCCAGTACTCCTTGTAATATACAACTTGCCTCCCTGGCTTTGTATGAAACGCAAGTATGTGATGCTTTCTATGATGATTTCTGGACCAAAACAGCCAGGAAACGATATCGATGTCTACCTGGCGCCTTTGATTGAGGACTTGAAGAAGTTGTGGGAGGAAGGCGTAGATGTGTTTGATGCGTATAAGAATGAGTCATTCAAGCTACGTGCAATGCTGTTCACCACCATAAATGACTTCCCTGCCTACGGAAACCTCTCAGGGTACAGTGTGAAGGGGCATAAAGCATGTCCGATCTGTGAAGCAGACACTCACTTCCACCAACTGAAACATGGAAGAAAAACGGTCTACCTAGGTCACAGGAGGTTCCTTCCTAGATTCCACCCGTATCGTAGGTTAAGAAAGCGTTTTAACGGCTTGCCGGAGCATGGAATGGCTCCAAAGGCATTAACCGGAGAGGAAGTTTACAGTCGGGTTGAACGTATCAATGTCTTACTCGGTAAGAATCATAAGACTTCGGGTGAGAAGAACATATGGAAGAAGAGATCAATTTTCTTTGATCTTCCATATTGGCGTAGTCTTGACGTGAGGCACAGTATTGATGTAATGCACGTGGAGAAAAATGTTTGTGATAGCCTTGTCAGTACACTTTTGCACATTCCAGGGAAGACCAAGGATGGGATTAATGCGAGACTAGACCTTGTTGATATGGGAATAAGAGAACGGTTACATCCACAGCTACGAGATGATGGTAGGAGGGCATACATGGAGCCAGCAGCGCATACACTATCAAAAGCGGAGAAAAGAAGTTTGTGTGGGTGTTTGTATGAAATTAAGGTACCACAAGGATATTCTTCGAATGTGAGAAGGTGTGTGTCAATGGACGATTTGAAGTTAGTGGGAATGAAGTCCCATGATTATCATGTGTTGATGCAACAACTGTTACCAGTAGCTATTAGAGGGATTATGAAAGATGAAGTTCGAAACACTGTGACAAGATTGTGTGTTTTCTTTAATGCTATATGTAACAAAGTCATTGACACTGAAAAGCTGGATGAACTGGAAGCTGAGGGTTATATCATATTGTCCCAATTAGAGATGCACTTTCCTCCTTCTTTTTTTGATATAATGGTCCATTTGATAGTTCATTTGGTAAGGGAGGTAAGGCTCTGCGGTCCAGTTTACCTGAGGTGGATGTACCCTTTCGAGCGATACATGAAGATCTTAAAAGGGTACTCTAAAAATCCCTATCGACCAGAAGCCTCAATAGTTGAAAGGTATGTTGTTGAAGAGGCTATGGACTTCTGCAGCGATTATATATCAGGGAAGAAGGAACAATCTCGGCATGAAGAGGGGAGGAGCAAGGGAACACGAGGACTGAAAGTGAAGACTATGCCTCGTGGAGAGGTGTTGCAAGCACACCTTTATATCCTGAATAACATGGCAGAAGTGCAACCGTACATAGAGGAACACAGAAACAGATTGAAGAAAGAGAATCCGAGGAAGAATGACATGCAGATTACTATTGAGCAAAACAAGACATTCATTCAGTGGTTTGAGGAAAAGGTTTTGCATGAGTCCGGTGTGTCTGGGACAATAGAGTGGCTAGCCTGGGGGCCTTCGTTTCAGATCATTGCTTGGAGCGGTTATGATATAAACGGGTATTCTTTCTACACAAAAGACCAAGATGACAGGAGTACCATGCAAAATAGTGGGGTGATGGTAGAAGCTGAATCCATGCACTTTTCCAGTTCGAAAGACAAAAACCCCATATTAGCATCCATGGCCTATTATGGAGAGATAGAAGAAATATGGGAAATCACTTACAACAAGTTCAAAGTTGCTTTATTCAAATGTAAGTGGGTTAGCAATAATGCTGTGGTAATAGATCAACAATTTGGATTTGTCTCAGTTGATCTTGAAAGAGTAGGTTATAGGGATGAGCCCTTCATTCTAGCAAGCCAGGCGAAACAAGTGTTCTATGTCACAGATCCCGCAAATAAGAAAATGTCCATTGTACTTCAGAGTAAAAAACAGAAGCATGGTGATCCGACCTTCAACCTTGACGACACACCACCTTTCACAATTAATCCACCTACAACAATTGAAGAAAGAGAATTGGTAGATGATGAAGAATATGCTGTGAGAAATGATCATGGTGAAGGAATATGGGAAACAATCTAGAGTAAGAGCTTAACTTAGAAAATAGTAATGTGTGCTGTTTGTTTTATTACGTCTCAGTTTATTCATTTACTTACAATTTATTCACCTATCTGACAATGATTTTTGTGCTTACAGGAATATGGACGACTCTGGTGACTCTCCAAGTGATAGGGACAATGAAATGAATAGGCCTGAAGGTGATGCGACACGTGAACCGGTTGCGAGACGAAGGGTTAGAGGCAGTACAAAAATGCCTGCATTGGTAGCACGTCATAACCATCAACAGGAGAGGTTGCATATTGACTTTGATCAAGATATGAAACCAATTGGTCCGGAGGAAGACCATTTCATTAGCTACATAGGTTTTTTGGCTCGAAGCAAAGTTCGCATTACCTATGCTGATTGGAAGTTGGTTCCACCAAAAACCAAAGAGTTGATTTGGCAACAACTTTTGGTATATAAGTTTCAATACATCTGCATTATATCTTTATTCCTATCGCTTCAAATATAATTAACGTATGTTTTTACCTTGCAGCAAACCTATGATGTCCCTGACACCGCGGAGATGTACAAGGAGTGGATGACGGAGGTTCGTCTACGATGGAAAGATTTCAAGAACAGGCTCACACGAGATTACATTCGAGGGGACTTGAGGGGTCAGGATCCATGTCATCAGTATCCATTTTTGTCTCCAGAGGACTGGAGGTTGTTTATGGCATCACGAGAAGATCCAAACTTTTTGGTAAGATTTCTGTAATCATAGTGTTTTATTTGAATATAGTTGACATTATTGATTCGGTGTTCGTTGTTTTCCTTTAAAAGGCATTAAGTGCAGCAAATGCAGAGAGGCAAGCAGCTAATAACTATCAACATTGCATGTCTCGTGGTGGTTACCGGAAGCTTCAGCGACAGATGATGGCAGAAGAGTTGGAGAAATTGAAGGAAGCAGCCACATCAGATCCTACCGTAGTGGTCCAGCCCCCGCCACCTCCACCACGTCACAAAAAATGGAAAGCAGGGAGGCTTAAGGGTGGGAAGTACGTAAATCCGACTGTTGCTGACGTTGCCGCAAGAATTGTAAGTAGTTAGAGCATAATTACAAACTTATTTTTTCATATTGGGAGTGCTTACGATAACTTTTATGCTGCAGGATGAACTGGAAGATCATAGTAGCCAAGGTTCGTTCACTCCAAGTGGACGGATGGACATCTTGTCAACGGCGATTGGGAAGCCAGATCACCCTGGTCATGTTCGGGGGGAGCCAGTGGGAGTTCGTGTCACGAAGTATTTTGGCTCAGCCTCATATCCTTATTCGTCACAAGCTGAACCCAGTAGGGAGCTTGTGGCCAAGATTCGTCAGGAAGTCTCACAAGAGCTCGAGGCCAACCTTCGCGACAAGCTCCGACAAGAGCTGTTGCCAGAGCTACGTCTTGAGATGATGCCTGAGATACGAGCTGAAATGCAGAAGATGTTTGAATCGCAGATGGCAACTACCGAGCGTAGAACCCATTCATCCCCGGCCTTCCACAGCACCAAAGGAAGTTACAACCCTGCGGAGGAAGCACTTGGCGAACCTTCTCATACTCCAGCGCCGGGAGAACCTGCCATCCTCTCTTTGGATGCCCCAGTGCTACGTGTAGTTGCAGATGCTCTCGTTCACACAGAAGCTACTACCCACCATCATCAGCAAATTCCACAGCATTTGCGTAGGGTGACTGTGACGTGTGTTCGAGAGGGGGAAGAAGGTACAGCGATCCCTATTCCTGATGCCGAGGTTGCCACGATAGCTCAGGCGAGAGGATCTTTCATCCTTTGGCCTGTACATCTTATTGGCTTGTTACCACAAACACCTCCAATGGTATGCAACTACCTCACTTTTACTTGAGATGTGTTGACATCCTACTAACAGTATGTGTTTTTATGTTCTAAAAGAACGAGCAGGAAGCAGAGAAATGGCCCTTCTTAGCACGATTGCAGCATATCTATAAAGGCATTCGCCAGATTGATTTGCATATGCCTCCAGGGATTGTGGGCCAGAATACAGAGTATCACTTCACAATTGATAAACAAGATCTTAAACAGTTCATGAAGTTCGAGGAGCTAGATATTGGATGGGGCAAATTTGCAATCCTGTAAGTTTTTTATTTCCCATTTTTTGATTCATTTATTTAAGTTGATTTTAACTAGCTAATACATTCATCATTTTAATTCTATTATAGCTCCTTCCGTCGTATATGCATTGACTCTCAGAAAGTTGATTTATATGGATTCTTGTCTCCTGCACATACGACAAGGGTTGAGAATACATTGAAACGAAGGACGAACTATGTGGGCTTCTTATTGTCAGAGGATGAGTATACTTGTTATCTAGCACCGATTGTTCAAGGGTACTCATTTTAATTTTGTGTATTTGAGATTTTTAGTAAATAATTGCCTTGCCATCTAACTTCATTTTAATCTGTATATGTTGTGATAGTTATCACTGGAGTTTGTGTGTTGTCTGTCCTCGGTCGCACGTTGTTTACTGGTTTGATTCCTTAAATAGAAGACCAGACAAAGAAACTAAAAGCGTCTTCAACCAGTAAGTTATTTTTTTGTATTTCATTGCTTCTTGATTCTTGACTTAATGAATTATTCTAATTTATGTTGATTTTCATTTTCATGATAGCGCATGCACGACGTATCGAGCGCTTGGCGGGCCACGCGAACGTAGAGGTGGCAAAGATCCAAAATGGTTGTTTCCAAAGGTACGTAGTTTCAAATCAAGTTCTTTTGATTGACGGTCGTTTTAGATATGCCTTTATTGATTTTAACCATTTGCTTTTGATTTATAGTGCCCTCGACAACCTGGCGGCTGGGAATGTGGATATTATGTCTTGCTTTATATGTATAACATCATTCAGAGTGGCATTACGAAAGATTTTGAACAAGTAATCGCTTCTTCATTCTCTGAGGATAATATTCTTGGTGTTGTGATTCAATGGGAATTCATTCACTTCATTCATTATTTCATCTAAGCTTATTTTCTAATTTACAGATTTTTGACAATGAAGATGCCTACTCATATGAAGACTTAAATATGATCAGAGACTTTATGGCTGGACATCTTCTTCAACGTGTACCAGAAGAGTAAAGTCTTTAGTAGTTTGTGTAGGACATACTTTTGTGGTAGTACATATAATTAGCGTAATTGTTGTTGGATATGGATTGGATTTTAGTCTTGGTTATTGTACAAACTGGGGACTTAGATATGGATTGCTGTGTAGTTTGTCTGGTTTGAAAGTTTGTGTGGCATGTAGTAGACTTGGATATAGATTGTTGTGTAGTTTGTGTGGTTTGAAAGTTTGTGTGGCATGTAGTAGCCTTGGGTTGATCACTGTGTTTGTTGTTGTTTTCATTCTGCTGAACTGCTGTTGTTGGAATTCTATTTCTGCAGTTTACATATTTTCCAGACAGTGCAATATGTATAAAAGGTCCATTTTAAAAAAAAAACAAACTTTCAACGTCCTTAATAAAAAAAGGGACGTGGAAAGTACTGCTGGCGACACTTTAGACGTCCCCAGGTCCAACTGGGGACGTCTAAGGTCCACCTTAGACGTCCCCAGAAGACCTGGGGACGTCTAAAGTGGACCTTAGACGTCCCCAGGTCTTCTGGGGACGTCTAAGGTGGACCTTAGACGTCCCCAGTTGAACTTGGGGACGTCTAAGGGGGACCTTAGACGTCCCCAGTTGAACTTGGGGACGTCTAAGGGGGACCTTAGACGTCCCCAGTGGACTGGGGACGTCTAAGGTCTAGCTTTACCCTGGGGACGTCTAAAGTCCCCCTTAGACGTCCCCAGTTTTACAGACGTTAATGACGTTTTTTTCTACGACCCTCACATAGACGTCCCTCTGTTTTCAGACGTTGAAAGGCCAAAAAAAGGGACGTTAAAACCCTTTTTTCTAGTAGTGAATCTCGCATTAATCCCATCCTTAGTCTTCCCTGGTATGTGCAAAAGCATACTGATAAGGCTATCACAAACATTCTTCTCCACAAGCATCACATCAATACTGTGTCTCACGTCTAGCGAACGCCAATATGGAAGATCAAAGAAAATGGATCTCTTCTTCCATATGTTCTTCTCACCCGCAACCCTCTGATTCTTACCAAAAGTGACATGGATACGTTCCACTCGACTGTAGACTTCCTCTCCGGTTAGTGACTTTGGAGCCATTCCATGCTCCGGTAAGCCGTTAAACCGCTTTCTTAGCCTACGATACGGGTGGAACCGATGAAGAAACCTCCTGTGGCCAAGGTAGACAGTTTTTCTTCCATGCTTTAGTTGTTGGAAGTTTGTGTCTGCTTCACATATTGGGCATGCTTTGTGACCCTTCACGCTGTACCCTGACAAGTTTCCGTACGCAGGGAAGTCGTTTATCGTTGTGAAAATCATTGCACGTAGCTTGAAAGACTCCTTCTTATAAGCATCAAACACATCTACGCCTTCCTCCCACAACTTCTTCAAGTCCTCAATCAAAGGCGCCAAATAGACATCAATATCGTTCCCTGGCTGTTTTGGTCCAGAAATCATCATAGATAGCATCATATACTTACGTTTCATACATAGCCAGGGAGACAAGTTGTATATTATAAGGAGAACCGGCCACGCACTATGTGTGCTAGTAAGAGTTCTATACGGATTGATGCCGTCTGTACAAAGCCCAAGCCGTAGGTTTCTCGGCTCGCTGCCAAATTGAGGGAATATTTCATCTACTTTTTTCCATTGTGGAGAGTCAGCTGGGTGCCGAAGATATTTCCCATCAGATATTCTCTCATCAGAGTGCCATCTCAACTTCTTCGCTTTTGTTGCACTCGCAAACAAACGTTTAAAACGTGGTATTATTGGAAGATACCACATAACCTTTAAAGGTTGCCTTTTACTTGTCACATCACCACAACCACCATCTTTTTTCACTTTGTATCGTGCAGTTTTACACTTAGGACACTCACTAAGACCTCCGTACTCATTTCTGTACAGTACGCAGTCATTAGGGCAAGCATGTATCTTCTTATACTCCATACCCATTGTAGACAGAATTTTCTTGGCCTCATACATACGATTTGGAAGTACATTATCCTCCGAAAACATATCACACAATAGTTCAAGCAGCAATGTGAAACTACTATCGGTCCACCCACAAGTTGCCTTTAAGTTAACCAAATGTAATGTTCCTGTCAGCCGCGTGTACTTACTACCACTATACAATGGTGTCTCTGCATCACTCCGCAGGCTATCATACTCCTGCGACTGCGCAAAGGATTCTGCCTCAACATCGTTAATCATTCTCTCCATTCTATCTTCATCTATGACATCCACAGCTTCCTTCTTGTGTGACGGACAATCAGTTACTTCCTCACCATGCCATATCCACCTTGTGTATCGCAGATTTATTCCATCACAAAGTAGGTGATCCTTTATGACATCAACATCCCGTCTACTCTCATTCAAATAATTGACACAAGGACAAAAAAACTTCCTATTTCTTGCAGGAGCATTCTTTTTAGCGAATTCAATAAATTCGTCCACCCCTTTCTCATATTCTTCACTAGTTCTCAAAGCATTCATCCAACTATGATCCATTTTGTTACCACCTAAGGCATTACCAATAACATTCACGCGTTTAGTACAATTCTCAAGGACATATGATGGGATTGCCTAATTAAGTTATCAACCCAATTTAGGATTTTAAAATATGGGCTTAATAACTTTATTGCCCCCTCCTAGCCTCATCTCTCCTATTAAAAGGGTTTCAGTGCTATGTAACTTGAATTTTTAATAAGTATATGTATATAAAATTAATGTATAATAAAATAAGATTAAATTAAAGAATTTTTTTGAGGTTTGGAAGAATTAAAAACAAAATGAGTTTCATATTAACAAAACAATTTTAAGTTGAGTTCTTCCAAAAATAAAATTGTTTTATTGAAAATATTTAGATAAAAATCATTTAATGAATATTGGGGTTATCGTTTTCATTTTAAGTTTTGGCTTGAATTATTCTTCATAATTCAAGAATTTGGAATTAACAAAACAATTGTGTGTAATTAATACAAGAATTTCTTTAATTTAAATAAATCATATTTTATTTTATTATATATACTAATTAATGGTGCAGGAACAAGACCAATGAAATGGGGTGATGCCACTACGTGTGTATGGATAAATCTCCATTGCCTTATAAAAGCTACATTTCCCTAAAACTGAACAACAGGGATCTATTATACTTTTAGAAAAGTCGTAGAAACGGCTTTGTATTAACAGGGTTAACATATTAAGCTTATTATGAGGTTTCAAATTAAACGGGGTTAAAGATAACAAATGGTTTCGCCAAATTCATGGTAGGATTTTAATGAGAGGTTTTAACGGTTTCATGAACAACTATGAATTGTATTGGTTTCATGTGGCATACACTAATCAATTATTGGAAGAAACTTTTATAAGCCACTTTCATTATGTTACACTTGAACATATAAATAAATAAAACTTCAAAAACTTTGTCTTAAAATTTAATACTCTACTTCTAATCGTTTTTATAAATCACTTTTAACATGATCACAATAGTCAAAGAAATCTTTAAATCTCATTTACTCTACCTTTAAATTTAAAACCTTTCTAACTACATCCCTATTTAATATAACATTTTATCTTATAAGAACAAAGTTTACTCAATAATTAACGAGAGGCATATTGAAACAGGGGAGTAAACCATATTCTAGGGCCGACGAAGAAAATAATAAGCACAATCTCAACCATTTAATTTATTTTTCAAAAGCAAAATAAACCATATTCTGTTACAAAAAAAAACGAAGAAAATCAACCAACCTGATCAGGGCGCCCCCTAGCTACTATGTTTGAGAGGTAGAGAAGATGTTGGAGCTCCACCCACGCACAACAATGGAGGAGAGAGCAAAACCCACTGTGGAGGAGGTGAGGTTGCAGCCGTGGAGGAGGTGAGGTACGTTGCAGCCGTTCAAGAGGAAGAAGAAGAAGGGAGGAGGGAAGAGTTCAACAAAGCTAGGGCCGATCGATGGTGGAGGAGGGAGCTTGAACAAGGGAGGAGGGAGGAGTTGAAGAAAAAAAATACACAGGAGGAGGGCCGACGGTGTGGGTGGGAGAGGAGGAAGAAGAGTAAAGTTGTTGAGAGGATGTGAGGTGAGGGTGAGATGGTAGATGAGAAGACCGCATGTCAGACAAGTGTCTGACATGCAGGGGACGCCTTCACCTTTAGGCGTCCCAAATGCCATTTGGGACGCCTAAAGTGGGACTTTAGGCGTCCCAAATGGAATTTGGGACGCCTAAACCCAGCTCCTGGCGCTAAAAATAATTTATGAAATTTATATTTCGCGCCAGGAAGCACTTTAGACGTCCCAAATTCAAATTTGGGACGCCTAAAGGTTCCCCTACACATATATAATTACGAAAATGCCACCGCCTCCCTTTTTAACCACCCAATTTTCAATTTGGGACGTCTTTGGGGGTGGTTATATCTCAATTCTGTAGTAGTGAATGAATAAGTTAGAATTCAAGCAAGAGGAAAAAAGTAAAAGAGCTAAGTTAAAGGTTTGATTTGGGGCTACATGAGAGATTAATTATGCTATTAAAATGTAATAGAGTTAAGTATTAATCTGTCCCTATATACATAATTAATAGGGTTGGATATTTGCCATCAAGATCAAAGAGGAGACAAGGCAAAGGAAGCTCAAGCAAGGGGAGGCAACTTGGAATAGAAGAAGGATAAGGTAGTAAAACTTGCTCTTATATAGTTTGTGCTTGGTTGATTACATGTTTATTTGCCATGTATACCTTTGAAGATGTGATATCCTCCCTTGAGTTTGTGCCATGGCCATGTGTATATTCTTGTAAGATGTTGTTCTTATGTTGGCTATTTACATACTTAGTTTATTACCATTGTATATTATATATTGAGTTTATGTTTTGCTACTAAGATTCCCCCGAATCTCACCCTTTTTCTCCCATGTACCAAGAGTAGGTGCAAGTTCATCCATTGGGAAGGAGAAGCTAGTGGATGATTAGGAAGAAATGAAGGCTTGAGGAAGCATAGTTGTGTTATGCTTGTTACATTTATTGTTGAGTTATGTGGCTGTTACGATAATTATACATGGTTATGTAAATCAAATATATATTAAGCATTGTATCTGTCCTCCATAAGGAGAAGCAGGGGATCCAAGCATCAGCTAAGATAAGAGCTATGGTGAGCATAGCAACAAATGTGCATGGTATTGTTGTAGATAGTTAGTCGTTGCTTAGTCTGAGTCATGATTTTGGAAGTCATGTTTAATAGATCATATGAGTTAAATCATGAAATTTTTTGGTGTTAAAGTAAACATTCAGATCTTTAAAATGAGTCTTATTTCATAATTTTTGGATGTATAGATTGAAAGATATGGTTTTTTAAATTTGACCCAGGAAAGCTGATCACTGCTATGAAAATTGCACGGCATATAGATTTTAGAATTGGGAGTTTTTGGACTGAATAGAATAGTGATTAACTAGGTCTTATTTTTATATCAAAGACCATTCCATGAATTAAAAATAGAGATTTGAACCACTAATTTATTAGATATATTGAATTAGTCATAAATTTTGAAAGTTTTAAGAAATTTCATTTTGTCCCGATGCCCAATCTAGAGAAAGAATTTTAAGTTTTTAGCTTAATCAGGGATACTTTTTGTGTCACATATGATTCTTAAATGGCTAAAGTGCTCTAATAAGTAACCTTAGAGTAAGGTGTTACACCTACTATCTCTTTCTCTCTAATTTAAGAAAAAGTTAATTTAAATAATGAGGTAGAGTAATGCTTCAAAAAATACTCTAGCCAACGAGCTTCCCCCAACACTTAAGGAAATACTATAATTGTTAAAAAAAAGTTTACTCTAACCTAAGTATTTAATTCAAATGCTCCCTTAACAATCATCCTATAAAAATTAAGAACTTCGTTGTATCAAATTCATAATTAAGCTTTTGAAATTTACAATTATATTTGTTTTTCTAAATGTTTCAAAATTAAATTTTGGGTTAAGGTGTAAAAATATATATGAGATTTTTGTGAAAATGCGCCAAACATCAAATATTTTTTTGAGGGGCAAAAGAAACTTGCAATTCGAAATACTTTTTTAAGGGGTAAAAGTAACTATGAATTTATAAAATATGTGCAAAAATATACATTGACCATTAGTTGATAGTTTGTTTGAATTTTTTAAGGGTTAAGATGTAAAAATACACATGAGATTTTTTCAAAAGTGCATCCAACACAAATGTTTTTTTAGAGGTAAAAGTAACTATGAACTTTCAATATAGGTGTAAAAATACACATTGATTACTTGTTTGAATTTTTTGACTGAAAATGGTGATATAGAGGATGATGTGGATGATTAAGAAACAATTTAAAGAGAAATACTTATATACTTTAGGAGTACCACGTCATCTAAACTTTGTCCAATAAAAATATAATAACTCAGATCATTTTAATTTTAGTTAACTGATGACTCTTCTGGAAAAATTTAAGTTTTATATTGTTTTTAAGAAAAATATTAGTTGATCATTTTGTTTTAGTTCTTTTAAAATGAAGATTTTTTTTCTTAAAAACATGATAAAAATTGAATTTTTTCATAAGAGTCATCAATCAACTAGGATTAAAATGATATGAGTTGTTATATTATCACTAGATAGAGTTTAGATGATGTGATACTCTTAAAGTATGTAAGCATTTCTCCAAGTTGGAATAATAATTTGCTGACTGGGTAAGAGAAATTAATTTTCACCAAACTATTTATCTCCACTTCATCACTTCTTTTAGAAGAGAGAGGAAGAGGAAAGGAAGAGTTAGGTGGAGATAAAGTAATGAGGTGAAGATAAATGTTTGGGTAGAAATAGATTTCCCTTACCAAACAGCAAATTATTATTTTAGGTTGTTTCCTAATCATCCACGTCATCCTTCATGTTACCATTTTTTGTCAAACAATTCAAACAAACAGTCAACTAACAATTAATATATATTCTTGCATATATTTTGGAATTTCATAGTTATTTTTGCTCCCTAAAAAAGCATTTGTGTCGTGCGGTGCGCTTTTGAGAAAATCACATATATATTTTTGCACAGTAACCCTTACAAAATTTAAACAATTGTCAACTAATGGTCAATGTGTATTTTTGCACATTTTTTGGAAATTTTTAATTACTTTTACCCATCAAAAAAACATTTGGTGTTAGGTGTACTTTTGAAAAAAAAAAAATTTCATGTGTATTTTGCCACCCTAACCCTTAAGTTTTTTATATAATATTTTGCATAATCAACTCAAGTGATAATAGTGAATTTGCTTCATTAAATAAAAATTTTCTTTTTTATCATCTAAGACTAGGGTAGGGTAGAGCCATATTTTATATTCGAGGTTCATAAAAATCAAAATATATAAGTATAGTAATCTAGCACCAAAGCCAAGGGTTGCATCATTCAACTTTAAAGAGTCTCGCAATATGATTCATGCATCAACAACATGTAGATGTCAAGCCTAAAATTGCATCCACTATATCTAAGACACAAAAATCATCTAACCCGTTTAGAGGTGGAAAAAATGCAAGCAAAAAAAATCTTGAAAAGCAAATGCCGGAATTAAGATTCAATTAATAATATTGGTAAGATTCACGTGTTAGCCATAATTATTTTATTTTTTGAGTAAAATACTCTAACAATCCATCTATTATACCTTAATTACATATACCTCTCGTCTATTTTGAAAACTTATATAGATATTTCTTAAAATTAAAATGTATGTTACACAAACTTTTCTTATTTTTTTTGAGATTCTATTTCTATCCACCCACTAATTAATCGTTAAATTTGACTTTTAAACTATTTTTTGACCAAAATGCCCCTCTTTAAGATTAGAATTAGTTAAACACACACACACACATATATATATATATGGGCCAAAAAATTTATAGCACCAAAAATTAATTCTAATAGATTTTCTAACTTTCTAATATGTTAGAGATTATAAAATTTATAATTTTAATTTTTCATTACAATTATTGATATTTTTTTTAGCTTCTTAAATGACTAAAAATATATATCAAACACATTATTTTTTCTATCAAATATAATAATATAGGTTTGAGAGATTATGACTCATTTAAATTTATAATTTCATATTTTTTCCTACAAACATTTAGAAAGCTTACTCAATTTTTTAAAATTTTGTGATATTTATAAGCTATCAATTAAAATTTGGGATTTAGTATTAAGTGTAAATTAGTAAATATATTTTTTGATACAAATTTTGATTAAAAATATATTTTTAGAATATTCTTAATGGAGTCAACAATTTGGATTTAAGTGTATGTTTTCAAAATATAGGGGAGGTTTGCGTAATTAAGGCAAAACAAGAGGGCGGTTAGAGTATGTTATTCTTATTTTTTATATTGATTGAGTTTGTATTTTTAGCAAGGTAACTAAACTTGGACAGGTCACTGAACTGGTTAAGGTACTATATCAATGGTCAGTGGGTTAGACTGGAGTCAAACCGGTGCTAACCCGGGACAAAACCGGCGAAAAAGTGAAGATTTCAGGGTTATTAATATGAAATTATAAAAAAATTGATTTAAAACAAGAAGGTGAACTGGTTTGACTCTGGGTCTGGACCGGTTTATTGACTGGTTTACTAGTTTCTAGGCTGCACCAGCCAGTTCAGCCTAGGTTTCATAACCTAAATTTTTAGAGTTATCTATTGAATTTATATTGCACAATATAAATTTTATAAATAATAAATTAATAATCCAACATGGCTCATGCGAAACAAAATAAAACATATATTACCAACGGAAGTTGGCGCAGATGGGTAGGCATCTGCGCCACACCAATCCGTTCCTGGGTTCGATCCCAGGAAACGGAAGGTGTAGAGAATTTCCGTTGGGAGCTCTCTCCCCTGGGGCGCCTCAAAGAGGTGAATTCCTGTCGGGTCTATCAGATTGGGGGCGCCAGGACTAGTCAGTTGTCGGGGGCCCATGTCGGTAAATCCGGCGTTGGCCTTCAGGTTAACGCCGGATACCTGGAAGGTGGGTGCACCGAAGGCCAAAAATGGTCCATTGCATAAACCATCAAAAAAAAAATAAAACATATATTTTTTAAAAAAATTGCCCACTTTTTAGATTGGGTATGAAATTATTTGGTCTAAAATGTTGGCATTTTTTATTATAAATTGATACTTTTTAAAATGTGTCTATAAAACAACTAGTCTTAGAAACTAACTTTTTAAACTATTCGCAGGACTGACCTTCATAAGGATAGACTTTTTAAACCGGCATATAAAACCTAACTTAAACCCAGTCTAAAAGGCCAATTTCAACTGATCTTAAAGACCGTTCTCTCTAGTAGTGAATTCATCCCACATTAAAGCAATCTGTTTGAATTTAAGACTACACTCATTGAAATCCTACTTACATAGAAGCGACAATAGTTCCAGCATGAGCAGATTCTGAATTTGAATGTGCAAATTGTTTAATTAGGGACATAATACTTGAATGGGAGAAATCCTTGTTAACGAAGGAATCAACGTAGAGACAAGTATCTTTGGAAGACTCCTCACTTTTTCCCATTCTTGCCTTCTTAGCAAGATCTAAAGCCTCTGACATTTGTTCAATTTTTTACTTTTCTAGATATTATCAGGACCCGTTTTCATATGTTTACATCTAGGAAATTTCCATTGTCTATCAAGAGTTCTTGTCAATGGTACAGAAGGAGAAGGAAAATTATCTGTTTTAGCATTTGATCCTGACACCCTCTTAATAGTAATAGGGTCAAGAAGGTCAATATACTTCGAGAAAGTGAGGGATTAGTAAGTCAAAAGATAGTGTGCTCGTTTGTTTCGGTGTTTTTACGTGAAATCGGATTTATACAGTGTCACAAACGGACTTAAACAGTAAATAAGCTATAATAGGTGTTTGTTTCGATGATTGGATTTAAGGTAAAAAAAGTCATAAGTTGGAAAAAGTTATAAGCCTCAAAATGGAGCTTATGTGCATGTGTGTGTGTAAAATAATATTGATAGGAGTATTTTCATATTTTTGGGGATCAATGAGGTACTCAAAATCACTTCTAATCACAAAACTTCTTTTATGAAAAATGTTCTAAATAATTTTCTCTTTCTTTAGATAGTAATCTTCTACTAATTAGAGAATACTCTCGGATAAGAGTTTAGACAAATTTTGAGTTTTGTTAATATATGATTGTAGAAATGTAGAGAATAATTAATAATTAATTTTAATCAGTTTAGATTTATTATTTAGTTGTTTTATGATTTTATAATCAATTTTTTTATAAACATGTCATAAATTAGTTTCTATATAGTGTTTTTACCCATTAAATTTAGTTTAAATAATTTATTTTAATTATTGGAGGTATTATTGATGTTTTAATCGGTTTATTTTGTTAGATTTTGAGCTATGTGAAAATATGAGTTAGGATTTAATATTTAAATTAGAGTTTGATATAATTTTAAAGATTTAAGCTTGAAGTGCACAATAGAAAAGACTTTTGGAATGTACCAACTTAAATTAGAATTTGATATAATTTTATTACAGTTGTACCATTACCAAATTTTCAAAGTTAATTTTTGAGAAAATTGTGAAAAAATCCCTCCGTGTGTAGATATCTTCCCAGGTTCCATTGGCAATTAAGTTGCCAATGAGGACTTTTTTCACAATTATCCCTTCATTTTTTCATTTTTCATAATTTTTACAATTGTTTCTCTTAATTAATACAAAAGTCACTTATGCAAAAGTCAAACCAAACATCATTCACTTTTACATAAGTTACTTTAAGTTATTTATCCAATCGCTAATTCAAACACTCACCATTTTACCCAATCTAACTTTTTTCCAATCTTAAGATTCCATAAGTTTAAATAAAAATAAGTTACTTATCTAATCATCAAAACAAACACACCCAGTGTCTCTGAAGACGACAGTTCAGCGAGGGAAAAAAAGAAAGAAAGAAAAAGACGGGAATATTACATGAAAAAAGAACCTGTCGGAAGAAGACTAACAAAACTTTCTTATAGTTTTGCTACCTACCAAGCTCTAATACTACGGTTTGATACCAAGTTTTTATGCCAATTAAGGAATAAAAAATCAATTTTTATTAATGATTTACAGTTTCATTATCATACAAAGTTTCAATACCAATTAAAGAATAAAAAATAAATTTTGATCAGTGATTTATAGTTTTGTTATCATACCGAACTCCAACACCAAGCTCTAATAGGTTCAACCAGTTTTTCCAATTCTAATTCCATGGTCGCTAAATTGTTCTTAGCTTAAAACTAAATTTAAAATTTTTTTCATGGCTTGTCAAATTTGAAATTTCTGCTTTACTTCGAATTATACTAATTCATATTTTTTTTAATTTATATGGATTTTAACTCTATTTCATTTAAATCCTTTTCAATTTTAAGAACAAAAAAATTACGATACAATTTTTAAAATTCAACCCCACAGGACACAATTTTATGATGATACAATTTTAAAATTATGGACAATTTAGCATAAGACAAGCATTTTTGCAAATTTTTTCATTTGAATTGTATTGACCTGTAATTTAAGAATTAGACGATCAAATAGGTTGAATTGTCACCCACACTTGCTAATGATTCAACTTGGGACAAAAAAATTTGGGGTCGAGCAACTTTTCAGCCGAAGCTCAAAATTAGATAGAGAACCGAACTGGTTTTCTGAAAGCAAGGCTGTTTTTTGGCTTAGCAAAAAAACACTGAAAAGATATTTTAAAAAATTAATTTCAGGATTATTAATATGAAATTATAAAAAATTTGATTCAAAAAGAAGGTGAACCAGTTTGACTCTGGGGTCGGACCTGTTTACTGATTGGTTTGCCACTTTCCTGGCAGCACCAGCTAGTCCGGCCTAGTTTTCATAATCGAATTTTTAGAGTTATCTATTGAATTTATATTGCATAATATAACTTTTATAAATACTAAATTAATAATCCAACATGGCTCCTGTGAAACAAAATAAAACATATATTTTTAAAAAAAATTGCCCACTTTTTAGATTGGGTGTGAAATTACCTAATCTAAAATGTCAGCATATTTCATTGGGATTTAGATGAAGTTAGGGAGCTAATCTACTTTGATTGGGATTTAGAGATTCACCATTCTCACAGGAAAACTCTTAGATGCGCCGATTTGCTAGCAAAAACGGCACTAGATTCGAACAATGATATGACAGTACTGCATGATCCTTCATATTTTTGTTCGTTCCAAATGTTAGTTGATAAGATTTGGTTCGGAACTAGCAGTTTTTGCTATAACTTGTAAGACCATTTAAGGGTTACATGACCCTCAAGAGTAGCTACTCTTGTCCATGCAATTCAAAATAAAAAATGTCAGCATTTTTTATTATAAATTGATACTTTTTAAGATGGTTCCATAAAACAACTAGTCTTAGAAAGCAACTTTTTAAACTGTTTGCAGGATTGACCTTAATAAGGATAGACTTTTTAAACCGGTATATAAGACTTGACTTAAACTCGGTCTAAAAGGCCAATTTCAACCGATCTTAAAGACCCTATTCTCTAGTAGTGAATTCATCCCACATTAAAGCAATTAATTTGAATTTAAAACTACACTAATTGAAATCTTACTTACATAGAAGTGACAATAGTTCCAGAATGAGCATATTCTGAATTTGAATGTGCAGATTGTTTAATTAGGGACATAATACTTGAGTGGGAGAAATCCTTGTTAACGAAGGAATCAACATAGAGAGGAGTATCTTGGGAAGACTCTTCACTTTTTCCCATTCTTTTCTTCTTGGCAAGATCTAAAGCCTCTAACAGCTATTCAATCTTTTACTTTTCTAGATATTATGAGGATCAGTTTTCAAATGTTTACATCTAGGAAATTTCTGTCGTCTTTCAAGAGTTCTTGTCAATGGTACAGAAGGAGAAGGAAAATTATCTGTTTTAGCATTTGACCCTGACACCCTCTTAATAGTAATAGTGTTAAGAAGGTCAATATAATACACTAGTGGAAAAAATACTTCTTAGACCGGTTAAAAATGACATTTTAGATCGGTTATTGATGCGGTTTTGATACAGCCGGTCTTAAAAGTCTATTACTTTTTAGACCAATTAAGAAACCAGTCTAAAAAAAAGTTTTTAGACCAATTGTTTATACATCCGATCTAAACATAACGACATTAATGGTATTTTTGAAAAAATAATCATACTTTTAAGACCGATTTTTCCAAGAATCGGGGAAGAACCGTTCTAAAAAGTATATTTTTTAGACTGGTTCGTAAAAAAATCGGTCTTAAAAGTATTTTTTAAGACTGGTTTTTAAAATAACCGGTATAAAAGTTCCATTTTTTTTAAATATTACTGTTAGTTAACCAGCAGCAAATCATTTTCCCTATTAAAGTATTTTACCCAGCAAGCCAATTCTAGCAACATTAAGCCTAATGGTGAAAAAATAGTCATTCTTCCTGCACATTGCATTAAAAAGAACTCAACAACAATAAATTATTCTTCCTACACCTCACATTCCACATTTGAGTTGGAATCAATATAAATTTATTGTCTAACTTGAAGGACCTAAGATGTGTTGCAGCAGGAGTAAGGAATAGGACCCGTGCCACTTGTTAAAAGTGCAAATTGCTCTAATTAATCTTGGTATTGATTGCTTTTTTCCCTATTACAATTCAAGTTTTCCGTTTTAAAACATCCTTAAACATGAAGGAAGTTTCACACTAAGAATCTTGACAGTTCTTAAAGAATCATACAAATTGAGAAGAGGGTGCTTTATTCTCTAAAAGGCAGACAATATGGCTTTCCAACGTTGAAAGAAAATGGCTTGGTCATGTGATATAAAGTACACTTCAATGGCTTTATTCTTTACGGCAGGAGTTAAAAAAAAAAAACTTTTGTTACTAGGACGTATTTGGTTCATGAGAGTGATGAGACAAAGGAATAAACCCACAAGACACAAATACACCCCAAATAAATTCTTCTCTTATATGTTCTCATTTCATCAAGCATTCTAAAACACAATATCAACATCATATATTCTTCCTACATCTCACATTCCACAAAAGCAACAACAATAAATTATTGAAAATCAACACATTAATATTTATCAAGAAAGAAAACAATAGATAGTAATCCATCCCCGATGATCACTAGCTAGCTCCGGAGCATCTGCACTAGCTATGACACCTCAAATCCTTCATTTTCCTATGACGACAATAAAAAAGTAGTTTTATATATAAAATAACTATGTACATAATTCAAATATAATTCATGATAATTACTTTAGTTAGCTAACCTTCAAAGTAGTTTTATAAAGGGATATCCTCCCATATCCCTTCATGATGATTATTTCTTGTACCGTGCTCATTATCTACTTCATCTTCTTCGTTTAATTCTGGAAGACCTCTAGAAAAAAAAGGAGTCTCAAGAAGATCATTCATTGAATGACTTTCCTCATTAATATCAACTACCCTTTTTTCTTGGAGAGCTACTGACCATATTTTATTTGCCTGATCGGTAATGTAGAACACTTGTTTCGCCTGATATGCCATAATAAAAGGTTTATCTCCAAAACTTCTACTATTTAGATCAACTAATGTAAATCCTAATTGATCGATCATCACACTATTGTTGACATCAACCCACTTGCATTTGAAAATGGGAAATTTAATTTTAACATAATCAACCACCCAAATCTCTTCAATAACCCCATAATAAGGTATGGCTACCAATCTAGGGTTCTTATTTTTTGAACTAGAAAAGTGCATAGATTCAGCCACTAACATAAAACCACTGTTTTGGACAATGCTCCTATCATCTAGGGACTTCGTGTAAAACATATAACTATTGATCACAAATGAAGTCCAACTTATGATATTAACCTCAGGACCACATGCTAACCATTTAATTGTATCAGAAACACATTCTTCTCCGTCAACCTTTTATTTGAACCAATGTATAAAAGTTTTGTTATGCTCTCTAATTAACCTTTATTCATTCATTTGACTATTTTCTTTTCGTACAATTTCTTTATGAGCGTTAATGTAATTTTGAACTTCATCAACATTATTCAAGATGTACAAGTAGACTTATTGCAATTCATCCGGATCCATATTTTTTACTGAAGCCCCGCGTCTACCCCCTTCTTCATCATGACGTTCAGGAAGTCCAATGTGTCTTACATTTGACGAGTAATCTTGACAAAACTCTATGACTTTGTCAGAAACATATTTCTGAACAATAGATGCTTCAGGCCTGTTAGGATTCTTCACATACCCTTTTAGGATTTTCATAGTTCTTTCAATTGGGTACATCCATTGTAAATAGATAGGGCCACACAACTTGATCTCCTTCACTAGATGAACAATTAGATGTACCATGATGTCAAAAAAAGTAGGAAGAGAAAGCTTCTCAAGATGGCACAAGATCAGATATCCTTCATTTTCTAATTCATCCAATCTCTCCATCTCAATAACTTTATTACAAATAGCATTGCAGAAGAAACAAAGTCTAGTCAAAATATATTGAAGATCATATTCGACAATGCCTCAAATAGCTATTGGGAGTAGTTGCTGTATTAAGATATGACAATCATGAGACTTTAGCCCTACTAACTTTAAATCTTTCATCGACACAAGCTTCTTAAAATTTGAAGAATATACTAAGGGAACTTTGATGTCATGCAAACAGTCACAAAATCTTCTTTTCTCATCCTTAGACAAAGTATGAGAAGCTGGAGGATAAAAAGTTCTCTTACCATATGGCCTTGGATGCAAGTCTTCTCGTATTCCTATTTCTTGCAAATCTAATCTTGCCTTCACGCCATCCTTAGAACTACCTTGTATGTTAAGCAGTATCCCAACAATACTATCACATAAGTTTTTCTCCACTTGCATGAAATTAATACAATGTCTCACATCAAGATTCAGCCAATATGGAAGATCAAAGAAGATAGACCTTTTTTTCCATTTATTTATTTTTATTACTACTCTTTGTAGTCTTACCAAAAATAACATTGATATTTTTCACCTTTTCATAAACTTGCTCCCCAGTCAATACCTTCAGAGCATCTTAAAACTCTTGTCCACCAAAAAAAGCTTTCTTTTAATCTATGATGTGTGTGGCCCCGTCTAAGAAATCCCCTATGGCCAAGATAAACCATCTTTCTTCCATGTTAAAGTTGATGGAATCATGTGCCTTCTTTACAAATCGGACATGCTTTATGTCATTTATAGTACAAAAGATCATGGCTCGTATTTTAAAAACCTCCTTCTTATTCACGTAAAAAACAACAGCACCTTCACCTCACAAACTCTCTCAAGTCTTTGATCCAGGGTTTGTTACGAGTGTAAATGGTCTAGTAAATAGTGCAAGTGTACATTGTCGTAATCAAGTAATACAGAAGTGAGTAGAGTATCATTCCCATGAAGATTGATCACTAAGTATCAAAATGGGTAATTTTAACTCTATTTAATCGGTCAATTAGTTGATGATTGAGAGTACGAAAAAAAAGATGATTAAATATAAATGCAAATGATATGAAACAACTATGAGAATAAGTCCTAGGGGTCAGATTTCACTGAACAAATTTCAAATTGAATCACCTATCTATTCTAGCCCAATTTATTCCACATGATTGAAAGTTGAGTTTCCCTAATTTAATTACTAGTCCCTTCCAAGGTTATGTAATTCTATAATTAATTGCTAATCCAATATATTCCTGTATGAATTTAAGCAATTAATTATGCATTAATATTTATGGAACTCAGTAAGACTACACAACTCATATGAATATGTTCCTATTTTATATGCAAGTCATGGTTTTAATTATAGGATCTATACACGTGGATCTCCTTCCGGTCTCAACATACATATTGAAATCATTCAAAGGATGGCCAGTCAATCAAAAGCATTAAGAATAATAATTAAAACTCAATCATGAAGGAGAAATTCAAACTAGATTTAATAAGTTAAGATTCAATCCGTCATTAGGAAGCTACGTCATCACCCTAGGAAAATAAAAATTTAGTTCATGATGAAATTAAAAACAACAATAAAATAAATTGAAAACTTCATAAACAATACAATAAACTTAATTATTTAATAAAAATACAACCACAAGATGCATGAAAATAGAAAAATCCCATGTAGGAGGTAAAACCTTCCATGTAGGAAGCATGCAAGAAACAAATATAATGCATGAAATTAATTCTAAGATGATGATGTAAGTGGAGAAGAGAGGAAAGTAATTGATATGAAAAATGGTTGTAAGTGAAGAAGAGAGGAGAATAATGGATATGAATTGGTGTGTAAAATGTGAAGGAGAGGGTGGCTATATATAAGGAAGAATGGAGTAGGGTAGATGAAATGTGGTAGATGAAGTAGTAGGTGAAAAGGAAGATGAAGTGGTAGGTGAAATAGTTGGTGAAATGGTAGATGATTCTTGCTCTCAACTTCTAAGCAAAATTCGAAACCCTTGAAGATAGAACTAAATTTTGGTCTCAACATAAAAGTTGTAGAGCTCTTTCTTAGCTTTTTATCCATATAAAGAATGTTCCAATCCGACATTTGGAGCTCCAGATATTGCCTGAAAACTGAAAGAGGGTCTAATTTATTATTTTTCAAGAAATTTTATTTTATGCAAAAATCATTATTTATTTATTTATTTATTAATTACACCCAAATTTATAAAATTGAGCTCAAATATCATCCACAAAATCATCATATAAGGAACAATTAATATGCAAATATTTTACTTATCAAGGTTCTAGGTAAACATCTATGTCATTTCCGAGTTGCTTTGGTCCTCAAATCAACATAGACAACACAATGTACTTCCGTTTCATGTATAACAAAAGAGATAAGTTGTAAATTACCAACAGAACAGGCCATGAACTATGTATACTGTTTAGGCTACCATAAGGATTCATGTCATCTGTGCTAAGCCCAAGCCTAAGATTCCTAGGTTTTTCACTGAAGCTATGAAATAATTGATCGATTTTCTTCCATTGAGAAGAATCAGCTGGATGTTGAAGCTTTCCATAAGAAATTCTCTCATCTGCATGCCATCTCAACTTTTTGGCATCAATTTCATTGGCAAACAAGAGCTTGAACCTTGGTATGATTGGAAAATACCACAACACTTTTGCAGGGGCCTTATTTGATTTATACCTCGGAGTTTCACATATCGGACCTTGCTCCTTCTCTTCATGTCTTTTCTATACAATATGCAATCATTAGGGTATATATGGATCTTTTTATACTTCATATCTAGTAGACACATTATTTTCTAAGCATCATAGTTTGATAAGGCAACATATTATCATCTGAAAGTATGCCCTTAAAAGCCTCAAAGTGTTTCTAAAAAGCTCTTGTCGCTCCATCCATGCCGTGCTTTCAAGCTTACCAATTTCAATACTACTCTCAAAAATTGGTATTTTTTACACCTCGGGTACAGCGGCTTCTTAGCATCACTACACATATTACCATATGCATGTGATTGCTCAAAAGCCTCTTCTCCTACATCACAAATAATATCCTCTATCCTATTATCCATATATGTGTCATTATCATCAAAGGCCACTCCCCATATTGAGATGTACTTGGCGTTTCTAATTCTTCACCATATCATACCCATACTGTATAACTCTTACAAAATGCTTCACAAATTAAATGTGTATATATATTTGCAGTACTTAGTCGCTTCTCATTCAAACATACTACATAAGGGCAATAAAACATCCCACTATCATCATTAACATTTCTTCTAGCAAAGTCTAAAAAACCTCTCACCCCAACATCATATTCAACACTTATCCTTTTATCTTTAATCCAACTACGATCCATATATTTCAACACCTAGTAGCACCCTATCCAATAGCAAAACGATAGACAAAAAAACAAGATAAGAAAGTATAAATAACTTGTATGTAGCATCCTATCCATTATCAAACTCTTATTCGTAACTTTATATTCAATTCAAACCCACATAGCAAATATCATAATGTGATCATTAATGGCAATCTAAGATAAGAAAGTATAAATAAAATACCATAATGTGATCATTAAGCTAATAAGAAAGTTCAATCTCTAGAGTAAGATAGAGTGCAACATTGGGCATATTCAAACAAAGCCATAATCATAAAACATAACACCTCCATTTCCTACTTCAAGCATATCAGAATCGCCAGACATGGTTAAACCCACCCGAAACAATATCAAAAGGGTCAAGTTCAAATTATTAACAACAATCAACACTACTGCAAAAAACGTTTTTAACGTCCTTTATTTAGGCCTTTTAATGTCTGAAAACAAGGGGATGTTTATGTGAGCGACGTAGTAATAAATGGCAATAACGTCCGTAAATAAAAGGACGTCTAAAGTCTGGACTTTAGACGTCCCCAGTTTAAAATGGGGACATCTAAAGTGTCAGTGTAGCACTTTAGACGTCCCCATTTTAAACTGGGGACTTCTAAACCCATTTTAGATGTCCCCAGTTTAAAATGGGGACGTCAAAAGTGATTTTTTTTTAAAAAAAATCATTTATATTACAGATCTGAACTAAACAGTATTTAAAATCAAAAATTACAGATCATCGTCAATAAAATTACAGATCTAGTATCTGAACTCCAAATCCAAAATCTACACAATAATAACTCTAGAGCTTAAATCTCATAAACAGAAGATGATAATAATAAGATGAATCAGTTGCAAAAAACTTATCTCCTTCTATTATTAAAATTTATTTTCTCGTAATAATGAATAGAGAAGAGCAACAGGGAGAGATGAACCTCATTTTCTCAGTGGGAACGTGGCCATGAAGTATGTTTTGGAGTCTCGATCTACAAACCATAACAACACGAGTTATAAGATAAAATAGAAGGGAAATCCAAAGAAAAAAGAGAAAGAAGATACAATAATAAAAAAAATAGTAAGAAACATAACAGATCTGATGAAAAAGAGAGAGAGAAAAGAAGAAGCAAGTTTAAAAACAGTATATAAAGAAGAAGAAGCAAGAGTTAAATGCGTGGTGGTAAGCATAAAAGATCTGGTGAAAAAAAGAGAGAGAAAAGAAGAAACAAGTTTAAAAACAGCAAATAAAGAAGAAGAAGCAAAAGTTAAATGCGTGGTGGTAGTGGTTCTTGTTGTGGTTGTGGTGATGAGAAAGATGAGTGTGAGTCTATAAAACTGACAAATAAAGACTGTTAGTACATATTTGAATTGTTTTTGGCTTCCCCAATTTAATTTAGGGACGCCAAAAGTTGTTTAGTTAATTTTTTTTTACTTTAGACGTCCCCAATTCAAAAAGGGACGTCTAAAGTCACACTTTAGACGTCCCCAATTTAATTGGGGACGTCTAAAGTTATTTTTTTTATATAATCAGGGACGCCTTTCGACATCCCTAATATTAGGGACGCCTAATATATATTAAGGACGCCTTTTGATTAAAAAAAAAATTTAACTTTAGACGTCCCCAATTAAATTGGGGACGTCTAAAGTGACCAAAAGGCGCCCCTGATTAAAAAAAGAAAAAAAAATTTAACTTTAGACGTTCCTATTTGAATTGGGGACGTCTAAAACTATTCAAATCTCACTCAGAATTACAATAATGCCACAACCTTTATTTTTTAAGTCCCTTTTTTAAAAAGGGACGTCCTTTAGGATAGTAAAATCAATAATTTGTAGTAATGCAAAACAAACTTGGAAAGTTGTTTACATGAGTAGTCACTCTTTCAGCTCTTGTTTGGAAGAAGAACGAGTGGCAATATAAGGGAGGAGGAGTCGGAGCTGGAATGTTATCGATTGACGGTGAAATGAAGGTCGACTAATGGCAAGGCATATGGGTACTGACTCTTCCTCTACTAATACAAACCCAGCCCAATAACGCCAATGAAATTAGGAAAAAGAACACCGTCGATTAGATTATGAGATATTATGCTCAAAGAGAAAGAGGATGGCGGAGTTGTGAACAAGAACACCATTGAAGAAATTTCAGGGAAAAGTGAGTTCAGAGAGTAAGTTACGATTCGGTGGGACGAAGAGGAATGAAATTTTAATTAAGGCACGCACTTTTAAGACCGATTTTTAATAATAACTAGTCTTAAATAATCGGTCTAAAAAGTTTCAACTTTTAGACCGGTCATAATTTAAAACCGGTATTAAAAGTTAAAAAAAAATTAATTACTGGTTGTTTTTTTAGACCGGTTATAGAAAAAATCAGTCTAAAAAGTGTATTTATTTTTCTTATTTTATCCTTTTAAGACCGATTAAACATAAATGAGGTCTAAATAATATCTTATAGACCTGATATCCGCGGAACCGGTCTCCGAAGTTATCTATAATTATAAAAATGCCACCGGTCATATATTTTAGACCTTATCCCTCTATAACCGGTCTAAAAGATAGATATTATACTAGTGATACTTCGAGAAAGTGAGGGATTAGTAAGTCAAAAGATAGTGTCTCTGAAAGCGACCTTTCAGCAAGGGAAAAAAAAGAAAGAAAAATACGGAAATATTACATGAAAAAAGAACTTGTCAGAAGAAGAATATCAACTTTCTTATAGTTTTGCTATCTACCAAGCTCTAATACTAAGGTTTGATACCAAGTTTTGATGTCAAGTAAGGAATAAAAAATCAATTTTTATTAATGATTTATAGTTTCATTATCAGACCAAGTTTTAATACGAATTAAAGAATAAGAAATAAATTTTGATCAGTGACTTATAGTTTGGTATCATACCGAACTCCAACACCAAGCTCTAATAGGTTCAACTAGTTTTCCCAATTCTAATTCCATGGTTGAGAAATTGTTTATGCATTACAGTTAATGTTCTTAGCTTAAAACTAAATTTAAATTTTTTGTCATGGCTTGTCTAATTTAAAATTTCTACTTTACTTCGAATTATACTATATTTTTTAAAAATTTATATGGATTTTAACTCTATTTCATTTAAATCCTTTTCAATTTTCAGAACAAAAAAATTACGATACAATTTTTAAAATTCAACCCCACAGGACACAATTTTATGATGATACAATTTTAAAATGATGGACAATTTAGCATAAGACAAGCATTTTTGCAAATTTTGTGATTTGAATTGTATTGACCAGTAATTTAAGAATTAGACGATCAAATAGGTTGCATTGTCACCCACACTTGCTAATGATTCAACTTGGAACAAAAAACTCTGGAGTTGAGCAACTTTTGAGTCGAGGATCAAAATCAGATAGAGAATTGAAATGGTTTTCTGAAAGCAAGGCGGTTTTTTGGCTTAGCAAAAAAACATTGAAAAAATATTATATATATATATATATATAAATTATTGACAATTTCAAATAGCCAAATATATTTTTAGACCAATTGTTGATTAGGTTGACAATTAAATTTTATTGATTTATTTTTGGGTTAAGGTGCAAATTTACTAGCGAAGTTTTGTCCGAGTAGCGCCTGGCACAAATTTTAGAAGGGGCAAAAATACCAATGAACAATTAAAAAGAGGCATCCACCACAAAAACCGTTTATCCGTACTAACGGCATTAAATTATAAGAGAAGAAAACCCCTAACGATGTTAATACGGATTTAACGGTTTTTGTGGTGGATGCCCATTTTTAATTGTTCATTGGTATTTTTGCCCCTTATTAATTATTCATTGGTATGTTTTCCCCTTCTAAAAGATATTTGTGCCAGACGCTCCTCAAACAAAACTTCATTAGTAAATTTGTACCTTAACCCTTTATTTTTTAAAGGGCAAAAAGGCAAATTTAATAATAAAATTATAGGTAAGTGTCATCTGATACAATGAAGTTTTTAAACATATTTTATTTTGTGGGTTCTACCCATGATTTCCATCTGTACACCGCTTCTACTTCTTCTTCACTCTCTCTGTCTTTTAACTACCCAACCTCCGTTGAAGCCCGCCTTCCTCGTCACCCTGCATTCTCCGACACTAGCGGAGAACTCTGGTGAGTTTAGGCTTAAAGCACTACTACAAAAAGGTTGAAAGGTAGCGCACATATTGTGGTACTTCCTTAATGAAGTGCCACAGCTGCTCATTTATTATTTTTTTTATATTTTATGTTTTTCTTTTTTTACCAGCTGTGGCGCCTGAAAGGGTAGGCGCCACAGCTGGTATGGTTAAGTGTGGCGCCTGGCTGGCCAGGCGCCACACTTGACCTGCTAGAACCAGCTGTGGCGCCTGGAGTGTCAGGCGCCACACTAGGTTCTGGGTCAGGTGTGGCGCCTGACCAGGCAGGCGCCACCCCTGAACCTTTTTTAATTAGAAAAAAAAAAATTTGTCAGGGGTGGCGCCTGCCTGGTCAGGCGCCACCCCTGATGCTTTTTTAAAAAAAAAAAAAAATTTTGTTGTCACGGGTGCCTATACCCTTTTTTAACATAAAAAAAAAAAAATTTGTCAGAGGTGGCGCCTGCCTGGTCAGGCGCCACCCCTGACCCGTTTTTTAAAAAAAAATAAAATTTTTGGATTTTCTATCCCTTCCCAACCAATTAGAACCCACCCCGCCCCACCCCCTTATCCTTAATGTTTCCCGCCTCCCTCCCCCCAATCTCTTTCATTTCCCGCGTGCCGACACCCCCCTCCCTTTCTTTACCTTTTTCTCATATCTTTAATCATTCCCTCTCTCATTTTCACTTTCAGTATCTGCGTGCTCTCTCCTTCCTTCCATTTTCTTATCTTCACTTCTTAAAACGACACTCACACGAGCACACGTCTTTGTTTTATCCCAACTGCCAACCCCACTCCTGTCCCTATTATTCCCTTTTCTTTGTATTGTCTACAAGTTTTTGGTCCCCACTTCATTTGGTAGCTCAAATTTCTTCCTTCCCTCACTGAAGATTGCGTCACCAACGGCAATTACGTGGTCCCCCACTCCAATGTACTGATCAACCTGTAAGTTCATCTTGCATTTTGTTTTTATTAATTTTTTTTTCAAGTGAAACTGTGAAAGTTAATTTTCAAGATTCCTCTAGCGTTAGACTTATTATGATGGAGATATATTAATAAAGTCATCGTAGAGTTATAAAAATGATTAGTACCATAACTTCTTTGTTTTTAATGAGCTGAACCTAAAAGAGTTTGAATTAATGTTGATAATATTTTTTTTTTAAAAAAAAAAGTATAGTTCACCTCCATAGTAATTGCACTATGTGAGCTTTTAAATTTTACCCTTAAATAGTTAAATTTACTTTTGCACCGCCTTGTGCATTGGTCAAGGATAAGTCATTTCTTGGCATATGCTTTTTATTTGTACGTAGGAAATGTTGCTTCTAAATTGGTTCAACTTTATGCAAGAGAATAACAACAAAATGTCACTTTCAACTTTAGCAATTATTGTCATAAAAAAAAAAGGAAGAATCGAAAAAGATGCAAATGATTTCATTTAACACCTATATATATATATATAATATACAAATATGTGTGTTGTTTGTAGGCGTGTGTGTACATATATATTCCCATTACTAGAGACTTATCCGATCCCTATTGTAGGCGTGTGTACTGTGTTTTAGCTCTCACTAGTTCTAAAGAATTAATGCAACAAGTTACAAGCTCACTAGTTCTAAGAAATTAATGCAACAAGTTACAAGAACAATGAAAGAATTGAATTTATATGTTATATATAACCATAAATTTGAACGACAGTAATTAATATACAAGTGACTTGAAATTAGATAATCAAATTAACTTTTAATAATACTGTTATTTCTTTTAAAACTTCTTCAAATTATTTGTTTTCCAAAAATCAAAATCATTTATTTAATATTATTTCACGTATTTAATATATATTTGTGTTAGTGCTATATATTTTGTAGAGGTAAGAAAATAATTTTTTGTATTATTTTATTAAACTATAATAGAGAAAATCCCATTTAAACCCAATGAAAATAGGAAAAATTGAAATCAGGATAATAAATTGAATAATTCGTTAATTGAATCATTAACTTATTTAATAATTTTAAAATATGGATAAAATGAGTTTAATATATCAATATATATCAACGTTAATATTTAATAAAATAAAATATAATTTGTCTATATTGTTTAACTTTAAATATATTAACTAAAACCGTAAGAGGAAAAACATACAATAAGGAGATAATTAATGTTGGGAATATGCTTTCTTTTTCATTTTATTTTATTTTCTTTATTTTTTTTCTGAGTCATATTTTTTGAAATAAGCTAATCATATTTGATTTTATTATATATTGATGTTTATTACACATATTATTATTAAAAAAAATAACTTAGAACCTCAAATATTTTATTGATTTTTTTATGTTTAATTTGTGTTTGTAGTTTCACTTCATCAGTCTATTGAAGCTTCTATTTACGGTATGTTTTATAAATTTTGAGCTTACAAATGTGATTTTAGTTGAATTTAATAGTTATAATTTGTAGGTGTTCTAATGATTGTTATTGATTAATTGCATAAGCAAAATAATTATTTATATATTCTTAACACTTGTATTTTATTTATTGACTTGTAATGTTTTCTAATTAACTATGATATATTGTGGCAAATATGGTTTCTTTTGTTATGAGTTGTAAAAAATTATTATAATGCGTGCGAATAATTAATGAATTATTTGGCAATTTAAACATTCAGTTTAAGACTTAGAAAGCTTCAATTATGAAGATTCATGTGGTGTATGTTATTTTAAATTAAAATTGGTAAGAGAATAAAAAAGTAATTAGTAAATGCAATAGTCATACAACTAACCACGTAATTTTTTAAAAAAATAGATTGAAGCCCATAGATGGATCGTAAATGGATGTCATCTAATCGATGTTCAAGGGAATATATAGATGGGGTGAAGGATTTTATTACATTTGCAACTGAGCACACAAAAGATCCTGGCAAAATCTTATGTCCTTGCTTATCCTGTTGTTTTGGAAAGCGGATTAGTCAACTTGATTTGCTAGATCATCTAGTGTGTTATGGTATTGATCAAACATATATACGATGGGCAAGGCATGGTGAGACCAATGATGCATATAGTGATCAGGTGCATACCACGGGTTGTGCCTCGGACGAATTTGATCAAAGCATGTTTGATGAAGATGATGGTCTTGAAGAAATGGTAAATATGGTTGAAGGAGTGCTTCATAACTGCCCTAACGAATATGAGAAGTTGAAAGGTGATGCAGAGAAACCATTATATGTCGGAAGTACTAAATACACAAGATTGCTAGCAGTGTTGAAGTTGTATAACTTTAAAGCTCGCTACGGATTGAGTGATTCGGGTTTTACCGCATTGCTTGAACTATTGCAAGATATGCTTCCAGAAGAAAATGTACTTCCTACCAAGACATACGAGGCAAAGCGAATTCTTTGCTCTACAACCGGTATGGGATATGAGAAGATACATGCATGTCCTAACGATTGCGTATTATTTCGAAATCAGTATGCAACGTTGGAGAAGTGCCCTAAATGCAACGCATCTCGATATAGGAAGAAGAAAGGAAAAAGTCCTTTGAAGGTGCTATGGTATTTTCCCATTGTTCCGAGATTCAGGCGACTGTATAGTAATGCAGAGATTGCTAAGCAATTGACATGGCATGCAGATGAAAGGATTAAAGACACGAAGCTTAGGCACCCTGCAGACGCTCCTCAATGGAAAAAAATTGATCATGAGTACCCAGACTTTGCTGATGAAGTCAGGAACCTTCGCCTTGCACTGTCAACTGATGGAATTAATCCGCACGGTGTTCAGAGTAGCACACATAGCACGTGACCGGTGATATTGATGATTTATAACCTTCCTCCACACTTAATCATGAAACGCAAGTTTATGATGTTGTCCATGTTAATTTCTGGGCCAAGGCAACCTGGGAATGATATAGATGTATACTTGGCTCCTTTAATTGATGACTTGAAGCTGCTTTGGGATGAAGGCGTTAGTGTGTATGACGGGTACATGGAAGAAAGTTTCACTTTGAAAGCCATGTTGTTTGGCACAATTAATGATTTCCCTGCTTATGGAAATTTGTCAGGATACAGCGTCAAAGGATATGGTGCATGCCCTATATGTGAAGATGACACTCATTCAATGCGACTTCATCATTGTAAGAAAAATGTTTACATGGGGCATCGAAGATTCTTACCATCACAACATCGTTGGAGGAAGTGGAAAAAGCCTTTCAATGGTGATGCAGAAGAAGGTAGCCCGCCGAAGATGTTGACCGGTTCCCAGGTGTATTCCAAGGTAAAAGACTTGGAGAACAATTTTGGCAAACCTTTTGCAAAACAAATCGAGACAAGCGGTTGGAAGAAAAAGTCTATTTTCTTTGAACTTCCATATTGGAAGTCTTTATATGTGAGGCATTTTCTTGATGTGATGCACATAGAAAAAAATATCTGTGATAGTCTAATTGGCACGTTGCTTAATATCCAAGGAAAAAGCAAGGACAATGTCAATTCGAGGTTGGATTTAGTGAACTTGGGAATTAGAGAAGAGTTGGCACCGATTGAGCAAGGGTCTCGTACCTATCTACCGCCAGCGGCATACACTCTGTCGAGGAAAGAGAAGAAATTGTTTTGTGAGTTTCTGCAAGGAATTAAAGTTCCCGAGGGCTACTCTTCAAATATAAAGAACCTTGTATCGGTAAAAGAGTTGAAGTTAAAGAACCTTAAATCTCATGATTGTCATGTGCTAATGCAAAATTTCCTACCGGTTGGTATACGATCCATTCTACCCAAAAAATTAAGGAACACTATCACGAAACTTTGCGTGTTTTTCAAGTTGATCTGCAGTAAAGTGGTTGATTCAACCAGGTTACAAGATTTGCAAAGGCTGATTGTGTGTACTCTGTGTGAACTTGAAATGTATTTTCTGCCTTCTTTTTTTGACATTATGGTACATCTAACTGTACACTTGGTCAAAGAAACTCAATTGTGCGGTCCAGTGTACTTGAGATGGATGTACCCAAATGAACAATTCATGAAAATATTAAAGGGGTATGTGAAAAATAGATACCGTCCAGAGGGTTGTATCGCTGAAAGTTACATGGTTGAAGAAGCAAGTGACTTCTGTGCTGATTTTCTATCAAATGTTGACCCTGTAGGGATCCCCAAGTCCCGTCATGATGGCCGAAGATCAGGGAAAGGAACAACGGGGAGTGATGTAATAACGATATCAGTGACTGAACGGGATCAAGCCCACTTGTATGTCCTACATAACACTGATGAGGTCGAACCGTATGTAGAAGAACACAAGGATGCTCTCCGATTGGTACATGGTGATGGGAATGAAAATTTATTAACAACAGAACACAATAAACAATTTGCAGGTTGGTTGAAAAATCGTATTAACGATGAGATGGAGAGGAATCCTGATTCAGTTTCCGAAAAATTGAAGTGCCTGTCGAAGGGACCGAGCTTACATGTATTATCTTACAATGGTTATGCAATCAACGGTTACACATTTTATACACAAGACCATGATAAACAGAGCACGATGCAGAATAGTGGGGTAACACTTGTTGCTGATTCTTGGCATATATCCAGTGCTAAAGATACACACCCTATCTATGTATCAATGTCATACTTTGGTGTCATTGAACGCATATGGGAGTTAGATTACTCTATGTTCAGGGTCCCTGTCTTCAAATGTCAGTGGGTTAACAACAACAGTGGATTGCGGATAGATGACTTAGGCTTTGTGCAAGTGGACCTTTCTAAGGTTTGGTATGAAGATGATCCTTTTATTTTAGCAGCACAGGCAGAACAAGCATTTTACATTCCTGATCCTGCTAAGAAGAATTGGTCTATTGTACTTCCATCCAACAAGAATCGTCAAGCAGAAGTTGATTTTGAAAGTAATGAATATTTGAACATCAATAATGATGATCCTTCATTTGAGAATTTGTGGTCAGCAGAGATTGATATAGATGGAGATGCAGATGAAGATGAAGATGGAGATGGACCCCTATACGTGAGACATGATCATAAAGAGGGAACTTGGGTCAAGAGGAACACAATTCTCAATCCAACACGAATTCTGAAGAATAAAATTTTAAATCAGACAAGAAAAAGGAAAAGATAATGATTGCCTTGACTCATTTACTTGTACGTATGTTTTTATAAATTTCAAAATAATTTGCTTTCGTTGACATACAAGACCATTGTGCACTGATGTTTTGATTTGGTTTATTTCACTTACAGGAGTATGGACTCACCACATCATGACATTGATGACGTTCCCAGTCCCGTTCCTGATGACATTGATGACGTTCCCAGGCACATTGGTAGACAGAGATTTGAGGCGAACGTCAGACGTGGCAGGACAATTATGGCAAGGTTGATCAGACTGAGAAGTAACGGGATCAAGTTACAACTAGAGTGGAATGAAAATGGAAACCCGTTTGGGGAGAACAGTACCTCGTTAAATAACTTCATCGGGACTACGGTTCGAGACAGAGTCCCTATTACAGTTCAAAATTGGAAAATGGTAAAGAAAAGTTATGAGGATGTGATCTGGGCTGAAATACAGGTAACACCTTAATTATATATTTATTCGGTTTGCTTTGTTTAACTTCATTTCAATCTTACATATGATATATGTTTTTTGACTTGTTTACAGAGTATTTTTATTATTGATGATGATCGGAAGAACTTCGTAATGAGAAAAGCCGGAAAACTTTTGCGAAAGTTTCGTTCTGATCTCGTCAAATATTTCTTGAAGGATGATATTGATGATATCATTACTACACCGCCTTATCCATTGTACGAAGGAATCATCACTCAAGCAATGTGGGATGAGTTTATCAAAACTCATACAACTCCTGATTTCCTGGTAAGGGGATTTGTTTATTTTTCCCTATTACGTGTAATGTACGTATTTGTAAGTAACATTTATATATTTATATGAATCATTTTGATCTAACTAGGAGTTGAGCGAGAAGAATCGAGCTAACGCAACCAACATGCCATACCGATACACACAAGGACCTGTTTCATACGCAATTTTACAAAGACAAATGGTACGAACTGATGATTATTTCATTCATAATAAAAATTGTATGAATATCATTTAACTTCGACTAACTTCGATGTGCAGATACAAGAATCAGGCTCAGATATTACACAGGTTCCACGACATGAGCTGTGGGTCAAGGGTGTCACAAATAAGAAAGGTGAAATTCGTAGTGAGGAAGCAAGAAGAGTAGCCGAATATTGTGTAAGTATTCAATTATATTATGCGTTCAATAAATAATTGGCTTTACTTAAATGAACTCCATTTATAATAACTAATTTTCATTGTAATTCTTTTTGGGAAAGCGACAAATGACACAGGAGGATCCTGCGTTGGCGACCTATGTTGGTCGGGACGATTTATTGAGCAGAGCGTTACCATTACCCGAGTATGATGGTCGTGTTCGGGGTACTGGTTTTGTAGTCACCCCATCAGCATACTTCGGACGTCAGAAGCGCTCAAGTAGAAGTGATGTTTCCCACCTACGTGACGAGATGTCTAGCTTTAAGCATCAAATGCAAGAACTTCAACAACAAATGCGCTACAAGGAACAACGAGAAGAACAATTCACCGAACAAATGCTTTTGCTGCAAGAACAGAATGCGTTGTTAACAACGCAAATACAACAGTTGGTCCAGGGTAGGCCAACACCAAATGTTCCGTTCTGTGATAGCCCAAGTTTCAGAGATAGCTGCAATTCCAAGCCTAGAGTCCCTTTTCCTTCGGTAATTAATTTCTTTTCTACTTAACTTTATGTTAAATTATAATTAAGCGAATTTATCATATTAACTCTATTTTCCGTAGGGCGAATTTCAATGCAAGCTATATGTCGAGCAAGCATCCAAGCACGCGGTTGCAGTGGGTGTTGCCTACAACACTGGTGAGGACATACTGCACAATTCACCGTTGCCCGATAACACACTCCGAGTTAGGGTTGACGTCTGCACGAACGAAGACGCCCTCTTACCAATCCCGTCTCAGGATAAGCAAAATAAGGTGGCAGATGTTGTAGGTGGCTATGTTGCTTGGCCAATAGGTCTTATCGAGCCATGTGGAAAGGTCGTTCATTCAAAATTCCCTGCACTTTTCCTTCAAACTTTCATCTCGAACTGTGATTTAATTTTCTGACTTGCGCAGGGTAAGATTTCAAAGTCTTCAACAACACAACCCAAGTCAAAAGCATCGGCCAGCCAACAGAGCAGAAGAAGACATACCTCATATCTCGATCAATTAATATTGATTGCACCATAATTGATCGGTGAGGGAGTAGTGTCATTACGTATTCCAAGACATATCTACAATGTTGGTGGTCTAGTTGATTATATTACTGCCGAGGTCGTGCAGGAAATATGTGCTCGTGATTGGGTTAGTGCTTCGGCTATCAACATCTGGATAAGGTACTTCACTATCATCGTTTATCACTGTTATTAATATATCTCGTTCCATTTCTTGTTTCTCATGACACTGTATGTTTTATACCAGGCATCTAGACCAAGACGTTTTAATGGATACACACAGGGTCCAATTCGCATTTGTCAACCCTTTTCTCGTTGGTCATCATGAGGGTAAAATGGATGTGACTGCGCAGTCTAATGAGCTGAAAGATTACCTTAGCAAGAAAGCGACAGCAAATACATTATTTTTAGTGCCGTATAATGCGGGGTAAGTTATTATTGGTACAATTTTTCTTTTTATTGTTTAACTTCTATCATAACATGATTGTTCAAAAAATATTTTTAAAATATATTTTAGGCGCCATTGGATATTGATCGTTATCAATCCAGCGGAACCTTCAGGCCCTCACATTTATTATGTGGATCCTCTGAAAAATGGTCTTCCACAAGACCGTTTTGATATGTTGCTATTGATCAGTAGGTAAGTATACGTGCCTATAAATAAATATTTGCGAACATGATTGAATAACCAAAAGTAATCACTTTCTGTTTCTTTTATTAGCGCATTGACTGCGTATCGGTCGTCTGTCGGGTTAAACTATTCTAAAGCTACTGACCCCCGCCTTAGCTATCCTTGGAAGAAGATACAGGTATTGATATTTGACTTTAATTTACTTAGACTTTGTTAGTAAACACTTTTTATTCATGAACAGAGTTAAATATTGCATTTAATTATTGCAGTGCCCTTTCTAACCTAATGACAATGATTGTGGGTACTATATCATGAAATTTATGAAGGATGTTATTATGCATGATCAACAATTTATTCCTCAAAAAGTAAGTCATTTAGTTGCACTTCATATTGTGTTGTAATGAAATTGAATTAGTGCCTGACAGTTATGTTTTACTGATTTTAATTCGTTCTAACTTGTGTCTGATTGTATATATCTGTAGTATTATGAAGATCAACGTTGTGACGCTTTGACAGACCATCAGGTTAATGAAGTGATCGAGGAATGGTGTGAATATGTGTTTAGGCAAATCCCTAGGTAGCTATATTTACTATTAAATTCACTAGCTGGTTTTTTTTGTGTTGTTTCTAATTGCCAATATAATTGTTGTGTCATGCATATTTGTTCAAGTTGAATTTGTTGTATTATATTTCATTCAGCTAGGTTTACAGTATATTGTATTTAACAATTTTCATTACTACTATACTTTAGCTAATCAATCATTTGTTGGTATCATTTTACAGTTATCTATTATTGTTCTTATTAAACCTTGCAGACTATAATTATATATGCATGAGGAAAAAATATGCTAAAAAAAAACCAATACGAAAAACCCAAAAAAATATGAGGAAAAAATATATTAAATAAACCAGAACGAAAAATTAAAAAAAAAAAAAAAAAGACCTACTGTGGCGCCTGGCTGGCCAGGCGCCACAGGATGTAGAACGAAAATTAAAAAAAAAATTAGCTAGGCCTTTTGTGGCGCCTGGCCGGCCCACCCATCTGTGGCGCCTGGCCGGCCAGGCGCCACAGGAAGTTATTTTTTAAAAAAAAAAATTAAAAATCTGTGGCGCTTCCAAGCGCCACAGCTTTTTTTAGTAGCGTTAAGATAGGTGGCATTTCGCAAGCGCCACAGCTAATGCAATTATAAGCGCCACAGATTTGGTTTTTTGTAGTAGTGAAGAGTTCAGAATTCCTCTGTGTGATGACCCACACGGCATCTGTGGCAGTATAGAAGGGCCTGCGGGAGCCATCATCGGTGGTGATCATGGCTGCCAGGATGGCACTAGTGTCGATCTTGGCAATCATGTCAAAGAAATCGGCGATTTAAGCTTGGGGGTTGCAGGTCTGGAGACAGACCTGGTCATCGAGATGAACTAGAGCGGCGCCGACAACAACGGCGGTGGTTCCTCTATTATCAATGCTGAGAATGCGTGTTTTGTTGGTGGTTTCGCAATGAGAGAAGAGCCATTTCTGCTCATGTTTGGAGAAGATCTCCAACAACACTTTGCTAAGTTCCATTGGCTCTGGGGTCTCAGTGGTTGGTGTAAGAAAAATATAACTAAAAGGAGATTTGGCGTACCGGAGCAAATCCATGTTTGGATCCAGGCCAAAGCTCCAATGCTCCATACTTGTGCCCACACAATTATTAGACTACTAGAGCCTAATTGTGATTTGCACAGCAGATCACCAGAACCAGAAAAATGGTAGGAGAGAAGAGAATTGCCAGAAAACTCAATGGCGAGGTGAATTGCAATTTAGGAGGCACACCCTATTTATAGTGGTTTATGGAGGCCACTAATTAGGAAACGTGTGCACTCCTTCTTGCCCTCCAAGACAGTAATTAATTGATTCTCAATTAATTCCCTAATTATGGTGATTTGTTCCTTATTTAACAAATTCATAATTATTGAGAATTATTCCCCAATCTACAATTAATGCTGATTTTATTCTTATTTGATTAGGCTACTTATATCCTAATCAAATAGTCTGGCCCATCAAGGGCGGACTTGGACCCGAAGTCCAACATCTCCCACTTGTACTTGATAGGTCTCTCATCGTGCGTGCGTTACTCTTTCTTGTTTCATACTTGACGTCTGCCGTGACTGCGTGGGCAAAAATGTCTTTAAGATTTGGTGCTTGTGATACTAGAAATTCCTCATATTAGATCAGCATCCAAGGACACCCTTTATATATAACCGTAAGCTATATGTTCATTGCCTCATATGCCCCAGATTCTCCTATACATATTACTCATGGCATATCTAATCCCTCTCGAGTTAATATGTTGATTAACTCAGATTGCCTTCAACGCACATAGTATTCGCACTTACAAGCTACACATAGAGCTAGTAAGGGGTCGACCACAGACACTAGCACATCTTATATATCTAGGAGTAAATCTTCCTTTTTGACTAAACATCATTCCATTTTGACTTGGTCGCTTTCCTAGTTTTCACAATATCTCTTTTACAATCTCATTTGTGAAAAAGAGTTCTTTGCCTGGCTACAGGTCTATATTCATGCTTCGATCCATTTTTTGTGTATATGCACACATGTAGATCTCATCTCAGTCTAACCGAGGGGACTCAAACACAAAGATTCTTTTTAACCATCTCATGGTGATCATTTGCTCGTCTTACCCTCCCATGCCCCAGCAAAACATGGGAAGATGGTTGTTCGAGTGAGTGAACCAACCTTTTCTGACCTGTACGACATACAAACTTGTATACCTTATATGTATTTACTCATAACATACATATTATTTCTTTTATCTTCATATAAAAGAAATTCACGACCTTACATTTTATTTACGGCCCAAGATTTTCACTAACTCAATGAAAATCAAGCTATGGGCTCATTAAGCGGATCTACCAACATTCTATCGGTAGAAGGTCATTGAATTGTTGCTTTCCCTCTTTGAAAGCATATCTCTCATAGAGATATATCAAAAAGCATGTTTCGCCTTACTGTGATACTTAGAATCCTCATCATAAGATGTTATTGCTTGGATCCTTCTATCCACCATTCATTCCCAATCTCTCATAAGAATTACTTTAGCCATATGGCACTTTGAATGATGGCAGAACACGCCCTGCGTTCTATTTCCATGGATAATAGGAAAAAAATACTTTATATATTTCCTTACTCCATCACCATTTGCCTAGGTCATGTATTGGAGTATCCTTTCAAAAGTAAAGTTGTTGTCTTGACAACTTAATCTATGGTTATTCTCATAACCCATTTCCCAGCAGGACCAAAAACAACTTCCAAGTCTGACAAAAAATATTTGGTCTTATGTACACCGATGTGTACATTCATATTACCAACTATAGTCTCACATGGGACTCTATCCACCTTTCTTATGTTGGATTCCTCATAGGACATGTAACCTCTTTAGGTTTATGCCTTTAACTTCAAGGGTGTCTATGAGTTTGCAGTTTGAAATCCTAAGATGTCTAAGGATTACACTTGTACATGCCTTAGGTGGAAAAGACTGTATCTTTCTTGTGCAATCTCCGTTTATCTTGTCATTCAAGATATTTGTTCAACCCATGACTTTCTCAACTCAGAATTTAAGGATTCTCTGATCCTTTATTCATTTGACTCACTTGACACTTGTTTCATATGTCATTTGACAAAGGATGACTTCATAAGGAATCATCACTAGATCGTTTGGGACTTATGTAGTGTTCTTCGATTATTTCGAAGTTGGTGAGGCTTTCACCTTGTGAAAATCTCAATACTACTATTTGAGTGATTGTTTCTATGAAACCCTTAAGCTGCTTCATGTAGAGTTCATCATCTAATTTCTAAAATTTCAAATTGGAAGGTGGTCTATACATCATCTTGATACAATTTCAAGATTAAGCTTGTTATCAGAGCCAAAGTTCAGAGTTAAAACGCACAACGGACAACCTTCCATTGTATTACCCCTTAGCCACTAAGTATTTTAGGTTCTACATGCCCCCAACATATTTGAGAACCTACTTGTTCCCAATCGCCTCGGTGACAAATTATCCAAACACGCATTTAGCTTAAAAAGAAACCAAATCCTCCTACATGACACTTTGCAATTCATCTTAGCAAGTCCTTCTAGTCTCTTTCAGACACTTATATGTAGTTATCATCACATTCTAAATGATGAAGAGAGCATTCAATCCATTAGGGAATCTATCCCTTATAGTCATTCGCTAGATGACAATTTGCTCCGAGGTGGATTTTATAGGATTCTTTTCCTATGTATGAGTGAGGTAATTCTCTCGTAACTTACCTCTTACCTCTTTCATTGTGAAAATGGTCTCAATCCTCCCACTCGAATCAGTAAACTTAGGAACACTTGGTTATTCCTTGTCACTTGTGAATCTCTTAAAGAGATTTATTGTGATTAATGCTCATTTCTTGCTAGGAAATCTGGGTTTTATGAACGTTGTATCCCACGGTTTTTTCTTAGTCACTGAACCGCCATCATTTTCACTAATGAAAACGTGTCATGTCAAATTCTCATGTCATCTCACAAAGAGATACCTTTTATACCTTGGCCCTAATCTTCCTTACTTATAGGAAGAATTATGAATATAAAGTTGATGACCCTTATGGTCTTAACGAGCTTGGCCTTGGTCTAAGGCCCATCCACGATTCATAGGGTAAGGTTGTGGCTGACATAGAGGGCATTTGGTTAAGTGTGAATATAATAGCTATGAGTCCACCTACCAACATATAGCTGATAGCCTCATTGATGCCATTATGTTCATAACCAAATCAAGGAGAGGTCTATCTCTCCATTTCAACAACTCTATTATGTTGAAGGGTTTTAGGTATTGATAGTTGCCTAACAATGCCTTTCTTGTACACAAAACTGTTTGAACTAATCACGTGGGTGTCCTAAAACCTTGTTAGTTCGAAAGGTCTTATTCTTTCAGTTTACTGATTCCTGACTAGTTCAGCCATTATTTAACAGCCTCACACTTGCTAAAAATCAAGTAAACATTACTGTATTTCGAGTAAACTTCCACAACGTTAACGAAACACCAAGCTTTGTGTCTTGCCCTCTCATTCACTGGTTCACTAAGGTCATATTTTGCCAATTGTAGTGGATTTTCTCAACAAAAAAAAATATTTCTTTGTCTTTCTTGCCAGGTAGAATAAGTTCTCAACTTATTCATAAGGGTATTAACTCTTTAGCACACATTTAGTAAATACCCTTTTGCTAGTTTGATCATTCCCTTTGATCAATGTGTACATGTGGTAAGAAATTGAATCTTTTATCCCTAGAAAAGAAAGATTAAAATCCAACAAAGGATTTAAGAATCATAGTCCCATCGATCCTTAACTAAAGAGATAGCAAAGATGTGATTTGTCAGTTGCAATTGCATGGAGTGAATCAGGGTGGTTTATCAGTGCAGAGTTAACGTGCAAGTTCTAATCCCTTGATTCTATCTCTTTGTTGCTTTGCATTTGACATGAAGCCATATGCTTCTCTGAAATATCCACAACTCATGTGGATTGCTACTTTTACAACCCTTAAGGATTATGAATGTAGCTTTTCATCTTTGTAAAAATCATTTGACCTCTTCTAGATCAAGTTTACCTCATAGGTTTCTTGCCCTTAGGTATGGAAGATGAATCCTCCCACTCTTTAGCTAAGTCTGTCTGACTTATGGATCTTAAATCCTTCAGTCTTTCACACTCAAGTTCAATGTGGCAAATCACATTGCTGAAGGTTATAATATGCATATCAGAGGTAATCATTACTTTCGTATACGCCCACTCACTGGAAGACGTGGCTCACTCCCACTCACTGGGAGACATAGCTTCCTCCCACTCACTGGAAGATGTCTTATCACAACATACACTTATTGTCTGTTAGAAAGAACTTGGCATTTAGTTTGTCTCAACTTCTTAGTTTGACATCTGCCTCAAGTGTTGCCTAAACAACATGTTAGGACTTAGTACACTATATTAAAACTTAACTTAGTTTTAACTTTATGGAAAAAGATCACCTATTTCACTATCTTCCAACACTAGCCAATTCGGTTAATCGGTTTTCGGTTCGATTATTAGAATTAGCTTAATTCGGTTTTTATGAAAAACCGAACCAAAAAACCTAATGCTCACATCTAATATTGACTCTCATGCCAATCATGCTAGTTAGCTCATCACCCTTTTAACCATAGTTTTCCTTGAACACATTCCCCTTTGGATTTCTAGACGTATTCCAGAAACCCCCACTCAATCAAAAGCAGTTATATCAACAAGATAATAACACAATTTCATCTAATCAGCATGAATGTTCAAGGAAATAGGAAGAGAACATACTTAATTCAATTCCAAAAAAACAGAGAATTTAATCATAAATTCAATGAAAAAACAAGAACATTCAAAAGTTTAAGCCTCATATTGTTGTCTCTTAACTAGGTTCTCTTTCTCATAGGCCCTTCTGACCATATTAACTCATGTAGCATCTAGCTACAATGTCCAGCTCCTCTTTTGCCATGTTTACATCCACTTACTTGGATATAATTGCAGCATACCTCCCACTTGATGAGATGATTCTAACATCTATATCTGTCTTATCCTTTATCACAACATTTAGGATAAAGGATTGACTTTTAGAAGTCATTGCTTCAATCCAAGTGGATCAATATGGTTAGACGCATGGGAAGACTTATTATTATTATGCAATAATTATTGAATAATTTTAAGTTGCTGCAATTTTTCAGGTTTTTATCTCTAAGAGTTTGAGTCAAGGTTGGATAGGATTTTATATTCAAAAACTCATTTGAATAATCCCTTACTTTTAAAGAATCTTGCAGCATTAACCTTATGTTGTAGCTGAAATACTCTCAATAAGTAAGTCAACCTATCTCAAAAATAATAGAATATACAAAGACTCAATTTCAATATTTTTGGGAATCTCTAGGTGCATACAAGCACTTTTTTGACTCAAAACATATCCAAACGTGCGTCAAATATATGTAAATTATATATCAAATTGAAGCTCTCAAATTTAGGGATTTTTAGAAACCAACCGTGTCTCAATCAAAGGTCCCATGCGCCGTCACACGCCCCTAGAAGGCCTCTGGATCAAAAAATCCTAAAAAATTGAAAAATTCCAACAAACGCCACTCTCGTCGGTGACGCAGGACCTCCACGCTCCGCCTTGCGATCGTCAGTCGGCGACACGTGCCGGCACAAATGACTCCACTCACTGTCCTCTCTTCGATGGTGCTTGCCACATGTCAAACGGAGGTCCTTGTGGGTCCCATGCGCCACTTGTCAATTTCTGATTTTTTTTTCTAGTGCTGACCGTTGACCAGTCAACTTTGACCGTTGACCAGTTAACGTTGATTGGTCAACCTTAACCCGTCACTGCTGACATGTCGATAACGTGGCACTGACGTGTCTCGGTCGACATGGCTGGTCAACAGATGACGTGGCCTTCGTTGACCGATGCTGACTCACTTGACGCTGCCATGGCAACCTCTCATTGGCGCCACGTGGGTTGAGGTTAACCAATGATGTGGCAGTTGACTGCCACATCATCATTTTCAACCTTCACCGGGTCCACCCGACCCGGTTGGAGCTCCGGTGGGTCATCGCGACCTACCAACTTCGGGAGGCCATATCTCCCTCATTTTAGCTCCGTTTTTCGCGTTCTTGGTGTCGTTCGAATCGTAGTTCAACGAACTACGAATTCATGGCATTTATTTGATCTTAAAACCTTTGTTTTATTGATCAAATTGTGAGTGAAGTGGCGGTGGCAACTAACGACTCGCGAACTTCTTTCCTTTGTTTCTCCCTCATCCGAACTCCGTTTGACACGTTTTAAGCATCTTTGGAATCATCTCTTTGAGATCTACACATCCATGGCCTTACTTTGGGCAAAAACACTTAGTTTTAAACACCCAATTTTTTCTCGACGTTGATGGCGCTATGTAATCCGACCTGGATGGTGTTCTATGCGTTTCAAAAGCTTCTCTACCTTTTGAGAGTTAAAGTCTTTTGTTTTTGGTTCCACATAGGTTCCAAAAACTCAACTCTAATCAAATCGAAGATATGAAGAGGAGAAGAAGAAGAAAATTTGTGCCATAAAAATATATATACACATGCGCATATATATATAATAGTCAGAGGAGCAAAGAATCTTCGACTAGCACGCATTCAACATATATTCATAACACCCAGCGAAATATATATTATGTCTGGAGCTTTAAAATATGGAGAAGCAATATATATATATATATATTCATGTTTTTGGTTCCATACAGACACGCATATATATACATATGGAGGCAAAGACATACGCATATGAAATTGTATTACGTGAATAAGCATGTTTGGAACCATATACACAAACACGCATACAAAATTGCATATTCATATGGCATAAAAGAAAAATCATACCCAGAATTATGATTTTACGCAGCGGAAAAAAATAAGGGCCCGTTTGGTTCGATCCCATTACATCCTACGATGCAGTGCAATGCGATGCAATGGTAATGCAATGCAATATTAATTACAAGGGTAGTGTTTGGTTTGATTTTTAAGCAACATGCAATGAGTTAATATTTTAACAATTATTTAAAATTAATATATTACACAAAGTCTATTTTACCCCTTAATATAATCTTTGTAGAAAAAATAGTGACAAGCCGGCGACGGTAGGAATGGAGGAGGAGGAGGTGGTGGCGGTGGCGATGGGTGGTGGGCTGGCGGCGGCGAGGGTGGAGGAGGTGGTGGTGGGCGGTGGGGGTGAGGGTGGTGGCGGAGGAGGAGGTTGTGGTGGCGGTGGGTGGCGGGGTGGAAGAGTTGGTGGTAGGCGATGGGGCGATGGCGGCAGAGGAGGTGGCGGTGGCGGGGGGTGGCGGGGGTGGAGGAGGTGGTGTTGGGCGGTGGGCCGGTGGCTGCGCGGGGGTGAGGATGGCGGCGAAGGAGGAGGTGGTGGCGGCGGTGAGTGGCGAGGTGGAAGAGGTGGTGGTAGGCGGTGGGGCGATGGCGGCAGAGGAGGTGGCGGGGGTGAGGGTGGCGGAGGAGGAGGTGGCGACGGTGGCGGTGGGCGGTGGGCCGATGGCTGGGTCGGGGGTGGTGGCGGCGGTGGCGGGTGGAGGTGACGGTTGTGGAAGAGGTAGTGGCGGCGGCAGAGGGTGGAGGTGACGGCGGTGGAAGAGGAAGAGGTTGTGGCAGTGGCAGTTGTGAAGTGATGTGGCAAGTGAAATAAGATAAGTGAAACAAAGATAAGGGAAACTAAAGGGTAAATTGGACTTTTTAGACCATGCAATAGGATGGTAATGAAGATTCATAGGGGGGAGGTATAAATGAGGATTACCAATTTTTTGGTAATCATCATTACCATGGTAAACCCTATTACCATGCTAAAGAGCAACCAAACACTCTTCTCTTGGTAATGCAATCATGATTACCATTGCAGGCATGCAATGGGGTTGAACCAAACGGGCTCTAAGCATAATGAAACATAAAAGTATTCACATAGAATAATCACAGCCACATGATCAACAGGCTCTGATGCCAATGTAAGAAAAATATAACTAAAAGGAGATTTGGCGTACCGGGGAGAATCCATGTTCGGATCCGGGTCAAAGCTCCAATGCTCCATACTTGTGCCCACACAATTATTAGACTACTATAGTCTAATTGTGATTTGCACAACAGATCACCAGAACCAGAAAGATGATAGGAGAGAAGAGAATTGCCAGAAAACTCAATGGCGGGGTGAATTGCAATTTAGGAGGCACACCCTATATATAGTGGTTTATGGATGCCACTAATTAGGAAATGTGTGCACTCCTTCTTGCCCTCCAAGACAACAATTAATTGATTCTCAATTAATTTCCTAATTATGGTGATTTGTTCCTCATTTAACAAATTCATAATTATTGCTAAATTATTCCCCAATCTGTAATTAATGCTGATTTTATTCTTATTTGATTAGGCTACTTATATCCTAATCAAATAGTCCAGCCCATCAAAGGCAGACTTGGACCCGAAGTCCAACAGTTGGTGTTGCCACTTATGAGCTTCATTCGAGTTTCAAGTTAGGCTCTCGCAGCTTTCTTCACCGGATTCGTTTGTTGAAGAAGAAGGAGAAGAGGTGTACGGCCGGAAATCATGGGTGGCACCCGCAAAATAAAATTAACGGACATTAGTCAGAGTAACTGGAGTTGGTATTCTTACAATGTTTATATGTACTTTTGCAACTTAAAAAGTTGCATAATGCTAGATACTTTTTACCTATAACTTTATTAGTAAATTTATCTCTTTATCTTTTTATAAAAGGCAATTGAAAATTTTATAGATTGTGGTGTTATTAGGTTGATAATTGAAATTTTTATAAATTTATTTTTTTATATATTATTATATATGCATATAATCATTTTTATTAAAATTTTAATTAATTATTATTTTAATTATGATGACCTACTTGTGGACTTCTAAGTTTTAAAACATTGGCCGGGTGAGACGGAGAACATCAAAGTCATCAACCATCAACAAGCAACCTAGCTATTAAATCAATTTTTCCACTTTTTTTCTTCAGTTCTTTTTTAAAAGTTAATCCAGATAATGTATTATACTTTAATGTTTAATATATATATATATATATATATACACACACACACATAATCTAATAAAAGGAAGGATGAAAGTGGGAAAATGAAAAAGGAAGTGATTTGACCTACCAGGTAAGGAAAGCCACGTGATGATGTCTTTCTGATTGATCCCTTGTGTCTTCTTACTGGTTTGGCTCGCACTTCGTTACAGATTATAGTCCACCATCAACCCATTCTACTACTTTTTAACTTATTATTATCCGCCCCGCCTGTATGCGTTTATGCCTCTCAAATGCATGCTTATTCTTTTTCTATATAAATATAATAATATTAATAACTCTTTCTTATTAATCTTGCTAAAATCACCCATGTTTGGAAACTGGAACAGAACGGCTGGTTTGGATCGGAAATCGATCAACTGGTGATCTGACCGGTTTGGTCTTGTATTTAACCTCAGTTTGATCGTTTTTTATGCGGTTTGACGGTTTTTGTGCGGTTTGACCTGGTTTTTTATTTTATTTTTTTAATATTTTATTTTGAATTTCATATAAATAACCCTGAAATTTTCACTTTTTCACTGGTCTAGCTCCAATTTAGTCTAAATTTAACTCCAACCTGACTCACTGACCCTTGACCCAGTATCTCAACCGGTTCAAATTTTAGAACCTTAAAAATCAGAAACAACATATCAGGTATTATTAGACTTCACAAACATTATTACCATTCTCTCTTTCTCTGCCCCCAATCACCACCTTATTTTTCTTCATCTTTTTTCGGAGCACAAGAGTTTCTTTGGCCTAAGAATAAAGAGAAGGAGGACTAAATTAATCCAAAGTAGCAACTGCTCTGAATCTAGGGTACTGTATACCAAGTCAAAACTATTTGTATTTTAAATATCACTTTTGATGAACTCTCTTTCGTTTTTGAATCTCTATTATGGCTTCCTCTGCTAAAATAGACCGCATGTGAACTATATATTTCTCTTTTTTGCTGCAGATTTCAAAGCTTCCAAGGCTTTGTGAGTTTGTCTCCGTGAAGTTCATTTGGAGTCTGAGTACTATATTTTAATTCCTACCAAAAGGTTTAAATATTTTTATGTGTATTATATATCTATCAAATCATATTCCTTCTGCTAGACTGGAAGCCTTTTTATACCATTAATGGGAAGACATGCATGAAAGATCTTTACTTTTTCCGCTTCTTTTCTTGACAATTTTTAATTCTTTTTTTTTTTTTTTAGATTTGTTTTTGTGTTTTTATATATATACATATAGATTAGATTGGAATCTAAGGGCCCATTTGGTACGCAGAAGTTGTGGAAAGAAAAGGAAACATGAGTAAGTTCCCTCATTTTGTACACAATTCTAGCTCAATCTTTTTAGGAAATCAAATTCCTGAGCCCACCCCGGGGCCACCAATATTACTTTAAAGGTGGGAAGATGAGAGATCCCACCAATTAAGTTCCTTCACTGGAGGAAGATCCAAAAGACAAATATGTCCCTGAAAAATTTAAATTAAAAAGCAGGAAATTCGAATTTGTTACAGAATTTGCTTATCATATTTGAATTTTCTTAGCAAATTCAAATGTGATTAACAAATTTTAGGAATCCCGCCTTTTAATTTTAATTTTTTAGGATTCCCGCCTTGCAAATTCAAATTTTATAAATAAATTCGAATTTTGTTAATAAATTTGAATTTCATTCTATAGAAAAATAATTTCAATTTCATTAATAAATAGAATAATGTTTCATTAATAATTTCAATTCCGTTTGTGAAAGTGATCTGGAAGAGAATGACATAAAGAGAAGCAACTTGGGAAGCGGAAGTGGATATGCGTAGACGTTATCCGGAGTTTATGGCTCAAGTTGTGTAACAAATTTCGAGGACGAAATTTATTGTACGGGGGGAGAATTGTAATATCCCAAAATGAATTCAAGAGCTGAATGTACAGAATAGATGATGGAATTAATGACAAAATTACTTCTGGAATTTTTGTTATGACTTTAGTTCTAATTAACTTGAGATAACTATTTAGTCTTTTCGCCTAAAGTCAAAAAAAATGACTAAAGGACTAATTTGAACATGAGAAGAGGGGGAAAATGGCTTATGGAAGAGAAATATGAGCAGAATATTTATTTTTCCATAATATGAGACACATGGAAGCATTTTTGGCCAAACACAAAAAGGGGAAGTCAACAAGTCTAATTAGTATATGCTAATTCAACATTAAACTATATTATTCAAGGAGATATTATAAAATCATTTTTTCCTCTTCAAAGAACCATAATCTCGTGTAGGGTATGAGACAAAGCAAGAGGGAATGATGCTTGACTCAAAATGAAAGCAATTCTAGCCAAGTAAAATAAAGAGTTTAAAAGTCAATAATTGTGGCTTGACTTTAAGGAAGCAAGAAGGGAGCATGTTGGTCAACATCTCTTCTCCCTTTTTCTTGAGGTTTCCATCCAAGACAAAGAGGCAAGAGAAATGAAGCTTTTGATCAATGTAATCACTTTCTTTGAGTCAAACATTTCGGCCAAAACAAAGGCATATCACAAGAAAGAAAGAGAAAAGATGAAGCAAAGGATTATTGATACATATCTCTTGCAATTAAAGTGCTCTCTCTCTCTCTCTCTCTCTCACACATGTGCTCAACCGACTTAAGCTCTACAATAATTCTTGAATATTTAATTAAAAACATTCTCTCATCTTATTCATTCATTTCAAGTCGGCCAAGTGCAAAAGAAAAGGAAAGAGAAAGGGCAAGACCGAAAGTAAGAGCCAAGGGGAACAAGAAGGAAAGGTAAGCTATTTACACCTTCAAGATCCCATTTTTAGCTCTAAAGACCTTCATGAAACTTGTTCCTCTCTTCCTTAGCTTCATTTCTATGGTTTTTTTTTTAAAGAAGAGGAGTTTTCAGCCACCTTACAAGAACAAAAGTTGAGGAATCAAGAAAAGAACACAAGAAGAAGCAAGAGGTGAGTAAGAGCATTATGTTGATGTATATGATGCTTTAATTGGCTGAGTTGTGGTGGGCTATTGTGACAGCCCTAATTTCGTTTTTTAGGGTATATTAGGGATCATGAAGCTTTCATCCTATGTATGTGCTTATATGTTGGTTTGGAGGCAAATGAGCTAAGCTTAGTGATTAGATAGTGAAGTGGTTGTTTGTTGTGAAATACCCTAAAATTCTGCCAAAACAGGACATGGGGAGTGAGTGGGAATTTGTTCATTTTGATGTTACCATTGTGTTCTACATGAAAAATTATGTGGGAATAGGTTTGGTTGTTGATTTTGAAGCCATTGAACACATTGGTTGAAAATTGGAAAAACTGTCAAGTGTAACTCTGTGCAGGGCAGTCAGTTTGTAGGGACATTTTGAATGGGCAATTGGTGTCTAAAAATTCTGAAAATTTCCAGTATTAAATTTCACATTCCAAGCTTCAAAATGGACATATAATTTGTGTCATTTCGTTTTTTGATTTGGGAGTTCTGGTTGCCCAAAGTTTGATGTCGAAACTTGACCTAATTCTGGAGCACTGGAATGTTGTGTAATTATGAAATTGTGAGGTGATTTCTGGTAATGATTCATATTTTTCCTATGAAGAGGACTTCAAGAGCTTTCAATAGGATTTGGGATCACCTCATTCTGATTTTTCTAGAATTAGTTATGATTTTTCAAAGATATTGGAAAATTCTGGCAGATTGGTCACCTATGCGAAAATTGAAGATTTTATGGCATAATGTAATATTGTGGAACTTTGAGGTTAGAAATTAGCCTTTTAGGTTAATTGACCATTTTAGCTCCTTAGTTGACTTGATTAAATGACCATAGTGATAATTAACTTATGTATTATGAGTTATTAAAGAATTGGAATAGGTAATAATTCGTCGTCCTTAATTTTGGTTTATATGATTCGGTAATTTCCTTGCTCGTGATCCACCTGCGCCAAAGCACAATCGGAAAGAATAAGGTAGTGACTTTTTCTTTTATACCATATGTGTGCATTGTATGTGTGTTATATCATTGATTTGTGATGAATTCGTATGCTGCGACATTTGTGGATATGTGTAAGCAACGTCATACCAATAGTCCCTGAGTCGCTAATAACGGTTCGGGTAAGGACTGCGAGCCTTCCCGACGGTAAAAGGGGATGAGGATGGGGTGTGATATGTGTGATTATGTGAAAAGCCAAAAGGCTATTTGTGAAGGCCGATGGGTCAATTGTGAAAGTCAGATGGCTATATGAGCTATAAGGCTATGTGTATGCACTGCCACGCCAATAGTCCCTGAGTCGCTAACAACAGTTCGGGTTAGGACAGTGTGCCTTCCCGGCTAAAAGGGGATGAGGATGGAGTGTGATTCGTGCTGCTGCTGCTGCTGTATGATGATTTGCTTACATGCTATGTGTTTAGGTGTGGTATGAATAATTTGCTACTACTGAGATTCTTTTGAATCTCACTATTTCCTATGACTAACCTTTCAGATAGGGCAAGTGGCTCCAGAGAAAAGCGGATAACCAAGAGCGGATAGGACTTCTTAGAGATATTTGACTTGGAACTGTTGGTTATCTATTTTGAGAACAAGATTACTGTGTATATTTTGGGTTGTGAATACTGCTTTGGTTATGTAATCCCCATTTTTGGGAAAAATGATACACCCAATATATATATGTAACCCGGGGACTTGCCGGGATTTTAGTTGTGCGCTCTGATATTTATAAATATGATTAACCTGTGCAAGTAATTATATTCGAAACTGAATGTGGGACCAAATTACTAGTATTTTCAACTGTTTTGTAAATACCCTATCTAGAAGATAGGAGATTGTAAATGTTGTTTTATAATTATTGGTCTCTATTTCACTTTAATTTCATAATCCGGATGTAATTATGGTGAGGGGGTTACATTTTGGTATCAAAGATGTAGTTCCTGGCAAGGGTAGAGTTGCTAGGATAATTCTCTTAGGCTTGATTATAGTGATAGAAGATGAATCTTATTGGTTTGTTGTGTATACACATATGTGCTATGTGATGTGGGTATATATATGAAACTTGTGGACTATGTGTATACATTATTTGTGGAACTGATGTAGTGAATGATTTGTAGAATGAAAAAGACAAAGGGTCGTCCCAAAGTTCAACAAGTGGACCCAGAGGTGGAGATAGTTAATGACAATCCACCAGATCTAATACAAGAATTAATGGGTTTGATAAAGGATCAGCGGGACATGATCAATGAGCTGAAAGAAGAGCTCCGAATTGAAAAAGGCAAAAATAGAGCCGATCAGGGTCTATCTACTGAGGAGGAGACCCAAGAAGAGACTTATCACGGGGAAACAGCTGAAGGGTCAGTAAGACCGCTAGAATCCCCACCTCATGCCATTCCGAATCAAGAGCCACATGGGGTTCCAGTTAGAGAGGAAAGGGATCTTCAGTTCTGGGTTTCAAGATTCTGCAAACATCTGCCTCCGCTATTCAGAGGTAGATTTGATCCCCAGGCAGCCGAAGACTGGTTGAATCGGCTGGAGAAGATATTTGAAGTTCTTGAGTGCCCTTCCGAGGTAAAAGCTCGATTGGTAGTGTATAAGTTAGAAGGTGATGCAGACCGCTAGTGGAGAAACATTTCTGTGACGCTGCAGAGTAGAAATGTGCCACTGACCTGGGAGGAGTTCCAACAGCAATTTAACGAGAAGTATTTTCCCAAGTAGGTGCGGCTGGAGAAGGAAATTGAATTCCTCAATATAAAGCAAGGGGACACAGAGACTTTTGATGAATATTTGTCCCATTTTGTACGGTTGTCCCTATATTCCTCCTACCTCCGGTATAAGGATGATGAGGAATGGAGTTCTGATATGCTCATCCGTGGTCTGAGACGAGAGATGAAGAAGCGGCTAGCTACCCACCAATTTATTGTATTCAACAAGGCGGTGAAACAATGCAGAATCACTGAGAATAACTTGAAGGATCTGTATCCGGCCAAAGGTGCTAGTAGCCGCAGTGAACCCAGTAAGCGTAATGTTTCTCAGAAATGGAAAGGCCAAAGACCCTCTTCATTCAAGGGCAGTGATAAGAAGCCCTACCAACCCAGAGATCGTGAACCTCAAAGATTTATGACTGAGTGGAAATGTCCTCACTATAACCAACCGCATTATGGCAAGAATTGTCGGGGTGAAATGATATGTTTTAATTGTAAGCAAGTGGGACATCTTTCTAGAGATTGTCAGCGACCGAAAGCTGAACAGAGACCAAGGACTCAAGGCAGGGTATTTGCAATGACTCACGAAGAAGCCCGGAAGTCCCCCGATCTCATTCAAGGTAATATTCTTCTTAACGGTAATGCATTACAAGCATTGTTTGACTCGGGTGCCAGTCATTCCTTTATTGCGTATGATTGCGTGAAGCGCCTGGGTATGCATGTGCATAAATTGCCATTCGATTTGGTTGTGTTAACACTAATGGGTGTTAAAGTTGTAACTACCGAAGCTTGCCTAAATTGTATAGTAACGGTAGAGGGACGTGAATCTGTTATTGATTTGATTTGCTTGCCGCTTTACCAATTGGAAGTCATTCTGGGTTTTGATTGGTTAACGGTAAAAATGTACTACTTGATTGTGGAAACAAGCGGATTGTGTACTCTGCATGTCAAAATGTAGAGAATGTGAATGCTAGATTGAACTTCCTTTCAACAACCGAAGCCGAGAAGTGTTTAAAGAAGGGTTGTCAGGGGTATATGGTGTTCTTCTCTGTGCAAGGGGAGATCAATGAAACTTTGAATAGTATACCTATGGTAAGGGAATTTCCTGAGGTATTTCCAGATGACTTAAACAGGTTACCTCCGGAAAGAGAGGTCCAATTTCCAATTAAAATTGTGCCTGGAACTGGTTCTATATCTAAGGCCCCATATCGTATGGCCCTGAAAGAAATAGCGGAGTTAAAGAAGCAAATTGAAGATTTACTCGAAAAAGAATTCATTAGACCCAGTGTGTCACCTTGGGGAGCTCCAGTTCTATTTGTTAAGAAGAAAGACGGGAGTCTTCGGTTGTGTATTGACTACAGAGAATTGAATAAGATTATGGTTAAGAACAAGTACCCTCTTCCCAGAATTGATGATCTTTTAGATCAACTGTCTGGTTCCTGTGTATTTTTGAAGATTGGTCTAAGGTCGGGGTATCATCAACTGCGAGTAAAGGCAGAAGATGTTCCGAAGAATGCCTTTCAAACTAGGTATGGTCACTATAAGTTCTTGGTAATGCCATTCGGGCTAACCAATGCACCTGCGGTATTCATGGATTACATAAACCGTATCTTTCGACAATATTTTGATCAGTTTGTTGTTGTGTTTATCGACGATATTCTGATATATTCCAAGAGTAGGGAAGAGCATGAGCATCATTTGAGAATTGTACTAAATACATTGCGTGAGAAGCAACTCTATGCCAAACTGAGTAAGTGGGAGTTCTGGCTTCCAGAAGTAAAATTCCTAGGCGATGTTATCTCGCGTGAAGGGGTCTCTGTGGATCCCAATAAAGTAGAAGCAGTACTAGACTAGAAAAGGCCAAAAACTGTTGCTGAGATACGCAATTTTCTGGGTCTTGCTGGTTATTATCGAAGATTCATTCAGAATTTCTCCCGTATTGCCTTGCCAATGACCAAGCTCACGAGGAAGGATCAGCCGTTTGTGTGGGATGAGAAATGTGAAAATTGCTTTGTAGAATTGAAAGAGAGGTTAACTACGGCACCTATATTGATTATACCTTATCCTAGCCTGACTTATGTTGTGTACAGTGATGCGAGTAAGCAGGGATTAGGATGTGTCCTGATGCAGCAGGGACGTGTGGTGGCCTATGCCTCTCGACAGCTCAAACCTCATAAAATGAATTATCCTACACATGATCTGGAGCTTGCGGCCATTGTGTTTGCTTTGAAGATTTGGTGGCACTATCTGTATGGTGTGACGGTAGAACTATACTGAGACCACAAGAGTCTCAAGTAGTAGTATGATCAGAAAGAATTGAATATGAGACAGCGCTGTTGGATGGAGTTGCTTAAGGACTACAACCTGGAAATCAAATATCATCCGGTAAGGCAAACGTAGTCGCGGATGCTCTTAGTCGAAAGACTATGCTTGTGGCAGCTATGATGATACAAGAAGGAAAATTGATAGCAGATTTTCGTGATTGGAATCTATCAAATCAAGTCCTCTGTATGAATTATTTTATTCATTTTATTTAATTTTTAAATTATTTTACTACTAATTATTTAATGTATGAATTGAAGTATAAATTTAGTCTATATATAATTATTAATTTATGTTGAGGGTAAAATGAGTATTTCTCTTTTTTTTCCCAAGTTCTACCCTCAATTTTCTTCATACTAAATAATGCATATTCCCTCAACCAATTTTTCATCATCCACTACTACAAAAAGATTGAAAGGTGGTGCACATTTTGTGGCACTTTTTTAAAGAAGTGCCACAGCTGCCCCCTTTTTTTTTATTTAATTTTTTTTTTTAATTTTTGGGACCAGCTGTGGCGCCTGGTCCACCAGGCGCCACAGCTGGTGGGGACAATTGGCAGGCGCCACAATTGGCCAGCTGTGGCGCCTGGTGGACCAGGCGCCACAACTGGTCATACCCAAGGGTGGCGCCTGCCTTGCCAGGCGCCACAATTGGGTCCTAAAAAAAAAATTAAATAGAAAAAAAAGGGGCAGCTGTGGCACTTCTTTAAAGAAGTGCCACAATTGGCTGAATATGAATTTTCAACTCTCCCGTCAATCAGATTTCCCTCCTTTAACTTTACTTTTTATCTTTTCCCTCCCTTTTTCCTTTTTATTCCCTCTTCCTTAGCTCACGTTAACGCCTCTCCCCCGTAAAAGATATCACTTTCTCTTGCACAACAAAAACACACACTCGTCTTCTTCATTAAATTCTCTTGTCCCTTTTTCCATTTTGTTTCGTCTGTCTCCACTTTTGTTCCTAGTTGTTCCCTTTTCTTCATACTCTCTGTCTCTCTTCCTCTTTTGAACCCCACTCCAGTTGATCCCTACTCCACTCCGCAGCTCACATTTGCTCATCCTCGTCACTCAAGCTAGCGTCACCAACGTAAGAAGAAGATTGTTTCATTCTAGCTTGCTTTGTTTAAATTTTTTTAGTAATCTTTTAATTTACTTAATCAGTTGTTGATGTACTGTGTTCACATATCAAGTTCTTGTATTGTGATATTTTTTATGTTAACTTTGGAGAGTATTAATGTAAGAACATTATTGTTGAGGAAATGACAATAAATATATTGTTGTGTAAGAAAATTATTGTTGGGGAACTTGAATTTTAAATGTGAAAATTATATATATATATATATATAATAGGTTGAAATATAAAATAGAAAGATTGAAAATTTGAGAGATGATAAACATGAAAGCAACTCATTATAAAATAAAGCTTCACAATCAGGAAGCAAAAAAAAGGGCAACAGGAAAGAAAAGAAAAAGAAAACGCAAAAAAAAAAAAAAAAAAAAGGCCTCCTGTGGCGCCTGGTTGGCCAGGCGCCACAGGAGGGTTGCCTCCTGTGGCGCCTGGTTGGTCAGGCGCCACAGGAGGCTATTTAAAAAAAAAAAAAAATTAAATAGCTGTACAGCTATTTTTAGTAGCGTCAAGATATGTGGCACTTCTCTAGCGCTACAGTTAATACAATTATAAGCGCCACAGCTTTAGTTTTTTGTAGTAGTGATCCCTTCCAATCTCCCTTTCCCTTCTTTTTCCTTCTCTAAGTTTCTTTGCCTCCACAAATTTTCCTTGTACCAAACAGGCCCTAACAGAATTTGTCGGGTATATATGTTAAGGAGATATGGGAAGCGGGAAGACAGAGATAAAAAGAATAGAAGAGGCATTTTACCAAAAACAAAAAACAAAAGAATAGAAGAGGCGAATAGCAGGCAAGTGACATTTTCAAAAAGACGAAGTCGAAAAGGCCTTCTGAAGAAAGCCTACGAGCTATCGGCGCTATGTGGGTGGCGCCCAAGTAGCTGTAATAGTCTTTGCAAAAAATGGCGCTCTCTATCACTTCTTCATTTCTGAGTACGTTCTAGCTCCTTCCAATATGCGGCACTGTACCTTTTGTTATTAAATGCTTTTGCTTTGCACGTCAAGTAAGTAACCAATTTTGGTATTAAAAAAAGAGTAGGTAATCAATTTGAGTTTGGCATTATGTGGTGTGCGTTCTTAATTAGGGATAGACTTGATTGATTTATTGTAATGGTCGTTATATGGTACGTTCATCTTTATCTTTGCCTCGCAATTCGAATATATTATCATGATTCGTCTTCTCAAGTTTTGCTATATAGATACCTCTAAAGATTTGGTCAGTTTATCATCCAATATTCATAATGATTTTGTACTTGGGGGATGAATTATCCTAAAATCAATAAAGGGAGAATTACTAATAAATACTTTTTTGATAAATTAATTGCTAAATGCTACCATGAAAGATGGTTTGCATAAAATGAAAGATGATTTATACAAAACGGAAGATCGTTTGCACATTTATACGGAAGATTTTTATACATATGGAAGATGGTTTGTACAACACGGAAGATCGCTTACACACTTGGTAGCAATCAGCAATTAATTTGCTCCCAAGGTATTTTTGGACAATTCTCCCATCAATAAAATGTGATCTTTTTTTTTTTCCTCTCTGATTTATATATAGATATAAGTGTATTATTATTATTATTGAAACATATTCATCTAGCTAATATGCAATGATAAATACTACTCCCTTGTTTCCTTACATATTTACCTAACTTGATTAGATTAAAGGAAATTAGTTAATATGAAATGTATTTTCTAAAACATCTTCCTTAATTACCTCATTCACTCTTCTCCTTGAATATTGTTGATGAAGCATCAATAATAGGGGTAAATTAAGAAAAGATTGACAAATGTAAAAACTATGTCTTATATTTAGGATTAAGATCAACTTTTCAAATATTTTTTATTTTAAGGACTAGAGGGAGTAGAATATGGTTCATATGAAGACTTGTCACTAAATTAATTGTTACTCCCTCCGATCCTTGATATAAGATATATTTGAGAGTTGATCTTGATCATAAATATGAGACATAATTAGACTATGATTTGTATGAAGACTTGTCACTAAATGAATTGTTACTCCCTTAAGTCTTTGATATAAGACATATTTAAAAAGTTAATCTTGGTCCTAAATATAAGACATAGTATTCATATTTTTCAATATTTTCCTATTTTACCTTTCTTGATGCTCCCTCAACAATAACGAAAAAGGAGAGGGAATAATGGGAATTAAGAAAGATTACTATGGTGCTTTAGAAAATATATGTCATGTTAACTAACTTAACCAACTTTCTTAATCTAATAAAATTAGATAAATATGCCTTATATTAAGGACTGAAGGAGTAATTGCTAAATATTATATAATTACACACTTTAATCTATATCAAGGTAAATAAAAGAGTTATAAAACTAAATTATACAAATAAAGTTAGAACTTTAAGGACCTACCAACACGTGAAAGGTTGATGTTATGATCAAGGTTTTGAAACTTGGATCGGCTACTGAACCAATTAGGGTACTGGGTTAAGGTTCATTAGGTCAGATCAAAGTCAAACCGGAGCTAACCTGAGGCCAAACCAATGAAAAATTGAAGATTTCAGTATTATTAATATGAAATTCTGAAGAAAATAAAAAAAATTGATTTTTGAAAGGAAAAGAAATAGTGAATGGGGTTGATGCCCTGACTGGACCAGTTTATCGACCGGTTCGCCAGTTTTTGGGTTGAATCAGCTGGTCCAGTTCAGATTTCAAAACTCTTGTTATAATTTCTCTTAGCATTTTTATGAAACTAATAATAATTATGTTTTCTTACTTGCTCTCGCTGCCATTGATGATCCATTATGGTTTTAGTCTATCTAGCCATGAGAGTTAGCATCTTCCTCCAAAAAAAAAATCTATAATTCCTAACGTAATTGATCCAGAGACAGAAAATTAACAATAACATAAGTGTTTGATTCATGAGGTTAATACATTGTATCAGAAATTGGTTTTGGTAGCGCCTATCATTTTTTTAGGGCAAAGGTATAATTCTTCTCATAAATATTTTCCCGAGGAACTACTAGCAAAGTAAATATTTTTTGGATGTAAAAGTACCCATCAATATTAAAAAGTAGCCCAATAATATTTTTTCCGGTAATTTGGTGAATGTTGACCGTGAGTTTAACCATTTATGCTAACGCATGTGGTGAGTTAGTGAAAATGGTTTGAAATAGTTCACCGGTGACGCTGCCATTTACAATGAAAATTGAAAGGGTTTTTAAAAAATAACTGAAAATACCACCAAAAAGTTGGATCAGTTGGTAAAGGCACTCATTCAGCTTAACCAAGGTCTTGAATTCGAGCTTGAGAATACCGCAGTGTTAAGCCTCTCCCCGATCCAAATTAATCAAAGATTGAGATACCGGAAGCTCACGCAAAAAATAAAAAAACAAAGAAAATTTTGGGTTATGGCGATGAGTTTTGCTTCGCACAGTAGAGTCAACGGAGCCACCATTGAAGAGCTGCTAGTTGGAGTGGAGGAGGCCCTTTTTCTGAAGAAGGTTCTTTTGTGTCTCTAAACTCTGATCCAACCCCAATTTTGGTTTTTGACTTATTTTTCTTCTTCCTCGACCACGGTCACCATGTCTGGTTTGGTAGTTGTCAAAACACCATCGAACGCGGCTCCACTTCGAATCTTAGTTTTGGAAGCTCAAACCCCTCACCAGATCAAAATGCTGCCGGATGCGGCTCCCCTTCACCTTCCCGGGCCAAACTCCGCCTGATCGAAAGAAGTTACCTAATTCCCCTAACCTAGCTCTTTTTGAGGCTTCCCTTGAAAACCTTGATCTCGGTCCCTTCCTTCTCAAGCTCATTCGAGATATCATCGCCATGAGTTTGCACGTCCTTGATGCTTTATACTATAGTTTAGGCAAGTTCGAGGTGGCCGTGCCAGTGCTGGAGTGGGCGATTCAAGTTGTCCATCAAGTTTTGGTCATGGGTGTTCGAGTGTCACTCCCAATTTCTGGTCGTGAGAGTTCAAAAAATGTACGACTAGACGACCAACACTGAAGAATTAAATTGAACCAGGATATGACATCAGTTCAGCTTCATGCTTAAAATCGAAAGCTTCGACAAATGAATCTAACTAAAAGGAAGCTAAGCAAAAGGAATAAGTAGCTGGTTTTGAGGAAACAGTAGAACACTAGAAGCTTAGAACCCTGATTGGAGAAACAAAGAATCCGCAATGTTCAAGACATACGTACTAGATCTTAGCGGTTTCATGGGGAAAGAGATTGAAGTTGAGAACTAACCTGTTGACAACAAGAAAACCCAGGAAGAAGCTGGCAATGCAGAAGCAAGAAACCAATCTCGTCTAGAAGCCATTGCTGACCTTGTGTTGTTGTCTGCTCAATCTCGTCGAGAAGCCATCGTCGACCTTCAATTAGAGCATCGATGTGGGAAGGAGAAGAAGAATAGTGGATGATAGCTGGACCCTAGGTGTTGTCTTTCCATTGGTCAAATGTGAAGTGAGGTGCCACATGATTGACACCTAGACAATTGATGGGGCCCATATAAAAAAGCAACACCCATTAAACATATTTTATGGAATTAGCATTTTTGCCGGGTTTAAAAAAAGTTAATAGATAATTTTACACCCAAATAATATTTATGATGTTGGTAGCTCTTTTGAAAATGTTTATGTGTAGAATTGAATCTTCGTCCTTTTTTTTTTTAATTAAAGGTAATGCTTTTCTTACTACTATTAAAGGAAAATGTATTGTTTCTACCCTTTTAGGGTTTGTTTGGTTGGAAGTACTATGTAATTTGAAAAAGGGAATTAGAGGGATGGCGATGGAGACCAAGGGAGGAAATATGTTTAAAAAAAAAAGGCACAAATTAGGTCCAAAAATAGGGAAAACATATGTATCATATAGCAAATAAAGACACTATAATACTCATTTTGATTCTAAATATAGCGTTTAGATAACTAATATAGATGTTAAAAAAATTATTTAAATTAGTTATTTGTAAAAAATTATGTGTTGGTTTTCTTAAAGTATCCATTTTCATAATTTGTATTAGAAACTGCTTTCTCGATAAAAAAAACTCCTCAATATGTGTATTCATTAGAGAGTTTAAAAGAAATATCAATTTAAGGGTCTGTTTGTTTGCCAGGAGGGAAAGGGAGGGGAAGAAAAATTTTTATAAGTTGGATTTAAAAAACAGTCAGAGAGGCAGGGTTATAAAATTTTAGTAAAGATAAAATGTAAAATAAAAGAATAAGAAAAATTAATTAAAAACTTTTAACCCCACTTCTCTAATTTTTTTTTTAAAATCTAACTCATAAAAATTTCCCCTCTCCTCCTTTCCCCTCCAAATCACTCATACCAAATAGCCCTTAAGAAATTGTATGTCCCAAAAAAGAAAGAAAGGAAACAACCCCTAAGAAACAAAGTGGATTGAGGTTTTGCATTGAAGACCAAAGCAAACCCCTCTATTAGTTCTTACATTTAGGATCAAAAAAAGTATATGTTGTTAAAAAGATAACACTCCTCCGGTTCTTAATATAAGACATATTTGAGGAGCTGATCTTAAATCTAAATATAGGATATATAGTTGTTATATTTGTCAATCTTTTCTTAATTTATCTTTATTGATATTCCCTCATATAAAAATCAAGGAGGAGGGGGAAGGAAGGGATTAAAGAAGATGACTATGGTGTTTTAGAAAATACATGTTATATTAATTAACTTAACTAACTTATTTAATCTGATCAAATTAGGTAAAATATGTCTTATAGTAAGGACTGGAGGGAATATAATACATTCCCTTTTGTCCTTAATATAGAAATTTGATAACTAATTTGCAGACATAAAAAAAATTAGTTTAGTTATTTATAAAAGATGTTGTTGGTTCCCCTAAAATACTAGTTTTGTCATTTATATTGAAAACTACCTCTTGATGGAATTCTTATAATATGTATAGTTTAGAAAAGAATTATAAAAATGAGAGGCAAGGTTAGACTAGACTAACTGATCCTAAAGATCAGACCAAGGTTTTGATTGACTCAAGCAACCATCTTAATCTATAATAGTATCAAGGTACACACACAACTTTATTACTAAATCCAAAAACGTATCATGATGCCTATTGGCTCACATGAATTTCTAATAGAATAAAAAATATTTAATGAATAGAATGAAAAGTATTGTGGAATCTACGCATACTATGAATATTTAATCCATCACGGTTTACCAGTCTGTGTTTCCACTTTAGTTCTTCTCTGTTGTCAACTTTTAATGTGAATTTTGCATTAGTTTATTACTATAATAGCTGCAATTTCTCATCTTGACGATGAAGAATTAACATTATTTTAGCAGGTTAATTTCAGATTTTTTTATATGCAGACTATTCTTGTTGTGTGGAGAATTTGTGTGAGTGTGTGTGATTAGCTTTTTCATCAATTAAGATTTGATTTGAATGCTTCAACACCAGAAACATTATTGACCGATATGTTAAGCATGGCAAAAAATGTTCATGCCAACAAGTTTGAAGAGGAACAACTTATCCAGGTTAAACTTCCTTCTTACAGTTAGAATCTCGAAATGAGAATTATTATTCATTAATACTCTAATGGTCTACGCTAGAAAATATAGACCTTATGTTTTAAAATAAACAAAGATCAAGTAAAGTCAAGTGTATGCATACATAAGGTCTGAAGTCAAACTGTGCAAGCGTGGCAAGGAAGATTGAGCTTCTAGAACTTTCACAAAGGTAGCCTTATTTTGGCCTTTTTATACATGTTTATGCTATCCTACAATTGGTTCTTTCTGATCAAGAAATCTAAGAATCATGAATGAAAAGACTTGTTTAAGTCAGAATTCAACAATATAATAAAACGTTGAAAGCGTGAATTTATATATATATATATATATAGGAAGCTATTGGGACATCATGGCTTAATCAGTTGTTCTTATGAAGAACTTCAAGCAATTGATGTCAGCTCCAGAGCAATTGATAATGCAATATTAAGTTAATGCAAAGACATATAATTAATTAAGAGTAAAAATAAGAAAATATATTAAAATTTTCAAAATACTAGGGTAACTTATGAAAATGATTAGATTATTTAAATATAAGACATAGATTTTATATTTGTCAATATTTTCTTAATTTATCACTATTGATGCTCTCCAATAATAATCAAAGAGGAGAGGAAATGAAGGAATTAAGAAAGATGACTGAAGTGTTTCAGAAAATACATATTATATTAATTAGCTTAACTAACATTCTTAAACTAACTTTCTTAATATAATATAATTAGATACATATACATCTTATATTAAGAAGAGGAGGGAGTAACTTATAAAACCATATTGTCAACCAAAAGAAAAATGATAAAAGTATACCAGGAAGCAGTATTTATTTCCTAGAAGCTAGAAGATGGCATCCAATATTCCAGCTCCAACCATGATCAGACAGAGCAATGTCAACAAACATGAAAATTTGGAAGCCACGTGACGACGTCGTCTTTCCAGTTGATCCCTCGTGTCGTTTTGTTAGAGGTCGGGCCCGCACTTCGGGGCAGTTAATGTCCGCCATTTGCCTTAACTCATCCTCTTTCTTAATTTTGCGATAACAAACATCAAATAGATATTATAAACTTTGCCATTTTCGCAAGTTTAATAATCAATCTCTCTCTCTCTCTCTCTCTAACCTCTCTATCTCCCATCGTCGTCTTTTTTAAAAATTGAAATTTCTGTCGCCTTGGAATAAAGAGCTGAAGAGAACCGAATCTAAAAGTTGAGTTTCCAGCTTCCTCGGTTGAGGCGTACTTTGAAATATTTGTCTTCTTGTAGCAGCAGATTCTAATAAAGCTTCCAGAGCGTTGTAAGTCGGTCTTCTTTATAATATATTCCAGATCTTTGCGTTCAGTTCTTTCAAAATCTCTGAAATCGAAGTTTTTATTTTGAGTTTGGGAGCTAGTGCCATATATAACCAGTCCAAATCCATCTGCTATGATCTTTGTGTCTGTTAGAGCTTGTTTTAAGGTGACTGCTATGATTATTTTCAATTATTTTGGGGCTTAATCTGTTTGCACTATGCATTCTCGAGAAGCAGGCAAAATCTAGTGGGGGCATATGGTAAGAAATAGTAATAATGAAGTTTGGTCCACTCGGTAAATATTAAATATGCATATGCTATGATTATTTTTATTTTCCGCCATTTAGTTAGATTCTCAGCTGTCATTATCTTTTCACAGCAAGGCAGACCCTATGATTTCTTCATTCATTCTAAGTACGTTCTCCTTCATTCTGTACTGCAATCTCTACTTTTACTTATTGTTTGCTTTGCTTGCCCTGTCAAGCAAGTAATACTGATTCCGTTACTATTTATAATAGTGTGACAAGAAAATTTAATGTTTTTTTATACCTCTCATTGATTATATGTATTACATTAATTAAAATGATTGTGATATTCGTATTTATTTTATTTCTATCTTTTACTTATCTTTCATAAATAAAGATATGTTTAAAAAATAAAGTTTATTTTAGACATATTTATTATTTTTAATTAATTTTAACCGTTTTTTTAAATCGTGTAATTCAGTTATTAAACTCTTATAAATAAGATTAGATAAGATTAGAGGGAGTAATCAATTAAGTTGGGCGTTATATGTCATGCTTTCTTAGAGACGACATTTGTCTATTGGGTGTGATTATTTTTAGATAGACTTGTTTATTTATTTCTTGTCTTCCTCTTTGCATGGTACCTTCGTACATATGTCTTTGAAGTTGTGATATCTTTCTAAAGATTTTATCAGATAACTAGGGATCAAGTCGTGTTATTCTTAATCATTTTGTACTTTCTAGGCTGGAACTGGGGTAAGAGAAGGAGGGCTTGCATAGTTGAGTTGTCCAATATTGAATAAATCTGAGTTTTTTCTCTGATTCTAAACAGATTTAATTTGGAAGCCACGTCTTCCACCATAATGAGTAGGACTTGTTGGGCTATAAAAGCTTTCGTACAAGGGTAATGATGAATAAAATAATATTCTCTTGCGAAAATATGTCATGTTTTAAAGCATAATTAACTCTATATATATATATATATATCATTTAATCTAAGTCAAACAGACAAAAGAGTTATAATATTAAATTAAGGAAATAAATTTCAACAACAAATTAAATAGGTATCTCTTGTCTTTAATATAACATGTAGTTGATTTTTTTGGAAAGATTAAGGAAGCTAAATAAATTATTTTAAAGATTTATATTCATCTTTTTTGTACCAAACCAATATATCTAACTTATAAATTAATATATAATAAAAAAATCTAGAAAAAAAATTCATATTTAATCAAATGATACACGACATATTTTATGATTAACAAACTTATTTAGCTTTCTTAATCTTTAAAAAAAAACCAACTAAATCTTATATTAAGGATTAGAGGGAATAATTGTGAGGTGGGCCTTGTAGCCCCAATTGATAACAAGCACCTCCCTTAAGGCCTTACCCAAATTCCACACTTGATTTAGTTCTCTCAAGCATCTATATATTAAGTGAACTCAAAATCAACTAGAAACGTTTAGCAAAGAGGAATATCAATATACTCTTATCATTAATCGTCTTGCTGGAATGGGTAAAAGAGTAGTATTCCATCCATTCAAAGGATTCCCAATAATACTAGAATCATATCATTAATCATATAGATGTAAAACCCCCCCCCCCCAACCACGACACAAACACACACACATGATATCATACGTGATAGCATTATATATACAGTAGTTGATGTAGTTAAAAAGTGGTTATATATCGTTGTCAATAACCTTTTAATAACCTTGTAATCTAGTAGCATGTAAACTCTTTTATAAGTGAGAAATTGTAGGTTCAATCATGTTTATAACATCAGTCTTTTGGTACATGCCTCTATAATTAATTCCAAAAAAGTTGCAAATTCTTGCTTGTATATATATTTAGAGACCTTCAAATTTTTAAATTTTATAAGAAAGGACTATTTTGAGATTATTCATCTTGTAATTTCTCTTATAAAGTGCTTCATATATACATATGGTACGGAAAACTTAATAATTAAAATGCCTGGTATAATGCTTCACCTGTATTTGGAAGTGTTAGATTTCTAATGACACTTGAGAACTCTCAAGTTGGACTGTTGGGTTTAGGGCTAAGTAAACTAATTCGAGGCATTTTGGTTCTTTTGAGATTTCAAATAGAATATAGCTTTTCCCTATCTCGGTTTCAGGTGAGAAAGGAGAAGTCTCTTATTTGTTAAAGCTAAGTCTAACATAGTTGATATACAAACTTAAGAATTTTATTTTATATATAGTTGACTATGGTTGTGTGAAGAAGTATTGGTTGAGAGGGAAATCATATTGAAGGACAATAATAAGGGGCTACCCAACTAGTATTTCCACCTTACTTGGGCACTTCCTTATTATTAGCGTTTAGCTTGTTTACCATCTCATCCAAAACTTCCTCACGATATTGTATTCACTCATAAAATCTAGTTCTCCTATTTGCATATTAACTCCGTTATACTCTGTGAAATATTGAAATGAGAATGAATTGCACGACTTTCATTATTTGATTAGAGGCATATATATAATGCTAGTACATGCATAGCCTAATGGAGAACATCATAACAACCATATTTCCATACTAATATTTACAATATTGGTTAATAATAAAATCATAATATTGTCACAATGTTATAATATGGGATCTCGTGATATTCTTTGAGATATATTGCCTTCACTTCCCCTCAAGTTGGCACAAGGAGATTATGAGTGCCTAACTTGCTAAAAAGCTCTTGAAATCTGTCAGTAGTGAACGCCTTTGTGAAGATGCCAACGACTTGATGCTTTGTTCAGACCTTTAATGGAGAGATATCATGAGATTGAACTCGTTAACGAACAAAATAGTAATCCATTTCAACATGCTTAGTCCTCTCATGAAAAACTGGGTTCTTGGCAATATAAATGGCAGCTTGATTATCACAATATTATGGAGTTGAACACTATTAAGTCGCCCCAAGGTCATGAAGGAGCCATCGCAACCATACGACCTCTTTAACTATACTAGCCATTGCTCGATATTCAGCTTCTGCTGAAGAAAGGGAAACCACACGTTGCCTTTTGCTAAGCCATGAGATGGGAGACCCACCTAAGGTGATAAAATAACCAGTGCAAGAATGTCTAGTCTCATGGCAACATCCCCAATCTGCATTATAATATGCTTTCATGTCGAAGGAGCCTGTACTTGGTAAGAAGATACCTTATCCCACTAAAGACTTAAGGTATCAAAGGACACGTTCTACTGCTCATATGTGGGGGACCTGGGGATCAACTATAAATTAAGAACATTTACTACATGTGTGAGATCTGGCCTCGTGACTGTGAGGTACAAGAGTCGGCCAACTAGTCTTCGATAGCACCTTGGGTTTGGATGTGGATCACCATCAGTGCTACTATGACGATATTTATTCTCCATGGGAGACTTACTAGGCCTACACGCCGTCATTCCTGTTTCCTTTAAGATATCCAAGACATATTTGTCTTGGCTAAGTACCGTGTCCTTAGAATACTTTAAGGGTCTGAGATCCTTGATCGTGAATTGGTCTTGAAGAAGCTGCTTTATATGGCTGATGTGGTCATCATTGGTGTTGGCGAGAGTGACATCATTAACGTAGATTAAGGCCATAGTGTATTTGTCACTACACCGACAAGTGGTAATTTGGCCAAGATTGGCTAAAACCCAAACTTGTCAATGAGCCAGTAAATGTTTCAATCCAATTTCGTGAGGCTTGACCTTTAGTCTACAAACCCATGTCTCTCCTTTTTGAGCAAGCCTTTAGGTATTTTTATGTAGACCTCCTTATGAAGACTACCATGGAGGAATGTATTGTTGACATCCATTGGTGAATTGTAAGTACTCGTTTGACTACCATAGCCAGCAAGGTTTGAACAGTAACAAGTTTTGTGACTAGGGCAAAATTTTCATGAAAATCTAGACCTTTTCGCTGAGTAAAACCTTACACTACTAATCGTGCTTTTTGAGAATGCAACTCTCCAGTTGGTTTGAATTTGTTTTTGCAAACCCATTTAGAGTCAATTAACTTTGAAAAATTGCAACTTAATCTAGGAAACGCAAAATGAAGTGTTTCAAATCTCTCTTTAAAGATATTTGAGTACTCTACAAGGGAAAAATAACGCTCAGCATCAAATTGTGGACATAATTTCATAATTCCACCATGAATGTTCACTTCATTTGGTGGGATAGGATTTTTCTAGTTTTCCTAGCTTAACTTTGAAAATTCATAGTTTTCGATGTACGCATCCAATTACTGTGTTCTAAGACTTATCTTAAAGCTTGATATGTGTACTAAGGCCCTATTTGGTACAAGGAACATTTTAGGAGGGAAAGGAAAGGAAGGGAAGTGAATAGAAGGGAAGGGAAGATTTAGGAACTTTAAAAAATGGTCTGTTTGGTAGACATGGGAAGTAACTTAGGTTGAGGGAAGATGAGATGTTTGGTTGGAAGAAAAGGGCATAGTTTAAGTGAACAGATTGTGTGAAAAATCTAAAATACCCTTGACTTCACCAAAAGTTCAAGTTCGAACTTAATATCTCAGTTCGAACTTAACAACCTAGGTCAAACTTAACAACCCCAGTTCAAACTTGACCTCGTCTTCACTATTCATGGACAAAGACGATATCTTTGATAGAGAAGGTTAGAAACTTTGCCTCACCGGAGGTTAATCCTCGTCTTCTTTGAGCTATCAAGTCGGTGGTTCGAAACTCGGTTTTGAAGCTTTGAATCACTTCCAAAACTCATGAAATGAGACCATTCTCAGATTCAAACCAGAAATAACCTTCAGCTCAAATTTCTGGCCTTAAACTCGTCCTTCAGCTCACGAATGCTCTACCTTTCAGGGGCATTTTTATCCCACAATATATTTCACTCTCCTGGGAACAATTTAAGATCCCACCATTTTTGGAGGGATTTGAAGATCCCATGTTTAAAGGAACATGGCAAGGGGCGGGAACTGATCTTCCAATACTGTTAGAGCACCAAACGTGTTTTGAGCTTGGGAAGTGTGGCATTTGTTAGGATCGGCAAGCACAATGAAAGAATTTTAAAATTTCTACCGATCCTAATCGAGGATTTATCAACGGCGTTTAAATCGAGTTAGAAAGATTCGTACCTTTTTCAACTTAGGGTTTTCACAATCTTTAGGAGCCAACACCTCAGGTCCACTCCCTTTACCGGTATCCATATGAATGCTCTCCAACAGAGACTGCGTGCTAGCACCTCCAAATGTCTCCTAGGGTTTCCCTTGCGGCTCTGAATTCTCATGCGTGTATGAATATATCTACTCTATCAAGTTTATAACCTATGAGGGATATATTTGAATTTTAAAATTAATCTTTATTAATTTCGAAATGAATTAACAATTAATTATCTTGATGAGCTAATTAAATAAATTCAGTTTAAATTAAATTTGTCCAACAGTTTTAATTTAACCTATTTATTTAATCCAAATAAAGAGCCATTAGATTTAAATTATCCTTATAAATTAAATCTAAGATACTATATATCTATTATGTTAGTTATTAAATTTAATATATCTTAATAGATTAAATTTAAAACTAACACAATATAATAATATCATATAATACACACACACACACATATATATATAAGATATGTATTTTGAAAATAAATATCTCTATAATATTATTAATGAATTTTATATGATATATAAATATAAAATTCGTCCATCCTAAATTAAATATTATCTCGTGTTGGGCCATTCTTGTGTGCGAACCTATAGGCCCATATGAAGTTGGCAGTGGCTAATAACTATATTAACCCAAAAGTCGCCAGCGGCCTCTAGCAAGACATTACAACTACCCAATTCCTATGAGGATCGTTAACACGATGCAACCTGTCATACAACCATGTCACGTCCCTTTTGTCACACGATATATCGGTCAAGGATAAGGCATGGATAATGTCATCCTCTTATTCCTGACCATTACTTCCTTAATTCCTGAGTAGCTTGACAATAGAAATGGAAACTCCTTTCCATCGTAGTATGGCCATACATTTCTCAGACCTACTCATTGAGGAGCCCAGTAATATCTCTCTACTAATGTGAGGGACAAATTTCATCTTGATCATTCATATTCCTCTGCATGAAAAACCACCAAGCCCGATCGTAGCCTTTATCATCATCCGGTAAAAAATGACTTTTGATTAGTTCAAAGCTTAGCAACTCTCATGTAGGAATTCATGATGACCTCAGGTCTAAGGGCATTGTGACGTGGTTATACATAAGAAAAACTTATGAATTGATCAATGTAGCTTTCTCATAGTGGGTCGGTCCAGCACCTTGTACTCTTACAAGTGCCTAAGACTTTGATTCGTATCTCCATATCTTATCAAAGTCATACTGGTCTTATTTTATCTTTGCTCCCGCATAGATGACCGACTAAGGACATTTTAGGATAATCTTTATGATTTATCCAAGGATACAATTATCATAGTTAACATGCAAATAATATGATAACATAATGGAGAAATTTCATTAAATTAATAATGTTCAAAGTATAATGATTGGCCCTTTGGGCACAATTTGCAACAGCATCTTCCCTCCTCTCGCCTTCAGTTCTGTGTACCAAACGGGTCCTAATTGCTCATCAAATTTCACTGCAAGAAGGGGTCATATGCCCTGGTTTTAGCTCACATAAAACCAGTGCTCCAATCCATAAAATTCCATTTTCACTTCAATTACTTCCAACCATGCACTAGGGATCTTATCCTACACAAAAGTCCCTTCTAGATCCATTGGAAGCCTTAACTTTGGAAAAGCTCATCTCCTTCATGCTTAAACAGGGCTGGCCGAACAGGGGTATATGAAATACTTGCTGAACTTAACTATATTCCTACAATTCTCAACTAAGGAGCCTTTAAGCATCTTATTTGTAAAATTTATCAACTTAGAACACCTACACCTTATGCTAGCTTTCTAAAACAGTGGAATTTTGCCCTTAACCATTTGGAATTTAAATCCATCAGGTATTCTTATACCACTAATAGCACTTATACCGCTCGATTCCTTTAGCATTTGAGCACCTAACAATCTTACAAAAACTTGGACAGAAACCCCTTCACAATTGCTAAGCTTCCATTTTCTATAAATTTGCTCCCAATTACCACACAAAATAATCTTTGAAATACATTAGGACACCTAAAGTACACAAAACTTAAGTCCTACTACACCAAACAGTGGCTTTACAAACAAGGGAGAGGAATAAAACCGTAAATTCCAACTTCATTCCATCCGTTGATCACATAGGATCTTAATATCATTTATTTTCATCATAAAACATACTTTAGAATAAAATAAAGCATCTAATCAGTGGGTATTATATTTCAGATACGACCAGGTTCTTTTTGAATTCATCAACGCTCGACAACAGATTAATAACCAGAACTTGTATCATACAATTTTCTTGACAAATGAACACTCTAACTTCTCCACAAAGTTGGAACGGCATCATTCATCTAATCTGGAATTTCCAGATTTGAAATATACTCCCCAAAAGTTCAAACTCAACATGCAATGGTAGTAATCTACTTACAGGAACATAAATTAACCGAATGAATCTTAATCTATGATTTTTCCTACTCGTTTCTCAACTTTTTCTCACTAGAATCAGAATTCAAAACATCATCCCCTTCCAAAAAGTCTCAAATGAAGAAAACAAGATTGGGAGAGTTCTTGGAGGACTTAACTAATTTTCTTGAATTTCTCAAGAAAATAGGCCCTTGATTCCCAAAATTAGCTTTACAATCATCTATAATATATTCTTTTTGGGAAACAAACCTCTCCATAAATACCTTTATTTCCCAAAATAACTAGCCATAAAGTTTACTTTAATTTTTCTGAACCTTGATATATATTTACCAGTTATTTCCTTCTTAACTCTGAAATTATTGCCTGAAAATAAGATTTCGGCCAAATAGTTTATTCTTTGAGGCTTTTTAATTTTTAGGTAACATCCTTGGGCCTCAAATATTCCTTGCAAGTTTCTTTTCAAATTTTTGGGATGTTACAGGATGATCAAAATGTTCTTGAACCCTTGGAGATCGGGGAAAATCCATGCTTTCTCCATCATAGTTTTTCTCTTCTCCACCATTGGTGTGTGTTCACTATTTTTTTGTGGTTGTGGATATCGAACTTCTCTTCTCCTTCCCCTATTTTGCATGTAGCTGTTGTATAGTTGTATGGGTGCAGAGCATCACTTCTCCCTTCGTCTCTAATGCGTTGATTGTGTGGGATAGCACTGGTGACCCGCACCTTCAGTTGAACAGTGAAGACCCTCAATGATGATCAAAATTTGTAGATATATTTTGGAATAGCTGCTAGTTGATGCAAAGTTAAGTTTATATTTATGCAGTTACTTTTATAGCTTAGATGCTCCACGTAGCCTGTAGGCAGGATCCTATCTTCCCTTATATTTTGGAATATGTATGTGTGTGTGTACGCATATGCATTTGCTATGGTTGAGCGGAGCTCCGAATGATGTTATTGATAAAAATTCAGGTCATCGTAGAAATTTCTGACAAGTCTAACCTATAGAGGAAACTTTACCCTAAATTTCTACACGAGAGTTAATATATTGATTGTAAGATGTATGTTAATATATATAAATTTAAAATGGTTTAAGCATGCTTAGGATTAGTTAAGATTTTGTTAATGGTATTATGAGTACTATATTTAATATTTATTTATAAGTTTTGAGGCTTAAGGAATGTGAGTCTACTTATATTCGGTGCTAGTCACCCCTTAGTTTTTAGAATGTGAAAGTTTGGTATCAGAGGTTATGTTTTATGTAGTTATGTGGTGTGAGGATTCTTCTTTGGTGTCCCAATTATCATTATGAACCCGGGCATAATCATAATTGAGGCATCATTGAAGGCCTTATAGGATGTCTTGTTGTGTCTTTCATCTTCGTATCAAATAAGTGTATCGTATAAGTTTTATTAGTTGAATTGAAAATTTCTTATGCTTCCTTCTATAGTCTGGATGTATCTAAGATGATGAGTATGAAGTATAAGGATTGCAGTGGAAAGGATTTCAACAGAGTATATACTCACCATGATGTTATGCCTTGGTTTCTATAAATCATGCATCATTTTGCATATTATAAATTCTGCTCAGCTTAATGATTTACATACTTTCTTTTGATAGATAAGTTGCCTAAGATCCAAAGTGCTTAGTACGTAAGAACCCAATAAAGATAAAGCATCATTGAAAGTCTGAAAGGAAGTCCTAGTCCTTCACCCTCAAAGTGGTTGTTTGGTCATTTTGACTTTGATTGTTTGGATATCTTTAAGAGTGGTCGGAAGCTAGTTGAAGTGATTGTTTGATGTGTTATTTGGCTTGCTGACTTTAAATATTAACTTTAAATCTATCGTGCGTTTTCCCTCTATTTATGGATTTCCTTTAGATTCGCTTTGGGGAGTTCATAAGGGCACTTGTGATATCATTTCCTAAAGCCCTTGGCCTAATTACTGCATAAAGTGTGATATTGTGGTTGACAAAAATCATGATCTAATAACAATAACAATAACAATAACAATGGTTCTTGATGATTTTTAATAAAAAAGAAAGAGAAAATAAATTGTTATAACTTCCAAATTTCTTGAGTAATACATGATTGCTTATTCATGGTACTTACATGATTCTTTTCTATTTCTTGCTTCTTCTGATTGCTTTTGTCTACAAAATGGCTTCAATGTTAATATTTCTTGGATTTTACTTTTAACCCTGATATGATTTTTTTTTTAATTTCCAAAATACCAAATACTATGTATGATTAAACAAATATCAACCCAAACTTCCTTCCAATAATTTAATGACACCTCTCCAACCCATTTCTTTAAATGATTATGACCGACTGTAGAAGTCCTTAATCTCACGGTTAACACTAGTTAGATTGCCGTTGGTCATGTTAAGATTCTCCATGGTTTTTATCTCTGCTCCCTGAAATATTCTATTATTTCTAAAATAGCAACCAATGTTTTCAATCAAAGTAAATATCAGCGTAAAACTATTTTCAACCATTTAGTAGCACCTTATCAGCCTAAACCAGATCGCCTTTGTCATTTCGCGGCAGAGTATTAAATGTACTCTGGAGTATATTTCCAAGGCACGACACACAAGAAGTGATTAACTTTACATGATGAGATTTTAAAGCTTGTTTAGTTGCCTATTCATTCTGTAAGAATTTTTGGGTGTATTTGGAATTTGACTGACTTGGTAAAGTACTCACACGAAACTGGAGCACCGATGCGGACCCTGATTATGTTACATAGCAAATACACTAAAGAGAGGAAGGGAAGGGAACATTCTTATGAGAGAATCTTTTAGAGGGAGCATAGTAATATTCAGTGTGTGTTATATCTTCATTATCCTTCTCCCTTAATCCTACACCCTATATATATAGTGTACGTACGGTCACATAGGAATAGATGCAACCCTTAAACGTATGGTTATGTGACAATAGATATAACCTTTAAACCATAAATAATATATCTCTTTAAGACCCGTGTCTCTCCATGATAGCCCCTCTTGAATTGGGCTTGGGTCCTAATCCACCAAAGGTGGACTAATGAATTCCAACACATTCTTTAGCAAATGCTGTCTAAATAAGTGTATTTTGTGGATGAGTTTTTAATGCTTGTTTAGTTGCCTATTCATTCTTTAGCAAATGCTATCTAAATAACTGTATTTTGTGAGTTATCAGTAGCTCCTAGAATGTATTCCGGATGGTATTGTTTGGGAGTTATCTAAGATTTTATGGCATTTTGTTTTCATGAAGGTTATTTAAAGTCATTTTTGTTCCACTACTATTTAATGGGTTTTCATGGAAAACTTTGAGCCTGAAGATGGGACACATGGCTTTATTTGTTATAAGAGTGGAATGTAACTGATTTGCTGCAAGCATTTTTCCCAGTCGAGGCTGGAAATAACATGACAATCTTATTTTCTTAAAGAGAAACAGTGAAGTAGATAACTACACATATTAATTCTATTTGAAGCCTTTAAAATAAATGGTATGCTTGAATGTTATGAAGTCAAATAGGTGGCCTAAATATGGTCCATTTATTCTGTTTGAGCATAGGCGTGTCTTATTGTTTAAAAAGGGCAAGTGTTGATTTGAGTTGAGAAATAGCCATTTGATCTTTATGCATTTTAGGAGACGTTTTGCTTTTTGGTTGTATGCATGTGTGTGCATTTGTGTATATAGGTTCTGTATCACGCTAGAAACATTAACCCCTAACTTTGGTCATGAACTTTTATGCCAAATTTTGTAGTTTGGCTGCTTCATTTTGCTATGAAAAGGAAAAAAATTGAATTTGGTTGGCACGCATGTAAAGTTTGGTTTGAGCTTATAAGATGATATTTTAAAAATAAATAAATAAATAATGTTTTTCATGAAAAGGACTTCAGGTAATCTAGTTGTGCATATAGATTTTGATTTCAGCCTGAGGAATTGCCCGGTTGGCTATCATTTTGCATGAGATTTTTACGTTGAAATAAAATTTAGCTTGTGCCTATGGAAGTGGTTGATTGGCTTGATTTTGAAGTTAACGGAAAATATTGTTCTTGCTACCATAAATGTATGGATTTTTTTTTTTCACATCACTAAATGACTACATAGCTAGAGTTGTCTAAGCCAAAGAGTCATTATTGTGGTTGTGATTGTATAGAATGTTTGATCGCACTCAAAAGTGGCCTTATGATCATGATCTATCATGTTAAAGAACTTAATTTTGTTCCATTATATGATTGTTTTGGTTTTATATTTAAAGGTAATTACTAGCTCTGTGTTTTTGGGAAAAAAAAAGAATTAAAATTAAGGTAGTTGTTCTAACATATTGGGTTTTATTTTATAGATACCTATGAACCCTAAGGGATTTTAGTTTATTTATATAATAAGAATGTGATACTAGGCTTAAGGATTAAAGGTACATTCCTATCAGTGGCTGTATAACCTTGATTTGATAACTTGAAATTAAGGTATATGAAGTGTTACTATAAAAAAATTAAATAAAATAAAGGAGAAAGGGAATGAGACTAACAAGGGAAAAAAACAAACATCAGAAAAAGCTATTGCATGATAATGTTTGTATAACTAGAATTGAAAATGATCATATGGGCATGATCTATCATGAATAAATTCTTTCTTCATTACTGCACTTGTATTTTGTTATTTCACTTAGAACAGAAATTAATTAATTAATCCCAATGATGTGTTTCAAAATTTCTTAAAGCTTGTGCAAAAATGTTAATGTGAGTGCTTGACTATTATAGTGAATTTTAAAGGGAAAAAAAAAATACTTGTAATCAATTTTTGTTTTAGTCTTGCGTTAAGGCTTCTGAGTTTGATCATTTTGCTATTAGTCTCAAACTCAGGGTATACAAATTATATATATCTAGAAGTGCTTACATGTTAGATTATTGCACATATTTATTTTGTTTGGGTTGGAAGTATTACTTATGTTCAAACACTTGAGCAAAGAACGCTACATTTAGTATCTCCATTTAACACTCATTTGATTTGAATTATGTTTCTATTTAAAAGCATTGTCTTTTGTAATAAATCCTAATCTCAATTTCCATTTCAAGTAGAGAGTGATTTGTGTTACAATTGATAAAAAAATCAGATAGAGAAAGAGAGTATTTGAGAAGCGTGATAATAGATTTAAAGCAATTTATTTCTTATTCTTAATAAGTCATAGTTAATGTCCTTTATTGGTTTGGAGAAATGAGGGGGGAATGCCATTTTTAGTATAATAGTATCACTCATGAACTGTTAGAAAACTTCTACAATTTGATTTCCATGGACATTGTTTGAAATTGGCGGTGAATGCTTATTTGATGTGTTAAGGTTAGGTAGTTTGGCATCATTTCATCACTCTCACAAAGTCAAATAGTTTCTAAGTTTTATGATGATCTTAGGATTTAGGTTTTGACATATCATCTAAGCATTTACATTCGGAGGACCGAATTTATAAGGGGGAAGGAATGTGGTGATCCTGAAATTAAAAAAAAAAATATTTCACTCTTCATTAATAGTTTAATTATTTGTTGTGGTTATACATCTAAAGTACATGGTAGGCTAATGGACTTTGTGTTGCTTTTCATATTTGTGTCTTGTGTTCGAATTCCTTCTCTTTCAAAAGGATATCTTATTTTGTCTTTAAACAGTGAAATTTCCAAATTGCCCTTCTTTCAATTAAAAAAATTTAAAAAAAAACCGCCAGATTTTTTCCATCATCCAATTGATCTCACTACTACAGAAAGCACTTTTAACATATGTTTTTAGGCCCTTTTAACATCTTTTTATAGGGGGACACCTATGTGAGTGACATAGTAAATTATGGTAATAATGTTGCCTTAAGATACTTTGGGTGTCCCTTTTGGTAAAAAGGACACCTAAAGTGTTCACTTTAGACACTTAAGGCGTCCATTTTTCTTTACTGACGTTAAAAGGTTTTACTTTTAAAAAAATGTTTATTTATATTTTTCATTGCGCAACAAATTTAAGAGAAGGGGATGATTAGAATGTTCTTGAACCCTTGGAGATTGGGGAAAATCCATGCTTTCTCCATCATGGTTTTCTCTTCTCCACACTTAGTGTGTGTGTCCGCTATTTTTTTGTGGCCGTGGATATCAAACTTCTCTTCTCCTTCCCTTATTTTGCATGTCGCCGTTGTATAGGCTTATAGGTGCAAAGCATCACTTCTCCCTTCATCTCTAGTCCATTGGTTGTGTGGGATAGCACTGGTGACTCGCACCTTTAGTTGAATAGTGAAGACCCTCAATGCTAATCAAAGTTTGAAGATATATTTTGGAATAGCTACTAGTTGATGCAAAGTTAAGTTTATATGTATGCATTTACTTTTATAGCTTAGATGCCCTACGTAGCCTGTAGGTAGGATCCTTATCTTCCCTTGTATTTTTGAATATACGTATATGTATTTGCTATGGTGGAGCAGAGCTCCAAATGTTATTTAAAAAAATTCAGGCCATTGTAGAAATTTTTGGGAAGTCTAACTTATAGAGGTGACTTTGCCTAAAATTTCTACAAGAGAGTTAATATATTGATTGTAAGATGTGTGTTAATATATATGAATTTAAAATGGTTTAAGCATGCTTAGGATTAGTTAATATTTTGTTAAAGGTGTTATAAGTACTATATTTAATCTTTATTTATAAGTTTAAAGCTTACAGAATGTGAGTCCACTCATATTTTGTGCCGGTTACCCCTTAATTTTTAGGGCATGACAGACTCAATGGGGGAAAGAAAAGCTTTATGTGAAGCAAAAAATCTTTTATTTGAATCATAGTATGATAAAGGATCCCTGGCCGAGTTGCTTGATGCCGGGGGGGGGGGGATTCGCATGGGCTAATCACTGCGTTAAATTGACTTTATAACTATCCAAGTGCAGGGTACATGCCTCTTGTGCGTACTTCATCGAGGCCATTATGGATCCTCTACAATAGACACTTGTGTTTCTTCTTGGTTGATCTCATTATCATGCAGTTGATTGGACTCCCTGTGAGTTAAGGGAACATTATTGGCGTTGCATTCAGTAAGGCATAACCAAATAGCTTCATCATTACCAATGACTAGGCAATAATAAGGTTTTCTTGGTAATGATTCATTGCAGTGCTCTTGTGTGGCATAGAGAAAGTGATCCTCAAGAAACAAAACATCACGTGTAACATGTATCCGTTCGTCATGAATGTCAGATATATAATATCCTTTTTTGACCAGTAGGGTATCATAAGAAAACACAAGGCCAGCCTTTCTTATCAAATTTATCTTTCCTATTTTTGTTTTGAGCATAGAACAGACAACCAAAGACCTTCAAGTGATGATACTCAGGTAATTTGCCAAGTAATATTTCATATTTTGTCTTGTGTCCCAGAGTGCAGGACGGTAGTCAATTGATTATATTCACTGCTGTTCACCCCAAAACTTAATCGGTAAGCTTGTTTGATAATGTAGTGCTTGAGTAACTTCAAGCATGTGTCTATGTGTCTGCTTCAAGACTCCTTGTTGTGGCATGTAGGGGCAACTATTTTGTAACAGAATTTCTTTATCAAAATAATATTGCATCATGCGCTTAGATTTGAATTTAAGGCCATTATCTGCTCTAATCTGTTGGACTCGCTTGTGGAATTGTGTTTCCACAATATTTAAAAAATTGATCACATACTTTATTGCGTCTGATTTGTGTTTCTTCAAGTAGACCCATGTTCCATTGCTATATTCATCCACAATGGTTAAAAAATAGTGCACACCACTCAAAGAGGCTGTATGAAACCTACTCCAAATGTCACAATGTATCCGTTCAAAAGAGGAAGAAGTTTTTATCGAACTAATTAGAAAACTGAGTCTAGTCTGTTTGGCTCTTATGTAAGAATCACAATGAATTGATTTGGAAGAATTTCAAGGCAAGTTAATGCTTTTAAGCTTCTCCTCAGCAAGGTGTCCAAGTCTCTGGTGCCAAATTTTTGCTGTCTGGCTTTGCTTAACATGAAAGGTCTTATACGGTTGGCCCTCTTCCAGCAGATAGAGTCTATCACGTATTCTACCTAATCTACTGCTAGTTTTATATCACATATTTCTCTTTAACAAATGTTACCAAGAACAAATAATATCTGGTTAATTAACTTGCTAATATAAATCAAATTGCACTTAAATTCTGGTATACGAAGAACATTTATAAGTATAATACCGTTTGACAAGTGAACATCTCCTATGCTTTTAACTGATAAAGTTTGCCCATTTGGCATTTTAACGGGAAGTTGATGCCTTGGAGTCACACTTCGCAAGAGACTCTCATCAAATGTTATTATACCATTGCTCCTGTATCAATTAACCAGGGCTTATTAGGAATAAATTTACCTGCCATTTTTACCACAAGTGTGTTGTCTCTTTCAAGATTTAAGGGATTGTCTTCCTTGTTGAGATATTGCACCAGATGATCATTCTGTTTGGGCCTGAGACTACAAATAGGGCTTTCATTAGAGCTCACAGGTGTCACTCTTGAACCTTGCCTCCATTCTCTTTTGTCACGTCCTCTCTTCTTAAAGTCTTGTGGATAGCCTATGATCTCATAACATCGATCTTTGGTGTGTCCAAGGTTCCCACAATGATTACTTTTTAATGGTTTTACTTGCAATCTCGCTTTTCTCCATTCTCTTGAAAAGCACAAATGTTAAGAGATGTGCCTTAGCCTTTCATCATCTTGTCTGACATAGTTTAGATATCAGGAGGACCATGCTTTGATACGATGTGAAATATTGAAATGAGAATGAATTGCATGTCTTTCATTGATTGATTAGAGACATATATATAATGCTAGTACATGTGTACCGTAATGGAGAATATCATAACAACCATATATCCATACTAATATATACAATATTAGTTAACAAAAAATAGTAATATTATCACAATATTATAATGTGAAATCTCGTGATATTCTCTAAGATATATTGCTTTCATACTCAGCTTCATTAAATAAAAATCTTCTCCTTTATCACCTAAGACAAGGATGAGGCAGAGCCATGTTTCATATTTGAGCTCCAGGAGAATCAAAATGCATAAGCATAGTAACCTAGCACCAAAGCCAAGGGCAGCGGCATTTGACTTTAACGAGTCTGGCAATATGAATCATGCATCAACCCTGTCAATATAAGACATTTTGAACTAAGTGTAGGATTGGTGACAGACTTTTTAAACCGATCGACATAAGATCTAACTTAAACCCAATTTAAAAGGCTAATTTCAACCGGTTTTAAAGGCCTTTTTTCCTAGTAGTGAATTCATCTTACATTAAAGCAATTAGTTTGAATTTAAGACTACACTGATTGAAACCTTACTTTCATATAAGTGACAACAGTCCAGCACGAGCAGATTCTGAATTTGAATGTGAAAATTGTTTAATTAGGGACATAATACTTAAGAGGGAGAAATCCTTGTTAACGGAGGAGGAACATAGAGGGGAGTATCTTGAGAAGACTCTTCACTTATTCCCATTCTTTCCTTCTCAGTAAGATCTAAAGCCTCTGACAGCTCTTAAGTTTTTTTCTTTTTCTAGATATTATGAGGATCTGCTTTCAGACATTTACATCTAGGAATTTTCCATTGTCTTTGAAGAGTTCTTAGCAATGGTATAAAAAGAGAGGAGAATTATCTATTCTAGCATTTGACCCTGATACCCTCTTAACAGTAACACGGTCAAGAGGGTTTATATGCTTTTTGATCGGTCTTCTTTTAAGAAAGTGAGGGATTAGTAAGTCAAAAGATTGTGTCTCTAAAAGTTCATTATTAGAATCTATCAATAAAGCTTAAAGTATCTCTTTGGGTAGCAACTCAAACCCCTTTCCAAATATATTGGATAGCCAAGTTAATGGGCTATAACTACGAAATCCACTATAAGAAAGGGGACAACAACACTATTGCGGATTCTCTTTCTTGAATGTCTAAACAACTGAATCGCACTATATCTATATTCTCTCTAGAATTGTGGAAGAAAATTAAAGACAGTTGGACAAATGATGACTGACATGACAAATAAGGATCCTAAACATCAGAATGAACCAAATCAAAGTAGGACGCAGTTTGTTTATTGACGCGAGGTGCCAGGTGAACATAGTGGTGTTTGGCAAACTGATACAACTTATACTCTAAGGATGACAAATGATGAAACAGAGGATACAACCTCTTCAAAGATGCCAACGACACATGACCGAGTCAACAATGAACATCAAAAGGAGAGGAACCACTAGAGCAAGCAAAGGAACACAGCACTCGATCGTCAAGAAAGTAATGATCGTAGCTTCATATCCCCTACCAATATTCTGCTTCTTTGTAAGATCCTGAATCAAACAATGGTCAAGGAAAAGTGAGATAAAATAGTTTAATTAGTGAGTAAGCTTGCTAGGAGACAAAAGGTTAAAATAAAGTTTAGACACATTAATTACATATGATAAGGAAACAGATGAGGTAGGTGAGGCAGATGTAATAGTGCCAGATCCAAGAACATAAGGAAGAGCCAGTGGCGATCATTATCAAAGAGGGGTTGGCATAAGGTGCATACGTAGAGAACAAATGATGATGACCTATTATGTGATCAGTGGCACCGGAATCAATGATCCATTTCGAGGAAGAAGTAGCAAGGCATGAATCACAGTTACCTATAGCAAGTGCAGTTGGTGTTGATGGAGCATTTTCAGAATGATCAGAGGATTGGAGCATATAAGTAGCACCACTATGTAGTAGCTTATTTTGCAACTTATAATAGTAACATTTGGTGTGACCATGTTCCTTACAATAGAAGCAGATAATAGGACCAAGATTAGGAGGATTGTTGCCTTGTCATGGGAGACTTTGGTTCCTGGTATTTGCAGAGATTGATGACTGTGTGCTATTTTTAGGTTTTGAGAAACTCTAGTGCCGGTTATTAGTAGGACTACAGCCAACTAACACACTAGTAGTAGGATTAGAAGTTGGGTGGAAGAGACTATCTACACGTAATATGAAAGAGTACACATCCTGAAGTGAAGGAAGTTCAAAACTAGATAGAATTTGGGAACGAACTGTCTCATAAATTGGATTCAGAGCAGTAAGAAAGCTAATAATCACCTATTTTTCCATATTAGCAACCTGTGCCTGAAGGTCAGCTGTAGGTGGCATTAACATCTTAACTTTTCATACATTTTCTTAAAATCCATATAAAAATTCTTTAGGACACGGTCCTACTATTCAGCATGATAGAAACCCTTATATATATCGTGAATAAGGGTAATATTTCCTTTTCAAGAACATAGGAATTCCAGGTAACCCATAAAGTTCTTTAACAGTATTACAATAACTAATAGAGGGAAGGATATCGCTCTTGATAGAATTTTGGATTTGCAAGAATAATTGGGTATTAGCTCTGGCCTAAGCTATCTTAGGATCATCCCTAGGAGGAGCATCAGTCAAATGTCCCTCCATCTCAATACTAAGCAAGTATATATGGACGGTTTTGCTCCAATCCTTATAGTTTATCTAGTGAAATTTGTGATAAGTGATTTTGTTAGTCACAGAAATAATTTTAGTAGTGACACTAACCTTTAAATCAGTCATAGACAATCAATGCAAATAGAGAGCACTAAAAAATGTACGAACCCCACGCAAGCAATGAATCAACCAACCAAAGGTGACTCACAACCCCAATAACCATACAACCCCTAAAAATACTAGTAGAACCAAACAAGGCAGAGGTACTAACCAAACAGCCCCCAAAGCGGCTAGCAGAACCAAACAAGGTAGAACAAGTCAGAAAGACAACCAAAGGCAGAAGCAAGAATAGTAACTAAGGAAGAAATCAATAAGTAGAGTGCAATAACCAAACAGCCCAAAAGAGCTAGCAAGGTAGAAGCAGTAACCAAATAGCCCCCAAAAGAGCTAGTAGAGCCAAATAGGTCAAAAGCGATAACTAAACAAGGTGGAACCCATTAGAACTGGCTGACATCCAAAAGGGGGGGTGAATTGGTTGTATTATAAAAACTTAAAAACTTTTAAATTCTTTTCGCATCTTATTAAATCAATAAGTATATAAGTAATGAAATATAAAACCATAATCAGTTATTGAAATCATATATGCTGGAAATAGAAGAGTTTTGGGAAGAGAAGATGCAAACTCTGATTTATCTTGGTTCGGTCCAATCCATGAAGACCTACGTCCAATCCCCAACTCCTCCTGAGATTTCAATCCATTATCTCTCTCAAGTTTAACAGGGTACTTGAGAACCACTACAATCCTACAAGTTTAATCCGGGAACTTGTGAAGCCTTTACAATTCTCATATTGAGATAAGGACTCCCCCTTACATACTGTAAGGATACAATCTATTTACCACTCAAGATTCCCCAATCTTGAGTAACTTTCACAAATACAGAATGATTACAATGATTGATTACTTCTCTCTATATAAAGTAGATAATGATAAACATTGAAGAACATAGTGGGAGTATCATTATAGAGCTTCGATTATGTTAGATTCAGAGTAACAACATATCAATATTGTAGGCATGGGCTCTCATCTCTATTCATTTTGAATGACTCTCCTTTTATAGTTGATGAAAAGCATTTGACCATTTGAGCTTCTCTTCTTCCCATTGAGGCTTAAAATATTACTATTGAACTAGCCGTTGGAAGCTTCGGACACAAAAGTGCTTTCTCCATCTTGTGTGTTAGTCCTTGTTTGATCACCTGGAAAATGCTTAATCACTAATATAATGAAGTATTAGAGTGATTAGAATCAATAAGAATAAGTCACACAAAATTTCAATGTTTTTCAGAAGTTTCAAGGTGATACTCTGTTTTCTGGAAAATCAGTTATTCGGATAACCATTGTTGTATTCGAATAGAAGAACTCAGATTCCGTTGAAGTATATTCGAATACACTTTCCTTTGTATTTGAGTATCTTGTCCTTTATTCGAATAATCTTTTCTATATTCGAATAACTCCCTTTGTAAAACATTGATTTTTATTTGAATAGAACATCTTGTATTCGAATAGCATTCTTTGATAATGAGTAATCCTCATTCGAATACTTTATCCTCTATTCGAATAAACTTTTAGAACTTGAAGTGTATCAGAATAATCAGTCCCTTATTTGAATAGCTTTTCACACAAAATATATGATATTATTCGAATAGTACTTGCTCTATTCGAATAGTGCACCTTTGATAATGAATCTTCACAAACGAATACTACAATCTCTATATTTGAATAAAATTTTGAGGGTGTAACTCTTTGGATATAAATCCATGGCAAATGAACTATCCCTATAAAGCTTTTTAAGTTTTCTTTGCACAGCAACTGGAATCAATCACAAATACTTTGTATTTCAAAAGTTATGATTCAATGTGTATCGATTGGTCTGGAACAAAACAGAGCTTGATTTTGATCATCAATGTCTAGAGGCATATCCCTTTGAATATAACTCTAAATGTGACTCATGACCTATCCATGGAAAGATCTTTAAGTCCAATTTCATATGGCACTGGTTTCATCTCAATCCGATGTGTAGTTTGAGATTTATGTCCAAAATACTGAACCTGTTTTGAAATATGACGGTGATTTGAATGTCATCTTCCAAAATTCATATCTCCTTTATCTCATCTCCTTTTAACTTGATTTTGGTGTCAAAATGATGTATTAGGAGTCTAGTTTTATATGCCACTAGTTTCACCTCAATCCGAGTTGTGGTTTGGGAGATATGACCAAATTACTAAACCTCGCCCCTACTGAAAGAAACAAAGACTGTTGCTATTATTCGAATAGAATCACCCTTTCTCAGTTATAGGCTATTCGAATAGTCACTTAACTATTCGAATAATATTTGATTATTTAGTACTGAGACTATCCTGATAGTAACCTTACTATCCTGATAGTCTTGTGCTATTCGAATAGTATTTGAGTATTTTGCACTGAGACTATTATGATAGTTCCATTACTATTCGGATGGTCTTTTTGAAATACGTCAAATACTATTATGATAGTCTCCTTACTATCCTGATAGTAATCTTACTATTCTAATAATAACCTTACTATACTAATATTTGAATAGTGCCTTTACTATTCGAATAGTTATCCTATTATCTGCATAATATATTTAGAAACTGAGTTTAAAATCACAATGTCTATTTAGATAGTGCCTTGACTATTCGAATACTTTTTCACTTGAATTATTTTCAGGAAAATTTGTTAGGCATACTATTCGAATACTAATATGCCTATTCGAATACTTTCAACTTTTAACAGTTCTTCTCTATTCGAATAGCATATTTATTATTCAGATAATACTTTACTTATTCGGATAAATTGAGAGTTATTCGAATATATCTTAATTGAAAATAAGTTTTACTATTCGAATAACAATTTGACTATTCGAATAATCCACAATATTAAACCATATGAATCTTTTCAACCCAACTTGATATCTTCTTTCTTTGCTTGACAAATCTCAAGATATTTCACATTAAACACAGTAGTTAGTCAATGTAGGAGATAAATACATTATGTAAACTTTTTGCATTCAATATTTAATATATATATTTGACATCATCAAAACTAATCATATCTAACAAAAGTAACAACCAAACAGCCCCCAAAAGAGCTAGCAGAGCCAAACAGGTTAGAAGCAATAACCAAACAACCAAACAAGTCAGAAAGACGACCAAAGGCAGAAGCAAGAATAGTAACCAAGGGATAAATCAACAACCGGAGTGCAAAAATTGTGGACCCAAGTCACGAAACCACAAAGGGATAGGACGGAGGCAGTGAGTCGATCCCAATGCAGCGAACGATAGCAAAAACCTCATCAGAAAACCCTGTCACGCGCTGGCGTGTGTAATCAATGGCAGAGTACATGGTGGTGCGTGGAGCTCAACACGCTGAAGAAATAGAGATCACTCAATGGGGTTCTACCGATCAGGACCTTTTGAGAACGATGGGCCGGCGCGTGGTCCAAGAAACATCCACTAGCAGAAGCCAAACTCTCTCTCTCTCTCTCTCTCTCTCTCTCTCTCTCTCACGTACTATGTTGTAATGCTCAGCTGATCAGACTTCGTTGGAAAAAAATGAGCAACTAGGCTGCTCTGATACCATGTAAGTGAGAAGAAAAGAGACAAATATATTCTGAATAGTGTGTTTGATTCATATGCACAAGGGGTTATTTATACATAAGAGAGAGGCCTTAGAATTAATGGGCTCATTATGACAATTGATCCCTAATCCATGATTCTTTGAGATCCTAGTTGATTCTATTTACATTATATTTCCTAACAAGAACAATACATATGTCAAAATTGTAACCCGTTTTGTCTAAAATACCCTTATTTATAAGGAGAGAGGGAATAAGAAAAGTAGAAAAGAAGAGATTTATGGAAGAGTGATAATGTGTGTTGGGGAGAGAGTGTGAGTGAATGCAATAAGATATTATTATGAGTAACTAAATGAGGGCAAAATAGGAAATCAACAAAGAAAATTTGTGACATTCTCTAAATGTCTCTTATAAATAAGAACAAGCCATAGGTGGTAGTTATTTCTTATAAAAAGGAACGGATGGAGCATATATATAGTGCAATTAATTCAATTTTTCTGACAATATTAAGCAAATATATACATCTTAAGAAATGTGTTGATGACTTTGAGGCTACACCTGCACTTCAATGTTGTGGTTCTGCCTCATTCATCACTCTACTATGACCATACATGGTATTACACAATATTGTTATTGAAGATTCGATAGAGTTTTATGTTGGCTACTGAGGTACTAACACAACCCTTCTACTTTAATTTATTCGAGCTTCGAACAGGTTATTAAACCTTAGCAGATTTATTACTCCTGACCACATTAGATTTATTTATTTTTAACAGAATGACCACATTAGAATTTATATGCTTATTAATTTCTCATTCTATGTATCTCTAACCTCTAGTGCCAAAGCTTTGGTTCCTCCATTTAACACTGGTTCAAGGGGATATGAACCACCTGTGTCTACCTACTTTTAAGTGAAAAAGATGATTTCACTTAAGATATATTTTTCATTCTATATATCTTTTTTCAGGATCAGCTTTTTAGGGAGCAACTTGAGCACCTGAAAAATGAGGTACATAAGCAAATTACAGCGAATTTGTGTTTTATAAAGTAGCTATTTATTCTGTCAGGAGAAAAAATTCGTCAAAGTGAAAGTAAGGTACGATCAAACGATGAGTTTTGTTTTTTTATCTTCCTCTAGTTTTGTTAGGTACGTATGGTTGGTTGTGTCTGCATGATCAAAATGTATCTAGGTTTCTATTTGGATCTTCCTCCCATATTTTGAACTTTTATATCAAGACCCTCTAGCTCTGTAGTCTGTCTTCGTTTATTTCTGGAGGATGATGGACACAAGAAATTTTCTCACACAGTCTGCAACATATATATATCTATATATATGTATGTTTGACATTGATGCTTTACTTTATTCAAAGCATAAAACAGCGATCCTTCAAAATAGGCCAATTATAAACTTGTTTTGTACTAGATTAGTATTGAGACAGTTTGGTTGACATCTAAAATTAGTGTTGCGTCATTGAAATGGTACCATATCACTAGATTCCTAGGTAAAGTTGCTGAATATCACTAATGATGTGAATAATTAGTTTGGATTAAGATAATAAAAATCATTTTTTCAAGGACCAATTTGAGAGTTGATCATGTATATGGAACGTGCCTAAAAATAGAATCTTAATTAGTGTATAACTAATTGATGGCACAAAAGGTTAATTTTTTGAGCTTGTTAAAGAATTCGTTGCTTGTTTCTTTTCTCTCCTGCTGAGTGTTGCAGATAGAAGAACCTGAGACATCGTGTATAGTTTGACACGTTACTTTGTCTTGTTGTCTTGTCACCTTGTATGCCTTATACTCCCTCTGGTCTTTAATATAGAAAATATTTATCTAATTTGATTAGATGAAGGAAGTTAATTAAATTAGTTAATATGATATGTATTTTCTAAAATACTCTAGTAATTATCTTTAATTCCCTCTTCTTCTTGATTATTGTTGACAGAGCATCAATAGATATAAATTAGGAAAATACTAATAATTATATGAAATAGGTCTTATATTTAGGAATAAGATCAACTCTTCCAATACATTTTGTATTAGGTACTGGAGGGAGTATGTATATTTAGGAATTCCACAAATATAAATCATAACTGGTAGCCTGTGTTATTCAAATTTACGGGAAGCCTAGCCACTTTGTTCAGAATCTGCAGACTGTAAGATTTTGTTGTTGGTGCAGTATGGGGAAAATGCATGGCAGCAATGGGCTATTGACAAAGAAGAAGAATCACATCGAAGTTCAAGTAAAAACAGCCTAATAAGCTCATACGTTCAAACTGAATTACATATTGGATTGCCATAGAAGCGTTTCTGATATGACATATATTTACTACATTGGTGGACGAGCATGAGTTTGTCAGAAGTTATACACTTCTTATTAATTCTTTTCTCCACCTAAAATTTTGATTCCTATTCGTCCAATAATTAATGTAATTACGGGCGCATATATTTGTGTGTGTGTGTTGTTATCAAACAAAATAATGTGCCTTTGTTTTTACATCTCTGGTCAAATTAAAATGTGGGTCGTTTAATTTACATGGAGTTTAAATTGAGTCATATTCAATGGCTTATAAACAGTGCAGCTTTCTATAGATTTTAATTTACTTGCAGCTTTTTAAAAAGTTTTAAATGACCGAATTACATAGGTTAAGAAGCAAGTTAAAATTGACTAAAGATAATACAATATATAAGAAATGTGTATATTTTTACAAATATGCCTTTATTATTTATAGTGTGAGTGAGATAGAGAGAGAATGAGTGGGAAATGATTAAAATTAATGCAAACACATACAATTAATTAAAAGTAAAAATACGAAAATATATCAAAATTTTGATAATATTGGGGTAACTTACGAAAAGGACTAGATTGATTAAATATAAGACATAGTTTTTATATTTGTTAATATTTTTCTAATTTATTGCTATTAATGCTCTTTCAACAATAATAAAAAAGGAGAGGATATGAGAATTAAGGAAGATGACTAGAGTATTTCAGAAAATACATGTCATATTAACTAATTTAATTAATATTTTTAAATTAATTTTCTTAATCTAATAAAATTAGATAAATATATCTTTTATTAAAAATTGAATAGAGTAACTTATAAAACCATCTTGTCAACCAAAAGAAAAATGATAAAAGTATACGAGGAAGCGGTATTTATTTCCTAGAAGATAGCATCCAACATTCCAGCTCCAACCATGACCAGACAGAGCAACGTGAACAAACATGAAAATTTGGAAGCCACGTGACGACGTCGTCTTTCCCTTTGATCCCTCGTGTCGTTTTGTTAGAGGTCGGGCACGCACTTCGTGGCAGTTAATGTCCGCCATTTGCCTTAACTCATCCTCTTTCTTAATTATGCGATAACAAACATCAAATAGATATTATAAACTTTACCATTTTCGCAAGTTTAATAATCAATCTCTCCCTCTCCCACTCTCTCTAACCTCTCTATCTCCCATCGTCGTCCATTTTAAAAGCTGAAGTTTCTGCGCCTTGGAATAAAGAGCTGAAGATAACAGAATCTAAAAGTTGAGTTTCCGGCTTCCTCGGTTGAAGCGTACGGTGAAATATTTCTCTTCTTGTAGCAGCAGATTCTAATAAAGCTTCCAGAGCTTTGTAAGTCGGTCTTCTTTATAATACATTCCAGATCTTTGCGTTCAGTTCTTTCAAAATCTCTGAAATCGAAGTTTTTATTTTGAGTTTGGGAGCTAGTGCCATATATAATCTCTCTTTTGTATAGCCAGTCCAAATCCTTCTGCTAGACTGGAAATGATCTTTTTATCTGTTAGAATTTGTTTTGAGGTGAATGCTATGATTATTTTCAATTATTTTGTGGCTTACTGAATGTTTGGTATTGCTTATTGAGAGTCAATAAGCACTTATTATACAAAAATAAACTATCCCAAATGAACACTTAATCTGCTTGCACTATGCATTCTCGAGAAGCAGTAATAATAAAGAAGTTTGATCTACTCTGTAAATATTAAATATGCCTATGCTATGGTTGTTTTTATTTTCCTCCATTTAGTTAGATTCCCTTTGGTGTTTGTCTATGAGTTCTAGGGTTTAAGATTGGAATTTAATTAATCAGCATTCGGTGGGTCCCTGTGTGTGTTTTATAAAAGGAGATGGGAAGAGGCAAGTAGCAGACATGTGACATTTTCAAAGAGAAGCTGCGAGCTATCAGTTCTGTGTGAGGGAGAATGAGAGAAACCATACCCGTCTGTGTGATGCCCAAGTAGCTGTCATTATCTTTTCACAACAAAGCAGACCCCATGATTTCTTCATTCATTAATCTAAGTACGTTCTCCATCATTCTGTACTGCAATCTCTACTTTTCCTTATTAATTGCTTTGCTTTGATTTAATTGCTTTGTTTGCCATCTCAAGCAAGTAATACTCACAGGAACATTTAATCAGTTTTTCTTTTCTTTTTTACCCCTCACTAATTATATGTATTGTATTAATTAAAAAGTTTGTGATACTTATATTCGCTTTATTTCTTTCTTACTTGCTCCTCGTAAATAAAGACATACTTAGAAAATAAAGTTTATTTCAGAAATACTGATTATTTTTAACTAACTTTAACCACTTTTTGACATCGTGTGATTTGATTATGGAACTTTTATAAATAGGACCTGAGAGAGTAATCAATTAAGTTTGGCGTTATATGTTATGGTTTCTTAGAGATGACATTTGTCTGTTGGGCGCGATTATTTTTAGATAGACTTGGTTATTTATTTCTTGTCTTCCTCTTTCTATGGTACCTTCGTACACATGTTTCTGAAGTTGTGATATCTTTCTAAAGATTTTATCAGATAACTAGTGATCAAGTCGTGTTATTCTTTCCTTTCAATATTCGTAATCATTTTGTACTTTCTAGGCTACAACTGTGGGAAGAAAAGGAGGAATTGCATAGTTGAATTGTCCAATATTGAATAAATCCGAGTGTTTTTTTCTCGGATTCTAAACAGTCATTTAATTTGGAAGCCACGTCTTCCACCATAATGAGTAGGAGCTGTTGGTCTGTAAAAGCTTCCGTACAAGGATAATGATAAATAAAATAATATTCTCTTGTGAAAATTTGTCATGTTTTACAAAGTAATTAAACCCAAACCGGTTGGGTACTGTGTCAAGGGTCAGTGGGTCAGACTGGAGTCAAACTGGAGCTAACCGGGACTAAACCGGTGAGAAATTGAAGATTTTAGACTCATTAGTATAAAATTCTAAAGAAAAAAAAATAAAAAGAACAAATTTTTTTTTTTAAAAAAATGAAAAAGTTGACCTAGACCGGTCTTCCGGCCAGTTGGCTAATTTCCAGTTTGGACCGGCTAGTCCGGTCGAGGTCTGATAAGCCTATGTTTTAGAGCATAATTAACTATATATATATATAATTTAATCTAAGTCGAACAGACAAAAGAGTTATAACATTAAATTATGGAAATAAATTTCAACAACATATTAAATAAATTAAAGTGAGGTACTACCTCTGGTCTTTAATATAAGATTTAGTTGATTTTTTTGGAAAGATTAGGGAAGTTAAATAAATTATTTTAAATAACTTATATTGATCTTTTTTAAACCAAACCAATTTGTCTGACTTGCAAAATTAATATATAATCAAATGATACATGATATATTCTATGATTAATTAACTTATTTAGTTTTCTTAATGTCTCCAAAAATAGTCAAATGGGTCTTATATTAAAGATCAGAGGGAGTAATTGTAAGCAGGGTCTTGTAGCCCCAACTGACACCAAGCACCTTCCTTAAGGCCTTACTATCATATTCCACACTTAATTTAGTTCTCTCAAGCATCTATCTATTAAGTGAAGTCAAAATCAACTAGAAACGTTTAGTCTAGAGGAACATCAATATACTCGTATCATTAATCGTCTTGATGGAATGGATAAAAGAGTAGTATTCAATCCATTCAAAGGATTCCCAATAATACTAGGATCATATCATTAATTATATAGATGTGACACCCACCCCCCCAAAAAAAACACACACTTATGATATCATACGTAATATGCGTATTGCGTTATATATAGAGTAGTTGATGTAGTTAAAACACAGTTATATACCGTTGTCAATAACCTTGTAATCTAGGAGAGCATGTAACCTCTTTAATAAGTTAGAAATTGTAGGTTCAGTCATGTTTGTAACATCAGTCTATTAGTACCTGCCTCTTTAATTAATTTCAAAAAAAGTTGCAAATTTTTGCTTGTATATATACAGAAACCTACATATTTTTTAATTTTAAAAGAAAGAACTATTTTGAGATTATTCATCTTGTAATTTCTCTTATAAAGTGATTCATATATATATATATATGGTATGGAAAAATAAATAATTAAATTGTGTGGTATAATGCTTCACATGTACCTACAAGTGTTAGATTTTTAATGACACTTGTGAACTCTCAAATTGGACTCTTGGGTTTGGGGCTAAGTTAACTAATTCGAGGCATTTTTGTTCTTTTGAGACTTCAAATAGAATATGGCTTTTCCTTATCCCAATTTCGGGTGAGAAAGGAGAAGCCTCTTATTTATTGAAGCTAAATCTAACATAGTTGATATACAAACTTAAGAATTCTATTTTGTATATAGTTGAGTATGGTTGTGTGAAGAAGTATTGGTTGAAAGGGAAATCATACTGAAGGACAATAATAAGGAGCTACCCAATTAGTATTTCCACCTACTATGTTACTTCCTTAATATTGGCCTTCAGCTTGTTTACCATCTCATCCAAAACCTCCTCAAGATATCGTATTCACTCATATGAAATCCAGTTCTCAGATTTGCATATTAACTCTGTTATACTCTGCGAAATATTGAAATGAGAATGAATTGCACGTTTTTCATTATTTGACTAGAGGCATATATATAATACTAGTACATGTGTAGCCTAATGGAGAATATCATAACAACCATATTTTCATACTAATATTTACAATATTAGTTAATAATAAAATCATAGTATTATCAAAATATTATAATATGAAATCCCATAATATTCTCTAAGATATATTACCTTCACTCCCCCTCAAGTTGACGCAACGAGATTACAAGTGCCCAACTTGCTTGAAAGCTCTTGAAATCTGTTAGCACCCAGTGGCTTTGTGAAGATATGAATGACTTGATGCTTCATCTAGACCTTTAATGGAGAGATATATTGAGATTGAACTTGTTCATGAACAAAATAGTAATCCATTTCAACATGCTTAGTCCTCTAATGAAAAATTGGGTTTTCGGCAATATGAATGGCAGCTTGATTATCATAATATAGTGGAGTTGAACACTGTTGAGTCGCCCCAAGGTCATAAAGGAGACATCGCAACCATATGACTTCTTTAACCGTACTAGCCATTGCTCAATATATTGCTTGATCTGCTGAAGAAAGGGAAACCACATGTTTCTTTTTGTTACGCCATGAGATGGGAAACCCACCTAAGGTGGTAAAATAACCAGTGCAAGAAAGCTGAGTCTCATGGTTGCATCCTCAATCTGCATCACAATATGCTTCCACTTCGAGAGAGCCTATACTTGGTAAGAAGATATCTTATCCCAATTAAGACTTAAGGTATTGCAGGACACGTTTCGCTACACCCATGTAGGGGACTCGGGGATCAGCTACAAATTAAGAATATTTACTGCATATGTGAGATCGGGCCTTGTGATTGTGAGTACTAGAGTCAGTCAACTAGTCTTCGATAGCACCCTGGGTTTGGATGTGGATCACCCTCAGTGCTACTAAGACGACAATTCTGCTCTATGGGAAACTTGCTTGGCCTACACGTTGTCATTCCTGTTTCCTTCAAGATATCCAAGGCATATTTGTGTTGATCAAGTACTATGCCCTCGGGGGATCGAGCCATTTCAAAGCCCAAGAAATACTTTAAGGGTCTTAGATCCTTGATGGTGAATCAGTCTTAAAGAAACTACTTTATATGGCTGATGTGGTCATCACTGGTGCTGGTGAGAATGACATCATCAACATAGATCAAGGCTACAGTGTATATGTCACCACACCGATAAGTGAATAAAGAGTAATCTACCTAGGATTACTTGAAATCCAAACTTGTCAACGAGCCAGTAAACTTTTCATTCCAATTTCGTGAGGATTGACCCTTAATCTACAAACCCATGTCTCTCTTTTTTGCACAAAGCTTTCAGGTATTTTCATGTAAACCTCCTCATGAAGACCACCGTGGAGGAATGCATTATTGACATCAATTGGTGAACCGTAGGTCCTCTTTTGACTGCCACAACTAGCAAGGTTCGAATAGTAACAAGTTTTGCATCTGGGGCAAAAGTTCATGAAAATCTAGACTTCTGGCTAAGTTAACTAATTTGAGGCATTTTGATTCTTTTAAGACTTCAAATAGAATATGGCTTTTTCCCATCCTGGTTTCAGGCGTAAGACTACGAATGGGGCTTTCATTGGAGCTTACCTGTGTTGCTCTTGGACCTTGCCTCCATTCTCTTTTGTCATATCCTCTCTTCTTAAAGTCTTCTAGATAACCTATGATATCATAACATCGATCTTTGGTGTGTCCAAGGTTCCCACAATGATTGCACTTTAATGGTTTTCGCTTGCAATCTCGCTCGCTTATATCCATTCTCTTGAGAAGCACCGATGTTATGAGATGTGCTTGAGCCTTTCATCATCTCATCTAACATAGTTTGGATATCAAGGAGGCCATGCTCTGATACCATGTGAAATATTGAAATGAGAATGCATTGCACGTCTTTCATTGATTGATTAGAAGCATATATATATAATGCTAGTACATGCGTACCCTAATGGAGAATATCATAACAACCATATCTCCATACTAATATTTACAATCACTATTACAAAATATTGATTTTACGACCCTAAAGGACGTCCCTTTTTAAAAAGGGGACGTAAAAAATAAAGGCGGTGGCATTTTTGTAATTCTGAGTGAGATTTGAATAGATTTAGACGTCCCTAATTCAAATAGGAATGTCTAAAGTCACTTTAGACGTCCCCAATTTAATTGGGGACGTCTAAAGTTAATTTTTTTTTAAAAAAAATCAGGGACGTCTTTTGGTCACTTTAGACGTCCCCAATTTAATTGGGGACGTCTCAAGTTATTTTTTTTTTAATCAAGGACATCTTTCGGTGTCCCTAATATATATTAGGGACACCTTTTAAATATCAAAGTGGCGTCCCTCATGTTATCAGGGACGCCTAAAATGGCGTCATTGATATAATATCAGGGACACCACTTTAGGCGTGCATAATATTAGGGACGCTTTCTTGATTATAAAAAAAAATTAACTTTAGACGTCCCCAATTAAATTGGGGACGTCTAAAGTGTGACTTTAGACGTCCCTTTTTGAATTGGGGACGTCTAAAGTAAAAAAAAAAATTAACTAAACAACTTTAGGCGTCCCTAAATTAAATTGGGGACGCCAAAAACAATTCAAATCTGTACTGACAGTCTTTATTTGTCAGTTTTATAAACCCACACTCGTCTTTCTCATCAACGCAACCACTACCACCACACATTTAACTTTTGCTTCTTCTTCTTTATATGCTGTTTTTAAACTTGTTTCTTCTTTTCTCTCTCTTTTTTTCACCAGATCTGTAATGCTTACCACCACGCATTTAAATCTTGCTTCTTCTTCTTTATATACTGTTTTTAAACTTGCTTCTTCTTTTCTCTCTCTCTTTTTCACCAGATATGTTATGTTTCTTACTATTTTTTATTATTTTATCTTCTTTCTCTTTTTTCTTTGGATTTCCCTTCTATTTTATCTTCTAATTCGTGTTGTTATGGTTTGTAGATCGAGACTCAAAAACATGCTTCATGGCCACGTTCCCATTGAGAAAATGAGGTACATCTCTCTCTGTTGCTCTTCTCTATTCATTATTATGAGAAAATGAATTTTAATAATAGAAGGAGATAAGTTTTTCGCAACTGATTCATCTTATTGTTATCATCTTCTGTTTATGAGATTTCAGCTCTAGAGTTATTATTGTGTAGATTTTGGATTTGGAGTTTAGATACTAGATCTGTAATTTTATTGACGATGATATGTAATTTCTGATTTTAAATACTGTTTAGTTCAGATCTGTAATATAAATAATTTTTTTTTAAAAAAAAAAAGCAATTTAGACGTCCCCATTTTAAACTGGGGACATCTAAAGTGGGTTTAGACGTCCCCATTTTAAAATGGGGACGTCTAAAGTGTCAGTGTAGCACTTTAGACGTCCCCATTTTAAACTGAGGACGTCTAAAGTCCAGATTTTAGACGTCCTTTTATTTACGGATGTTATTGCCATTTTTTACTACGTCGCTCATATAGACGTCCCCTTATTTTCAGACGTTAAAAGGCCTAAATAAGGGACGTTAAAAATGTTTTTTTTTGTAGTAGTGAATATTAGTTAATAATAAAATAATATTATCATAATATTATAATATGAAATCCCACGATATACTCTGAGATATATTGCCTTCACTCTCCCTCAAGTTAGCAGAACGAGATTGTAAGTGCCCAACTTGTTGGAAAGCTCTTGAAATCTGTTAGCACCAAGTGCTTTTGTAAAGATGTCAGTTACTTGATGGTTTGTCCAAACCTTTATTAGAGAGATATCCTGAGGTTGAACTTGCTCATGAACAAAATAGTAATCCATTTCAACATGCTTAGTCCTCTCATAAGAAACTGGGTTCTTGGCAATATGAATAGTAGCTTGATTTTCACAATATAATGGAGCTGAACACTTTTGAGTCACTAAAAGGTCATGAAGGACCAATCACTACCATATGACTTCTTTAACCATGCCATTTCTTGATATTTAGCTTCTGCTGAAGAAAGGGAAACCTCATGTTGCCTTTTGCTACGCCATGAGATGGGAGACCCATCTAAGGTGATGAAATAACTAGTGCAAGAATGCCGAGTCTCATGGTAGCATCCCTAATCTGCATCACAATATGCTTTCAAGTCAAGAGAGCCTATACTTGGTAAGAAGATACCTTATCCCACCAAAGACTCAAGGTATCAAAGGACACGTTCCGCTACACTCATGTAGGGGACCTAGGGATCAGGTACAAATTAAGAACATTATTGCATATGTGAGATCGGGCCTTATGATTGTGATGTACAAAAGTTGGCCAACCAGTCTTCGATAGCACCCAGGGTTTGGTTATGGATCACCCTTAGTTCTACTAAGATGACAGTTTTGCTCCATGGGAAACTTGCTGGGCCTACACGTCGTTGATGTGGTCATCACTAGTGCTAGCAAAAATGACATCATCAACGTAGATCAAAGCCATACTATATATGTCACCCTGCCAATAAGTGAATAAAGAGTAATACCTGCCCGGAATTGCTTGAAACTCAAACTTGTCAATGAGGCAGTAAACTTTTCATTCCAATTTCGTGAGGCTTGACCCTCAGTCTGTAAACCTATGTCTCCCCTTTATGAGCAAAGCCTTTAGGTATTTTCATGTAAACTTCTTTATGAAGATCACCATGGAGGAATGCATTGTTGACATCCATTTGCCGAGCTGTAAGTCCACGTTTGATTGCCACAGCCAGCAAGGTTCGAACAGCAACAAGTTTTTGCAACTGGGGCAAAAGTTTCATGAAAATCTAGACCTTCTCGCTTAGTAAAAATTTGCTCTACTAATTGTGCTTTACCAGAATGCAACCCTTCGCTTGGTTTGAATTTGTTTTTGTAAACCCATTTAGAGTCAATGCATGATATGTTTCCTTGGTAGAAGATATTCAAGTGTCCAAGTCTCATTAGCTTCAAGTGCCTGTCTTTCCCTTTCCATAGCCTCACTCCAATGAGCTTGTCTTATGCATGTGGAAAGGTCTTGGGCTCATCATATGACTCTTTAATGACCTTGAAATTAGAAAAAAAAATAATTATTTCACTCTTCATTAATATTTTAATTATTTGTTGTGGATATGTATCAAAAGTACATGGTAGTCTAATGGAATTTGTGTTGCTTTTCATATTTGTGTCTTGTATTCGAATTCGAATCCTTTCTCTTTTGAAAGGATATCTTATTTTGTCTTTAAACAGTGAAATTTCCAAATTGCCCTTCTTTCAATTAAAAAAAATTAGAAAAAAACCACAAGATTTTTTCCCTCATCAGATTGATCTTTAAGAGAAGGGATGTGTAAAACCTTTCCTTAGACACACCTATTAGAAGTGTTTAGCTAATTCTGAACCTCTAATGGACCAATTAGTAACCTAAAAAAGCTGAGCTTTCAAAAACTTTTCACAATAAAGATTGAGATCTACTAAAAACTTGAAAATCTTTAGCTAATTCATATAAAATCCAAACTCAGTGGCTCATTTTAAGATTAAACCTCTTTGGAAACCTTGTGATAAACAAATAATACTCGGTCTCCTTTCTAATTCACTTAACCCCTCAATATAATGTCTTGTATAATAAACATACAACTTTAAAAACTATTTGATCCAAAGTACTAAACTACTTGCCCCCGTTTTTAAAAAGCTTAGAACTAATAGCTTTGGCATGTATCATCTTAGGTTCTCACTCATACAACTACCCTGATTATAAACTAGATTGTATTTACGCCGCTAACTAAGCATGAATTTGACGTGGCAACTATTAATAGCTATACACACACACACTCTCTATCTCGCCATCACAGCAGATGGTTCTTACCTTTAGGCTATTATAGCTTTAGCTCCCCTCCTTATTGAGGTATTTACATGCCAAAATATATAGATATGTGTCTATATACATACATAGCTTACTTTAACTAAACGAGAAACATATATGCTCATAAAGTCATAAACTTGGTAAATAACAAATTGTATCATCAGTGATGCCCGTACATCATACAGATAACCTAGCCAATCGCTAACTAGTGCACATTCATAATTAAATAAATAATTAACTGCCGCACATTGCCATGGTAAATAATCTCATGCAAGGCAACTTACATGTTCTCATGCACAATCACCATAATAGCACAAACAAACATGCAGCAATGAATACACAATCACATGAAGGAAAAAGAGTTACTACCTCTTGTGCTTTCTTCCAAGTTCCCTTCTCCTTGCTTCTTTCCTTGATGGTTCCTTGGTGGGCTTGGCAAATATCAAATCCTATAATATTATACATATGTAAGGGCAGGTTAATACATTCACTATCCATAACTCATAACTTAAACTATTTTTCTCTTAAAATCCTAGTTTTAAAACCAAACTCTACCCTTAATTTTTCAATGAACTTTGAAAAATCGCAACTTAATCTAGGAAACTCAAAATGTAGTGTTTCAAATATCTATTTAAAGATATTTGGGTCCTCTACAAGGAAAAAACTAATGCTCTGCATCAAATCGTGGACATAATTTCATAATTCCACCGTGAATGTTCACTGTTCATTTGGTAGGACAGGATTTTTCTAGTTTTCTTGCCTAAACTTTGAAAATTCTTAGGTTTCATTGTACACATCCAATTAATGTGTTCTAGGGCTTATCTTAAAGCTTGATATGTGTACTAATTGCTCACCAAATTTCACGGCGAGAAGAGGTCATGTGCCCGGTTTTAGCTCACATAAGGTCAGTGCTCCAATTCATAAAATTTCATTTTCAATTCAATTACTTCCAACCATGCACAAGGGATCTTATCCTACACAAAAGTCCCTTCTAAATCTATTGGAAGCCTTAAATTTAGAAAAACTCATCTCCTTCATGCTTAAACAGGGCTGGCCGAACAGGGGTATATGAAATAAATGCTGAACTTAACTATATTCCTACAATTCACAACTAAGGATTTTTTAAGCATCTTATTTGTAAAATTGACCAACTTAGAACACCTACACCTTAGTCTGGCTTTCTAAAACTGTGATATTTTGCCGTTAAAATTTGGAATTTAAATCCATCAAGTATTCATTCTTATACCACTAATAGACACTCATACCGTTTGATTCCTTTAGCATTTGAGCACTTAAAAATCTTTCAAAGACTTGGACAGAAACCCCTTCATAATTGCTAGGCTTCCAGTTTCTATAAATTTGCTCCCAATTACCACACAAAATACTCTTTCAAATGCATTAGGACACCTAACGTACATAAAATTTAACTCCTACTATACCAAACAGTGACTGTACGAACAAGGGAGAGGAATAAAACCTTAAATTCCAACTGCATTCCACCCGTTGATCACATAGGATCTTAATATCATTTATTTTTTACCATAAAACATACGTTAGAATAAAAAAATGCATCTAATCAGTGGGTATTTAATTTCAGATACGACCAGGTTCCTTTTGAATTCATCCACACCCATCAACAGACTAATAACCAGAACTTGTAGCATAAATTTTCTTGGCAAATGCACACTCTAACTTCTCCACAAAGTTGGAACAGCATCATTCATCTAATCTGGAATTTCCAGATTTGACATATACTCCCCCAAAAGTTCAAACTCAACATGCAATAGTATTAATCTACTTACAGGTACATAAATTAACCGTATGAATCTTAATCTATGCTTTTCCTACTAGTTTCTCAACTTTCTCTCACTAGAATTAGATTTCAAGACATCATCCCCCTTCCAAAACGTCTCAAATGAAGAAAACAGATTGGGAGAGTTCTTGGAGTACTTACTTTTGCCTATTAACCAGTTTGCATGGGAGATTTCTTCCTCCTCTATTTGCATGGGAGTTCTTGGAGGACTTACCATACCTTGGCCTATTAACCAGGTGGCCTTAAACATGGCCCAATTTCATTTTTGGACTTGGGGTAATGAAATTACCATTTTACCCCTATTTTTTATCGGTACTTAATTACCAAATAAATTCTTGAAATTCATCCTCATTACTTTATAAGGATTTTATTTCTTAATTAACTTCTTTAAACCAAAAAATAATTTCTTTAAAATTTTCAGAATTTCTCAAGTAAATAGGCCCTTAATTCCCAAAATTAGCTTTACAATCATCTGCAATTCTTGTTGGGAAACAAACCTCTCCATAAATACCTTTATTTCTCAAAATAACTAGCTATAAATTTTACTTCAATATTTTTGAGCTTTGATATATATTTTCCAGTTATTTCCTTCTTAACTTTCCTGAAATTTTGGCCTGAAAATAAAGTTTTGACCAAAGAATTTATTCTTTGAGGAATTTTAATTCTTACGTAACATCCCTAGGCTTCAAATATTCCTTGTAAGTCTCTTTTCAAATTTTTGGAATGTTATAGGATGTTTAGAATGTTCTTGAACCGTTGGAGATTGGGGAAAATCCATGCTTTCCCCATCATAGTTTTTCTCTTCTCCACCGTTGGTTTGTGTGTCCGCTATTTTTGTGTGGCTGTGGATATCGAACTTCTCTTCTTCTAGCCCTATTTTGCATGTCGCTGTTGTATAGGTGTATGGATGCTAAGCATCACTTATCCCTTCGTATCTAGTGCGTTGATTGTGTGGGATAGCACTATTGACCCGCACCTTCAGTTAAACGGTGAAGACCCTCAATGCTGATCAAAGTTTTTAGATATATTTTGGAATAGCTGCTTGTTGATGCAATGTAAAGTTTATATTTATGCATTTACTTTAATAGCTTAGATGCTCCAATTAACCTGTAGGCAGGATCCCTGACTTCCCTTGTATTTTGGAGTATGTATATGTATATGCATATGCATATGCATCTGCTAGGGTGGAATGGAGCTCTGATTCAGACAAATTCAAGTCATTGTAGAAACTTTTGGGAAGTCAAACTTATAGAGGAAACTTTGCCCAAAATTTTTACAAGAGAGTTACTAGATTGATTGTAAGATATATGTTAATATATATGAATTTAAAATGGTTTAAGCAGAATGCTTAGGATTAGTTAAGATTTTGTTAATGTTATTACGAATACTATATTTAATATTTATTTTTAAGTTTAAGACTTAAGAAATATGAGTCCACTCCTATTCTGTGCCAGTCACTCCTTAACTTTTAGAGCGTGACAATTTGGTATCAGAGCTTAGGTTTGCTATAGTTACATGGAGCGATGATTCTTCTTTGATGTCCCAATTATCATTATGAACCCGGACATAATAATAATTAAGGCATCATTGAAGGCCTTACAGGATGTCCTGTTGTGTCTTTCATCTTCATGTCAAATATGTATATACATGTCTTATCAGCTGAAAATTTCTTATGCTTCCATCTATAGTCTGGATGTATCTAAGATGATGAGTATGAAGTACAAGGATAGCAGTGAAAAGGATTTCAACAGAGTACATACTCACTATGATGTTATTTCTTGGTTTCTTTAAATCATGCATCATCTTGCATATTATAAATTTTGCTCAGCTTAATGATTTACATACTTTCTTTTGATAGAGAAGTTGCCTAAGATCCAAAGTGCTTAGTAAGAACCCAATAAAGATAAAGCATCATTGAAAGTCTTAAAGGAAGTCCTAGTCATTCACCCTCTAAGTGGATGTTTGGTCATTTTGTCTTTGATTGTTTGTAAATCTATCATGCGTTTTCCCTCTTTTTGTGGATTTCCTTGATTCGCTTTGGGGAGTTTAAGGGCACTTGTGATATCATTTCCTAAAGCCCTTGGCCTAATTACTGCATAAAATGTGATATTGTTGTTGGTAAAAAGCATGATTTAATAACAATAACCCTGATATGTTTTTTCCCCTAAAATGCCATATACTAGGTATGATTAAACAAATATCAACAAAACCTTCCTTCCAATAATTTAATGACACCTCTCCAACCCATTTCTTTAAATGATTATGACCGACTATAGAAGTCCTTAATCTCATTGTTAACACTAGTTAGATTGCCCTTGATCATGTTAAGATTCTCCATGGTTTTTGTCTCTGCTCCCTGAAATATTCTATTATTCTTAAAATAGCAACCAATGTATTTAATCAAGTAAATATCAGCGTAAAACTATTTTCAACCATTTAGTAGCACCTTATCAGCCTAAACCAGATCGCCTTTGTCATTTCGCGATATAGTATTAAATGTACTCTTGATCATATTTCCAAGACACGACACACAACAAGTGATTAACTTTACATGATTAGTTTTTAATGCTTGTTTAGTTGCCTATTCATTCTTTAGCAAATGCTATCTAAATAACTGTACTTTGTAAGTTATCAGTAGCTCCTAGAATGCATTCCGAATGGTACTGTTTGCGAGTTATCTAAGATTTTATGGCATTTTGTTTTCATGAAGGTTATTTAAAGTCATTCTTTGTTCTACTACTATTTAATGGGTTTTCATGGAAAATTTTGAGCCTGAAGATGGGACACATGGCTTTATTTGTTATAAGAGTGAAATGTAACTGATTTGCCGCAAGCATTTTTCCCAGTCGAGGCTGGAAATAACACGACAACCTTATTTTCTTAAAGAGAAACAGTGAAGTAGACAACTACACATATTAATTCTATTTGAAGTCTTTAAAATAAATGGTATGCCTGAATGTTATGAAGTCAAATAGGTGGCCTAAATATGGTCCATTTATTCTGTTTGAGCATAGCCGTGTCTTATTGTTTAAAAAGGGCAAGTGTTGATTTGACTTGAGAAATAGCCATTTGATCTTCATGTTTTTTAGGAGGCTTTTTGCTTTTTGGGTGTATGCATGTGTGTGCATTTGTGTATATAGGTTCTTTGTCACGCTAGAAACATTAACCCCTGACTTTGGTGCGAATAAAGACAAATTCTCTCATTTTGAATAAATGGATTGATTTCATATTAAAGATAATGATTGTCTCGCTTCACTTTTATCTTACAAAATAGGTTTTATTGTTATAAATGAATAGGTCCTATTATAAGCCCAATACATTCTGGAGCTAGTTCGAATATGAAATTCAAGATAAAAAGAAAGAAAGAAAGAATAACATGAATTAGCTGTGGTTATCATTGTGGCAAATACAAAAGTATAATTTGCTTGAGCTATATATCTTCTAGGCTTAATTTTACATGAAAGATTTGTCTTAAGCATTTTTCAGGTCATACTTATGTCTTAGTCATAGAATGAACAAAACCCCTTCCATTTAGAGTTTAATCAGGTGGTTGCTTGAATTGACATTTACATGATACTAAAGGTTTTCATTAGCCATTCCACATTTCTTAAGTTGAGACTAGCTACTGCACTCATCAATTTGACTCTAAGTTTGTAAATTGACCACATGGTCATGAACTTTTATGCCAAATTTTATAGTTTGGCTGCTGCATTTTTGTATGAAAAGAAAAAAAAAAATTGAATTTGATTGGCACTCATATATGTAATGTTTGGTTTGAGCTTATAAGAAGATTTTGTTAAAAAAACAAAATAATAAATAATGTTTTTCATGAAAATGACTTCAATCGTGTTCCTCGAATGCAAGTTTTGTATCACAGGCGTCTCTAACAAATGTTACCGAGCACAAATAATCTCTAGTTAATTTGCTAACAAATTAAAAATCAAATTGTGCTTAAATTCTGGTATATGAAAAACATTTACAAGTATAATCCCATTTGACAAGTGAACATCTTCTATGCTTTTAACTGATACAGTTTGCCCATTTGGCATTTTATCAATAAGTTGATATCTTGTTGGAGTCACATTCCGCAAGAGACTTTTGTCAAATGTTAAATGTATCATTGCTCCTATATCAATTATCCAAGGCTTATTAGGAATATATTTACCTGCCTTATTGACCAGAGGTGCATTGTCTCTTACAAGATTTAAGGGATTATCTTCCTTGTTGAGATATTGCACCAGATGATCATAATGTTTGGGCATGAGACTAGGAATGGGGCTTTCATTGGAGCTCACGTGTGTCACTCTTAAACCTTGCCTCCATTCTCTTTTGTCATGTCCTCTCTTCTCAAAGTCTTGTGGATGACCTCCGATCTCATAACATCGATCTTTGGTGTGTCCAAGGTTCCCACAATGATTGCATTTTAATGGTTTTCGCTTGCAATCTCTCTTATCTCCATTCTCTTGAAAAGTACTGATGTTAAGAGATGTGCCTGAGCCTTTCATCATCACGTCTGACATAGTTTAGATATCAGGGAGACTATGCTCTGATACCATGTGAAATATTGAAATAAGAATGAATTGCACTTCTTTCATTGATTGATTTGAGGCAATTATATAGTGCTAGTACATGCGTTCCCTAATGGAGAATATCATAACAACCATATCTCCATACTAATATTTACAGTATTAGTTAATAATAAAATCATAATATTATCACAACATTATAATATGAAATCCGGTGATATTCTGTAAGATATATTGCCTTCAAACTCAACTTTATTAAATAAGAATTTTCTCCTTTATCACCTAAGACTAGGATAGAGCATAGCCATGTTTCATATTTGAGGTCCAGGAGGATCAAAATGCATAAGTTTAGTAACCTAGCACCAAAGTCAAGGGTCACAGCATTTGACATTAATGAGTATTGCAAAATGAATCATACATCAACCGGTCAATATAAGACTTTTTAAAATGGGAGTAGGATTGGTGGCAGACTTTTTAACTGGTCAATGCAAGACCTAACTTAAACTTAATTAGTTTAAAAGGCTAATTTCAACTAGTCTTAAAGGCCTTTTTCTTTTTTTCAAGGAGTGAATTCATTGTACATTAAAGCAATCAGTTTGAATTTAAGACTACACTGGTTGAAACCTTACTTTCATAGGTGTGACAATAGTTCTAGCATGAGCAGATTCTGAATTAGGAGCATAATAATTGTGAGGGAGAAATCCCTTTTAACAGAGGAATCAACATAGAGAGGAGTATTGTCAGAAGACTCTTCACTTATTCCCATTCTTTTCCTTCTCGGCAAGATCTAAAGCCTCTTACAGCTCTTCAGATTTTTTATTTTTCTGGATATTATGAATATTTGCTTTCAAACATTTACATCTAGGAATTTTCCATTGTCTTTGAAGATTTTTGGGCAATGGTACAGAAAGAGAAGGAGAATTATCTATTCTAGCATTTGACCCTGACACCCTCTTAACAGTAAAAAGGTCAAGAGGGTCAATATGATTTTCGACCAATCCTCTTTTGAGAAAGTGAGGGATTACTAAGTTAAAAGATTGTGTCTCTAAAAATTAATCATTAGAACCGATTAACAAAGCTTAAAGTATCTCTTGGGGTTGCAACTAAAAACCCCTTTCCAAATATTTTGGATAGCCAAGTTAATGGGCTATGACTACTAAATCCACTATAAGAAAGGGAACAACAACACTACTGCTGATTCTCTTTTCCGAATGACTAAACAACTGATGCAAATCACACTATCTACCTCCTCTCCAGAATTGTGGCAGAAAATTAAAGACAGCTGGGCAAATGATGACTTCACCATATCACTAAGGCACATCAAGGTGGAGGTAATTGGGGTACCAAACTCCAATACGAAGCTTTGTTAGATTCAACCAGTGTTCCCAATTCTTATTCTGTTGTTGAGAAATTGTTTCTTAATTACAGTTAATGTTCTTCATTTAAAACTAAATTTAAAATATTTTTGATGGCATGTCAAATTTAAAATTTCTATTTAACTCCTAATAATACTAATTCGTATTTTTTAATTTATATAGATTTTAACTCCATTTTATTAAAATCCTTTCCAATTTTAAGAACAAAAAATTACGATACAATTTTTAAAATTCAACCCCGCACGACACAATTTTATGATGGCACAGAAATTATCGACCGTTTAGCTTTGTGAGAAGCATTTTTGCAATTTTTTTTATTTATATTGTATTGACCAGTAATTTAAGAATTAGACGATACAACAGGTTGAATTGTCACCCAGACTTGCTAATGATTCAACTTGGGACAAAAAATCTGGAGTAAAGCAATTTTTGTGCCGATGCTCAAAATTAGACAGAGAACTAATATGGTTTTATGCAATGTTATGTAACCCGGACCGGACCGGCCAGTCCGGCCCGGAAACTGGCGAACCGGCCGGTAAACCGGTCCGGTCTGGGTTACTATTTAAAAACAATTTTAAATTTTTTCTTTAGAATTTCATACTATAAGTCTAAAATTTTCAATTTCTCACCGGTTTAGTCCCGGTCTGATCCACTGACCCTTAACCTAGTACCCCGACCGGTTCAATACCCGGACCGAGTTTTAATACCTTGGTTTTATGTAAGTAAGGCAGTTTTTTGGGCTTAACAAAAAACATCAAATATATATATATATATATATATAATTGACAATTTCAAAAAGCCATATATATTTTTAGGGATTGGCTACCATCCTTAGCTCTTGCATTTCTCTTCCCCTCTTTTTCTCATCTCTATCTTTAGATTGAAATTTAAGCAGTTCAGATTTAATGTTTTATAAAAATATGAATAAAATATTAAATTATTAAAAATAAATAAATAATTTCAAAACAGCAATAAAAAAATAGTTTTAAAGAATATTTTTATAAGACATTAAATCTGAACCGCTCAAATTTTAATCTAAAAGCTGAGATGGGTAATAGAGGGGAAGAGAAGAAGAAGAATAGAAGGTGGTAGCCAATCTCATATTTTTAGACCAATTGTTGATTGGATTGACAATTAGACCTGTATTGATTTACTTTTTAAAAGGTAATTGAAAATTTCATATATTATGGTGTTATTAGGTTGATAATTAAAATTTTTATATGTTTTATTTTTTATATATTATTGTATATGCATGTAATAATTTTTATTAAATTTTTAATTAATTAGTATTTTAAAACATTGTACCGGAGGGATGGAGGCATCAAAGTCATCAACCCCCGACAAGCAATCTAACTATTTAGTTTACGACCTAATGTATCATTGTACTTTAATGTTTGATATAATCTATAAAAGGAAGGATGAAAGTGAAAAATGTAAAAAGGAAGCGATCTGACCTGCCACGTAAGGATAGCCATGTGTCGATGTCTTTCTGATTGATCCCTCATGTCGTCTTCTTATTGGTTGGCTCACACTTCATTGCAGATGATCGTCCACCATCACTCCCATCACTCTTCTACTACTTTTAACCCTGGCTTAATATAACATTTTGTTCCTGAAATTTGATCCAATTTTGATTTTGGTCCATCAAATTTAAAATTAGTGGTTTTGGTCTATGAAGTTTGACCCCTGATCCCTCAAGTTTGAAATTTTTGATTTGGTCCTTCAAGTTTACTTCGTTTATAATTGTTGATCCCTCAAGTTTGAAAAGGACTTAGTGGAAAACCGAACCGAACCGGAAAAAACTGAACCGAACAGGAAAAAAACCCAAATCATTTTCAAACTTAAGGAACCAAAACTAAAAATTTCAAACTTGAGGGATCAAGGGTCAAACTTCAGGGACCAAAACCACTGATTTTAAACTTAAGAGACCAAAACCAAAATTGGATCAAATTTCAGAACCAAAAATTATATTAACCCTTTAAACTTATTATTCTCCTCACACCTGTATGCGTTTATGCCTCTCAAACGCACATTTATTCTTTTTCTATATAAATATAATAACATTAATAGCTTTTTCTTATTAATCTTGCTAAATCCAAGGTAATTAAACCCGGACCGGTTAGTGAACTGGTCGGGGTACTAGGTTAAGGGTCAGTGGGTCAGACCAGAATCAAACCGAAGCTAAACTGAGACAAGACCGGTGAGAAATGGAATATTTTAGGCTTATAGTATGAAATTCTAAAGGAAAAATTAAAAAAAAAATATTTTTAAAAAAATTAAAAAATTTGACCTTAACTAGTTTAGAGGCCGGTTCGTTGGTTTTCTGTCCAGTTCGGCTGATTTGGTCTGGGTTAGCTAACCCTGCTAAAATCAGAGACAGCATATTAGCTATTATTAGACTTCACAAACATTATCACCAATTTACCATTCTCTCTCTTTCTGCCCCCAATCACCTGCTTTCTGACTATTTGGGTATTGGTGTCCCACCATCGTCTTTTTTGGAGCACCTGAGAATAAAGAGGTGGAGGACTAAAATTAATCCAAAGTAGCAATAGCTCTGAATCTAAGGTTTCTTCCTCTTCTTACGGTACTACTGTATACCAAGTTAAAACTATTTATTTTAAATATCACTTTTGATGAACTCTCTCTCTCTATTATGGCTTCCTCTGCTGAAATATACCGTGAACCATATATTCCTCTTTCTTTCTACAGAATTTAAAGCTTCCAAGGCTTTGTAACTCTGTCTCCATGAACTTCATTTGGAGTCTGTGAGTACTATATTTTAATTCCTACCAAAAGTTTTCAATATTTTTATGTGTATTATGTCTATCTCATCATACTCCTTCTACTAGACTGGGAATCTTTTTATGCCAATAAGGAGAAAACATGCCTGAAAGATCTTTACTTTTTCGCCCTTTCTTTTCTTGATAGTTTTTAATTCTATTTTTAGATTTGTCTTTGTGTTTCAGATTGGAATCTAACAGAATTTGTTGGGTATATATGTTAATGAGATATGGGAAAAGGGAAGATAGAGACAAAAAGAATAGAAGAAGCAAGTAGCTGGCAAGTGACGTTTCCAAAGAAAAGAAAAGGGTTTATGAAGAAATTGCCTATAGCTATCAATACTGTGTGACGCCCAAGTGGCTGTAATTGCATGTCTTTTCACAAAAAGGCACACTCTATGACTTCCTCACTTCGGAGTACGTTCTAGTTCCTTCCAATATTCTGCACTCCACTTTTCCTTATTAAATTCTTTTCTTTGCATGTCAAGTAAGAAATCAATTTTGGTAAAAACAAAAAAAAGAAGACATAGGTGGAAAAATCATTTTTTAGATTGGGTAAAAATGATCTTTTAAATCGGTTCTGAATGAGATCTTGATATAGTCGATCTAAAAAGTCTATTACTTTTTTTGACCAGTTTTAAAAATCACTTTTTAGATCAATTATTAGAAGACCAGATCTAAAAAGTCCAAACTTTTTAGACCGGTTGTTCTAAAAATCGGTCTAAACTTTTTTAAGGCCTCATGTTTTAATAACCGGTCTAAAAAGTCTTTTTTATACCTCATACTTTACAAAAATGGTCTTAAAAGTCGGACTTTTTGGATTGAAAAAGTGACATTTAAAAAAAAAAAAATAGGGCATTTTTTTTGGATTGAAAGGATTTTAAAATCACCCCAATCAAAAAAAAAAAGTGCCCTATTTTTTAACTATCAAATAACTTTAAGTAAGCTATGTAATCGTAAGTAAATGATGAAAAACAATAACTCATAAGATAAAAAAAAATGACAATAATTGATAAAAAATATATCAATATTGCAATTAAAGTGTGAATAAATTTAATCAAATAACTATTCATCCTTGATTATTAACAAGCATAAGGTGGGAAAGAAAAAAAATGAAAAAAGACCATATCGAACGTGATCTCAGCTACAAGGGTGAAAAAAGCTTCGAAGTTGCAAGTTGCAAAGGCACTTAACTTAAAAGCTTCAAAATGGCAGCACCACTTGAAGGCTTGGAAGCAAACATATAAAGCCGAAGCTCATTCTTTTTGATTACCCCCTTATCAATCCTTGACTGGAAATATTGTTCCTGCAATTACTTAAAAAAAACCACCCTCTACAAAAAAACACCTGATTTCTGACGGAATCTCGAAAAGTTTTCTGACAGAATTTTCTGTGACAAATTTAGCCACGGAATTTTTGACAAAATTTTTTCCGTGATAAATTCCGATGAACTTTTTGACAGAATTTTTGTAAATTTCCCATCAAAAAAAATTAAAATTTATTAATTTAAAAAAATAATATTTATAAAATTAAAATATTAAATATTAAATAATTCCATTTAATCTTAATTATTAAAATTATATTATTATTTATTCATATTATATTTAAAATTTTCTACTAAAATAATATATGTGATATTATTATTATATTATTTATTATTTTATTTTATTTAATAATATATATGTTATTAATACTATATTTATAATTTTATATTAAAAATAATATTTATAATATTAAATTATTATTTATTAAGTAATTTTAATTAAAAAAATTGTTTAATTAAATATATAAATATTTTTTAATGTTTTTATTAAATTTTTCATTATTTTTAATAATATTATATTTAATTAATAATTAATTATACATATGTGTGTGTATATATATATATGAAAATATTATTTATATATATATAATAATATATAATAATATGACATAGGTTTATTTCGACGCAACTGGTAAATACTCGCGCTTGAAAGCGTTGGCAGCCTGAGGTCGCTGGTTAAAATGGGAGGAGGTATTTTCAGGAATTATGAGATGCGGACACGTGGCAGCTAGGGGAGAGGGACATGTGGCGCACTGAGCAGTAAACAAGTGGCATTTGTTAATTTAAAAAAAAATTGCAACAGAAAGGAATTCCATCAGAATTTTTGATGAAATTTCCGTCCGAAATTTCTAATGGAATTGAAATTTTGTCACAAATTTGTTTGTAATGCATTTATCAATGACAGAATTGAGTCCATCGGAAATGCGGTCCGTTGGAAATTTTATCAGAAATTTCCTCAGAAAAGCTGATTCCTTGGTAAATTCCGTCAAAAATTCAATGTTTTTTTGTAGTGAGCATTATTAACTAATGTTAATGTTAACTCTCAATACAATTAATAAAAAATCAGAAGACTACCTCAGAAATATCAGCATACCTTCAAGTTTAGGATATATTATGAGACAAGGCTCTCTTTCACCAAAGAGATAGTACAACCACAACAAGCAGAGACAAAAAACAAAACATTTAACAATGAGTAAAGGAAAACCACATTGCACGGCTTCATGAGATAACTAATAGCAGATTATAAAGGAACAAGCAGACTTATTATCTGAAAAACAGAACAAGCAAACAATACACACCTGCATTCATATAATACACTACAGCAATAATGGCTCTCATTCATAGCTTTTTGAGTGTTTCATCCTCACTGAAAGAGAACCAGCACGGCTAAATGTTAAACAATTTTGAATAGGAGATGGATCATTAAGAGGATTTAATGAAGGTAAAGAAATAAAATGTCAAACTACTATGGCCCAAAAGAATGCTTGACCAGAAAAAACAAAAGAATTAACGTACAACACTTAGCTCCAATGACAAATAGGGGAATATATGGATCCAAAGAAGACAAGGTAGAGAATTAGATGCATTTAATAGCTTCCAATGAGATGATAATACACACCTTCTATCCTCGACAAAATTGGTGGAGTCAAGGATTCCCTTCAACTTGCCCTGGGACTTCTCCATGAAAAACAGTACTATTGAATCAGACAAGCCAAAAGCAGAGCATTCAAGTCCTGCATGCCTCAACAATCAAATAATACTTATATATAATAATCACTTTGAGAATAAAATCTTACTTGATGGCAGCTTTAATTTGGTCATAGGTGGCTGGCTTTTCTAGCTTCACAGTGAGATGAGAAATAGAGACAGTCATAGAAGGAATAGGGAAGGCCATTCCAGTCAATGTTCCATTTAGAGCAAGAAGCACTTTCCCAACAACCTGACGCAAAGAAGGGTATATTACTGAAGGTGATCAGATAAAGGAGACAATTAACAGTAATATATGAATCCCAAAAGAAGAGTTCGATCTTGCTTCCACAAATTATAGGAATGAACACACACTTAAAGCTCCATGATGAATATTGAACAACATTCATTGCAAATTAATCAATTCAGTCACAACATCCGATTTAAACAAATCAAACTTCACAACTGAATATACCCTTGTTCAGAAAGCATTAAACACCTAAATGCATATCAGTCCATGAACTGGACCAAATGGACACACAGAAATACAAAATCCCCCAGAGTAGTCGAGGCTTCCATCAAGAAAAGAAATTCCTCCAGAGCGTTCTCAAAAAGAAATTCCATGAATAGTGAAACAGCAAGATTTTGACAAATTGGTGATGTGTTAATGTGAAAAAAAGACAAAAATAAAAGAAGAAAACCTGAATCAGCCAACTTCACTACTACAAAAAGGGGTTTTAACGTCCAATTTTGGCACTTTTAACGTCAAAAAACGGGGGGGCGTATATGTTGGAGGCGTAGTATGTTTTAAGAAAAAACGTCCCAAAAAATGGGACATCTAAAGCGAGACTTTAGACGTCCCAAATAACAATTTGGGACGTCTAAAGTCCCCCTCTAAAGTCCTCCAGAGGGGGACGTTAGACGTCCCAATTCTTAATTTATGACGTTAAAAGGTTAGGTTTTTTTTATATCATCATTTACATTCTGTATTACCCAACGAATTCAAACTACAGAAACAGAATAGAAAATGGATACATAAACCACAATGTCCATTACAAAATGGTAAGGACATCCAGCATTACAATCTTTACTATATATACATACAATAACAACTCATACAACCTACTACTATATATATCAACAATAACAACCAGAAAGTGTCAAAACGCTATCATCACACAACTACAAACTAATATAAATAAAAATTTTACTGCTCTATATGTTGAAGAAGATGTCCAGCCAAAAGGTCTCTAATCAAATTAAGGTCTTCACGTAGGTAGGCATCTTCATTATCAAAAATCTGAAAATTAGAAAATAAGCTTTGATGAAATGAATCAAGCAAATGCATTAATTAGCATTTCGATTAGAACACCAAAAATATTATCATTTGAGAATGAAGAAGCGATTACCTTTTCAAAATCGCTAGTAATTCCACGTTGAATGATGTTATACATATAAAGTATAACATAATATCCACATTCAGTGTTGTCAGGTTGTCGAGGGCACTTTAAATCAAAGGCATGCAATTAGTTGTTAAAATCAATAAAGGTATGTCTAAAACGACCGTCAATGAAACAATTTGAATCGAAACTACTTACTATCGGATAAAACCACTTTGGCTTTTTAACAATTGTACCCTCGTGTGACCCGCCTAGGACTCTATATGTTTGACAAGCACTATCATGAAAATCAAAATGAATAGAAATTAGAACTATTCATTTTTTTTAAGAGTCAATGAAATACAAACATAATACTTATGTGTTGAAGACGAATTTTGTTCTTTGTCTGGCTTTTTACTCAAGGGATCAAACCAATAGACTACGTTGAACAATGGGTGCTAGATAACAACGAAGTTTGGTCTCTCCCATTACGTAGCCGACATAGTGAGTCATATGCGCCACAGTATTGGTATCCCCTGTCGTATTCGCAGGGCATAAGAATCCATACCAATTACGTCTTTCCATGTTTGTGCAGAGACCGTGGAAGTTGCTATAATAGAATTAAAATAAGGAATGAATTATTGAAAGTATGAAATCAAAAAACCACTAAATGAATTCTATGGGAAAATTGAAAAAAAAAAAAACTTACCGGATTGCAAATTTCACCCAGCCTGCATCTATCTCCTCTAACCTGATAAACTGCCTGAGATCTGTATTTTCAATCATGTAGGGATACTCTAATGTAAGGCCCACAATCCTTTGAGGCATCTTCGAGTCAACCTGTTTAATGCCCTTATAGATCTGTTGCAGCCGTGCTAAGTAGGGTCATTTCCTCTCATCTTCGTCATCCTTTTAGAACATCAAAAAACAAAATGTTATTAGGATGTCAACAGATTCTCAGTAATAGTAAGGTAATTCCTACCATTGAAGGTGTTGCGTCTGAACCAATAAGATTGTGAGGCCAAAGGATGAAAGATCCTATCGCCTAACCTAACGTGCGAACCTCTGGATCAGGAACAGGGATGGATGTACTTTCTTCCTCCTTTCTAACACTCATCACATTCACCCTACGAAAATCCTGCGGAATTTGCTGATGATGGTGGGTAGTAGCACGTGTGTGAACGAGAGCATCGGCAGCAACACGCAACAGTGGATCATTCAAATAGAGGGTGGAAGGGTCTCCTGACACTGGAGTGGGAGAAGGTTCGCAAAGTGGTTCCTCCAGAGGGTTGTAACTTCCTTTGGTGCTATTGAAGGCTGGGGATTCCTGAGTTCTATGCTCGTCCCTTGCCTTTGCGCTTTGAACATCTTTGCCATTTCAAGTTGAAGCTCTGGCAACAGCTCTTGTCGGAGCTTGTCGCAAAGGTTGGCCTCGAACTCTCGTTCGAGGTCATCTGGAATCTTGGTCACAAGGTCCTTACTAGGTCCAGCTTGTGACGAATAACGTGAGTCTCATCCAAAATACGTCACGGCACTAACTCCCCGTGTCTCTCCTCGAACACAACCAAGGTCATCTGCCTTCCCAATAGCCGTTGACAAGATGTCCATCCGTCTACTTGGATTGAATGAACCTTGGCTACTCTAATCTTCCAGTTCATCCTGTAACATACAGTTTATCGTAAATGTATCGAAACCACTCGTGATATGCAAAAAATTAGGTACTTATGGTATAACTACTTACAATCCTCGCAGCAACCTCAACAATAGCCGGATTTATGTACGTCCCAGCCTTAATCCTCCCTACTTTCCATTTTTTGTGATGTGGAGGAGGTGCCAGTGGCTGGATAACAACGCTAGGATTAGATTCCACTGCTTCCTTCATTTTCTCTAACTTTCTTGCATCATTTGCCACTCAAGCTTCCGATATCCACCACGAGACATGTAATGTTGATATTTATTTTCTGATTGCCTCTATGCATTTGCTGCACTTAATTTCTATCAATGAAAAACAATAAAAAATAAATCAACGATATCAAGTATATGAAAATTAAATGCTCTATATCATGATGACAGAAATCTTACCAAAAACTCAGGATCTTCCCTTGATGCCGTAAATAACCTCCAGTCCTCTAGAGACAAATACGAATAATGTGTACATGGATCCTGACCCGTAAGGGGCCCTCGAATGTACTGTGCTGTTAGCTTGTTCTTGAAACCTTTCCATCGTATACGAAGCTCATCCATCCAGTGCCTATACATCTCCCTGGTGTCTGGGACATCGTATGTTTGCTGTAAGGTAAAACACAAGATTATTATATTTGAAATAATAAGAATAAAGCTAAAATTACCATAGATGCATCAAAACTTATATACCAAAAGTTGCTGCCAAATCATGTCTTTCATTTTTGGGGGAACCAATCTCCAATTATCGTAGGTAATACGCACTTTGCTTTGACCCAAAAACCCTATGTAGCTAATGAAGTGGTCTTCCTCAGGACCAACTGGATTCAGATTGTCAACGAAGTCTATATGCAGCCTCTCTTGTTGATGTTCATGACGTGCAACTCATGCTCCCATCTTTGTACAGCCTCTGACCCTCCTTCTTGCAACGGGTTCATCTTTAGGCCTTTCATCATTGCTAGGGCTTTCGTCATCTCTACGCCTTTCGTCATCACTAGAGTTGTCCATATTCCTGTTAACACAAAAAGCATAGTCAGAAACGTAAATAAATTGCATTAAAAATGAAATAAACTAAGCGGGAGTAAAACAGAAAAAACACACAGTTCTCGTTTATAAATTAAGGTCTTACTCTATATTATTTCCCATAGTCCTTCACCATAGTCATTTATTATAGCATATTCGTCATCATCTACCAATTCTACTTCATTTGTTTGAAGTGGAGTTGTTGTGAAAGGTGGTGTGTCATCAAGGTTGAAGGTCGGATCACCATACTTCTGTTTTTTACTTTTAAGGACAATGGACATGTTTTTGCTCGCAGGATCGGTGACATAAAACACTTGCTTTGCCTGGCTTGCTAAAATGAAGGGCTCATCTCTATAGCCAACTCTTCGAAGATCGACTGAGACAAATCCAAATTGTTTATCTATTACCACAGCATTATTGCTAACCCACTTACATTTGAATAAAACAACTTTGAATTTGTTGTATGTCATCTCCCATATTTCTTCTATAACTCCATAATAGGCCATAGACGCTAATATGGGGTTTTTGTCTGTCGAACTGGAAAAGTGCATAGCTTCAGCTTCTACCATGACCCCACTATTTTGCATAGTACTTCTGTCATCTTGCTCTTTCGTATAGAAAGAATAGCCATTTATATCATAACCAGTCCAAGTAATGACCTGAAACGAAGGCCCCCAAGCTAGCTACTCGATTGTCTCAGACACACCGGTCTCATGCAAAAACTTTTCCTCGAACCACTACATGAATGTCTTGTTATTCTTAATAGCAATCTGCATGTCATTCTTTCTTGGATTATTGTTCTTCAAAGTCTTTGTGTGTTCATCTATGTAAGGTTGAACTTCTTACATATTATTCAAGATATACAAGTGGGTTTGCAACACCTCTTCACGAGGAACATCCTTCACTTTTAGACCTCGTGTTCCCTTGCTTCTCCCCTCTTCATGCCGAGATTGTTCCTTCTTCCCTGACATATAATCTTTGCAAAACTCCATAGCCTCCTCAACTACATATCTTTCTACTATTGAGGCTTCTGGTCGATAAGGATTTTTAGAATACCCTTTTAAGATCTTCATGTATCGCTCGAAAGGGTACATCCACCTCAAGTAAACTGGACCGTAGAGCCTTACCTCCCTTACCAAATGAACTACTAAATGCACCATTATATCAAAAAATGAAGGAGGAAAATGCATCTCTAGTTGTGACAAAATAATGTAACCCTCAGTTTCTAGTTCATCCAACTTTTTAGTGTCAATGACTTTGTTACATATAGCATTGAAGAAAACGCACAATCTTGTTATAGTGGTTCATACTTCATCTTTCATTATGTCTCTAATAGCTACCGATAATAGTTGTTGCATCAACACATGATAATCATGGGACTTCATTCCCACTAACTTCAAATCGTCCATTGAGACACATCTTCTCACATTCGAGGAATACCCTTGCGGTACCTTAATTTCATGCAAACACCCACACAAACTTCTTTTCTCTGCTTTTGATAGTGTATTCATGCACTGCTGGCTCCATGTATGCCCTCCTACCATCATCTCTTAGTTGTGGATGTAACCGTTCTCTTATTCCCATATCAACAAGGTCTAATCTCGCACTAATCCAATCCTTAGTCTTCCCTGGTATGTGTAAAAGCGTACTGATAAGGCTATCACAAACGTTCTTCTCCACATGCATCACATCAATACTGTGTCTCACATCAAGCGAACGCCAATATGGAAGATCAAAGAAAATGGATCTCTTCTTCCATATATTCTTCTCACCCGCAATCCTCTGATTCTTACCAAAAGTGACATTGATACATTCCACTCAACTGTAAACTTCCTCTTCGGTTAATGACTTTGGAGCCATTCCATGCTCCGATAAGCTGTTAAAATGCTTTCTTAGCCTACTATACGGGTAGAACCGATGAAGAAATCTCCTGTGGCCAAGGTAGACAGTTTTTCTTCCATGCTTTAGTTAATAGAAGTGTGTGTCTACTTCACATATTGGGCATGCTTTATGACCCTTCATGCTGTACCCTGACAAATTTCCGTACGCAGGGAAGTCATTTATCATTGTGAAAATCATTGCACGTAGCTTGAAAGACTCCTTCTTATAAGTATCAAAGACATCTATGCCTTCCTCCCACAACTTCTTCAAGTCCTCAATCAAAGGCGCCAAATAGACATCAATATCGTTCCCTAGCTGTTTTGGTCCAAAAATCATCATAGATAGCATCATATACTTACGTTTCATACATAGCCAGGGAGGCAAGTTGTATATTAGAAGGAGAACTGGCCACACACTATGTGTGCTAGTAAGAGTTCCATATGGATTGATGACGTTTGTACAAAGCCCAAGCCGAAGGTTTCTCGACTCGCTGCCAAATTGAGGGAACACTTCATCTATTTTTTGCCATTGTGGAGAGTCAGCTGGGTGCCGAAGATATTTTCCATCATATATTCTCTTATCAGAGTGCCATCTCAACTTCTTCACTTTTGTTGCAGTCGCAAACAAACTTTTAAAATGTGGTATTATTTGAAGATACCATATAACCTTTAAAGGTTGCCTTTTACTTGTCACATCGCCACAACAACCATCTTTTTTTCACTTTGTATCGTGCAGTTTTACACTTAGGACACTCACTAAGACCTCCATACTCATTTCTGTACAGTATGCAGTATTTAGGGCAAGCATGTATCTTTTTATACTCCATACCCATCGTAAACAGGATTTTCTTGGCCTCATACATACGATTTGGAAGTACATTATCCTCTGGAAACATATCACACAATAGTTCAAGCAGCAATATGAAACTACTATCAGTCCACCCACAAGTTTCCTTTAAGTTAACCAAATGTAATGTTCCCATAAGCCTCGTGTACTTACTCCCACGGTACAATGGTGTCTCTGCATCACTCTGCAGGCTGTCATACTCCTGCAACTGCGCAAAGGATTCTACCTTAATATCGTGAATCATTTTCTCCATTCTATCTTCATCTATGACATCCACATCTTCCTTCTTGTGCGACGGACAATCCGTTACTTCCTCACCATGCCATATCCACCTTGTGTATCACAGATTTATTTCATCACAAAGTAGGTGATCTTTTATGACATCAACATCCTGTCGACTCTCATTCAAACAATTGACACAAGGACAAAAATACTTCCCATTTTTTGCAGGATCATTCTTTTTAGCGAATTCAATAAATTCTTCCACCCCTTTCTCATATTCTTCACTAGTTCTCAAAGCATTCATCCAACTATTATCTATTTTGTTACCACCTAAGCCATTCCCAATAACACTCACACGTTTAGTACAATTGTCAACAACATACTTACTATATTATTATATTAAGGAAACTACATTAATAATCTTACTAATCTGTTTAATTGTTGTTAATTTCATCAAAATCATTCAAAAGCTCCATTTATTTATAATAATATATATACATTGCCTTTAAATGACATGGAATGGCTGTGTATGAAAAACAAAATAATTAAAACCATGAATAGTAGCTCATTTTAAGTTCTATGCAAAACATGAGTCCATATAATAATTTTTAATATGAAACAGAATATTTTTTTTTCCAAAGATGACAAACGAAGACATGAAGATAGAACATATACATATATGTAGTTGCATTTTTGTTATAAAATCCTCAAAAAAGGGGTGATTTGATTAAAATTAAAATAACCCCTACTCATTCTATTTAGGTCATGTTAAGTCAAGAGACAATAATCATTAATATATCACACTATTATAAAGTTTATAAAAAGCCACACTATTGATTCATCTAAAAATGTTTCGTTTACAGTACACCAAGAAAAATACCATGTTAACTTTTGTGAATGAGAAAGACTTGAAAGTTTAAATTAGTAGAAGCATCATTAAAAAAAGTAAAAAGTATGGCAATAATAGGAAACTAGTCCCAAAATAATTTAAAAAAGAAAGAAAAAAATTATGCTCTATTATTATTGGACAAAGCTAAAATAAATACATGTCATGTACTTCCATATTTGGTTAATAAATAACATGTGTACACTCATAAAGTATATCAAATCCAAGCAAAAACCAATCTACATGATAGAGTTCCCCAGTACAATTTAAGCTCTACAGTTATCCTAGGCAAAAAGCTCCTCTCAATTTATGAGTCAATTGTCAAAAGGAAGAATATGGGGAAAGAAAAAGAAACTTAGCAGAACATCATACTCAAAATCTCACATGTTTTCTTTCACCATGCTCTTTCTTCCCCTATTATTGTTGTCAGTTTTTTTCCACTTCTTTGGGGTTGAGAACTAACGCCCATCTAAAAGTATGTTCCAACCACTGTAAAGCATTGTACAGGGTTCCCAATTCAATAAAGAAAAACCATGGGACAACCTCACTTTCAGATTGGGTGTTTCGCCTTCTCAACCTAGCTTCTGAGTTTGTAGAAGCCATGCCAAACACACCAATCTCAACCATCTCAATATAAGCAATATATAAGCACAATTAACGTGATATTTCCTATTGGTTAGGCTTTTCACATTGCAAGTTTTACTTTAATTTTTCAAGTAAATTTATATTTCAAAAATAAAAAAACCATTATGTTACAAAAGAAAAAGAAAAAAATAAACTAACCTGATAAAGGAGGCGCCGACGGCTATGTATGCTGGAGGTAGTGAGAAGATGTTGGAGATCAGAGGTGTATACACGGTGGGGAGGTACGCCGGAGGGTGGAGAAAGCAAAGAATCACGGTGTGTGGAGGAGGTGTGGACGACAATGGAAGGAAGGAGGTGGAGGAGAGCAAAAACCTACACTGTGGAGGAAGGGGTGGCCTGGTGTGTACGTCGACTTCAATGGATTTTAGGTGGAAGAAGTAAAGTTGTAGAAGGGAGGAGTTGAAGAAGTAGATTTGAAGGAGTCGACGGCCTTGTAGAAGCGAGGAGGAAGAGTAAAGTAGCAGAAGGTGAATAATAAATGAAGAGGGAGTTGTTTGGTCAAAAAAGGAGGGAAGGGGTGTGGAGGGAGTTGTTTGGTCAAAAAAGCTGGGACTTTAGGCGTCCCAAATGGCTTTTGGGACGCCTAAAGTCTGGGTTTAGACGTCCCAAAATAATTTTTGGACGTCTAAAACCAGCTCCTGGCACTAAAAAAAATTTGTAAAATTTATATTTCACGCCGCGAAGAACTTTAGGCGTTCCAAATTCAAATTTGGAACGTCTAAAGGTTTCCCTACATACATATAATTACGAAATTACCACCGCCTACCTTTTTAACCACCCAATTTTAAATTTGGGACGTCCTTTGGGGTGGTTATATCCTAATTCTGTAGTAGTGCTTAAACCATTTCTCGTAGATCTTCATATGCTCTTTTGAACACGAACTGATCCAGTCACTCACAGTCTTCATTTTTCAACTTTGAATAAACTTTACTCCTTCCCAACTTCAAGAAGCTCTTCGGATTAATGACGGTTACAGGGTCTCTCACTTTGAAGCACCATAGCTAGTGTTCTTGTGTTCTGTTTCACCTCTGTCAAGGCCTTCACCTCCAATCACTACAAAAAATATGACTTTCAGCGGCGACTAGTCTAAAAGTTGCCGTTGAAAGTTTTTCAGCGGCAACTGTTGTGACCGTCGCTGAAAGTTTTAGTGGCAACAATTTTTGTCGTTGCTGAAAGTGTAGTTTCAGCGGCGACAAAAGTGACTTTCAGTTGCGACCTTTGTGTCGCCACTGAAAGTATAGTTTCAACGGTGACTAAGAAGGTGACTTTTAGCGATGACTATTTGTTTCCGCTAAATGTAGCTTTTAGTGGCGACTCAATACTTTCAGCGGCGACTTTGAAAGTGTCAATTTTTTAAAAAAAAAATTCGAAAAATATTTTTTAAAAAAAAATTTGAATTTTAAAAAAATTAATTTACAAATACCACGTGTTTGCTCCTTAGAGCACTATGTGTCCCCCTCCCCTGGCTACCACGTGTTGCCTCCTCGTATTGGCATGTGTCCCCATCCCCTAGCTGCCACGTGTTCGCACCTCATAATTCCTCCAAGTAACTCTCCTCACGTTCGAACCTGCGACCTCAAGGAGCCGACGCCTTCGAGCATGAGTCTTTGCCAGTTGCACCGAAATGAACCTGTGTCATATTATTACATATTATTATAAGTATAATATTATCATATATATAAACATTCATACATACATATAATTAAGTAATTATATGTATATAATTAAATATAATATTATTAAAAATAATGAAAAATTTAATAAAAATGAAAAAAATATTTATATATTTAAATTAAACACTTTTTTAATTAAAATTACTTAATAAATAATAATTTAATATTATAAATATTATTTTTAATGTAAAATTATAAATATAATATTAATAACATATATGTTATTTTTAAATAAAATAAAATAATAATATCATAAATATTATTTTAGTAGAAAATATTAAATATAATATTAATAAATAATAATATAATTTTAATAATTAAGTTTAAATAGAATTATTTAATAATTAATATTTTAATTTTATAAATATTATTTTTTAAAATAATTAATAAAAGAAAAGATGAAATTGACTTTCAGCGGAGACTTTAATTGTTGCTGCTAAAAATGTGAGTTTCAGCAGCAACTTTTGATAGTAGCCGCTAAAAGTGTTTCAAAAAAATATGATTTTGAAAAATTTCAAACAAGACTTTCAGTGGCGGCACTAAAGTCGCCACTGAGACACCCTTTCGGTGGCGACAACACAATGTCGCTGTTGAAGGTGTTTTTAAAACAAATTTTCAAACAAGACTTTCAGCGGCGACATTAAAGTCGCCACTGAAACACCATTTCGGTGGCGACAACACAATGTAGCCGCTGAAGGTGTTTTAAAAAAAAAACAAGAAAGAAAATTTTCAAACAAGACTTTTAGCGGCTACAACACAATATCGCCGCTGAAAGTTACACCTTTAGCGGTGACAACACAATGTCGCCGCTGAAGGTGTAACGTTCAGCGGCGACACTTTTGTCACTGCCAAAAGTCTAACTTTTAGCAGCGACATTAAAAGTCGCCGACAAATAATGTTGCCGCTAAAAGGCTTTTTTTTTTGTAGTGAATGCCGCCTCTGGTTTGAGTGAGATCGGAGAGTTTAGAATGGCAACAAGAAGAGAAGTAAGATTCAGATAGGGTGGGATTCAACTTAGGCACATGAGGAGCTGGGTAGGGTTTGAGATTTGGAGATGCCTTTTAGACCACTTAAAATAAAAATTAGGTCTATAAATCTCACCTTTTAAACCAGTTGTCACTAATAACCCGTTTTAAAATGGAAAAACATAGTATTTTTTAATTCTTCATCTTTTAGACCGGTTTAAAAAACAACCAGTTTAGAAGGTTTCATCTTTAAGACCAGTTATTAATGACAACCGGTCTAAAAACTTTTAACATTTTTTAATTTTTTTTATCTTTTTAGACTGGTTATTCAAATAACCGGTCTAAATAATTTATTTTAGACTGCATATTTTAAAAACCAGTCTTATAAGTTCTTTATAATTTTGAAATTATCACTAGTCATATTTTTTAGATCTTATCTGTTGTAACCAGTCTATATGATTGTCTAAAATAGTAATTTTGTACTAACAAGAAGAGTAATCAATTTGAGTTTGGCATTATGTCGCGGGTGTTCTCGGGGACAGACTGGATTTCTTGTCATGGTCTTTGCATGGTACGTTCATCTTTATCTTTGCCTCACAATTCAAAGTCTCAAATATCCCATCATGGCTCCTTTTTTCAAGTTGTGTGATATACACGTACACCTCTAAAGATTTGGTCAGCTTTCTCACAAAAGGCACTCTCTATGAGTTCTTCAGTTCTGAGTACGTTCTAGCGTCTTCCGATATTCTGCACTCTACTTTTTATTATTAAATGTTTAGCTTTGCCCGTCAAGTAAGTAACCAATTTTGGTATTAAAAAAAAAGAGAATAACTAATCAATTTCAGTTAGGCATTATGTGGTGTGCGTTCTTAATTAGGGATAGAATTGATTTATTGTAATGGTCTTTGTATGGCACGTTCATCTTTATCTTTGCCTCTCAATTCAAGTATATCATCATGATTCGTCTTTCTCAAGTTTTGTGATATAGACACCTCTAAAGATTTGGTCACTTTTTCATCGAATATTCATGATGATTTTGTATATGGGGGATGAATTATCCTAAAGCCAATAAAATGTGAGCTGTTTTTCTCTGATTTATACATAGATATAAGTATATTATTATTATTATTGAAACATATCCAACTAGCTAATATGTAATCATAACTACTACTCCCTCCGGCCCTTGCATATTTACTTAACTTGATTAGATTAAAGGATGTTAGTTAAATTAGTTAATATTATATATATTTTTTAAAATATCTTAGTCATCTTTCTTAATTACCTCATTCTCTCTTCTTCTTAAATATTGTTGATGGAAGATCAATAGGGATAAATTAAGAAAAGATCGACAAATATGAAAGCTATGTTTTATATTTAAGACTAAGATCAACTTTTCAAATATGTCTTATATTAAGGATTAGAGGGAGTAGAATATGGTTTGTATGAAGACTGGTTACTAAATTAATTGTTAATCCCCCCAGTCTTTAATATATGACATATTTGGGAGTTGATCTTGATCTTAAATATATGACATAGTTTTCATGTTTGTCAATATTTTCTTAATTTTTCCCTATTAATGCTCCCTGCACAATAATGAAAGAGGAGAGGGAATAATGAGAATTAAGGAAGATGATTAGGGTGTTTTAGAAAATATATGTTATATTGACAAACTTAATTAACTTCTTTAATTTAATCAAATTAGATAAATATGTCATATATTAAGAATCGGAGGAGTAACTGCTAAATATCATATAATTACACACTTTAATCTATATTACGGAAAATAAAAGAGTAATAAAACTAAATTATCAAATAGAGTTAAGGATCAACCGACACGGGAAAGGTTGATGTTATGATTTCTCTTAGCATTTTGTGAAACTAACAGTAATTATCTTTTTTTGCTCTTGATTTCATTGATGATCCATTATGGCTTTAATCTATCTACCTATAAGAGTTAGCATTTTCCTCCAAAAAAAATCTATAATTCCTAATGTAATTGATCAAGAGACATAAAATTAACAATATAGGTGTTTGATATATATATATATATATATATATATGAGGTTAATCCATTGTGTCAGAAATTGGTTTTGGTTGCACTTATCATTTTTTTTATCAAAGTCAATGCTTTTCTTACTGTCGCCAAAGAAAAATGTACTGCTTCTAGCCTTCTAGGGCTTGTTTGGTTGGAAGGACTGTAATTTGGAAAAGGGAAAGGGATGGCACTGGAGATCAAGGGAAGAAATACTACAACAACAATAAAACATTTATCCTATTAGGTGGCTGGGGTCGGCTATATTAATTAATTGTACGACGCCATTGTGCTCTGTGGAAAGTCATATATTTAAATATGTTATTAACTAAAAGATCCCTCTTTAAGATCTCACTGAGCGTTTGTTTCGGCCTTCCTCAACCTCATTTTACAGGACTCCATAGTGCTTGATCAATCCTTCTCACTAGAGCACTGAATGGCCTTTGTTGAACAAATCCAAATAACTTCAAACGACTTTCTACCATTTTTCCTTCAATAGAGTTCACTCCAACTCGTTCGTGTATGAGTATTACGAATCTTATCTTTTCTTATATGACCACACATCTATTTCAATATTCTCATCTTGGTTACCCCCATTTTATGTTCATATTGTTACTTTAAAGCCCAACACTCACTATCATATAACATTGCTGGTATTATATCAAGGGAAGAAATATGTTTTAAAAAATAGGGCACAATTTAGGTCCAAAAATAGAGAAAACATATTTATCTTTGTTTTTTTTTTTTTTGCCATCAAGAAAACATATGTATCATATGGCAAATAAAGACACTGTAATACTCATCCCGATTCTAAATATAGCATTTAGATAACTAATATATATGGTAAAAAAATTAGTTAACTTAGTTATTTGCAAACAAATGTGTGTTGGTTTCCTTAAAGTATCCATTTTAATAACTTGTATTAGAAACCGCCCTCTCGATAAAAACCTCCTTAATATGAGCACTCATCAGAGAGAGTTAAAAAAAAAAATCAATTTAAGGGTTTGTTTGACTAGAGAGAAAGGGAGGGGAAGAAAAATTTTTGAGTTGGATTTAAAAAAGAATTGAAGTGGGTTTATGAAATTTTAATAAAGATAAGATGAAAAATAAAAGAGTAAGAAAAACTAATTAAAAACTTTTAACCCCACTTCTCTAATTTTTTGAAATCCAACTCATAAATATTTTCTCTCCACTCTCTTCCCCACCAAATCTTTTTTTTTTTGCCAAATTCCCCACCAAATCACTTGTACCAAATAGTGCCTAAGAAATTGTCCCAAGGAAAAAAAAAACAGACCTAAGAAACAAAGTGGATTGAGGTTTTGCTTCTAAGACTAAAGCAAATACCTCTATTAGCTCTTATATTTAGGATTAGAAAGAATATATGTTGTTAAGTTACTTTCTTTTGTTGTCTTGTCACCTTTTATGGCTTATACTTCCTCTAGTCGTTTCAATAAAACATATTTATCTAATTTGATTAGATTAAGAAAGTTAATTAAGTTAGTTAATATAACATGTATTTTCTAAAACACTCTAGTAATATTCTTTAATTTCTTCTTCTCCTTGATTATTATTGAGATGATATTAATAAATGTAAATTAGGAAAAGATTGACAATTATATGAAATAGGTATTATATTTAGGAGTAAGATCAACTCTTCAAATATATCTTATATTAAAGGCCGAATGGAGTTTATATATCTAGAAATTCCACAAATATATATCATGCCTGGTAGCCTATGTTATTCAAATTAACAAGAAGCCTAACCACTTTGTCGTGAATCTGCAGACAGTAAAATTTTGTTGTTGGTGCAGCACGGGGAAAATGCGTGGCAGCAATATGGGCTATATACAAAGAAGAAGAAGCACATCGAAGTTCAAGGAAAAACAGCCTAATAAGCTCATACGTTCAAACTGAATTACCTATTGGTTTGCCATAGAAGCGTTTCTGAATATTTACTACTACATTGGTGAACCAACATCAGTTCGTCAGAAGTTATATATGATGTTTGGAATAAGTTAGGGTGTATGTAATGTATGATGTATGGAATAAGAAACATAAAATCAAGTCCTTAACTTTTTTTTTCCCGCATATATATATATATATATAGATATTGTTATCAAACAATATAATGCGGCTTTGTTTTTACATCTTTGGTCAAATTAAAATGCGGGTCCTTTAATTTACATGGAGTTTAAATTGAGTCATATTCAATGGCTTATAAATAGCGTAGCTTTCTATAGATTTTAATTTACATGCAGCTTTTTAAAAAGTTTTAAATGACCAAATTACATAGGTTAAGAAGCAAGTTAAAATTCACTAAAGATAATACAATATGTAAGAAATGTGTATATTTTTTCAAATATACCGTTATTATTTATCAAGTGTGAGTGAGATGGAGAGAGAATGAGTGAGAAATGGTTGCAATCAACGAGAAGACATATAATTAATTAAGAATAAAAATATAAAAATATATTAAAATTTTAAACATTTTCAAAATAATGGGATAACATTTGAAAATGATTAGATTGATTAAATATAAGACATAGTTTTAATATATGTCAATATTTTTTAATTTATCCCTATTGATGCTCTTTCAACAATAATCAAAGAGGAGAGGGAATAAAAGAATTAAGGAAAATTATTGTAGTGTTTCAGAAAATACATGTTATGTTAATTAATTTAACTAATATTTTTAAACTAATTTTTTTAATATAATGAAATTAGATAAATATATCTTATATTAAAAAAAAGAGAGAATAACTTGCCAAACCATCTTGTCAATCCAAAAAAGCCATTAAAGTATATGAGGAAGCAAGTATTTATTTCCTAAAAAATGGCATCCAACCATGACCAGAGAGAGCAACGTCAACAAACAGGAAATTATAAACAAGCTAGAAAGCGATTTGACTCGCCACGTCAACAAACATAAAACAGTTATCGTGTCGTTTTGTTAGAGGTCGGGCCCGCACTTCGTGGCAGTTAATGTCCGCCATTTGCCGTAACCCATCCTCTTTCTTAATTTTGCGATAACAAACATCAAATAGATATTATAAACTTTACCATTTTCGCGAGTTTAATAATTCCTCCCTCCCTCCCGCCCTCCCTCTAACCTCTCTATCTCCCATCATCGTCTTTTTCAAAAGCTGAAGTTTCTGTGGCCTTGGAATAAAGAGCTGGATAGAACAGAACCTAAAAGTTGAGTTTCCAGCTTCCTCGGTTGGAGTGTACTTTGAAATATTTGTCTTCTTGTAGCAGCAGATTCTAATAAAGCTTCCAGAGAGCTTTGTAAGTCGGTCTTCTCTATAATACATTCCAGATCTTTGCGTTCAGTTCTTTCAAATCTCTGAAATCAAAGTTCTTATTTTGAGTTTTGGAGCTAGTGCCATATCTGATTTCTTTTCAGAGTTTTCAACCATGCCTGTTATGTATAACCAGTCGAATTCCTTCTGCTAGACAGGAAATGATCTTTGTGTCTGTTAGAGCTTGTTTTAAGGTGAGTACTATGATTATTTTCAATTATTTTGGGGCTTAATCTGTTTGCACTATGCATTCTCGAGAAGCAGGCAAAATCTAGTGGGGGCATATGGGAAGAAATAGTAATAATGAAGTTTGGTCCACTCGGTAAATATTAAATATGCATATGCTATGATTATTTTTATTTTCCGCAATTTAGTTAGATTCTCAGCTATCATTATCTTTTCACAGCAAGGCAGACCCTATGATTTCTTCATTCATTCTAAGTACGTTCTCCTTCATTCTGTACGGCAATCTCTACTTTTCCTTATTAATTGCTTTGCTTGCCATGCCAATTAAGCAAGTAATACTCCTTCAATTTTTTTTTATAAAAGTTGGACAAGAAAATTTAATGAGTTTTTTTTATTATTTTTATCATTCATTAATTATATGTGTTGCATTAATTAAAAGGTTTGCGATACTTATATTCACTTATTTTCCATTCAAATGATACATGGTATATTTTATGATTAATTAACTTATTTAGTTTTCTTAGTCTCTCCAAAAACAGTCAACTAAATATTATATTAAGGATCGAAATGAGTAATTGTGAGCTGGGCCTTGTAGCCCCAATTGAAACCAAACACCTCCCTTAAGGCCTTACTCAAATTCCACACTCAATAATTTAGTTCTCTCAAGCATCTATCTATTAAGTGAACTCAAAATCAACTAGAAACGTTTAGCACAGAGTAAAATCAGTTTGCTCTTATCATTAGTCATATTGATGCAATGGGTAAAAGAGTAGTATTCAATCCATTCAAAGTGTGAGACCTTCCTCTCTTACTAGTCAGATGAGTTATACACAAAAGATTTTGAACCACTAAGCCAGGTTTAAATCCTGGGAACAAAATGCTTTCGAAAATAGTTGAAAACTTAATACAAGCTTAGGGTTTGAACCCTTAAATGAATGGACATGTCAAAAAAATTTACAACTACTTTTTAAAATAGTTAATCAGTGATTCAAACTCCATTTTAACTCATCAATTCTTTAACCATAATTTGATATTATCAGAGTTTTACTCTGCTTCTCATCTTTATAAAATTATATGACCTATATGTTTGGCATGTAATTATCCTAGGGCATAATTCATGTATTTGCTCGATCTTTTATGTGGATTAGCTACCATTCAAGCATACTTTAACCTTTATTGTCAACTATATATGAATATACTTTTGTCATCCCTGTAAATGACACTTACCTTTAGGCAATCATAGCCTTAGATCTCCTCATTATGAAGGATATTTACACACCAAAACACGCACACGCACACATACACGCACACGCACATACCTTATGTTAAAAGGAATCATGGCTAAACATATAGCCAACACTTAAAATATTTATCTTAAACTCCTTTAGTTCCAACCTTCTTTAGGCTTCACCAACAACATTGCCCTTGCCCCTAGAAGTACTTGCTCTTGCCGCATGTCATGGAAGAAATAGGTGAGATTAGGGGAATCTCAGTAGTAAAACATGAATTCAATATATAATGTGCAATGGTAATAAATATAGCATGTAAATTGCCAATATAAGAATAACACCTTACAAGTATATACACATGGCCATGGCACAACTCAAGCAAGGATATTACATGTTCAAAGGCATATACATTGCAAATAAACATGCAAGCAACCAAGAACAAATTATATAAGAGTAAGTTTTACAATATCTTTCTTCTTCCCAAGTTACCTCCTTTTGCTTGAACTTCATTTGGTTTTGCTTCCCCCTTTTCTTGATAGTAGTTGCCAAATCCTATTAAGTATTCATATGGAGCTTATTAATACTTAAACCTTAGTGCATAACCTTACATGCATGTGACCCATGTAAACGAGCTAGTAAACTTTTTTTTCCCAAATTCGTGAGGCTTGACAAAGCCCATATAAAGACTTCCCAGCTTGCAAACCCATGTCTCTCCTTTTTTAGCAAAGCCTTTAGGTATTTTCATGTAAACCTCCTCATGAAGATCACCATGTAAGAACGCATTGTTGACATCCAATTGGTGAACTGGAAGTCCTTGTTTGACTGCCACAGCTAGCAATGTTCAAACAGTAACAAGTTGTGCAATTGAGAAAAAAGTTTCATGAAAATCTAGACCTTCTTGCTAAGTAAAATCTCACGCTACTAATCGTGTTTTACGAGAATGAGCAACTCTTTAGTTGGTTTGAATTTGATTTTGCAAACCCATATAGAGTCAATGAGATGTTTACTCGGTGGAAGATGTTCAAGTGTCCAAGTCCCATTGGCTTTAAGTGCCTGTATTTCCTTTCTATAGCCTCAGCCATTTATCGTGTTTACATGCTTGTCGAAAGGTCTTAGGCTCATCATATGACTTTGAAATGACCCTGAAATTAGAAAAAAAATTTATTTCACTCTTCATTAATATTTTAATTATTTGTTGTGGAAATGTATCAAAAGTACATGGTAGTCTAATGGAATTTGTGTTGCTTTTCATATTTGTGTCTTGTGTCCGAATCCTTTCTCTTTCAAAAGGATACCTTATTTTGTCTTTAAACAGTGAAATTTCCAAATTGCCCTTCATTCAATTAAAAAAAAATTAGAAAAAACCGCTAGATTTTTTCCCTTATCGGATTGATCTTTAAGAGAAGGGGTATGAAACACCTTTCCTTATACACAACTATTAGAAGTGTTGACCTGATTCTGAACCACTAATGGCCCAATTAGTAACCTAAAAAGCTGAAAATTTAAAAACTTTCTCAATAAAGATTGGGATCTACTAAAAACTTGAAAATCTTTAGCTAATTCATATATAGTCCAAACTCAATGGCTTATTTTCAGATTAAACCTCTTTGGAAACATTATGATAAACAATTAAAACTCGGGCTCCTTTCTAATTCACTTGACCCCTCAATATAAGTCATGTATAATAAACATACAACTTTCAAACTATTGGCCCTCTTTTTTAAAATTTTTTTAGCACTAATAGCTTGGGCATGTATCATCTTAGGGCCTCACTCATACAACTACCCTGATTATAAACCAGATTGTATCTATGCCACTAACTAAGCATGAACTTGACGTGGCAACTATTAATAGCTACACTCACTCTCTCTCTCTCGCCATCACAGCAGATGGTTCTAACCTTTAGGCTATTATAGCCTTAATTACCCTCCTTGTTGAGGTATTTACATGCCAAAATATATAAATATGCTCTGTATACATACATAGCTTACTTTAACTAAACGAGAAACACATATGCTCATAAAGTATGTCTGTATACATACATAGCTTACTTTAACTAAAAGAGAAACACATACTCATAAAGTGTGTCTGTATACATACATAGCTTACTTTAACTAAAAGAGAAACACATATTCTCATAAAGTCATAAACTTGGATAATTACAAAAGTCAAGCTTCTTAGCTTCAACCACCTTCAGTCTTCTCCAAATGACTATGCCCTTGCCCTTAGAAGTACACGCCCTTACTGTATAGCATGGAAGAAAGGGGTGAGATTTGGGGCTTAGTAGTAACAAATTTCTTCATGTTAATCATGTAAGATCACAACTAGGCATGCAAAATAAGTCATAGAGAATAATACCTTACAACAACTGTATCATCAATGATGCCCATACATCATACAGATAACTTAGCCAATCGCTAACTGGTGTACATTCATAATTAAATAAATAATTAGCTGGGACACATTGCCATGGCAAATAATCTCGTGCAAGGCAACATACATGTTCTTATGCACAATCAGCATAATGGCACAAACAAAAATGCAGCAATCAATACACAATCACATGAAGGGAAAAGAGTTACTACCTCTTGTGCTTTCTTCCAATTTCCCTCCTCCTTGCTTCTTTCCTTGATAGTTCCTTGGGGACCTTGGGCAAATATCAAATCCTAAAATATTATACATATGTAAGGGCAGGTTAATACTTTTACTATTCCTAACTCATAACTTAAACTATTTGTCTCTTAAAATCCTAGTTTTAAAAACAAACTCTACCCTTAATTTTTCAATGAACTTTGAAAAATCACAACTTAATCTAGGAAACTCAAAATGGAGTGTTTCTAATCTCTATTTAAAGATATTTGAGTCGTCTAAAATGGAAAAATAATGCTCAGCATCAAATCATGGACGTGATTTCATAATTCCACTGTGAATGTTCACTATTCATTTGGTAGGACAAGATTTTTCCAGTTTTCCTGCCTAAACTTTGAAAATTCATAGCTTTCAATGTACACATCTAATTAATGTGTTCTAGACCTTATCTTAAAGCTTGATATGGGTACTAATTGCTCGTCAAATTTCACTGCAAGAAGAGGTCATATGCCCTGGCTTTAGCGTACATAAAACCAGTGCTCCAATTCCTAAAATTCCTTTTTCACTTGAATTACTTCCAACCATGTACTAGGGATCTTATCCTACACAAAAGTCCCTTCTAAATCCTTTGGAAGCCTTAAATTTAGAAAAGCTCATCTCCTTCATACTTAAACAGGGCTGGCCGAGCAGGGGTATATGAAATAATTTATCAACGTAGAACACCTACACCTTATTCTTGCCTTCTAAAACAGTGGTATTTTGCCCTTAAACATATGGAATTTAAATCCATCAAGTATTCATTCTTATACCACTATTAGACACTAATGCCGCTTGATTCCTTTAGCATTTGAGCACTTAAATATCTTTCAAAAACATTGACAGAAACCCCTTCATAATTGCTAAGCTTCCATTTTCTATAAATTTGCTCCCAATTACCACACAAAATACTCTTTGAAATACTTTAGGACACCTAAAGTACACAAAATTTAACTCCTACTACACCAAACAGTAGTGGCTGTACGAACAAGGGAGAAGAACAAAACCTTAAATTACAACTTCATTCCATCCGTTGATCACATAGGATCTTAATATCATTTATTTTTCACCGTAAAACATCCTTTAGAATAAAATAAAGCATATAATCAGTGGTTATTTTAGCTCAGATATGACCAGGTTCTTTTTGAATTCATGAACAGCCAACAACAAACTAATAACCGGAACTTTTATCATCCAATTTTCTTGGCAAATGAATACTCTAACTTCACAAAGTTGGAACAGCATCATTCATCTAATCTGGAATTTCCAGATTTGAAATATACTCCCCAAAAGTTCAAACTCAACATGCAATAGTATTAATATACTTACAGGAACACAAAAAAACTGTATGAATCTTAATCTGCTTTTCCTACTAGTTTCTCAACTTTCTCCCACTATAATCAGATTTTAAGACATCATCCCCCTTCCTAAACGTCTCAAATGAAGAAAACAAGATTGGGAGAGTTCTTGGAGGACTTGATTTGGCCTATTAACTAGTTTGCATGGGAGATTTCTTCACTCTGTCCTCCTCTTCTTCCTCTTCGTCTTCTCCTCTTCCCTGTCTCCACAGCTCTCTCTCTCTCTCTCACCATATTTCTCTAATGCAGATCGAATTGCAGGAAGTTGATGCAAAGTTAAGTATATATTTATGCATTTACTTTTATAGCTTAATGTATGTATTTTGGATCCCTGTCTTCCCTTATATTTTAGAATATATGTATATGTATATGTATCAGCTATGGTGGAGCGGAGCTCTGAATGTTATTAAAAAACATTCAGGTCATTGTAGAAATTTTTGGGAAGTTTAACTTATAGAGGAGACTTTGCCCAAAATTTCTACAAGAGAATTAATATATTGATTGTAAGATGTATGTTAATATATATGAATTTAAAATGGTTTAAGTATGCTTAGGATTAGTTAAAATTTTGTTAATGGTGTTATGAGTACTATATTTAATATTTATTTATAAGGTTAAGGCTTAAGGAATATGAGTTCACTCATATTCCATGCCGGTTACCCCTTAATTTTTAGGGCGTTATAGTTTGGTGTTAGAACTTAGGTTTCCTATAGTTGCGTGGTGCCAGGATTTTGCTTTGGTATCCCAATTATCATTATGAACCTGGGCACAATTATAATTGAAGCATCATTGAAGGCCTTATAGGATGTCCTGTTGTGTCTTTCATCTTCATATCAAATATGTATATTGCATTAGTCTTATCAGTTGAATTGAAAATTTCTTATGCTTCCCTCTATAGTCTGGATGTATCTAAGTTGACAAGTATGAAGTATAAGGGTTGCAGCGAAAAGGATTTCAACAGAGTAAAGACTCACTATGATGTTATGCCTTGGTTTCTTTAAACCATGCATCATCTTGCATATTATAAATTTTGCTCAGCTTAATGATTTACATACTTTCTTTTAATAGAGAAGTTGCCTAAGATCCAAAGTGCTTAGTAAGAACCCAATAAAGATAAAGCGTCACTGAAAGTCTTAAAGGAAGCCCTGGTCCTTCACCCTCAAAGTGGTTGTTTGGTCATTTTGCCTTTGATTGTTTGGATATCTTTAAGAGTGGTGGGAAGCCAGTTGAAGTGATTGTTTGATATGTTATTTTACTTAGTGACTTTAAATATTAACTTTAAATCTATCCTGCGTTTTCCCTTTATTTATGGATTTCCTTTAAATATTACCCATTGTGATATCATTTCCTAAAGCCCTTGGCCTAAGTACTGCATAAAGTGTGATATTGTGGTTGACAAAAATCATGATCTAATAACAAGAACAACGGTTCTTGATGATTTTTAATAAAAGAGAGAGAAAATAAATTGTTATAACTTCCAAATTTCTTGAGTAATACATGATTGCTTATTCATGGTACTTACATGATTCACTTCTATTTCTTGCTTCTTCTGATTGCTTTTTTATACAAAATGGCTGCAATGTTAATATTTCTTGGATTTTACTTTTAACCCTGATATGATTTTTTTTTTATTTCCAAAATACCAAATGCTATGTATGATTAAAGAAATATCAACCCAAACTTCCTTCCAATAATTTAATAACACCTCTCCAACCCATTTCTTTAAATGATTATGACCGACTATAGAAGTCCTTAATCTCATGGTTAACACTAGTTAGTTTGCCGTTGACCATGTTAAGATTCTCCATGGTTTTTATCTCTGCTCCCTGAAATATTCTATTATTCCTAACATAGCAACCAATGTATTCATTCAAGTAAATATCAGCGTAAAACTATTTTCAACCATCTAGTAGCACCTTATCAGCCTAAACCAGATCGCCTGTCATTTCGCGATATAGTATTAAATGTACTCTTGATCATATTTCCAAGACACTACACACAAGAAGTGATTAACTTTACATGATGAGTTTTTAATGCTTGTTTAGTTGCCTATCCATTCTTTAGCAAATGCTATCTAAATAACTGTATTTTGTGAGTTATCAGTTGCTCCTAGAATGTATTCCGAATGGTATTGTTTGTGAACTTATAATTCAGACCTTGTTGCTGTTAAAATATTTTATGGCATTTTGTTTTAAATCTCATGAAGGTTATTTAAAGTCATTCTTTGTTCTACTACTATTTAATGGGTTTTCATGGAAAACTTTGAGCCTGAAGATGGGACACTTGGCTTTATTTGTTATAAGAGTACTGAAATGTAACTGATTGGCTGCAAGCATTTTTCCCAGTTGAGGCTGGAAATAACACGACAACCTTATTTTCTTAAAGAGAAACATTGAAGTAGACAACTACACATATTAATTCTATTTGAAGCCTTTAAAATAAATGGTATGCCTGAATGTTATGAAGTCAAATAGATGGCCTAAATCTGGTCCATTTATTCTGTTTGAGCATAGCCGTGTCTTATTGTTTAAAAAGGGCAAGTGTTGATATGACTCGAGAAATAGTCATTTGATCTTTATTTTTTTTTTGGGAGACTTTTTGCTTTTTGGTTGTATGCATGTGTGTGGATATGTGTATATAGGTTCTGTGTCACGCTAGAAACATTAACCCCTGACTTTGGTGTTAATAAAAACAAATTCTCTGATTGTGAATAAATGGATTGATTTCATATTAAAGATAATGATTATATTGCTTCACTTTTATCTTACAAAATAGGTTTTATTCTTATAAATGAATTGGTCCTATTATAAGCCCAATATATTCTGGAGCTAGTTCGAATATGAAATTCAGGATAAAAGAAAACAAAGAAAGAATAACATGAATTAGTTGTGGTTATCATTGTGGCAAATGCATTTGCCTGAGCTATATATCTTATAGACTTAATTTTTCATGGAAGATTTGTCTTAAGCGTTTTTCAGGTCATATTTATGTCTTAGTCATAGAATGTACAAAACCCCTTCCATTTAGAGTCTAATCAGGTGGTTGCTTGAATTAAAGAAGATGACTAGGGTATTTTAAAAAATACACGTCATATTAATTAACTTAACTAGCTTCTTTAATCGAACCAAATTAGTTAAAATATGTCGTATATTAACGACTGGAGGGAGTATAATATACTCTCTTTTGTCCTTAATATAGAAATTTGATAACTAGTTTGGAAATATTAAAGAAATTAGTTAAGTTAGTTATTTATAAATGTTGTTGGTTTCCCTAGAATACTGATTTAGTCATTTGTATTGAAAATTACCCTTGATGGAAATTCTCTTAATATATATAATCAATATGGATTGTTTAGAAAAGAATTATAAAAATGAGGGGCAAAATATATTGGGTAATTAAAGAAAACCCGTAAGTAACTCGAAATTTTCTTTGATTACATTTATAATCAAAGAAAACCCGTAAGTAACTCGAAATTCTCTTAATATATATAATCAATATGGATTGTTTAGAAAAGAATTATAAAAATGAGGGGCAAAATATATTGAGGTCTTACATTTATAATCAAAGAAAACCTGTAAGTAACTCCTGTACCTAGCAGCGAAGGGATTATATAAGCACCAGGTTAGACTAAGACTAACTGGTCCTAAAGATCAGACTAAGGTTTTGGTTGACTCAACCAACGACCTTAATCTACAATAGTATCAAGGTACACACACACACAAAACTTGATTACTACATCCAAAAACGTATCATGATGCCTATTATGGCTCACATGAATTTCTATTAGAATTGGAAATAGTAAATGAATTGAATGAAATGTGTTGTGGAATCTACACATAATTTGAATATTTAATCCATCACGGTTTACCAGTTTGTGTTTCCACTTTCCTTCTTCTTTGTTGTCTACTTTTAATGTGAATTTTGCATTAGTTTATTATTATAATAGCTGCAGTTTCTCATCTTGACGATGAAGAATCAACATTATTTTAGCAGGCTAGTTTCAGATTTTTTTTATATGCAGACTATTCTTGTAGTGTAGAGAATTTGTGTGTGAGTGTGTGTGATTAGCTTTTACATCAATTAAGATTTGTTTTGAATGCTTCAACACCAGAAACATTATTGACCGATATGTTAAGCATATCAAAATTGTTCATGCCAATAAGTTTGAAGAGGAACAACTTATCCAGGTTAGACTCCCTTCTTACAGTTAGAATCTCGAAATGAGAATTATTATTCATTAATACTCTAATGTTCTATGCTAGAAATAAATCTTTTTGTGAACAGAACTAAGAACAATTATTAATCTAAATAACAATCCATACAATAATCAGTGGGGCATTATGATATGAATTTGTAATGTAAATCCCTTATCCCCAAATATATAGTTAGGGATTTAGTTTAGTTAGGGATTTAATTAGAATTAGGGGATAATTACATAAATGCCATCAATGAATAAGGCAATAGGCTATGCGCTCATTAGGAAATAAGGCAGCATTGGCATGGGCTATCTAGGTTGCCTATATAAAGCCTAGAGGATACTCATTGTAATTGAGTTGTGTGTGGATTAATCAAAGTCAGAGGATATTCAGAAGCTGTTGTGTCTCTTTTCTCTTCTCTATCTCTCGGTTCTCTCTCCCTCTTCTGTCTAGATTCTCTCCTCTTCCTACCTCTATTTCCTATTTCCTTTTACACAGTTCTGTCAATATTTACAGAACCATATCAGTGGTATCAGAGATACATATTCTCTGCCATACTCTTTTTGTTGCATGGTACAGACAAGAAATCAAGAAAGAAACAGTAAAAGAATGCAGGATCAACGAATTCACACCTTGGAGCAACAAATGGCTGCGGTTACTGCCAGCATTCAAGAACTCACAGCCGGATTCACTGCCTCTATGGAAGCCTTACGCCGTGATGTTTAAGAAAGAGTCTTGATGAACCAGAATGACCCTAGGAATGGGGAAAGATTGCCTCCTAACCGGAATCACGCTAGAAGGGGCAATGGTCAGCACTATCACAAACCTACTCAGTTAACCAAAATGGACTTCCCTAGATATAATGGTGAGGATATTTTGACTTGGTTGCTGAAATGTGAATGCTATTTTGATTTGGATGAGACTCCGGAAGAAAGCAAGGTGAAAATGACCTCTTTGCACCTTGATGACAAATCTTTCCAATGGCATAGGGCCTTGGAGCGCCGACTGAGGAACTGATTACCTTCTTGGGATGAGTATGCAGTTTTGCTGCAAGATACTTTTGGTCCTCCATTTGAAACCCCAATGAGTGATCTGGCCCATTTGCTCCAAACAAGTTCTTTATCTGATTTTAATGCTTCTTTTGATTTCCTTTCTGCCAAATTGGATTTGCCTGAAGATTACCTTGTAGACATCTATATTTCTTCATTGAAGAATGAATTAGTTGGGCTGGTCAGAATCTTGAACCCAAGAACCTTGATTGAAGCTAGGAAAATCGCAAGAATGCAAGAGATCAATTTTGAAGATCAGAATCCTAAGGTTTTTGATAGTAATACTTCCAAGAATCTTAGCAATAGGGAACCAAGAAACGCTGGTTTTGCTTCTTATGCATCCAACCCCCAATCGTTCTACCAATACAGCACCATACCGTGCTGCATTAGTCACAAATAAACCCTCCACAAATGACTATACTCCTAAGAATGATTCAAAGACCCTAGCATTGGTTCCCAAGAACCCCAATCGCACCTTCAAACCCCTTACACCAGAAGAGGAAGCTGAACACAGGTTAAAAAACCTATATTTTTACTGACATGGTCCTTTCTCACGTGATCACAAGTGCACTCAAAGGCAGAAAAGTCAGTTGCACTACATTGATAATGACCAAGACAGTGAAGAAGATCAGCAAATGGGCTATCTTACTGATCAAGATACAGAGAAATTTCAACCTAGCATATCTCTACACGCTATTGAAGGGTCTGACAGAGCTACATCTATGAGAGTGCAGGGACATGTTGGGAAATGATTAATTCAGCTACTTATTGATAGTGGCAGTACTCATGATTTCCTAGACTTCAAGTTTGCAAAGAAACTTGGTTGGCAAGGTGAGAATTCAGACCTCCCTTCAGTGGAAGTAGCTGGAGGCAAAAAATTAAAGGTACATGGGGTCTGGAAAGGGTTTAAATGGAAGATGCAAGGGCTGGAGTTTCAGTTTGATCTCAGAATCCTAGAATTGAACACCTATGATATTGTTCTAGGATTGCAATGGCTGAAAAGCATTAAAAACGCCTTTTGGGATTATGATTCCTTATCCATATATTTCTGGTATAAGAGTGATCTTAGGAAATTGCAGGCTGTTTCTCCAAATTCTTGGTAGCTAGCACATCCCAATAAACCATAAATTCACTCTATTTAGCATGATCAACTATTTCTCCTTCGGTTAGTGCACAAGCAACCTGAAGGTACTTTTTGTAATGCTATTTTTGAAACTGCCAACAACATACCAGGGGATATCCAGTGGATTCTGAGCAAGTTCAAAGATCTTTTTGACGAACCTAAAGGTCTTCCACCATATAGAGAAGGCCATAATCACCCTATTGTACTTAAAAAGGGTACAAATCATATCAGCTTAAAACCTTACCGTTACCCAGCAGCTCAAAGGGATGTTATTGAGAAATTAATTGAGGATTTGCTGCAGGCTGGGGTTATTCAACCCAGCTCCTCCTCCTTTTTAGCTCCTATTGTTCTAGTTAAGAAAAAAGATGGCACATGGAGAATGTGCATTGACTTTCATGAGCTTAACAAGGCTACAATCAAGAACCAATACCTCATACCACTCATAGAGGAGTTATTTAAGGAATTGGAGACTGCCAGATGGTTTACTAAGCTAGATTTGAGGGCTGGCTACCACCAAATCAGAATGTAACCTGAGGATATACACAAAACAGCTTTTAAATCACACTCTGGACATTATGAATGGCTAGTAATGCCATTTGGCTTGACAAATACGCCAGCCACATGTCAATGAACTATGAATGACCTATTTAGGGTTTATCTACGCAAGTTTGTCCTAGTCTTTTTTGATGACATTTTAATCTATAGTTCTACTCTTGCTGAACATGCTGCACACTTGGAGGAAGTGCTTAATATTTTGAGAAATAACCAATTTAATGTCAAGATGTCCAAGTGCATTTTTGCTGCCGCAAATATAGAATATTTGAGACAAATCATTGGTGCTGGAATAGTGTCTACAGACCCTACTAAAATCCAGGATGTTGCCGAATGGCCTCTACCTACTACCATTAAACAACTTAGGGCTCTTTTGGGACTTGCTGGCTACTATAGACGTTTTATTAAGGATTTCAGACTAGAGCAAGGCCCCTTACAGCTCTACTTGAGAAAAATGGGTTTGTGTGGACTCAAGAAGCTACTGATGCCTTTAATAATATCAAAAAGGCTCTTACTTCAACACCAGTTCTGTCTCTCCCAAATTTTTCCAAACAATTTGTGGTTGAGGCTGACGCATGTGGCATGGGAATTGGGGTTGTTCTAATGCAAGAAGGAAGACCTCTAGCCTATTTCAGCAAGGGCTTATCTCCTAAACACCAACAGCTGTCTGTTTATGAGAAGGAGCTCATGGCTGTGGTTTTGGCAGTTCTGCATTGGCATCAATACTTAGAAAGGCAGCCCTTTGTTATACGTACAGATCAATAGATTCTTAAATACCTATTGGGACAGTAGCTTAAGACCTCATTTCAGATGCTATGGGTGGCTAAACTAGCTGGGTTTGACTATGAAATTCAGTATAAAAAGGGGCAAGACAATTCAGTGGTTGATGCACTCTCTAGGATGCCTAAATTGCAGCTGATGCAAATAATCCTAGACACTTCCTCCCTTGAATTATTGCAGCATATTAAACAAAGTTGGGAGATAGATGAGTACCTGCTATAACTATTCCCTAAGGTGCAAACTAGTGAGGAACCCCTTTCTCATTTTACTTGGAGTGATAGGTTGTTGAGAAGAAAGGGTAAGCTTGTAGTAGGAAATGATTCAGCTTTAAAGAAGAAAATTTTAGAGTGGTTGCACTCAAGTCCTCAAGGAGGACACTCGGGTATTCAAGCCACATATCATAGGATCAAGTCTCTCTTTTGGTGGTGCAAGATGATAGATGATGTTACAGCCTATGTGAAGAATTGTGACACTTGTGCTAGATGTGAGTATGAGACTACTGCCTCCTCTAGTCTATTGCAACCTCTCCCTATCCCTAGTCGTATATGGGAATCAATTACTATGGATTTCATTGAGGGACACCCTAAATCCAATGGGAAAGAGGTAATTTAGGTTATAATTGATAGACTAAGTAAATATGCTCATTTTGTGAGCCTTTCTCATCCCTATACAACAACTTCTTTAGCTCAGATTTTTCTGGATCAGATTTACAAACTACATGGGGCACCTAGCGAAATTATTAGTGATAGGGACCCTATCTTCATAAGCAATTTCTAGAAAGAATTTTTAAGGGTTTTGGGGATACAACCGAAGTTATCTTCAGCTTATCACCCTCCAACCGATAGGTAATCTGAAGTGCTCAATAGGTGTTTGGAGACATATTTAAGGTGCATGTGTTGGGAAAAACCCAAGGAATGGAGCAAATGGTTATCTCAAGAGGAATGGTGGTACAATACACCTTTCCATATATCCACTACAGCCTCTCCTTATGAGCTTTTATATGGTCAGAAACCCATTTTGCATTGCCCCTATTTGTCTCATAATTCTGTCCTAGAAGCTGTAGATCGCACATTTGAGGCTAGGGAACAGGTATTGGCTATGCTTAAGCACCATTTGCACCGTGCCTCCAATAAGATGAAGTAAAAGGTTGACATACACAGATCTGACTGAGAGTTTATGATTGGTCAGTGGGTTTTTCTGAAGCTGCAACCCTATTGCCAAATTTCAGCAGCTGTAAGGAGCTCCCAGAAGTTGGCTCCAAGATATTTTGGACCCTATCAGGTGGTGGAAAAAGTAAGACCAGTGGCTTATCGATTATAGCTACCTCCAGAATCAAGGGTTCATCCTACTTTTCATGTTTCTTTGCTTAAACTATGTCCTAACCCTGCTGTGAAACCCAAGCATCTACCTCTTGATTTCCCTAAACCTCCTTCCTTATTTCCAGCAAAAATACTCCATAAAAGGTCTGTGAAGAGGCGTAAAAGGTTCATCACTGAAGTCCTTATGCAATGGAAAGGCTTGCCGGATAAAGAAGCCTCTTAGATGCCGTTTTTTCGTTTCCAGGAGCAGTTTCCAGATTTTGATATAGCACATCCTTGAGGGTAAGGATGTCAAAATGGGGGGGTATTGATATGAATTTGTAATGTAAATCCCTAATCCCCAAATATATAGTTAGGGATTTAGTTTAGTTAGGGATTTAATTAGAATTAGGGGATAATTACATAAATGCCATTAATGAATAAGGCAATAGGCTATGCGCTCATTAGGAAATAAGGCAGCATTGGCATGGGCTATCTCGGCTGCCTATATAAAGCCTAGAGGATACTCATTGTAATTGAGTTGTGTGTGGATTAATCAAAGTCAGAGAATATTCAGAAGTTGTTGTGTCTCTTTTCTCTTCTTTCTCTGTCTTTCTCTCTGTTCTCTCTCCCCCTTTTGTCTAGATTCTCTCCTCTTATCTCTCTTCTTCCCTCCTCTTCCTACCTCTATTTCCTATTTCCTTCTACACGGTTCTGTCAACATTTATAGAACCATATCACATTATGCCACACACACCATGCACTAACTAAACTATCAGGTGGCCTTTATATAAGCCTATAGTCTACTAACTACCTGCTAGTTAAAACAGTCTAATAATATACATAATATTAATTCTATTTAACTCAACAACCCCCTTAAGTTGGGGGCTATACTCATTTAGAGTTCCCAACTTGCTCATTATTCTCGCATCACTCTCCTTGCCAAGTCCTTTGGTGAATATGTCTACTTGTTGGTCCTTGCTCCTTACATGTTGCAAATTGATGATTCCTTGCTGTAGCTTATCTCTCACAAAGTGACAATCTATTTCAATGTGTTTGGTTCTTTCATGGAAAACTGGGTTGTTGGCAATGTGGATAGCAGCTTTCCTATCACAAAAAACACGTACAGACTCCAATCCTTTTACCTTTAGATCCCTTAGCAGCCTCGTAATCCAAACTACTTTGGATGTGGCTGTTCCAAGTGCTCTATATTCTACCTCAGCAGAAGATTTAGAGACAATATTTTATTTCTTAGATTTCTAGGAGATTGGTGACCCTCCAAACTTTACTATGTAGCCTATGACCGATCTCCTGGTGTCTAGACAAGTTCCCCAATCTGAATTGACATAGCATTGCAACTGGTTCTTCCCTGCAGTTGAGAGCAAAATCCCTAGCCCTGATGTTGTCTTGAGATATCTCATGATTCTCTGTGTAGCTTGAATATGCCACCTCCTTAGAGCTTGCATGTACTGACTTAATCCTTGCACAATGAAGCTTATGTCAGTTTCGATTATTTATAAGATAGGATCACCTACCAATAAATCTTCTGCAGACAATTGGTTCTTGCAACAATGGATCATCTCTCTCATTCTTTGAACTGATTCTCAACCTCACATTTGGCTCAACTGGGACCCCAAGAGGTCTGGTTGTGCTGAAACCCATGTCAGAAATTATGTCAATAGCATATTTTTTTTGGTTTAGTATTATTCCTTCATCAGTTCTCAATACCTCTAATCCAAGAAAATATCTAAGCTGACCTAAGTCTTTAATTCTGAATTTATGATGTAGATATTCCTTTACTTCATTTATCTTTTCGATGTTACTACTAGTAACCACTAGATCATCCACATATGCCAATACTAAAGTCATTTAGAACCAGACTCCTTAATAAACAGTGAATAATCATACTTACTCATTCTAAAACCCCCTTCTAATAAGGCTTGGCTAAGTTTGGCATTCCATTGCCACAATGCCTGCTTGAGTCCATGCAAAGATTTGGTAAGTCTGCAAACTTTATTTCTAGCATTACCAAATGCTTGAGGAACCCTCATATACACTTCCTCATTTAAATTACCTTGAAGAAACACATTATATATTTCCATTTGAAATAATTCCCAACCATGCATCACAGCAAGAGTAAGTACTATCCTTACCGTTGCCATTTTAACAACCAGAGAAAATGTTTCAAAAATAATCTATCCCTTCTCGTTGACTATACCCCTTGGCAACTAATCTTACCTTAAAACACTCAAAATTACCATTAGAATCATGCTTTACTTGGTAGATCCACCTACATCCTATGGGTCTCTTACCTTTGGGGAGGTCTACAAGTTTCCATGTTCCATTCTCTTCCAATGCTTGTATTTCAGGCTTCATTGCCTCAATTCACTTGGGATTCTGCACTACCTCCTCAAAGCTACTTGGCTCTACATTAGCATCAATACTAGACAAAAAGGTTTTATAATCAAGTGAAACATTCAAATATGATGGATGAGACTGTATAGGTTGTTTTACCTTTCGCTTGCTAGTAATGTCAGTAGTGCAACAATCTACAGCAAATGCATAACCAATTAATGCTTTATGCAAAAGTTTACTAGCACATACATAATCTTTCATCCATGTAGGATTCCTTTTAACTTGTGTTGGCCTACTAATTTTAGGTTTTGTATGTAAATTTCCCTTATCATTATTAATTACCTCAGTTTAATTGCCCTGATGTAATCATTCATGCTAGATATTTTCTTGGCTAATTAAGATAGGGTTGTGTGTGTTTGTCTCATACTTAAAGGGATCAATCATAGTATTGGGATCCATCCCTTGCTTAATGCCCAAAGTATCTTTAAAAGGAAAATGATTTTCATGAAAAGAGGCAAGTCTAGAAACAATAAAAGTCTTAGAGTGAATATTATAAAGGAAGTATCCTTTTTGGTTAGGAGGATACCTTAGAAAAATGCCTGGTTTAGCTTTAGACTGAAATTTATCATGAACCTATGAAGTAATAGCAAAGGCTAGGCAACCAAATACCTTTAACGAAGACAAGGCAGCAAGATATCTAAGTAAAAGTTCAAAAGGAGTATGATTTTGTAAAACCTTAGAGGCATGTGGTTAATTAAAAAGGCAAATGTCTTAACACCCTGCCCCCAAAATTTAATCGGCACTCCGGGGTGGAAACGAAGACATCTAGCCACCTCAAGAAGGTGTCGATGGTTACGTTCTACCACTTCGTTTTGTTGTGGGGTATAGGGGCAAGACAAGTGATGGAGAATACCCTTGTGTGAAAATAATTTTTAAGGTCAACATTAGTAAACTCAACCCATTATCACTTCGAATAGTTTTGATGGATGCTGAAAATTGTGTATGTGCATATGCAATAAAATTCTTGAGGTGTTGTGAAATTTCACTTTTATTCATCATCAAGAAAATCCATACACATCGAGAAAAATCATCAACAACTGTTAAGAAATATCTATGCCCTTTATAAGTTGGTTCCCTATAAAGACCCCATACATCAACATGAATGAGCTCAAAACAATGCCTAGACTTAGATTGGCTAGATGGAAAAGTAACCTAGTCTATTTTGCAAGCTGGCATACATCACAATGTTCAATACAAGAATGGGGAAAATCAGTCCTAATCAAATTTAAATTTCTAAGTTTCTCTATAGAAGCATATCCTAATCGTTGATGCCAAATATTATGATTCAACTTAGTAGATTATTAGGTATGTTTAATATTCAAAACAGTATTCAAAGCCTTATTTTTGTCAACTAGATATAGACCACTGTGTAATCTACCAATCACTCTAGCCCTCCCATTAGAAATTTCCTGCATGACATAAAACATAGGATAAAACAATACAACATATTTATTATCTTTAGAGAGCCTAGAAATAGAGATTATGTTAAAGCAACATCCAAGGGCATAAAACACATCAATCAAAACAATATCATCAGAAATTTTAATAATGCCTGTGTGTGTAACACTCATTTGTTCACCATTTGGCATCTTAATCTTTCTAGATGGTCCTGAATATGTTTTGATAGAATCTAATATCCCTAGACTGCTAGCTACATGATATGTTGCACCTGAGTCAATTATCCAATGCTTTCTTCAATGCAACCAACAGTGCCAATAGTTATGTCAATGGGTTTAAGAATATGCAAGATTTGCTCATATTGTGCTTTGGTAATGGGAAGTTAAGTGGATGATGCATCAGTAGAAGGGGATGGTTGCTGATGTTGAGAAGCAGACATCCTTGTAGCAATGTTATGGAAGGATTCTTGATAGGTCTTCCCCTTGAAAGTTGAGGGAAACCCTATCAGCTGGTAGCAGTTATCTCTCATGTGTCCTCGCCTATTATAGTACGAGCATTGATCCTGGGATATTCTTCCTCTTACTCTTCCTCTGCCACTTTGGCCACCTCTAGCGGCCATAGTAACCCCATCTGGTGTCCCATTGGAATGATAAGAAAATAGCCTCTGAGATTCATCTTGAGAGATAATGGAGTATGCTTGGTTTACAATTGGTAGAGGAGTTTGAAGGAGTATTTGTGTTCTTGCATAGTGATGGCTATCATTAAGTCCCACAAGGAATTGTAAAAGACGCTATTGCCGAATGATTCGTGTATACTCTTGAGTAGTTAAACACTAGCAGCTGGGGAATGGGACAAACGAATCATTTTTATCCCAAAGGTCCTTAATCTTGGTGAAGTACTCAGACTCATTCATGGTTCCCTGAGTCAATCCACTGATAGTCTTATGAAGTGAAAAAATATGAGTCCCACATCTACCTAATGAAAACGCCTTTTGAGTTCTAACCAGACAAATCGAGTGCTATTAGAAAACAAAATCTTGGTGGCAATCTGTTTTTCTTCAAAATTAATCAACCAATAGAGAATGACCAAATTGCATTGGTTCCACATATCACAAAGGTCTATTGGTTTTTCCTCTCAGGTGCAGGTACCATCGATTATTCCAAGCTTATTCTTGGCAGAAAGGGCAATTCGTATGGATCGATTCCAAACCTCATAATTTTCTGATCCTTGCAACACTTGATACATGAGAGTTGTTATTTGCGTGTCAAAAGCATGCAAATACAATTGGTGTGAGAAATCAGTTATTGATGAAGCAGATGAAGAAACTTCGTCGTCTTTACCAATATTGTAATATGAGAAACGAGAAGGAGAGGAGATCAATAGAAAAGAAACAAAAAGAAATATATATAACAAGATTTTCTAAAGAACTCAGAAGGTATGGCAACGGAGATTTAAAATCGGACTTAGAGATCTTCATCAAAACACCGAATCTGTCAAGAATTCCTTATAGAAGATGCCAATGTTGTCCTTGTTGGCACCCTCGATCTATTCTGAAAGTAGATCGGTACGATTAAACTTGACGAATGAGAGAGCATGGTCTCCGATTGGAACCATTGATCTTGCCTAAAGAGGATTGGCGCAATTCAAAGATGGGCAAGATCACCAATCTTGCTCTTGCAACTATGCCGGAGAGACAAGGAGGCCAGTGAAGATATGAACGTCATAGCGGAAATGTGATTTGTTGAATGAAAACCCTAAATTCTTTTCTTTGATTATGTGACTCATATGAAAGAGAAGACGATGAGAGACCTTTCTCACAATTGAGTATTACCAATAACCAAGAAAACCGGGCCTGAATTGACTCCGAACAAGCAAGGGTGTAGGGCCTGAAAATTCAATTGGGCCACCCCCAACCTGGGACTCTGATACCATATAAACAGAACTGAGTACAATTATTAATTTGAATAACAATCCATATAATAATCAGTGGGGCATTATGCCACAGACACCACACACTAACTAAACTATCAGGTGGCCTTTATATAGGCCTATAGTATACTAATTGCCTGCTAATTAAAATACTCTAATAATATACATAATATTAATTCTATTTCACTTAACGCTTCTGTTTTAAAATAGACAAAAGATCAAGTAAAGTCATGTGTATGTATAGGCCATCTTTTCACCTAAAATGGAAAACCGATTCTTGATCAATGATTGAAGAACATTGGTACCATGTGTTACTAATTACGCTAGAAATACTTATTTTTTACACGGTATCTATCAATTCTTTTTTAAATATTTGGAATATTTAATTTTACAATAGCCATTCATTAAATCATATTACATACATCTGTTGGATAATTGTCATTGCATATATAGGCCCATATATAGGCCCTGAAGTCAAACTGTGCAAGCATGGCAAGGAAGATTGAGCTTCTAAAACTTTCATTAAGGTAGCCTTTTGGCCTTTTAATACCATGTTTATGTTGTCCTACAATTGTCTCTTTCTGGTCAAGAAAGTTAAGAATCATGAATGAAAAAGACTTGTTTAAGTCGGCAATATAATAAAATGTAGTGTGAATTCATACACACACACACATATAGGAAGCTATTTGGGCATCATGGCTTGATCAGTTGTTCTTATGAAGAAGTTCAAGCAACTGATGGTCAGCTCCAAAGATGATTTCACTTATATTTTTTTCATTCTATATGTCTTCTTTCAGGATCAGCTTTTTAGGGAGCAACCTGAGCGCCTGAAAAATGAGGTACATAAGCAAATTACAGCGGATTTATGTTTTATACAGTTATTTATGCAGTCAGGAGAAAAAATTCGTCAAAGTGAAAGTAAGGTACGATCAAACGGTGAGTTTTGTATTTTATCTTCCTATAGTTTTGTTTGGTACGTATGGTTGGTTGTGTCTGCATGATCAAAATGTATGTAGCTTTCTATTTGGCTCTTCCTCCCATATACATATGTTATGTTTGACATTGATGCTTTACTTTATTCAAACCCTCTAGCATAAACTTTTCGTTAATTTCTTTTATTCCCTGGCACTTCAAAATTCATCCAATTTAATTCCTTAGCAGTTATCTATGCTAACAAATCTAGTATTGAGACAGTTTTTTTGGCATTCAACTTTAATGTTGCATCATTGAAATTGTACCATATCACTAGATTCCTTGGTAAAGTTACTGCATATCACTAATGATGTGAATAATTAGTTTGGATTGAGTTAATAAAAATCATTTAAGGACCAATATGAGAGTTGATCTATATGGAACGGTCCTAAATAGTGTCTTAATTAGTGTATAACTAATTGGTGGCTCAAAAGGTTAATTTTTTCAGCATGTTTTCAAATAATGTTTCCTGCGCATACAATACCATTATACAAAACATAAATTTCATTATTTTCTAATGAACTTTTACCTCAAAATACGGCAGATCTAGTTTTGACTGTGCAGCGCAATATTTCCCACCGGCATTATCTTTCTTTCTTGTCAATTAATAAGAAGATGTTGAAAAAGCACTGCTTAATTAATTAAGCATGACAGGATTATGATTGTCTGCTAATTACTCACCCCTTAATTAAATTTCTCGTTTTAATTACATGAACTTGTGAAGTTAAAAGAATTCGTTACTTGCTTATTTTCTCTCCTGCTGAGTATTGCAAAAGACCCTGAGACTTCTTATATAGTTTGATAAGATTGCTTTCTTTTGTTGTCTTCTTACCTTTTAAGGCTTATATATACTTGAGGATTTCCACTAGAAGCTTTTGTTCTCCCTTTTATTCTACGGCACAGCTATTCAAATTTACAAGAGGCTAAACATTTTTCCAGAATCTGCAGACTGTAAAATTTTCTTGTGTTACAACTATATGCTGGTGCAGTTTGGGGAAAATGCATGGCAGCGATGGGATATGCACAAAGAAGAAGAAGAACATCAAACTTCAAGTAAAAGCTGCCTAAGGTCATACGTTGAAACTGAATTACATATTGGATTGCAATAGAAGCTTTTCTGAAATGACATATAGCTGAGTTGGTCACCAATAATTAATGTAATTATGCATATATTTTTGTCCCTATTTGACTGAAACCTATTAAGTAATGATGTATGTTTGTGCATGTAATGTATTATGTATGATGTATGCAATAAGAGACATGAAATGGAGTCCTTAATTGTTTTTTTTTTCTTGCACATATATATACATGTGTGTTGTTATCAAAAAATGTGCCTTTGTTTTTACATCTTTGTTCAAATTAAGATCATATTATTCATGACTTATAAATAATGCAGATTTCTATAGATTTTAATTTAGGAAAAAACACAAATAAAAAACCACTTGAACATTAAAATCTTAAATCAGTATTGTTACCTATAAGAGTATAGGTATTAACTATACTTGAATAGCAATTGGCAACTCATTTCAGGAGGAAATCACTAATTTGAGATTTTGAAGTTCAAATGATATTTTCTTATCAATTTTTCTTTAATTTGCATGCAGCTTTTTAAAAAAGTTTTAAACGACTGATTGCCCATCTGGATTAGCAGTAGAGAAATAACTTTTTTTACCATCTGACTTTTGAAAAAGTAAGGTAGGAAAAAAAGTGAAAATGTAAATGTGATTTGTGTTTGGATTAGCGGTAACAGAAGTGACTTTTTTTTCTAACCTTGAACCTGTTTGGATTAGAGTTTGAAAAGCCTGTTTAGATGCAAAATGATCGAAAAGGGCATGAATCATATATATATATATATATATTATTTGTATATATTGTGATAACTGAAGTGAAAAATTAAATTAAAATTAAAATTTGATATATAAAATACAATAAGTCATATTAATGTATTTTTTGGGACATTATTACATGATTAAACACTAATTTAAGGACTAGAGAAAATTACAGAAAAGTACCTCATAATTTATGAAAATTATAAGTGAATGAAGAAAAGGTATTGGGGAAATCACACAAAATGACCCAAATTTTTCATAAATTACAGTTCAACCCCAAAAATATTTCAACAATTTTCAATTTAATCCCTCCTTATAAACTTTTGAAGTTTGCACAGAAGTCCCTGGTCAAATCTAATTTGACCAAAGCATCTTCTTCTTCCTTCGTGGAATGCGATGGTCACTCACATATATATATATATATATATATTATTTGTTTTGATGGAAGAGAGATTCGAAGCGCAGTAGAGAGAAAAGCACTACAAAAGAGCGTTCCAAAAAAGCTACGGTAGTGATCAAAGTGTAGTGGATGTTGAAGCTTTGCCAAATAGTGCAAAAATGTTCAAAGCACTTTTTTGAAGCAAAACGTGCGGTGAGGCATGGCAACTGCTCCAATCAAACTCCAAATTACATAGGTTAAGAAGCAAGTTATAATAGATTAAAGATGAAAAAATGTATAAAAAATATGTATATTTTTTCTAAATATACCCTTAAATAAAAATAAGGTGTGGGTGGGATAGTGAGAGAATGAGGGCGAAATGGTTAAAGTTAAAGTAGAAAGAGGACGGATTCATTAAAAAAATTATAAAAAATAAAAACATCTTGTCAGCGAAAAGAAATTATACAAGCATATGAGGAAACATTATTTATTTCCCTGAAGATGGCATCCAATATTCCAGCTCCAATCATGACCAAACAGAGCAATGTTAAACATGAAAATATTGAAAAATATAAACAAGCTAGAAAGCGATTTGACTCGCCACATAAAGGAAGCCATGTGACGACATCTCAAGCCCGCACTTCGTGGCAGTTCACGCCCGCCATTTGCCTTAACTTGTTCTTTGTCTTTTTCTAGATATCACCTCTTTCTTAATTTTGCTACAACAGACATCAAATAGATATTATAAACTTTACCATTTTCGCAAGTTTAATAATCAATCTCCCCCGCTCTCTCTATCTCTAATCTCTCTGTCTCCCATCATCGTCTTTTTTAAAAGTTGAAGTTTCTGTGGCCTTGGAATGAAGAGCTGGATACAACAGAGTCTAAAAGTTGAGTTTAATTTCCGGCTTCCTCGGTTGAATCGTATGGTCAAATATTTCTCTTCTTGTAGCAGCAGATTCTAATAAAGCTTCCCAAGCTTGTAAGTCGCCGGTCTTCTTTATAGTATATCCCAGATCTTTCCGGTCAGTTGTTTCAAGATCTCCGAAAAGTTTTCATTGAGTTTGGGAGCTACTAGTACCATAGACGAGAAAGGTTTCAACCTTTTTATGTCTAGTATATATATATATAATCAATCCAACTCGTTCTACTAAACTGGGAATGATCTTTTTGCCTGTCATATACCTTGTTCTGTGATTTCTCGGGGTTAAACTGAAAACTAGGCAACACATTAATTCCTAGAAATCTTTTAATCTTTCCCTTTCATTTTCTATATTATTGTTCTTTGTTCAGCCAAATTCTAGGGTTTCAGGTTGGAGTCTAATCAGCTTTTGGTGGGGATATGCTTTTAGTAGGAAATGGGAAGAGGGAAGATAGAGATAAAGAGAATAGAAGATGCAAGTAGCAGGCAAGTGACGTTTTCAAAGAGAAGAAAAGGGCTTATGAAGAAAGCCCACGAGCTATCAGTTCTGTGTGACGCACAAGTAGCTGTAATTGTCTTTTCACAAAAAGGCACACTCTATGACTTCCTCAGTTCTGAGTATGTTCTAGATCCTTCAAATATTCTGCTCTCCACTTTTCCTAATTAAATGCTTTCCTTTGCATGTCAAGTGAGAAATAATCAATTAGGTTTTGCGTTATATGGTATGTTTTCTTAGAAATGACATTTGTCCATATTGGCCTATGGGGTGTGATTTCTTAGATAGATAGCCTTGATTGATTTCTAGTCTTGGTCTTTGCGTGGTACCTTCTTATATACTTCTAAAGATTTTGTCAGATAGCTAGTGAAGACGTGTCACTGTTATTTCCTTTGAACATTCGTATTCATTTTGTCCTAAATTTTTCTCTGATTCTACAGTCATTTGCAAGCCACATCTTCCACCATAACGAGGAGGAGTAGCTGGGCCATAAAAGCTTTGCGAACAAGGATAATGATAAGTAAAAGGACAATCGACTAAAATGATTATACGTTAGTTGAGTTATTTGATATGACATATTTTTTTAAAACCACTCTAATCATCTTCTGGAATTGCCTTCCATTCCCTCCTTCTTGATTATAATTATTAGGGGAATGTCAAGATTAACTTGGGAAAAACTGATAAATATGTGAAATAAGTCTTACATTTAGTACTCATATCAACTCCACAATTGGGTCATACATTGAAGACTGGAGAAGTACAATATTTGATCCTTATAGTTAATTTGCCCAATTTTGGTCCCTCAAGAAGTAAAACAGTTTAAGTTTTTATTAAACTACATGGAATAACGATTTCCATGGAAAGACACTTGAGGGTCTAAAATGTATGGTTTGAAACTATTGTAACCAAAACTAAAATGAAGGCAAATTATAAAGATCAAACATTGTGTTTAGCCTTGTGAGCCCCTGAGACCTAATTCACCTAAACTTTCGCTTATCAAAAAAATAAAGACCAAATATTGTATTCACCCCAAATAAAATATTACTCTTGTGAAAATTGTCATGTTAAAAAGTATAACTACATCCCTTTAATATAAGTCAAACTGACAGAAGAGTTATGAAATTAAATTAAGGAATTATAGTTCAACAACAAATTAAATAAAGGTTGGTAATTGTGAGTTGAGTCCAATGGCCCCAACTGACACCAAACACCTCCCTTATCAAGGCATTACTCAAGTTTTCACTCAATTTAGTTCTCTCAAACATCTATTGAGTGAACCCAAAATACTATAAGAATTAAGTATAGAGTAAAATCAATGTAAATATATAATCTTATCAATAATCAAAAGATGGAAAGGGGAGAAGAGTAGTATTCAATCCATACGAAGGGTTCCCAATAATACTAGGATCATACTCCCTCTTGTCCTTAATATTAACATATTTATCTAATTTGATTAGATTAAAGAAGTTAGTTAATATATTATATGTATTTTCTAAAATACATTAGTCATCTTCCTTAATTCCCTAAATCCAATAATCATCTGCACTAAGAATAAATTCACGAAAATGTATAATGAAAGAAAACCACGAATCTTATGTCAACCTGGCCAGAAGTTGAAAGAAAAAAACTCTAAAGTTGAATGGATGCCTTTCCCATAGCTAAAAGATATAGACTTTTTAATTGAGTGCGAAAGTTTTCAAATGTCAAACTGATTGGTTGTTTTACAAATAAACCCTTGTTATATATTTAAAGTCTTATATAACACTCTCCTCCTTGATTATTATTAAGGGACCATCAATAGAGGTAAATTAGAAAAAGATTGACAAATGTAAAATATATATTTTATATTTAGGATCAAGATCAACTTCCTAAATAAGTTCTATATTAAGAACCGAAGGGAGTATCATTAATCATATAGATGTAATCCACACACACATTATATCATACATAACATGCGTATAGCATTATATACATTAGCTAATGTGGTCAAAATGACGTGGTTATATACAATTGTTATTGACCTTGTAGTTTAGCAACATGTAAGGTCCTTTATAAGTAGGAAGTTGTAGGTTTAACTATGTTTGTAATATCAGGTTATTAGTACCTCTCTCTCTCTCATTACAAAAAAATTTGGAAAGTTTTGCTTGTATATATGCAAACTTACATATCTTCAAATTTAAAAAGAAAGAACTGTTTTGAGGTCATACATCTTGCAATTTCTCTTATAAAGTGTTTCACACAAGGTACGAACAAATTAGTAAATTGCATGGTATAGTGCTTCATATTTGGAAGTGTTAGATTCTTAATGACAAGTGTTCACTCTCAAGTTCTACGCTTCAGCCTTCATCGGGTTGGATGATCCATGTGGAGCACACAAACAATTCCTATGTGCCTAATTAATGAATATCTTTTCATTGTTTCATAAATTTGTCGATGATTGATGAGAATCTTGTGGGAATGCGCATTATTCACTATCCCTGTGCTTGATAAATATAATGATGTCTTGGACATTTAAATAATTCTTATTTCCTTTTAATACTAGTAAAAACTTATAAGAAATTTAATTAACCGATAGGATATGGTACAATGGAAGAGACTAGCCTCTTAGAACATGTTTGCTTTAAATATGATTGCCTCTAATGATAGGACGTGTGAACAACAAAAAATTTATCAAAATTAGTTAAAGCCTTTTAAAATTGCCTTCAATGAAATTCATTAATTAAAAGAGGTTGTTTAGTTAGCTAACTAGGAGTTTGTTTAGTTAGTTAAAGAAGAGCAGTTGAGGAAAAACTAGTTAAAGCCTTCAAAATTTTAGGATTACCTTCAATGACATTCGTTAATTAGAGCAGGTTGTTTAGTTAGCTAGTTATTAATAATGTGTTTGGTTAGTTTGGGAATATCAAAGCAAAGGATGCTTATATTAAGAAATGCATGTTTTAGACAACATCCCTTGTATTAATTAAAAACTATGGGAAAGGATCTTAGAAAAAGGATGGAAGAGGGAATTTGATGATTTTTCTCCTTTTGACAATTTTATATGCTTTTATTGTTAAGATTTAAAGATGTTCTGATATTAGGATAAATTATTCTTTTTCTCCTTAGCAATGTACTATTGAATAATTATTCCATCCCCATATAAATATGGAACAACAACAACAAAAAGCCTTTATCTCACTAGGCGGGGTTAGCTACATGGATCATATAATGCCATTGTGCTATGTGAAAACCATAGTCTTGAATATATTATTAACCAAAAGATCCCTATCTACGATCTCATTGAGCGTTCATTTTGACCTTCCTCGACCTCACTTTACAGGACTCCATATTGCTTGATTAACCCTCCTCACCAGAGCACTCAATGGCCTTCGTTGAATATGTCCAAACTATCTCAAACAACTTTTTATCATTTTTCCTTCAATAGAGGCCACTCCAACTCGTTCGCGTATATAAGTATTATGAATCTTGTCTTCTCTTGTATGACTACACATCCATCTCAACATTCTCATCTCGGCTACTCCTATTTTATGTTCATGTTATTCCTTTAAAGGCCAACACTCACTACCATATTGCATTGCTAGTCTTATAGCAGTGCGATAAAACTTCCCTTTTACCTTATTAGGTACTTTCTGATCACAAATAACTCAAGTAGCTTTTCTCCATTTATACAATCCAGCTTGAATTCTATGATTAACATCTCCATCAATTTCATCATCTTGTTGTATAATTGATCCCAAATATCTAAATTTTGTCACTGGTAAAATGACTTGCCCCTAATTTGATTTCCACTTCACTTCTACCTTGTCTCTCCTTCAATTCCAAAGTCTGTCTCCATATCTCAAGTTTATAATTAATTTCCTCTCTGGATTCAACCAATAGAACTATATCATTCGCAAAAAACATGCATTTAGGGATATCTTCTTTTATAGGCTCGGTTAGAACATTTATCACTAGGTTAAACAAATAAGGGCTCAAAGCTTATCTCTGATGTAGGCCAATCCTTATAGGAAAGTTCTTTGTAACACCTCCATGTGTTCTAACATTGGTTTTCCTCATACATGTCTTGAATGGCTTTGATATATGCAACCCGCACCCTCTTCTTTTCCAAGGCTTTCCAAAGTACATCTCTTAGTATACGATCATGCACTTCTCCCAAATCAATGAAAACCATATTCAAATCCCTTCCTTTACTTCGATACTTTTCCATTAGCTCCCTTAATAAATAAATCGTTTCTATTGTGGACCTTCCTAACATGAATCGAAATTGATTTTTAGCAATATCAGTCTCCAACCTCAACCTATATTCAATCACATTTTCCCACAATTTCATTGTATGACTCATAAGCTTAATTCCTTTGTAATTTGCACAATTATTTATATCTCCTTTATTCTTATAAATAGGGATCAAAGTACCGCTTTCTCTACTCATCTAGCATTTTCTTGAATTATAAAATTTCATTAAATAATTTTGTGAGCCACAACACACCTTCTTCACCCAAACATTTTCAAACTTCAATAAGAATACTATCAGGTCCAATAGCTTTGCCATTTTCCAGTTTTGTAAGAGCTTCCTTAACCTACTCGAATCCTACATTAAAATGACAAAGTGAGATCACCTTCTCGAGTTGTCAAATCTTCCCAGTCACAAGGTGACCCTCCCTCTCCATTATTGGACAACTTATAAAAGTAGGCTTCTCATCTATTTTTAATATCTCTATCAGTAACCAAAACTTTGCCTTCTTCAATTTGTCCTTTATACACATCACTTGGTCTAAGTCTCTCGATTTTCTATCCTTGTTCTTTGCAATCTTGTAAATCTTACACTCTCATGCCTTTGTTCCTAACTCTTTATAAAACTCCTCATATGCTTTATTACGAGATTCACTCACTGCCTTCTTAGTCTCATTTTTAGCGAAACGATACCTTTCCCAATTTTCAACATTATTACACAAGTGTATGGTTTTAAAACAATCTTTCTTATACTTGACTTTCTCTTAAATAGTCTCACTCCAACATCAAGTCTCCTTATCTTGAAGACCAAAACCTTTTGATTATTGCTTTAGCAACCTTTTGGACCTTTTTAGATATATTTTCCCACTCCCCCTCCTTTAAAAGAGTTCTATTAAAAATCTTCTGCTTCTCCCCCTTTAATTGCCACCACTTGACCTTTGGATTTAAAACTTGTCAGCGCTTTTGTTTTATACACTTAATATTCACATCAAGGGCCAAAACCCTATGTTGTGCTGTCATGCTATCCTTAGGCATCACTTTGTAGTTAGTACAAAAGTCTTTTATCATGAACCCTTAACAAAAAGAAGTCAATCTGTGTCCTGGCGGCTCTACTCTTGTATATTATTAAATGCTTCTCCCATTTCTTAAAGCAAGTATTGATAATTTTAAGGTTATATGTGAGGGAGAAATCAATAATAAATTGACCTTCATTATTGAGCATCCCAAATCCAAAACTACTATGAGCCCTTGCATGAGGTCTTGCCTCCTTACCAACATGTCCATTAAGATCTTTTCCAATAAAAATCTTTTTGGTTAATGGAATATTCTGAAATAACCCCTCCATATCTTCCCAAAACTTTTTCTTAAGATGTGCTTCTGCCCCTACTTGAGGTACATATGCACTGATTATGTTTATAGTATCCTTCCCAACAATCATTCTTAAGGAAATGATTTTATTCTCAATCCTCTTAACTTCCACTACATTCTTCCTCCAGTCATTATCGGCGATGATACCAACACCATTCCTTTCATTAACATTTCTTGTATACTAGAGCTTAAAACCATTAGTTTCCTAATACCTTTCTCATGACTATTTAGTTTCATGGAGGCACACGATATTAATCTTTCTATCATTCATTACGCCCACCACCTCCCAAGATTTGTCATTCAGAGTCTCAATGTTCCAAGTGTCAAATCTGATCTTGCTCTCATGAACTAGCTTCTTTAGCTGCCTCAGTTTAGAAGAGAGCAGTAGCCCTTGCTCATTTAACACTACATCCAAGCGACGATGTAATGACTTTCACTCCCTTCTCATTGCACTCGAGCCATACAGCGTTTTACTTACAGGCAACGACCTAGCATTAGCACAATTTCTTCATTGATCCATGTGCATACAAGATTCGACAGAGTTTTTTATTGGCTATCGAGGCGTAACACAACTCTCCTCCTTTACCCAGACTTGGGTCCCGCTATAAACATAGGTGAAGTTCATATAAATATGGAACAATTTTAAATTTTTTAACTAATTCACACATCTTAAGAAAAAGTTGGTTTTATCTTTAACCTTCTAAAAAAATTTCTAACTACACACTGCATTAATATCAAAAGTTTCATCAATTTATTTTAAACATCTCTTCTCATTCATTAAATTTTGGATCTCATTATCAAGAGAATTGTGGCGTCAATTTGAAAACTGACCAATGACACTGTAAGCATGTATCACATAGAAAGAAGTAAATGGGTAAATGAAAAGAAATTTTTTTAATACTATATGTTGCCCTACATTTTGGATGAGACAATTCTTTCAGAACTTAGGCGATTAATTCTGGTTAAAAAAAAACAAGAGAAAAGAAGCTGTGCAATTAATACTAGACGGAGTATAGATGTAACATGTAGTTAAAGTCAAAGGTTTAAGTGGAAATTAAGAACCTTTAATATTTCTTAGCAACATTAATGTATAAAAACATGGAAGAATAACAATAAAAATGTCTCTAAGCCCAAAACAACCCCACAATATTACCACTCATGTCTTTATTATAATATATGAGGAATTGATTCGCTTTTTCAAATTTACCCTTATTTAAAAATGAGTATTGGAAAAAAATACTACTAGTACATTTTCTCTCACCTGGCCTCTTCAAGGGGTAAAATTGAAAAATAGTCACGAATGACTTTTAGGGTAGACTTATATTAAGGATAATTTTTTTTTTTTGACAAACTGAACATAAAGTTAGTATCATAGTGATATAACAAATGCCTAGAGTGAATGCAAACCAAAAGCTCATCCTAAGAGAAAAAAGTCCACAAATCATTAGCTAAGACAATTCATCATAATGTTACATTTAATAATCATCACAATGATTAGCAATACATCATTGTGATAACACCTGAACTGTCCAAATTAGAGTTAAACCATCCAACTCCTGAATTCTAGATATTGCCCACTAGACCTTCAAATAATAAGGTGGTATGAGTTCCTATAGCTACATGAAGCTCTAGATGAACACCAACCAAGATCATTTAAGCCTCAATGCATGGAATGATGGAACTGAAATGACACATTTTTTGGCTTACAATATGAAAACAAACTTCAAAACTCGAATGATTGGGATACATACAGTTTTCCCAAGACCAATTCAACCAAATTCCAATAGCCTAATATGACAGGAAAAATGCACCAACTAGATCAAGTCCAAAAACTTATGGATAAAAATATCACCTTATAGAACCCCTTTTCAAAGGCGGGATCATTCACAATCCTTCTCATCACAGCAACAAGTGTAAAAATTATCTCTCACCATACATTTGGCAAATATATTATATGTATGCGAATCCTAAGTGACCAAAAAGAAACTAAAGGAGTACAATCTCTCATACTATATCGATCGATTATTCTAGGGTTAATGTACAAAATTTGCTCCAGAAGTTTCCGCTGAAGAGTAATATTGCCCTAAAAGTTAAAAGTTTTTTCAAGTTCAATGTCGCCCCAGAAGTTTCCAAATGTGGTGATGTTACCTCATACCATTAGAAAACTAACGTAGCGTGTTAAAAAATTGACATTAATAGCTAGCTTCGTAACACTTCTGGGTGATATTAAACCTAAAAAAACTTCCGAGGTAATATCACTTCTCAGTAAAAACTCACAAGACAAATTTTCACCTTAATCCAATATTCAATTCTCCAATTCTTTGGCTCCACGGCAGTACTTGAACTTTCACCTAAAAAATGGGAAAAGAGAGAAGGGTAAGTTACACATCTCTAATAATATTGTTGATATACATTCATTTGGATTCTTTCCTTCTCACAATCTGTGGTGTGGCTTTGATGATGCCGTGACAGTTATAAACACATATTGTGAATATTTAATTATCCAGGTTTACCTGTTTGTGTTTCCACTTTCCTTCTTTGTTTATTTTTGAAGTGAATTTGAGTTAGTTTACTTGTGTGTGTGTGTAGTTACTGCATTTTCTCTGCTTGACGATGAAGAATAGTATTATTGCAGCTAGATAGTTGCAAATTGTTGTGAATAAATAGCTTACATATTAATTATGATTCGTTTTCAATGCTTCAACGCCAGAAACATTATTGACCGATATGTTGAATATGGCAAAAATGATCATACCAATAAGTTTGAAGAGGAACAAGTTATCCAGGTTAGACTCCCTTCCTACAGTTGCATATCCTCGAGATTATGAGAATCATTAACACATATGCTTTGTGCTACGAATAAATATATATAAAAGAAGTATCAAGTAGAGTCATATGTGTTGATCAAATTTTCTTTAGTTTGTCACATTAGAGTCTCTTATTAGTTATAAGCCTACATTATCTGATTAATCCTTTAGTTTTCTGAATAACTTTTCATTTATTGAGCTACGTAAAGGTTGATCAATGATTGAAGAACAAGGATAATATGCATTCACTGAATTTCATCTTTTACATTTTATTGCACAATGTTTAATACTCGTTTTTATCATTTTTTAAATATTTGCACTATTTTTTTTCCCTGGCAAAAGTAATACTTATTCATTCATCAAAAAAGAAAGATGCAAAGGAATAAGCCAATTCCTTGCTTACAACCAGTCTTATCCTGTTCAAGAAAGATGGTGGACAAAAGTCCCAACTGTCAGGGTTTGGGCACATCCCTTACAACCAGATTTGGCTAACCAATCGGCCACCAAATTACAAAATCTAGGAATAAGAGAGAGCTGGAAATCTGTATTGTTAGCAAAAAAGCACTGTAAATCTGATAAAGCCAGATTTAACAAGAGGAATACAATCTGATTCCACCTTCAACTGACCCAGGCCTCGCTCTTTAAAGCGATGAACTGCCTCATGTAAGGCCTCTGCTTCACAATCAAGAACTTTGCTATCAAAAAACTATCTGCATCTAGCTTTCCAAGAGTACAAGCAAGTATCGGCCACAAATGCTTGTGAGAACTCATCATGCTTTAATGCATACATAACATCGAGGAACCATTGATCAAAACTTGTAATATTATATTCATTAACATGCAGAGCTAAAGGGAAACAAACCACATTTTTCTCACCCTATCACATAGTAACGAACAATGCTCATATGTTTTAGGATATTCTTTACAGTTTAAACAAAGAGGGGAAACATTACACTTCCTTCATAGGAGAGCGTCTTTGGTGGGAGGAGCTTTTGAGAAAACTCTCCACAGAAATGTCTAACTTTTGGTTGCACTTTCAGCTTCCAAATTAATTTCCAGATGTCAGGTTTGCTGCTAGCAGAGGTGTTGGGAGCATTTTTAATCCTGCTATGTATCGTTTTTTGCAGAGTCTGATAACCCTCTTTAACAGAATATTAACCATTTAAACTCCTTGTCTAAATCACCTTATCTGTAACTTCAAAAATAGGAAGTTGTATTTGGTAAATGGCAGATACCACTTGATCAGGTAACTGCAATCCACTTAGATTCCACTTCCTTTGATGAATTAAGCTAGAAACTCTAAGCTCATTATACTCTTGGGGAATAGGCATAGTTGGAAAGTGGAAGTCAGTTAAGGAAGGTATCCAGGGATCAATAAAAGAAGCTTCAAGATCATTTAACAGTCTGCAACACGGTTTTCCTAGAAGAGCAAGATTATAATCCTGAAAATCCTATAAGCCTAAACCTCCGTCACTCTTCTTTTTAGTTAACTCACCACATGCTCTCTGATGGATTTTCTTCTTATTCTCTGAGTCACCCCACCAACAATTTGAAATGCTACTATCCAACTCCTGACAGGTCTTTTTAGGGTATAAAAACAAGCCATAGAATAAGTGGGAATCGCATTGACTACTGAGTTTATCAAAACTTTTCCACCAGCATGTGATAGAAAAGTTTTGTTCCACCCTAAGATCCTTTTCCTCATTTTATCACGTACAAAAGCCAAGCCTTCCACCTTAGACCGACCCCATAAGATAGGGAGACCCAAATAAATTCATGGAGAATTTTCCTTAGGTATCCCTAACGACTGACTCACCATAGTTTCAACTGATTCAGGAGTATTGCCAGATACAAACACACAGGATTTAGATAGCTTAATTTCCTGTCCAGATGCAGAGCAATATTCCTCTAAAAGACTCCTAAATATTAAACAATTCCTTCTATAAGCATAGATAAAAAAGATAGAGTCATCTGCAAACAAACAATGTGATAAAACAGAACAACCTGTGGCTAGATTAACCCCTACAAGATCCCCTCTAGATACATGCTCATTAACCATTTTAGAGAGTACATCAGCTATTAAAATTAAAAGAAAAGGAGACATTGGATCTCTTTGTCTTAACCCGCATCTTAAAGTAAACTCATCGATTTTCTTCCCCTCAACTTTCAAAATAAATCTCACAGAAGTTACGCAGTTCATTTTAATCCTAACTCACTTATGATGAAAATTCATTTTAAGCATAACCGCTTCTAAAAAGTCCCATTCCACCCCATCATAGGTTTTGTTCATATTCAACTTAATGGTTACCTCATGTCTCTTCCCTTTTTGGTTCTTTAGGTAGTGAAAAGCCTCATGAACCACCAAAATATTATCCTGAATTTGTCGTCCTCGTCCAAAGGCCCTTTGCTGCTCAGTTACTACCCTGCCCATAATGCTTCTCATTCTTTTACAAAGGATTTTATAAAAGACCTTATAGCTAAAGTTACAAAGGCTTATAAGACGGAAATGACCTACTATCTCGGGAGCATCAACTTTTGGGATGAGAATTAAATCAGTATTATTGACCATATCAATTGCAGAATCACAATTAAACCAAGGATGCCAATAACTGAATGAATAAGTGCATTGGCAGAAATGCCCTCTGAGGTATTCACAATAGCTACTCCGCCGTATGCAGTGGCAAAGATGAATCCACCTCAGACATTACTTTTTCTAAGTCATAAACTCTGTAATCATGCCCAATCCTTCCACAATTATAATAGAAATTTTGAAGTTTTTCATAACGTATTGCCGCCTAAGCTTCCCCTAGCTTAGGTCATGGAACCCGTACAAGCGCAACCTAAGGTTTAGATAAATCAACCTCCACCCTAATTGTTGCAAAATTTTGGAAGAGTAAATCATCAATTTTCGGATCTCCAAAACAAAGAACCTCACCTACTGCACTTCCAGTTTTAACAATGTTTCTCTTAGTCATTACCTTTGGAGGAAGATTATGCACCTGGATCCTGTAGATACAGCGGTTTGTAAGAACTTCCTGCGCTGTAAGTAACAGAGACCACAGACGAAGGTTGAGAAGGAACCCATCCACCACCCATGGACCATCTCTGACTACTCCATCATATTCTTGCCTCAAACCGAAATGGAATGTGTAAGTATTATCTTCGAGAAAATTGATTTCCAACTTACCTTTGACATTCCAGCTTCTATTGATCACTTTCCTAAAGGGCTGATAGTTGCAAGAAGTAGGGCTCTCACCAAGCAGAGAATTTTTTCGCCCTCACACGGGGAGAATTTCTAAAAACTCATTCGCTTCTTCTCTTTAACTGAATATCTGTACTATTAGTTCTTAACTAACGCATTATGTAATGTTTAAAAGATGTTAAAGTTTATTATAAGTATGCAAAATAACTTGTTTGAGCAAAAATAAGTTGTTAAATGATATTGGGCTATTGGTATCAAATTTATATAACTCAAATCTGATAGATAATAACTGGTATTACATGCAGCAAATGAAGTCTAACTCTGCAAGCATGGCGAGAAAAATTGAGCTTCTAGAACTTTCTCAAAGGTTGCATCTTTGTTTTTAATGCCTAGCTAGTTTGTCTTGTGTCCTAGAACTGACTCTTTCTGTTCTGATATGATTTAAATGGTCATATATATATATATATAGGAAGCTGTTGGGACATAACTTGAGTTGTTCCTATGAGGAACTTGAAGCAATTGAGGGCCAGCTCGAAAGAAGTTTGCTAAACATCAGAATAAGAAAGGTACGTATTACCAAATTTCATTATCAGTGATCTTTGTTTTTATAGTGGATCCGAATTTCATCAATGAACAAACAAAATTGGATTTTTTTTTTCTGCTTTTAGATACTATTAAATTCAATATATCCTATGAATCTTTTGTTTTCTTGCATAATTACACGCTTATATCAACATTCTCATCTTGCTACCCAACTTTATGATCTGGTCATATAATTTTAAAATCCAATATTCACTACCACCGATACAACCAAGGCAGTCAAATACAGGTGCAATAATAGAATACACATTAACAGAAGCTTCTAGATCATCAATATACCAAACTATACTCTAACATGCCACTTAAACGTAGAGTAGTGATTATTAAATCCTTCAGCTCCTAGAATATAATCAGGTGTTTGCTATAGCTTTTGTAAAAACATCCGCAATCTCATAATCACAATATGGCACACTTCGTTTGTGCATATCAAGCTCCATGTGTTTTGTTCTCATATCACAAGATTTCTGGCTTTATCAACAAGAGTTGGTCCTAGTGAAAGGGGCTTTGGTCGCTTGTTAAGTACTAGGTCTTGAGTTTGAATCCATGTGAATGCAGAAAATGCCTGTTGGAGCTAAGAGTTACCTCAAATTATAGACCTAACAATGTTCAAATATGACCTAGTTAGATAACCATATTAGAAGAAAGGGGGGGAAAAGGATTTATGGCTTGCTGGTGATAGTAGCATATTGTAGCCATCGTACAATGGATCGATAGAGATGAGCATCTTCCATGATTTTAAAGCTTACAGTAGCAACCATGCATATATAGGTGTGACATTCCCCTTCGGCTGTCTCATATATACTAGCTTTAATTTAGACAGAAGATCTATTGTGTATATTTCCATTGAGACAAATGGATTAATGGTAGTATTTCCTACTTTCTTTACTTCAATACCAAGAAAAATAACTCAGCTAACCAAGGTCCTTGAGAGCTAAGAAAACTCATGATAAAGTTTCAACTTGAGCTGCTAAGTATAAATTAAAGAAATGGCACTACCTGTGAACTGTGATCAAAATATCATCTTAGACAAGTATGTAAGTACTTAGGAATTTAAATGTAACACCTTACTCTAAGAACATCTATTAGAGGTATTTTACCAATTCTGAACCACTAAAGTCCCATTCAATAACTCAAAAAGTTGGACTTTTAAAAACTTTTCTTTTATATGAATGAGATTTTCTAAAACTTGAAAATTCAAAGCGGATTTATTTCAAATCCAAACTTAGCGGTTCAAATTCCTAGTTAAGTCCTTTTAGAAACTTTGGATAACCAAACAAGACCCAGGCTCTTTTCTAATTCTCTTGATCCATCACATTAATATATCAAAACCAAAATCCAAATAACACCACACATATCATAAGGTTTTATCATCTAATCATATTTCTAAGCTATTAGTCATTATGAACGTTAAATTTTGTAACTTTGGCATTAAACATCTCAAGTCTTCGTCATACATTTACCCTATCTTCTAAACAAATTTATATCTAATATTATAGCATGCATTCATAGCTATGACTAACATCTATATAAAAATATGCTCTTGCTATCATTATAGATGGCCCTTACCTCTAGGTTGCTTCACCTTTAACTCTCCTCCTTATGGAGGTATTTACATGCCAAAGTATGCATAAACATATACATACTTATAACTTAGCTATCAAAAGTATTCATAGCTAAATATAAATCCGGAAACTCAAACAAGCATAAATTTTAAGATCCTTTAGCTCCAACCTCCTTCAATCTTCTCCAACCACTATGCCTTGCCCTTAGAAGTGTCTGCCCGTATTGTATAGCAAGGAAGAAAAGGGTGAGATTTGGGGAAATCTTAATAGTAACAAATTTCTTCATGTTAATCATGCAAGATCATAACTAAGCATGCAAAACAAGCCATAGAGAATAACACCTTGCAATCAATGTACAGTCAATGATGACCATACATCATATAGATATCTTAGCCAATCGCTAAATGGTGCGCATGCTGTGACACCGTTATTTCCATCACTATTCAAATGAGTTATATACATAATGAATTTGAACCACTAAGCCAGGTTTGGTCTTAGGAAGAAAACACTTTTGCAAATAATTGAAAACTTAGCCCAAACACAAGGTTTGAACCTATAAATGAATGAGTTTTTTCTGAAAAATTAAAACCCTTTAAAACAGTTATTCAATAGTTCAAACTCTTCCTTATAGCTCATCAATCCTTTAACCATATTTTGATATTATCAAAGTATTACTCTGCTCTTACCTAAGTCTACCGTTTGTTAAATTAGGGTTCAAATCATGCAAATGCCCTTTCCCATTTCATTATTTAGGCATAGTATACTACGGCTACCCCTATTATGCATGCTCATACTACTACTACTATATGTACTATTTTCACTATATACATCTTTATGTTTATATGTAGATACATATATACAAAATTTGTAGTCACACAAGGCTACCAAAAGTCCTTAGTCTAACAAAATGATTACACAAAGAACCAACAAAGTACTAATCCTGCTTCTCCACCTTTTAGTTATCTGCAATTATTACTTCCTTACCCTTCAAGCTGCTTACTTTAGCTATATGTCATTTAATAAAAAGGGTGTGAAATTCACGAGAATCTCAGCAGTAACAACAGACTATCATAAAATATGCAAGTTTACGAAGCATGCAAAACAAACCATCAAACAATAAGCATTCGGCAATCAAGATGCAGCACAATCAACAATCATGGGACACACTGGTCCAATACAACTCAACTGGTATATCAAGTCTTATAGCTCAGGGATACACCCCATACTACAGGCACATCGTGACTTAAAGCTTCGGGACACACAATCCATTACAATATAGATTGCATAGTTGGTCTTACAGCCTAGGGACACACCCCATTCAACAATGCAGATCGGGACTTACAGTCTCTCACTGAACGCATATTAGGTCTTACATCCCAGAGATTCACCCTAACAACAATACACTTCGGGACTTACGACCTTGGGACATTACCTAATAATCAAACCATATATTCATGAAACAAATATAATCTATGGTACAAACAAATATGCAGGACAATTACATAAGATATGAAAGCAAGAGTTACTACCTGTCAACCTTTCCTGCAACGTACCTTCCTCAATTGGCTTTCTCTTTGAGCTCGGGCAAATATCAAATCCTATAATTTTAAATTCATATAGAAATGGGTCATTATTTATTCCAATCTTGTTAACATAATTAAAATTATGTTATTATTGACCCTCTCATAACTCTTGTCCTTTTATTTGCATTAGTTGGTTATCTTTGATAATCTTTTATACTTAGGTATTTGTGTATCTAATTAATTAAGACATGTTGAATGTCTATTTCCCCTGCAATTAACCTTTTAGTTCAATTAAATTAGCCCTTAAACTTGTCCCAACATTCACAAACCATCACTAATTACATTTCCTAAAATTGTGATAAATTTCTAGACTTAACTAATTCTGCTTCCAATTTTTAGGAAACTTTGAAAAATCATCTCTTAAGCTAGACAACTCGAAATGAGGTGGTTCAGGTTTCTATGTAAAGCTCTTTCAATCCTCTACAAAGGAAAAATAATGTTCAATATTATATCAAGGACCTAATCTCCAAATTCCCACGTGCATCTTGACTATTCATTTGATGAGTCAAATTTTTCCATATTGCCAATCAAAATTTGAAAATTCATAACTTACAATATACACATCCTATTTCTATGTTATAGCACTTGATTTAAAGCTGTATAAATCTGATTTAAAGGAAAAATAATCATACGGACAAATTACAAAAGTAACCTCGTGTAATTTGCATATTAACTCACTGTTTAAAATCTAGAAAACATATTGTTTCTAGTTTTCTGTCCAAACTTCCAAAAATCATAACTTTTGTTCTAGATATCCAATTAGAGCATTCTATGACTCATTTTAAATCTTAGGATATGTACTATTTCCTTGCGAAAGTTCATAGACAGAAGACACCATTAGCCCTATCAATACCATGCCCGATTCTAATTGTCTCATAGACACTACAGATTTGAGCCCTACCACCAAAACCTTAAAAACACCACCTTTCTCTTCCTAAAATAACCTCTTCTTGATTCTATCTGTTAGACACATGTTCAGCTGACTAATCCTCAAAGAAACCGAAACAAACCCACTCAAAAACCCATTGTATGGGATCTGCAGGGAATCTCCTCATTCTCATATACCCCTACCTGCCTGCCTCTTCTAATTGAACCATCTTTGTACTACTTAAAAGAATAACTCAACAACATCAATCTTGTATCCTTTCGGCATATTCATTTGTAGGCATAACATGGCTATGCAACTGATCATAGCATTCAGCATTTAATCTCTCGAGATAATCATAATACAACTTCAAAATAGCTTATTGAGAACCTAAAATATAATGAAGTCTTAAACTTAAGCTTGAACTTAATTCAAACTGAAATTTAGACATAACTTTCAATATAAACATCCAATTGCCATAATCTAGGACTTATTTTAAACATTAAGATGTGCTCTAAATTCTTACTAAATTTTAGGGGTAGATATGATCATTTGCTTTACTTCCAATTGACCTCAATTTTGGTGCTCATGGATGGCATTGTTTTACACCTTTAACACATGCTAACCGAGAATAGAGGAGAGGAAAGATTTATAAACTAAAATACTATCCTTCTGAACCCCATCAAATATCTTCTAAACACTTTACATATATATAGAGTGAAGCTTGGATAATGAATGAAGGGTTACATTTGCTTGGGGAAAAACCTAATTTGCACAATGCTATGGCTAAGCTTTGAAACCAAGCACGTCGTACTTGTTTTAACCAATATAGAACCTTCTAAGTTTACATCCTTGGAGGTTCTTATTGTAGGTAGTTTCACTACAAGTAAGCTGGTTTCAGCATAATTAAGACTCTCGGTTTGTTAAAAGCCTTTAGCAAAAAGGGACTTATTTTAAATGGCCATGTACAACCAATTCATCTAAACTTTTTTGTGGGGCCCAAACTAACCAACCTAAAAAATAAAGTTAGAAAAAAAAGTTTCACAATTAAGTTTCACAACACACCTAAACTTTTTTTTTACCCAAAAAAAAATTGTTTCACAATATACTAACAAAGGTAGAAAAGAGACTACCATAGTAATAAAAGAATTCCAGCCTAATACGGTAAATGACAAAGTGGGACATGGCACATTTAAGGCCCAAAACATACAAGTCCAACCTCAAGCCCCACAAAACAACATTCAATCAATAACCTTTGGAAACATAAAATTGCATCCATTTAGTGACTATTTCTCAAAAAATAATCAAAAAGTCATAATTCATCGTGTCTCAGGTCTGGTTTAGTGTAACCATCAAAACCCAAGGGCACTTGGCTCACAAAACACCAACTTTAATGTAAATTGGCTTGGCTTAGACCCCATCAAAAGCATCAAAGAACAGTGAATTAAAAGTTTTGATCTTCTCAAACATTGGATTCTTTTTAACCCAAAAGCCCTAGGACTTAGTTTGTTTGGGTTGTTTTTCCCCCCTCCTAGTATCTCTAGGTGAATACAAAATAAGCTACTTTGTATTCAATTGAAGAGGCCAGGATTCTGGGACTTGGAGACAGGCTGAGCTCAAAGATCCAAAATTAAACCCACTACTAACAGATAGGTTGGAAATCCCAAAATCCAAATCCTCATTCTTTTTGGTGGCTTTCCATCTCCTCCCATTTCCTCTCACCAAGGCAACCAAATAGAAGTATGATAACAAAGTACAAACTAACATGAGCTTTTAGATCGAGATTCCAATTCCAAATTATAGTAATACTGATCAACCATTGAATTAGCCAAGTCAAAGGAGAGAAACCAAATGGGATTTATATGGATCTATCTGAAACTTGCCGTTACTAATTAAGGAGTTCTTAATTTTATTTTTATATCTTCTTTTATTGCAGGCTCAGCTATTTAGTGAGCAACTTGAGCAATCAAAAAATGAGGTACCTCTCAGCTAGCTCTCATACAAATTACATATTTACAACTGTGTCATATAATAATTATTTATGCATGCATACTCTTTTTCCTCTACTCAGGAGGAAAAATTACTCCAAGCGAAAGCAGGATTCATCCACATGGTGAGTTGTTTCTATTTTATCCTACTAGCTCAATTCTGTACGTCTGGTTGATATGCATGCATGCTTGATCATATCGCTTTTTAACAGAAGTTAACAAATGAAAATGAAAGACTAACATTTGTTTCCATCAAATTAGCACATAAATTTGTTTCCCTCAAAAAACAATGCAATTTAAAATTATTGCGGAGTTTTTTGGGGGGAAATTGAAAAAAAAAAAAAAAAAAGAGTCGTCATCTTGTTTGAATCGAAATTCATTTTCCAATTGGAGACTTTAAACTTCAAAGCATTGCAATGTAGTCAGCATGAACTAATGGAAATTAGCATTTAGCAAGAGAGGGTGTTTTCCTTTTTCATCATTTCATGTCAATCCTGATTCAGTTGTTCCAGAGAACATTTCTGGAACAAAAAAGATCATCCAAGAAGAAAATTTCCCCCAAATAAAGCTTGAAAACTTTACTGATCTTATAGTAAACCATTTAGTGACCAAGCATGCTCTTAGCCACGTAATCCAGCCTAGTTTACTTTTCTCACCTAGCTAGGTTACTTGATCTATAACTAGCACCATGTCTTGTTTTCTGTCAAAAAAAAAAAAAAAATCTCTGGTTTATGTATGTTAGCCACCCATCTGTGTGATTTCTTACATGATTACTTGAATATTTATTTGGCCTTCTATTTGCTGACTTTCTCACTGATATATTTTCAAAGTACGCTCTAGCTTCTATCTTCATTTTATTTTCTACAGGTTGTACAGTCTTAAAAAACATTTTCATGACATGTTTCAATTGTTTTAATTTGCTTCACTTTCAACCACTGTCTGGTACTTTCATAACCAGTAATCCAACCTCCATAGCCAAAACTAGATCCTAACAGGTCTCCTGGGTCTTCGTCTCATCATCATGATTGAAAGTAAACTATTACAAAACCAGTTTGCAGTTAACCCGTTCCATGCCCCTTCTTGCATTTTCTATCTATTTTTTGGTTCTTAATATAAGATATTTGCACTACAAGATCTTATATTATGAACCAGAGGTAGTATTTCTCTAAGACATTACCAGGGCTTTTTTCACTCCTTCTGACCTGGTATTTGTAAGGTGACTTTCATTTCTTTTGTTTTCTTGTTAAGGTTCAGACTCATGATAACTACAAAAGTAAATCATACCAAGTAGTTTGTATTGTCCCTATTATAATGGGACAGTCATTCCAATTTACAAAAACGTACCCTAATCACTCTGTCCAGAATTTGTATGTTGTAAAATTTTCTTGTGCTACAATCGTTTGGTGCAGTTTGGAGAAAAGACATGGGAGCAATGGGCTAAACACAAAGAAGTAGTGTCACAACAGAGTTCAAGTAAGAGTAGTTTATTAAGCTCACATGTGGAAACTGAATTACAGATTGGATTGCCAGAGAGCCGAGTTGGTCACTAATTAAAATGTTGGTGGACCAAAATAAGTTTCTTGGAAATTATGCTTCCAAATTCTGCTGCGTAAAATATAAACCCTGTTGATCTAATCAATGTAACTAAGCTTATATTTTTCTCCTATTCAACTGGGGCCTGAATGAAAAGACATGAAATGGAATCTTTAATCTTCAAGATGTATGTATATATATGTTATGATCCAATAAGAAATTATTGTGCCTTTGTTTATTTTAACCTTTCTGTTCAAATGCTGGTACTTTTTTATTTTTTTTTTGATACATAAATTTTAGGAAAGAAGTTAGGCTCACTCACGATCCAAGGGCAGGGCTCCAAGTTGGGATGCCTCCCCCAAGACCTCGACTGGACCACAATTAAGTGGACTTCCCCAGAATTGAACCCTCTCCTATTGGTAAGAGTGTCCGACCCCTTCGCCAGCTAAACCCAAGGACAAGGGGTTCAAATACTGGTACTTGAGGAAACAACACGTGTTACAAGAACTTTCTTGGCAGTGTTATGGCTCACTATTGCAGATGCAGTACTAGTCACTTATCAGTTTCTGATTCCTATAATAGTTCTCAAGTTTCATACATACATTATCCAAATAAATACTTAAGAAATAAACACCTTTAAAGGATCCTATATATTCTGGTAGTGTTAAAAGCTTTGGATGAGCAAAAGAAGATATTACAAAATAAACCAAAATATTTCTAACCAAAAGGTAAACTACTTAATCATGTCTTTCTAACAAATTCGTTCTTTTTCAAATAGTTGTGATAGATATTTTCTCCTTATTCTTGTCAAAGTCGCTTTAATTTCATTCTTGTTAAATCTAAATATGATGTCGTTTCTTTCAAACCAAACACGATAAATAGTTGCAGCAGCAACAGACCAGAGAATATTTTTCGTTTTACTACACGTATGTTAAAACAGAAATACTATTATTTGATGAAACGTTTATGATAACATTAAAACTTGGTTACGTTCTTAAGTTCTTCTATGATTTGGCTACATAATTTAAAGAATTCAATGTAAAGCATTTTTCTTATAAATTAAACTCAAAAATTAATAAAATTGTTTTCAAAGTGTTTAGAACCTCCTCAAGCAAAAGAAAAAAGAAAAGATTATTCTCCTATTTGCGATTATGGGGATTTTCAAAGAAATTTTAATCCAAAAATCTTTTTAAATCAAAATAAGGAAATTCTCTTCACAAAATAAAAACTACAAACCAATAAAAAATATTTTCATAAATACATTAAATAAAATTTTTATAAAAAACACTAACACAGTGACATGCCTTTTTACCCCCTAACTATATGAACTTTGATCATTTCAAAGGGTATATAGGCTTTAGGCTCTCTTCCTATGTTAAGTAATTAAAGCTTTGTAAATAATTCATTTTTCCTTTTATTTTTATTCTTTATAAATAAAAAAATTTCACCTTTTGTTTATATTTTTATTTCTTTTTGGGCAATTAGAATATTTTTCAAAGGCCATATTATTTTTTTAATAGTCAACATGGGGTAACCATTCACACGAATAAGTGCTATAGGGTGCTTAACACTTTTCCCACATATAATCGACTCCAAAATCTTACTCGGTTTTCTTAGATAATGATTTCTTTTGTTAAAAGGTTTCTAAAATTATCCTAATAAAATTTTAGTCGCGACTCTATATGTTTTCTTCCCTTTCTGGGGAGACTAAATTTTGAGTGCTACAGCTTGTCGACTCAGTTGGGGATGTTTGGAGAGTGACGCCCAATATGGACTTACTTATATTTTAAATACCCTTTTGGTATTTGATTTGACACAAAAACCTGAGCTGCCTCGGGATCAAATCACAATTTTATTATAAATTAAAATGTAATATAGTGCAAACAACTTTTGATCGTTCTTTTATCAATGAGCGTTTTAATTTGAATTCCATACGTTAAACTAAGTGCTAAAAATATGATTAGAAAAGGAGTTTTGAAATTGGTTTTCTCTAAATTAAATTCATAAAAATAAAGTTATTTCTAATCTTTTTGGTATATTTGGAAAATAATAAAGAAATGTTTGAATTGAAAGGGGATTATATATTGAAATGAGTCTTGGTAGCAAAGTTCGTGGCTTTCCTAACTTCTAAGAAAATAATTTGGGAGTTAATTTTTCATTAAATCATATTAAAAACCTCAAACAATTGCGTTGAGTCCAATTTATCTAATTAATGACTAATCCTACAATCGCATTCAAAATTATCTCTTAGATAAATTGTTAAAATCACTTGATGTGTGTTTGAAAATTATTTTAAAACACTTGATTCCTCTTAAATGAGAGCATAATTACAACACTCAATATAAATTAACTCATCTACACATCATAGTAATCACATACAATGCATAATCTCATTAAAACATAAGAAAATATGTTCAATACAAATCCAAGTGCATCAATAATAAATTCAACACAAGAGCAATCCATTATAGACAAATAACCATTGATCTAAGTCTTCTACTGATATATCAACACAAAATCATCATCAATATATCCAAATACATGATAAAAGCTAACGAAAAACTAATAAACTCCTCCTTTGTAGCACTTTGAACCACATTCTTCACCATCAAAACTCAAGAGATTTAGCTATTCTTTGAACACGAGTGGAAAGAGCTTAGGAATCTGAAATCACAGAGTTCGTTGGAATCAGGAAAAAACTCCGCCGGAAACTAGAAAAATCACCGGAATATGTAAAACTTCGCTGGAGAGGAGGAAGAAAGGTGAAGTCCCACTGTTTTAATCTCCTTCTCCGTTGGTTTAAGCTCTCTTACCGGTGCCCTCTCAAGCTCAAGCTCTCCTGTCCAGAAAATCAGCTCCAAATCTCGTCTCCAGTGCTTCCAAGCTCAACCTTCTGCCTGTGTTTCTCGCGTCTGTGTTGTCGAGCCTCACTGAGGAAGAAGAAGGTGGTGGTGAAGAAGATGGTGACCGAGAGAAATGATCGCGGCTCAAAGCTCCCCTGTTATACAGTCTCGGTCTCCTTATTCGATTCTGAGTTTCTCTAGTTGAGACTCGGTGGTGACAGCTCATGGTGGAGCACGACGGAGTTGGGTGAGACGGTGAAAGTACGGTGTGCAATCATCCCTTTTCCCTCTCCTCTCAACTTCGATCCCTAGCGCTCTTCTGTGTTTTTTTTTCGCAGCGCACTCCTGAGCTCTCAAACTTTGAAAATGTCGAAGAAGGCCAGATTAGGGCTGGTCAAAACATGCGTTTTGACCAGGTACTAATCTGAGAACTTTAGAAGTTCGTGGAGGTCTAAAGTGCAAATGTTTAAAATGTTGTTGAGGCAAAATTTTAATTTCCAAAATATCCAGGAACTTTTCTGTAATTTTCCCCAGATCTCAAAATATTAATTCCAACCCCAATTTACATTTTTAGAAATTCTCCAATTTTCTTTCAAAACACCTACACTGCAAGATTAAGTACAAGGTAGCGCCAAAAGTCTAGGAAATCATTTGCTTAAATAATTAACAAATTATGATCATTTTACCTTTAATTACATAATTCAATATAAATGTCTCTAACTTAAATTAATGTTTAATTATGTAATAATGTCCTAGGAAATGCATTAAAAATTTCAATTTAATTATGAAAAAGCTTATAAAAATATGGTTCAATCATTTTCCCTACATTTAGACCCTTGTACTCCTGAACAAAGGCAAATTGAATACAATTTTCTAAATTCAAATCATCAATGCATTTAAAAGATGAGCAATTTCATAATTAAAAAGGTATTGATCAATTAATTAAATTCCTTAGGCCAACACTTGTCATAGTTAAGCGATGCAAGGATATTAACTAACTACACAATCTAGCAAATTAGAATGAAGCACAAGAGAACTCTTAAGGGTATTAGTATTTAACTCATTTCATTTCATTGGGATAATTTCACTCTAGCTCACTCAATCAACACCTTACCATATGATTGTAATAACTCTAACATCTCTACTACTAATAGCAACAAATTAATGAATAAAGAGAACTTAATAGGCTTGTAATGTCAGATGAAAGCTAGATTAAATGAATTAATTAGAAAAAGGAGTAGTTGATATACAAGTCAAAGTTAATAAATAAGTGCCAACTAAATAATTTCACAAACTTTTACCAATTCTTTTCCAAATTCATGAACAAATGCATTCTTTATATTTCTTATGTTTTTCTTTTTATCTACAAAATACTTTTCAATTTTTTTGGTTTTCTTTTTCAATACTTTTCTCTCTCTCTCTCTCTCTCTCTCTCTCTCTCTCTCTCTCTCTCTCTCTCTCTCTCTCTTCTACTTTATTTTTCAAACTACACACATTTTTTTTCCTTTTTGATTTACTTTCTTTCTCTTTTATATATACATGGCATTTCAATATATATATATATATATATATTGTTTAACTTTCTATGGCAAATCACTTTTGATTTTAAAATGCTATGAACACTATAAGGAAATGATATGCATACAACATAGAAATGGCTCAAAGAGGTAAGCAAAGGTAAATGAATATAAGCTTGTGTTTAGGTTAAAAGGATTTAAAATTGAATGTCTGTTTTATTTCCATCACACTAATACAAATGTTGTCTCGAAAAAGAGTCGAAACAAGTTCTAGAAGGTGAAAAATTAAGTGAACATGCACATATGAACATAATTCAAGGCTCAATTAGCCTTCTAATAAGATTTTTTTTCCTCTTATGCTCATTCTAACACAATCAATTGCATAGCAAACTAACCACAAAGTAGCTACTTAACTATTCCAAATGCTAACCTTACAAACACAATTAATCAAAACATTATTGCAATCAATTATAATAATGCTAAACTCTTAAATGCACTAATGATGTAGAAACTTTTTCCTTTTCTTTTCAAAACTTTGAGTTAACAAAATCCAAGTGGAGGTTCATTTTTCTCCCCATTCACTTGAAAACAAAACATGGTTTTAAAAAGTTGCCAAAACACTAGATCTCATGAAAGCTCAAAGAATTTCTCACAAATCACACTTCCAAAGTGGCAAATGCGACCCTTTACCACCAAGGGCATGCATCAAAATAAGTCATTCTTGAAAAATTTTGGGGATAAAAATCTAGTTTAAGGCATTTTTCTAGTTTTAAAAACAACCAATTAATGGAATTAAAAAATGTATTCCCCCTCCCCCACACTTAATCAACACATTGTCCTCAATGTTTGTAAAGCAACTGTATTATTCTAACTTGTTCCTTAGAGAAGTGGAAAGTTGTGAAATCCAATTGCAATTGGAGTACAACACATCAACATCACATAAAGAGAGAAGGAAGAAGAAACAAGTCATAATAACATAGAAAATCAACGTGAAAAGCCACAATGGTATGTTCACATATCATAATACTAGGGGGTTCTTATTCTATTTACTAAACTATACTACGTCTACTTTTTTCTACTGGGATGTTCTTCCCCCACACGTATCTCAAACAATCAATCAAGCATATATAAGCACCAATCAAGGAAAGTGAAAAGAGAACAAGCAATTAAGCCTCAAGGAGCTAGGCTTTGATGAATCATCTTGATAGAGCTTGAAGAGATGCCCATTAACTTTAAATTCCACTCTGGTGGCTTCATCCACAAGCTCAAACATTCCAAATGAGTATGCCTTGGTGACAATGAAAGGCCCATACCGATTGGATTTAAGCTTCCCATGTCTAAATTTGAATTGGGCTTGAAACATCAAAACACGATCACCCGCTTTGAATTCCTTCCACACTATCTTTTGATCATGAAGCTTTTTAGTCTTGTCTTTGTAAATATAAGGGCTCTCATAGGCATCCAATCACATTTCCTCAAGTTCTTATAGTTTCAATTCCCTCTCCAAGCCCAATTTTTCCAAATCCATATTGCAAGTTTTCAAAGCCCAATAGGTCTTATGCTCCATTTCAACCAAAATATGACATGCTTTTCCATAGATAAGCAGGTAAGGAGACATCCCTATCAATGTCTTGAAGGTGGTTCTGTATGCCCATACTGCTTCCTCAACCCTTGAGCTCTAATCCTTTCTTGAAGGCTTGACTATCTTTTCTAAAATCTGTTTGATTACTTGGTTGGAGACTTCTGCTTGCCTATTCATTTATGGATGATAAGGAGTGAACATTTTGTGGGTTACCCCAAACTTAGCAAGTAGGTCATCAATAATATATTGCAAAAATGGGCACCTCTGTCACTCATTATAGCCTTCAATACTCAAAATCTACAAAAAGATGTTTGACTTATGAAACTTGAAAACCGTTTAGGCATCATCTTTCCTAGTGGGAATGGTTTCTACCCATCTAAAGAGTTAATCTACGGCTAACAAGATATAGGTAAAGCCAGATAATGGTAGAAAAGGACCTATGAAGTCTATACCCTAAACATCAAATACCTCACAAATGAGCATGGGTTGCTATGACATCTTATGTTGTTTAACTAACCCCCCAAACCGTTGGCATTTATCACATTCCTTACAATACAATTATGCATCTTTAAATAGGGTAGGTAAGTAAAACCAACATCTAACACTTTCTTAGAGGTCTTGTTAGTACTAAAGTGTCTACCACTAACCATTGAATGGCAAGCAGGGAGTATGTCCTTAGACTCGGTCTTTGGGATACACCTCCGATGACTTGATCATTGTATAGTCTCCAAAAGTAGGGCTCATCCTAAATGTCGTGTTTAGCTTCTCATTTAAGTTTATGAGCCTGAAAGGAAGACATATGCTTAGGAATGACACCAGTCACAATATAATTAACTAGATTAGTAAACCAAGGAACATAGATAGAGATAGTCATAAGGGATGCATCAGGAAAGTCATCACAAATAAGGTCAGAGTCAAGTACTCCCCTTGTACCATCTGATAGTCTAGTCAAGTGATTTGCTACAAGGTTCGCAGTTCCAAGCCTATCCTTTGCTAATGTTGAACTCTTGTTGTAGTAACATTCATCTAATGAGCCTTGGTTTTGATTGAAGCTTAGTGAAGAGAAACTTCACAGCTACATGATCTATATACATAACCATTTTAGAATTGAGTAGATATTGTCTAAACTTATCTAATGCAAATATCACATCAAACGATTTTTTTTAGTGGTAGTGTAATTCTTTTTTGCACTATCCAAGGTTTTAGATGCATAAGTAATCACATAGGACAACTTGCTATGCTTTTAACATAGTATGACCCCCACAGCAGAATTGGAGGCATTAGATGCTAGTTCAAAAGGTAAGGTCCAATCTGGTGTGTAATATCCCAAAAAGTGATTAAGGGCTAATGACTTTAAAAGTGGATATAATTATTGTTGAATAAACACTTTTGGAGAATGTGTGATGGGAATTTGGATATTTTAATGATTCCAATGGCTTCCTTGTGAAAATTTATGTGGGAATGATGTTTGGTATGAAAATGGAACCAATGGAAGCAAAGATGCAAAATCTAAAATTCTGTCCAGTGAAATTCTATTCTGGGCAGTCCGGTTGTGTGAACGTTTTTAATGACCAAATGGTATCTAAAAATTCTGAACTTTTCCAGTCTTATATTTCACATCTCAAGCTTCAAAATAGACATATAATTTGTTCCATTTTGTTTTGTGAACTAGGAGATATAACTGTCCAAAGTTTGGGATGGAAACTGAACTCTGTTTTGGGGCAGTGATGAGTTTTATGTAATTCTGGAATTGTGTGATGATTTTTAGTAATGGTCCATATTTTTCCTATAAAGAGGACTTAAATACCTTTCATTTGGCTTTGGAATCACCTCATTTCAATTTTTCTAGAATTAGTTATGATATTTCAAAGTTTGGGCAGAAAATCTGCCAGAAAATCCGAAAATGGGAATTATGACATCATCTCATTAAAAGATGATGTCAGCATGGAATTACATATGTTATCATCTTCCTCAGCTCATTTCTGTCGCACACAGCAGCTGAAGCAAGAAAAAAAAACGTGGAGAGAGCTTGGAGAAAAGAGAGAAAAAGAGGAAGAAATCTCGCAAGGTAAGCCGATTTCTCCGACGATCTAGCTCCTAACGCGTATAACTCCGACTCTAAGCCACTCCTCTTTATTCTTTAAGGTTGTGAAGCTCAAAACTTGGTGTTTTAAAGAGGCTAGGGTTCAGCCAAATTTGGGAAAAGCTAGTGGAAGCTTGAGGTAACTTCCAAACTTTCGTATATTGCTTATTCTGGCTGCTGTGGGCAATTTAATCGGTGAAATTTCGCCGGATTGCCATTGGTTTTAAAGTTTGGAAATGATGTGGCCTAGGGGTTATGCTGTCCAAATTGGGTCTTAATGTTAGTTGTAACCTAATGTAATGGTTAATAAAGTGGTTAGGAGTAGAAAGGAACGCGTTTACGGAGCCGAAATCGTAAAACCCCGATTTTCCCTGGAGAACTCATAAATTTCGGCCAGCCCTAGAAATGGGTCTTAGAGTTGGATTTTCAATGATTTGATGGTTCCATTGAGTTTAGGGGCGAAAATTAGGTGGGGTTACAGTTGGGCACTTTTTCAAAAAAGGCCGAGAAAGCATAATTACGGAAACACCCCTAAAACCCTAAAAGTATGGCTGCCAAGGGCAATTTCGTAATTTAACATTGAATTTGATAATTCCGAGTCCGGAAATGGATTCCTTGGGCGAAAATATGTCAGGATAGCCCATGTCAAAATTTCAAGAAAAGTACAGCCGGTCCGGGTATGGCGGGCCCAGGCCGGGTCCCCGGGGGTATTTTTGTAAATTTTCATTATAGACTCATATAACCCTAAGTAACACTATGGAAGTGTCTAAATAGTGCATTTGGAATTGTAGGATTCGATATTTACCGCCCTCGTGAGCCAACTACGCCAGCGAACGTCAGAAAGGAACGAGGTAGTGACTTTTCTTTTGTACCATATATGATGCATTGTATGTGTGTTATATCGTTGATTTGTAATGAATTCGTATGCTACGACATCTGTGGATTTGTGTTAGCACTGTCATTCCAATAGTCCCTGAGTAGCTAACAACGGTTCGGGTTAGGGCGGTGTGCCTTCCCGGCGGAGAAAGGGGATGAGGATGAGGTGTGATATATGTGATTATGTGAGCCGAAAGGCTTTTTGTGGAGGCCGACGGGCCATTTGTGAAAGCCGAATAGCTGTATGGGCTATAAGGCTATATGTATGCACTGCCACGCCAATAGTCCCTGAGTAGCTAACAACGGTTCGGGTTAGGCGGTGTGCCTTCCCGGCGGAGAAAGGGGATGAGGGTGGAGTGTGATTTGTGGTGCTGCTGCTGTATGATGATTTGCTTACATGCTGTGTGCTTATGTGTGGTATAAATGTTTTGTTACTACTGGGATTCTCTTGAATCTCATTCTTTCCTTTAACTAACCTTTCAGACAGGGCGAGTGGCTCTAAGGAGAAGCGTACGACCCGGAGCGGTTAGAATCCTGTAGGGACATTTATTTTGGTTATGTTGGTTAAACTTGTTGGACAGGGTGTCTGTATATTATGTTGGTTGTAAAGAATAGTTGAACGTAGTTGTGTAGTCCCCTATATGGAGGTTGTAAACCCTTTTTGTGTATGAATGGAACCCGGGGGTTGCCGGGATTGCTATTAGATATTCTGATATGAATGAATGTGAATTAACTGCACAGGTGATTATATTCGATAATTGAACTTGAGACCGGAATAGGAAAGAAGTTTTGAAAATTTTATAAAGTCCCTACTTCACAGGGAGTTCTAAATGAGTTTTGAACTATTCGACGGTCTCTAAACCAATTTAATTACGTAATATCGAATTATAATTACGCTATTTAAGGCAGGGGGTTACATTTACTAGCTCAAGTGGTAGTGGGAATGCATTGAGGCGCTACTTACCCCCAGGTAGTGGCTTCGATTCCCACGGAGGCGAAAAATCTCGCTTGGGGAGCGAGGGACTCTTGTGAGTCCTGGGTCGACGTAGTGTACCCAGCCTCTCCGCACCCGGTTGGTGGGAGAGGGCACCAACCGTTGTGGCCCAGTGGGGTGAGACGGCGGTGGGGTGTGACAATAAAAGGCGCCTTTTTATTGTCACACCCCACCGCCGTCTCACCCCACTGGGCCACAACGGTTGGTGCCCTCTCCCACCAACCGGGTGCGGAGAGGCTGGGTACACTACGTCGACCCAGGACTCACAAGAGTCCCTCGCTCCCCAAGCGAGATTTTTCGCCTCCGTGGGAATCGAAGCCACTACCTGGGGGTAAGTAGCGCCTCAATGCATTCCCACTACCACTTCTCCGCACCCGGTTGGTGGGAGAGGGCACCAACCGTTGTGGCCCAGTGGGGTGAGACGGCGGTGGGGTGTGACAGCACTCAGAATAAGAGGAGAAATCAAGTGTTCTTTTAACTCATCAAATATTTGTTTTCAAATTACTAAAGACAAAATCAACATCCTTTTGCAATAGTTTAGATAATGATAGAGTTATCTTACTTAAATCTTTTATAAATTTTTGGTAAAAATTCACATGCCTTAAGAAAGTATGAAGTTCTTTAACATTAGTAGGGTGGGGCAAGAAGGAAATCACCTCAATATTAGCTCTATCAACTTCAATGCCCTTGTTAGATATCAAATGACCAAGTAATTTAACACTAAGTTCTTCTCGATACACCTAGCAAGAACATTGTCTAAACTAGCTAAACGGTCATCAAATGAGATTGTGAAGTTGTCCATAAATACTTCCATGCAATTCTCAAGGAAATCAAAAAACAGAGACATCATATAATGTTGGAAAGTACTAGGTGCATTGCACAATCTAAACAGCATTCTCCTATAAGCATAGGTACCGAATATGTTAGTGTAAGTGTTTCACCCAAAAGGGGGTGAATTGGATGATAAGAAAAACATTAATTGAAATTAACAATTAACAAAATTTAAACCAAAGTTAAGAGTTAGGAAGATATCACCAAAGTATACATAGGAGATTATACTAGTTCGGTCATAACCTTTTTGACCTATGTCCAGTCCTCAGAGCACCTCTAAGATTTTCACTATAGCTTCCAAGATTTAGTGGGTTCTTGGCACCTATGGAGGACAATGCCCACAAAAATCTTGACCAAAACAAATATCAATAAAAAAACCTTTAGTTGTCACAAAAACCATTTAAATATGACCTCTAGTTGTCATTAACAACTTAAGGCTCATCCATTGACAATTATCGCTGCTTCCATTAACAACTCTTTTTTTCCTACACAAATCATGTCATGTAACCCTAAACCTTTGACCCACATCTTCATTCCTTACCTCTTATATTGCAGAAACACAACACCATACACCAGAAAACAGAGCATAAGAACACTAAAAACAGAGCATACAAAACCATACCCAAACACAATGCAAACTTTGTCAAACCATATCCATTGCATTTAATAGATCTTCCTTTATAATTTGCAAGCATACACAGGACAATACCCATCAAAAGTATATAACTTTTTCCATTTTCATGATCAAAACGAACATGACTCAACAAAACCTAAAGCTATTTTTACCAACTAAACAGAATATGTGAATCAGATGCAATAATCAAGACAAGACAGTATATGGCATGAATTCCCTACCTTAATCTTCAACCATGGCTGTTGATCTCCACTGAGTTTTTCCCGCCTTCTCCAGACTTCTTCCGGATGTAATGTGCATATATGATTTACGGCATTTAATCACCTATTTTACTGTTTGTCTGACAGGGGGCAATTGTGACTTTTCTCACCTGGATTTTATTACAAAAGGGTCCCTTGGGACTTGAGGGTAATTTTAGATTTTCCGGGACCATTTCTTTATATTTTAGCTTCAATGGGACCCCTGTGTAATTCTCCCTTTTAAAAAGTTTTAAATGACCAAATTACATAGGGAAAATTTCAAAAAACTACACTCAAAATATAAAAAGGACAAATCAGTACATCGAAAATGAGAAAAGACGAATCAGGCGAGTGTCAGAAAAAGTAAGGAATCTGTCCTTTTGAAATTTCGGCCAAATTACGAAAATGCCTTTCAGCCCTCAGTCGCAATAACAACATAGGAGTTGTTAATGGCGAATCATGAGTTGTTAATGGCGAGGTGAGTGTTGTTATTGGCCCTGAAACTTGTTAAGTGTTGAAAGAAGAAATTGGAGTTGTTAATATCGAATCCGGAGTTGTTAATGGCGAGATAGATGTTGTTATTGGTCCTAAAACTTCTAAAGTGTGAAAGAAGAAATTGGAGTTGTTAATATCGAATCCGGAGTTGTTAATGACGAGATATGTGTTGTTATTGGCCCTAAAACTTCTAAAGTGTTAAAGAAGAAATTGGAGTTATTAATGTCGAATCCGGTGTTGTTAATTAAGAGATAGGTGTTGTTATTGGTCTTGAAATTTGTTAATTGTAAAAGAAGAATTGCATTTGTTAATATCGAATCCAAAGTTGTTAATTACGATGATCATGTTGTTATTCTGAAGTGGGTATGAAGTGCTGAAGGGCATTTTCGTAATTTGGCCGAAATTTCAAAATGACAGATTCCTCACTTTTTCTGACACTCGCCTGATTCGTCTTTTCTCTTTTTCGATGTACTGATTTGTCCTTTTTATATTTTGAGTGTAATTGTTTAAAATTTTCCCAATTACATGGGTTAAGAAGCAAGTTAAAATTGACTAAAGATAATACAATATGTAAGAAATGTATATATTTCTTGAAATATACCGTTATTATTTATCAAGTGTGAGTGAGATGGAGAGAGAATGAGTGAGAAATGGTTGCAATTAACGAGAAGACATATAATTAATTAAGAATAAAAATACAAAAATATATTAACATTTTAAACATTTTCAAAATAATGGGATAACATTTGAAAATGATTAGATTGATTAAATATAAGACATAGTTTTAATATATGTCAATATTTTTTAATTTATCCCTATTGATGCTCTTTCAACAATAATCAAAGAGGAGAGGGAATAAAAGAATTAAGGAAAATTATTGTAGTGTTTCAGAAAATACATGTTATGTTAATTAATTTAACTAATCCTTTTAAACTAATTTTTTTAATATAATGAAATTAGATAAATATATCTTATATTAAAAAAAAAGAGAATAACTTGCCAAACCATCTTGTCAATACAAAAAAGCCATTAAAGTATATGAGGAAGCAAGTATTTATTTCCTAAAAAATGGCATCCAACCATGACCAGAGAGAGCAACGTCAACAAACAGGAAATTATAAACAAGCTAGAAAGCGATTTGACTCGCCACGTCAACAAACATAAAACAGTTATCGTGTCGTTTTGTTAGAGGTCGGGCCCGCACTTCGTGGCAGTTAATGTCCGCCATTTGCCGTAACCCATCCTCTTTCTTAATTTTGCGATAACAAACATCAAATAGATATTATAAACTTTACCATTTTCGCGAGTTTAATAATTCCTCCCTCCCTCCCGCCCTCCCTCTAACCTCTCTATCTCCCATCATCGTCTTTTTCAAAAGCTGAAGTTTCTGTGGCCTTGGAATAAAGAGCTGGATAGAACAGAACCTAAAAGTTGAGTTTCCAGCTTCCTCGGTTGGAGTGTACTTTGAAATATTTGTCATCTTGTAGCAGCAGATTCTAATAAAGCTTCCAGAGAGCTTTGTAAGTCGGTCTTCTCTATAATACATTCCAGATCTTTGCGTTCAGTTCTTTCAAATCTCTGAAATCAAAGTTCTTATTTTGAGTTTTGGAGCTAGTGCCATATCTGATTTCTTTTCAGAGTTTTCAACCATGCCTGTTATGTATAACCAGTCGAATTCCTTCTGCTAGACAGGAAATGATCTTTGTGTCTGTTAGAGCTTGTTTTAAGGTGAGTACTATGATTATTTTCAATTATTTTGGGGCTTAATCTGTTTGCACTATGCATTCTCGAGAAGCAGGCAAAATCTAGTGGGGGCATATGGGAAGAAATAGTAATAATGAAGTTTGGTCCACTCGGTAAATATTAAATATGCATATGCTATGATTATTTTTATTTTCCGCCATTTAGTTAGATTCTCAGCTGTCATTATCTTTTCACAGCAAGGCAGACCCTATGATTTCTTCATTCATTCTAAGTACGTTCTCCTTCATTCTGTACGGCAATCTCTACTTTTCCTTATTAATTGCTTTGCTTGCCATGTCAAACAAGTAACGCTCCTTCAATTTTTTTTTATAAAAGTTGGACAAGAAAATTTAATGAGTTTTTTTTTTATTATTTTTATCATTCATTGAATATATGTGTTGCATGAATTAAAAGGTTTACGATACTTATATTCACTTATTTTCCATTCAAATGATACATGATATATTTTATGATTAATTAACTTATTTAGCTTTCTTAGTCTCTCCAAAAACAGTCAACTGAATATTATATTAAGGATCGAAATGAGTAATTGTGAGCTGGGCCTTTGAGCCCCAATTGAAACCAAACACCTCCCTTAAGGCCTTACTCAAATTCCACACTCAATAATTTAGTTCTCTCAAGCATCTATCTATTAAGTGAACTCAAAATCAACTAGAAACGTTTAGCACAGAGTAAAATCAGTTTGCTCTTATCATTAGTCATATTGATGCAATGGGTAAAAGAGTAGTATTCAATCCATTCAAAGTGTGAGACCTTCCTCTCCTACTAGTCATATGAGTTATACACAAAAGATTTTGAACCACTAAGCCAGGTTTAAATCCTGGGAACAAAACGCTTTCCAAAATAGTTGAAAACTTAACACAAGCATAGGGTTTGAACCCGTAAATGAATGGACATGTCAAAAAAATTTACAACTACTTTTTAAAATAGTTAATCAGTGATTCAAACTCCATTTTAACTCATCAATTCTTTAACCATAATTTGATATTATCAGAGTTTTACTCTGCTTCTCATCTTTATAAAATTATATGACCTATATGTTTGGCATGTAATTATCCTAGGGCATAATTCATGTATTTGCTTGATCTTTTATGTGGATTAGCTACCATTCGAGCATACTTTAACCTTTATTGTCAACTATATATGAATATACTTTTGTCATCACTGTAAATGACACTTACCTTTAGGCAATCATAGCCTTAGATCTCCTCATTATGAAGGATATTTACACACCAAAACACACGCGCGCGCGCACACACACACGCACATACCTGATATTAAAAGGAATCATGGTTAAACATGTAGCCAACACTTAAAATATTTATCTTAAACCCCTTTAGCTCCAACCTTCTTTAGGCTTCACCAACAACATTGCCCTTGCCCCTAGAAGTACTTGCTCTTGCTGTATGTCATGGAAGAAAGGGGTGAGATTGGGGGAATCTCAGTAGTAAAACATGAATTCAATATATAATATGCAATGGTAATAAACATAGCATGTAAATTGCCAATATAAGAACAACACCTTACAAGTATATACACATGGCCATGGCACAACTCAAGCAAGGACATTACATGTTCAAAGGCATATACATGGAAAATAAACATGCAAGTAACCAAGCACAAACTATATAAGAGTAAGTTTTACAATATCTTTCTTCTTCCCAAGTTACCTCCTTTTGCTTGAACTTCATTTGGTTTTGCTTCGCCCTTTTCTTGATAGTAGTTTCCAAATCCTATTAATTATTCATATGGAGCTTATTAATAGTTAAACCTTAGTGCATAACCTTACATGCATGTGACCCATGTAAACGAGCTAGTAAACTTTTTTTTTCCAAATTCGTGAGGCTTGACAAAGCCCATATAAAGACTTCTCAGCTTGCAAACCCATGTCTCTCCTTTTTTTAGCAAAGCCTTTAGGTATTTTCATGTAAACCTCCTCATGAAGATCACCATGGAAGAACGCATTGTTAACATCCAATTGGTGAACTGGAAGTCCTTGTTTGACTGCCACAGCTAGCAATGTTCAAACAGTAACAAGTTGTGCAATTGAGAAAAAAGTTTCATGAAAATCTAGACCTTCTTGCTAAGTAAAATCTCACGCTATTAATCGTGTTTTACGAGAATGCAACTCTTCAGTTGGTTTGAATTTGTTTTTGCAAACCCATATAGAGTCAATGAGATGTTTACCCGGTGGAAGATGTTCAAGTGTCCAAGTCCCATTGGCTTTAAGTGCCTATATTTCCTTTTCCATAGCCTCAGCCATTTAGCGTGTTTACATGCTTGTCGAAAGGTCTTAGGCTCATCATATGACTTTGAAATGACCCCGAAATTAGAGAAAAAAATTATTTCACTCTTCATTAATATTTTAATTATTTGTTGTGGAAATGTATCAAAAGTACATGGTAGTCTAATGGAATTTGTGTTGCTTTTCATATTTGTGTCTTGTGTCCTGTGTCCGAATCCTTTCTCTTTCAAAAGGATACCTTTTTTTGTCTTTAAACAGTGAAATTTCCAAATTGCCCTTCTTTCAATTAAAAAAAATTAGAAAAAACCGCTAGATTTTTTTCCCTTATTGGATTGATCTTTAAGAGAAGGGATATGTAACACCTTTCCTTATACACAACTATTAGAAGTGTTGACCTGATTCTGAACCACTAATGGCCCAATTAGTAACCTAAAAAACTGAACTTTTAAGAACTTTCTCAATAAAGATTGAGATCTACTAAAAACTTGAAAATCTTTAGCTAATTCATATAAAGTCCAAACTCAATGGCTTATTTTCAGATTAAACCTCTTTGGAAACATTATGATAAACAATTAAAACTCGGGCTCCTTTCTAATTCACTTGACCCCTCAATATAAGTCATGTATAATAAACATACAACTTTCAAACTATTGGCCCTCTTTTTTAAAAAAGTTTTAGCACTAATAGCTTGGGCATGTATCATCTTTGGGCCTCACTCATACAACTACCCTGATTATAAACCAGATTGTATCTATGCCACTAACTAAGCATGAACTTGACGTGGCAACTATTAATAGCTACTCTCTCTCTCTCTCTCTCTCTCTCTCTCGCCATCACAGCAGATGGTTCTAACCTTTAGGCTATTATAGCCTTAATTACCCTCCTTATTGAGGTATTTACATGCCAAAATATATAAATATGTGTCTGTATACATACATAGCTTACTTTAACTAAAAGAGAAACACATACTCATAAAGTGTGTCTGTATACACACATAGCTTACTTTAACTAAAAGAGAAACACATATTCTCATAAAGTCATAAACTTGGATAATTACAAAAGTCAAGCTTCTTAGCTTCAACCACCTTCAGTCCTCTCCAAATGACTATGCCCTTGCCCTTAGAAGTACACGCCCTTACTGTATAGCATGGAAGAAAAGGGTGAGATTTGGGGCTTAGTAGTAACAAATTTCTTCATGTTAATCATGTAAGATCACAACTAGGCATGCAAAATAAGTCATAGAGAATAATACCTTACAACAACTGTATCATCAATGATGCCCATACATCATACAGATAACTTAGCCAATCGCTAACTGGTGTACATTCATAATTAAATAAATAATTAGCTGGGACACATTGCCATGGCAAATAATCTCGTGCAAGGCAACATACATGTTCTTATGCACAATCAGCATAATGGCACAAACAAAAATGCAGCAATCAATACACAATCACATGAAGGGAAAAGAGTTACTACCTCTTGTGCTTTCTTCCAATTTCCCTCCTCCTTGCTTCTTTCCTTGATAGTTCCTTGGGGACCTTGGGCAAATATCAAATCCTAAAATATTATACATATGTAAGGGCAGGTTAATACTTTTACTATTCCTAACTCATAACTTAAACTATTTGTCTCTTAAAATCCTAGTTTTAAAAACAAACTCTACCCTTAATTTTTCAATGAACTTTGAAAAATCACAACTTAATCTAGGAAACTCAAAATGGAGTGTTTCTAATCTCTATTTAAAGATATTTGAGTCGTCTACAATGGAAAAATAATGCTCAGCATCAAATCATGGACGTGATTTCATAATTCCACTGTGAATGTTCACTATTCATTTGGTAGGACAAGATTTTTCCAGTTTTCCTGCCTAAACTTTGAAAATTCATAGCTTTCAATGTACACATCTAATTAATGTGTTCTAGACCTTATCTTAAAGCTTGATATGGGTACTAATTGCTCGTCAAATTACACTGCAAGAAAAGGTCATATGCCCTGGTTTTAGCGTACATAAAACCAGTGCTCCAATTCCTAAAATTCCTTTTTCACTTGAATTACTTCCAACCATGTACTAGGGATCTTATCCTACACAAAAGTCCCTTCTAAATCCTTTGGAAGCCTTAAATTTAGAAAAGCTCATCTCCTTCATACTTAAACAGGGCTGGCCGAGCAGGGGTATATGAAATAATTTATCAACGTAGAACACCTACACCTTATTCTTGCCTTCTAAAACAGTGGTATTTTGCCCTTAAAAAACATATGGAATTTAAATCCATCAAGTATTCATTCTTATACCACTAATAGACACTTATGCCGCTTGATTCCTTTAGCATTTGAGCACTTAAATATCTTTCAAAAACATGGACAGAAACCCCTTCATAATTGCTAAGCTTCCATTTTCTATAAATTTGCTCCCAATTACCACACAAAATACTCTTTGAAATACTTTAGGACACCTAAAGTACACAAAATTTAACTCCTACTACACCAAACAGTAGTGGCTGTACGAACAAGGGAGAGGGACAAAACCTTAAATTACAACTTCATTCCATCCGTTGATCACATTGGATCTTAATATCATTTATTTTTCACCGTAAAACATCCTTTAGAATAAAATAAAGCATATAATCAGTGGTTATTTTAGCTCAGATATGACCAGGTTCTTTTTGAATTCATGAACAGCCAACAACAAACTAATAACCGGAACTTTTATCATCCAATTTTCTTGGCAAATGAACACTCTAACTTCACAAAGTTGGAACAGCATCATTCATCTAATCTGGAATTTCCAGATTTGAAATATACTCCCCAAAAGTTCAAACTCAACATGCAATAGTATTAATATACTTACAGGAACACAAATTAACTGTATGAATCTTAATCTGCTTTTCCTACTAGTTTCTCAACTTTCTCCCACTAGAATCAGATTTTAAGACATCATCCCCCTTCCTAAACGTCTCAAATGAAGAAAACAAGATTGGGAGAGTTCTTGGAGGACTTGATTTGGCCTATTAACTAGTTTGCATGGGAGATTTCTTCACTCTGTCCTCCTCTTCTTTTCCTCTTCGTCTTCTCCTTTTCTCTATCTCCACAGCTCTCTCTCTCTCACCATATTTCTCTAATGCAGATCGAATTGCAGGAAGTTGATGCAAAGTTAAGTATATATTTATGCATTTACTTTTATAGCTTAATGTATGTATTTTGGATCCCTGTCTTCCCTTATATTTTAGAATATATGTATATGTATATGTATCAGCTATGGTGGAGCGGAGCTCTGAATGTTATTAAAAAACATTCAGGTCATTGTAGAAATTTTTGGGAAGTTTAACTTATAGAGGAGACTTTGCCCAAAATTTCTACAAGAGAATTAATATATTGATTGTAAGATGTATGTTAATATATATGAATTTAAAATGGTTTAAGTATGCTTAGGATTAGTTAAAATTTTGTTAATGGTGTTATGAGTACTATATTTAATATTTATTTATAAGGTTAAGGCTTAAGGAATATGAGTTCACTCATATTCCATGCCGGTTACCCCTTAATTTTTAGGGCGTTATAGTTTGGTGTTAGAGCTTAGGTTTCCTATAGTTGCGTGGTGCGAGAATTCTGCTTTGGTGTCCCAATTATCATTATGAACCTGGGCACAATTATAATTAAAGCATCATTGAAGGCCTTATAGGATGTCCTGTTGTGTCTTTCATCTTCATATCAAATATGTATATTGCATTAGTCTTATCAGTTGAATTGAAAATTTCTTATGCTTCCCTCTATAGTCTGGATGTATCTAAGTTGACAAGTATGAAGTATATAAGGGTTGCAGCGAAAAGGATTTCAACAGATTAAAGACTCACTATGATGTTATGCCTTGGTTTCTTTAAACCATGCATCATCTTGCATATTATAAATTTTGCTCAGCTTAATGATTTACATACTTTCTTTTAATAGAGAAGTTGCCTAAGATCCAAAGTGCTTAGTAAGAACCCAATAAAGATAAAGCGTCACTGAAAGTCTTAAAGGAAGCCCTGGTCCTTCACCCTCAAAGTGGTTGTTTGGTCATTTTGCCTTTGATTGTTTGGATATCTTTAAGAGTGGTGGGAAGCCAGTTGAAGTGATTGTTTGATATGTTATTTTACTTAGTGACTTTAAATATTAACTTTAAATCTATCCTGCGTTTTCCCTTTATTTATGGATTTCCTTTAAATATTACCCATTGTGATATCATTTCCTAAAGCCCTTGGCCTAATTACTGCATAAAGTGTGATATTGTGGTTGACAAAAATCATGATCTAATAACAATAACAATGGTTCTTGATGATTTTTAATAAAAGAGAGAGAAAATAAATTGTTATAACTTCCAAATTTCTTGAGTAATACATGATTGCTTATTCATGGTACTTACATGATTCACTTCTATTTCTTGCTTCTTCTGATTGCTTTTGTATACAAAATGGCTTCAATGTTAATATTTCTTGGATTTTACTTTTAACCCTGATATGATTTTTTTTTTATTTCCAAAATACCAAATGCTATGTATGATTAAAGAAATATCAACCCAAACTTCCTTCCAATAATTTAATAACACCTCTCCAACCCATTTCTTTAAATGATTATGACCGACTATAGAAGTCCTTAATCTCATGGTTAACACTAGTTAGTTTGCCGTTGACCATGTTAAGATTCTCCATGGTTTTTATCTCTGCTCCCTGAAATATTCTATTATTCCTAACATAGCAACCAATGTATTCATTCAAGTAAATATCAGCGTAAAACTATTTTCAACCATCTAGTAGCACCTTATCAGCCTAAACCAGATCGCCTTTGTCATTTCGCGATATAGTATTAAATGTACTCTTGATCATATTTCCAAGACACTACACACAAGAAGTGATTAACTTTACATGATGAGTTTTTAATGCTTGTTTAGTTGCCTATCCATTCTTTAGCAAATGCTATCTAAATAACTGTATTTTGTGAGTTATCAGTTGCTCCTAGAATGTATTCTGAATGGTATTGTTTGTGAACTTATAATTCACACCTTGTTGCTGTTAAAATATTTTATGGCATTTTGTTTTAAATTTCATGAAGCTTATTTAAAGTCATTCTTTGTTCTACTACTATTTAATGGGTTTTCATGGAAAACTTTGAGCCTGAAGATGGGACACTTGGCTTTATTTGTTATAAGAGTACTGAAATGTAACTGATTGGCTGCAAGCATTTTTCCCAGTTGAGGCTGGAAATAACACGACAACCTTATTTTCTTAAAGAGAAACATTGAAGTAGACAACTACACATATTAATTCTATTTGAAACCTTTAAAATAAATGGTATGCCTGAATGTTATGAAGTCAAATAGGTGGCCTAAATATGGTCCATTTATTCTGTTTGAGCATAGCCGTGTCTTATTGTTTAAAAAGGGCAAGTGTTGATATGACTCGAGAAATAGTCATTTGATCTTTAGTTTTTTTGTGGGAGACTTTTTGTTTTTTGGTTGTATGCATGTGTGTGGATATGTGTATATAGGTTCTGTGTCACGCTAGAAACATTAACCCCTGACTTTGGTGTTAATAAAAACAAATTCTCTCATTGTGAATAAATGGATTGATTTCATATTAAAAATAATGATTATATTGCTTCACTTTTATCTTACAAAATAAGTTTTATTGTTATAAATGAATTAGTCCTATTATAAGCCCAATATATTCTGGAGCTAGTTCGAATATGAAATTCAGGATAAAAGAAAACAAAGAAAGAATAACATGAATTAGTTGTGGTTATCATTGTGGCAAATGCAAAAGTATAATTTGCCTGAGCTATATATCTTATAGACTTAATTTTTCATGGAAGATTTGTCTTAAGCGTTTTTCAGGTCATATTTATGTCTTAGTCATAGAATGTACAAAACCCCTTCCATTTAGAGTCTAATCAGGTTGTTGCTTGAATTAAAGAAGATGACTATGGTGTTTTAGAAAATACACGTCATATTAATTAACTTAACTAACTTATTTAATCGAACCAAATTAGTTAAAATATGTCTTATATTAACGCCTGGAGGGAGTATAATATACTCTCTTTTGTCCTTAATATAGAAATTTGATAACTAGTTTGGAAATATTAAAGAAATTAGTTATTTATAAATGTTGTTGGTTTCCCTAGAATACTGATTTAGTCATTTGTATTGAAAATTACCCTTGATGGAAATTCTCTTAATATATATAATCAATATGGATTGTTTAGAAAAGAATTATAAAAATGAGGGGCAAAATATATTGAGGTCTTACATTTATAATCAAAGAAAACCCGTAAGTAACTCCTGTACCTAGCAGCGAAGGGAGTATATAAGCACCAGGTTAGACTAAGACTAACTGGTCCTAAAGATCAGACTAAGGTTTTGGTTGACTCAACCAACACTACAAAAAAAAAGACTTTCAGCGGCGACTTTTGTCGCCGCTAAAGGTGACTTTCAGCGGCGACATTTGTGTCGCCGCTGAAGGTATAGTTTCAGGGGCGACAAAAGTCGCCGCTGAAGGTGACTTTCAGCGGCGACTTTTGTCGCCGCTGAAGGTGACTTTCAGCGGCGACTTTTGTCGCCGCTGAAAGTGTTAATTTTTTTTTAAAAAAAATTCAAAAAATTAAATTTTTTATTAAAAAATTCGAATTTTTTTAAAAAATATTTAATTTACAATTGTCATGTGTCTCCTCCTCGTGCTGCCACGTGTCGCCTCCTCATAATTCCTCCATGTGACTCTCCTCCAGTTTGAACTCGCGACCTTAGAGAGCCGATGCCTTAGCGCGCGAGTCTCTATCAGTTGCGCCGAAATGAACCTATGTCATATTATTACATATATGTATATATATATATATGTAAAGTAAAGTCTTTTTTGTGTTCTAAAATATGAAACTCACTTTCGACGGCGACGTTTAATAGTCGCCGCTGAAAGTGTTTTAAAATTCTTTTTTTTTTTTAAATTTTCAAAAAACACTTTCAGCGGCGACACTAAAGTCGCCGCTGACACTCACTTTCGGCGGCGACAAAACAATGTCGCCGCTGAAAGTCTGACTTTCAGCGGCGACACTAAAGTGACACCTTCAGCGGCGACATTAAAAGTCGCCGCCAAATGTCGCCGCTGAAAGTGATTTTTTTTTGTAGTGCAACGACCTTAATCTACAATAGTATCATGGTATACACACACAAAACTTGATTACTACATCCAAAAACGTATCATGATGCCTATTATGGCTCACATGAATTTCTATTAGAATTGGAAATAGTAAATGAATAGATTGAAATGTGTTGTGGAATCTACACATAATTTGAATATTTAATCCATCACTGTTTACCAGTTTGTGTTTCCACTTTCCTTCTTCTTTGTTGTCTACTTTTAATGTGAATTTTGCATTAGTTTATTATTATAATAGCTGCAGTTTCTCATCTTGACGATGAAGAATCAACATTATTTTAGCAGGCTAGTTTCAGATTTTTTTATATGCAGACTATTCTTGTAGTGTAGAGAATTTGTGTGTGAGTGTGTGTGATTAGCTTTTACATCAATTAAGATTTGTTTTGAATGCTTCAACACCAGAAACATTATTGACCGATATGTTAAGCATGGCAAAAATGTTCATGCCAATAAGTTTGAAGAGGAACAACTTATCCAGGTTAGACTCCCTTCTTACAGTTAGAATCTCGAAATGAGAATTATTATTCATTAATACTCTAATGTTCTATGCTTGAAATAAATCTTTTTGTGAACAGAACTGAGAACAATTATTAATCTAAATAACAATCCATACAATAATCAGTGGGGCATTATGATATGAATTTGTAATGTAAATCCCTAATCCCCAAATATATAGTTAGGGATTTAGTTTAGTTAGGGATTTAATTAGAATTAGGGGATAATTACATAAATGCTATCAATGAATAAGGCAATAGGCTATGCGCTCATTAGGAAATAAGGCAGTATTGGCATGGGCTATCTAGGCTGCCTATATAAAGCCTAGAGGATACTCATTGTAATTGAGTTATGTGTGGATTAATCAAAGCCAGAGGATATTCAGAAGCTGTTGTATCTCTTTTCTCTTCTCTCTCTCTCTCGGTTATCTCTCCCCCTTCTGTCTAGATTCTCTCCTCTTGTCTCTGTTCTTCCCTCTTCTTCCTACCTCTATTTCCTATTTCCTTCTACACGGTTCTGTCAACATTTACAGAACCATATCAGTGGTATCAGAGATAAAGATTCTCTGCTATACTCTTCTTGCTGCATGGTAGAGACAAGAAATCAAGAAAGAAATAGTAACAGAATGCAGGATCAATGAATTCACACCTTAGAGCAACAAATGGCTGCGGTTACTGCTAGCATTCAAGAACTCACAGCCGGATTCACTGCCTCCATGGAAGCCTTACGCCGTGATGTTTAAGAAGGATTCTTAATGAACCAGAATGACCCTAGGAATGGGTAAAGATTGCCTCCTAACCAGAATCACGATAGAAGGGGCAATGGTCAGCACTATCACAAACCTACTCAGTTCACCAAAATGGACTTCCCTAGATATAATGGTGAGGATATTCTGACCTGGTTGCTGAAATGTGAATGCTATTTTGATTTAGATGAGACTCCGGAAGAAAGCAAGGTGAAAATGGCCTCTTTCCACCTTGATGACAAATCTTTCCAATGGCATAGGGCCTTAGAGCGCCGGCTGAGGAACCGGTTACCTTCTTGGGATGAGTATGCAGTTTTGCTGCAAGATACTTTTGGTCCTCCATTTGAAACCCTAATGAGTGATCTGGCCCATTTGCTCCAAACAAGTTCTTTATCTGATTTTAATGCTTCTTTCGATTTCCTTTCTGCCAAATTGGATCTGCCTGAAGATTACCTTGTGGACATCTATATTTCATCATTGAAGAAAGAATTAGTTGGGCTTGTCAGAATCTTGAACCCAAGAACCTTGATTGAAGCTAGGAAAATCGTAAGAATATAAGAGATCAATTTTGAAAATCAGAATCCTAAGGTTTTTGATAGTAATACATCCAAGAATCTCAGCAATAGAGAACCAAGAAACGCTGGTTTCGCTTCTTATGCATCCAACCCCCAATCGTTCTACCAATACAGCACCATACCGTGCTGTATTAGTCACAAATAAACCCTCCATAAATGACTATACTCCCAGGAATGATTCAAAGACCCTAGCATTGGTTCCCAAGAACCCCAACCGTACCTTCAAACCCCTCACACCAGAAGAGGAAACTGAACACAGGTAAAAAAACCATGGTTTTACTGCCATGGTCCTTTCTCACGTGATCACAAGTGCACTCAAAGGCAGAAAAGTCAGTTGCACTACATTGATAATGATCAAGACAGTGAAGAAGATCAGCAAAGGGGCTATCTTACTGATCAAGATACAGAGAAATTTCAACCCAGAATATCTCTACACGCTATTGAAGGGGCTGACAGAGCTACATCTATGAGAGTGCAGGGACATGTTGGGAAACGATTAATTCAGCTCCTCATTGATAGTGGCAGTACTCATGATTTCCTAGACTTCAAGTTGGCAAATAAACTTGGTTGGCAAGGTGAGAATTCAGACCTCCCTTCAGTGGAAGTAGCTGGAGGCAAAAAATTAAAGGTACATGGGGTTTGGAAAGTGCTTAAATGGAATATGCAAGGTCTGGAGTTTCAGTTTGATCTCAGAATCCTAGAATTGAACACCTATGATATTGTTCTAGGATTGCAATGGCTGAAAAGCATTAAAAACGCCTTTTGGGATTATGATTCCTTATCAATGTATTTCTGGTATAAGAGTGATCTTAGGAAATTGCAGGCTGTTTCTCCAAATTCTTGGTAGCTAGCACATCCCAATAAACCAGAAATTCACTTTATTTAGCATGATCAACTATTTCTCCTTCGGTTAGTGCACAAGCAACCTGAAGGTACTTTTTGTCATGCTATTTTTGAAACTGCCAGCAATATACCAGGGGATATTCAGTGGATTCTGAGCAAGTTCAAAGATCTTTTTGAGGAACCTAAAGGTCTTCCACCATTTAGAGAAGGCCATAATCACCCTATAGTACTTAAGAAGGGTACAAATCATATCAGCTTAAAACCTTACCGTTACCCAGCAGCTCAAAGGGATGTTATTGAGAAATTAATTGAGGAGTTGCTGCAGGCAGGGGTTATTCAACCCAGCTCCTCCTCCTTTTCAGCTCCTATTGTTCTAGTTAAGAAAAAAGATGGCACATGGAGAATGGGCATTGACTTTCGTGAGCTTAACAAGGCTACAATCAAGAACCAATACCCCATACCACTCATAGAGGAATTATTTGAGGAATTGGGGACTGCCAGATGGTTTACTAAGCTGGATTTGAGGGCTGGCTACAACCAAATCAGAATGGAACCTGAGGATATACACAAAACAGCTTTTAAATCACACTCTGGACATTATGAATGGCTAATAATGCCATTTGGCTTGACAAATACGTCAGCCACATTTCAAGGAACTATGAATGACCTATTTAGGGTGCATCTATGCAAGTTTGTCCTAGTTTTTTTTCATGACATTTTAATCTATAGTTCTACTCTTGCTGAACATGCTGCACACTTGGAGGAAGTGCTTAATATTTTGAGAAATAACCAATTTTATGTCAAGATGTCCAAGTACATTTTTGCTGCCATAAATGTAGAATATTTGGGACAAATCATTGGTGCTAGAACAGTGTCTACAATCCAAGCTGTTGCTGAATGGCCTCTACCTACTACCATTAAACAACTTAGGGCTTTTTTGGGACTTGCTGGCTACTATAGACGTTTTATTAAGGATTTCGGCACTATAGCAAGGCCCCTTACAGCTCTACTTGAGAAAAATGGGTTTGTGTGGACTCAAGAAGCTACTGATGCCTTTAATAATCTCAAAAAGGCTCTCACTTCAACACCAGTTCTGTCTCTCCCATATTTTTCCAAACAATTTGTGGTTGAGGTTGACGCATGTGGCATGGGAATTGGGGTTGTTCTAATGCAAGAAGGAAAACCTCTAGCCTATTTCAGCAAGGGCTTATCTCCTAAACACCAGTAGCTGTCTGTTTGTGAGAAGGAGCTCATGGCTGTGGTTTTGGTAGTTCTACATTGGCATCAATACTTAGTGTTAGGAAACAATATCTCACTTAATTAGGGATTGTTAGTATCCCATATAATTAGGGATTATGATTAGTATCAATCACCATAATGTGTTATAATGAGCCATTAATGCTGAGGCTCCTACTTTGTATATAAATACCTAATGTATACATGAATGATATACAACTTCCAACATTCTGATTACATGGTATCAGAGTCTAAGAGCTCTCTGTATTTCATTTTTTTTCTTTCTGGCGTTGTTCTGGTTTCTGGTTTCTGGTTCTCCTCTGTCCGTCACTATTCACGCGCAAGGGGCTCCGGTGGCCGGGAGCATTTGTGAACACGCGCCCCACAGCAAGCCTCGCCGTCGTCCGATCGGCCATTCCCCGGAGTTCCACGCACCGGCGTGTGAGGGCTATTCCCGGGGTCTTTTTTGTCGCCGGTTGCTGCGTCGGGATCAATTCACTGCCGCCGTTCCTTCCCTGGTGGTTTTGTAACGTGGGTATCCCCCGTTTGTAGTGTGGTTGTTTTTTTCCCTCTCTTTGCTATTGTCATCTGCATCATTGCCTCTGTTTCTGGTGTGTTTTTGCCCTCTTTGGCTCTTTTAGGTTGTTTGGAAGCTTATTCGGTTTTTGCTTCTTCCTTGTTCGGTGTTTCTGATATTTTGGGAGCTGTTTGGTTATTGTGGTTGTGAGACCAATTTTTAGTTGGTTGCTTCGTTGGTGTGTGTACTTGTTTAGGGCTCATATTTTTTGGTTTGGTGCTATCTACTTGTATTAATGGCTGATTCCAAAGCTAGTGTCACTACTGAAATTGTTCCTGTGACTAACAAAATCATTGAACACATTGACCTGGATAAACTATATGGATTGGAGCAAAACCGTCCGCATGTACCTACTCAGTATTGAGAAGAAGGGCCATTTGACTGATACGCCTCCTACAGATGACCCTAAGATGGCTTGGGCCCGAGCTGATGCCCGTTTGTTCTTGCAAATCCAGAATTCTATTGACAGTGAAATCCTTCCCTCGGTTAGTCACTGTAATACTGTTAAGGAACTTATGAGTTGCTTGGAATTTTTGTACTCTGGAAGAGGCAATATTACTCGCATTCATGATATCTGCAAGGGATTCTATCGTGCTGAACAGCAAGGCCGGTCTTTGAAGACCTTTTATATGGAGTTTAAGAAAATGTATGAAGAGTTGAAGATGTTAATGCCACCTACCCCTGACCTTCGGGTCCAGGCTGATAATATGGAGAAACTAGTGATTCTTAGCTTTCTTACTGCCCTTGATCCGGTCTATGAGACAGTTCGTTCCCAGGTTCTGTCTAGTTCTGAACTTCCTTCGCTTTAGGATGTATACTCTTATGTGCTCAGTACAGATAGTCTCTTACATCCAGCTTCTGCTCCTAATACTAGTGCATTAGCTGGCCGTGGTCCCATTGATAACCGCCACCAGGGCTTCTTGCGTCTAGAAATAGTACATCATCCTCGACCTCTGCTGATTCACGGAACCAAGGTCCTCTTTGCTCAGGCAACAATCCTCTGACCCCTGGTCCTATTATTTGCTTCTATTGTAAAGAACTTGGACATACCAAACGTTACTGTCACAAGTTGCAAAACAAGCTGTAATGTACTGGAGCTGCTCATATGGCATAATCGTCAGATCAGTCGGCCAATCTTCCATCCACTCCGTGTGCACTTGCTACAGGTAACGGTGACTCATGCCTAGCTACTTCTTCCTCGAAGTGGATCATCGATTCCGGTGCCACTGACCACATGACAGGTAACCATAATTTGTTTTCTACGTATGCACCTTATGCCAACCCTTCCTTCATCACTATTGCCAATGGTTCTGTTTCTCGTGTCCTTGGATCTGGCACTGTTATACCTACATCCTCTGTTTCTTTATCATCTGTCCTTAATGTTCCTGACCTTGCTTTTAACCTTTTGTCTACTAGCAAGCTTACTCGTTAGTTAAACTATTTTATCTCACTTTTTCCTGACCATTGTGTGATTCAGGATCTTACGACGCAGCGGATTATTGATAGGGGATATGAATCTGGCAGTCATTACTTTCTTGACGATCGGGTGCCGCGTTCAGTTGCTTGCTCTGGTGGTTCCTCTCCATTTGACTTTCATTGTCGTTTAGGTCATGTGTCATTGTCATCCTTGAAGAGGTTATATCCTCAGTTTCATCATTTGTTGTCCTTAGAGTGTGAGTCGTGTCAGTTTGCCAAACACCACCATGTTCACCTGACACCTCACGTCAATAAACGGGCTGCGTCCCCCTTTAACTTGGTTCATTCTGATGTTTATGGTCCTTGTCCTATTGTGTCCATGTCTGGTTTTAAGTATTTTGTTACTTTCATTGATGATTTTTCTCAAACCACCTGGCTTTATTTAATGAAAAATCGTTCTGAGTTATTTTCTCACTTTTGCAATTTTTGTGCCGAGATCAAAACTCAGTTTGGTGTCTCTGTGAAAACCTTACGCAGTGATAATGCTAAAGAGTATTTCTCTACCCAGTTTCAATACTATATGCTTACACATGGCATGCTTCATCAGTCTTCCTGTGCAGATACACCTGCTCAAAATGGTGTAGCTGAAAGAAAAAACCGGCATTTATTAGAAGTCGCCCGCGCTCTAATATTTCAAATGCATGTTCCTAAATCCTTTTTGGGCTGATGCTGTGTCCACCGCCTGCTTCCTTATTAATAGTATGCCATCTCCTGTTCTCAGTGGTGACATTACATTCATAACTTTGTGTCCTTCCAAACCCTTGTTTCCTATTGATCCAAAAATCTTTGGTTGTGTCTGTTTTGTCCGCAATATTCATCCCTGTGTCACTAAGCGTGATACAAAATCTCTCAAGTGTGTCTTCCTTGGCTATTCTAGGGTTCAGAAGGGTTATCGGTGCTATTCTACTGATCTTCGGCACCATCTTATGTCTACAGATGTTACTTTCCATGAGTCCACTTCATTTTTCCCTGTCCCTGCTCTACCTCCATCTTCTACCCCTGACCCCGATCTTGATCACCTCTTAGTGTATGAGGTTCATTCCTCACCAGTGCAAGAGTCTGTGTCGGCACTTGCTCCACCTCCGATCCACCATGTTTATCATAGACGTCCTAAGGAAAGTAATGCCGCTGCTCGTCTTTCTGACCTACCAATACCCGCCTCGGCGCCTGATCCGTACTTAGCCCCTCCGCTTTCTCCTGTCTCTGACCCTGTACCAGTGCCTGATACTCTAGATCTTACTGCCCCTTCTGCTGACTTACCCATTGCCCTCCGCAAGGGTAAACGCACTTGTACGTACCCGATTTCCCCGTTTGTTTCCTATAATCACCTGACACCCACATCTTATTCCTTCATAGCATCCTTAGACTCTCTTGCCATTCCCACCAATCTTTCCCAAGCCTTGGCTCATCCTGGTTGGCGTGCTGCGATGGAAGAGAAAATAATGGCCCTTGATAAGGTTGGTACCTAGACTCTTATTGATTTACCTCTTGGAAAGAAGGCTATTGGGTGTAAATGGGTGTTTGCCATTAAGACGAAAGCTAATGGCACCTTAGAACGATTGAAAGCTCGATTGGTTGCTAAGGGTTATGCTCAAACATATGGTGTTGACTACTCCAAAACTTTCTCCCTTGTGGCCAAGTTGTCCTCTGTTCGTCTGTTTATCTCTATGGTAGCTACCCTGGATGGGATCTTTATCAACTGGATGTTAAGAATGCCTTTTTAAATAGTGATCTTCTTGAGGAAGTATACATGGAGTAACCGCCTGGCTTTGTTGCTCAAGGGGAGTATGGCAAGGTATGCCACCTTCAGAAGTCTTTATATGGTTTGAAATAGAGCCCTCGTGTTTGGTTTGACAGATTCAGTTCTGTGGTTAAGAAGTTTGTTCTGAACTAAAGTAAATGTGATCATTTTGTGTTTTATCAACGAACGGATGCTGGCATGATTCTCCTAGTGGTCTATGTCGATGATATTGTTATTATAGGTAGTGATACGTCAGGGATCTCATCACTTAAGGCCTTTCTTAATTCTCATTTCCAAATAAAGGATTTTGGTCCGTTAAAGTACTTTCTTGGGATTGAAGTTATGAGAAGCAAGAAAGGCATTCTCCTAACCCAGCGGAAGTATGTCCTTGATCTACTGAAAGAAACTGGGAAAATTGGGGCAACACCCAGTAGCTGTCCCATGATTCCTAATCCCTTTTTGGACATTGATGATAGTGTGCCATTTGATGAACTACCCCGAGGATGTGAGAAAAAGGATTGATCCTGAGAAGATTAAACCGCTTGCCTACCCTGAGCGGTACCGAAGGCTGATTGGAAAATTAAACTATCTCACAGTAACTCGCCCTGATGTAACCTTTCCTATCAGTAGTGTAACCACCTTCATAATTATGATTCGAAATACGTATTTTAAAATGAAATAGAGACCAATAATAATCAAACTCATTTACAATCCCTTCCTTACGGAAGGGTTTTCACAAATATTTTCAAAATTTATGCCTTACCCTGGTCTCAAATTCCATAACTCGAATATAATTACCTTGTGCAGTTACATCACATGTACATATCAGAGTGTACAACAAAATCCCGGCAACCCTCGGGTTTCATACATAAACTAAGGGTTTATAAATTCCCATTAGGGGATTACATCACTGTCTCCAAAACAACATTTATAAGATATACGGTGATCTCCCAACAAAACATGATAACCAACACCAAAATATAAATCTCCCTAAGGAGCCCTATCCGCCCTTGGTCGTCTCCTTTCTCTTGGAGCCACTTGCCCTGTCTGAAGGTTAGTTAATGGAAAGAATGAGATTCAAAAGAATCTCAATAGTAACAAATCACTCATACCACATGTAATCACAAAGCATGCAAGAAAATTATCAAGCAGCATCACAGCATAAAGCACAGCACGCCGGCTGCCACATATGCACATAATCACATAATCTCATCCCCCGTATTCCACCGCCCCGAAGGCACGGTCCTCCCACCGTCAACACCGATGGGCCGCGGGTGAAGGTTACACAAATAGCCTTTCGGCTTTCACAAATAGCCTTACGGCTTTCACATAGTCTCATCCCCGGATTCCATCGTCCCGAAGGTACGATCCTCCCACCGTCAACACCGATGGGTCGCAGGTGATAGACACACAAACAATGATCAAACAAACATACCATGTATCACATATAGTACAAGGGAAAAGAGTTACTACCTTGTTCTTTCCTGACGTGCTCCGGCACAGGTTGCTTGCGATTAGGACAAATGTCGAACCCTATAAACCAAAGTCAAGGACAACAGGTTATTCTCTATTCCAAATTCTCACCTTCAGAACACTTAAAGTTGGTTATCACTTGGACTCTTTAGGTGGCTACTAGAAGCTTAGACACATGCCTAAAGGGTTGGGGAGTACTATCTCAAAGACCACCTTTTAGTGTGCATTGTAAAACGTGCTACCACTGGGCTCACAACTTGATCCTACAATTCCAAAATACAATTTAGACACTTCCATAGTGTTTCTAGGGGTTATATGAGCCTATTATGAAAATTTACAAAAATGCCCCTGGGGACTCGGCCCGGCCGTACCCAGTCCGGCTGTACTTTTCCTGAAATTTTGACATGGGCTATTCAGATATATTTTCGCCCAAGGAATCCATTTCTGAACTCGAAATTATCAAATTCAATGTCAAATTACAACATTACCCTTGACAGCCTCACTTTAAGGGTTTTAGGAGCGTTTTCGTAATTATGCTTTTTCGGCCTTTTCCGAAAAAGTGACCAACTGTAACCCCACCTAATTTTCGCTCCTGAACTCAATGGAACCATCAAATCATTGAAAATCCAACTCTAACCCTCAGATCTAGCCCTGGCCGAAATCTTGGTATACTTTGGAAAGAATCGGTGTTTTTTGGTTTCAGCTCCGTAAACGTGTTCCTTTCGACTCCTAACCACTTTATTAATCATTACATTAGGTTACAACTAACATTAAGACCCAATTTGGGCAGCATAACCCCTAGGCCATATCATTTCCAAACTTTAAAACTAATGGTAATCTGGCGAAATTTCACCGATTAAATTGCCCACAGCAGCCAGAATAAGCAATATACGAAAGTTTGGAAGTTACCTCAAGCTCCCACTAGCTTTTCCTCAAGGTGGCTAAAAACCCTAGCCTTAGAACACCCAAATTTGTGCTCCACAAACCTTGAAGAACATAGAAGAATAGCTTAGGAGCGGAGTTATACGAGTTAGGTAAGGATTTACCGAAGAAATCGACTTACCGTACAAGTTCTCTTCTCCTTCTCTCTCTAGAATTTCTCACACCTTCTCTCTCTTGTTGCAGCTGAATGTCACGGTTTTAGGCTGATGGAGGAGGTGGATGATGATTTAATATAATATAATATTATTTTCTAATTATTTACTAAATTTCCATCAATTTCGGATGTTTACAAAATTCTGGCAGATTTCTGCCAAAACTTTGAAATATCATAACTAATTCTAGAAAAATCAAAATGGGGTGATCCCAAAGCCAATGGAAATATATTTAAGTCCTATTTATTGGAAAAATATGGATCACTACATTTAATAACCTCAAAAATACAGAATTGCACAAAATGCCATACTGTTCCAAAACAGATTCCAGTTTCCATCCCAAACTTTGGAAAATCATAACTCTTAGCTCACAAATTGAAATGGCACAACTTATATGTCCATTTTGAAGCTTGGCATGTGAATGTTAAGACTGGAAAATTTCAGAATTTTTAGAAAACATTTGTATATTTAAAACGTCCATGAAAATCAACTACCTTGTACAGAGTTTTGATGGACAGAGTTTCCAACTTTTGCACAATTGTTCCCGATGGTTCCAATTTCACAATAAACGCTCTCCCCACACAAATTTCCACAAGGAAGCCATTGGAATCATTAAAACATCCAAATTCCCATCACCCATCCTCCAAAAGTGTTTATTCAACAATAATTACATTCATTTTTGAAGTCATTAGCCCTTAATCACTTTTTGGGATATTACATTTCTCCCCCCGTAGAATAAATTTCGTCCTCGAAATTTGTCACACCACTAGAGCCATAAACCCTGGATATCGCGTACGCATGTCCGCTTCCGCTTCCCAAGTTGCTTCTCTTTGAGTCATTCCCTTCCAGATCACTTTCACATACGAAATGCTTCGATGTCTGAGCTGTCGTTCTTCTCGATCAATAATCTGTTCTGGCTCTACTGCATAGGTGAAGTTGTCTTGTAACTCGACTTCTTCATACTCAACAATGTGAGATGGATCCGGTTGGTACTTCTTCAGTTGGGAAACGTGAAACATATCATGGAGTCTGCTCAAGTTTGGGGATAGGGCTATTCGATACGCAACAGGCCCAATTCTTACAAGAATCTCAAAAGGACCTATATACCTTGGGCTCAGCTTCTTTTGCTTGATAGCTCTCCCGATGCCGGTGACTGGTGACACCCTCAGAAACACATGATCACCAAACTCAAACTCTAAAGGTCTTCTTCTCTTGTCAGCGTAGCTTTTTTGTCGACTCTGCGCTGCAAGGAGCCTCTTTTGAATGACTTGAATTTGTGCTGAGGTTTGATCAATAAGATCTGGCCCATAAGCTTCCTTTCGGATAACTCATTCCAACACAGGGGTGATTGACACTTCCTACCATACAACGCTTCGTACTGCGCCATCTGAATGCTAGCATAATAACTATTGTTGTAGGTGAATTCAGCAAGTGGAAGAAAGCGATCCCAATTCCCTTTGAAGTTGAGGACACAAGCTCGCAACATATCCTCTAATGTCTGAATGGTCCTCTCTGATTGTCCATCCGTCTGAGGATGATAAGCTGTGCTGAATCTTATCTAAGTACCTAATGCCCCATGCAAAGCTTTCCAGAATCTTGAAGTGAATCGGGGATCTCGATCGGAAATGATGTTCTTTGGTACACCATGGAGCTTCACAATTTCTCGAATGTAAATCTCTGCTAGTTTGTCCGGAGAATAACTAGCATTGATTGGTAAGAAGTGTGCTGACTTTGTTAACCGATCCATAATCACCCAGATCGCATCATAATTCCTGATTCTGGGCAATCCTACAACAAGGTTCATGGTCACACTTTCCCATTTCCATTCTGGAATCTCAGGACTTTAAAGCAAACCAGGTGGTCTTTGGTGCTCAATTTTTACCTTCTGGCAAGTGAGACACCTCGCTACATATTTTGTCACATCACTCTTCAAACCTGGCCACCAATACATAGACTTCAGATTATGGTACATTTTGGTCATACCAGGATGAAGAGTATATCGACTCTTGTGCGCCTCATCCAGAATCTTCTGTCTTAACTCCGCCTTTAGTGGAACACAGATTCTCTTTTGATAGCGAACCAATCCACTAGGCGATAGATCATAGCCCTGAGCTTCTCCCCGTTCAATCCGAGCTAGGTTTCACTGTATCCAGCCATCTTGCTTCTGAGCTTCTTCAATTTCAGCTCTCAAGTCACTTTCCCCTTGGGAAACAGTATAGTTGGCGTAGTTGATCTGATTCGACAAGTTCAAATCTCGAAAATCCGCTATCAATTTCCCTTCTTGTATCATCATTGCTGCCACAAGCACCGTCTTTCGACTATGAGCATCCACGACTACATTTGCTTTACCTGGATGATATATGATTTCCAGGTTGTAGTCCTTAAGGAACTCCATCCAACGACGCTGTCTCATATTCAACTCTTTCTGATCATACAAATACTTGAGATTTTTGTGGTCACAGTATAGTTCTACCGTCACACCATACAAATAATGCCGCCAAATTTTCAAAGCAAACACAATAGCCGTAAGCTCCAGATCATGGGTGGGATAGTTCATTTCATGAGGTTTGAGCTGTCGAGAAGCATAGGCTACCACATGTCCCTGCTGTATAAGGACACACCACAATCCCTGCTTACTCGCATCACTATACACAACATAAGTCAAGCTGGGATTAGGTATAATCAATACAGGTGCCGTAGTCAATCTCTCCTTCAGCTCCACAAAGCAATTTTCACATTTCTCATCCCACACAAATAACTGATCTTTTCTCATGAGCTTGGTCATTGGTAAAGCAATACGGGAGAAATTTTGAATGAATCTCCGGTAGTAACTAGCAAGACCCAGAAAAATGCGTACCTCAACAACAGTTTCTGGCCTCTTCCAATCCAGCACTGCTTCCACCTTACTGGGATCCACAGAGACCCCTTCTTGTGAGATAACATGGCCTAAGAATTTTACTTCTGGCAACCAAAACTCGCATTTACTCAATTTGGCATAGAGCTGCTTCTCACGCAAGATGTTCAACACAATCCTCAAATAATGCTCATGCTCCTCCATACTCTTGGAGTATATCAAAATATCATCAATAAACACAACAACAAACTGATCTAGATACTATCGAAAGACACGGTTCATATAATCCATGAATACCGCAGGGCATTGGTTAGCCCAAATGGCATCACTAGAAACTCATAATGCCCATACCTAGTTCTAAAAGCAGTTTTCGAAACATCTTCTGCTTTCACACGCAGCTGACGATATCCTGACCTTAGATCAATCTTTGAAAACACACACGAACCAGACAGTTGATCTAAAAGGTCATCGATTCTTGGGAGAGGGTACTTGTTCTTAACAGTAATCTTATTCAATTCTCTGTAATCAATACATAAACGTAGACTCCCATCTTTCTTTTTGATGAATAACACTGAGCTCCCCAAGGCAACACACTGGGTCTAATGAACCCTTTCTCAAGCAAGTCTTCAATCTGCTTCTTTAATTCCACCATTTCATTTAGGGCCATACGATATTGGGCCTTTGAAATAGAACCAGCTCCAGGCACAATCTCGATTGGGAATTGAACTTCCCTTTCTGGAGGCAATCCACTAAGGTCATCAAGAAATACCTCAGGGAATTTATTTACCACGGGTATACTACTCAAAGTTTCTCCGGTCTCTCCTTGAATAGAAAAGAACACCATATACCCCTGGAAACCTTTCTCTAAATATTTCTCAGCTTTGGCCGTTGAAAGGAAATTCAGACTGCCATTCACATCCTCAACACTTTGAGAAACAGGATAAACTATCCTCTTGTTCCCACAATCTAATAGCACACTATTTGCCATCAACCAATAGAAACCCAAAATGACTTCTAATTGATAGAGCGGCAGACAAATCAAATCAACAATGGATTGGTGCCCCTCCACAGTTATGACACAATTTAGGTAGGCTTCGACAGCTATAGCCTTGACACCCATTGGCGTTGACACAACTAAATCAAAGGGCAATTTATGTACATGCATACCCAGGTGCTTCACACAATCATAAGCAATGAAAGAGTGACTCGTACCCGAAACAAATAACGCTTGTAACACATTACCATCAAGGAGAATTTTACCTTGAATAAGATCAGGGGACTTCTTGGATTCCTCATGAGTCATGGCGAATACTCGACCCTGAGTCCTCGGTCGCTGCTTTGCCTGAGGCCGCCGACAATCTCTAGAAAGATGGCCCGGTTGCTTACAATTAAAGCAGATCATTTTGCCCCGACAATTTCTACCGTAGTAGGGCTTGTTGCAATAGCGACATACCCATTCTGTCAAAGATTTCTGGGGCTCCCGATCTCTAGGCTGGTAGGGCTTCTTACCAGTACCCCTGGATGAAGAGGATCCCTGGCCCTTCCGCTTCTGGGAAGTATTACCCTTACTGGGTTTACTGCGATTACTAGGAGCTTTGGCAGGATACAATTCCCTCAAATTATTTTCTGTAATTCTACACTTTTCCATTGCCTTGTTAAAGTTGGTGAACAAGTGTGTAGCTAACCTCTTCCTCAGCTCTCGTCGCAAACCGTGAATAAGTATGTCTGCACTCAACTCTTCATTATCCGCCTTCTGAAGATAAGAAGAATACAGAGACAAACGGATAAAACGGGATAGATAGTCATCAAAGGTTTCCGTGTCCCCTTGTCTGATGTTCAGAAATTCAGTTTCCTTCTCGAGCCGCACTGATTTGGGAAAGTATTTCTCATTGAATTCTTGTTGAAACAATTCCCAAGTCAACGGTACATTTTTGCTTTTCAATGTTAAGGCAATGTTCCGCTACCAACGATCTGCATCCCCCTCGAGCTTATAAACTGCAAGATGTGGCTTCACCTCATCCGATCACCCAAGGACCTCAAATATCTTTTCCAGCCTGTTCAACCAATCTTCAGCTGCTTGGGGATCAAATCTCCCTCTGAACGCTGGAGGCAAGTGCTTACAGAGTCTTGAAACCCAAAATTGTAGATCTCTTTCCTCTCTAATTGGAACTCCATGCGACTCCTGGTTTGGTCCTGCGTGAGGAGGTGACTCGAGTGGTCGTACCGACCCTTCCGCAGTTTCTTCCCTATGAGTCCCCTCCTGGGTCTCCTCTTGTGTGGACGGACCCTGACCCTCATTTCTTTTAGCCTTCTCTTCTCTGAGTTCCTCTCTCAGCTCAGCAATCATGTCCCTCTGATCTTTAATCAGACCCATCAATTCTTGCATCGGGTCCGGTGGATTATCATTGACCACCTCCACCTCAGGGTCTACTTGCTGAGTATTGGGGCGTCCTCTAGTTTTCTTCATTCTACAAGTTTCCATGTTCCATTCTCTTCCAATGCTTGTATTTCAGCCTTCATTACCTCAATTCACTTGGGATTCTGCACTACCTCCTCAAAGCTACTTGGCTCTTCATTAGCATCAATACTAGACAAAAAGGTTTTATAATCAAGTGAAACATTCAAATATGATGGATGGGACTGTATAGGTTGTTTTACCTTTCGCTTGCTAGTAATGTCAGTAGTGCAACAATCTACAGCAAACGCATAACCAATTAATGCTTTATGCAAAAGTTTACTAGCACATGCTTAATCTTTCATCCATGTAGGATTCCTTTTAACTTGTGTTGGCCTACTAATTTTAGGTTTTGTATGTAAATTTCCCTCATCATTATTAATTACCTCAGTTTAATTGCCCTGATGTAATCATTCATGCTAGATATTTTCTTGGCTAATTAAGATAGGGTTGTGTGTGTTTGTCTCATACTTAAAGGGATCAATCACAGTATTGGGATCCATCCCTTGATTAATGCCCAAAGTACCTTTACAAGGAAAATGATTTTCATGAAAAGAGGCAAGTCTAGAAACAATAAAAGTCTTAGAGTGAATATTATAAAGGAAGTATCCTTTTTGGTTAGGAGGATACCTTAGAAAAATGCATGGTTTAGCTTTAGACTGAAATTTATCATGAACCTATGAAGTAATAGCAAAGGCTAGGCAACCAAATACCTTTAACGAAGACAAGTAAGCAAGATATCCAAGTAAAAGTTCAAAAGGAGTATGATTTTGTAAAACCTTAGAGGGCATATGGTTAATTAAAAAGGTTGATGTCTTAACACCCTGCCCCCAAAATTTAATCGGCACTCCGGGGTGGAAACGAAGACATCTAGCCACCTTAAGAAGGTGTCGATGGTTACGTTCTACCACTCCGTTTTGCTATGGGGTATAGGGGCAAGACAAGTGATGGAGAATACCCTTGTGTGAAAATAATTTTTAAGGTCAACATTAGTAAACTCAACCCATTATTACTTCGAACAGTTTTGATGGATGCTGAAAATTGTGTATGTGCATATGCAATAAAATTCTTGAGGTGTTGTGAAATTTCACTTTTATTCATCATCAAGAAAATCCATACACATTGAGAAAAATCATCAACAACTGTTAAGAAATATCTATGCCCTTTATAAGTTGGTTCCCTATAAGGACCCCATACATCAACATGAATGAGCTCAAAACAATGCCTAGACTTAGATTGACTAGATGGAAAAGGTAACCTAGTCTGTTTTGTAAGCTGGCATACATCACAATGTTCAATACAAGAATGGGGAAAATCAGTCCCAATCAAATTTAAATTTCTAAGTTTCTCTATAGAAGCATATCCTAATCGTTGATGCCCAATATTATGATTCAACTTAGTAGATTGGGTATGTTTAATATTCAAAACAGTATTCAAAGCCTTATTTTTGTCAACTAGATATAGACCACTGTGCAATCTACCAATCACTCTAGCCCTCCTATTAGAGATTTCCTGCATGACATAAAACTTAGGATAAAACAATACAACAGATTTATTATCTTTAGAGAGCCTAGAAATAGAGATTATGTTAAAGCAACATTCAAGGGCATAAAACACATCAGTCAAAACAATATCATCAGAAATTTTAATAATGCCCATGTGTGTCACACTCATTTGTTCACCATTTGGCATCTTAATCTTTCTAGATGGTCCTGAATATGTTTTGACAGAATCTAATATCCCTAGACTGCTAGCTATATGATATGTTGCACCTGAGTCAATTATCCAATGCTTTCTTCAATGCAACCAACAGTGCCAATAGTTATGTCAATGGGTTTAAGAATATGCAAGATTTGCTCATATTGTGCTTTGGTAATGGGAAGTTAAGTGGATGATGCATCAGTAGAAGGGGGTGGTTACTGATGTTGAGAAGCAGACATCCCTGTAGCAATGTTATGGAAGGATTCTTGATAGGTCTTCCCCTTGAAAGTTGAGGGAAACCCTATCAGCTGGTAGCAGTTACCTCTCTTGTGTCCCCGCCTATTATAGTACGAGCATTGATCCTGGGATATCCTTCCTCTTACTCTTCCTCTGCCACTTTGGGCACCTCTAGCGGCCATAGTAACCCCATCTGGTGTCCCATTGGAATGATAAGAAAATAGCCTCTGAGATTCATCTTGAGAGATAATGGAGTATGCTTGGTTTACAATTGGTAGAGGAGTTTGAAGGAGTATTTGTGTTCTTGCAGAGTGATGGCTATCATTAAGTCCCACAAGGAATTGTAAAAGACGCTATTGCTAAATGATTCGTGTATACTCTTGAGTAGTTAAACACTAGCAGCTGGGGAATGGGACAAACGAATCATTTTCATCCCAAAGGTCCTTAATCTTGGTGAAGTACTCAGACTCATTCATGGTTCCCTGAGTCAATCCACTGATAGTCTTATGAAGTGAAAAAATATGAGTCCCACATCTACGTAATGAAAACGCCTTTTGAGTTCTAACCAGACAAATCGAGTGCTATTAGAAAACAAAATCTTGGTGGCAATCTGTTTTTCTACAAAATTAATCAACCAATAGAGAATGACCAAATTGCATTGGTTCCACATATCACAAAGGTCTATTGGTTTTTCCTCTCAGGTGCAGGTACCATCGATTATTCCAAGCTTATTCTTGGCAGAAAGGGCAATTCGTATGGATCGATTCCAAACCTCATAATTTTCTGATCCTTGCAACACTTGATACATGAGAGTTGTTATTTGCGTGTCAAAAGCATGCAAATACAATTGGTGTGAGAAATCAGTTATTGATGAAGCAGATGAAGAAACTTCGTCGTCTTTACCAATATTGTAATATGAGAAACGAGAAGGAGAGGAGATCAATAGAAAAGAAACAAAAAGAAATATATATAACAAGATTTTCTAAAGAACTCAGAAGGTATGGCAACGGAGATTTAAAATCGGACTTAGAGATCTTCATCAAAACACCGAATCTGTCAAGAATTCCTTATAGAAGATGCCAATGCTGTCCTTGTTGGCACCCTCGATCTGTTCTAAAAGTAGATCGGTACGATTAAACTTGAAGAATGAGAGAGCATGGTCTCCGATTGGAACCATCGATCTTGCCTAAAGAGGATTGGCGCAATTCAGAGATGGGCAAGATCACCAATCTTGCTCATGCAACTATGCCGGAGAGACAAGGAGGCCAGTGAAGATATGAACGTCATAGCGGAAATGTGATTTGTTGAATGAAAACCCTAAATTCTTTTCTTTGATTATGTGACTCATATGAAAGAGAAGACGATGAGAGACCTTTCTCACAATTGAGTATTACCAATAACCAAGAAAACCGGGCCGGAATTGACTCCGAACAAGCAAGGGTGTAGGGGCTGCAAAATTCAATGGGGCCACCCCAACCTGGGACTCTAATACCATATGAACAGAACTGAGTACAATTATTAATTTGAATAACAATCCATATAATAATCAGTGGGGCATTATGCCACATACACCACACACTAACTAAACTATCAGGTGGCCTTTATATAGGCCTATAGTATACTAACTGCCTGCTAATTAAAATACTCTAATAATATACATAATATTAATTCTATTTCACTTAACGCTTCTGTTTTAAAATAGACAAAAGATCAAGTAAAGTCATGTGTATGTATAGGCCATCTTTTCACCTAAAATGGAAAACCGATTCTTGATCAATGATTGAAGAACATTGGTACCATGTGTTACTAATTACGCTAGAAATACTTATTTTTTACACGGTATCTATCAATTCTTTTTTAAATATTTGGAATATTTAATTTTACAATAGCCATTCATTAAATCATATTACATACATCTGTTGGATAATTGTCATTGCATATATAGGCCCATATATAGGCCCTGAAGTCAAACTGTGCAAGCATGGCAAGGAAGATTGAGCTTCTAAAACTTTCATTAAGGTAGCCTTTTGGCCTTTTAATACCATGTTTATGTTGTCCTACAATTGTCTCTTTCTGGTCAAGAAAGTTAAGAATCATGAATGAAAAAGACTTGTTTAAGTCGGCAATATAATAAAATGTAGTGTGAATTCATACACACACACACATATAGGAAGCTATTTGGGCATCATGGCTTGATCAGTTGTTCTTATGAAGAAGTTCAAGCAACTGATGGTCAGCTCCAAAGATGATTTCACTTATATTTTTTTCATTCTATATGTCTTCTTTCAGGATCAGCTTTTTAGGGAGCAACCTGAGCGCCTGAAAAATGAGGTACATAAGCAAATTACAGCGGATTTATGTTTTATACAGTTATTTATGCAGTCAGGAGAAAAAATTCGTCAAAGTGAAAGTAAGGTACGATCAAACGGTGAGTTTTGTATTTTATCTTCCTATAGTTTTGTTTGGTACGTATGGTTGGTTGTGTCTGCATGATCAAAATGTATGTAGCTTTCTATTTGGCTCTTCCTCCCATATACATATGTTATGTTTGACATTGATGCTTTACTTTATTCAAACCCTCTAGCATAAACTTTTCGTTAATTTCTTTTATTCCCTGGCACTTCAAAATTCATCCAATTTAATTCCTTAGCAGTTATCTATGCTAACAAATCTAGTATTGAGACAGTTTTTTTGGCATTCAACTTTAATGTTGCATCATTGAAATTGTACCATATCACTAGATTCCTTGGTAAAGTTACTGCATATCACTAATGATGTGAATAATTAGTTTGGATTGAGTTAATAAAAATCATTTAAGGACCAATATGAGAGTTGATCTATATGGAACGGTCCTAAATAGTGTCTTAATTAGTGTATAACTAATTGGTGGCTCAAAAGGTTAATTTTTTCAGCATGTTTTCAAATAATGTTTCCTGCGCATACAATACCATTATACAAAACATAAATTTCATTATTTTCTAATGAACTTTTACCTCAAAATACGGCAGATCTAGTTTTGACTGTGCAGCGCAATATTTCCCACCGGCATTATCTTTCTTTCTTGTCAATTAATAAGAAGATGTTGAAAAAGCACTGCTTAATTAATTAAGCATGACAGGATTATGATTGTCTGCTAATTACTCACCCCTTAATTAAATTTCTCGTTTTAATTACATGAACTTGTGAAGTTAAAAGAATTCGTTACTTGCTTATTTTCTCTCCTGCTGAGTATTGCAAAAGACCCTGAGACTTCTTATATAGTTTGATAAGATTGCTTTCTTTTGTTGTCTTCTTACCTTTTAAGGCTTATATATACTTGAGGATTTCCACTAGAAGCTTTTGTTCTCCCTTTTATTCTACGGCACAGCTATTCAAATTTACAAGAGGCTAAACATTTTTCCAGAATCTGCAGACTGTAAAATTTTCTTGTGTTACAACTATATGCTGGTGCAGTTTGGGGAAAATGCATGGCAGCGATGGGATATGCACAAAGAAGAAGAAGAACATCAAACTTCAAGTAAAAGCTGCCTAAGGTCATACGTTGAAACTGAATTACATATTGGATTGCAATAGAAGCTTTTCTGAAATGACATATAGCTTAGTTGGTCACCAATAATTAATGTAATTATGCATATATTTTTGTCCCTATTTGACTGAAACCTAATAAGTAATGATGTATGTTTGTGCATGTAATGTATTATGTATGATGTATGCAATAAGAGACATGAAATGGAGTCCTTAATTGTTTTTTTTTTCTTGCACATATATATACATGTGTGTTGTTATCAAACAATGTGCCTTTGTTTTTACATCTTTGTTCAAATTAAGATCATATTATTTATGACTTATAAATAATGCAGATTTCTATAGATTTTAATTTAGGAAAAAACACAAATAAAAAATCACTTGAACATTAAAATCTTAAATCAGTATTGTTACTTATAAGAGTATAGGTATTAACTACACTTGAATAGCAATTGGCAACTCATTTTAGGAGGAAATTACTAATTTGAGATTTTGAAGTTCAAATAATATTTTCTTATCAATTTTTCTTTAATTTGCATGCAGCTTTTTAAAAAAGTTTTAAACGACCAAGTGCCTGTTTGGATTAGCGATAGAGAAATGGCTTTTTTTACCATCTGACTTTTGAAAAAGTAAGGTAGGAAAAAAAGTGAAAATGTAAATGTGATTTGTGTTTGGATTAGCGGTAACAGAAGTAACTTTTTTTTCTAACCTTGAACCTGTTTGGATTAGAGTTTGAAAAGCCCGTTTAGATGCAAAATGACTGAAAAGGGCATGAATCATATATATATATATATATATATTATTTGTATATATTGTGATAACTGAAGTGAAAAATTAAATTAAAATTAAAATTTGATAAAATACAATAAGGCATATTAATGTATTTTTTGGGACATTATTACATGATTAATCACTAATTTAAGGACTAGAGAAAATTACAGAAAAGTACCTCATAATTTATGAAAATTATAAGTGAATGAAGAAAAGGGATCGAGCAAATCACACAAAATGACCCAAATTTTTCATAAATTACAGTTTAACCCTAAAAATATTTCAACAATTTTCAATGTAATCCCTCCTTATAAACTTTTGAAGTTTGCACAGAAGTCCTTGGTCAAATCTAATTTGACCAAAGCTTCTTCTTCTTCCTTGGAACACTCAAACCAGCGAAATAGAGCATGTTCTTCTTCCTTCGTGGAATGCGATGGTCACTCACACACACACATATATATATATTATTTGTATTGATGGAAGAGAGATTCGAAGCGCAGTGGAGAGAAAAGCACTACAAAAGAGCATTCCAAAAAAACCACGGTAGTGATCAAAGTGCAGTGGACGTTGAAGCTTTGCCAAACGGTGCAAAAATGTCCGAAGCACTTTTTTGAAGCAAAACGTGCGGTGAGGCATGGCAACTGCTTTGCCAACCAGACTCCAAATTACATAGGTTAAGAAGCAAGTTATAATAGATTAAAGATGAAAAAATGTATAAAAAATGTGCATGTTTTTTTCCAAATATACCATTAAATAAAAATAAGGTGTGAGTGGGATAGTGAGAGAATGAGGGCGAAATGGTTAAAGTTAAAGTAGAAAGAGACCGGATTCATTAAAAAACTTATAAAAAATAAAACCATATTGTCAACGAAAAGAAATTATACAAGCATATGAGGAAACAGTATTTATTTCCCTGAAGATGGCATCGAATATTCCAGCTCCAATCATGGCCAAACAGAGCAATGTTAAACGTGAACAAAGGACAATTGCCCCAAAAATACCAATGTACAATTGAGTTTAAAAAAAAGAGTGTTTGGTGAATAAAGTGAGCAATTGAGCTTAATCTCACTTTAATAGCTCTTGCTACAAGCTCTATATTTCCTAGCTTTTGGTGATTTAGCTTTAGGGGAGAATGAGAATGGTTAAAATATTTTTTCAGTTGTATCCAGTGTGATATCAGACTGATTGTAATTTTATCCTTAATGTACTTTTTTTGCTATAAAAATTAATTTCAACTATTATTTGGTGTTTTTAACCCTTAAAATATTTTTTCAACTGTACCCAATGTGTTATGAGATTGATTGCAATTTTATCTTTAATGTACTTTTTCAGTTCCAAAAATTATTTTAAACTATTTTTTTGGTGTTTTTAAACCTTTAAAATATTTTTTCACCTACTCTCTCTTACTATTATCACAAAAGTCACTTGTGCTTAAGTCAATCCAAACAAATTTTACTTTTGCAAAAGTCATTTATACAATTTCTGTTCTAAATATAAATCACATTATACAATCAGGCTTTTACCAAAAATAAAATTAGCAAAAGCTAAATTAAAAAACTCTATTTTTCTTATCGCTGTTCCAAACACACACATATAAACAAGCTAGAAAGACCAACGGAAGTTGGTGTAGATGGGTAGGCATCTGCGCCACACCAATCCGTTCCTGGGTTCGATCCCAGGAAACGGAAGGTGTAGAGAATTTCCGTTGGGAGCTCTCTCCCCTGGGGCACCTCAAAGAGGTGAATTCCTGTCGGGCCTATCAGATTGGGGGCGCCAGGACTAGTCGGTTGTCGGGGGCCCATGTCGGTAAATCCGGCGTTGGCCTTCAGGTTAACGCCGGATACCTGGAAGGTGGGTGCACCAAAGGCCAAAAATAGTCCATTGCATAAACCATAAAAAAAAACAAGCTAGAAAGCGATTTGACTCGCCACATAAAGGAAGCCACGTGACGACATCTCAGGCCCGCACTTCGTGGCAGTTCACGCCCGCCATTTGCCTTAAGTTGTTCTTTGTCTTTTTCTAGATATCACCTCTTTCTTAATTTTGCTACAACAGACATCAAATAGATATTATAAACTTTACCATTTTCGCAAGTTTAATAATCAATCTCTCCCTCTCTCTCTATCTCTAATCTCTCTGTCTCCCATCATCGTCTTTTTTAAAAGTTGAAGTTTCTGTGGCCTTGGAATAAAGAGCTGGATACAACAGAGTCTAAAAGTACAGTTTTATTTCCGGCTTCCTCGGTTGAATCGTATGGTCAAATATTTCTCTTCTTGTAGCAGCAGATTCTAATAAAGCTTCCCAAGCTTTGTAAGTCGCCGGTCTTCTTTATAGTATATCCCAGATCTTTCCGGTCAGTTGTTTCAAGATCTCCGAAAAGTTTTCATTTTGAGTTTGGGAGCTACTAGTACCATATATGAGAAAGGTTTCAACCTTTTAATGTCTAGTATATATATATAATCAATCCAACTCGTTCTGCTAAACTGGGAATGATCTTTTTTGCCTGTCATATACCTTGTTCTGTGATTTCTCGGGGTTAAACTGAAAACTAGGCAACACATTAATTCCTGGAAATCTTTTAATCTTTCCCTTTCATTTTCTATATTATTGTTCTTTGTTCAGCCAAATTCTAGGGTTTCAGGTTGGAGTCTAATCAGCTTTTGGTGGGGATATGCTTTTAGTAGGAAATGGTAAGAGGGAAGATAGAGATAAAGAGAATAGAAGATGCAAGTAGCAGGCAAGTGACGTTTTCAAAGAGAAAAAAAGGGCTTATGAAGAAAGCCTACGAGCTATCAGTTCTGTGTGACGCACAAGTAGCTGTAATTGTCTTTTCACAAAAAGGCACACTCTATGACTTCCTCAGTTCTGAGTATGTTCTAGATCCTTCAAATATTCTGCTCTCCACTTTTCCTTATTAAATGTTTGCCTTTGCATGTCAAGTAAGAAATAATCAATTAGGTTTTGCGTTATATGGTATGTTTTCTTAGAAATGACATTTGTCCATATTGGCCTATGGGGTGTGATTTCTTAGATAGATAGCCTTGATTGATTTCTAGTCTTGGTCTTTGCGTGGTACCTTCTTATATACTTCTAAAGATTTTGTCAGATAACTAGTGAAGACGTGTCACTGTTATTTCCTTTGAACATTCGTATTCATTTTGTCCTAAATTTTTCTCTGATTCTACATTCATTTGCAAGCCACATCTTCCACCATAACGAGGAGGAGTAGCTGGGCCATAAAAGCTTTGCGAACAAGGATAATGATAAATAAAAGGACAATCTACTAAAATGATTATTGTTAATTGAGTTATTTGATATGACATATTTTTTTTAAACCACCTTAATCATCTTTTGGAATTGCCTTCCATTCCCTCCTACTTGATTATTATCAGGGGAATGTCAAGACTAATTTGGGAAAAACTAATAAATATGTGAAATAAGTCTTACATTTAGTACCCATATCAACTCCACGATTGACATACATTGGAGATTGGAGAAGTACAATATTTGATCCTTATAGTTAATTTGCCCAATTTTGGTTTCCATCCCTATACTTTCAAATTCAAAGCATAGATCTTGGTCCCTCAAGAAGTAAAACGGTTTAAGTTCTTTTTAAACTACATGGAATAACGTTTTGCATGGAAAGACACTTGAGGGTCTAAAATGTATGGTTTGAAACTATTGTAACCAAAACTAAAATGAAGGCAAATTATAAAGATCAAACATTGTGTTTAGCCTTGTGAGTCCCTGAGACCTAATTCACCTAAACTTTTGCTTATCAAAAAAATAAAAACCAAATATTGTATTCACCCCAAATAAAATATTACTCTTGTGAAAATTGTCATGTTAAAAAGTATAACTACATCCCTTTAATATAAGTCAAACTGACAGAAGAGTTATGAAATTAAATTAAGGAATTATAGTTCAACAACAAATTAAATAAAGGGTGGTAATTGTGAGTTGAGTCCAATGGCCCCAACTGACACAAAACACCTCCCTTATCAAGGCATTACTCAAGTTTTCACTCAATTTAGTTCTCTCAAACATCTATTGAGTGAACCCAAAATACTATAAGAATTAAGTATAGAGTAAAATCAATGTAAATATATAATCTTATCAATAATCAAAAAGATGGAAAGGGGAGAAGAGTAGTATTCAATCCATACAAAGGGTTCCCAATAATACTAGGATCATACTCCCTCTTGTCCTTACTATTAACATATTTATCTAATTTGATTAGATTAAAGAAGTTAGTTAATATATTATATGTATTTTCTAAAACACATTAGTCATCTTTCTTAATTCCCTAAATCCAATAATCATCTGCACTAAGAATAAATTCATGAAAATGTATAATGAAAGAAAACCACGAATCTTATGTCAACCTGGCTAGAAGTTGAAAGAAAAAAACTCTAAAGTTGAACGGATGCCTTTCCCATAACTAAAAGATCTAGAGTTTTTAATTGAGTGGATCTAGAGTTTTTAATTGAGTGTGAAAGTTTTCAAATGTCAAACTGATTGGTTGTTTTACAAATAAACCCTTGTTATATATTTAAAGTCTTATATAACACTCTCCTCCTTGATTATTATTAAGGGACCATCAATAGAGGTAAATTAGAAAAAGATTGACAAATGTAAAATATATATTTTATATTTAGAATCAAGATCAACTTCCTAAATAAGTTCTATATAAAGAACCGAAGGGAGTATCATTAATCATATAGATGTAATCTACACACACATTATATCATACATAATATGCGTATAGCATTATATACATTAGCTAATGTGGTCAAAATGACGTGGTTATATACAATTGTTAGTGACCTTGTAGTTTAGCAACATGTATGGTCCTTTATAAGTAGGAAGTTGTAGGTTTAACTATGTTTGTAATATCAGGTTATTAGTACCTCTCTCATTACTAAAAAATTTGGAAAGTTTTGCTTGTATATATGCAAACTTACATATCTTCAAATTTAAAAAGAAAGAACTGTTTTGAGGTCATACATCTTGCAATTTCTCTTATAAAGTGTTTCACCCAATGTACGAATAAATTAGTAAATTGCATGGTATAGTGCTTCATATTTGGAAGTGTTAGATTCTTAATGACAAGTGTTCACTCTCAAGTTCTACGCTTCAGCCTTCATCGTGTTGGATGATCCATGTGGAGCACACAAACAATTCCTATGTGCCTAATTAATGAATATCTTTTCATTGTTTCATAAATTTGTCGATGATTGATGAGAATCTTGTGGGAATGCGCATTATTCACTATCCCTGTGCTTGATAAATATAATGATGTCTTGGACATTTAAGTAATTCTTATTTCCTTTTAATACTAGTAAAAACTTATAAGAAATTTAATTAACCGATAGGATATGGTACAATGGAAGAGACTAGCCTCTTAGAACATGTTTGCTTTAAATATGATTGCCTCTAATGATAGGACGTGTGAACAACAAAAAATTTATCAAAATTAGTTAAAGCCTTTTAAAATTGCCTTCAATGAAATTCATTAATTAAAAGAGGTTGTTTAGTTAGCTAACTAGGAGTTTGTTTACTTAGTTAAAGAAGAGTAGTTGAGGAAAAACTAGTTAAAGCCTTCAAAATTTTAGGATTACCTTCAATGACATTCGTTAATTAGAGCAGGTTGTTTAGTTAGCTAGTTATTAATAATGTGTTTGGTTAGTTTGGGAATATCAAAGCAAAGGATGCTTATATTAAGAAATGCATGTTTTAGACAACATCCCTTGTATTAATTAAAAACTATGGGAAAGGATCTTAGAAAAAGGATGGAAGAGGGCATTTGATGATTTTTCTCCTTTTGACAATTTTATATGCTTTTATTGTTAAGATTTAAAGATGTTCTGATATTAGGATAAATTATTCTTTTTCTCCTTAGCAATGTACTATTGAATAATTATTCCATCCTCATATAAATATAGAACAACAACAACAAAAAGCCTTTATCTCATTAGGCAGGGTTAGCTACATGAATCACATAATACCATTGTGCTATGTGAAAACCATAGTTTTGGATATATTATTAACCAAAAGATTCCCATTTATGATCTCATTGAGAGTTCATTTCGACCTTCCTCGACCTCACTTTACAGGACTCCATACTGCTTGATTAACCCTCCTTACCAGAGCACTCAATGGCCTTCATTGAATATGTCCAAACTATCTCAAACAACTTTTTATCATTTTTCCTTCAATAGAGGCCACTCCAACTCGTTCGCGTATATAAGTATTACGAATCTTGTCTTTTCTTGTATGACCACACATCCATCTCAACATTCTCATCTCGGCTACTCCTATTTTATGTTCATGTTATTCCTTTAAAGCCCAACACTCACTACCATATTGCATTGCTAGTCTTATAGCAGTGCGATAAAACTTCCCTTTTACTTTATTAGGTACTTTCTGATCACAAATAACTCAAGTAGTTTTTCTCCATTTATACAATCCAGCTTGAATTCTATGATTAACATCTCCATCAATTTCATCATCTTATTGTATAATTGATCTCAAATATCTAAATTTTGTCACTGGTAGAATGACTTGCCTCTAATTTGATTTCCACTTCACTTCTACCGTGTCTCTCCTTCAATTCCAAAGTTTGTCTCCATATCTCAAGTTTATAATTAATTTCCTCTCTGGATTCAGCCAATAGAACTATATCATTCGCAAAAAGCATGCATTTAGGGATATCTTCTTTTATAGGCTTGGTTAGAACATTTATCACTAGGTTAAACAAATAAGGGCTCAAAGCTTATCTTTGATGTAGGCCAATCCTTATAGGAAAGTCCTTTGTAATACCTCAATGTGTTCTAACATTGGTTTTCCTCATACATGTCTTGAATGGCTTTGATATATGCATTCCACACCCCCTTCTTTTCCAAGGCTTTCTAAAGTACATCTCTTAGTATACGATCATACACTTCTCCCAAATTAATGAAAACCATATTCAAATCCCTTCCTTTGCTCTGATACTTTTCCATTAGCTCCCTTAATAAATAAATCGTTTCTATTGTGGACCTTCCTAACATGAAACGAAATTGATTTTTAGCAATATCAGTCTCCAACTTCAACCTATATTCAATCACATTTTCCCACAATTTCATTGTATGACTCATAAGCTTAATTCCTTTGTAATTTGCACAATTATTTATATCTCCTTTGTTCTTATAAATAGGGATCAAAGTACCATTTTCTCCACTCATCCAACATTTTCTTGAATTATAAAATTTCATTAAATAATTTTGTGAGCCACAACACACCCTCTTCACCCAAACATTTCCAAACTTCAATAGGAATACTATCAGGTCCAATAGCTTTGCCATTTTCCAGTTTTGTAAGAGCTTCCTTAACCTACTCGAATCCTACATTAAAATGACAAAGTAAGATCACCTTCTAGAGTTGTCAAATCTTCCCAGTCACAAGGTGACCCTCCCTCTCCATTATTGGACAACTTATAAAAGTAGGCTTCTCATCTATTTTTAATATCTCTATCAGTAACCAAAACTTTGCCTTCTTCAATTTGTCCTTTATACACATCACTTGGTCTAAGTCTCTCGATTTTCTATCCTTGTTCTTTGCAATCTTGTAAATCTTACACTCTCATGCCTTTGTTCCTAATTCTTTATAAAACTCCTCATATGCTTTATTACGAGATTCACTCACTGCCTTCTTAGTCTCCTTTTTAGCGAAACGATACCTTTCCCAATTTTCAACATTATTACATAAGTGCATGGTTTTAAAACAATCTTTCTTATATTTGACTTTCTTTTAAACAGTCTCATTCCAACATCAAGTCTCCTTATCTTAACAATCAAAACCTTTTGATTGTTGCTTTAGCATCCTTTTGGACCTTTTTAGATATATTCTCCCACTCCCCCTCCTCTAAAAGAGTTCTATTAAAAATCTTCTGCTTCTCCCCCTTTAATTGCCACCACCTGATCTTTGGGTCTAAAACTTGTTAGCGCTTTTGTTTTATACACTTAATATTCACATCAAGGGCCAAAACCCTATGTTGTGTTGTCATGCTATCCCCAGGCATCACTTTGTAGTTAGTACAAAAGTCTTTTATCATGAACCCTTAACAAAAAGAAGTCAATCTGTGTCCTGGCGGTTCTACTCTTGTATATTATTAAATGCTCCTCCCATTTCTTAAAGCAAGTATTGACAATTTTAAGGTTATATGTGAGGGAGAAATCAATAATAGATTAACCTTCATTATTGAGCACCCCAAATCCAAAACTACCATGAGCCCTTGCATGAGGTCTTGCCTCCTTACCAACATGTCCATTAAGATCTTTTCCAATAAAAATCTTTTTGGATAATGGAATATTTTGATATAGCCCCTCCATATCTTCCCAAAACTTTTCCTTAAGATGTGCTTCTGCCCCTACTTGAGGTATATATGCACTGATTATGTTTATAATATCCTTCCCAACAATCATTCTTAAGGAAATGATTTTATTCTCAATCCTCTTAACTTCCACTACATTCTTCCTCCATTCATTATCGGCGATGATACCAACACCATTCCTTTCATTAACCTTTCTTGTATACTAGAGATTAAAACCATTAGTTTCCCAATACCTTTCTCTTGACTATTTAGTTTCATGGAGGCACACGATATTAATCTTTCAATTATTCATTACGCCCACCACCTCCCAAGATTTGTCATTCAGAGTCTCAATGTTCCAAGTGTCAAATCTGATCTCTCTCATGAACTAGCTTCTTTAGCTGCCTCTGTTTAGAAGAGAGAAGTAGCCCTTGCTCATTTAACACTACATCCAAGCGATGATGTAGTGACTTTCACTCACTTCTCATTGCACTCGAGCCATACAGCGTGTTACTTACAGGCAACGACCTAGCATTAGCACAATTTCTTCATTGATCAATGTGCATACAAGATTCGACAGAGTTTTATATTGGCTATCGAGGCGTAACACAACTCTCCTCCTTTACCCAGGCTTGGGTCCTGCTATAAACATAGGCGAAGTTCATATAAATATGGAACAATTTTAAATTTTTTAACTAATTCACACATCTTAAGAAAAATTTGTTTTTATCTTTAACCTTCTAAAAAAATTTCTAACTACACACTGCATTAATATCAAAAGTTTCATCAATTTATTTTAAACATCTCTTCTCATTCATTAAATTTTGGATCTCATTATCAAGAGAATTGTGGCGTCAATTTGAAAATTGACCAATGACACTGTAAGCATGTATCACATAGAAAGAAGTAAAGTGGTAAATGAAAAGAAAATTTTTTTAATACTATATGTTGCCCTACATTTTGGATGAGACAATTCTTTCAGAACTTAGGCGATTAATTCTGGTTTAAAAAAAACAAGACAAAAGAAGCTGTGCAATTAATACTAGACGGAGTATAGATGTAACATGTAGTTAAAGTCAAAGGTTTAAGTGGAAATTAAGAACCTTTAATATTTCTTAGCAACATTAATGTATAAAAACATGGAAGAATAACAATAAAAATGTCTCTAAGCCCAAAACAACCCCACAATATTACCACTCATGTCTTTATTATAATATATGAGGAATTGATTAGCTTTTCCAAATTTACCCTTATTTAAAAATGAGTATTGGAAAAAAATGCTACTAGTACATTTTCTCTCACCTGGCCTCTTCAAGGGGTAAAATTGAAAAATAGTCACTAATGACTTTTAGGGTAGACTTATATTAAGGATAATTTTTTTTTTTGACAAACTGAACATAAAGTAAGTATCATAGTGATATAACAAATGCCTAGAGTGAATGCAAACCAAAAGCTCATCCTAAGAGAAAAAAGTCCACAAATCATAAGCTAAGACAATTCGTCATAATGTTACATTTAATGATCATCACAATGATTAGCACTACATCATTGTGATAACACCTGAACTGTCCAAATTAGAGTTAAACCATCCAACTCCTAAATTCTAGATATTGCGCTCTAGACCTTCAAATAATAAGGTGGTATGAGTTCCTATAGCTACATGAAGCTCTAGATGAACACCAACTAAGATCATTTAAGCCTCAATGCATGGAATGATGGAACTGAAATGACACATTTTTAGGCTTACAATATGAAAACAAACTTCAAAACTCGAATGATTGGGATACATACAGTTTTCCCAAGACCAATTCAACCAAATTCAAATACCCTAATATGACAGGAAAAATGCACCAACTAGATCAAGTCCGAAAACTTATGGATAAAAATATCACCTTATAGAACCCCTTTTCAAAGGTGAGATCATTCACAATCCTTCTCACAGCAATAAGTGTAAAAATTCTCTCTCACCATACATTTGGCAAATATATTATATGTATGTGAATCCTAGGTGACCAAAAAGAAACTAAAGGAGTACAATCTCTTATACTATATCGGTCGATTATTCTAGGGTTAATGTGCAAAATTTGCCCCAAAGTTTCCGCTGAAGAGTAATGTTGCCCTAAAAGTTAAAAGCTTTTTCAAGTTCAATGTCGCCCCAGAAATTTCCAAATGTGGTGATGTTACCTCATACCGTTAGAAAACTAACGTAGCTTGTTAAAAAATTGACATTAATAGCTAGCTTCGTAACACTTCTGGGTGATATTAAACCTAAAAAAAACTTCTGAGGTAATATCACTTCTCAGTAAAAACTCACAAGACAAATTTGCACCTTAATCCAATATTCAATTCTCCAATTCTTTGGCTCCACGGAAGCACTTGAACTTTCACCTAAAAAATAGGAAAAGAGAGAAGGGTAAGTTACACATCTCTAATAATATTGTTGATATACATTCATTTGGATTCTTTCCTTCTCACGATCTGTGGTATGGCTTTGATGATGCCGTGACAGTTATAAACACATATTGTGAATATTTAATTATCCAGGTTTACCTATTTGTGTTTCCACTTTCCTTCTTTGTTGTTTATTTTTGAAGTGAATTTGAGTTAGTTTACTTGTGTGTGTGTGTGTGTGTGTGTGTGTAGTTACTGCATTTTCTCTGCTTGACGATGAAGAACAGTATTATTGCAGCTAGATAGTTGCAGATTGTTGTGAATAAATAGCTTACATATTAATTATGATTCGTTTTCAATGCTTCAACGCCAGAAACATTATTGACCGATATGTTGAATATGGCAAAAATGATCATACCAATAAGTTTGAAGAGGAACAAGTTATCCAGGTTAGACTCCCTTCCTACAGTTGCATATCCTCGAGATTATGAGAATCATTAACACATATGCTTTGTGCTACGAATAAATATATATAAAAGAAGTATCAAGTAGAGTCATATGTGTTGATCAAATTTTCTTTAGTTTGTCACATTAGAGTCTCTCATTAGTTATAAGCTTACATTATCTGATTAATCCTTTAGTTTTCTAAATAAATTTTCATTTATTGAGCTACGTAAAGGTTGATCAATGATTGAAGAACAAGGATAATATGCATTCACTGAATTTCATCTTTTACATTTTATTGCACAATGTTTAATACTCGTTTTTATCAATTTTTAAATATTTGCATTTTTTTTCCCTGACAAAAGTAATACTCATTCATTCATAAAAAAAGAAAGATGCAAAGGAATCAGCCAATTCCTTGCTTACAACCAGTCTTATCCTGTTCAAGAAAGATGGTGGACAAAAGTCCCAACTGTCAGGGTTTGGGCACATCCCTTACAACCAGATTTGGCTAACCAATCGGCCACCAAATTACAAAATCTAGGAATAAAAGAGAGCTGGAAATCTGTATTGTTAGCAAAACAGCACAGTAAATCTGATAAAGCCAGATTTAACAAGAGGAATACAATCTGATTCCACCTTCAACTGACCCAGGCCTCGCTCTTTAAAGCGATGAGCTGCCACATATAAGGCCTCTGCTTCATAATCAAGAACTTTGCTGTCAAAAACCTCTCTGCATCTAGCTTTCCAAGAGTACAAGCAAGTATAGGCCACAAATGCATGTGAGAACTCATCATGCTTTAATGCACACACAACATCGAGGAACCACTGCTTAAAACTTGCAATATTATATTCATTAACATGCAAAGCTAAAGGGGAAACAAACCACATTTTTCTCACCCTATCACAAAGTAACAAACAATGCTCAGATGTTTCAGGAAATTCTTTATAGTTTAAACAAAGAGAGGACACATCACACTTCCTTCGTAGGAGAGCGTCTCTAGTGGGAAGAGCTTTCGAGAAAACTCTCCACAGAAAATGTCTAATTTTTAGTTGCACTTTCAGCTTCCAAATTAATTTCCAGACGTCAGGTTTGCTACTAGCACAGGTGTTGGGAGCATTTTTAATCCTGCTATGTTTCATTTTTTGCAGAGTCCGATAACCCTCTTTAACAGAATATTGACCATTTAAACTCCTTGTCCAAATCAGCTTATCTGGAACTTCAAAAATAGGAAGTTGTATTTGGTAAATGGCAGATACCACTTGGTAAATGGAACTTCCTTTGATGAATTAAGCTAGAAACTCTAAGCTCATTATACTCTTGGGGAATAGGCATGGTTGGAAAGTGGAAGTCAGTTAAAGAAGGTATCCTGGGATCATTCCATACATTTATACTCTTACCAGGGATCAATTACAGAAGCTTCAAGATCATTTAACAGTCTGCAACACGGTTTTCCTAGAAGAGCAAGATTATAATCCTGAAAATCTTATAAGCCTAAACCTCCGTCACTCTTCTTTTTAGTTAACTCACCACATGCTCTCCGATGGATTTTCTTCTTATTTTGAGTCACCCCACCAACAATTTGAAATGCTACTATCCAACTCTTGACAGGTCTTTTTAGGGTATAAAAAAGCCATAGAATAAGTGGGAATCGCATTGACTACTGAGTTGATCAAAACTTTTTCACCAGCATTTGATAGAAAAGTTTTGTTCCACCCTAAGATCCTTTTCCTCATTTTATCACATACAAAAGCCAAGCCTTCCACTTTATACCGACCCCATAGGATAGGGAGACCCAAATAAATTTATGGAGAATTTGCCTTAGGTATCCCTAACGACTGACTCACCATAGTTTCAACTGATTCAGGAGTATTGCCAGATACAAACACACAGGATTTAGATAGCTTAATTTTCTGCCAAGATGCAGAGCAATATTCCTCTAAAAGACTCTTAAAGATTAAACAATTCCTTCTATAAGCACAGATAAAAAAGATAAGAGTCATCTGCAAACAAACAATGTGATAAAACAGGATAACCTGTGGTTAGATTAACCCCTACAAGATCCCCTCTAGATACATGCTCATTAACCATTTTAGAGAGTAAATCAACTATTAAAATTAAAAGAAAAGGAGACATTGGGTCTCTTTGTCTTAACCCGCATCTTGAAGCAAACTCATCTATTTTCTTCCCCTCAACTTTCAAAATAAATCTCACAGAAGTGATGCAGTTCATTTTAATCCTAACTCAATTATGATGAAAATTTATTTTAAGCATAACCGCTTCTAAAAAGTCTCATTCCACCCCATCATAGGTTTTGTTCATATTCAACTTAATGGATACCTCATGTCTCTTCCCTTTTTGGTTCTTTAGGTAGTGAAAAGCCTCATGAACCACCAAAATATTATCCTGAATTTGTTATCCTCGTCCAAAGGCCCTTTGCTGCTCAGTTACTACCCTGCCTATAATGCTTCTCATTCTTTTACTAAGGATTTTATAAAAGACCTTATAGCTGAATTTACAAAGGCTTATAGGATGGAAATGACCTCCTACCTAGGGAGCATCAACTTTTGGGATGAGAATTAAATCAGTATTATTGACCATATCAATTGCAGAATCACAATTAAACCAAGGACGCCAATAACTGAATGAATAAGTGCATTGGCAGAAATACCCTCTGAGGCATTCACAATAGCTACTTCGCCGTATGCAGTGGTAAAGATGAATCCACCTCAGACATTACTTTTTCTAAGTCATAAACTCTGTAATCATGCCCAATCCTACCACAATTATAACAGAAATTTTGAAGTTTTTCATAACGCATTGCTGCCCAAACTTCCCCTAGCTTAGGTCGTGGAACCCGTACAAGCGCAACCTAAGGTTTAGATAAAGCAACCTCCACCCTAATTGTTGCAAAATTTCTAAAGAGTAAATCATCAATTTTCGGGTCCCCAAAACAAAGAACCTCGCCTACTGCACTTCCAGTTTTAACAATGTTTGTCTTAGTCATTACCTTTGGAGGAAGATTATGCACCTGGATCCAGTAGATACAGCGGTTTGTAAGAACTTCCTGCGCTGTAAGTAACGGAGACCACGGACGAAGGTTGAGAAGGAACCCATCCACCGCCCGTGGACCATCTCTGACTACTCCATCATATTCTTGCCTCAAACCGAAATGGAATGTGTAAGTATTATCTTTGAGAAAATTGATTTCCAACTTACCTTTGACATTCTAGCTTCTATCGATCACTTTCCTAAAGGGCTGACAGTTGCAAGAAGTAGGGCTCTCACCAACCAGAGAATTTTTTTGCCCTTACACGGGGAGAATTTCTAAAAACTCATTCGCTTCTTCTTTTTAACTGAATATCTGTACTTTTAGTTCTTAACTAACGCATTATGTAATGTTTAAAAGATGTTAAAGTTTATTATAAGTATGCAAAATAACTTGTTTGAGCAAAAATAAGTTGTTAGATGATATTGGGCTCTTGGTATCAAATCTATATAACTCAAATTTGATAGATAATAACTGGTATTACATGCAGCAAATGAAGTCTAACTCTGCAAGCATGGCGAGAAAAATTGAGCTTCTAGAACTTTCTCAAAGGTTGCATCTTTGTTTTTAATGCCTAGCTAGTTTGTCTTGACATAACTTGAGTTGTTACTATGAGGAACTTGAAGCAATTGAGGGCCAGCTCGAAAGAAGTTTGCTAAACATCAGAATAAGAAAGGTACGTATTACCAAATTTCATTATCAGTGATCTTTGTTTTTAAAGCAGATCCGAATTTCATCAATGAACAAACAAAATTGGATTTTTTTTTCTGCTTTTGGATACTTTTAAATTCAATATATCCTGTGAATCTTTTGTTTTCTTGCATAATTACACGCTTATATCAACATTCTCATCTTGCTACCCAACTTTATGATCTGGTCATGTAATTTTAAAATCCAATATTCACTACCACCGATACAACCAAGGCAGTCAAATACAGGTGCGATAATAGAATACACATTAACAGAAGCTTCTAGATCATCAATATACCAAACTATACTCTAACACGCCACTTAAACTTAGAGTAGTGATTATTAAATCCTTCAGCTCCTAGAATATAATCAGGTGTTTGCTATAGCTTTTGTAAAAACATCTGCAATCTCATGATCACAAGATGGCACACTTCGTTTGTGCATATCAAGCTCCGTGTGTTTTGTTCTCATATCGACAAATTTTGTTTAATTTACACCGAGAGATTTCTGGCTTTATCAACAGGAGTTGGTCCTAGTGAAAGGGGCTTTAGTCGCTTGTTAAGTATTAGGTCTTGAGTTTGAATCCATGTGAATGCAGAAAATGCCTGTAGGAGCTGAGAGCTACCTCAAATTATAGACCTAACAATGTTAGAATATGACCTAGTTAGATAACCATATTAGAAGAGAAGGGGGGAAAAGGATTTATGGCTTGCTGGTGATAGTAGCATATTGTAGCCATCGTACAATGGATCGATAGAGATGAGCATCTTCCATGATTTTAAAGCTTACAGTAGCAACCATGCATATATAGGTGTGACATTCCCCTTCGGCTGTCTCATATATACTAGCTTTAATTTATACAGAAGATCTATTGTGTATATTTCCATTGAGACAAATGGATTAATGGTAGTATTTCCTACTTTCTTTACTTCAATACCAAGAAAAATAACTCAGCTAACCAAGGTCCTTGAGAGCTAAGAAAACTCATGATGAAGTTTCAACTTGAGCTGCTAAGTATAAATTAAAGAAATGGCACTACCTGTGAACTGTGATCAAAATATCATCTTAGACAAGTATGTAAGTACTTAGGAATTTAAATGTAACACCTTATTCTAAGAACATCTATTAGAGGTATTTTACCAATTCTGAACCACTAAAGTCCCATTCAATAATTCAAAAAGTTGGACTTTTAAAAACTTTTCTTTTATATGAATGAGATTTTCTGAAAACTTGAAAATTCAAAGCGGATTTATTTCAAATCCAAACTTAGCGGTTCAAATTCCTAGTTAAGTCCTTTTAGAAACTTTGGATAACCAAACAAGACCCAGGCTCTTTTCTAATTCTCTTGATCCATCACATTAATATATCAAAACCAAAATCCACATAACACCACACATATCATAAGGTTTTATCATCTAATCATATTTCTAAGCTATTAGTCATTATGAACATTAAATTTTGTAACTTTGGCATTTAAACATCTCAAGTCTTCATTATACATTTACCCTATCTTCTAAACAAATTTATACCTAATATTATAGCATTCGTTCATAGCTATGACTAACATCTATATAAAAATATGCTCTTGCCATCATTATAGATGGCCCTTACCTTTAGGTTGCTTCACCTTTAACTCTCGTCCTTATGGAGGTATTTACATTCCAAAGTATACATAAACATATACATACTTATAACTTAGCTATCAAAAGCATTCATAGCTAAATATAAATCCGTAAACTTAAACAAGAATAAATATTAAGCTCCTTTAGCTCCAACCTCCTTCAATCTTCTCCAACCACTATGCCTTGGCCTTAGAAGTGCTTGCCCTGACTATATAGCATGGAAGAAATTGGTGAGATTTGGGGAAATCTCAATAGTAACAAATTTCTTCATGTTAATCATGCAAGATCATAACTAAGCATGCAAAACAAGCCATAGAGAATAACACCTTGCAACCAATGTACAATCAATGATGACCATACATCATATAGATATCTTAGCCAATCGCTAAACAATGCGCATTCTGTGACACCCTTATTTCCATCACTATTCAAATGAGTTATATACATAATGAATTTGAATCACTAAGCCAAGTTTGGTCTTGGGAAGAAAACACTTTTGTAAATAGTTGAAAACTTAGCCTAAACACAAGGTTTGAACCTGTAAGGGTGTGTTTGGTTTGAGAGGAGGGTAGGGGAGGGAGAGGAGGAGAGGAGGGGTAAATTACCTTTTTAGGTTAAAGGTATTTAAATTTTACGCTAGAACCCAAAATTTAAAAGGAATTAGAGGGTAAATTTTGGGTGGGAATCCAAAATTTAAAAACATGAGAAGATAAATTTTGGGTTTCTTTTATCTAAAATTGTAATTTTCCTACCCTACCCTACCCTACCCTCCCCTCAAACCAAACACGCCCTAAATGAATGAGCTTTTTCTGAAAAATTAAAACTTTTTAAAACAATTATTTAGTGGTTCAAACTCTTTATTATAACTTATCAATCCTTTAACCATAATTTGATATTATCAAAATATTACTCTGCTCTTACCTAAGTCTACTGTTTGTTAAATTAAGGTTCGAATCATCCAAATGCCCTTTACTGTTTTGTTATTTAGGCATAGTATTCTACGGCTGCCCCTATTATGCATGCTCATACTACTACTATGTGTATTACTTTTACTACTACTACTACGTACCATATGTACTATTTTTACTATGTACATCTCTATGTTTGTATGTAGATACATATATAAAAAATTTGTAGCCACATGAGGCTACCAAAGGTCCTAAGTCTAACAAAATAATTATACAGATAACCAACAAAGTACTAATCCTGCTTATCCACCTTCTTAGTTATATACAATTATTACTTCCTTACCCTTCAAACTGCTTACTTTAGTTGTATGTCATTTAATGAAAAGGGTGAGATTCGCGAGAATCTCAGCAGTAACAACAGACTATAATAACATATGCAAGTTTACAAAGCATGCAAAACAAACCATCAAATAATAAGCATTCGGCAATCAAGATGCAGCACAATCAGCAATCATGGGACATACTGGTCCAATACAACTCAGCTGGTATATCAGGTCTTACAGCTTAGGGATACACCCCATACTAAAAGGCATATCAGGACTTACAGCCTCGGAACACACAATCCATTACAACACATATTGCATAGCAGGTCTTACAGCCCAGGGACACACCTGATGCAATAATGCACATCGAGACTTACAGCCTCACACTAAATGCATATTAGGTCTTACATCCCAAGGATTCACCCTAGCAACAATGCACATCAGGACTTATGACCTTAGGACACTATCCAATAATCAAACCATATATTCATGGAACGAATATAATCTATGGTATAAATAAACATGCAGAACAATTACATAAGATATGAAAGCAAGAGTTACTACCTGTCGACCTTTCTGACAATTTACCTTCCCCAATTGGCTTTCTCTTTGAGCTCGGGCAAATATCAAATGCTATAATTTTAAATTCATGTAGAGATGGTCATTATTTATTCCAATCTCATTAACATAATTAAAATTATGTTATTCTTTACCCCCTCATAACTCTTGTCCTTTTATTTGTATTAGTTGGTTATCTTTGATAATCTTTTGTACTTAGGTATTTGTGTATCTAATTAAGACATGTTGAATGCCTATTTCCCCTACAATTAACCTTTTAATTCAATTAAATTAGCCCTTAAACTTGTCCCCAACATTCACAAACCATCACTAATTACATTTCCTAAAATTGTGATAAATTTTCAGACTTAACTAATTCTGCCTCCAATTTTTAGGAAACTTTGAAAAATCATCTCTTAAGCTAGAAAACACCAAATGAAGTGGTTCAAGTTTCTATGTAGAGCTCTTTCAATCCTCTGCAAAGAAAAAATAATGTTCAGTATTAAATCAGGGACCTAATCTCCAAATTCCCACATGCATCCTGATTGTCCACTTGATGAGTCAGAATTTCTGATTGCCTATCCAAATTTTGAAAATTCATGACTTACAATATACACATCCAATTTCTATGTTCTAGCACTTGATTTAAAGCTCTATCAATCTACTTTAAAGGAAAAATAATCACACGGACAAATTACAAAAGTAACCTCATGTAATTTGCATATTAACTCATTGTCTAAAATCTAGAAAACATATTCTTTTCAGTTTTCAGTCCAAACTTTCAAAAATCATAACTTTTGTTCTAGATATCCAATTAGAGCATTCTATGACTCATTTTAAATCTTAGGATGTGTACTATTTCCTTGCCAAAGTTCAATAGACAGAAGACACCATTAGCCCTATCAAAACCATGCCCGATTCTGACTGTCTCAGAGACACTACAAATTCGAGTCCTATCGCCAAAACCTTAAAAACACCTCCTTTCTCTTCCTAAAATAAACTCTTCTTCATTCTATCTTTTAGCCACTTGTTCAACTGACTAATCCTCAAAGAAATCGAACCAAACCCACTCAAAAACCAATTGTATGGGATCTGCAAGGAATCTCCTCATTCTCATATGCCCCTACCTGCCTACCTCTTCTAATTGAACCATTTTTGTACTATTCAAAAGAATAACTCATAACAACATCAATCATATATCCTTTCGGCATATTCATTTTTAGGCATAACATGGCTATGCAACTGATCATAGCATTTAATCTCTCGAGATAATCATAATACAACTTCAAAATAGCTTATTGAGAACCCAAAATATAATCAAGTCTTAAACTTAAGCTTGAACTTAATTCAAGCTGAAATTTAGACATAACTTTCAACATAAACATTCAATTGCCATAATCTAGGGCTTATTTTAAACCTTAAGATGTGTTCTAAATTCTTACCAAATTTTAGGGATAGATATGATCATTTGCTTTACTTCCAATTGACCTAAAGTTTGGTGCTCATGGATGGCATTTTTTTCCCACCTTTAACACATGCTAACCTAGAATGGAGGAGAGGAAAGATTTATAAACTAAAATACTATCCTTCTGAACCCTATCAAATATCTTCTAAACACTTTACACATATATAGAGTGAAGCTTGGATAATGAATGAAGGGTTACATTTGCTTGGGGAAAAACCTAATTTGCACAATGCTATGGCTAAGCTTTGAAACCAAGAACGTCATACTTGTTTTAACCAATATAGAACCTTCTAAGTTTACATCCTTTAGCAAAAAGGGACTTATTTTAAATGGCCACGTACAACCAATTCATCTAAACTTTTTTGTGTACTTGTACAAGTTCTACCAATCTCTTAGTTGGCCTAGCCAAAGGTCAAATCCTATAATAAAAATACACAAATAGATGAGTCATTATTTGTCCCAATTCTGTTGACATAATCATTTTTTTACCCAAAAAAAAAAATGTTTCACAATATACTAACAAAGGTAGAAAAGAGACTACCATAGTAATAAAAGAATTCTAGCCTAATACGGTAAATGACAAAGTGGGATATGGCACATTTAAAACATACAAGTCCAACCTCAAGCCCCACAAAACAACATTCAATCAATAACCTTTGGAAACATAAAATTGCATCCATTTAGTGAGTATTTCTCAAAACATAATCAAAAAGTCATAATTCATCGTGTCTCAAGTCTGGTTTAGTGAAACCATCAAAACCCTAGTGCACTTGGCTCACAAAACACCAACTTTAACGTAAATTGGCTTGGCTTAGACCCCATCAAAAGCATCAAAGAACAGTGAATTAAAAGTTTTAATCTTCTCAAACATTGGGTTCTTTTTAACCCAAAAGCCCTAGGACATAGTTTGTTTTAGGTTGTTTTTTCCCCCTTTCTAGTATCTCTAGGTGAATGCAAAATAAGCTACTTTGTATTCACTTGAAGAGGCCAGGATTCTGGGACTTGGAGACAGGCTGAACCCAAAGATCCAAAATTAAACCCAATACTAACAGATAGTTTGGAAATCCCAAAATCCAAATCCTCATTCTTTTTAGTGGCTTTCCGTCTCCTCCCATCTCCTCTCACCAAGGCAACCAAATAGAAGTATAATAACAAAGTACAAACTAACATGAGCTTTTAGATCGAGATTCCAATTCCAAATTATAGTAATACTGATCAACCATTGAATTAGCCAAGTCAAAGGAGAGAAACCAAATGGGATTTATATGGATCTATCTGAAACGTGCCGTTACTAATTAAGGAGTTCTTAATTTTATTTTTATATCTTCTTTTATTGCAGGCTCAGCTATTTAGTGAGCAACTTGAGCAATCAAAAAATGAGGTACCTCTCAGCTAGTTCTCATACAAATTACATATTACAACTGTGTCATATAATAATTATTTATGCATGCATACTCTGTTTTCCTCTACTCAGGAGGAAAAATTACTCCAAGCGAAAGCAGGATTCATCCACATGGTGAGTTGTTTCTATTTTATCCTACTAGCTCAATTCTGTACGTCTGGTTGATATGCATGCATGCTTGATCATATCGCTTTTTAACTGAAGTTAACAAATGAAAATGAAAGACTAACACTTGTTTCCATCAAATTAGCACATAAATTTGTTTCCCTCAAAAAACAATGCAATTTAAAATTATTGTGGAGTTTTTTGGTGGGAAATTGAAAAAAAAAAAAAAAAAGAGAGTCGTCATCTTGTTTGAATCGAAATTCATTTTCCAATTGGAGACTTTAAACTTCAAAGCATTGCAATGTAGTCAGCATGAACTAATGGAAATTAGCCTTTAGCAAGAGAGAGTGTTATCCTTTTTCATCATTTCATGTCAATCCTGATTCAGTTGTTCCAGAGAACACTTTCTGGAACAAAAAAGATCATCCAAGAAGAAAATTTCCCCCAAATAAAGCTTGAAAACTTTACTGATCTGATAGTAAACCACTTAGAGACCAAGCATGCTCTTAGCCACGTAATCCAGCCTAGTTTACTTTTCTCACCTAGCTAGCTTACTTGATTTATAACTAGCACCATGTCTTGTTTTCTGTCAAAAAAAAAAAAAATTCTTTGGTTTATGTATGTTAGCCACCCATCTGTGTGATTTCTTACATGATTACTTGAATATTTATTTGGCCTTCTATTTGCTGACTTTCTCACTGATATATTTTCAAAGTACGCTCTAGCTTCTATCTTCATTTTATTTTCTACAGGTTGTACAGTCTTAAAAAACATTTTCACACAGTCTGTGACATGTTTGAATTGTTTTAATTTGCTTCACTTTCAACCACTGTCTGGTACTTTCATAACCAGTAATCCAACCTCCATAGCCAAAACTAGATCCTAACAGGTCTCTTGGGTCTTCGTCTCATCATCATGATTGAAAGTAAACTATTACAAAACCAGTTTGCAGTTAACCCATTCCATGCCCCTTCTTACATTTTCTATATATTCTTTGGTCCTTAATATAATATATTTGCACCACAAGATCTTATATTATGAACCAGAGGTAGTATTTCTCTAAGACATTACCAGGGCTTTTTTCACTTCTTCTGACCTGGTATTTGTAAGATGACTTTCATTTCTTTTGTTTTATTGTTAAGGTTCAGACTCATGATAACTACAAAAGTAAATCATACCAAGTAGTTTGTATTGTCCCTATTATAATGGGACAGTCATTCCAATTTACAAAAACGTACCCTAATCACTCTGTCCAGAATTTGTATGTTGTAAAATTTTCTTGTGCTACAATCGTTTGGTACAGTTTGGAGAAAAGACATGGGAGCAATGGGCTAAACACAAAGAAGTATTGTCACAACAGAGTTCAAGTAAGAGTAGTTTATCAAGCTCACATGTGGAAACTGAATTACAGATTGGATTGCCAAAGAGCCGAGTTGGTCACTAATTAAAATGTTGGTGGACCAAAATAAGTTTCTTGGAAATTATGCTTCCAAATTCTGCTACGTAAAATATAAACCCTGTTGATCTAATCAATGTAACTAAGCTTATATTTTTCTCCTATTCAACTAGGGCCTGAATGACAAGACATGAAATGGAATCTTTAATCTTGAAGATGTATGTATATATATGTTATGATCCAATAAAAAATTATTGTGCCTTTGTTTATTTTAACCTTTCTGTTCAAATGCTGGTACTTTTTTATTTTTTTTGATACATAAATTTTAGGAAAGAGATTAGGCTCACTCATGATCCAAGGGCAGGGCTCCAAGTTGGGATGCCTCCCCCAAGACCTCGACTGTACCATAACTAAGTGGACTTCCCCGGAATTGAACCTTCTCCTATTGGTGAGAGTGTCTAACTCCTTTGCCAGCTGAACCCAAAGACAAGGGGTTCAAATACTGGTACTTGAGGAAACAACACGTGTTACAAGAACTTTCTTGGCAGACTTATGGCTCACTATTGCAGATGCAACACTAGTCACTTATCAGTTTCTGACTCCTATAATAGCTCTCAAGTAAGTTTCATACATACAGCATCCACATAAATACTTAAGAAATAAACACCTTTAAAGGATCCTACATTCTTGTAGTGTTAAAAGCTTTGGATGAGCAAAAGAAGATATTACAAAATAAACCAAAATATTTCTAACCAAAAGGTAAACTACTTAATCATGTCATTCTAGCAAATTCGTTCTTTTTCAAATAGTTGTGATCGATATTTTCTCCTTATTCTTGTCAAAGTCACTTTAATTTCATTCTTATTAAATCTAAATATGATGTCGTTTCTTTCAAACCAAACATGATAAATAGTTGCAGCAGCAACAGACCAGAGAATATTTTTCGTTTTACTACACGTATGTTAAAACAGAAATACTATTATTTGATGAAACGTTTATGATAACATCAAAACTTGGTTACATTCTTAAGTTCTTCTATGATTTGGCTACATAATTTAAAGAATTCAATGTGAAGCCATTTTTCTTATAAATTAAACTCAAAAATTAATAAAATTGTTTTCAAAGTGTTTAGAACCTCCTCAAGCAAAAAAAAAAAAAAAAGATTATTCTCCAATTTGAGATTATGGGGATTTTCAAAGAAATTTTAATCCAAAAATATTTTTAAATCAAAATAAGGAAATTCTCTTCACAAAATAAAAACTACAAACCAATAAAAAACATTTTCATAAATACATTAAATAAAATTTTTCTAAAAAACACTAACAAAGTGACACGCCTTTTTACCCCCTAACTATATGAACTTTGATCCTTTCAAAGGGCATGTAGGCTTTAGGCTCTCCTCCTATATTAAGTAATTAAAGCTTTGTAAATAATTCATTTTTCCTTTTATTTTTATTCTTTATAAATAAAAAAATTTCCCCTTTTGTTTATATTTTTATTTCTTTTTGGGCAATTAGAATATTTTTCGAAGGCCATATTATTTTTTTAATAGTCAACATGGGGTAACCATCACACGAATAAGTGCTATAGGGTGCTTAACACTTTCCCCACATATAATCAACTCCAAAATCTTACTCGGTTTTCTTAGATAATGATTTCTTTTGTTAAAAGGTTTATAAAATTATCCTACTAAAATTTTAGTCGCAACTCTATATGTTTTCTTCCCTATATTGGGAGACTAAATTTTGAGTGCTACAGCTTGTCGACTCAGTTGGGGACGTTTGGAGAGTGAAGCCCAATATGGACTTACTAATATTTTAAATACCCTTTTGGTATTTGATTTGACACAAAAACCTTAGCTGCCTTGGGATCAAATCACAATTTTATTATAAATTAAAATGTAATATAGTGCAAACAACTCTTAATCGTTCTCTTATCAATGAGCGTTTTAATTTGAATTCCATACGTTAAAGTAAGTGCTAAAAACATGATTAGAAAATGGGTTTTGAAATTGGTTTTCTCTAAATTAAAATTTATGAAAATAAAGTTATTTCTAATCTTTTTGGTATTTTTGGAAAATAATGAAGAAATGTTTGAATTGAAAGGGGATTATATATTGAAATGAGTCTTGGGAGCAAAGTTGGTGGCTTTTCTAACTTCTAAGAAAATAATTTGGGAGTTAATTTTTTATCAAATCATATTAAAAACCTCAAGCAATCGTATTGAGTACAATTTATCTAATTAATGACTAATTCTACAATCGCATTCAAAATTATCTCTTAGATAAATTGTTAAAACCACTTGATGTGTGTTTGAAAATTATTTTAAAACACTTGATTCCTCTTAAATGAGAGCATAATTGCAACACTCAATACAAATTAACCCAACTACACATCATAGTAATTACATACAATGCATAATCTCATTAAAACATAAGAAAATATGTTCAATATAAAATCCAAGTACATCAACAATAAATTCAACACAAGAGCAATACATTATAGACAAATACCCACTCATCTAATATAAAATCCAAATACATGATAAAAGCTAATAAAAAACTAATAAACTCATCCATTGTAGCACTTTGAACCACATTCTTCGTCATCAAAACTCAAGAGATTTAGCTATTCTTTGAACACGAGTTGAAAGAGCTTAGGAATCTGAAATCACAGAGCTCGTCGGAATCAGGAAAAAACTCCGCCGGAAACTAGAAAAATCACCGGAATATGTAAAACTTCGCTGGAAAGGAGGAAGAAAGGTGAAGTCCCACGGTTTTAATCTCCTTCTCCGTTGGTTTAAGCTCTCTTACCGGTGCCCTCTGAAGCTCAAGCTCTCCTGTCCAGAAAATCAGCTCCAAATCTCGTCTCCAGTGCTTCCAAGGTCAACCTTCTGCCTGTGTTTCTCGTATCTGTGTGTTGTCGAGCCTCACTGAGGAAGAAGAAGGTGGTGGTAAAGAAGATGGTGACCGAGAGAAGTGATCGCGGCTCAAAGCTCCCCTGTTATACAGTCTCGGTCTCCTTATTCGATTCTGAGTTTCTCTAGTTGAGAATCTCAGCTCGGTGCTGACAGCTCATGGTGGAGCACGACGGAGTTGGGTGAGGCGGTGAAAGTACGGTGTGCAATCATCCCTTTTCCCTCTCCTCTCAACTTCGATCCCTAGCTCTCTTCTGTGTTTTTTTTTCCGCAGCGCACTCCTGAACTCTCAAACTTTGAAAATGTCGAAGAAGAAGGCCAGATTAGGGCTGGTCAAAACAATCTGCGAACTTTAGAAGTTCGTGGAGGGTCTAAATGCAAATGTTTAAAATGTTGTTGGGGCAAAATTGTAATTTCCAAAATATCCAGGAGCTTTTTGTAATTTTCCCCAGATCTCAAAATATTAATTCCAACCCCAATTGACATTTTTAGAAATTCTCCAATTTTCTTTCAAAACACCTACACTGCAAGATTAAGTACAAGGTAGCATCAAAAGCCTAGGCAATCATTTGCTTAAATAATTAATAAATTATGATCATTTTGCTCTTAATTACATAATTCAATACAAATGTCTCTAACTTAAATTAATGTTTAATTATGTAATAATGTCCTAGTAAATGCATTAAAAATTTCAATTTAATTATGAAAAAGCTTATAAAAATATAGTTCAATTATTTCCCCTACACTTAGACCCTTGTACTCCTGAACAAAGGTAAATTGAGTACAATTTTCTAAATTCAAATCATCAATGCATTTAAAGATGACCAATTTCATATTTAGAAAGGAATTGATCAATTAATCAAATTCCTCAAGCCAACACTTGTCATAGTCAAGCGATACAAGGAAATTAACTAACTACACAATCTAGCATATTAGAATGAAGCACAAGAGAAATCTTAAGGGTATTAGTGTTTAACTCATCTTATCTCATTGGGATAATTTCATTCTAACTCACTCAATTAACACCTTACCATATGATTGTAATAACTCTAACATCTCTACTATTAATAGCAACAAATTAATGAATAAAGAGGACTTAATAGGCTTGTAATGTTGGATGAAAGCTAGATGAAATAAATTAATTAGAAAAAGGAATAGTTGATATGCAAATCAAAGTTAATAAATAAGTACCAACTAAATAATTTCACAAACTTTTACCGATTCTTTTCCAAATTCATGAACAATTGCATTCTTTATATTTCTTATATGTTTTTCTTTTTATCTACAAAATACTTTTCAATTTTGTTGGTTTTCTTTTTCAATACTTTTCTTTCTCTCTCTCTCTTTTTTCTACTTTATTTTTCAAACTACACACATTTTTTTTCCTTTTTGACTTACTTTCTTTCTCTTTTCTATATACATGGCATTTCAATATATATATATATATATATTGTTTAACTTTCTATGGCAAATCACTTTTGATTTTAAAATGCTATGAACACTATAAGTAAATGATATGCATACAACATAGAAATGGCTCAAAGAGGTAAGCAAAGGTAAATGAATATAAGTTTATGTTTAGGTTAAAAGGATTTAAAATTGAATGTCTATTTTATTTCCATCACATTAATGCAAATGTCGTCCCGAAAAAAAGTCGAAACAAGTTCTAGAAGGTGAAAAACTAAGTGAACATGCACATATGAACATAATATAAGGCTCAATTAACCTTCTAATAAGATTTTTTTCCCTCTTATGCTCACTCTAACACAATCAATTATATAGCAAACTAACCACAAAGCAGCTACTTAACTATTTCAAGTGCTAACTGTAACACCCCAATTATCGATTAAGGGCTAATGATAATTATTGAGGATAATTATCGAATTAAAGTGGGATTATTATGTGTTTTCGTGGCAATATTAGTTAATATGCCATGATTAGTGGAAAATGAAGAACGGAATTATTGAGCAATTAGTTAGTGATTAATAGAAAAATTAATTACTAGCTAAGAGAAAAATGAGACGTGTGATTAAATGGTTAATGGAGGGATTAAGGTAGTTAATTGGTGACTTATTTTGGGTGAACCAATAGGCTTGTGATATATGGCAAAAGTGGCTATGATGAGTGTAGAGGAGAAAAGTCAAATGGGGGAGTATTTTATTTAATTTCTCTCTCTTCCTCTCCTCTCTTTTTGCTGGACAAAGCATGGAGGAGTATCATTATTACTTCTTTTCCTCCATCCCTCTCTTCTCTTTCTTTCTTCCTCCATTTTCGGTGCTATTGGAGCTTAGGAGAGAGAAAGGAAAAGTTGGATTTTGAGGTAATAAGCAAATGGCCTCAAATGCCAAAATGCTCTTTATTAATATTGTTCCTTGATTTAAGAGCTTCAATTTGATGGTTGTAGCTTCTCCATTGGTGGTGATTTGAGGAATCACGAAAATCTAAAGTTTGGGGAATCAAAAAGTGTCTTTGAGAAAATTGAAGAGGTAAGTGAGACCGATCTTTCTATCTAAGTTTCATGCCACTAAATGAAGTTTAGAATTTTTGGTATTTTTGGCCTTAAATTCGAAAATAAGTGTCATTGACTATTTTGTATGTTATTGGCATGAAAATGGTATTTTGTGATAAGTTTGGGATAGATAGATTGAGTTGGAAATTGAATGATTGAGTTTAGTGATTTTGGAAAATTGGTGATTTGTGTTGTTCAAAACCAAAGCATGATAATGGAATTGGATTTCGGTAATTCTGATGATTCCATTGAATTCCTTGGGTGTTTTTGTGTGGGAGTAGCTTTGGTAGAAGTTTTGTGTCCATTGAAATCAATTGGGCAAGTGTTAGGAAATGTAGTTAGTTTTGCTGCGTTTCTAGTTTTTGATAGAATCACTCGAGTGATCTGGGGTTCACTCGAGTGCAGGATGAATAACACTCGAGTGGTGATGAGTCCCACTCGAGTGCGGTAGTGCAAACTTTGTTTTTTGCTCTTGGTGTTCTTGTTGCACTTCCATAGTAAAAGGCAAGTGTTGTCTCACTTGCGAGTGTGGTGGGACATCACTCGAGTGAGCTTCCTATCACTCGAGTGTAGGTGTATTTGACACCAAGGACTTGCCTCTCGGGTTGTCACTCACGATTCTAGTGCAAGAGTGTGCCTTCTCACTCACGGGTATAGGGTATTTACTCGAGTGCAATGGGCTGTGCTTGAGTCCTCTTGATTCTTGAAAACTCTAGTGCTCTCGGGTAAGCACTTCCTGTAATACACTTTTGGGGACTCGGGTGAACATCTGGCTTTCACTCGAGTGAGTTGTGTTGTACTCGAGTGCAGTGAGCCATTCTGGCTACTGCCATTTCCTTTGTGCTATCGGGTGTATACTTGCTATCCTTCACTCTCTAGTACCCGAGTGCAGGCTGTACTTTCACCTGAGTGAGGCCTTCTTCACTCGAGTGTTCGTACAATCTCACTCGAGTGTCGCGGTGAAAAATGGTAGTTTGGAGCTTCCAAAAGGGGATCTTTGGGGATAGTCTTCCAACCCCTTAGAGCTATTAATAGAGGTGTTCATGGGTATTTAAAGAGTAATAATGTTAACCAAATTAAGTATTAAGAAGTCATTGAGAATTGGAATAGAGATTTTATACTTCATCACTCATTATGAATTATAAGATACGACGTGTGCCCTCATTGGGAGAAAACAGTTCCAGAGCGTGCACGGAAGGAACGAGCAGGTAGTGATTTCTCTCTTATATTTTGTATGATATCTGGTATGCATGATTTATCATAGTGTTTGTGAAATGTGAATTTAAGCTTAGTGAATTGTGAAGGAAAATGTGCCATAGTCCATTACAGCGTGAGCACTTCAGCGGGAGCCGTCGCAGGGGGTTGATGCTTATCACACCTACCCGTCGTTGAACTGCTGTTGTAATCGACATGGATCTATTGTGAACTGTAATCTGGCCAGTACGGCTGTGTATTGTGAACTGTTATATAAAACCCAGCTGTAGTGAAATATATATATTGTTGTGAACTGTGATGTGTGCGATACAGTGTGAGCAATTCAGCGTGAGCAAACATAAGGGTGGCATTCGTCACACCTGCCTTTGGCCCTGTAACTGCCGTTGTAATGAGATGGGTGTGTTATGATTGCTTTCATGCTTTATTGTTGTGCACATTATGAGTGATTTGACACTACGAGGATTCTTTAGAATCTCACTCTCGCAAAAACTAAATTTTTAGATAGGGCTGAAGGATCAAAAGGAAAGCGGGTGACGAAGAGCGGTTGCGCTCCGGATCGGGAGTTTTATTTTTATTAATGGTTATCATGTATAAAATCATTTGGATATTTTAGGCCAAATAGCTGTGTATATTTGATGGATAGCATAGTTTTGTGTAATCCCCTAGAAAAGGGGAAGAGATTATAGGCATTGTTGTTTTGTAAGACCCTTTACTGATTAATGGAACCCGAGTGTGTTGAGAATTTATGCTGTACTCTGATATGTATGAATGAAATCAACTTGTATAGGCCATTTTGTATTTGTAATGTGAATAGCCCTGTACAGACCTGTACAGACCTTGTGATCAGGTTTTGAAAAGTTTTTATAGACTCTGATTTTGGGAAGTTTGATTTTGTTTAAGTCCTAAATCAGCTAAGGTCTCTAATTTCTACCTTAATTATGTGATTATAAACTTAATCCCGCCTATGTCGTGAAGGGGGTTACACTAACCTTACAAACACAATTAATCAAAACATTATTGCAATCAATTATAATAATGCTAAACTCTTAAATACACTAATGATGTAGAAAATTTTTCCTTTTCTTTTCAAAACTTTGAGTTAACAAAATGCAAGTGTAGGTTCATTTTTCTCCCCATTCACTTGAAAACAAAACATGGTTTTAAAAAGTTGACAAAACACTAGATCTCATAAAAGCTCAAAGAATTTCCCACAAATCACACTTCCAAAGTGGTAAATGCGACCCTTTACCACTAAGGGCATGCATCAAAACAAGTCCTTCTTGAAAAATTTTGGGGGAAAAAATCTAGTTTAAGGCATTTTCTAGTTTTAAAAACAACCAATTAATAGAATTAAAAAATGTATTCCCCCTCACCCACACTTAATCAACACATTATCCTCAATATTTGTAAAGCAACTCTATTATTCTAACTTGTTCCTTAGGGAAGTGGAAAGTTGTGAAATCTAATTGCAATTGGAGTACAACACATCAACATCACATAAAGAGAGAAGGAAGAAGAAACAAGTCATAATAACATAGAAAATCAACGTGAAAAGCCACAATGGTAATTAAGGAGGGTAGTGGCAAAAAATGCAAAACATACATAGGGGGTTCTTATTCTACTTACTAAACTATACTACGTCAACTTTTTCTTACTGGGATGTTCTTCCCCCACACGTATCTCAAACAATCAATCAAGCATATATAACCACCAATCAAGGAAAGTGAAAGGAGAAGAAGCAATCAGGCCTTAAGGAGCTAAGTTTTGATGACTCATCTTGATAGAGCTTGAAGAGATGCCCATTAACTTTGAATTCCACTCTGGTGGCTTCATCCACAAGCTCAAACATTCCAAATGAGTATACCTTAGTGATAATGAAAGGCCCATACCAATTGGATTTAAGCTTTACGTGTCCAAATTTGAATTAGGCTTGAAATATCAAAACACGATCACCCGCTTTGAATTTCTTTCACACTATCTTTTGATCATGAAGCTTTTTGGTCTTGTCTTTGTAGATATAAGAGCTCTCATAGGCATCCAATTACATTTCCTCAAGTTCTTGTAATTTCAATTTCCTCTCCAAGCCCAATTTTTCCAAATCCATATTGCAAGTTTCCAAAGCCCAATAGGTCTTATGCTCCATTTCAACCAGAATATGACACGCTTTTCCATAGATAAGAAGGTAAGGAGACATCCCTATCAATGTCTTGAAGGTGGTTCTGTATGCCCATACTGCTTCCTCAACCCTCAAGCTCTAATCCTTTCTTAAAGGCTTGACTATCTTTTCTAAAATATGTTTGATTACTTAGTTGGAGACTTCTGCTTGCCCATTCATTTGTGGATGATAAGGAGTGAACATTTTGTGGGTTACCCCAAACTTAGCAAGTAGGTCATCGATAACCTATTGCAAAAATGGGCACCTCTGTCACTCACTATAGCCTTCAATACTCAAAATCTACAAAAGATGTTTGACTTGTGAAACTTGAAAACCGTTTGGGCATCATCTTTCCCAGTGGGAATGGTTTCTACCCATCTAAAGAGTTAATCTACGGCTAACAAGGTATAGGTAAAGCCAGATAATGGTAGAAAAGGACCTATGAAGTCTATACCCTAAACACCAAATACCTCACAAAAGAGCATGGGTTGTTATGACATCTTATGCCGTTTACCTAACCCCCAAACCGTTGGTATTTATCACATTCCTTATAATACAATTATGCATCCTTAAATAGGGTAGGCCAGTAAAACAAACATCTAACAATTTCTTAGAGGTCTTGTTATTACTAAAGTGTCTACTACTAACCATTGAATGGTAAGCAGAGAGTATGTCCTTAGACTCGGTCTTTGGGATACACCTCCGATCATTGTATAGTCTCCAAAATTAGGGCTCATCACAAATGTCGTGTTTAGCTTCTCGTTTAAGTTTATGAGCCTGAAAGGAAGGCATATGCTTAGGAATGAGACCAGTCACAATATAATTAACTATATTAGCAAACTAAGGAACATAGATAGAGATAGTCATAAGGGATGCATCAGGAAAGTCATCACAAAAAGGTCAGAGTCAAGTACTCCCCTTGTACCATCCAGTAGTCTAGTCAAGTAATTTGCTACAAGGTTCGCAGTTCCAGGCCTATCCTTTGCTAATATTGAACTCTTGTTGTAGTAACATCCATATAATGAGCCTTGGTTTGATTGAAGCTTAGTAAAGAGAAACTTCACAGCTGTATGATCTATATACACAACCATTTTAGAATTGAGTAGATATTGTCTAAACTTATCTAATGGAAATATCACATCAAACAATTTTTTTTTCAATGGTAGTGTAATTCTTTTTTGCACTATCCAAGGTTTTAGATGCATAAGTGATCACATAGGACAACTTGATATGCTTTTGACATAGTATGACCCCCACAACAAAATTAGAGGCATCAGATGCTAGTTCGAAAGGTAAGGTCCAATCTGGTGCACTCAGAATAAGAGGAGAAATCAAGTGTGCTTTTAACTCATTAAATACTTGTTTACAAATTACTAAAGACAAAATCAACATCCTTTTGCAATAGTTTAGATAATGGTAGAGTTATCTTACTGAAATCTTTTATAAATTTTCAGTAAAAATTCACATGCCCTAAGAAAGTATGAAGTTCTTTAACATTAGTAGGGTGGGTCAAGAAGGAAATCACCTCAATATTAGCTCTATCAACTTCAATGACCTTGTTAGATATCAAATGACCAAGTAATTTAACACTATATTCTTCTCGATACACTTGCAAGAACATTGTCTAAACTAGCTAAATAGAGACATCATATAACGTTGGAAAGTACTAGGTGCATTGCACAATCTAAACAACATTCTCCTATAAGCATAGGTACCGAATATGTTAGTGCAAGTGTTTCACCTAAGAGGGAGTGAATTGGGTGATAAGAAAAAAATTAATTGAAATTAACAATTAATAGAATTTAAACCAAAGTTAAGAGTTAGGAAGATATCACCAAAGTATACATGGGAGATTATACTAGTTCGGTCACAACCTCTTTGACTTATGTCCAGTCCTCAGAGCACCTATAAGATTTTCACTATAGCTTCCAAGATTTAGTGGGTTCTTGGCACCTCGATATATTGCAAGTTCCTTCACTAGATACTCGCTCTCCCTTACACAATGTAAACTAATTGTCAACTCAAGGTTCCACAACCTTAAGTTATCTTAATAAAGTGTATTGAGTTTTTGGTATAGCTCTCTCAAAGAGTGAATATATGATCACTGAAGTACATAGTACAAAGAGAATAATAATGAATGAAATAGAGCACTTAAAAAAAACATTGAGTGTTTCATAGTTCAGTTGTTGCTAAGCTTTGAATGCTTCTGTATTTATAGTTGGAATGTAATACATGACCGTTGTGAACATTCCATTTGTCTATTAGAATGCCATTGCTTCCTCTGAACATTCTTTGTGTGTTAGGAAAATAGCCATTGGAGTAAATAGAATGTCTCGGTTGAAATTCTTCTCACATTTAATGCTTCTGTCATTGTTACTTTTTCTTCTCTTCACATAATTCCTTCATTATTTACCTGGAAAATACTTTAGATCCTAATGTAGTGAAATATTGGAATGAAGTAAAGTAAAAGTATTAAATTATATAATCAATCAATGATTTTGAAACTAATAAGATGATTCTCTGTTTTTCTGGAATCCATCACTCGAGTGATCTTCTCTTAGAATATTCACAACATCACATATCACTAGATAGATCACTCGAGTGTTGTGCTAATGATCCACACATGACATCACTCGAGTGATTCAAAATAAATCACTTGATGTGTCACTCAAGTTCTCTGCTAATAATCTTAAAATGGGATCACTCGAGTGGTTTTACACTTAGAAAAGTTTTCATAATAAGATCACTTTCAGAATCACTGTTATGTTGTGTTAGTGATTTTCTTTGACATATCACTTGAGTGGTCACTCGAATGATTCACTGTCATCACTTGAGTGGTCACTCGAGTGATATATTTTAAAACCTTTCAGAGTAGCATCATTGGAACTTATCACTTAAATGGCATACTAGTGATAAGTTTTAAGCTATCACTCGAGTGGTCATTTTCTTTTAAAAAGATATTTCCATTGTTTTGAATACAGTTTTTTAATTATGGTGATAAATTTTCTAAAAATAGTTTTTCTTTGGTAAGAATACTTATAAGAAACTTCACCATATTGGTCTAAAATAGATTTTATGCTTTAATTACTCTAAGTAATAAAACCATATCATGAATTATCTCTTGCTTGTTCAATACCTTTTGTTTATTAGTAAAACCTTTTGTAATATATTTCTAAACTTTGTTATTATCACATGGGATCTAATAGAATAGACAAGTAAAAGTAGTCTTTTCTAATCTTCAGGAGCTAGTGGGATTTGAAAATTCCTGAATAACTGTCTAGGAAACAATAGTGGCTCTTACCCGCTAACCTTTCAAACATCTGATCAATGAAGAGTAAGGGAAAGTGATAATTTCTAGAAGCTTCATTCAATTCCTATAGTTTATGCACACTCACCAAGCATTTTACACCATAGTAGGTATCAACTCATTATTTTCATTTTTTACCACAGTGATCCCACTCTTCTTAGGCACTACTTGAACTGAAATAACCCACTCACTATCAAACATTGAGTAGATGATACCCGTACTCAATAGTTTGGTCACTTCTTTCTTGACCACATCTAGAATCAGGGGATTGAGTTGCCTTTGGGGCTACCTAAGGGGTTTGGATTCCTCATGTAAGAGGATATGATAGATACAAATTGATGGACTAATCCTAGGAATATCAGCTAAAGTCCAACCTAGAGCCCTTCTATTTATTCTCAAATCATCAAGCAATCTCTCCTCCTCACTCATAGACAAAGAATTTGAAATAATAACATACAATTTTTCATCAGCAACAAGGAAAGCATATTTCAAATTAGAGGGGAAAGGCTTAAGCTTTAAATCAGGAGATTGAACAATACAAGGAATTAGCTTAGGAATATCAAGGGTAGTATAGATACTCCCCTTTATAGACTTAGGCGGTACATGACTTGTATTAAGCTCCATGGATTCTACCACGTGTATATTGATTTTCCCAAGTGTTGAACCAACATCTGGTTATTTTACAGCAACAATAAGCTTGGGGAAAGTATCCTTTTTCATACTTACTTGACAAGGAGTGATTAGATTATTCAAAAATCTTAAGGTATAATGAGTAATCCTGGTTCTAGGATTAAGAGAGGAGTTAGGAAGCGGCCCTTTAACCACATTGTATTGAGGCCCAAAGTGTATCACATGAAAGGATATCTTGGTTGGTGTAAGGGATATCCCCTTAAACACCAAATTGTCCAAGTCTTGGCATCCAACCTTAAACTTAGCCTCGTCTACTAGTTTGTGACCTAAAACATTGACAAAAATACTTTCCTCATAAGCATAATCACTTAAACATGAATTATTAGAAGAATTAAGCTTTAATGAACTAAGAGAAGAGAAAAATCACTAAGGAAATAACCAACAATCAACCATTGATACGTGAAGGTTGGAAATCTCATTCCAAAGTGAATCAAAACTATCAAAAAAAGAAGTGGAGGAAAATTTATTATCACATGAATCTAATGCAATACAACAATCAAGATCATAATTATCAATGTGCATGTTAAGCTTATATTCATTTACCACATCATTGACTGCTAAATCAATTGAATTCACATGTAATAAAGAGTAGTCCTTACAAGGGCGCTTCATGGGTTCATGCATATTTAAACTTAACTTATGGTTTCCCACTTTTATAGTGATTGATCCATCTCTTATGTCTATCAAGGTATTGGCTATTCTCATAAATGGACTCCCTAAGATAAGGGTGGATTCACTAGACTCATGAGATATGTCTAACACATAGAAGTCTTCGGGGAAAACCAAGTCTTTGACTTTAACAAGCAAATCTTCAATGATGCCTTGAGGGTGCCAATGCTCCTATTAGCTAGTTTGAGAACCATACTAGTTCTCTTAAGCTCCTTGATACCAAAAGACTTAAAAATTAGGCATGACATTAATGGCTGCACCTAAGTCTAACAAGGCTTGGGTTACATTCACACTACTAATAGTACAAGGTATAGTGAATGAGCTAGGATCCTTGCACTTAATAGGGAGTTGGGGTTTGAATAAGGCAAACACATTAGAGCTAACTTGCACTCTCTCATTAGGCTTAAACTTCCTCTTGTTAGTACAAATCTCTTTCAAGAATTTGCAACAACTAGGTACGGATTTAACTAATTGGAAGAAAGGAACATTGGTCTACAACTTGCTAAACAAATCATCATACATTTCTTTCTCAGTTTGTTCCTAATGCATTTTCTTACGATGAAAGTAAGCTATAGGGAAAAGAAGTTGAGAAATTTTTACCTCTTTATCATTAGTATTGGATAAGGTGCCTTGTTCGCTTGTCTTGCCTTGCTCAAAAGTTCTTCTCTCCTTGGAGCCAACCTTTCTCAGAAGTGGTTGTTATTCTACTTGAGGTTACTCAATCATTTTGTCCTTCTTCTTCTCAAAGATAGCCTTCTCTTTAGAGCTCTCAAAATTAGGAATCTTTATAGGGCTCAAGGGTGGACTTTCAACCTCTATTTCCTCATCCACCTCTTTATCAACCTCTTCCGAGAAGTGTACCTTCTTACCACTCCTCAACTTAATAGCATTGAGAGACTTAGGATTGATGATAGTGTTTAAAGGAATATAACCACTTGTCTTAGCATGCACATCACTTAAAGAGTTAGAGAGTTTGGTTAAGTGAGATTGCACAGTGTTATTCTTCAATTCTAACTCTTCCAACTTCTTGCACACATGTACCATTTGAGTACTGTCACTTGCCCTATCACTTTATATCTTTTGTAAAATTGTGGAAATAGAAGAGAGATAACTCTTATTCAAAGCTTTATCTTCTATCATTCTATTATTAATATTAGTAAGTTGAGAAGCCATTCTCTTCAACAATTGATTGGTGTCATCACCTTTAGACTCTTGAAGGGGGACCATTTGCCGAACTTGATAAGATGAACCTTCTTAATTCCTCCAACAAAAATTAGAATTAGGTCTTCTACTTTCAGTGTAGGTGGTAGTATTAGAGTACCACCTTTGTTGTTAGTTAGACCTTCCTTGATACATAGCTTTAACTTCCTCATAGTGATTAGGGCATAAACTTGTAATGTGGATCACTAAGCCATAACTACCAAAACTAGGTACATCAAGAGCTTGTGCACTAGGAGGAGGATATGCTTGTTGGATACATAGGTTATGGAGCTCAGATATGATAAAGGAAAGTTATAAAGTGATTGTATCCATTTTAGATTCAAGTGAGATAATCCTTTAGTTGGAACCTATATCATAGACTCCTCTAATCTCTCTCACATTGTATTATTGAGTGTTTCTAGCTCTTGTTCAAATTTGAGCCTATGCCTCTTCAGTAATGCAATCTTCCAAAGAACCTCCAGTTAAAACATCTAGAATACCCTTCTCATTATGTAGAAGACCATCATGAAAGTATTAAATCAATTATTCATCACTGATTTGACGGTGTAGTCACTTAGCCAAAATATCTTGAAAGTGGCTCAAATATTCATAGAATGACCCTAAATAATCTTGTTTGATAGAGTAAATCTCATTTTTAAGTTTTGCAATCCTTTAATCGAGGAAGTATTTGTTCAAGAAACCTTTCTTCATCAAATTAGCCCATGAATGAAGAGTATTATTAACATGTCTAGGTAGCATCATGTACCACACTTTAGCCTTTCTTACCTTTAATTGCACATCTTCCAGGAAATACTACTACAAAAATGCTTTTAACGTCTGAAAACATAGGGACGTCTATGTGAGTGACCTAGTAAATAATGGCAATAATGTCCATAAATAAAGAGACATCTAAAGTCTGCGCTTTAGACCTCCCTATTTTAAAAAGGGACGTCTAAAGTGTTACATTGACACTTTAGGCGTCCCTTTTTAAAAAAAAGGGATGCCTAAATGTTCTTTTAAAAAAAATGTTTATATTACAGATATGGACTAAACACTATTTGAAACCATAAATTACATATCATAGTCAATAAAACTACAGATCTAGAATATGAACTCCAAATCCAAAATCTACATAATAATAACTCTAAAGCTGAAATCTCACAAACAAAAGATAGTAACAATAAGATAAATCATTCATGAAAAACTCATATGCTTCTATTACTAAAATTCATTTTCTCGTAATAGCGAATAGAGAGGAGAGACAGGGAGAGATGAACCTTATCTTCTCGGTAGGAACATGGGCCAAGACGCATGTTTCAAAATCTCAATTTGCAAGTCACAACAACATGAGTTAGAAGATAAAATAAAAAGGAAACCCAAAAAAAAGATAGAGAAGATAAAATAATAAAAAATGGTGAGAAAACATAACAGATCTAGAGACAAAACAAACAGAGAGTGAAGAGGACGAAGCAAGAGTTAAAAGAGTAGAAAGAAGTAAGAAGTATCGGATTAGTGTGAGAATGTAAAATTGACAGATAAAGCTTAAATTCAAACTCTTTTTGGCATCCCAAATTTAATTTAGGAATGGCAAAAAACATCCCTCATTATGTACGCCAAAGGCATCAGGGAAGCCCTTTGGCATCCCTAATAAATATCTTTGGCGTCCCTGATGGACACCTTGAGGTGTCCCAAAAATAAGGCGTCCCAAATATTTTTGGGACGTCTAAACCCTGCCTAAATATTTAGATTTTCTTTGTTTTAGCGCTAGAAAGGAACTTTAAGAGTCCTAAATTTGACTTGGGATGCCTAAACTAGACTTTAGGCGTCCCAATTTAAATTTAGGACTCCTAAAGTTTTCCATTGTGTTCTCATATTTATAAAAATGTCTCTGCCTTTGTTTTTTACTTCCCTTTTTTTAAAAATGGGATATCCTTTGGGATAATAGTATCTTTATTCTATAGTAGTGCAAGTACCAACTAGCTTCATATTTGAGTAACCCAAATGCAAAGCATTGAGATGATTGTAAGGGTCTTCCATTTCAAGTCCATAAAACCAAGGCAGTGAATTAATCGAAAAACCCTTAAGCTCCAAATTGGCCTCAAAAGTAGGGTATGAGATGTTGAAAGGGTTAGGGGTCACATCCAATCTTGTCATATCCCTTATAGTTCTCCTCCTTGGTGGACCATTACCGTTTCCATTACCGTCCATATTTTGCACCTTGTAAAACACAATTACTTAAGTCAATGAAACAATCAAGATCAGAGGAATGATCAAATGTTCTATCAAATTGGTTAGCATACAAAGCTATCAAGCAAGCTATGGAAATCAAGTAAGAGAAATGTAAGAATGTAAATGCCAATGCAAAAAAAAAAAAATCAAAATATTTGGTTTTTTTCTCAAACTTTTGGTGTAAAACACTTTCAAAACCAAAGCTAATTATGAAAAATGCAAGAAAACCTAATAGGCTCACAAGGGCAAACACCAGTTAATCTAAACCAATTGACATTAAGAAAATCAAAGGAGTCAAAATTGACTCCCCAACAATGGCGTCATTGATTTGACACAAAAGCCGTATCCTCCTCGAGGTCAAGTCATAAATTTTACCATGAATTAAAATGCAATATAGTGCAAACAACTCGGGTTCATTCTCTTATCAATATAGTGTATGAATAATTAACAAATTATGACAATTTTACATTACACTTAATTCAATACAAATGTCCCTAACTCAATTAGTACTTAATCATGTAATAATGTCCTAGAAAATGCATTAAAAATTTCAATTTAATTATGAAAAAGCTTATAAAATATGGTTCAATCAGTATGTTTTTTTATTAGTCATTCATTTTTTTCTTATTAATTTTTTTTTCATTTATTTAATTTTACCATGTTCTTTTTTCTATCTTGTGATCTGTTTAGGAGAAGGGTTGAGTAGAATCTAATATCAACATATTGGTATGCTCTCAACACATGTTGAGCACTTACACTATTATGGGATGATGCCTTCCACATGTTTGAATCTTCCAGTAAATTCAGGGATCTTGGTCTTGGCAAAGTTGATTAAATTTCCACATTTCTTTATACATTCCTTTATCACAATAGTTTGTCTATGGTAAAGGAGCTCCTAGTTTGCTAAACTTTCCTTTATTGATTCAACTTGTCCATAAGGCTCTAAATGATTTCAGTGGTTTTCACACTTATAGCAACTAATTCATTCTTCCTTAATTTCTTTGAAAAGTTGAGTTAGAGTATCAACCACTGTTACAATTCTTTAATAGGGCCATTTTTTGTAGTTCCTGTTCAAGTAACTTCTTTTCCTTAGTCATCTTTATCAATCAAACTACAGTAGTCATCTTTATTGATAGAATTATGTTATTCTTCGTCTGCCTATCATTTTCTCACAAAGCCTTTCTTAAGCTTTCATTTTCATTTTGTAGTTTCATGGCTCTTGAATTTTCTTCTAGATCTCTTCTCTTTCTCTTAAAGAAGATGATAGGCAGATGAAGAATGAAGATGACTAATGAAAATGAGTTACTCGAAAAGGAATTACAACTTTTGGAAGAAAAGAATTAATTAGTTGTTGTACGAGATTGCTAAAACAATTTAGAGCCTTGTGAACTATAACATCCCAAATTTTATATTCCCAAAAAATATATTGTAATTATTTGACAAATTCAATAAAATGGTGAATAATCATGAAATTTGGATCTTATCAATTTTGAAATATTCATATTTATGAGAAAATGGGCAAATTAATTCAAGAAAGGAATTAAATTACAAAGGTGATAGTAAAATCATAATTTTGCCAATTTAGCCCAAAATTAATTATTTTCCAATTAATTGAAGTTAATTTCAATTAATCAAGGAAAATATATAAATTGAATATTCTTGGAGGAATAAATCAAAAATTTTGAAATTAGAAGGAATTATACATAATTCATTTAATTGAATTATGGAATTAGTGAACCAGATTTTTATTTCTCTTCTCTTCCATAATTTCTCTTAGCATAAGAAGGATGGTGGGAAAAATTGAATTCCAAGAGCACATGCCTAATTACTACATGAACATAGTAATTATGGTTAATGATGATAATGTTTGAGTGAATTGTTGGATTAAATATTGAGTGTATGATGGTAAGGATTAGCTTGAGTGAAGGGTTGTGTAATGCCCCAAAAATGGGATTAAGGGCTAATAACTTCAAAAGTAGATGTAATTATTGTTAATAAACACTTTTGAAGAATATGATGTAAATCACGGTCCGAATGTGTTTTGATCAGTGCCTATACCCTGCATTTAAGCTTAATTATGTGATAAAGCTTAAAATGAACCCTATTGTAAGGGAGGGTGCATGGTTAAGGTAAAAGTAATGATGAAATATGCTTAGTGGTGATTCAAGTGTAATTACCATAATCAAGGGCAAAATGGGTAAAAAGGAAAGTTACCGACCAATTGGTCAATTACCGAAGAGGAAGCTCATTGGTAATTTGAAGATTAATGGTTGAGATTTAGTGTCAAGAGGGTGGAATCTTGTGCTTTTGAGTTCATGTGTGCCATGTGAGAAGTCATGAGATATTGACAAGTGGCAACATAAGAGCTATTGGATTAAGTTAAAGTTTCAACATTTTTCCTCTCTCATCTTTCCCTTTAAGTCGGCCAATGTGCATGGTTCAAGGAAAAAAAATTTCACTTTCATCATCTTCATCTCATCTTCTCTATCTCAAAACCTCATTTTCATGTAAGGGAAGGAGGAAAGAGAAAGTGAAAAGGGAGTAGTTTGCTTTATTAATGGTCTTGTATGCTCAACTCATCTTCTTTAAAGTTTTTCATGGTGATGAGAGATACATCTTTATGGTTTTATATTTTTGAAAGGTGGTGTTTGAGCACTTGAAGGAATTTGGAAGTGGTGGAATCAAGAAGCAAACCTAGGGAAAAGGAAGAGGTGAGTATGAGTTGCATTTTGATATAGTTATTGTAATAGTTGATTAAGTTTTGTAAATTTTAGATTTTGCCCTGATTTTGGTATACTTGTGGAATGGACAATTTGGATAGTGTATGGTATTGGATTTGGTGGCATATTGTGTCTTGGTGTCAATAGAAGTTATTTGGAACTTTGGAAAGGAAGTTGGTGTCATTGGTTGGTATGTGAGAATATAGTGTCCAAAGTAAGAACTTGTTACTAGAATGAGATTTTGGTTGTTTTAAGGTCTCAAATGGGTTCTTTATGAAACTTTGTGTAGGGAAAGGTAGTTTGTCGATTTTGGGACCCATTAGACACTTTGGTGGGAAGTTTGAAATATTCTATCAGTTGCTGTGATTTGGCTTCTGATAAGCCTTACTCGAGTGCACATGGGTGTCACACGAGTGCACCATTATATTTTCTCTTTTCCTTAAGTTCTAGTTGCACTCCTATACGGTGAAAGCAAAATTGTATGTTCTCACCTGCGAGTGATTTTATTCATCACTCAAGTGAACCCTATTCCACTCGAGTGCGGGAGTATTTTGCATTATGAGGCCGTGTCTCAGGTTGTCACTCGCAGGCCATTTTTCAAGAGTGTGTCTTAACACTCACAAGTGTCAGGTTATCACTTGAGTGCCAGAGCCGGTACTCGAGTGCACTTCTTATTCTAGGGTTTTTGTTGCTCTCGGGTAGTCACTTCTTGTGCCTCACTATGTAGGACTCAAGTGAGCATGAGGCTAGCACTTGAGTGTTGTGGTTAGGACTCGAGTGCTGTGATCACTTTTTGTCTCTGTGGTTGCTCTTGGGCAAGCACTCGCATGTGTGAGCTTCCATGCTCGAGTGCAAATTTCGTTATCACTCGAGTGAGGCCTTCTTTACTCCAGTGAATGAGTTAAAAATCAGTGTTATACTTTCGAGAAGGGGGTTTTGGTTAAGCTCTTCCTAACCCCTTAGGCATGTATTTAGGCTTCTAATAGCCACCTAAAGAGTTCAAATGATAATCGACTTTAAGTGTTGTGAAAATAAGAAATTGGAATAGAGAATAACCTATTGTCCTTGATTTTGGTTTATAGGGTTTGATATTTGCCCTGCTCGTGAGTTATCTATACCGAAGCATGCTTAGAAAGAACAAGGTAATGACACTTTTCCTTATACTAAATGTGATACATTGTATGTTTGATTTATCATTATTTGTGAATTCTTCACCCGCGGCCCATATGTGTTGACGGTGGGAGGACCGTGCCTTCGAGGCGGTGGAATATGGGGGATGTGATTATGTGAAAGCCGAAAGACTATTTGTGGAACCTTCCCCTACGGCCCATCAGTGTTGACGGTGGGAGGACCGTGCCTTCGGGGTAGTGAAATACGGGGAATGAGACTATATGATTATGTGAATATGTGGCAGCCTACATGCTGTGTTTATGCTACGTTGATGCTTGATGATGTCATTGCATACTTTGTGATTACGTATGGTATGAGTGATTTGTTATTACTGTGATTCTTTTGAATCTCATTCTTTCAATTAACTAACCTTTAGACAGGGCAATTTGTAACCCCCTGCCTTGAAAACCGTAATTATGATTCAAAAAGGCGTAATTAAAATGAATTAGATACTAACGAATAATTAAACTCATTTCAAACTCCCCTCCTTATGGTAGGGTTTCCACAAGCTCTTTCAAAATTTAATTCCTATTATGGTTTCAAATTCAAGTTTTGAATATAATTACCCTGTGCAGTTGAATCGCATTCATACATATCAGAATGTACAACAAAATCCCGGCAGCCCCCGGGTTTCATTCATTCACTAAGGGTTTACAGTTTCCCATGTAGGGGATTATACAAAATCATTCCACATATATATAGTATTCCCAAATCGAAATGGATAACAACAACCAACATCAAAGATCTCTAAGGAGTCATAGCTGTTCTTGGTTGTCCACTTCCCTTTTAAGTCACTTGCCCTATCTATAGGTCAGTTCATGGAAAGAATGAGATTCAAAAGAATCTCAGTAGTAACAAGTCACTCATACAATATATAAGCGCACAACATGTAAGTAAATCAAAAATAGCAGCAGCACATAGATACATGGCTTTTACCACAAACAACAGTACTCATGGCTATATACATAATGTGACAGCTCTCATTGTAATCACAATCATGACAGCCTACGCTATAATCACAATAACGACAGCTTGCGCTGTAAACAACAACTTTTGCTATATAACGACAGCTATCACCAGCTGTAACTGCAACAGCATCAGAAATCATCACAAAATAGTGATACAACACACATACAGTATATTACACAATATAAGAGAAAGAGTCACTACCTGGTTCTTTCCTAACGTACTCTGGTACAGGTCATTCACGTACACAGAATTACACTTGACAGTTTTTCCAATCTCCAACCAATGTGTCCAATGGCTCCAAAATCAACAATCAAACCTATTCCCACACAATGTTTCACAAGGAAACAATTGGAATTACTAAAACAACCAAATTCCCATCACACATTCTACAAAAGTGTTTATTCAGCAATAATTGCATCTACTTTTGAAGTCATTAGCCCTCAATCCTCTTTTTGGGTCATTACAATTCTCCCCCCCCCCAAAATAAATTTTGTCCTCAAAATTTGTCACATAACTTGAGCCATAAACTCTAGACAACATTTTCGAATATCCGCTTCCGCTTCCCAAGTTACTTCCTTCTAAGTCATTCCCTTCCAGATCACCTTCACAAATGGAATGCTTCGGTGTCAGAGCTGTCGTTCTTCTCGCTCAATAATCTGTTTTGGCTCTACCGTATATGTGATGTTATCTTGTAACTTGACTTCTTCATATTCAATAATTTGATATGGATCCAGTTGGTACTTCCTCAGTTGGGAAACGTGAAACACATTGTGGAGTCTGCTCAAGTTTGGGGGTAGGGCTACTCGATAAGCGACATACCCAATTCTCACAAGAATTTTAGAAGGACCTATATATCTCGGGCTTAGCTTCTTCTACTTGATAGCTCTCCCGATGCTAGTGACTGGTGATACTCTCAAGAACACATGGTCACCAACCTCAAACTCTAGAGGCCGCCTCCTCTTGTCAGCATAGCTTTTTTGTCAACTCTATACTAAAAGGAGCCTCTTAAGAATGACTCAAATTTGTGCTGAGGTTTGATCAACAAGCTCTGGCCCATAAAGCTTCCTCTCAGATAACTCATTCCAACATAAAGGTAATTGGCACTTCCTCCCATACAATGCACTCAGCAAGTGGAAGAAAGTAATCCCATTTCCCTTTAAAGTCGAGGACACAAGCTCATAACATATCCTCCAGCGTCTGAATAGTCCTTTCTAACTGTATCTGTCTGGGGATGATAGGCCATACTAAATCTCAATTGGGTACCTAGTGCCTTATGCAAAGCACTCTAAAATCTTGAAGTAAATCAAGGATCTCGGCCGGAAATGATATTCTTCAGTATGCCATGGAGCTTCACAATCTCCTATATGTAAATCTCTGCCAATTTATCCAGAGAGTAACTAGTATTGATCAATATGAAGTATGCCGACTTCGTTAACCGGTCAACAATCACCCATTTCGCATTATAATTCTTGATCCTGGGCAATCCCACAAGATCTATAGTCACACTTTCCCATTTCTATTCTAGAATATCAGGACTTTACAACAAACTCGGTGGTCTCTGGTGCTCAATCTTTAACCTCTAGCAAGTAAGACACCGTGCCACATATTTTGTCACATTATTCTTCAATCCCGGCCACCAATACATAGATTTCAAGTTATGGTACATTTTGGTCATTTCGGGGTGAAGAGTACATCGGCTCTTGTATGCCTCATTCAAAATCTTCTGTCTCATCTCTTCCTTAAGTGGAACACAAATTCTCTTTTGATAACGAACTAGTCCACTAAGCGACAAATCATAGCCCTAAGCTTCTTCCTATTCAATTCTAGCCAGATTATGCTTCTTCAATCTCAGCTCTCAAGTCATTTTCCCCTTAGGAGACAGTATAATTGGCACAAACGATCTGGTTGGACAGATTCAGATCTCAAAAACCTTCTATCAATTTCCCCTCTTATATCATCATTGCTGCCATAAGCACCGTCTTTTGACTAAGAGCATCCGTGAGTACATTTGCCTTACCTTAATGGTATTTGATTTCCAGGTTGTAGTCTTTCAGCAACTTCATCCAACGACACTGTCTTATATTCAATTCTTTCTGGTCTTCCAAATACTTGAGACTCTTGTGGTTGCAGTATAGTTCTACTATCACACTATACAAATAATGACGCCAAATTTTCAAAGCAAACACAATGGTTGCAAGCTCTAGATCATGGGTGGCATAATTCATTTCATGAGGTTTGAGCTATCGAGAGGCATAGGCCACCACATGTCCCTGCTGCATAAGGACACACCCTAATCCCTGCTTACTCGCATCACTATACATAATATAAGTCAAGCTGGGATCAGGTATAATCAACACAATTGCCGTAGTCATTCTCTCCTTCAGCTCCACAAAGCAATTTTTATATTTCTCATACCACACAAATGGCTGATCTTTTCTCATGAGCTTGGTCATTAGCAAAGCAATACAGGAGAAATTCTGAATGAATCTCCAGTAGTAACCAGCAAGACCAAGAAAACTGCGTACCTCAGCAATAGTTTCTGGCCTCTTCCAGTCCAGTACTGCTTCCACCTTACTGGGATCTACAAAGACCCCTTCTTATTAGATAACATGGCCTAAGAATTTTACTTCTGGAGCCAAAACTTGTATTTACTCAATTTGACATAAAGCTGCTTCTCACGCAAGATGTTCAACACAATCCTCAAATAATGCTCATACTCCACCCTACTCTTAGAGTATAACAAAATATCATCAATAAATACAACAATAAACTAATCCAGATACTATCGAAAGACACGGTTCATGTAATCCATGAATACCATAGGTGCATTGGTTAGCCCAAATGGCATCACCAGAAACTCATAATGCTCATACCTTGTTCTGAAAGTAGTTTTCGGAACATCTACTTTCACATGCAGCTAATGATATCTCGACCTTAGATCAATCTTTGAAAACACATAGACCCAGATAGTTGATATAAAAGGTCATCGATTCTTGTGAGAATGTACTTGTTCTTGACGGTAATCTTGTTTAGCTCTCTATAAACAACACATAAATGTAGACTTCCATCTTTCTTTTTAACGAATAGCACTGAAGCTCCCTACGGTGATACACTAGGTCTAATGAACCCCTTCTCAAGCAAGTCTTCAATTTGCTTCTTCAATTCTGCCATTTCATTTGGGGCCATGTAGTATGGGGCATTTGATATAGAACAAGCTCCAGGCACAATCTCGATTTGGAATTGAACTTCCCATTCAGGAGGCAATCCGCTAAGATCATCCGAAAATACCTCAGGAAATTCTCATACCATGGGTATACTACTCAAAGTTTCTTCGGTCTCTCCTTGTACATAAAAGAACACCATATACCCCTGGCAACTCTTCTCCAAGTACTTCTCAGCTTTATCCGTCGAGAGGAAATTCATACTGGCATTCACATCCTCAACACTTTAAGAAGCAGGATACACTATCCTCTTGTTTCTACAATCAAGCAACACATTATTTTTCAACAACCAATTAAAACTAAAAATGACTTCTAATTAATGTAGAGGTACACGAATCACATTCATATAAGACTCAACCCCTTCCACAGTTATAACACAATTTATACAGGCTTCAGCAGTCACAACCTTAACACCCATTAGCTTGATACAACTAAATCGAATGGCAACTTATGTATATGTAATCACAGGTGCTTCATGCAATCATAAACAATAAAAGAGTGACTTGCACCTGAGTGAAACAGCGCTTGCAATGAATAACCATTAAGAAGGATTTTACCTTGTATGAGATTTGGGGACTTCCGAGCTTCCTCGTGTGTCATGGCGAATACTCTCCCCTGAGTCCTCGGTCTCTGCTCTGGTCAGGGCTATTTATATTCACTTGAAATATGCTGGGCTACTTGTAGTTAAAACATATCACTAGACCCTCACAAGTTTTGACATGATGTGGCTGGTTACAACCTGGGCATATCTACAATATAGGAGCTCTTTGCTGTTCATGACTCCAGAACTGGTAGGGCTTTTTACCACTACCCTTGGACGAAGAGAATCCCTGACCCTTCCACTTCTGGGAAGTATTACCCTTACTGGGTTTATTGTGGTTGTTGGTAGCCTTGGCCGGATACAAGTCTCTCAAATTATTCTTGATGATCCTGCATTCCTCAACCACCTTGTTAAATTCAGTAAATCAGTGGGTGGCTAACCTCTTTCTCAACTCTCACCTCAACCCACGTATCAACATGTCTGAACTCCACTCCTCATCATCCATTTTTCATAGATATGAGGAATACTTAGATAGCCAGATGAAACGAGACAGGCAGTTGTCGATGGTCTCTTGTCACTCTGTTTAATACAAAGGAATTCAGTCTCCTTCTCGAGCCACACCGACTTGGGAAAGTACTTCTCGTTGAATTATTGCTGGAAAAATTCCTAGGTCAGTGGCACATTTTTGTTTCTTAACGTTAGGGCGATATTCTGCCACCAAAGATCTGTATCTCCCTTGAGCTTGTATATTGCCAATCATACCTTTACCTTATCCGGGCACTCAAGAACCTCAAAGATCTTTTCCAACCTGTTCAACCAATCCTCGGCTGCTTGTGGATCAAATCTCCCTTTAAACACTAGAAGTAGGTGCTTGCAAAATTTAGAGATCCAATACTGAAGATACCTTTCCTCTCTAACTGGAACCCCATGTGATTCTTTGTTTGGTCCAGTGTGAGGAGGTGAATCTGCTAGTCGTGTCGGCCCTTCTACAGTTTCTTCAGGTGGTGGATCGAACCCGGTCTTCTTTATGATTGGCTCTCTCTTCTCAGAGCTCTTCTCTTAGCTTAGTAATCATATCCCTCTAATCTCTTATCAGACCCATCAGCTCTTGTATAGGATCTGGTGGATTGTCATTACCTTCTTCCACCTCTAGGTCTACTTGCTGTACTCTGGGGTAACCTTTTGTTTTCCTCAAAACCTATAAGTATGATTTAAAAAGGCGTAATTAAAATGAATTAGAGACCAACGAATAATTAAACTCATTTCAAACTCCCTTCCTTACGGTAGGGTTTCCACAAACTCTTCAAAATTTCATTCCTATTCTAGTCTCAAATTCAAGTTTTGAATATAATTACCCTGTATAGTTGAATCACATCCATACATATCAAAGTGTACAATAAACTCCTGGCAACCCCCAGGTTTCATTCATTCACTAAGGGTTTAAGGTTTCCTATGTAGGGGATTACACAAAATCATTCCACATATATATAGTATTCCCAAATCGAAATGGATAAAAACAACCAACATCAAATATCTCTAAGGAGTCCTAGCCTCTCTTGGTTGTCCACTTTCCTTTTAAGTCACTTGCCCTGTATGTAGGTCAGTTCATGGAAAGAATAATATTCAAAAGAATCTCAGTAGTAATAAGTCACTCATACAATATATAAGCACACAGCATGTAAGTAAATCACAAACAACAACAGCACAAAGATATATGGCTTTTACCACAAACGACAGCACTCATGGGTATATACACAATGCGAAAGCTCTCGCTGTAATCACAATCACGTCAGCTTACGCTGTAATCACAATAACGACAGCTTGTGCTGTAAATGACAGATTTCCCTATATAACGACAACTATCACCAGTTGTAACCATAGCTATATCAGAAATCATCATAAAACAGTGATACAACACACATACAGTGCATTACACATAACATAAGAGAAAGAGTCACTACTTGGTTCTTTTCGAACGTGCTCTGGCACAGGTCGTTCACGATCAGGAAAAATGTCGAATCCTACAATTCCAAATGCACCATTTAGATACTTCCATAGTGTTTCTAGGGGTTATATGAGTCTATAATGAAAATTTATAAAAATGCCTCCGGGAGCCCAGCTCGGCCCCGCCATACTCGGTCAGGCTGCACTTTTCCTGAAATTCAAACCTGAGCTAACCCTATATATTTCTGCCCATGGAATCCTTTTCTAGACTTAGAATTATCAAATTCAATGTTAAATTACAAATTTACCCTTGCCAACCCCACTTTAAGGGTTTCAGGGGCGTTTTCGTAATTATGCTTTTTCGGCCTTTTCTGAAAAGGTGACCAATTGTAACCCCACCTAATTTTCCCTCCTAAACCCAATAGAACCATCAAATCATTGAAAATCCAACTCTAAGACCTATTTCTAGAGATGGCCAAAATTTATATGTTCTACGGGAAAAATCGGGGTTTTACGATTTCGGCTCCGTAAACGCGTTCCTTTATACTCCTTGCCACTTAATTAACTATTACATTAGGTTATAACTACCATTTGAACCAAAATTGGGTAGTAAATCACTTAGGCAACTCAATTTCCAAAATTTAAAACCAACGGCAATCCGGCAAAATTTCACCTATTAGATTGCCTACAGCAGCCAGAATAGTCAATATACGAAGGTTTGGAAGTTACCTCAAGCTCCCACTAGCTTTTCCTCTTCTTGGCTAAAATCTAACTCTCTTTAAACAGCAAATTTAAGCTCCAACAACCTTGAAGTACATGAAAGAGAAGCTTAGGAGTAGAGTTATACGCGTTAGGAACTAGATCGTCGGAGAAATCAGCTTAACTTGCAAGTTCTCTTCACTTTCTCTCTCTAGACTCTCTCAACTCTTCTCTCTCTAATTTCATATCTGAGTGCATGAAAATGGCTAGAGAAAGAAGGATGATGATATTAATTATTAATTTAATTTCCAACAATTTTGGATCTTTTAGAAATTATGGCAGATTTCTGCCCAAACTTTAAAAGATCATGACTAATTCTAGAAAAATCGAATTGGAGTGATTCTAAAGCCTATTGAACCCTTATTGAGTCAAGATTCAAGGAAAAATATTAAAATATAGAATTTCGCTATTTGGAATCACGAAATTCCTAGAATCTTAATCTTTGAAGCTTGACATATGAACTTTAAGACTGGAAAGTTTCAAACTTTTTAGACACCATTTGCCCATTCAAAATGTCCATACAAATCGACTGCCCTGCACAGAATTACACTTGATAGTTTTTCCAATTTCCAACCAATGTGTCCAATGGCTCCAAAATCAACAATCAAACATATTCCCGCATAATTTTTCATAAGGAAACTATTGGAATTACTAAAGCAACCAAATTCCCATCACACATTCTCTAAAAGTGTTTATTCAGCAATAATTGTATCCACTTTTGAAGTCATTAGCCCTCAATCCCATTTTTGGGTCATTACACAAGTGGCTCCAAGGGGAAGGAGACGTCTAAGGGCAGATAGGACTCCTTAGGAAGATTTTGATTCAGCAATAATTGTAAATATTAAGATGATTTTGTGTAATCCCCTAAATAGGAATCTGTAAACCCCTAGTATCTATACGAATCTGGGGGTTGCTGGGGTTTTGATAGACACTCTGATATATAAATGTGATTTGACAGTGCAAGGTAATTATATATGAATTGTGAAAGGAGATTTTGAAAGAAACTGGTGAAAATCCCTACCGTGAGGATGTGATTGAAATAAGTTTTATTTAACCATTGATCTTTAATTCATCTTAATTATGTATTTTTGAATTATAATTATTGTTTATAAGGCAGGAGGTTGATCTTGGATGAACTTGAGTGCTTAGTGGAGTATGAAGTTGGTCTAGTTGGAAGAACCATTAGTTTGGTTTGAGCAAGAGTTTGAAATACTTGTACGATCAGAAAGAACTTAATATAAGGCAGCGCAGATGAATGGAGTTACTGAAAGATTACAATTTAGAAATCAAGTATTATCTTGGTAAGGCTAATGTCATTGTTGATGCATTAAGCCATAAATCAATACAGATGGCAACCATGATGATCTTTGAGTAGAAACTGATCGAGGATTTCAGAGACTTAAATCTGTCTAGTCAGATTCTGTTAGGCGGTAGGGTAAGTCAAGTGTACAACAATTTGAGGGCGGAGATTGAAGAGGCCTAACCGAAAGTAATATCTATCAGAGGCATGATTGATAGGGGTGAGACTCAGGATTACGACTTATCACCCAGTGGATTAGTCAGGTATAAGAAACGAATTTATATTCCACCGTAATCAGAACTAAAATGACAAATCCTAGATGAGGCACATAAGAGTAGGTACACTCTACATCCAGGAGCTACAAAGATATACCATTACATGAGACCTCAATACTATTGGCTAGGGATGAAAACAGAGGTGACTGAGTTCGTTGCTCGTTGTTTGACATGTCAGAAGGTGAAAGTTAAACATCATCAACCATTAGGGCTTTTGACGAATACTAAGATACCTGAGTGGAAGTGGGAAAGCATTACATGGATTTTCTGATAGGATTGCCTAAGGTCAGAAACCATGACTCTATATGGGTGATAGTTGACATATTCACAAAGACAGCTCACTTCCTACCGATTAGTATTCACTATTTTCCTGACAGACTGGAGGAAATCTACATTAAGGAGATTATGAAATTACATGGTACTCCGAAGAACATTATCTCCGATCAAGATCCACGATTCACTTCCAAGTTTTGGAAGGCGGTACATGAAGTTTTGGGTACCAAGCTCATATTCAGCATGACATATCATCCTCAAACTTATGGGCAGATAGAATGAACGTTACAAACCTTTGAGAACATACTAAGGGCATGCGTCCTTGATTATAAAGATAGCTGGGACAAATTCCTTCCGTTGGTAGAGTTTTCCTACAACAATAATTATCATTCGAGCATCCAAATGGCTCTGTATAAGGCACTCTATGGGAGGAAGTGTTAGTTGCCAATATACTGGATTGAGTTGTCAGAGAGGCAATTGCTAGGGCCAGATCTTATTGATTAGACAATGGAGCAGATAAAGTTGATCAAGCAAAGATTGTTAGCTACTCAGAGTCGACAGAAAACTTATACGAATAAGAGGCAAAACCTCTAGAATTTGAAGTCGGTGACCACATGTTCATGAAAGTATCACCTATTACGGGTATTGATCTTAGAGAAAATTGGGCCTGTAGCATACCATATCGATCTGCCACCGATTCTGAGTAGGCTACACAATATTTTTCATGTTTCCTAGATGAAAAAGTATCAACCTAATCTAGAACACGTAATAGAGTACGAAGATATGGAAATGCGTGAAGATTTCATGTACGAAGTCATGCCTGACCGAATTATCGATCGGCAGGAAAAATAACTCAGAAACAAGAGCATTCTGTTTGTCAAGATTGTTTGAAAAGGGTTATCGCCTAGAGAAGCTACATGGGAAAAAGAGGAAAGTATAAAGAAACATTACCTAGAGTTTATGAATATATAAGTGTAGCAAATTTCGAGGACAAAATTTAATTAAGTGGGGGAGAACTATAACACCCCAAAATTTATATTCACCAAAAATATATTTTAATTATTTGACAAATTCAATAAAATTGTGAATATTCATGAAATTTGGATCTTATCAATTTTGAAATATTCATATTCATGAGAAAATGGCCAAATTAATTCAAGAAAGGAATTAAATTACAAAGGTGATAGTAAAATCATAATTTTTCCAATTTAGCCCAAGATTAATTAATTTCTAATTAATTGAAGTTATTTTCAGTTAATCAAGGAACATAAAGAAAAATGTATAAATTGAATATTATTGGAGGAATAAATCAAGAATTGTGAAATTAGAAGGAATTATACATAATTCATTTAATTTAATTATGGAATTAGTGAAACAGATTTTTATTTCTCTTCTCTTCCATAATTTCACCTAGCATGAGAAGGATAAAGGAAAATTGAATTCCAAGAGCTCATGCCTATTTACTACATGAACATAGTCATGATGATAATGCCACATAGACATGGTAATTATGGCCAATAATGATAATGGTTGAGTGAATTGTTGGATTAAATGGTGAGTGCATGATGGTAATAATTAACTTGAGTGAAGGGTTAGATGAACTTGAGTGCTTGGTGGAGTATGAAGTTGGTCTAGTTGGAAGAACAATTGGTTTGGTTGAAGCAAGAAAAGTGGGACGTTTTTTTAGCCAACCAAGGAAGAAGAAAAGTGGTTTAAATATAATGGGAAGCCAAATGGAGTAATTATGTCATAAATAGGAAGGAGGTATGGGAGGAAGAATGGGTTGAAATAAGTGTCACATTATGGTCCCTTGATTAAATCATATAGTGAAGGATGGATGGAGTTGAATTAATAAACACTCTTCCTCCCTCTTCATGTGCACATTTCAGCCAAGTTAGGGGAAAAGAAGGGAGAGAGAGAGCTTGGGAGAGCAAAGCAGTTCTAGAGAGAAGGAGTGAAAGCTTTTAAGGTAAGAAGTTGATTCTTAAGCATTTCTCTTGTAGTTTTTCATGAAATCCTTCTCTAAACCTTGTTTCTTCATGAAACCATGATCTTGAAGACACATTGTTAGCTCAAGGAGAAGAGAGAGAGGACGTATAGAGTGAGAGGAATCAAGAAGTTAAGAGTTAACTACACCAAACTCAAATTTATACTTGTATAAAGTTAATATTGAAGTTTGTTGTTGATTTTTGGTTGAGTTGTAAATTTGGAAAAGCCTTAATTCTAAGGGGTTATGTGTTGGAATTTGTGCCCAAATGGTCAATCATTGTACTTTAAACATTATTAATTTAATGAAATTTCTCAATTCCGTTATCATATTATTTGCATATTAACTGTGATAATTGTATCCTTGGATAAATCATAAAGATTATCCTAAAATGTCCCTAGTCGGTCATCTATACAGGAACAAAGATGAAACAGGACTAGTATGAGTTTGATAAGATATGGAGATACGAATCAAAGTCTTAGGTACTTGTAAGAGTACAAGGTGCTGGACTGACCCACTATGAGAAAGCTACATAGATCAAGTCATAAGCTTTTCTCATGTATAACCACATCACAATGCCCTTAGACTTGAGGCTATCATGGATTCCTACATGAGAGTTGCTAAGCTTTAAACTAGTCAAAATTCACTTTTGACCAGGTGATGATAAAGGCTAAGATCAAGCTTGGTGGTTTTTCATGCAGAGGAATATGAATAATCAAGATGGAATTTGTCCCTCACATTAGTAGAAAGATCTTACTGGGCCCCTCGATGAGTGAATATGAGAAATGTATGGCCATACTACACTGGAAAGGAGTTTCCATTTATATTGTCAGGCTACTCAGGAATTGAGAAAGTAATGGTCAGGAACAAAAGTATGACATTATCCATACCTTATCCATGACCGATATATCGTGTGACAAAAGGGACGTGACATGGTTGTATGACAGGTTGCATCGTGTTAACGATCCTCATATGAATTGGGTAGTCGTAATGTCTTGCTAGAGGCCGCTTGCGACTTATGGGTTAGTACAGTTATTGGCCCACTGCCAACTTCATATGGGTCTACAGGGTCACACACAAGAATAGCCCAACACGAGATAATTTTTAATTTAGAGTGGACGAATTTTATATCTATATATATAATATAAAATTTGTTAATAATATTATATAGATATATATTTTCGAAATACATATCTTATATATATGTATGTGTGTATTATATGATATTATTATATTGTGTTAGGTAATAAACTTGATAAAGCAGATATACTCATACACCCATGAGAATTCAGAGCCGCAAAGGAAACCCTAGGAGACATTGGAGGTGCTAGCACCTAGTCCATGTTGGAGATAATTCATGTGGATACCGGTAGAGAGAGCGAACCTGACTTGTTGGCTTCTAGATATCGAAAACCCTGAATTGAAAAAGGTATGAATCCTTCTAACTCAGTTTAAAAGCCGTTGATAGATCCTGGATTAGGATCGACAAAATTTTTTTAAAAATTCATTTGCTGTGCCTGCCAATCCTAAAATTATGCTGCTCAAATTTATTTAAATCATGGTTAAGATGTGTTTAAATGAGTTAATGAAGTATTAGAAGTGGAAAAGTACAAGTTTTAGAAGCTAAAACACAAAACTCCATTTTTCCATTTTTTTGCAAAGTTTCGACCAAGGTCAGAAACAAGGGTAGGAGCTAGATTTTTATGAAATATATAGTTCCATTAGATTCAGTGGGAAAAAATAGGTGGGGTTACAGTTAGTCACTTTTTTGGCAAAGGCCGATAAAGCATAATTACGAAAATGCCACTAAAACCCTGCATCGAGCCGTCAAGGGTATTTTCATAATTTAACACTAAATTTGGTGATTCTGAGCTGAAAATGGATTCCTTGGGCGAAAATATATCAAGATAGCCTTAGTCAAAATTTTGGAAACATGTGCCATCGGGTCGGGTACGGCGGGTATGGGCCAAGGTCCCGAGTGCATTTTGGTAAATCTTCACCATAGACTAACATAACCACAAGAAACACTATGGAATAGTATAAAATGATACTTGGATAGGTTATTACTTATTTCTTGTACATTTAATATTTTAGGATCGAGAAGGAAGCCAGAAGAAACACGTTTTACGAGGCACACTAAAAAGGGGTTAAAAGAACTTTGAGGTAGGAACATTATCCTTCATATATCATGCTATAGTTATATGTTTGTGTGAATGCCAATATTTATAAATGCGATTTATTAATCAATATGATTTACCTAGAGAGGGACATTTAGTGCTGGGGTGCACTTACACTAAGAGTTGGCAGAAGTCTAACCGATGTAGGTTGTGGGGTTGGGTTGTACTCATGTATGCATGACGATGATGTGTTTATATTGTTCATTAATTAGTACATACCTTGGTGCATATCATATTTACTTTTCACATTTTCTATGAACGATAGCATGTTTCTACGGGGATTCTTCAGAATATGTCTCTATTTTTAAAATATACATCTCAGCGGGTGCTAGTGGGACGAAAGGCAAATGAATAGATGCTGAGAAGTGATTAGCAAATGTCTTGAGGAAAGGTCAAGGTTGGTGGTTATAATTAGTTTATGTTTAATATATTTTGGGGAATCCTGTAAACATTAGAATTTTTGTCGTATTTCTGTATTTTCTGTATTTTGTCGATAAACAATGTTGGGATTGTGAACGAATACTTTTATTAGTATAATTGTACTTTTATGTATGCCCATGGAATCTTGTCTTTATTACTCTTTGATTATTGAAATGGAAACGGGTGTTGACATGAACAACTTAAACCAAGAAAGGAAAGTTTTAGCAAACTAGGAGCTCCTTCACCACAGACAAACTATTGTGATGAATGAATGGATAAAGAAATGTGGAAATTTAATCAAATTTACTAATGCCAAGCTCCCATAATTCGCTGGAATATTCAAACGAGCGGAAGGCATAATCCCAGTATAGTGTAAGTGCTCAGTATGAGTAGAGAGCACACAAACATGTTGACCTAGATTCTATCCAACCCTCATATGATAAGCAAATCACAAGATAGAAAAAAGAATATAATAGAATGAAATAAATGAACAAAACAATTAATAAGCAAAAAATAACTAATAAACAAAAAATGAAAGAATAAATAAAATGAAAAAAAAAATAAGGGTAATTAAAGTACAAGTAAGGCCTTTTATTTGTAAATAATCAACTTAAATGAGCTTAACTTTCCAAATATCCTTAGCAGAGTTAGCAAACTATAGAGCCCAAAATTCAGCCTTCGTAAAAGGGCAAGAAAAAACATGGTGCTGCCACCAAAATTTTATTAGAATAATTTTGGAAACATTTTTGCAAAGGAAAACATGGTCTATAAAAATCAAATAGGGTTCAGGAATCGATTATGCATGTGGAAGGATTTAAGCAACCCTACAACACTTATTCATGAGAATGGTTACCACAGGTTCACTATTAAAAAAATAATATGGCCTTTAAAAAAATTCAATGACCCGAAAAAAATTAATAAAATATAAAAAAAGAGGAAAATTGTTTGTTTACAAAGAAAACAAGGGGAAAATGAATTATTTACAAAGATGAATTTGATCTAGGAAGAAAGCCTAACACCTTCGTACCCTTTAAAGGGGATCAGAATCCATATAGTTCGGGATAGAAAACGTGTCACATTGTTAGTAATATTTAGGAAATTTGTATTTAATTTATTCATGAAAATATTTTTTATTGGTTTGTATTTTTTATTTTGCGACCACAATTTTCTTATTTCAATTTGAAAAAATTCTTGGATTAATCTTTCTAAGGAGATTCTCATAATTTTACAAGGAAAAATAATCAATTTTTTGCCTGAGTAGGTTCTAAAAACATCACATAACATAAAAATCACTTTAATAGCTATTTTATTTATTTTGATCAAAATATTTTTTTTATTTTTTTATTTAATTTATAAGAAAAATTTCTTCACAATCATTAATAAGTAAATTTTTTTTAACAGAAATCATTAATAAGTAAATAGAGACCAGCATTAATCTCATGAACAACAAATTATTGATAGTAGAAGATTCAAAAGCATAGGGAGAGCGCATAACTCCGATCTTTGAATCTTGAGGAAAAAGAATGAAGTGAAGCAGCCATATAATAAAATAAAGGAAGGGGATATGGAAGAAAAACATGAAGGATCATAATATATTTTATGGAGTAAAAGTAAGTCATTGGTCAAGCTTACAAAAAGGGTTGAGCAAAGACCAGACCAGACCGGGTTCAGCCTTAACCCGAGGTCTACTCTGAAATTAGGTCGGGTTAGACTTTGTGGTCTGAGGTCTCACTACTACAAAAAGATTGAAAGGTGGCACACATTTTGTGGCACTTCTTTAAAGAAGTGCCACAGCTGCCCCTTTTTTTTTATTTAATTTTTTTTTTAATTTTTGGGACCAGCTGTGGCGCCTGGTCCACCAGGCGCCACAGCTGGTGGGGCCAATTGTGGCGCCTGCCTTGGCAGGCGCCACAATTGGCCAGCTGTGGCGCCTGGTGGACCAGGCGTCACAGCTGCTCCTACCCAAGGGTGGCGCCTGCCTTGGCAGGCGCCACAATTGGGTCCTAAAAATAAAAAAAATTAAATTAAATAGAAAAAAAAAGGAGCAGCTGTGGCACTTCTTTAAAGAAGTGCCACAATTGGCTGAATATGAATTTTCAACTCTCCAGCCAATCAGATTTCCCTCCTTTAACTTTACTTTTTATCTTTTCCCTCCCTTTTTCCTTTTTATTCCCTCTTCCTTAGCTCACGTTGACGCCTCTCCCCCTGTAAAAGCTATCACTTTCTCTTGCACAACAAAAACACACACTCGTCTTCTTCATTAAATTCTCTTGTCCCTTTTTCCATTTTGTTTCGTTAGTCCCCACTTTTGTTCCTAGTTGTTCCCCTTTCTTCGTTAGTCCCCACTCCACAGCTCACATTTGCTCATCCTCGTCACTCAAGCTAGCGTCACCAACGTAAGAAGAAGATTGTTTCATTCTAACTTGCTTTGTTTAAATTTTTTTTAGTACAGTCAAGATAAACCGTAATATAACGTTTTCCTTTTTGCTTTGTTTAAATTTTTTAGCCGACAAGCTTGCGTTTTTTAGTAATCTTTTAATTTACTTAATCATCAGTTGTTGATGTACTGTGTTCACATATTAAGTTCTTGTATTGTGATATTTTTTATGTTAGCTTTGGAGAATATTAATATAAGAACATTATTGTTGTAAAAAGCAAAAAAAAAAAAAGGGCCACAAGAAAGAAAAGAAAAATAAAAATAAAAAGCAAAAAAAAAAAAGGGCCTCCTGTGGCACCTGGCTGGCCAGGCGCCACAGGAGGCATGTCTCCTGTGGCGCCTCACCAGCCAAGCGCCACAGGAGGCATGTCTCCTGTGGCGCCTAACCAGCCAAGCGCCACAGGAGGCATCCCTCCTGTGGCGCCTGGCCAACCAGGCGCCACAGGAGGGTTGCCTCCTGTGGCGCCTGGTTGGTTAGGCGCCACAGGAGGCTATTGAAAAAAAAATTTTAAATAGCTGTGGCGCTTCCAAGCACCACAGCTATTTTTAGTAGCGTATAGATATGTGGCACTTCTCTAGCGCCACAGTTAATACAATTATAAGCGCCACAGCTTTAGTTTTTTGTAGTAGTGTCTGGTCCGGTCTGAGACAAACCCGATGGTTGACCAAACTGGGTTTGATCCTTCGGGTTGAAGACTGGTCTACCAGACCATGGTTCTATTTAAAAAAATAAACCTTGGATGAACAGGGGCTATAGGAAAGAGGAGATAAGAAGCCTCACAATATGCAGCATTTGATCCTTTAAAAACATTCAATCGAAGAAAAATTTGAAACTACGACAGTTCGAAGAGCAATCTGAAAAAGATTTGAAAATATTTACAATAAATCTTTGAAATTGAAGCATTTGAGAGAAATCTGAAAAAGAACAAGCAATGTTGAGAGCTGATGAAGAAGAACCAGAGGGATCAATTTAATGCCTAGATTGCAACACTAACTTGGCACTGTAGAGAACGAGAGAGAGTGATAGTAGGAGAGAAGGAGATTATGACTTTAGGATGTAGAAAACGAGAGAGAGAGAGAGAGAGAGAGATGGAAGAAAAGAAGCCTCTAATTTAAAGTGAACCCGTGATTTTGGCGTGGGGCGAGCGTGGAGACGTGGTGTGTCTTAACTAGTTCCTGGAGGATATAAAAAAGGTACACTACCCTAGTCAGACCGGACCAGTCCAGTCCAGTCCGAGAAGACCAGTCTGGTCTGGTTGATTTAACACAACCTTAGCCACCTCGGAGTCAAATCACAAATTACCACGAATTAAATGCAATATAGTGCAAACAACTCAGGATCGTTATCTTATCAAGGAGCCATTTATTTTGACTACCCTAGGAAAAACTAAGTGCTATAAATATGGTTAGAACATGGGTTTTTGAAATTGGTTTTCTAAAAATTAAAATTTATGAAAATAAAGCTATTCCTACTTTTTTTGGTATTTTGGAAAATAATAAAGAAATGATTTGGAGTAAAAAGGGACAATATGATAAAATGAATCTTGGTGGCAATTTTGGTGGCTTTCCTAGCTTCTTTGAAATAATTTGGGAGTTACTTTTGCATCAAGTCAAATTAAAAACCCTAAAAAATCGCATTAAATCAAATCTACCTAATAAATGACTAGTCCTACAATCGCATTCTTAGTCACCTCTTAGGCAAATTGTAAAAAACTCACTTGATGTGTATTGAAAATGGATTAATGCACTTTATTCCTCTTAATTGAAAGCACAATCGCGACATTCAAATTAAATTAAATCCATCACACAATCTAGATATCACATAGAATGTATAATTTCATTAATCCAATAGGAAAATAAGTCCAATAAAATTCAAATACACCAATACCAAATTCAATACAAAATAATCCATCATAGACAAATTATCACTCATCTAAGTCTCAAAAATACACACATATCAATGTGAAATTAATCTACAAAGACATAATGTATAATTTGAGCTAATGGAAAATAATGAACTCCCCTTGTAGAAGCTTGAAACTCTAGCCACTCTCTACCACCAAGACTCAAGCAAGTCAGCAATCCATGTCCATTAGAGCATCCGCATTAGCTTCACAAACCAACAACCAGAGAGCATCCAGACATCACCAAATATGGAAGGACATGAAAGAGGAAGGGGACTGACTGTTGAAGAGTGAGGAATGGAGAATCCAATAGAATGCTTTGGATTATAATGGAATGAGAAGCAAAAGAAGGTCGGTGGTGGTGTTAATCAGTGAAGATCTCTCATCTCCCTAACCTCCGGTGTGATCCTGGAACCTCTCTCGCTCGACTGTGATCTCTACTCTTTCTCTCTCGACTGTGAAAGGTGCCGGTGGTTAAGGGAGGGCTGCCGAGCAAGAAGAAGCCGATGGTGATTGATCGTGTGGCCCTCCCTCTCCTCTCAAGCTCTCTCGGTCTCTCCTCCGTGACGCCTCCACTCTCCGCTCCCTCTCTCGGATCTTTTTTCTCACTCTTTTAACTTTCTGAAACAGTAACCTAATCTCTGGTCAAAACGCAAGTTTTGACCAGGGACTTAAATGAGATTGTTAAAACTTTTGATTAAGGACTAAAGTGACACGTATTGAAATATTTTGGAGCCCAACTATAATTTCCTGAATATTTGGGTAATTTTCTGTGATATTAACTAGGCCCTTTTCTTTATTGCTTGTAATTTTCACAAAATTCTAGGACCCCTTTATGTGATTTTTGCCAATCTTCAAAATATTAATTTGACCTCCAAAATCTCCAATTTTATTCCAAATCACCTATAATACAATATTAAACACCATGTAGCATCAAAAGTTCAAGGGATAATTTGTACAAAAATAATTAATAAATTATGACAATTTTGCCTCTAATTGCAATTAATTCAAAACAATTGTCCCTAACTCAAATTAGTGCTTAATAATGCAATAATGTCCTAAGAAATATATTAAAATCCCAAATTAATCATGAAAAATTTACATAAAAATATGGTTCAATCACTGGTCTGTCAGAAGATGCTTCGGGCCAAATTTTTTTCATCAGATCGGGTCAAACTAGACTCCCTGGACCACCGAGTTTTTTGCTCATCCCTACTTGCAATGCCGTTGGCCCTTCACATGTCAAATATCCATTAAAGTCTATAAAGCAACCATATGTCAGCAAGTAAGCATCTAACAATAAGATTTTGATGCCTTAACCCTTAAGCATATTTACTCTGGTTTCAAAAAATTAAGAGAGAGTAACGATGGAATCACGGAGACAACAAAATAAAAGAAAATTAATATCAAGGTAAGTATATATACATCAATCAAAAGGTGAGCGCATAATTCACAAATGATTGAAAGGGTAGGGAACAAAAAAATCAAATACAAAAGAACAACATAGATCAATCCAAATTCTACCCTCAAGCCATAAATGCTTAAGCTCGCACAAATCATAATAAGAGCGTAACCTTTTCTTGGGTATGAGGAATAAATAAAAAATGAACAATAGACTTTACTCTATTTAGGTCATCTCTATCCCAATCTTAAATCCTTGTGGGCATAAAAAAATAATGACAGAAGAGTTCTCTACCTTGCCCCCTTTTCTCTCTCAATTCTTATGTGTCTTGCAATATCATGTGCTTTCCTTTATATAAATGTTGTCTGCCTCATTAATGCATTTTAAAAATTTTTTTCTTTTAATTTCATTTCACAATTTAGAACCCGATCAATATAAATGACATATTTTTTCTATTTACTTTTTCTTTTTCTGTAATGACTTACCTATTTCATAATCTTTAAAATCAAATCATCAATGAGATATTTTATTTTTCTACTTCCTCTTTTTTTTCTTAATGACACAAGCTCGTATTTTCCTAATTAGGAGGATAATTAGCATCAATGAGATATTCTCAATGTTTTAAAAGCCGGACCGGAGATTGAGTCTGAGAGGTCAACGAGTCATGGTTCAAACGGTTAGATCATCTAGTCAAACCGTTGACATAATATTTAAATAAAAAATAATATGATATATATAATAATATATAAGTAAGAAAATAAAATATCAAATTTTGTTAGATAATTTGAGAAAATAATTAAATAGCTTGATTTCATGATTTCATATGCAATTCAAGATATCATAATTAGGTAGCAAACATAATAATATTATAATTATGAAAATAAATAAAACCATATTATATATGTTCTTTTAGACTTTCTTAAAGATGAGATTGTAAGTTCAACATATACTAGTGTGCCTTATAACAAAAAAGAATGAGATTACTATAAAAATTGAAAATACACATAAAGAAAGATTAAATTTCCTATATTTTGAATTATTTTTCTTTAGTAAAATTTCAATTAATTTGATTTTTTTAAGCATTACAACTCAATTGTTTTTAAAAGAAAAATTATTAAAAAAAGGCAAATACACAATGGATGAGGAGCAAGTCCCGCCCACTTGGGAAGAATAAATGACATGACATTCAAACTTTCAATTATTTTACCCATGATTACTAGGAACTCGGTGCATTACTTTATTCATTGGTCTCTAGATAGATACTCCACTAATAATATCTTCCATCTTCCAGATCTATCGTCTCTTTCTCACATTGACGCTCACCTTCTTCTCTTCTCAGTCCAACGTCTCCAGTCCCGGAAGCACTTTCTTCTTCTTCTTTTTCCAACAAAATATCATATTAAAATAAAGCAAGGAATAACATTGGTAAGAAATTTAAATCTAACAATTTCTTCATCCATTGTTCTCTTACTTTGGCTCTGTCTTTATCTTCTATCTCTATTTTTTTCGTTGAACTTTAAGCTATCTGGCTATTGCAAATCTGCTCCAGTTCACGGGTTAATAGTGGATTCCATCTCAAAAGCTGGCTTGAAACAGATCAAAATGGATGAACTATAAGAATGGCTGAACACATGAAAATGGATCGGTAGACCTTTTGGTCGACGGTTCGGTCCGATTTTTCAAACATTAGATATTCTTTCTTTTCTATTATTATTATTGTTAGGTTGGGACAAAATATGATGTTTACAATAATCAGTTGGCAAATCAGCAATTAAGTTACTTTGCAACGAGACAAGGAGTTGTGTTTACTAGCTACCATAAAAGGACAAATGCCCCCTTGTTTCATCTTCCTCACATTATGCATCTACAGTCATCCTCCATGTATCTGAAAGGTTTGCATTCTACCTTTAGTAAATATATAACTACTTTATTAATGCAGCTCATATGAAAAGTAGTGCTTAAATAGGTATATTAAATTTCCCTCAAGCAATTCTGGCACAATACATAAAAAGTTTATCTCTCTAAATTGCCATTTATATCTGAAATTCACTGTATAAATTACATTGCCCTCCTGAATCCATTTGCCTCCATATGGAAACCTGCTATTGTTTTGTCCCGAAGCTTCACAAGCTTCGTCCAATACCAACTTGTGTCTCGCTTGATTTGTTTTTGTTTAAAAAAAATCAGCATTGTTTAAATTGAAATAAACCTCATGTTCCACTCTTCCCAGTTTGTCTATATACCTAGCTATATTTAGACATTATAATAACTTGATTCCAGACTATAAAATTTTAGGAACCTAGGCGCTTTAGTTTGTTTTCCCTTTTTTGAGTTATTAAAGGTGTCCACAAGCAACTTTGAGCTTTAGACTAATCTTTAGAATGCATTAAAGAGTTTTCGCCCCTCCCAACAAGAGTATTTTTTCAGATTCAAACTTGTATTCTTCTCATTTTTAGGGTGATGCCGCTACCACCTTAACCAATAACTTATTAGTAATCGGCTTTGGCTTTTATTGTAGAAAATCTTCTCCCAACTCATTGGACCCATACCATGTTCTTGTTTGTGGATAAGGTTAATGGAATTACCGGCTATCTCATAACATGTGTTGATAATATTATTTTTCTTTTTCAAAATAGAGTACACACAGCAAGTTGATGATGATATTATTTTAACCATAAAATAAATTCAAAATCAAGAAATTAATTATCTCATATCAACAGAACTAGATGATTAACCCTGTGTGTTGCACGATCTATTCGAAATGGTGGTAATTGATGTACAAATAAAGTTCACAAAGCCTAAGAATTTTTTTTAATGGATAAATTAATCTTGATATACAAATAAAAAACTTTTCACTGTTATCGTCATGCAATAATTGAAAGCAATGTATCTCAGAGAACATCATGAGATTTTATATTATAATATTGTGATAATATTATGATTTTATTATTAGCTAATATTGTAAATATTAATATGGAGACATGGTTGCTATGATATTCTCAGTTAGGTACACATGTACTATCATTATATATATGCCTCTAATCAATCAATGAAATACATGCAATTCATTCTCAAATCAATATTTCACATGGTATTAGAGCATAGTCTCCCTGATGTCCAGACTGTGTCAGACGAGATGATGAAAAGCTCAGGCACATCTCATAACATCAGCACTTCTCAAGAGAATCGAGATAAGCGAGATGGCAAGTAGAAACCATTAAAGTACAATCATTATGGGAAGCTTGGACACACTAAAGATCGATGTTATGAGTTCATAGGTTATCCAAAAGACTTTGAGAAGGGGGATGTGACAAAAGAGAACAGAGGTAAGGTTCGAGAATGACATAGGTGAGCTCCAATGAAAGCCCCATTCCTAGTCTCACACCCAAACAATATGATCATCTAATGCAATATCTCAACAAGGAAGACAATCCCTTGAATCTTCGAAGAGACAACGCCCCCATGGTAAATATGGTAGGCAAATTTATTCTAAATGAGCCCTAGATAATTGATACAAGAGCAATAGTACATATAACATTGGATGAGAGTTTCTAGCGGAATGTGACTCCAACAAGGCATTAACTTTCAGTTAAAATGCCAAATGGGCAAAATTTATCGATTAAAAGCATAAGAGATGTTCACTTATCAAATGGGATTATACTTATAAATGTTCTTCATATACTAGAATTTAAGTGCAATTTGATTTTTGTTGGCATGCTAACTAGAGATGATTTGTACTCTCTAACATTTGTTAGAGACATGTGTGTGGTATAAAACTTTCATTTGAGGAACATGATTGGAGTAGGTAGAATACGTGATGGACACTATCTACTGGAAAAGAGGAAACCAAATAAGACCTCTCATGTGTGGCAAAGCCTGACAGCAGAAATTTGGCACCAAAGACTTGGGCACCCCTTTGAGGAAAAGCATAAGAGCCTTAACTTGCCTTGCAATTCTTTTAAATCAATTCATTGTGATTCTTGTATAAGAACCAAACAGACTAGACTCAATTTTCCAATTAGTTTGATAAAAACTTCTTCGTCTTTTGAACTAATACATTTTGACTTTTGGGGTAGTTTTCATATAGCCTCTTAGAGTGGTGCACACTATTTTTTAACCATTGTAGATTATTATAGTAGGGGAATGTGGGTCTATCTAATGAAACAAAAATCAGATGTAGCAAAGTATTTGATTGATTTTTTAAACATAGTGGAAGCATAATTCCACAAGTGAGTCCAACGGGTTAGAGCAAATAATGGCCTTGAATTCGAATCAAAGCACATGATGCAATATTATTCCGATAAAGGAATTCTATTACAGAATAGTTGCCCTACACACTATAACAAAATGGGGTCATGGAGTGGAAACATAAATACATACTCAAAGTTGCTTGAGCACTACATTTTCAAGCGAACTTACAAATTAAGTTTTGGGGTGAATGCATACTCACAGTGGTGAATATAATCAATCGACTACTATCCTACATTCTGGGACACAAAATACCAAATGAAATATTACTTGGCAAGCGACCTGAGTATCATCAATTGAAGGTCTTTGGTTTTCTAGTCTATGCTCATAACTGTTAGATCATGTATTTTGATGATAAAAAAGCTAAGAAAGTTTTTTCCAGGAGATACAACACTTTAGATTGTTTTGAAACTACATAATGAACATCTTCTGCGAAAATTTGTTGTTCACTTGAGTAAAGTGTTAAAACTTGGTTCGTGATGCCTCAAACAGTAGTAAAGCATTTTATATACCTTTATCAATCAATCATTTAAGAGACCCCTCAAGTGATCTGCCTTTGAAAAACAAAAGAACACCACAGTAGTCACTGGAAATGCTAAACTGATCAAAATTAAGATAACTCGAGCAACCACTCAAGTGATGCAAAAATTTGTCATCACCTCTATTTCATCATGGTGACTAAGATAGTGCTCTGATTTTTGAAAAATATTTTTCTAAGGGATTACTCAAGTGACCACTTAAGTAATGAAATACAAACTACACCACCATCAAACCACCATAGTGAACCCTTTGGTGATCAACTTTCTGAAAAGAAATTTCAAACTAGATCACTCAAGTAATCATTTGAGTGATATTTCAAAATTTTCATCACTATCACTTTACCACAATGATACATCCTAGTTATTAGTTTTCTAAAAATATTTCAAAGAGAAGATCATTCGAGTGACCACTCGAGTGATGTGTTCAATTTTCATCATGTCACTTCACCACAGTTATTAGCCTTCTGAAAATTTTTTCCAAGAGAAGATCACTCCAGTGACCACTCGAGTGATGTGTGAAAAAGTGAATTACTAGCACAGCACCAGAGTGACTCTGGCAGTGCTTAGTATTTCTGAAAAAGTTTCTAAGACTATATCACTCAAGCACCACTGAGGGATTGTAAAAAGAGCATCACTACCATTGTACTATGGTGATGATATCTGGTAATCTGGTTCTCTTAAAACAAAAAGAAACATGATTACTCTAGTGATCTAATTGTACTCATCACCACCAGTTCACCATAGTAAAGAACCTAGTGATCTATTTTTAAAAGAAACAAGATCACTCGAGTGACCACTTGAGTGATCCTATTTTTTGTATTACTACCATATCACCACAGTGAGCTAACCAGTAATCTTTCTTGTTTTCAAATTGACTAAGTGAAGATCACTTGAGTGATGCAATTTTAAAAAATAGAGTGATATCTCGTAAATTTTGATACCCATTCCAATCTATCCTAAACTTGTCCTATTTGCTTCTAAATGATCTAACACTTCATTATTTTAGTGTTTGATCCTATTACAAGTACTTAATCCATGATTAACACAAGATTAGCAAAAAGCACTTTATGTCTCAAAGCATTAAATGCATTAAACTTCAAACGCCTTAAATCCTCTTTGCCTTCAACGGCTAACTCAAAGGACAAAAGGAACAATCTAACATTCTTAATAAACAAAAGCTATGACCTAACTCTCCAACAGTTATATTCAAGAGCAACGATCATCAAACATACTTACACTATAAATAGAAGAGCATTTAAAATGAAGCAACAACTAATACTGTGCATTTACTATACATTTATTGATAAGTCCCAAAGCTCAATCTCTGTGTGAATTTGTACTCCAGCGATCATTTATTTACTCTTGTAAGAGAATATAGTTAAGCATTTACTTCAGTTGAGATACGCAAGGTATTGGGACCTTGAGTGGGCATTGATTGCAAAGTGTAAGGGGAAGCGAGTGTTTTTAAAGAAGAACTTGCTTGTACTGAGGCACCAAGAACCCTGTAAATCTTGGAAAGATAGTGGAACTCTCAAAAAGGCTTTCTAGAGAGTGGACGTATGTCAAGTGGATTGGAATAAACCAGTATAAATCTCTTGTGTCCACCTTCGTTGATATTTCTCTAATTCTTCTCTCTTTATCTAGTTTGTGTTGAAGTTTAAAATTTTAATATAACCCAATTCATTCCCCTCTTGGGTGAAAGGCTTGAACTAACAATAACAAAAATAGAAAAGATAAATTTAATGAGAGGTCAATGATAAACCCATGTCATGTGAGTTTTCAAAATAAACTAGGTTTGAAAATGTAGCGTAGTAGCTCAACCAAGGTCATTCTTGTGAGGAGATTAATTTCCAAGTTTCTAAATAGTAAAGTGATAAATACATTAGAGTTGTGTGAAATCATTTTGAGCAATTGTTTATAAAACTAATGAAGTAATCTAATCTAATTCAATATTTTTTGTATTTTTCGGTTTTCAAGATAAAGAAGAAAACGGAATTGAAATTAATAACAACAACAAGGTAAATTCAATTAACTAGTATAATGATGAAACAAGATTCCCTTGAGTTGTGGTTTTAGTCTTCCTTGCTTGCTAATGATAAGAATTCAAAGAGGATGGACCTAAGCTACCACTAGATCCATACTCACAATACTCATTTAATTCATTCTACTAAAGCAATTAAATGAATACCATCAAATATTCAGACTCAAGGAGATGAATAATTAACTTCCAATTCTAACTTGTAATTACCATTACAAAAATTAAAAGCATTCAATTTAGTCATTTAAATCCACTCAACCGAGTCAGACGGAACAACTCAATCTATTCTTAATATGAATCATACAAAGCTTAATTAATCAACTCCTAGCTCAACCATTAAGTTTATTCACTTGGCATAGAACAATCTAGATCACAACCACATACTTAACCAAGCCTCATAATTATGAACTAGAAAGAGAGCTTAAAGGAATTCCATTGAAGTTTAGAAACTCAAACCATTACCCAACTCAAGGAAATCACCAAAACTTAGCTACTCATGGAAGAGGAAGATGAAGCTTGATAAAGGAAGAAACAATTTGCCATGGAAATCAAAGGACCGAATAGCTCTTCTAGTGCACTCATGCTTCCTCCTTTTCTTTCTTTATTTTATTGCTCCCAACTCTCTTCAATGCTTCACCTTGTTTACTGCCGCCTCCTCTTTTCCTTTCTTTATTATTCAATTATGCCTCTCGTCAATTTTGGTCCATTTTCTCCAATCAGTCGAACTAGCTTTTTAATTCCACTCAGTCAACAATTTTGGCTCCTTCTCCTTTTTCTTCATTTCCCTATTCAACTCTGTCAGCTCCCCTCTCTCAATTAGCCGTTGCATTCCCTCATTTCAGACTAGCACTTCTTCTTTTGTTTATTTCCATTTCGGCCTAGCCGTCTCCTCTTTGATTCATCTAGTACTACTACACGCTTTTATTTCTCCCAACCATAATTTGGTCCAACTGCCCTTTTCTTATTCATTTCAGCCGCCTCTAATGCTCCTTTCTCCTCAGTTATCTCTAGGTTAAATAAGTAAGTTCTACCATGTTTAGATGAGGTGGTGAAAATATGTTTTGGCATTAGGCACAAAATTGCAACTACCAAACGAGGCCCTTACTCATTTAATCTCTTCTTAAAAAAATGCGAAAATAAATTCTTCAGTCGTGATGTTCCACTCTTGTCCTTTATTAAGCTCCAAAATGACATCTTTGACCTTAACCACTTGACAAAAGTTGTGCCACATTATCACCTACAAAATTAGATTCACAAAGGTAATATCTTTTGTTCACAATTAAGGAATAATGGGAATAACAATTATTAATTAAAAATATAATAATTTAATCACTATAATTCCCAAATTATCCTTCCACTAAAATCTCACAATAACACATAATTATGCCCAAAATATTCAATTAAGTCCTATAAAAGCCTAGGATTAATTAATAAAAATATATATAAATATTGGGCTCTATCAGCCAACCTTGTGTTTTTTTGGGATACCCCACTAGTTAGAAAGGATATTATGTCTATGACATTCATGATGAACGGATGCATGTTACACGTGATGTTTTGTTTCTTCAGGATCGCTTTCTATATGCCACACAAGAGCACTACAGTGAATCATTACCAAGCAAACCTCATTATTGCCCAATCATTGATGATGATGAAGCTATTTTGTTAGGCCGTACTGAGCATAACACCAATCATGTTCCTTAACTCTGGAGTCTAATTACCCGCATGATAATAAGGTTAGCCAAGAAGAAACACAAGTTCCTATTGTAGAGGACCCACAATGGCCTCGATGAAGCACGCGTGAGAGGCATGTACCCCAGCTGTTAGCCGTCTAACTTAACCGCAAGCACATGGATCGCAAATAATATAAAAAGATTATTCCCACGAGGACTACGACAAAAATAAATTAATTATCTCAATTAAGTCCTCAATCAGGTTGAGTGAAAATATTTTGAAATTTAATTTGTCTAAGAAAATATTTATTTGAGAATTCTAAAGTTAAGATTTTTCTTCAAGATCGAAGGAACCTAGGATTACTTATCTCTAATGTACTTCATAAGACTAATTTAAATCCTTCTTAAATTATTAATGAAAATATGTGTTTGTTAGATGTTCAAAATTTATTAATAAATCTTTCTCAAATCAAAATCAATTTTATATTTTCAATTAACATGCGTAATCTCTTGTCTTAGTTAACAAAAATATTCATTAAGCTCTATCCTCAATTAGACAATGCTAGGCTAATAGATATATCTATATTCTATTAACACATTATCCATTTAACCACTAAACTTCAAGTCTAGCATGATTTTATCTAAGTCCTACAATTAAGTTAGCTTTCTCATACATCACTCAATTGAACCCAACAATCTAAATGGTGGCTTGTAATGCACCAAATTATGTTTAAGGGCTAATGACTCCTAAAGTGAATGTCATTAATATCAAACAAACACTTTTGAAGAATTTAATGTGAATTATGACCCGAAGTAGCAGTAGTCAGTGCCCAAACCCTGTACTTAAGCTACATTGTGTTGTCAAGGCTTAAATTGCATTAAAATAGAGGGAATAGTGTATGGAAGGAAGGAATGGAAGTATATAATGTGCTCAATAGTGAGTCAATAGGAATTGCTATAGTCAAGGGCAAAGTGGGAAAAAAGAAAGTTATCGGCCAATTAGTCAGCAACCAAAAAGGGATTCCATTAATAACTTAACGATTAAGTAATGTGACTAATTACCAAGTGAACAAGAGAGAATAATCACGTGGGTGCAAGCACATGGAAGAAGTCACAAGATGGTGACACTTGGCATCACATGGGCCTTTGAATGAAGGTCAAATTTTCAAACTCATTTTTCTTTTCCCTCTCTCCTCAAGGTTGGCTAAGAGGCTTAAAGGGGTGGAAAAAATGATCTTAACATCATTTCTCACTCTCTCTCTAAGCTCAAGGTCATCCATGGTGTAGGAGGAAAGAGAAAGAAGAAATCAAGATAAGTGTGTTCTATTTGACCTTGAATGCCAAAAATCTCTTCTTTAATCTTGACCACCTTGATGATAGCTTTATTTCTATGGTTTTGATTTTAGAGAGGAGGAGTTTTATGAGTTCAAGAAAAATTGGAGGTTGAACAATCAAAGACCAAGCTTGGGAAAGTGAAAGAGATTAGTAAAAGCTACCTTTTGGTATATATGTTGTGGTCATTAGTTGAGTGCCTTGATATCTAAAGTTATGCCCTAATTTTGGTGTACATTAGGGTTGTGGAGTGTTATGGTGTTTTTTCATGGTTATGGTGTCTTGGGTTATGTCTTAGACAATGCAATTGGTTTGGAGTCTTGAATGTTAAATGTTAGTAATTGTGAGTTTTATGTTGAAATGTGGTCAAAACATAACATAAGAATGTAATGGGAATTTAGGTTTTTTGATGTTTCCATTAGATTCCTTGTGGAAAATTGTGTAGGAGTAGTGTTGGTTGTGAATTTTAAACCTTTGGAAACACTTGTGCAAAAACTGGAAATTCTGGAAGTTTGTCAAGTAAAAATTCTGTGCAGGGGACCAAATTTGCATAGTGTTTTGAAATAGCAAAGGGTGCCAAAAAGTTGTGAAACTTTCCAGTTTTGTGTAGACATTGCAAGCTTTAAAATGGTATAAAGTTTGTATCATTTAGGGTTGTGTGATAAAAGTTATGGTCAGCTGAATTCTACCAAGAATCAGGCCAATTTTTTGTCGCAGCCAGGCATTATTGGCCACAACCAAAAAGTTTCAAACCAGTTCTTGGCCGCAGCCAAAAGGGAGTTTACCAAGACCCAAATGTTACTGACTATTCTTGGCCACGGCCCAAAAGTTTCTGACATGATTTTGGCTGTTGCCAATGGTTCCTGGCCATAGTCTAAAACTTTCTGACCTTCTCTTGGCCTCAAACAACCCACAAAATCCTGCATTTTGAAATTTTGAAAGATGGTCTTTGGTTTAGTCTTTCCCAACATTTTAGGCATCTGTTTAGGCTTCTAGTAGCCATCTGTTTACGGTAATAATGAATTTTTGAACTATAATTACTGCTATTAAGTTAAGGGGTTACATTTTTAGTATCAGAATTGTATTTCCTAGAAAGGGTAGGTTTTGCTAGGATAATTGCCATAGTTCCTTGGCTTAATGATGATAGATAACCCATGAATGTTTGTGGTATACACATGAATGTTCCTGTTATTGTTGGTATATGAGTTTTAAATATGTGTATATATTTATTGTGATATTGATGTGGTGAATGATTTGTAGAGTGAAAAGGAACAATGGTTCGTCCAAAGGTTCAACATGTAGAACCAAAAGTGGAAGAGGTATATGACAACCCACCTAATCCCGTACAACTAATGATAGGCATGATAATGGAGCAACGGGATATGATCAATGAACTAAGGAAAGAGCTCTGAGAGGAGAAGGAAAAATGTAATGTTGATAGAGTCTAATCGACCCAAGAAAAGACCCAAGAGGAAACGCATCATAAAGAAACAATAGAAGGGTCAATTTGATCTTAAGAGTCCCCACCTTCTACAGCACCAAACCGAGAGTCCCATGTGGGACTAGCTCGAGATGAGAGATATCTACAGTATTGGGTCTCCAAATTCTACAAACATCTACCCCCAGTGTTTAGGGGAAAGTTTGATCCCCAAGCAGCTGAAGATTGGATAATTCGACTAGAGAAGACTTTTGAAGTGCTAGACTCCCAACTAAGGTGAAAGCACGATTGGCCATCTACAAACTTGAGGGGAATGTCGACCGGTGATGGCGGAATATTGCTATGACATTGCACAAACGTAATGAGCCTCTGACCTGGGAGCTGTTCCAGGAACAGTTTAATAATAAGTACTTCCCAAGATCTGTGAGGATAGAAAAAGAGTCAGAATTCCTGTCCATAAAGCAGAGTGATGCAGAGATATTTGATGACTACCTTTCTCGCTTCATCCGGCTAGCCCGATAGTCCTCTTATCTACAACACATGGATGATGAGAATTAGAGTTCAAATAAGCTGATCCATGGCTTGAGGTGTAAGTTGACGAAAAGATTAGCCACTTGCCAGTTTACTGCATTCAACAAGGCTATGGAGGAGTGCAGAATCATAGAGAATAATCTGAGAGATTTGAACTCAACCAAGGGTGGTCGTGGTCGTGGTGAGCACAGTAAGGGAAGTAATCCTAAAAATTGGAAGGCCCAGGGATCCTCATCCAAAGGCCGTGGTAAGAAGCCTTATTAACTGAAGGATTGTGAGAACCAAAAATCCCCAATGGCATGGACATATACTCATTGTGGTAGGTAACATCCTGGCAGAACGTGTTATAGGCAAGTGATTTGTTATAACTACAAACAGCCAGGATAGATGCTAGTGATTGCAAATGGCCGCCGGTAGAGTAAAGGCTTAAAAATCAGGGCAAGGTGTTTGCTATGATACACGAGGAAGCACAAAAGTCCCCCACCTGATTCAAGGTAAAACTTTCTCAATGGTAGTTTACTATAAGCTTTATTTGATTAGGTTACAAGTTATTCCTTCATTGCCTATGATTGTGTGAAGTACTTGGGATTGCATGTTCTTAAACTGCCATTTGACTTGGTTGTGTCAACGTCGATGGTTGTCAAGGCTATGACGGCTTAGGCATGTTTAAATTGTGTGACAACCATTGAGGGGCATGAGTCTACTGTCAATTTGATTTGTCTGCTGCTCTATCAATTAGTATTCATATTGGATTTTAATTGGTTGATGGTGAATAATATACTGCTAGATTGTAGGAATAAGATAATAGTACACCCTACTTCACAGAATGATGATAATGTGAGTGCTAGTTTGAATTTCCTCTTAATGGCCAAAGCTGAGAAATATCTGAAAAAGGGGTGCTAGGGGTATATGGTATTCTTTTCCAAGAGGGGAGAGATATAAGAAACTATGAACAGTATACCCATGGTAAAAGTGTAACCCCCGCCACTATCAGGGCCGTGATTAGTGTTTAAATACACTTTATAATGAAAGAGATATCAGAGGTAATTAAAAACTTTTACAACACATGTACAAATAGATCTCCATTCATTCATTCATAAAAACAATCGGCCTGTTCGGTCTGTTACATGTATAATATCAAAGTATAAGCACAATTCCCGACATTCACCTGGGATACTAACATTAATCCAAAATATTGTTTAGGGCATTATTGCCCATCTCAATTCCATGGGGATTACACAAAACTATAATTCTATAATCTATTCAATACATACATTCGCCAAAATGATAACCAATCAAAACCAAAAGTATCTATCTAAGAATGTCGTTGGCAATTCTAGTTGTCCTTGCTCACTTGTTTGTTTCTTGATCCACTTGCCCTGTCTAAAAATGTTATTTAGAAAGAGTGAGATTCTAAAGAATCCCAGTAGCAACAATTTACGTATATAATGTATAATTAAACAAAGCAAGTAAACATATATCATAATGCAGTAATTAATATTCAAGGCTGACCACACTGCATGTCCCCTAAACTGTATCTGTATTCAAGGCCAGCTTTCGCAACGTCCCTTTACTGTATCTGTATTCAAGGCCTGGCTTTTGCCACATCCTTTTACTGTATCTATATTCAAGGCCGGTCTTTCACCACGTTCCTTTACTGTATTTGTATTCAAGACCGGGCTTTCACCATATCCCTTTACTGTATCTGTATTCAATGACTAATGCAAATAAGCAATGCAATATATACATGATATAGGATAAAGTATTACTACCTTGGTCTTTCCACTCTTGAGCAGGCACAGGCCTTCTACACTTCGGGCAAATATCAAATCCTAAAGTCATAATTAAGGATGATGCATTATCACTTAGTCCAATACTCAATACCTTCACAATACTTAAATTGGTCATCATTACTGTCTCTTAATTACTTATATATGCCTCAAAGAAAAGCCCTAAAGGGTTGAAAGAACTATCCCAAGGATTCTCTTTTGGAAGCACAAATACTGATATTTTTCACTGTTTCACTCGAATGGAGATGGCCACACCTGAGTGATGGGGCACTGACACTCGAGTGAAGATGGCCTCACTCGAGAGATGGTACGGTATGCACTCGGTTATCTAAGGGTAAAAGCTAGCGAGTAAGCACCCGAGAGCACAAGAACTTTTTCAGACACAGGGACACTCGAGCACACAAGACCTCACTTGAGTTATAGCCATATGCTTCACTCGAGCACTAGAGAGTGAAGTCTAGGAAGTGAGAACCCGTGAGCAATGGGAGTTTTCATAGAGGAGAAGCACTCGAGTATGAGACTTCTCACTCGAGTGAAGACTGAATTCTCACGAGTGCCAGAACACAATCTTGCTCATTAACCGCAAGTGACAACCTGAGACACAAGTTCTTGGTGTCAAATACACCAGTATAAGAGTAAGAACCCACCACACTCGCAAGTGAGGCAACACTCTTCCTCTTTTCACAGAAGTGCAATGCAGAAACCAAAGGAAAATTGAAGAATTTCACTAACTCAATCAAGTGGAACCCAACCTTACCATAATGATATTCATCCCTCACTCAAGTGAACCCCAGATCACTCGAGTGACCTTATTAGATCCCAGAAAACGCAGAAACGCTAACAGTTTTTCCAAAATTTTCCCAAAAGCTTCCAATGGACCCAAAACCTCAACCAAAGCTCTCCCCACACAAAATCACCCAAGGAATCCAATAAAACCATTAAACCAATCAAATTCTTACTCCATTATCATGCTTTGGTCTTGGGCAACATTAAACACTAAATTTCCAAAATCACTAAACTCAATCATTCAATCCCCAATCAATTCTATTTATCCATATACATTCCAAATATACCATTTCCATACCAATAACATGCCAAATAACAATAGCTCTTATTTTCAAAAATAGGCAATAAATTCCCAAAAATTCAAAACTAATCCAAATGGCACAAAACTTAAATGGATAGATAGGTTTCACTTACCTCTTCAACTTTTCCAAAAGGACTTCTTCATTCTTAAACCTCCAAAATTCCTTGAGAACTCAAACCAACACCAAAGGAGGAACTATAACCACCAAAACAAAGCTCTTAACTTAAGAAACAACTTTAATGAATGTAAATTGAGTATTAGAGATCATTCTTCTTACCTTTTTCAAGCTCTTTTTCTTCCCCTATGGACAACAATGGCTAACGAGAAAGGGAGAGAGAAGATGAGAGTTGAAGAAGATGAAATGATGATCATCCTTCCCCATACCTCCCATGTCAGCCGAAAAATGAGAGGGAGAGAGAGAAGAAAATAATAAACAATAGGCATTTGACTTTTCTCCAACAACTCTCTCTTCCAACAAGCTTACCACATGTCACAAGGTCATTGGTCTTCATAAAGTAAACACTCAATTAGTCACTATAATCCCTCTATTAGCCATTTAATCATATTTCTCATTTCCTCTTACTTAGTAATTAATTCCTCTCTTAATCACTAACTTATGGCCAATAATTCCTTTCTTTAAATTTTTCACCAATTATGACATATTAATTAATATTGTCACGAAACACATGATAAATCCAATTTACATTCACAATCTCTACAATAATCCTCATTGGCCATTAATCAAAATTTGGGGCATTACAAAAGAGTTCCCTGAAGTGTTTCAAGATGATCTTAGCATATTGCCTCCGGAAAGGGAAGTAGAATTTCCATTTGAAAGTGTGCCTGGAGCTGGTTCTATATCAAAGGCCCCATACCAAATAGCCCTAAATGAGATGGCAGAACTAAAGAAACAAATTGAAGAATCACTTGAAAAAGGGCTTATTCGACCCAGTGTCTCACCGTGGGGAGCTCCAGCATTATTTATCAAGAAGAAAGATGGGAGTCTGAGATGGTGTGTTAATTATAGAGAATTGAACAAGATAACTATCAAGAACAAGTATCTACTTTCGAGAATCGATGACCTTCTATATCAATTATCTGGTTCTTGTGTATTTTTGAAAATTGATCTAAGGTCGAGTTTTTATCAACTGTGGGTGAAAGCAGAAGATATACCAAAGACTACTTTTAGGATGAGGTATGGATACTATAAGTTTCTAGTAATGCCCTTCAGACTAACTAATGCATCTTTTGTATTCATGGATTACATGAATCGTGTTTTTCGACAGTACCTAAACCAATTTGTAATGGTATTTATCAATGACATTCTATTATACTCCAAGAGCAACGAGGAGCACGAGTATCATTTAGGAATAATGCTAGAGATATTGCGTGAAAAGCAACTCTATGCCAAGTTGAGTAAGTGTGAGTACTAACTTTTGAAAGTAAAGTTCCTAGGCCATGTTATTTGTAAGAAGGGGTCTCAGTGGATCCTAGTAAAGTGGAAGCAGTACTGGACTATAAGAGGCCAGAAACTGTTGTTGAGATACGTAGTTTTTTAGGTCTTATTGGTTGCTTCTAAAGATTCATTTAGAATTTCTCTCATATCGCCTTACTGATGACCAAGCTCACACAAAAAGATCAACCATTTAAGTGGGATGGATGTTGCAAAAACAGTTTTGTTGAGCTGAAGGAGAGGTTAACTATGGCACCAGTGTTGATTATACCTGATCTCAGCTTGACTTATGTTATGTATAGTAATGTGAGTAACCAGGGGTTGGGGTGTTTCCTTATACAATAAGGATGAGTGGTGGTCTATGCCTCCTGATAGCTGAAGCCTCATCAAATGAACTATCCCGCTCATGATTTGGAGCTTGTGATGATTATGTTTGTATTGAAAATATGGCGACATTATCTGTATGGTGTGAAGGTAGAACTGTACTGCGACCATAAGAGTCTCAAGTATTTGTATGATAAGAAAGAGTTGAATATGAGATAGCGTCGGTGGATGGAGTTGCTGAAAGATTACAACCTAGAGATCAAATATCATTTGGGTAAAGTTAATGTTGTCACAAATACGCTTAGTCAAAAGGCAGTGCTAATGGTAGCAATGATTATACAAGAGGGAAAATTGATAGAAGACATTTGGGATTTGAATTTATCAAACCATATTTTAAGTGCTAATTACATTGTTTCCCAAGGGGAAAGTGATCTAAAGGCTTAAATTAAAGAGGCTCAAAGGCAAGATAATCGGGTGCAGTCTATTCAGACTATGATTGATCGAAGGGAGACTCAAGACTATAATTTGCCGCCTAGTGGATTGGTGCAATACAGGAAGAGAATTTGTGTTCTACTAAAGGCTAACTTGAGGCAAAAAATTCTGGATGAGGCACACAAGAGTTGGTATACTCTTCACCCCAGAATGACAAAGATGTACCACGGTTTGAAGTTTATGTATTGGTGGTCAGGATTGAAGAGTGATGTGACCAAGTATATAGTGAGGTATCTTACTGCAGAGTCCTAAGATTTCAAAGTGAAAGTGGGAAAGTGTGATCATATATCTCATTGTGGGATTGCTTAAGATCAGAAACTATGATACGATCTGGGTGATTGTTGACCAATTCATGAAATTGGCTCATTTTATATCGATCAATGCTAGTTACTTTCCAGACAAACTGGCAGAAATCTATATTCGAGAGATAGCGAGACTACATGGCACACCAAAAATTATCTATTCAGACAGAGATCCCTATTTTACTTTGAGATTCTGGAAGGCTCTACATGAAGCTCTGGGTACGAAATTGAGATTTAGTATAGCCTATCATTCTCAGACGGATGGACAGTTGGAAAGGACCATTCAGTCGCTAGAAGATATGTTGAGAGCATGCATCCTAGATTTTAAAGGGAATGGGAACTACTTTCTACTACTTACCAAGTTTGCCTACAATAAGAGTTATCATACAAGCATTCAGATGGCTCTATTGAAACTTTATATGACAGGAAGTAACAATCACATTTGTGTTAGACAGAGTTGTCTGAGAGATGATTGTATGGGTCGAATCTTGTTGTTCAGACCACAGAGCATATTAGAATCATTAGAAAGAGGCTCCTTGCAGCATAGAGTCAACAAAAAAGCTATGCGGATAAAAGGAGAAGACCTCTAGAGTTCGAAGTTGGTGATCATGTGTTCTTGAGGGTATCTTTAGTCACAAGCATCAAGAGAACAATCAAGCGAAAGAAGTTGAGCCCGCGGTACATCGGTCTATTTGACATTCTTGTAAGAATCGGACCTGTAGCATATCGAGTAGCCCTACACCTGAACTTGAGCAAGCTCCGTGACATATTCCATGTTTCCCAGCTGAAGAAGTACCAACCAGATCCAACGAACATTCTCGAGTATGAATATGTTGACTTGCAAGACAACTTTACCTATATGGTAGAGCTAGAACAAATCATTGATAGGGAAAAGAGTGTAAGAGGCAAGCTTCACCCAAGAGGGGGGTGAATTAGGTGATGTTATAAATTTTTCGCTTGATGTGGTGATATGAAAAATATAGTAGATAGAGTAGAGTTGAGAAGATTTGAACACAGAGAGTTATACTGGTTCAGTCTAACAACCAGGCCTACGTCCAGTCCTCAGAGATCAAGACCTACTGAGATTTTCACTATACCTCCAAGATTCAATGGGCTCTCAGAACGCCTCAAAACAACAATTGTCCTTGAAAGGACTACGAGCAGAAATATTCTTTCACTAAGAAATTTCTCTCCCCCTTACGACAAGTCTTACGTGCAGAAAAACAACCTATGACCCTTTTACTTGCTTATGTATACAAGACTTATGAGCAGCAACGTCCTCTCTTGCTTACACCACTGTAAGACTTACGAGCAGCAACGTTCTCTTCTTCTTGTATCTTATAAGACTTATGAGTGAAAGGCTTAACAAGGAATTCTCTCAACTGCTTCTCTCGTAAGGAAATCTACCCACTCAAGGTCCCAATACCTTGAGATCAAATAAGCATAGAATTTGAATTGTATGAAGACTCTCTTACAGAGTAAATGAATAAACACTGAAGATCAATGTGTATACAGAGAAAATGATGAATAGCATAGACTCGTGTATAAGCTTGTGAATTCTTGTGCTTCGTTGTTCTTGACTATCTCTGAATCTCTGTATATATAGTTGTTTTAGTTTTTGCCCGTTTGGGTAATCATCGTTTGAGGAGTGGGGCTTTGCAACTGTGGAAAGACACGCGCATGGTGATCTGGCAGAGCATCACTCGAGCATGAAAGGGCTCACTCAAGTGATCTTCCTATTTTCCTCTTTGTACTTCAGTTATCGGGTTGTGCTTGCATAAGATTTCAGACAGACAAAATTCTCACTCGCGAGTGATGTGGGGTCTCACTCGAGCACAACTCCTTCTGCTCGAGTGACCTTGCATTTTCTACTGGGAGTGTCTTCTCGGGTCAACACTCGCATATCATTTTAGCAAGAGTGAGATTTTGTACTCGCGGGTGATGTGGTCCCTCACTCGAGCATACATACCCCTGCTCGAGTGAAACGAATATTCTCAAGAATTATACCCTTAATACCAACACTCGCATCAGGATTTGAGAGGGATAGATTTATCACTCGCAGGTGATGTGGGCCCTCACTCGAACACACAGACTCCTGCTCGAGTGAGAAGAATATTCTCAAGTAATATACCGTTTATACAAGCACTCGCATCAGAAATGGAGAGGGATGGATTTTTCACTCGCAAGTGCTGATGTGTCACTCGAGCATATGAGGTTGTGCTCGAGCACACTTGCGCTTCTCTGAACTTCATGACTCTCAGCCAAACACTCGCAGTACCTTGCTTGAGTATAGAATGCTCATGCTCGAGCACTAATGTCTCTGCTCGAGTGCATCAAGGAAGAATGATAATACTTGCTCTCGGCCAAGCACTCGCATACTTTCACTCGCATGTGCTCGAGTGAGAAAGACTTCTCTGCTCGAGTGCTGTCTCCAGTGCTCAAGTGAATCAGTGAACATAACAGTGGCATGCCTCTCGGGTCAACACTTTCTGGCTATCATTCGCACCAGCTCAAGCACAGAAGGGATCCATGCTCGAGTGCAAAGCTCATGCTCGAGCACTCCAGTTCATTTTGACAGCAAATACCAGAAAACCTTGCTATATGCATTTGGTAACTTTGTAAACATTTCTTAGACTTATAAAAACATGATTTGTATGCAATTGACTTTTTGTTATCATCAAAACTTGGGATCTAACAGAGAGATGGCTCAGCCACCAAAGCATATCATTTGTAAAGGTGGTTTTGAAGGGAATGTCTTAGAGGGAAAACTTTGAGGGCAAGTTGTGTAACAAATTTTGAGGGCAAACTTTATTGTATGGGTGGAGAATTGTAATGCCCCAAACTAGTTTTAAGGGCTAATGACTCTAAAAGTGAATATCATTAATGTCAAACAAACACTTTCAGAGAATTTAATGTAAATTATGACCCGAAGTAGCAGGAGTCAGTGCCCAAACCCTATATTTAAGCTCCATTATGTTGTTAAGGATTAAATTGATTAGAATAGAGGGAATGGCACATGGAAGGAAGAAATGGAAGTATATAATATGCTCAATAGTGAGTCCATAGGAATTGCCATAGTCAGGGGCAAAGTGGAAAATAAAAAGTTACTGGCCAATTAGTCAACAACTGAAGAGGGAATCCACTAATATCTTAAAGATTAAGTGGTGTGACCAATTGCCAAGTTAATAAGAGAGAATAATCACATGAGTGCAAACACATGGAAGAAGTCAGAAGATGGTGACACTTGGCATCACATGGTGTAACCCTCTGCCTTTATACACGTAATTATAATTCGGAATTCAGAATTTTAAATGAAATAGAAATCAATAATCATTAAAAGGCATTTCCAATCCCTTCTTGCAAAAGGGTTTTTAACAAAACTTTCAAAATTCTTTCCCTTCTCTGGTCTCAATTGCACGTATCGCATATAATTACCTGTGCAGTTAAATCTCGGCAACCCTCGAGTCATGTATATACTAACTGTCAGGTTTATAATTCCCAACTAAGGGATTACATACCATAATCAAAATATTATATACATCCCAAAAATAATTTACAGTAATCTCAAACCTAGATTGATAGCTAACTATCAAAACCAAAATATCCCTAAAGGCCCTAACTACTCCGGGTTGTCCGCTTCTCCTTAGAGCCACTTGCTTTACTGAAATGTTAGTTATAGGAAAGAATGAGATTCAAAAGAATCCCAGTAGTAACAAATCACTCATACAGTGCATAAACACATAGCATATAAGGTCATGTTAGCAGCATCACAATGTATCATGGCTCACACCACATGCGATAGTACTCATGGTTGTAAACTCTACGCATCAGCTTTGGCTAGGTTCTCTATGTATTTAGAAAGTATCACTATATGTCAGCTTTCGCTGTAGTCTCAAACCATCACAATATATTCACAAAGTATTCTCAATGCATGACAAATATACATACAATGTTTTACACACGGTATAAGAGAAAGAGTCACTACCTTGTTCTGTCCTGATGTCCTTTGGCACCGTTGGCTCACGAGGATAGCAAATGCCAAATCCTAAACACCAAAATCAAAATGGTGGATTAATTCTCTACTCCCAATTCTCATTTCCAAACACTTAAAATAGGTTACCACCTAAGTCCCTTAAGTGACTATAATAGGCTCACAGAAAACTTAGAGGAATTGGGAAGTACTAGGTTGGAAAATACTTTTCAAAATCCCAAAATGCTGAAAATGGGGGTTAGCTGTAGCCAAGAATCCTCTGGCTATAGCCAAAATACACACAGAAGGTTTTTAGCTACAGCCAAGAATTTCTGGCTGCGGCCAAAACGCGCACAGAAACTTTTAATTCCTCTTCCTAGGAAAAATATTAGCCATTACTGGAAATCACCACAAAAATACAGAATCACACAAATTTCATTACTGCCCCAAAACTGAGTCCATTTTTTACCTCAAACTTTGGGTAGTCATATCTCCCAGTTCCCAAAACGAAATGGCACAAATTATATGTCCATTTTGAAGCTTGGAATGTGAAATTTAAGATTGGAAAGGTTTATAATTTTCTAACATCATTTGCCTAGTCAAAAAGTTCACACAACCTGACTGCCCAGAATAAATTTTCAATGGACAACATTTCAATTTTGCACCAATGCTTCCAATGGTTCCCAAATTCATATCAAATACCATTCCCACATAAATTTACTCAAGGAATCCATTGAAATCATCAAAACAACCCAATTCAACCTCTATTGACATGTTTCACAATGACCACCACATGTCTTACCAAGAACTCAATCAAACCACCATATTACAAACCAATCCAAACCAACATTCCAAATCAATTTCAGATGCTCAAAGACACACTATGACACCAATTTCACACTAAACACTAACCAATTCCCACATTTTGAAGTTAATCCAAAATCAGGGCAAAAATCCAAAATCCTCAAAGCTAAACCAATGACCACAATAAATATGTCAAAAGGTTCCAAAGGCTTACCTTAACTTCTTCCCAAGACTAATTCTTGATCTCCACCACTTCCAAATTTTCTCAAGCTTCCAATCACCAATAATAAAAAATCTGAAACCATAGGAATAATTCTCTTGACACTATGATCAATATTAATAAAGAGTATTTGAGCATTCATGGTCATTTGGAGCACTAACCTCAGATTTTTCTCTTTCTCTTTCCTTCTCTAGATGAACGAAAATGAAGGAAAGGAGAGATGAGATAAGTTGGTAAAGATGATGATCTATTTTTGGCCCTTCATTTGGTTATTAGACATCCTAAATGAGAGAGGGAAGTGAAGCCAAGTGTCATGATCTTGTTCCTCCTCCCAACTCCTTCTATGTTCATGCAAGCATTGGATCACCCTCTCATAATATTTTGACATGTAATCCCAATCATTGATCTCTAATTTACCCATGAGTTGCCTCTTTGGTAACAGACCAATCAGTTAGTAACTTTCCAATTTTACCATTTTCCCCCTGATTATGGCAATTATACTCAAATCACTTCCAACTAATCCCTATCACTCTAATTATCTAATCATGCGCCCTTTCCCTATATTTAACCCAATTAGACATTATTCCAAACTTAATCATAAATATAGGGTTTAGGCATTGATCAGAACACATTTGAATCAAAATTCACATTGTATTCTTCAAAAATTCTTAATTACAGTAATTACAATCACTTTTGAAGTCATTAACCCTTAATTGAAATTTAGGGCATTACACATGGGCCTTTGGATGAAAGTCAAATTTTCAAACTCATTTTTCTCTTCCCTCTATCCTCAAGGTCGGCTAAGAGGCTTAAGGGGGTGGAAAAATTGATCTCAACATCGTCCATGGTGTAGGAGGAAAGAGGAAGAAGAAATCAAGGTAGATGTGTTCTATTTGACCTTGAAGTTAACCTTGAATGCCAAATACCTGTTCTTTAATCATGACTACCTTAATGAGAGCTTCATTTCTATGATTTTAGATTTTTAAGAGGAGGAGTTTTGTGAGTTCAAGAAAAGTTTGAGGTTGAAGAATCGAAGAACAAGCTTGGGAAAGTTAAAGAGGTAAGTACAAGCTACCTTTTGGTATATATGTTGTGGTCATTAGTTGTGTGCCTTGATTTCTGGATTTATTCCCTAATTTTGGTGTACATTAGGGTGGTGGAGTGTCATGTTGTTTTGTTGATTGTTATGGTATATTGGGTTGTGTTTTGGATAATGGAATTAGTTTGGAGTCTTGAATGTGAAATGTTAGTAATTGTGAGTTTTATGTTGAAATTTGGTCAAAACATAACATAAGAATGTAATGGGAATTTAGGTTTTTTGATATTTCTATTGGATTCTTTGTGCAAAATTGTGCGGGAGTAGTGTTGGTTGTAAATTTTGAACCTTTGGAAACACTTGTGCAAAACTGGAAATTCTGGAAGTCTGTCAAGTAAAATTCTATGCAGGGGACCAAATTTGCATAGTATTTTCAAATAGAAAATGGTGTCAAAAAGTTGTGAAACTTTCTAGTTTTGTGGTAAACATTGTAAGCTTTAAAATGGTATATAGTTTGTGTTATTTTGGGTTGTGTGCTAAGAGTTATGATCAGTTGAATTCAGCAAAGAATCAAGCCAGTTTTTGGCGCGACCAAGCATTATTGGCCATAGCCAAAAAGTTTCGAACCAGTTCTTGGTTGCGGCCCAAATTTTACTAACCTATTATTGGCCAAGGCCCAAAAGATTATAACCTAATTTTGGCAGCGGCCAGTGGTTCCTGGCCACAGCCAAAAACTTTCTGACCTCCTCTTGGTCACTGCCAGAGAGGGTCTTGGCCACGGCCAACCCTCAAAATCCTACATTTTGAATTTTCAAAGAATGGTCTTTAGTCTAGTCTTTCCCAACTCTTTAGGCATCTGTTTAGGCTTTTAATGGGCAGCTAAAGCTCTTAAATGATAACCAACCCTAAGTGTTTTAAAGTTAATAATTGAAATAGTAACTCGTCATCCTTGATTATGATTTATAAGATTTGACATTTGCCCTGTGTGTGATAAACAGGTGCTAGAGCACAAGCAGAAAGAGCAAGGTAGTGACTCTTTCTCTTAAATTATGTGTAACACATTGTACGTATATCTTATCAATGAATTGTGTTGATTGTAAATACTGCAGTGTATATTGCAGTGAAAGCTTTATATATACAGCTGTGAGTCCTGTGGTTTGTGACGCAAGTCACGTATCACGTGGATGCAACCGAGAGAGCTATTGTTTGTGATGTAAGTCACGCATCATGTGGACACAACCATAGGAGCTATCATTTGTGATTAAAGTCACACATCACTATGATTGTTGCTACTATTACTGCTTTGTGATTTGCTTACATGATATGTTATTATGTTATATGAGTGAATTATTACTACTGAGTTTCTTTTGAATCTCACTCTTTCTAATGACTAACCTACAGCCAGGGCTAGTGGATTGAAGAAGAAACAAGTGACTAAGGGCGGCTAGAGTTCCCAGCGAGGAGATTTGTACTTTATTAGTTGGTTATAATATTTTTGGGATTATTGTACATATTATAAATCTTGAAAATTTGGTTAGTGTGATGTAATCCCCGATATGGGAATCTGATACAAGCACATATGCCCTGTAAACCCTTATGGTAAATGGATATAACCCGAGTGTTGTCCGGAATTTCGCTTACACTCTGATATGTATGAATGAAACCGAACTGCACAGGCCAAACATATTCAAAATGTGAATGTGAAACCGTATTGAACAGGTTTTCGAAAAAAGTTGTTGAAAACCCACTTTATCACAGGCTCGAACCCTATCTTGAAGTTGAGTCTTTTAATAAGTTTTGAATTATCCGTTGGTCTCCAATTTACCATAATGATGCATTTTTAAACTATAATTACGGCTATTAAGGTAGGGGTTACATGGCCAATCACCCAGAAGCATTAAGCACGAGATAAAATCAACACATAAATTTCATTAATAAATAAAAGAAAGGAATTAAAAAGTCTTAATCCATCCAATAGTTCAAAGCAATCCTAGAATAAGAAATTTAGCTACTCATGTTCAAAATCAAATAAAAACCAGAGATGATAATGCAATTCATAACAGAAGCCAGGTGAAGGAGAAGATAAAACCAATGAAAGAACCAGGATTAAAGCTCCAAATCTCTTTGAATCTTCAAGCTCTGGCTTTCCAATAGCTCAATCTTCTCTCCCTAGCCCTAAGCTCTAATGCTCTCCTTGCTCTTTGTATTCAAACGCTTCTCCTCTTCCTTTTTTGAAGAACCTGAACCCCTATATATAGGTTAGCTTCCTAGATCCTCATTCCATAAAGTGCAACATCCCTCTAACAAAATAAACTCTAACAAAAAGATTAAAAAAAATAAATAATGATAATAATAAATAATGATTATAATGATAATAACAATAATAATAATAACTGAAATATCTTTTCCTTTTTATCTTAAATTATTATTTTTATTATTAATAGCATTATTTTTATCTTTAATATCAAAATCATTATTTTTATTCTAAACTTTGATATTTATAATGAAATCCCTCTAAATCGATATCTTATCAAAATATGACTAAAATACTTTGATTTATTATAGATTGACTCCCAAATATATTAAAATATATTTTAAAATTATCTAAAAATATGGAGTCATCACACTCCCACATTTGCATTAAATCTTGTCCTCAAGATTTTAATTTGTAAACCACCTAAGGGAATACTGGGAGCAAGATTTTAAAGAAGCAAGTAGCAAGGCAAATATCTTGACAAAAGATATAACACTATAGAATGTCCCTTATAAGGCAAGTGTTTACAGTCATCTCTCAATATAATTAAGAACTTGTGTTTCACTCAATTCCACTTATAGCAACTCATCTACCATAGGCTTTTTTATCATCTCAATATCCACTTTATTATCCCAATATATACATAAATCAAAAGGACTTGACAATGGATAAAATTGTAGTTAGTGTCAATCAGTTCAATAAAAGACATGAAGAATGAAGGGAAATTTTATGAGGAATGAACATCTTATTTAAATTTATTTTTTAGCCATTATAGGTCCCTTTGTGACACGACCTTGCACATGGGTGATGCAGCATTGGTTACTCAGTTATTCCAACAATCTTTTTTTTTATCTTGAGTTGTTGAAGGTCCCCTATTAACGTGACCCTGTACATGGGCGATGCAACACCGATTACTCAGTTACTCTAACAGGCACCTCAAAAGGCTTTTAGCCCAACTCATAACCCTCTTTGACTTAACCATTTGACGTGAGTGCCAACATTGGTGATGAAGTGCTCTAGGTTGCTAAGTCAAATCTAGAGAAATTAGTGGAGTTGTTGCTGTTCCTTTTCTCTCTTTTTTTTAAATTATTTTTCCCCTTCAATCCCCTCTATTTCTTTTTTCTTTACTTAGCACTAACTAAAGTAATGAATGAAAATGAAGGGCTAAATAATCTTTATGTATAGAAAGGGAATTTTCAGCTTCAAAAGAGATTTAAGACAAGTTCTAGAGATAAAATCACAATAAGTGCACTCTCTTTTGAAAAATAAATATATAGGCTCAAATTCCTCATAGGTTATTTGACGTCTAAAAGTGAATCACCCCAACCAAATATTTGCCTCTTTACTAACACTAAAGAATACAAAATCAAATCCTAATCAGATGCAACCTTTCAAGTTTAAATCAAACCAACCTTAACAATGTTTGCAAGTAAAATTTCAACTTCCAAAAGTAAAAAAAATGTTGTAAAATTTGCTTATGCTTAAGAATAATTAAAAAATTAAGGACATGTTGTACAAGTTATGCAAAATTAATGCTATCTCCCCCACACTTAGATGTCACATTGTCCTTAATGTGAACATACAACATGGATAGTAAAAATGAGGAAGACTGAATTTGTTTAATCATATTTATATGCAGGGGTGATATAAGTTCCTAAGGGTTTAGATGTGCATCAATTCAATAATAAGTGTTACATGCAAAAATAACAATCATGATCAATATCTAGCACATACTATCAATAATATAGAGTAAAGTGGAAGAATACTCCCTTGTTTGTTCTTGATTTGCATTCTCAATCACTCTTTATCATTGTCTTCATGGTGGAACACACCATTAGGGGCTGCAAAATAAATATCAAAGCAACTCTAAAGAAGGGGAAAAGGGGGAAAAAAGGAATTGAATTACCAAAACCTTAGGTTGACTCCAAAGAAGCGCTAAGTTTATAGTCTTCAGCTAGACTATGGCAACTTCTCAAGGAGGATCTGTTAAAAGTAGTGCAGTGGGTTGATGGTCCACCTTACCACCCCTAATAGTAATTCGATCTTTCCTTAGTTGCTTCAAATTTATCTTCTTCTTTTCTTTCAAGCGTTTTGATCCCCATTATTACCGCTTCAATATGGTTATCAATCATAACCCTTTTGAATTCCTCTTTTACCCCAGGACTAATCATGTTAATAGAGAAAAATTTTACTAATATATCAGGAGGTTTGACCAACTGATTCATTTTGAAGTTGACTTGCTCATGAATTACTCTTAAAGTCACTTCACCTTTTTCTACATCAATCAAGAGTCTAGCAGTTGCTAAGAATGGTCTGTTAGATCCCAAGTTTTGATGATAACAATAATTCAATTATGTGCAAAACATGTTTTTAGAAGGTTAAGAAAAGTTTCCTAGTTACCAAATGCATATTTGATGATTTGCTGATATCTGCTGTGAAATTGCATTGGAGTGCTCGAGCAAGGATTTTGCACTCGAGCATAGATCTCCTCTGTGCTCGAGCAGGTGCGAGAGAAAGCCAGAAAGTATGTACCCGAGAGGCATTCTCCCTTTGTGTTCACTAGATCACTCGAGCACTAAGGTATGCACTCGAGCAGAGAAGCTATTCTCACTCGAGCACACATGCGAGCAAGGTACTGCGAGTACTTGACCGAGAGTCATGAAGTTCAGAGAAGTGCAAGTGTGCTCGAGCACACTCATATATGCTCGAGTGACACATCAATGCCTGCAAGTGAAAATTCTATCCCTCTCCAAATCTGTTGCGAGTGCTTGTTCAAAAGGTATAATTCTTGAGAATATTCTTCTCACTCGAGCAGAGGTATGTGTGCTCGAGTGAGGGCCCACATCACTCGCGAGTGAAAATTCTATCCCTCTGAAATCCTGATGCGAGTGATGGTTTTGAGAGCATATTCCTTGAGAATATGCGTCTCACTCGAGCAGAGGTAAGTGTGCTCGAGTGAGGGTCCATTTCACTCGCGAGTACAAATTCTCTCTCTTGTCAAAATGGTATGCGAGTGATGACCCGAGAAGACATTCCCTGTGGAAATTGCAAGATCACTCGAGCAGAGGTTTTGTGCTTGAGTGAGACCCCTCTTCACCCGCGAGTGAAGATTTTGTCTCTCTGATATTCTATGCAAGCACAACCCGATAACAGAGGTATATGAAGGAAAATAGGAGATCACTCGAAGTGAGCCTTTCATGCTCGAGTGATGCCCTGTTTGACCACTGAAAATGCTAAGTATCACAACGTTCATTCCGATTATGGTTTATTGTTATTAATTCATATCATCATTACTTTTTATCATTGTTTAACATTGTTTTGATTGTTTTAAAAGTATGATACAAGAATATGAACGTTTGAATTGAACCACATGAGGAAAGTGATACAACGGCAGACAAGATGATTATAAACACGCTGGCACCTACCACACTCAGATTATTCAAACATGCACGTGTCTGCCAATACTTTCAAATGTCCCGCTCCACAAATGAAGAATTTCCAAACGGGCAAAAACTGGAGCAACTATATATATACAGAGACTCAAAGAGAAACAACTACAACGTAGCACAAGAATTCACAAGCTTATACCAAGTCTCTATTATTCATCATTTTCCTCTGTATACACTTTGATCTGCAGTGTTTATTCATTAGCTCTGTAAGAGAGTCTTCATACAATTCAAAATTCTATGTGTATTTGATCTCAAGGTATTGGGACCTTGAGAGGGTTGTTTTTCCTTACGAGAGAAGCAGTTGAGAGAATTCCTTGTTGTGTCTTCCACTCTTAAGCCTTATAAGATACAAGCAGAAGAGAACGTTGCTGCTCGTAAGACTTACAGTGGTGTAAGCAGGAGAGAACGTTGCTGCTCATAAGTCTTGTATACATAAGCAAGTGAGAAGAGTCATAGGTTGTTTTTCTGCACGTAAGACTTGTCGTAAGGGGGAGAGAAATTTCTTGTTGAGAGAATATTTCTGCTCGTAGTCCGTTTAAGGACGATTGTTGTTTTGTGGCGTTCTGAGAGCCTATTGAATCTTGGAGATATAGTGAAAAGCTCAGTAGGTCTTGATCTCTGAGGACTGGACGTAGGCCTGGTTATTAGGCCGAACCAGTATAACTCTCTGTGTTCAAATCTTCTCAACTCTACTATATCTACTATATTTTTCATATCACCACATCAAGCGAAAAATTTATAACATCACCCAATTCACCCCCCTCTTGGGTGAAGCTTGCCTCTTACATTTGGTATCAGAGCCTCGTCTTCTCCGAAGAGCCTAACAGCTTGAGAAGGATCCGTCAAATGGCAACAATGGGTGAAAATATCCTTCCTGATGGAGCCTCAATCACTAGACCTCCTGGTTTTGCTACAGAACATTTTTCGTTCTGGAAAGCCAAATCCAGAGTGTTCGTGATGGCCAACGAGTACGGATTATGGAATGTTATACAAGATGGTGACTATGTTCCAATGAAGAAAATCGAAGATAGAGCAGTTAAAAAGAGTCCAGATGAGTTTGACGAGAATGACAAGAGGTTAGTAACATTAAATAGTAAAGCCATTTTAATGATACAGAGCGCTCTTAGTCAAAAAGAATATTTTCATATATGTACTCTACCTACTGCCAAAGATATGTGGGATGCTCTTGAAATTGCTCACGAAGGTACATCTGGAATCAAAGAGAATAGAATCAATACTTTAATTACAGAATATGATTTATTTCGTATGAAATCTGGAGAGAGTATATCAGAATTTGAACTAAGGTATACTCATCTTGTTAATCAATTATCTGCTCTTGGAAAGTCGTTTGATCAAAATTCCCAGGTAAGAAAGATTCTTAATATTCTTACGAAAGAGTGGGAAGCAAAGGTGACAGCCATCGAAGAAGCCAAAGGAGAGTCTATGAGATCCGTAGCTGCTCTCTTTGGAAGTCTGTCTGAATATGAAGGTAAGTTGAGATTCAAAAAGGAACTTGAAGAATTCGATGATAAAAAGAAAAAGGGAGTTGCATTTAAAGCTATCAAAGAAGAAGAAGAAACTTTCGAGAATGAAGATGTTCCTAGTGATGATGAAATGGGAATGATCGTGAGAAAGTTCAAGAAATTCTACAGAAGAGGACAAAGGAATTTCAAGAATTATCAAGGTGGACCAAGCAAGAAAGAAAACAAAGAACAACAAATAGTATGCTATGAATGTGGGAAACTAGGACACATCAAATCTGAATGCTTCAGAAACAAAGACAAAAAGAAGTAGAAAAAGAAAGCATATATATCATCTATTTGGGGTGATAGTTCGTCAGACGAAGAAAATGACAACGACGAAGTAGCAAATCTATGCTTGGTAGCTAAGGAAGAAGAATCAGACTCTGAGGTAAGTGACTCTGAACCCTCTTATAATGAATTGTTATTTGAATATAATGCATTGCATACAGAGTTCATTAAAGTTGCTAAAGAAATGGTTAGTTATAAGAAGAAAGTAAAAGAATTAGAAAGTAATGCCATATCATCATATGAAATGTGTAAAGAGAAAGATAAGAAAATAGAAGACTTAACAAAGATTGTTGAAAAATTTACTAAAGGAAGTGAAACTCTCAAGGTTATCTTAAGTTCTCAGAAAGTTTCCTTTGATAAATCTGGAATTGGACATAATGCTATGCATAATAAGAATAAGAAGAGTAGTAGAGACTATCTTAAATACTTCAGGAATTCTGTGCATACATCAAATCCATTTGTGTCATGCAATTATTGTAATAAGAAAGGACATTATACTTCATCGTGTTATTTCAAAAAGGGAAAGGTTGTTGGAACATATAAATGGGTTCCGAAAGGGACACATATTCCAAATACTAACCACAAAGGACCCAAGAAAGTGTGGGTACCTAAAACTTGATCATCTTATTCTAGGTATGTCTCAAAGCATCTCGAGCGAACAAATGGTATATTGATAGTGGATGTTCGAGACACATGACTGGTGACAAAAATAAGTTCACCATGTTTGAAACTAGAGAAGGAGGAAAGGTGACATTTGGAGGAAATCAATCCGGACGTATTGCTGGAATTGGTGAAGTGGGAAGAACCGATGGCATTCAAATCAACGGAGTATATTATGTTGAAGGATTATGCCACAATCTCTTAAGTGTAAGCCAAAGCACTGACAAAGATAACTGGGTGATTTTTTACTCGAAAGAATGCTTGATAGTAAGCAAGAAAGATCTACTCCTAAACAAAGAAACTATCAAGGCAAAGATCCGAGCTCAAAGGGACGGTAATTGTTATACAATTGATTTAAATTCAAATTCTTCTAAAAATTGTTTTCTTAGTCGATCAGAGGAAAGTTGGTTATGGCATAAGCGCTTGGCTCATGTCAATATGAATCAACTTGACAAATTGATTAGAAAAGATTTAGTTGTAGGCCTTCCTAAACTCAAATTCAAAGACAACATGATTTGTGAAGCATGTCAAAAAGGTAAACAAACTAAATCTTCTTTTAAAACAAAATATGAAATTTCTACTTCAAAACCTTTACAATTACTTCATATGGATTTGGTAGGACCTGCAAGAGTAAAAAGTTTTGGAGGAAATTTATATACGTTAGTAATTGTTGATGATTTTACAAGGTTTGCATGGACTATATTTATTGCCTCAAAAGATGAAACTTTTGCTGAATTTATTATGTTTGCCAAAAAGGTTCAAAATGAGAAAGGTATTCCTATTGTCTCTATTAGAACAGATCATGGAGGAGAATTTGATAATCAATTGTTTGAAGATTACTGCAACGACAAAGGAATAGATCACAATTTCTCAGCCCCGAGAACACCTCAACAAAATGGAGTAGTGGAAAGGAAGAACAGAGTGCTTACAGAAATGGCAAGAGCATTACTTAATGAAAAAGATATGTCACAAGTGTTCTGGGCAGATGCAATGAGTACTGCATGCTATATTTCAAACAGAGCATATATTCGCAAATCTATTGGAAAGACACCATATGAACTTTACAAAGGAAGAAAGCCAAATATTACTCATCTTCATATCTTCGGGTGTAAGTGTTTCATTCACAACAATGGTAAGGAAAATTTAGGTAAATTTGATTCAAAGTCTGATGAAGGTATTTTTCTAGGATATTCTAATAGAAGTAAAGCTTATAGAGTTTTCAATAAAAGAACATGTACTATTGAAGAATCTATTCATGTTGTGTTTGATGAAATTGAATCTCAGACAAAACTAAATGATGAAGAAGAAATGGATTCAATCAAGAAAAACAAAACTATTTCAAAACAGGATGATTTTGAAACAAATGATTTTCAAAATTTAGAAGATGTCGATGATCATGCTCAACCTAAAGCATGGAGACATATGAAGGACCATCCAATTGATCAAGTTATAGGAGATATTCAAGAAGGTGTCAAAACCAGAAATAGAATTCTCAATGAGGTAACATTTTCAGCTTTTATTTCTGAAATTGAGCCTTCTAATATAGAAGAAGCTTTATCTGACAATGATTGGGTGATTGCTATGCAAGAAGAACTAAATCAATTTCAAAGAAATCAAGTTTGGGATTTGGTTCCTCGACCTAAAGATCATACGGTTATAGGGACCAAATGGGTTTTCAAAAACAAACTTGATGAATCAGCAATCATTGTGAGAAATAAAGCAAGATTGGTTGCCAAAGGCTATAATCAAGAGGAATGTATTGATTATGAGGAAACATATGCTCCAGTGGCAAGATTGGAAGCAATACGAGTACTCCTAGCTTTTGCTTGCATCAAAAGTTTTAAACTTTATCAAATGGATGTAAAAAGCGCTTTTCTAAATGGTTATATTATGGAGGAAGTATATGTCGAATAGCCTCCTGGTTTTGAAGATGAAACAAAACCTGATTATGTCTTCAAACTTTAGAAAGCATTATATGGTTTGAAACAAGCACCCAGAGCTTGGTATGAAAGACTAAGCAAATTTCTTCTTGATCAAGGTTTTGTCAGAGGTAAAGTTGATACAACTTTATTCATCAAACATAACAAAAATGATATTCTAATAGTTCAAATTTATGTTGATGATATTATTTTTGGTGCTACTAACGAATCTATGTGTCAAGAATTCTCTAAGATTATGCAGGGAGAATTTGAAATGTCCATGATGGGAGAATTGAACTTCTTTCTTGGACTTCATATTAAACAAAAGAAGAATGGTATATTTATATCTCAGACAAAGTATTTGAAAGAATTATTGAAGAAATATGGATTAAATAATGCTAACGGAGCTGATACTCCAATGAGTTCTACAACATTGTTGGATGCTGATGTAAAGGGACCGAGCTTCAACATCACAAAGTATAGAGGAATGATTGGTTCATTACTCTATCTTACAGCAAGCAGGCCAGATATTCAGTTCAGTGTAGGAATGTGTGCAAGGTATCAATCCAATCCTAAGGTATCTCATGCAGAGACAGTAAAAAGAATTTTCAAATATTTAGGAGATACTTCTGAGCTTGGTCTTTGGTATCCAAAAAGAGGAAACGAGTATTTAATGGCATATTCAGATTCAGATCACGGTGGATATAAAACTGACAGAAAGAGTACCAGTGGATAATGTCAATTTCTTGGAGGCTTTCTAGTGTCATGGTTCAGCAAGAAGCAGAATACAGTTTCATTATCTTCAACTGAAGCTGAATATATAGCTGTGGCAAGCTGTTGTTCTCAAGTGTTATGGTTAAAACAACAACTTCAAGATTTGGGAATTTATTTAAAAGAAATCCCAATCTATTGTGATAATACTAGCACGATAAGCTTGGCAAAAAATCCTGTACAACATTCAAGAACCAAGCATATAGACATTCGACATCATTTCATTCGGGATCATGTTCAAAAGAAAGATGTCAAAGTGGAATTTATACCAACTCATCTTCAACTTGCGGATATTTTCACAAAACCAATTGCAAAAGAGCAATTCCTCTATATTCGAAGAGAATTGGGAATGGTTAATCCAAATGAGTTGTAAGTTTTCCTGTTAAAAAGTTTAATTAAATGATTCTTTTGATGATAACCATACTGACTTTAGCATCGGAGTGGTCAAAATTTGTTTTTGCAGGATTATCACTCGAGCACTGAAGGTACTGCTTGGAGCTTTCCAACATTTAAACAAATTTTGTTAAATGCTCAATTGGATCTTTATTTGATTTCCCATGAATGCCAATCATCTAAAGATCTAAAGCATAATCGGCCTCACCTCAAAATTTCTAGCAGTAATAGTTGGGAATTGAATGCTAGATTGATAGGTGGTGCTCTCTTATTCCACATATTCATCTGAAGTACGATCTAAATCATCATCATAAGGTTATGCTAGTTCTTTAGATTAGGTGATGTTAGTTCTTCTGATGATTCTGATTCAGACTTAAGTTCCTCTTCTTCAGAATAATGCTCTTTGCCTAGGTTGTTAGTGTAATGCCCTAAAAATGGGATTAAGGGCTAATGATTTCAAAAGTGGATGTAATTATTGTTAAATAAACACTTTTGGAGAATGAGATGTGAATTATGATTCGAATATGTTATAATCAGTGCCTAAACCTTGCATTTAAACTTAATTGTGTGACAAAGCTTAAAATGTGCCTTAAGGGTATGGGAGGGCACATGAATGAAGAGTGACAAGATAATAAGATGTGTTTGGGTGTTTTAGTACTTAAGAGATTATGATAGAATGATCCTATGTATGCATGCCTATGGAAGGAGTTGGGAGGAGGTATGAGATCATGACACATGTCATTCTAAGGACCACTGATCATAGTCAAATGTTCAAACACACTTTCCTCTCTTCTCTTTCCCTCCAAGTCGGCTAAGTGGGTATAGGGGCAAGGAAAAAATCTTTTTCTTCATCATCATCTCATTCTCTCTCTTTATTCTCCATTTACGTGAACTCAATGAAGGAAAAAGAAAGTGAAAGGTGAGATTTTGGCTTGTTTGATATCCTTTTTAGCTTAAATACTCTTAACTAATCTTGTTCATGGTGATGATAGCTTCATCTCTATGGTTTCAGATTTTTAGAAGAAAGTGTTTTAGAGCTTGAGCAAGTTTGAAAGTTAGAAAATCAATAAACTAGCTTTGGGAAATTAAAGAGGTGAGAAAAAGCTAATTTTGATATAATTGTTGTGGTCATTAGTTAAGTTTTGGGATTTATGGATTTCATGTGATTTTGGATTGGATGAATTGCCTAGTGTATGTAGATGGAATAGGTATCACAATGTGTCATGAGAATAATAGAATTAGTTTGAAACCTTCAAAGCAAAGTTGGTCATTTAGTGGTTTTGGATTGCAATGTGTTTGGAAGTGTGGAATATGTGAATGTGATGAGAATTTGGTTGTTTTGATATTTCCAATAGGTTCCTTACGAAAATTTGTGTGAGAAAAGGTTTGGTTGTTGATTTTAGGGACCATTGGACACATTGATTAAAATTTGGAAAATTCTATCATCTACTGCATTTTGGCTTCTGATAGAGCCTCACTCGAGTGCAGCATCATATTTGTGTCTTTTCCTTCAGTTTTTAGTTGTATTTCCCTGCTAAAAAGCAAGAGTGCATTTCCTCACTTGCGATTGATATGGGACCTTACTTAAGTATGCCTTATATCACTCGAGTGTGTGTGTATTTTGTACTATGAGTCATGTCTTAGGGTAACACTCACAGCCAATTTGTCAAGAGTGTGTGTTAGCACTCGCAAGTGTTATGCCATCACTCGAGTGCTAGAGTTGTTACTTGAGTGCACTTCCTATTTTAAGGTTTCCCTTACTCTCAGGTAGTCACTTTCTGTGGCTCACTCTGCAGGACTCGAGTGAGCATGAGGTCATCACTCGAGTGTTGAGTTCATGCTTGAGTGAAAAACTGCTTATCACTCGAGTGATAGTTTCCATCACTCGAGTGCATTAGTTAAAAATGACAGCAAAGATCATTTTTTCCCTTTAGATAAATGACTAAAATGATAACCAACTTTAGGTATTATGGAATTAAGAACTTAGAGTAGAGATTAATCTGTCATCCTTGATTTTGGTTTCTAGGATTTGATATTTTCCCTGCTCAAGAGTAGCCTGTGCCAGAGCGTACCCGGAAAGAACAAGGTGGTGAATCCTTCTCTTATACTATATGTAATGCATTGTATGTTTGTAATGTCATTGAATTGTGTATATGCCTTTGAGTTGCATCGCCATGCCAATAGTCCTCTGATAGCTAACAATGGTTCGAGTGAGGGCTGTGTGCATCCCCGGCGATGAAAGAGGATAAAGGTGGGGTGTGACATTGAATTTGTTGTGGATGCGAAAAGCTGAAAGGCTATGTGAATTACAACGTGCGTATGTCAACATGAGCCATCATAGGGAGTGACGCTGGTCATCTTTATTCTGGCCGCTGATATACTGTTGTATATGTGAATACCGTAAAGGCAATGTGTGTATATGACTGTTTGTATATGCTATGTTTGTGCTGCTTACTGCTTGATGATTTATTTGCATACTATGTGATTATATGTGGTATGAGTGATCTGTCACTACTTGGATTCTCTTGAATCACATTCTTTCCATTGACTAACCTTCAGACAAGGCAAGTGGCTCCAAAAGGAAGCAGATAACCAAGGGCGGTTATGACTCTTTAGGGATGTTTAAATTTTGGTTGTTGGTTATCGAATTTTGGTTAGGATTACTGTATATATATTATGGATGTAAATATTTAAGTAGTTTATATGATCCCCTGAATTGGAAACTGTAAACAAGCAAATGCGCCCTGTAAACCCTTAGTTAATATATGAAACCTGGGGGTTGCCGGGATTTTTGTTGTGCACTCTAGTATGTATAATGTGATTTAACTATACATGGTAGTTATATTCGAGATTTGAATATGAGACCAGGTTAATTGAATTGTGAAAGGAATTTGTGAAAACCCTATCATGAAAATGGGATTTAAAATGAGTTTTGATTATCCGTTGGTCTCTAATTCATTTAATTACACATTTTTTTAATCATAATTACTTATTGTAAGGCAGGGGGTTACAGTTAGCATGAATTACCAATGCACCACTCATACGTTGAGAGGTACCTGCAAATCCAAACAACAACCAAGCAATATCAAACTTATAAATAAAAGAATAAAACAAAGGAAAAAAAGGAATCAAGAAAAGAGAGAAAATACTCAAGTGTGATTAATCACAAAATTAAGATAACTAACTCAATGAGCTTTTTGCCGAAGTCCCCGACAACAGAGCCAAAAACTTGTTAGCCATCTAGCTTAACCACAAGCACAAGGATCACAAGTAATATAAAAAGATTGTTCCCACGAGGACTATGACAAAAATAAATTAATTATCTCAATCAAGTTGAGTGAAAATATTTTGAAATTTAATTTGTTTAAGAAAAAATTTATTTGAGAATTATAAAGTTAAGGATTTTCTTCAAGATCAGAGGAATCTAAGATTACTTATCCCTATTATACTTCATAAGACTAATTTAAATCCTTCTTAAATTATTAATGAAAATATGTGTTTGTCAGAGGTTCAAAATTAATTAATAAAGCTTCCTCAAGTCAAAACCAATTTTATATTTTCAATTAACATGCGCAATCTCTTGTCTCAGTTAACAAAAATACTCATTAAGCAATATCCTCAATTAGACAATACTAGGCTAATAGATACATCTATATTCTATTAACAAATCATCCTTTTAACCACTAAACTTCAAGTCTAGCATGCCTTTTTCTAAGTCCTACAATTAAATTGGCTTTCTCAGACATCATTCAATTGAACCCAACAATCTAAGTGGTAGCCAATCACCCAAAAGCATTAAGCACAAGATAAAATCAACACATAAATTTCATTAATAAATAAAAGAAAGGAATTAAAAAGTCTTAATCTATCTAATAGTTCAAAGCAATCCTAGAATAAGAAATTTAGCTACTCATGTTCAAAATCAAATAAAAACCAGAGATGATAATGTCAATTCATAACAGAAGTCCAGTGAAGGAGAAGACAAAATCAATGAAAGAACTAGGATTAAAGCTCCAAATCTCTTTGAATCTTCAAGCTCTAGCTCTCCAATAGCTCAAACTTCTCTCTCTAGCCCTCAGCTCTGATGCTCTCCTTGTTCTTTGTATTCAAACGCTTCTCCTCCTCCTTTTTTTGAAGAACCTAAACCCCTATATATAAGTTAGGTTCCTAAATCCTCATTCCATAAAATGTAGCATCCTTCTAGCAAAATAAAATCAAACAAACACTACTACAAAAAGGGTAAAAGGTGGCACACATTTTGTGGCCCTTCTTTAAACAAATGCCACAGCTTCCCTTTTTTATTTTTTACCTGTATAATTTTTTTTTTATTTTGGGTACCAGCTGTGGCGCCTAATAGGTTAGGTGCCACAATTGGGGAGGCCTAGTGTGGTGCCTGCCTACATAGGCGCCACACTTGGCGCCACGCAAGCAGCTATGGAGCCTGACCCACCAGGCGCCATAGCTGCACCAAAGATCATGTGTGGCGCCTAAATAGTTAGGCGCCACACATGATATATTATATATCATGTGTGGCGCCTAATGCCTAGGCGCCACAGTTGATGAGGCAATGTGTGGCGCCTAAATAGTTAGGCGCCACACTTGCCCATTTCTTAAAAAAAACGGAAAATTTTCAAATGGATAGTGTATATCTCTTAATTATTTCATTTCCCGCGTAGTGGTCCCGTGTCTGTCCCCCATTTCTTCTCTTTTTGACTACTACTCCACTTTAATTATTCAACTACTCTCTCCTCCATTAAACTACTTTCCCTTTCTCATCTTCTTAATGGATCCGTCGGCCGCCTCCCTCCATTTCCTATCATCTTCACACTAAAAAACACACCCACACGCTCACTCGTCACTCAAGCTAGCGTCACCAACGTGGTCTCCCACTCCCTGCGCTGGTCAATTAATAGATTTGTAAGAAGAAGACTATTTCATTCTAGCTTGCATTGTTTAAATTTTTTTTTAGTCAAGATAAACCGTAATATAACGTTTGCCTTTTTGTTCCTAATTTAATAGGAAAGAGTGAAAACCTAGCTTGTTTTGTTTGTCTTTTTGCTTTGTTTAAATTTTTTTGCCGACAAGCTTGCGTTTTTTAGTAATCTTTTAATTTACTTAATTAGTTGTTGATGTACTGTGTTCACATAACAAGTTCTTGTATTGTGATATTTTTTATGTTATCTTTGGAGAGTATTAATGTAAGAACATTATTGTTGGGGAACTTGAATTTTAAATGTGAAAATTATATATATATATATATATATATATAATAGGTTGAAATATAAAATAGAAAGATTGACAATTTGTGGAGATGATAAACACGAAAGCCACTCATTTTATATAAAGCTTCACAATCAGGAAGTATAAAAAAGGGCCACAAGAAAAAAAAGAAGAAGAAGAAGAAGAAAGAAAAAAAGAAAAAAAAAAGGACCCTCCTGTGGCGCTTGTTTGAAGAGACAGGAGGGGGGTCTCCTGTGGCGCTTGCTGACATAAGCGCCACAGTAGGACCCCCCTCCTGTGGCACTTGCTGACACAAACGCCACAGGAGGGTATTTTTTTAAAAAAAAATTTAAATGTTGTGGCGCTTCCAAGCGCCACAGCTTTTTTTAGTAGCGTCCAGATATGTGGCACTTCTCTAGCGCCACAGCTTTACTTTTTTGTAGTAGTGAAAAAGATAAAAAAAATAGATAATGATAATGATAATATATAATGATAATGATGATAATAACAATAATAATAATGACTGAAATATCTTTTCCTTTTTATCTTGAATTATTATTTTTATCTTTAATATCAAAATCATTATTTTTATTCTAAACTTTTATATTTATAATGAAATCCCTCTAAATCGATATCTTATCAAAATATGACTAAAATGCCTTTGATTTATTATAGATGACTCCCAAATATATAAAAATATATCTTAAAATTATCTAAAAATAGGGAGTCATCGCTAACACTTGGATAGTTATGAAGTCAATTTACCGCAATCATTAACCCATGCAGATTCACCTCCTCCATCAAGCAACTCGGTCAGGTATCTTTTATTACACTATAATTCGAATAACAGATTTTCTACCTTACATAAAGCTTGTCTTTCGGTCATCGACTTATATGATGAGCCCAAGACCTTTCCACAGGCATGTCAACACGCTCATTGGTGTGAGGCTATGCAAAGGGAAATACAGGCACTTGAAGCCAATGGGACTTGGACACTTGAACATCTTCCACAGGGGAAACATCTTATTGACTCTAAATGGGTTTACAAAAACAAATTCAAACCAACTAAAGAGTTGCATTCTCATATAGCACAATTAGTAGCGCGAGATTTTACTCAGCAAGAAGGTATAGATTTTCATGACACTTTTGAAGCAATTTCTTCAAGACTGATTCACTATCAAGGATCTCAACCCTTAAAGTATTTGTTGGGCATTGAAGTGGCTTGATCCCCTATGGGCATGGTACTTTGCCAACGCAAATATACGTTAGATATATTGAAGGAAACAAGAATGACGGTATGTAGGCCCAACAAGTTTCCTCTAAGTTGAAGGTTATTTTAGCACATTAACCACAGTTGTTAAACTCACGAGTTTACTTATGTAAACTTGGATCGTAAACTAGTAAGAGTTTACATCTATTTATAACTAACTAAAAAAAACATAAATAAATAATTAAAATATAAAAAATAACATTAATTTAAATACATTTTGATGTAAACAGTAATTGTTGATGGTTTGTTTGAAAAAGAAGTGTTAAGGGATGCAAGGAGTATATGAGGGGTGATATCCAAAACATAAAAGAAAGAATTGCGTTGAGATATGAAAATATACCACTTGGAAGGATAGAGATCCCAAATGTGCGCCTTGGAAGTTGGAGGCCGGAAAGTACAGCGTAAAGCATTTATTATTTTTAGAAAGAGAAAATATAATAAAATGGTCTTTTAAAATCTTAAAATTACATTTTAGTCTCGTGGAACATTTTTGTAAAAAATTTCAATTATCAAATGCCTATAGACTTGTCAATGGACACTGATAAACTTGTTAGTAGAATTAGAATTTATTGCAAAAAAACCCACAGACTTGAATGCAAGTTTGAGATTTCAAGCGACCATTTTATTGTATTTTCTTTTATCCGGGACCTAAATGCAATTTCCCTTTAGTTTTCTTTTACACATTTTATTTTTTTTAATGGGTGTTATTGAGATAATCAAATAAATCATCGATTACATTGAAAACATTTAACCTATGTAGTATATACGATTTTAAAAAAAAAAAAATCTTACTTTTCAAATCCGACTTTTAAAATATTGGTTGAAAGTGACGAATAATCCAGACAATTGTAACAAAGTGGCGTTGGAGCCAATAACATACATCTTAACCCACCGAAGGATGTCTGATTTTTTCTTCTTGTTCACGAATGAATGCTTCATAGAAATCCATCGCTCCACATCAGCCAACAAAATACTGAGTAAAAGCCCGAAAAGCGAAGGACACACGGAGGACACATGGGAAAAAATTGCCACTACAATTAAAAGATAGGGAGATTATAAAACTATGGTGTAATTAATGCAGGAGAAACAATAAATCAGAAATGCGAGAGTACCGATCATCAAAAATTGCCATCACTTCATGTTGCAGGATTGGTTTTTGTGTCTTCAATTATTGGCCCATTCGGTAGTCCTTCTTGTTATCTTTGCTATATGATGGGCTCTCATTTTTAATTTTATAGTCTCACCCTTCCAAATCAAATCCAATTATCAACTTGTAACCAAAAAAAAAAAATCCAGTTATCAACATAAAGTTGGTTTAGCGATGTAAGGCCTCGTTAGATCTCTCTAGGTTTTAAATTTGAGTCCTGGAAGAAACACTTGTATTAGAAGGAAAAACCACGAACCCTAGAACTGAATACAGATCGAAAGTATAAAAAAAAAAAATCAAATCTAATTTATTAATTAGCTGTTAACTTTTCAAAAAATATATAGCACTGAGACACTTTGGTTGGAATCTTACAATGCTGCATCATTGGAATTAGATCCCTTGGCAACTTAATGTATTACTAATGAAGAGACCGGTTTTGGATTAGAACTCTTTCAAAGACCAATTTTTGAGAGTCAATCTTTAGCGGCTATTTGGTATAAGGGGTGGGGAGGAAAAATTGGCAAAGGGAAAAATTTTTTTAAGTTAAATTTGAAAAAAAATTAGAGAAGTGAGATTAAAATTTTTTAGGAAAATATTTATGTTAAGTTGCTTATATCCATTTCATTAAGTTCTCCAACCATATGTAAACATATGTTCTATTTTTTAATCATTATCATTTAACTATAAATGTATATGAAAAAAAATAGGACATATGATCACATGTGATTGGAGAAACTGATGTAATTGATACAAGCAACTTGATATAACTATGGTCCAATTTTTCAAATAATTTTTCTTACTCTTTAATCTTGTAGCTTCATTTTATTAAAATTTTATAACTCTATTTCTCCAATTTCTTTAAATTCAACGTAGAAAAAATTCTCCTTCCTCTCCACTCTCCTTCAAATCCCTCATTCCAAATACCAAATAGACCCTTATGCAAAGGTCCAGAACAGGGTTTTAGTGAATAACTAATAGCCAACCCAAAATGGCATTTTTTTCAGCATAATTTCAAATAATGCCATTATTATAAAACACGAATTTCATTCATATATGAACTTATGCCTCGAAATTGATGAGGTAATTTTGACTGTGGACTGTAAGTCTCTTCTTTCAGCATAATGACTCAGCAAAGTCCTGTGATTATTAATCGTACTCTTAATTTTTTCATCTTAATCGCATGACCTTACAAGTTGAAATCGCCACTTACTTCTTTTTCTTTCCTTCATTCTATAATCAGTATTTTATAATTAAAACATATTTTTTATATTTTTCAATCTTATCCTACTTTATCTCTATTGATAATCCCCCAACAATATTCAAGTAAGAGAGAAGTGGAGAGAATTAATGAAGATATTTAAGGTATTTTAAAAAAAATGTTATATTAACTAATTTAACTAGCTTTATTAATTTAATTAAATTAAATTAATAGGTTTTATATTAAGAAATGGAGGGAGTATATAATTTGACAAAGTGTCTATATTTTGTTGTCTTGTCACTTCTATTAAGATTTAAACTCTTGAAAATTAAGAGTAAATTGTCTCTATTCCAATGGAATAGTTATTCCAATTTATAGTAGTCAATGGTCTTATAACCTAACGATATGAAGGCTTCCCTATAAATGGAAGGTTATAGGTTTGGTCCCATTTGTAACCCAAACAGTTAGTGCATGCACCTCTAAAAAAAAAAAAAAAAAAGGTTATTCCATTTTACACAAGTCTTGCTAATAACTTTGTCTAGAATCTACAGGTTGTAAAATTTTCTTGTGCAGCAAACTGTTGGTGAAGCAATGGTCTAAACACAAAGAAGTATCACAACAGAGTACAAGTAAAAGCAGCCGAAGCACATGCGTAAAAACTGAATTACAGATTGGCCTCCCAGAGAAGATTTGATTATACTACTCCCTCCGATCTTAATTATAAGATAAAGTTGATTTTTTTGGAGAAATTAAAGAAGCCAATTAAATTACTCTAAAGTATTTATATTTTTAGTATCCTTAGATTATATATCAGTTTATTAGTAAATTAATTAGTTTAGAGAAAAAAATATAAATATAAATATTTTAAAATAATTTAATTGGCTTCCTTAATTTCTCCAAAAAAATTAACTTTATCTTATAATTAGGACTGGAGGAAGTACTTCCTACGAAATATAGTTGAGTTGGTCACTAACTACTAATATGTTAGTGGACCAACATCAGTTTGTCAGAAATTCTGCTTCACAATTCTACCTAAAATCAAATCCCTGTCAATCGAATTATAACTAGGCTTATATTTTTCTCCCATTCGACTGAGCCTGAATACAGGTGTTTGTATGCATGTGTGTAATGTACAAATGAATGAAAAGACATGAAATGGAATCTTTAATCTTGCAGATGTGTGTGTGTGTATTTATGTTTTGATCCAATAAGAAATAATTGTAATCCATAGAACAGTTCTTGAGGAAGTTTCATTCCTTGTCTTCTTCCTTAGTTTTGAACGATACTCTTACTTGTTTTTCCAGAAAGCATGCAAACTTAAAACAGTTTGCATCTGATGGCTTTCAGCCACCTGGCTGGGAGGAGCTATATAAATTTCATAAACAATCTTACCTTACTTACCCAATCACAAAAATTACTTTTCAGATAAATAATTCAAATGCAATGAAAATGGGGTCAGCCTCTCTCTCTCTCTCTCTCTCTCTATATATATATATCTAAGGCCCCACTCTGTTGTGTCTCTTATGATTGATTTTATATTCTTTGGTATTTGTATGAACAGACAGGGCGATGGGGCCTCTGAAAAATTTGTGTATTTTCATTCCCCTACTCAATAATGACTACTTTTAGTACTGTGAAATGAAAGCTTTAAACTTTTATATACCTAGACAATACTTACAAGCTTGAATATATATGCTCCGTCAAAATCTATATGTAATGCAAATATAGTGTGTGTCCTTATGTTTAAAGGAGCAGATTACTCCATCATCAGGTCCCTACCCAGCTTTTCTTCACACTACACGCGCGCATGCGCCCACACAGAGCCATAAGATACACTCCTCTTACCTATCTTTTCCTCTCTTGTCTCCTTGTTTTCTGTACACATCTATCTAGAACGCTATTTAGCTCTTAGGTGTCTTTTTTTCCCCCTCTTACCAGAGCCTAATAGCTAGATAGATAGATACCCTTTTATCTATTCTGGCCTCTTCCAAGTTTTTCATCATTTTGAAATGCAAGTTTCACAGGCTAAGGAACAGAACAAACGTGATAATTAACTAATGGGGAAGCAAAAGAAAACAAAGAAAATTCAGGGAATACATCACACGAACACTGATTCCAATACAGTATCATTTTCAGATTTTTAAAATCCCCCCGGCTAACAGGACCACTTCAAAATTTGAAACTCTCTCTCTCTCTCTCTCTCTCTCTCTCTCTCTCTCTCTCTCTCTCTCTCTCTCTCTCTCTCTCTCTCTCTCTTCTCGCCACTCACACACAAAAACCAATTTGCGTGGATGTCTATAATCTCCAAATGCCTATAACATAGAAAGTGGAGCTAAGAGGGTGAGAACAAAGGAAAAAAATGTACAAGAGGACCTACCAAGTTTTGCGTGAAAACTGAACCTTCATCTGAAGATGATCTCATGTGCTCTCATTCAACATCATATAAACAATTGGTCATGCTTGGCTCAATGAGCATTATTTATGTATAACGCACAACATGTTCGTTTAAAATATGAAATCTCATTTATTTGCTGATAGGCTAAAATTAATCTAATATTTCTTTATTTGCTAATTTCACTGTGCCCTTTCCAATAATTTGAAAACGGTATAAATCCACATTATGTCAAAGAGACATCTAGAGAGATAAGGATGGGTGCTGAAGAGTCTCCTCTAAGCACAGAGGCATCATTAAAAAAAAAGATAGCATAGTACATAAGGCTCCCAATAAGTAAGGTTTAGGGGGAGTTAGATGTACACACCTTTATCCAATAAGGAAAAAGACTTTTTTTAGGATTTGAACTCGTGACCTCTTAGTCACATATAGCAGTAACATTTATCCTTGCTTCAAGGCTCACCCTCGCACATAGGCATCATGATCTTTATAAATAGTTTTAACCTCAACAGATACCGGGGTGTGAATGTGCTTATTGGTCTGCCAGATCTGCACACAGCCTCCAAACTCAGTTTTGGCTGCATGCTAAATACCCATCTGGATGTTGGGAGTGGTTAGAGCTAGATGATCAGGATATATACTAGCCTTGTCTGGCCCTGGTTTGCTCTTTCTGTATCTTGTATCCATCCTTTTTATTCCAAAACAAAAAAGATAAAAATAAAAAGCCAACAGAAATTTGTAATCAGATAGAGTTCAATGATTTGCTATGTTCATATATCTTGTAATGATATTGAGTATTACTGTCCTTCACAGTGAGAAAAAGAAGTTAACTGCATGGATTGGAGTGCTCAGATATGAAGGTTCTAAAACATATATGAGAGACTTGCACATTTAATTATAGATAGTGAAAGACCTAATGAACAAGTTTTATATATACAACAACTTGCATTTATAATATTGGAGGCCAGAGTGATGGGTAAGACTAACAGTAAAAACTCTTTAATTTGCGGACAGATTATGGGACCACTATGAACCATTCACCTTCGAAAAAAACACCTCATTTGAAGGAAGGAAAAAAATACTAATACTAATGCCTGTATGGAAGATAGATAGACGACAGAAACATTTGAAGACATTCGAGTGTGGTGCCCTTCAACATGATTACTACCAGGAAAGTCACCAAAAGTCCAAGTGGTGTAAGAGATTTTACTTATCTCAGAGAGAGAGTGGGGTGATTATATTTTTCCCGCAGCTTCACCTATCGGGAAAAACATCAAACACTTGGTGGGCACTACAGGTCACAGAGAGTCACACAACCATCTTCACATGTGTTTGCCCCCAGAGATTCACAAGTCGTCATCTCGATTCAGTTTAAACTCGTCGATCGGAAGAGATAATGATGGTTGTGATGAGTGGATTTGATTGGATCAGAGTGAAAGGGGCTGAGATTAGTTATTACTGTGACTGCACACTCTGAGTTCATTGAAGACACTGAATTGAATTGTATTGCACCGAACTTTGTTAGGTATAATTTTGGTGTGCAGAGATTCTTTTAGTGAGGTTTAAAATCAGTTGGTGAAGTGTAAAATCAAGTGTTCATTTTTTGGACATAAATGTCCTCCTGCCTCCTGCCTCCTGCCTCCTGCCCCGCAAATTACGAATCAGAATTTCAATCCTTTAATTCTGTTGTCATCAGCACGGCTGTCTACACTTGGAATGAGTAGAAAGAGATTCAATTTCAACACTGTTACTATGCTAGATAAGGTTTTGTATTTGAACTTTGTAGAGGGTTAATTTGCATTCAACACTCTAAAATTTTTCATAATACATTTAATATCCTGAAGTATTTTATAGTATATCTGACATCTTAAAGTATTTTTTTAATTGTATCTAGCATTCTAAAATATTTTATGGTATATCCAACATGATGAAGTATTTTTCTTGTATGTTAACAACCATAAAGTTTTTTTTTTTTTTTTTTTTTTTGTGTTTCCAACACGTTTAAATTTTGACGCACCCTAATTTGTTTTTTTTTTTTTTGGCATACAACACCAAGGCAAACAAATATTTTACGGTATTAGATAGACCTAAAAAAATACTTCGTTATATTAGATACATTGCAAAATATTTTAAAATATTAGATGCACTTGAAAAAATATTTTTAAGTGCTGGATGTACTTTAACCTTTTGAAAATTGAAAAAAATATGATTAACATGTTGCCCTTAGCAAAGGGTATTATAACACAGACACATAAATACACACACATAAGTTTTGGGAAAAAAAAGAAAAAAAGGAACACCACAAAAGTTAGCCTAGGGCTGGGAACCAAGCCTTATAAGGGCAATCCTCCCTTTGTGGACACTGGACCTGATGACCCAACAATTATTTTTGTTTGGGATTGGATGATATTTAAATATGAATTACTTATATAGGACTATCTAGGTATGAACTTCAGAACTTCTAACACAAGACATTTTCATTGGTAATGCTTTTCATGATCATTTCTTTCAAAAGAAGAAAGGAAAAGAAACTGATGAATATATAATACAGCAGATTTAATTAGCATTAAAACTGTTTGGTAACTTTCGTCCTTCGTATTAAAAATGATTAATAGTAAGAAACTAATGACGCCCTGAACACCTGCCATGGGGGCAGAACAGTATTAACACAATAACATATGACTCAGTTTTTTTTTTCTTTTTTTTAATTAGAGATCAGACACTATGAGCTTAATGTTTTAAACAAGCTGAACATACGAGCTCTCACTTACAGAAAAGCACTCATGCCATTATGTTATAAGTAGGGGTGTTTAAAATGTCCCGGTTCCGGTTGTCCGGTCCCGGTCCCTGACATTTTGATCCCGGGAATTTCCCGTCCTGGCCGGAACCGAGACTGGTCACATACCTTGTGGTCCTGGTCCTGGTTTTTTTATTTTTTATTTTATTTTTTTCTTAAAAACTAAGTTATTGTTTTATTTTTGTATTTTTTATCCTATAATTTAAGTTATCATTTGATAAAATGTATATCACATATTTAGTTGGAGTTAAACTATATATATCATGATACTAATCCTACTATATAATGTATAAAAATAATAACAAAAATGATAAAGGTGATCATAATAATAATAATAAAATGATATTCTTCAATTTTAGATCAATTTGTGTGATTATTATGGCCTTATTCTAGAAAAGCTCATGATCATTGGACATTGTTCAGTTACTCAAAAACACAATGCAAACAAACTATCAAGCAGAAAACCCTATTGGCAGCAAATGTGCAATTTTATAAATTGTGTTCCAATGTTCCAGTATTTGTAACCAATGGCTATTCCCACACAATTTTTCTTGTAAAACACAATAGTAACATTAAATTGATCAAATTCTCATTCCTTCTTGATGTCCTGTTTAGACCAGAAATCAGGGTTCACCATAACAATCCGCCAATTCATATTTTAACCACCAAACTTAGCTGATATGCTTTTAAAACATCATATAATTACATGTATATGATCAAAGCTTCCTGAACCCTAGAAAACCCTAAATGGATGAAATTAGGGCAGCAAGAACAAGTCCCAAAAATTCATCTAAAAACATAATATAAAGGTCAAAAGGATGATGATCTTGCTCATCTCTTGTTCTTTCTTAAACTCTTTCCTTAATTCTGTAACTTTGGCTCTTGCTAGATGACTCAAAACACCTCCTCTTCAAAAACAAAAACCATATAAATGAAGCTCTTAGAGAGTAGAACAATGTTTATAAAGAGTATTTGAGCAAAGAGGTTATTTACAAGGTGAAAATCAAGTAAAAACACTTACCTTGCTTTTTTGTTCTTCTTTCTCTTTCCTTTTTCATTTTGCTCTTCTTTTTCTCTTTCTTTCTAGGTGCTGGCCAAAACTTTGAGTGTGTGAGATAGTTAATTGTTTTGATATGCACTTAATTGCCTTCTTGAAATACTTGGCCAAAATTCACATAAGGAAATATATGGCCAAAAGTTGTGGCTTCTTGAAGGAGACTATGGTTAATTAACCTTATTGACTTAAGTTAATTGACTTGACTTATTCCCTCTCTCTTCTTTCCCTTTGGCTGAAATTCCCTCTCAAAAAGGAAAGAGGAATTATTGACCAATTTGGTCTCTTTGTTTTGCTTTTTGGTCAAACTTTCTAAGTTTTGGAAAAATTTGAAGAAGCATCGACTATTTGACTAAGCTTTTCTCTTCCTTCTTTGCCCTTAAGTTGGACGGTTTCTATGGCATTAAGGGAGAGAAAATTTTCTTTTCATTCTCATAATTACTTTTTAGTTTTGAAGAGCAAATCCTAGCCCTTCATTTTGCTTTCCAATTTTGACCTCCAGATCAGGTTGTCATTGTCTCTTTTGTCCTTGATTATGGCAATATTATTTTTTGTGCCATTAGTTCTTTTAATTCTTTTTATTACTTCTTTCTAGACACCATTTCCCTTTTCCTTTGGATCCAGGTTCGGTTTTATGTCATTCTGACACATCCTAAAGGAATCGGGGTACTTTCCCTCAACTAATATGCACTAAAATTCATTCTTTATTCTAAGTGTGGTTTGGGATTCTTACTAAATTAGACTTAGTAGTCTACTTTATTCAGACTTATTTTCTAACTTCTAGTTTCAAAATTTGGGGTATTACACTAACCACTTGCAAGTAGAGCACGGTTAATGAAAATACCCATGGATTCCTTTATCAGAGAATAAGGATCTAAACTAACTTCAAAATAAACAACTTGATTTCCTATCCTCCAAATCAAATTTTTGTTGAATTATATCAATGCTGTACCAAAAGCACTATACCACACAAAGTGGACAAAGAACAAATAAATGCTCCAGAGTTCCTCTTCCCCTACCAAAAAAAAAAAACTTTCGACGGCAACAAAAAGTCGCCGCCAAGTTATTGTTGTTGCGACTGTGGCTGGAAGTTTTAGCGGAGATGATTTTTGTCACCGCTAAAAATATATTTTCAGTGGCGACTTTTGTCATTGCAAAAGGTGACTTTCATCAGCGACACAAATGCCTCCCCTTCCACTAAAAGTGTTAGGTGTTTTTTTAAAAAAATTACGCTGGCGGTAAACAACCACCCGGCCACGTGTTGTCCATATAATCACCAGAGGCCACATGTCGCCTTGTCCGTGGCCACCTTACCGCGCGCCACGTGCGGCTACCTCGTTGCACCATATTTATGTGAAAATCCACTCATTTATGATCCCTTCAAGGTTTGAACCCAAGACCATCTCTTTTTGTGTCAATGCCTTTTGCCACTAAGCTAGAAAGAATCTACTTATTGTTATTGTAAAATAATATATATGTATATATATTAAGCAACACAAATAAATATATATTATGAAATATTACTTGTATTATTAAATTATGAAATATTATAGCTATATATTACTTATAATATATTAACATATGTAACATTATATATATATATATATATATATAATATTTGTAAATATAAAAATATTATCGTGTGTGTGTATATATATATATATGTTGATATAATACTTTAAAATTATTTTTGAATAAATCAAAATAAAAATATAATTAATATCCTATTATTAATTGAAAATGTATTAATTTTTTATATTTATTTAATTTATTAAGTGTCTATATGTATAAATGAAGTAATTAAAAAAGAAAACCAAGTATAGGCCATATGTAATAATTGATACATTTATGAAATAATTTATTTTTATTTTAGTCTAATTATATAATTTTTAAAAAATTTTATTAATAATTTTTACATTATGTTTTCCATCTCTAGTATTTATTACTTTTATTTTTAATAAAAAATTTATTAAAAAAATATAGATTAAAGTATATGAATTATATTTATATTTCAAGGTTGTGTTAAAAAAATCACTAAACCTCATATAAATATGCTTAATATAATTTTTCAGATAAAAGTGTCATTACATGTAATTAATCTATAAAGATATATAGATGGGAGTGTGGGGAATAATAAATTGTGAAGAACTTAACAGATGATAGATCGCATTATACAATAAATAATATTTAGTAAATTGTGATTATTTTTAGGAGGTAAATTAAGGCCTTTTAGAGTAAAATAGTACTCGTAAAAGCATATTCTCTAGACTTAACTTAGGTTTGCTTTTGCATTCGAAAGTTTAGACTTTATCTAAGAACCTCTTGTCTCATATATATTTACCCTCTGAAATAGCTATGGCAATTTTGTTCACTAATTTATATTCTTCTCCTTCGAATCTAATTGCTTTTCATCCATTCATCTTAATATGTAAGTGTGCAAGAGAAGGTCCCACACATACAAATGTATTATTATCTTATTTTTCTTTATAATAAATAACATATTTAGTGTCCTCATATGTTAAATATTAAATTTAAACAAAAAATATAAAAAAAAATAAAATTTTTCTGTGATAAAAAAATCCGCATAGAAAAATCAGTTAAAAATTGACTTTCCGTGGCGACAATTAAAATCGCCTCTGAAAGTATGGTTAATGTCGCCGCTGAAAATGTCACTTTAAGCAGCAACAAAGTGGCAACTTTACTTTCAACGGTGTCTTTAATTGCCGCCGTTGAAAGTCAAATTTTCTGAGGCGACTTCTTTTGTCTTCGTTGAAAGGCAATTTTTAACGGTGACTTTTTATAGTCGTCACTAAAAGTGGACGCTAAAAATCAGTTTTTTTTTTTCGGATCCAGACTTCCAAATTGAGAATATCCCCAATTGGCAAAGAAGCTTTTAAGAATTTCTATATAAATAGTTGCCTTATAAATAAAGAGTCATGTCTTGGTAGAGAAGATTTAACAGTGTAAATTTCTTTAGCATTACCACCCCATATTTTTTTATCAATGATCAGTGGATACAGGTGTATTAGGGATTTCCCTGGAAACATGAGGATCGTACATCCTTTTGATAAGCTGGGAATTCCATTTAATAGGCTACCATGAATCGCATCCACGTTTAGTAAGATTAGCCACCCATTACAAGAAAAAATTACTGAATTTTTAATAGAATTTTTTATGATAAAATTAGCCACGAAAAATTTTTCATGACTAATCTGTGACAAATTTTTTGGGCACAGAATTGTTGGGTGGAAAATTCCATCAAAAAAATTAAAAATTTATTTTTTTAATAAATTTAATATTTAAAATAATATCTTTACAAAAATAAAATTACAATATTAATAGCTATATAAATATATAAAAATTATTTTTATATTATTATTGTTAAAATTATGATATAATATACATAATTTTTTAATAATATATTATTTATAAAATAAAAGGAAAAAAATATAATATAATAAAGATATATATATACACACACATGTTGGAAGTGTATGTATATGTGTCTATAAATTATTAGTTATTAATTAATTTTAATAAAAAATAAAATTCAATTCAAAAAATTGTCTAAAAATTATTTAAGATTTAAAATTTCTTTAATTTATATTAAAAAATTACAATAAATATACATAAATTATTTCAAATTATCATTTAATTTATGATTAATTTTTAATAATATTATCTATGTGTGTGTGAGAAATAAATATATATTTATATATAATTGATTATTGTATGATAATATTATATTTTATATATATATATATATATATAAGTTTGTGATAAAGAACGTGGGTGCATTGCAAGTCAACTAACCAAGGCTCGCGTGCATGAAGTTGTGGGTTCAAGATGGGGTTAGTCACATTTTTCACTTTCAGGATCATGGTGTGGAGACACATGGCATTGCGAGCGAGACAAGCAGCGTCATCAATGATGAGGTGGTGGCTGCCTGAGATGACACGTGGCAGTGCTGGTGAGGAGGTACCAGTGTTGAGGTGGCCTTCTATGAAGATGACACATGGCTCATTTTAAGAAGGTCCACGTGGCGTTTTAAAATTTTGAAAGAAAATGAATCAACAACGAAATTCTACTAATTAAATTTATCATGATCAAAATATGAGGGAACATAATCAGTTGGAAATTTTGAATTCCCTTCACGGCCAATTTAATATTTTTTTTATAGTGAATATTAATGTCTGATTGATAAGAGGATTATCACATCTTGTAGGCCACCGTAATTTGAGGTTTAAGGGGATATTTGAACAAGTACCCACACTCTATTTAAGATTTGGAACAATCAGATCTGCCGCTAAACAAATTCCCTTCCAAAACCAAAAAGCAATGTAGGGAACCTTAACAAAATAATTAGAGTTCTTGTCGATGTACTTAATCCTCATAGTAATAGCAAGAGGAGAATTTTCTTGAGCGCTCACCATACTCCAAATCTTCTTACATAAAAAAGATAGATTGATTTGATTAGTAGGTCTCAACCCAAGTCCCCCACCTTTTAAAGAGTAAATAAGACATTCTTATTAGAAAGATAATTTTTTTATCATCTTCAAAGAACCCCAAAAGAAATCTATGCTAGTAGAATCAATAAGATTACAGTACTTTTGTGGGAGTTTCAAGAAAGCTAGTTGACATTGGCAAAGGCTAAGATTGATTTGATGAGAGTGGTCTAGAGGCCTGATATAATAATCCTCCTTTCGATGAGGAAACTATATTTCTGACAACATTGATGTAGGCTTGACATACAAATGATTTATTTCTTCCAGCATATACCTCTGTTCCTAAATATTTTTCCATTTGTTCGACAACATGAACTCCAAGAATTGGAGTAAGTGATTTACCTCTCAGAAGGAGGAACCTTAGGACTAAAGAGCATACTAGATTTAGTTATATTCATTTTGTGATTTGACCATAAATAATATTTATCAAGAGCATGATGTACAACTTAAAAATCATCCTTTGAACTCTTAAAAAAAAAATAGATAGCATATGATGCCTATCAGGAAAACCTATTTTTATCAAAGTAGCAGTCAGAAATTTACAAGAAAGGCCATCAAATGCTCTGGTGAAATCAATCTTCAATCTAGCCAATTATTTTTAGGTAGTCCCTGATCTACAGATTGAGATAGGTAAGAGAAAGTGTATGTCATCAAATGAAGAAATAGAGCCTCTTTTTAAGACTCAAAAATTTAGAAGAGCTTATATTGAAATGGGTAAGAGGAAGTAGAGGTGAGCAAATCTTAACCGAAATCGAAAATTGAATGGAACCAAACACAATGCAGTTTTTCTGTTTCAGTTTTTTGTTTTTATTTGGTTTGTAAAATAGGCAGTTTTCGGTGTAGTTTTTATGAAATTAATTCGGTTAAAATCGAATAACCGAACTGTAACGAAAACGACATCGTTTTATTTATTTATTTATTTGGCTTTCAATTTGTATCAATAGACTACAAACCCAACCCAACGTCCTAACCCAAGTACCCAACACCCCACATCAAGCCCAAGCCCACACCCACACCCACGCCCTTACGCCCAAGTCCTTAGTCTAGTCAGGTGAATGGGTGATGGACTTATGGTCACAAAGAGTCTAAGACTCTCCTCTCTCGACTCTCATCTCTCAATCTCAGAGCCTAAGAATTCAGAAGACCCTAGCCCTTTTGTCCTGAGCGTCTCATACTCTTGTTTCTGATTTTGAAAACCCTAGCCTCATATCAGAGCCTGAGTATTCCAATTCTCACACTCTCACTTCGCCCTCTCTGCCTCAGAATGCCGATCAACCATCTCAACGTCAATCTAGTCGTCTCTACCTCTTTAGTTCTCACTCTTACTCTGACGTCTCACTTAAGCATCTCACTTCAGTTTTATCATCTCAACCTCCTCTCTTACTTGGGTGAGTTGCTTCACACTCTCACTCAGTCTCACATTCTCACTTGGTCTCACACTCTCACTCCGTCACTCGGTTTCATACTCTCATAGCCTTACTTGTATTTTAGCTTTCTAATGTGGGTGTTTTTGTTTGCTTGCTTGCTCGGTCTCACACTCTTACTTGTTCACTGGATCTTACACCCTACTAGTGCCTTTGAAATGATTTACCTATATTGTAGAGTCATTGAAATTGAAGTTGTTATTTTCACGGTTTGAAGTAAGTCTATTTAGACATATTTCTTTACCTGTTAACTGAGTTGAGTTTATGTATTTTATTGGAGTGTTATTCTCTCTTGGTAACTTCTAATTCGTCAAGTTATTATGTTATTGTGTCTTTACCTATTAACCGATTCGTCAAGTTATTTTTTAGTTATTGTGTTATTGTGTCTTTACCTGTTAACCAATTTTTTTACAAGTTTTATAAAATTAATTTGTAAATAACATATTTTATCTTGTAAATATGAAATTTTGATTTGTGAGACCTCAGTGAATAACACAACCACTCGAATAGATTTGGATTTTCTTCTTTCATGTTCTTGGGTTGAACTTAAAGTTAAGTATGCAACCAATCCTTCTCAAGAGTTTAAACGGAATCTTTGAAGATAGGAATCTCAGTGCTTTAATTGTATTTATATTTTCAAATGAATGTAATTAAAGCACTAAACTTCCCATCTTTCTACATAGATGCAATTGAAGGTAAATTTTTCTTTTGTTCTTGGAAGGTCAACCATGCATGGCTGCCATTTGTTCTGATTAATTTATCAAACTTCTCTTCGAATAAATAGTAGAGATTTTCAGAACCATAACATTCTAATTGGGAAGACATATACATTACAGTAAAATTAACCAATTCACAATGTGTTCAAGAATTAAATCTATACATCATTTGGAACCAGATAAAAGCACATATATCAGTTGATTAAGTCACATTTTGGAGGTAAGTTATGTGATTTTTGTGTTCTGACAATTAAATGGGATTAATGTGGTTATGTGTTTCTGTTAAAGAAGGGTGTCTTTTGCAGGTTTTTGTGAATATGTGATTCTATTATTTTGTGATTTTGTGATTGTGTTATTTCAGTTTTTTTGTGAATCATATTTGTTTTGTTCCTAATTGAATGGGATGTCTTTTGCAAGTGAAATTATGGCTGAACAAATTGCTGCTCAAGCAACTGTTGGGCATGGTGCAAATCAAAACACTAAGCCTTCACCAGTTGTCACTGGAAAAAGGAAAGCTATGAAGAAAAGATCAAAAGTATGGGACTACTTCACCAAATTTGTGAATGATGCTGGTGAGATGAGAGGTAAGTGCAACTACTGTGGAGAGGATCTTGCTTGTGATAAAAAATCTAATGGGACCACTGCACTAAATAATCATATTACGAATGTTTGTAAGCTGAGGCTGTTAGGATCGGTAGGCACAGTGGAAGAATTTTAAAAATTTTCACTGATCCTAATCGAGGATCTATCAACGGCGTTTAAACCAAGTTGGAAGGATTCATACGTTTTGATGATTCAGAGTTTTCACGATCTCTAGGAGCCAACACGTCAGGTCCGCTCCCTCTACCGGTATCCACACGAATGCTCTCCAACTGAGACTGCGTGCTAGCGCCTCTAATGTCTCATAGGGTTTCACTTGCGGTTCTCAATTCTCATGTGCGTATGAATATATCTGCTCTATCAAGTTTATAACCTATGAGGGCTATTTTCAAATTTCAAAATTAATCATCGTTAATTTCGAAATTAATTAACAATTAATTATCTTGATGAGCTAATTAAATAAATTCAGTTTAAATTAAATCTGTCCAACAGTTTTAATTTAACCTATTTATTTAATCCAAATAAAGAGCCATTAGATTTAATTTATCTTCAAAAATTAAATCTGAGATACTATATCTCTATCATGTTAGTTATTAAATTTAATATATCTTAATAAATTATATTTAAAACTAACAATATAATAATATCATATAATATATACATACATACATATATATATATATAAGATATATATTTCGAAAATATATATATCTATATAATATTATTAATGAGTTTTATATTATATATATATATATATATAAAATTCGTCTACCCTAAATTAAACATTATCTCGTGTTGGGTCATTCTTGTGTGTGACCCTGTAAGCCCATATGAAGTTGGCAGTGGGCCAATAACTATACTAACCCAAAAGTCGCAAGCGGCCTCTATCAAGACATTACGACTACCCAATTCATATGAGGATCGTTATCACGATGCAACCTGTCATACAACCATGTCACGTCCCTTTTGTCACACGATATATCGATCAAGGATAAGGCATGGATAATGTCATCCTCTTGTTCCTGACCATTACTTTCTCGATTCCTGAGTAGCCTGATAATAGAGACAGAAACTCCTTTCATCATAGTATGGCCATACATTTCTCAGACTCACTCATCGAGGGGCCCAGTAATATCTCTCTACTAATGTGAGGGACAAATTCCATCTTGATCATTCATATTCCTCTGCATGAAAAACCACTAAGCTCAATCGTAGCCTTTATCATCACCCGGTCAAAAGTGACTTTTGACTAGTTCAAAGCTTAGCAACTCTCATGTAGGAATCCATGATGATCTCAGGAATAAGGGCATTGTGACGTGGTTATACATGAGAAAAGCTTATGACTTGATCCGTGTAGCTTTCTCATAGTGGGTCGGTCCAGCACCTTGTACTCTTACAAGTGCCTAAGACTTTGATTCATATCTCCATATCTTATCAAAGTCATACTGATCTTGTTTCATCTCTGCTCCCGCATAGATGACCGACCAGGGACATTTTAGGATAATCTTTATGAATTATCCAAGGATATAATTATCACAGTTAACATGCAAATAATATGATAACAGAATGGAGAAATTTCATTAAAATAATAATGTTCAAAGTACAATGATTGGCCCTTAGGGCACAATTTCCAATAGAGGCCCCCTCCTGATGAACTTAAACAGTCTCATTTAAAGTTTAATACTGAAGATGATAAATTAGGTCTTGTGAATTGGAAATTTGACCAAGATAGTATTAGAAAAGTTTTCGCTTCTATGCTAATCATTGATGAATTGCCTTTTAAGTTTGTTGAGGGGGTTTGATTTAGGAATTTCATGTTGTCTACCCAGCCCAAATTTAAAATTCCATCAAGATGGACAATAAGCCGTGACTATTTCAGCATTTATATTGATGAAAAAAAGAGAATTAAATGTTATTTGCACCATAAAAAGCAAAGGGTCTGTCTTACTATTGACATTTGGACATCAATTCAAAGAATTAATTACACGTGTATTATTGCTCACTTTATAGATGACACATGGTCAATGAAAAAAAGAGCTATGAATTTCATTCCTATAGCTAGTCACAAGGGGAGGGACATTGGAATTGAAATCGAGAAGTGTTTGCTTGAGTGGGGTATTGAAAGGGTGCTTGCAATCACTATAGACAATGCTAACTCTAATGATGTTTCGATTGAATATTTGGGAGGAAAAATTATAAGGTGGGGGCAGTCAATTATGAAATATAATGTCAGTTTTTGCATATGAAATGTGTGGCACACATAATCAATTTGATTGTCAATGAAGAGCTAAAAGAAGTAGGTCAATCAATTAAGAAAGTTAGAGAGGTTGTTCGTTTTATTATATAGTCACCACTTAGAATGAGAAAGTTTAAAGAGAGTTGTGTCGATGAGAAAATTCAAACCAAGAAAATGTTATGCTTAGATGTCCCTATAAGGCGAAATTCTACCTATTTGATGTTAGAGGCTGCTCAAAAATTTGAGGTAGCCTTTAAGAAGTATGAGGACAAATATCCATACTTTAGGGTTGATCTTGAAGAGGGGGTGCCTGAACAGGAAGATTGGAAGAATGTTAAGAGAATGACTATGGTATTAAGTCATTTTTATAATTTAATTATGCGAATTTCTGCTTCTTTATATGTTACATCCAATAACTTCTTCCGTGAAATTTACATGGTTTTGGTATTTTAAGTCGGTGGAAGGTGAATATTCTTAGATTCCCTATTGTTTCTCAAATAACAAGAGTTGTGTGGGTATCCCAATTTCTACTGTTGCTTCTGAGTCTACCTTCAGCACTAGAGGAAGAGTTCTAGATTCATTTAGGAGCACTTTAACTCCTAAAGCTCTGCAGTCCCTAATTTGTGCTTAAGATTGCCTTAGGCACTTACTTAACTATGTTGAAGAAGTAGGAGATGATGATTTTCAGCAAATAGAACTTGGTAGTATCTTTTACATTTATTTTCTATCTTCATAAAAATAATAATATATTTACTATGATATTTCATGGGAAGTCTACTTTTGTGTTTTTGTTGCTAGATTTTCAAAAGATTGCATTGGAGGCAACTGTTGATATATAGTAGAGGCAATGCTAATATCTTTGTAAGTCATTTATCAATATCTTTGTATTATTGTAATATTTTATTCCCTTTCTTTTTATTTGATTTATGCTCTAGTGTATATTGGTTGTGTAATGGTCAATGGATATTTAATTGCAGGCTGCTGTCAATATCTTTATTTTGGATCATTTTATGCTAACTATGTAATAGTCAATGGATGAGTTGTTGCAGTTGTTTTTGGTGCTGTGACCACACATAGAAAACTTTTGTGTTTGATTTGATGCTCCAGTTTATGTAAATAGGAAACATTGCTTTCAAATTTGGCATTTTTTGTATGATAATTATTGGCCAACATTGCCGTCAAACTTGCCTTTTTTATTGATGTTTGATGATTGTTGGCAAACTTCTAATACCAGCCAACATTGTTGTCAAACTCTCACATTATATGACAGTTTACAATAGGAATTGAATTGTAATTACATATTGTCCTTTTTAGATATTTGATTTATGGTTTGTTTCTTAAATGTTAAAACTCTAGTTATTTTGTGTTGGTAAAAAGGCCCAAAATATGGACATGCTTGAACCAAAAAGGCCCAAAATATGGCCCAAACACAAAAAAAAAACCGACACACCAAACAGAAATATGTCAGTTTTTTCGGTGTTCGGTTTTTTTGTCATTTTGGTTTTGGTTCGGTTGTAAAAAATGAAATATTTTCGATTTTAACCGAACACCATACTAAAAAATCGTTTGCACAGCCCCAAGAGGAAGAGAATTTCATCATGTGAACATTCAAATATTCCACCTCCTTTACATAAGAAGACGTGTCTACTAATTCTTAATCCGATTCAGGTTTGGGAAAATCTGATAGAAAGTATTAACCTCTTTGCTATTTGAGATCAATTGTCTCTTTTATCTTAGAATACTATCAAAGTGGTGAGGCAATCGGCTCATTTAACACTTCCCCAAGCTCCATGAAGATTTTAAGCTAGAACCATGACAATATAAAGGTACAAAAATCCCTTTTGAATGTACTTGTAGACCACTCAGATCAATTGGTTTTAGTTGCTTCTCTGGTTCATATGCTTTTAATCATGGAGGGGGTACTTTGGTTTGTTGGAAAGACTCCTTTATTGTTTTTATTGTTGATTAGTCTCCCTTCTTTTGCCACTATAATATATCTAGTCATGAAGCATTTTTTTCTTATTACATTATCTTTGTCTATAGTTCCCATTACTCTCATATCAAATATGTTCTTTGGGATTGAATTAAACAAACAAGTGCCTCTACCTTGGTTACAAATAGGGGATTTCAACCAAATTATGTCAAGTGATTAAAAATATGGTCATTCTGGCACTTCTAGTAGCATTTCCTTATTTCACGAATGTCTGGAAGAAGCAAATTTGATGTGTATCTCTCAGCATGGCCCTGTTATTACATGAACCAAGAACAGAAAGGATGAGAATGCTATCTTTGAAAGGATAGATATGGCTTTTTGCAATTCTGAATGGTTGCAAGCTTTTCCATCTTCGACTGTTACCACTCTTCCAAAAGCATCCTTTGATCACAACCCTATCCTATTTTCATGTGAAAATTACTTCAAGAAAAATGACTAAAGAAGATTTGAAAGTTATTGGTTATTGTTCAAAGAATATGAAGTAATCCTCAGAAGCTGCTGGATGCAACAAGCTACGGGTTCTCCATCCTTTAGAGTTCATTCAAAGCTGTCAAGAACTCTATAAACCCTTTCTCAATAGAGTTGACACCAAATAGGTAATTCATCTTTCAAAATTTCTCAAGCAAAACAATTGTTGAATGATATTTCTAAGGAAATTTCTCTGGATTTTGATAAATTACAAGTCTTTTAAGATACAAAGCATCACTTGGAGTTTCTCTATGATTGTAAAGCAAGATTTTAGGTTCAAAGAGCTAAGCTAAAATGGATCTCTGAAGGGGAAAGGAATATTGCTTACTTCCATTTAACAGTGAATAAGAGTTTATAGCACCCAAAATTTGGAAAACATGGAGCCGCAACCAAAATTTTAAAAAGAATAATTTTGGAAATCTTTTTTTTTGAAAATGAAACTAGTCTACAAAAACCATTTAGGGTTCAAGAGTCGATTGTGTATAGGGAAGGTGTTAGGCACCCTACAACACCCATGCATAAGAATGGTTACCCTAAGTTATTTATTTAAAAATATATATGGCCTTTAATCTTATGATAATTACCCAAATAAAAAGGAATATTTACAAAAATAAATGAAATGAAAACTAAAGAAAAAAATGAACATTTATTTACAAAAAGAAAATAACAATAAATGTATTTATTTACAAAGTTAGACTTGACCTAGGAAGAGGGCTTAGAGCCTACATACTCTTTAGAGGGATCAAAGCCCACATAGTTCGGGGGTAGAAATGCGTGTCACTTTATTGGTATTTTTTAAGGAAAATGTCCTTTAATTTTTATTGGAGAAAATTATTTTTTATTTGGTTTATGTTTTTTATTTATGAAAGCAATTTCTTTATTTTTTTTTCATGAAAGAGAGTTTTTCTATTTTATTGTTATTCATAAAAATGTGTTAAAATATTTTTTTTTCTTTTTTTGGAAAGAGATCCTAAGAAAGGGATAAATAAAAAAGAAGAAGAAAACAACATAAGTTAAAAGAATGAGAAGTCAAAGATGAGGAAACTGGTGCATACCTTTTACCCTTTGCAAGCATTCATCCTCACACTTATTAGCCACCTGATTCATTATTTTGAGCAGCCCCAACATATATAAAAAGCCATGGTGATTCATGCATAGATGAGGCAAGTATAAAGATGAGAATGAAATCATGAAAGCACGGTGAGCCAAAACGTGGAGCAGTAAAATAGATGAAGGTGCAACTAATATATTTATCATGTAATGCAAGCATTCAATAGTCATCAAAATGCAAACAAGACACCTCAAGAAGTACACGTGGCCCACAAGCATAACTTTAATTAGCAAGCCATTATTTTAGGAAACGAATGTTGCTGGGTGAAAAGAGGATAGAGAAAGGAACAAAATAATATAAGCAATGAGCAACAAGAGGCAATATACTTGTAGAGATTTGCCCAATATTTCAGTAAGAATTTCTCTATCTCTATATAGAGATGTTCATTGGCTTGGCAAAGAATCTCCTTCTAAACAAAGATAAAATGGCTCTCTCAATAGCTACCCTTCCTCCTGAGAATTATGTATGAGTAATGAAATCAGAAAATAAAATTAACTCTCTACCTGGCCTCCCTTTTTCTCCCAAAATTTTGTGTATCTTATTTCAACCCTTGCTCTCCTATTTATAGTCTCAAAGTAGGGTTTTCTTCATAAATGCTCATTCTTTTTTGAATTTTCATTTTTTGAATTTTTTTATAGGGTTAAGGTGCAAAAATACACATGAGATTTTTCTCAAAGTACATCCAACACCAAATGCTTTTTTTAGATGTAACAGTGACTATGTGGTTACAAAATAGGTGCAAAACTACTTTTTGACCGTTAGTTTGAATTTTTTTTTTATCCTGAAAGTGATGACGTATATAATGACATGGATGCTGGAGTGACATTCTAGAAAAAAAACTTGCTAAAAATCAAATTTTCCTAATAGATCATATAATTTAATAAAAATTAGTAATATAATATATGTATTGTAATGATTTTAATTTAATACTATTGGGAATCTAGGGTTCGAAAAAAATTGAGCAATCAGTATGTTTTTTAGGGCAGCAGCTCTGCTGAGTCAGTTAAGTATTCTACATTTAGATTTGAATCTACTTCGGTAAAGGTGGTACTAAAATAGTGAAATGTGGATAATATTAATTGCAAAGTTTCACCAGTCAGCAAGTTTTTTTTTCCAGAATGTCACACTAGCTTCCATATCATCGTACACGTCATCACTTTTAGGGTCAAAAAGTCAAACTAACGGTCAAATGATAGTTTTACACCTATTTGTAACCACATAGTCATTGTTGTATCTAAAAAAAGTATTTGGTGTTGGGTGCACTTTGAAGAGAATCACATGTGTATTTTTGTATCTTAACCCTTTCTTGTATTTTATGTTAATAAAATAATCTAACTTGACTCAATCACCATCAATATGAGATTTTTTTTTTAAAACTTTTTTTGGTGTTTTCTGTTAATAGAACTTCCTAACTTGATTTAATCACCATCAATGAGAGATTTTTTTTTTTAATTTTTTTTCCCAACAAGTAATTTCCTAATTTAAACTTATCAACATAAATGAGTGATTTTTTTTAATTTTTAATTTTCATTATTTATTTATTTATTTTACTTTTTCCTACAAGCAATTTCTTAATTGAAACCTATGAATGAAAGATATTTTTTTTATTTCTATTTTTTCTTCCACAATGACTTCACACTAAATTCCCTAATCCGAATATCAAATAACATCAATAAAATGAATTATTTTGAAATTTGTTTCCATTTACTACAAAACCCCAAGGTCAAGACAATCACCATTAATGATGATTCTTTTGTCAAATTTCGAACAATCCAATCATCATCAATGTCATTTGCTTATTAATTTAGATGTGTAAGTACTAAGGAATATTTTTTTCATTTTTCATTTTTTTTATTATTTTTGAGTTGGGCCTGGACAAAATAAGGTGTTTATAGAGTTCATCCTCCAACTTAATTAGAAGTTTGCTTAAATAGGATGGTCAATGGACCTATGATGAAACTGAGTTATCTGAGATGGTTTTAACTCACTTTCAAGGTTTATACCAAGAACCACATCAAGCTTCTATGGAAGATATTATGGCTGGTTTTCAACACCTCCTTATTCCTACTCCGTCATCTGAAGAAATTTATCAATTGATGATGCCCTTATCTAATCTTGAAATAAAAAATGTAGTCTTCAACATCTTTAAAGATAGTGCACTGGGCATTGATGGCTTCCATGCTCATTTCCTCCAAAAACACTGGGATCTAGTATGTTCAGAAAATTTCTATAGTTAATCATTTATGGTAGATAGAGTATTTGCTTAAATTAATAAACAAGATTATCATCATCCTATTGCCAAAAACTAAATGATCTCAAGACTTCAGGAACTTTAGGCCAATAAATCTTTGTAATGTCACATATAAGATTATTTCTAAAGTCCTAAATAATCGGCTTAAGCTTTCTCTATCTAGAATTATTTCTGAAAACCAATTTGCTTTTCTGAAAGGGGGCTTATTTTTGATAATATCCTTATGGCGTCTAATATAATGTCTCAATTCATTCTTCCAAGGCAAGAAGGAAGAAAATAGGCACTTTTAAGAGGAATTAGACAAGGTGATCCTTTATCACCTTACATTTACATCTTGGCAGCTAATATCCTCTCATGCATGATTTCTAAATTAGAATCATCATGACTTTGCAAAGGCATTAAAATTTGTCAATAGGCTCAAACTATCTCACATATGTTATATGTTGATGACTCTCTGTTCTTTTTTTACAATAATGCTTTAAACTTGTGTTATGTTAAGTTGGTCTTGAACATGTATACAATGTGGTCTGGAAAATACTGGAATAAGCTAAGTCTAAATCTTTCTTGGTACTTAGCCCAAATGTCCCCTTTTCTCAAAAGACCTCATTGTCCAAATTTCTAGGACTTCGATTTGAATCAAAGTTGTGAAAGTATCTTAGGACCTGGATTGACCCTGGTAGAAGTAAAGATGTTATGTATCAACAAGTTACTAATTTTGTGGAGAAAAGAACCAATGCAGGGCAATTTAAGCTTCTCTCACAAGCTTTAAGGCTAACTTTGATTAAATCCACATTGACGGCCATGAACACTCATGTGCTTTCATGTATTAGTCTTCCTCAATATGTGTGTGATAAATTGATTCTTGCTATGTTAATTTCTTTTGAGGGACTAATAGTGATAAAAGGAAAATTCATCTGCTTCAAAAAGACTCCCTTTTTCAGCCATTGGATAAGGGTGGATTGGGTATAAGGCCATTCAAGTTTGTTAATCAGGCTCTTCTAGCCAAGCAGCTCTAGTGAGTTCTCTCAACAGAAACTTCATCTTTATTAGAGTAGACTTTAAAAATCAAATATATTGATCTCAATTCTGACTTAATCATCGAGCTACCATACAATTCTTCCTGGATTTGGAAAGGTATTGCATAATGCTTTACCCTTATTTTGGATAAATAGCAATGGCTGATGGGTAACGGTTTATCTATACCACTCAACCACCGATTATGGTGGTCGGTAGTTAGATCAAAACTCAATTGGCTTAGTCAATCGAGTGGACAATCTGTTAATGCATGTCCCCTCCTTTTGGAATCCTGTCAGATGGAATCATTCATTGGTTCATGATCTCTATCCCCCTGATATTGCACAAAAAATCATTAGCATTCCTCTATCCTTGCTAAATACACATGATAGAATATTATGGCAAGGTAATAGTTCTAGTTTGTATAAAGTCAAGGATGATTTTCAGTTTCTTTTAAATCAAGAATCAAGGCCTCAACCTATTGATAATTCATTCTAGAAGATGTTTTGGAAGTTTCCTTTTATGCCCAAATTTCTTTTGCTGATTTGGAAATTAATTTAGGGTACCCTCCCTACTATAAATATTCTTCAAAAACATCACATCATTGTTAGTGGCTATTGTCAATTTGGTTGTGACATGGAAGAAACTTTAGCCCATATCTTCTTTCATTGTCCTTTAGCAAAAGTTCTCTAGTTTGGTCTGTTAGGTATAAGAATTCCTCTACTGGATTCTTCTGCTTTGTTATATTGGTTCAAGGGAGCCCTCATTCAACTTCATCAATCTAATGAGTTAGGTTTCTTGAATGTGATCATTTTGACAATTCATGTTCTATGGTTAAATAGAAATTTAATTATGCATTATCACTACAAAAAAAATGTGATTTAGTAGTGGTTAAAAATAGGAATTAGTAGCGGTTTTAACCGCTACAAACAACAACAGTAGCGGTTAGGTAAACCGCTACTAAATCGTATGTTGCAAGCGATTTTGTAGTGGTTATACAAAACCGCTATCCAAGGAACATAACCGCTACATACTTTGTAGCGGTTACAAAAAACCGCTACAATATCCCCATGAACGAAATTTTTTTCAGAGATATTTGTAGCGGTTATATAACCGCTACAAATATAAAAAATTGAAAATTTCAAGGCGGGAAAAGAAAAATGACATTTTTTTCAATTTCGTAGCAGTTAAGAAACCGCTACTAATTTTGAATTTTTATGAAATTTGTAGCGGTTATAAAACCGCTACTAATTTCATGAAATTCAAATTTAGCGCCAAAAAATTAAATTTGATTTTAAAAATGAGCGTTTGTTAGTAGCATTTTAATAACTGCTACAAATATTTAAAATTTTTTTTAAAAATATACAATCATTTGTTTCTGTTCTTTTAATATTAAATTAATTAGTGTCTTTTTTTATTAGTTTATGTAATTTAATTAGCTTATTAATAAATTAAAAGGATAAATTTAATTTAATTGGATTAGTATAAAAATTATATTATTAATATTATTAAGGATACGTAGGTAATAAGAAATTATTATGTTGTCTAATATAATGTAATTGTATATGAAAATAGATGAAAATGAGATACAGTTCTAATATATCTGGAAAAAAAATGGTGGGAATAAATTTTATATAAAGGAAAGAAGTATTGTAAAAAAAATAAAACAACTTGTTACCATATGTGATCGTATTATTCAGCTCCTCTACTCATACAAAAGAAGTTGTAAATGAGAGAAAATGAAAGAAAGGTAAGGTGAAAAGAAATTGGAGAGTGTTTGAAATGAGTTGTGGTAAGGGTATTTATAGGGATCCACGTACTATTTTGTAGCGGTTAATGTGTCGATTTTGTAGCTGTTTTTATTTAGTAGCGGTTATTTTTACTTTTGTAGCGGTTTAATAACCGCTACAAATATTATTTTATTTTTTTTAAAAAAATTTGTTTTTAAAATTTTATTTTAAAAATTTTTTTCCTGTTTTTTTAAAGAGAAAAGCATAATTTGAATTTGATCACTCATCGTCGCAATCCCTACAGAAATTATGTAGAAAAATTATTGTTATGGATGTTTTATTAAATTTAAAAAATTTAATTTAAATGACGTGGACTTAAAAAAACTCACCGCAGTAGAGGTAAATTGTCATCGCCTTCAGGGAAGTAGTTTTCAAAATCGGCTGTCTGAAATGGCTCACTCTCGTAGGCGATGTTATCGCCTTCACCCATGTTGTAAAGGTCTCGTGGCTTTAGATGAACGACCATGTGCCAATCCCTGTGCCTCTCGTCCTCGACATAATAAACCTGATGTGCCTCTGAAGCTAGAATATACGGCTCATCATCTTGAGAAATACCAGTATGAATCAACCGTGAGAAATTGACTGATGTGATCCCTAAGTTGTCAGTTGTCAATCCCCGAGAAGTGGTGGTATTTGTCCACAAACACTTGAACAGCGTCAAGGTGAAACGGCCTTGATAATTAAGTTCGACCACATCAAGAAGCTTGCCATAGTAAGGGACGCCTCCGAACTGCATGTTGGTGTCACTGCTGCTCACATAACTCCTTGTCCCAAATGTGCCATAAACACCCGAATTCTAAGTTTGCAATCCTTGATCCCGTGAAACCATGTAAAACTTAAAATCATTGACATTGTATGCTGTAAACCTTTTTGCATGATCAAGAGGGCCGATTGCGGGAGCTCTGAAATCTGGTGAGTGTAGGTTGTGGCCATTTAGTATTCTGTGTGCAAACTAGCTCGGGAATTCTCTGTGGACCCTCCTATCAACTTCCGAGGATGTCTGTGTACAGATCCTGAGTTGACGCTTCACATGACTTCTGAATTCTCTACAATTAATAATGGAAAAACGATAGTGAAATGAAAGTGAGAAATGTTACAAAAGATATAGATCGAATAACATGTGAGTGTACAATTCTTACCGTATGAAAGGTTCAACTTGAGTGCAATTAATCAAGACATGTCTATGTGCTTGGAACTTCTCAGTTGCCGTTAGTTTGAAGTTCTCAGTTGCTCCAACTGGTTTACCAACACGAGGGATAAATTCTCCTGGTGCCGGCGCAGGATCAGGACAATCGTCAACACGAGGTGGGCGGTTGAAAGCCGTCTCAAGATCATCAAAGTACCTTGAGCAAAAATATAGCACCTCATCCCCTATATAGCCTTCAGCTATAGAGCCTTCTAGCCACGCCTTAGTCCTTACGTAAGATTTTAATTTCCCAAGGAACCTACGAAGTACAGAAGAGAAAATTGATATAAAAAGCTGAAAAGGACGACTAGCAAACATTAAATATGGAGAATAAATTAAAGCACATATTTAAAATGAGTACCTCTCAATCGGATACATCCAACGATATTGTACTGGTCCAGCGAGCTTTGTTTCATGAACGAGGTGGACTGTAAGGTGAACCATCATAGTAAAAAAGGACGGAGGAAAGATCATCTCCAAATGACAAAGCGTAAGAATGATTTTCGACTGTAGCTGATCGAGCTCCTCAACGATCAAAACCTTAGAACACAACTTCTGAAAGAAAGAACAAAGTTCCACCAAAACGATGAAAACATCGGGAGGAAGTGTATTCTTTATAGCCAAAGGGAGTAACTGCTGCATAAGAACATGTGAGTCATGACTCTTCAGGCCAGTAACCTTTCGAGCCTGCAAGTCAACACATCAATAAATGTTGCTTGAATACCCATCAGGAACTTTTAATTTCTTCAACGTCACGAGGAATACTTCCTTGTTCGGTTTTGTGAGGGTAAACTTTGCCGGTTGAAATCTGTCATGCTCATCTGGCCAAGCGTCTTCACGAACTCCCATGTCACGTAAATCTTTCCTCGCTTGAAGGTGATCTTTTGTCTTGCCGGGTTCGTTAAGCAGCGTATACAGCACATTGTCGCAAACATTCTTTTCAATGTTCATTACATCAAGACTGTGGCGAAGTAAATTAGATCTCCAATATGAAAGAGTGAATAAAATACTTATCTTCTCCACTGCTGAGGCGCCGAAGTCCTGCGTGTCTTTTGGCGAGTTTGTGTTGAATCATCACTTTTTCCAAACTTGAAGTCAACATACTCAAGCTGCTGTAAGATATCTGTATCGGACAAAGTCTGAAGAGGTCCTCTTTTTTCTGGTTTCCCATTGAAACGATTCCGTTGCAATCTAAACTTACGCATTCCATCGAGAAACCTTCGATGCCCCATAAAGCACCACTTTCGGCTGTGGGGAAGGCGTACTGCGTCAGAGTCAAAAATGCAAGCTGGACACGCCGACCCAGTATGCACATTCCAACAAGATAATGTGCCAAGGCCAGGAAAGTCACTAATCGTCCACATCAAGGCTGCACGCAAGTTGAACAAAGTCTTGCCATAAGCGTCGTACATCTCCAAGCCGACATTCCACAGGTCAAGCAATTCCGCAATAAGCGGTTGGAGATACACATCAATGTCATTGCCCGGTGCCTTTTTGCCTGGAATGATCATAGACATAATGAAAGAGCTTTGTTTCATATACATCCAGGGGATAAGTTGTAAGGAACTAAGACTACTGGCCAAATACTGTAACTTGTGCTAAGATTCCCGAAAGGATTGAAACCGTCGGTCGCCAACGCAAGCCGAACATTTTTGGGGTCAGTCGTAAAATCTGGAAAGTCGTTGTCAAACGTTTTCCAAGCAGCTACATCCCGGGGATGTCTTAATTTACCGTCTTCGTTGTTATCAACGGCATGCCACCTCATGTGCTCCGCAGTTTTAGACGACATAAATAATCTTTGTAGATGAGGTTTCAAAGGGAAGTACCTGAGAATCTTTGCAGGTTTCTTCTTCTACTTTTTCCCTATCTGAATTGTCTTGTACCTCGATGTGTGACATCTCTTACAAGTCTCCCTGCTGGAATCGTCTCCCCAATACAGCATACAATCATTTGGGCATGCATCAATCTTTTGATAATTCAACCCCAACCTATTGATAATCTTCTTGGCCTCGTAGAACGTAGTGGGAATCTCAGCGTCGGGGAATGCATCTTGTAATAAGTCGAGCAACATCGACATTCCCTTATCTGTGATCCCACACAAGCACTTGATATGATACAATTTGATCAAGAAAGATAATTTAGAATATTTGCGACAACCTTGATATAAAGGACGATCTGCTTCATCCATCAAGCTGAAAAAATCTCGAGCTGCTTCATTCCTCATAAAAATCGGCTCAGAACCATACACTTCTTCATTGAAGTTGTCGCCTTGAAATCCAAATGCATCACGCACAGCATCATTCATAGGATCATCTTCATCTACTTGAATGCCTACTTGAGAACTTCGAGGAAGAGCATCGTCATATCTAATGCCGGCCTTCTCACCATGAACTGCCCAGAACGTATAGTCCTCAGGGAAAGGCTTCACAAGCAAATGTTCCTTCACAACATTTCGTGCATGCCACTTCTTGAACTTGCATCTCCGACACGGACAGACGATCTTGCCGTTATAGTTGGCATGAGTGAATGCGAAATCCAAGAAACTGTTTAATCCGTACAAATATTCAAGAGAATTGCGCGGCAACCTGATCCATGATTTATCCATAGCTACTAGTGAGAGAGAAGAAAGTATAGAGAAGAAGATGAGTGAGAAAAGAATGATGAATTCCAAGAACCTTATATTCTAAAATTCCAACGTTTATAATTTTGTAGCGGTTCGAAAACCGCTACAGTAACTGCTACAGTTCTAAAATATTAGTAGCGGTTATATATATAAAACCGCTACTAATTTTTAAGCCGTTACACATTGGTAGGAAATTCAAAATATACACGTTGAGTATTTGTAGCGGTTATATGTATACAACCGCTACTAACATTAAAGCCGTTGGACAGCAAATTTAAAAATAATTTTTAATTTGTAGCGGTTATACATAACATAACCGCTACAAATGTGAACAAAGGCGGCAAATTTCAAAATTCAAATGATGAGTATTTGTAACGGTTTTTATTTAAAAACCGCTACAACCATATACATATTTGTAGCGGTTTCTATTGTAGAACCGCTACGAATATATATATTGTTGTAGCGGTTTTTATTGTAGAACCACTACAACTATATATATTTGTAGTGGTTTTTCTTGTAGAATTGCTACAACTATATATATTTGTAGCGATTTTTATTTAAAACCGCTACAAATATATATATGCTTTATTTTTTTTAATTTAGAAATATAAATAATATTGTTGCAATTAATTCATAAATTCAACAACGCAATCTAATAATATAAATATAATTATATTAAACACAATAAGAATTTAAGTTCTGAAATACAAACTCATATATATATATATATATATATATATTTACAAATGTTTCAACAACAAATAAAAAAAACAGATGTCTTAAACTAAGTAGCTGGGAGCTGATCATCTGGTGCTCCCTCAGGTGGGGCTCCCTCAGGTGCTGCTGGATCGGGCCGCTGCGCAGAGTGAACCGCACCATCATCATCAACAGGAGTAGGAGGAGGAGGAGTAGTAGTCGGGATGACGTAGCGAGGGACAGGGGGAACCTGTGGATGCTGTTCGTCTGGGAACAGGCGACTCCATGACTGCTAGAACATGTTGTTCACGATATCACGCCACTGCGTCTGCTGAGCTTAGATCATATCAGCCTACAGCTCCATCTGCTGCAGATGTAGCTGGTGCATCTACTGCTGCTGCTGCTGTGCCATCTGCTGCTGCTGTGCCATCTGCTGCTCCAAATCTGACCGCAGTTGGTCAATAGACTCGTCCCTCGGACGTCTGACCCCTCTAGAGCTGCCAGCCTCAGAGGCGGCGCTCCTTCCGTAGACCATGCTAGGTCTGGCGCCTATCCCCATCCCCCGCACGCGTCCGGGGTGCTCAGCCTGAGCCAGACCCGCCTTCAAAGGAGTCGTCGGGTCCACTAAACCCTGTGACTCCTCGGCTTAGGTCTGTCGCAGCTCAGCCTGCGACTGCTGCATCCGCTCCTGCCATTTTATGAAACAATTACTAATTAGCATTTTTCATTATTAAGTTGATTTTATAAAAATTATAATAATAAAATTACTTACAATGGTTGACTCTGCCTGCTGAGAGGTCGTAGTCCCGTCACGGTGTCTGTGTGTGATGGCGTACAACTCCCCATAGTCCGTCTGACGATTCTCCTACTGCGCCTTCGTCTCCTGAAACAATTACAAAATTCAATTAGAATTATGAAATAACCAGCTAAAAGTCAGTGATATTATGAAAAGTTACTAGCTCGCTATAGGTGACAGCAAAGGTCTTCGATCTTGCTGTGTGGTGGATTGTCTGCTGCGCACGGATCCTGGTGTTCCTCTGAGAAAGCTCCTGGAAAAAAACAATATTAAATGTATTAAAACAATAAAAAACATTTGAAATTAATAAAGTTCAAATTAAATAAAATTAAATTGAAATTATAATTTAATAATTAACACTTACAAAATTATATATAAAGAATCTAATAAATACATTACCTGCCCCTCAGGGCTCCTCCTGAACTGGACGAAACTCTCCCAGTCGTTCGGTGGCACGCCGTCCGGGACGCTCTCGATCAGCTGCTCCAGAGGCATCGTCCCGTCCTTATCCACCCTGTAGAAGAGACGGTTCCTCCTGTTCCTCCAGCCGTCACCCATCTTCACGAGGGTGTACCTTTTCCGGTTAGCCCGGACGGCAAACCGCAGCTGAAAAAAAATTATTTAAATATCAATAATTACAAAAAACATAATTTAAAAAATATTAATTAAATAGAATTAATTACAAAAAATATTAATTAAATAATTTTAATTACCTGAACCACCTCCTCCCAAGCCTGGTCCTTCGGCCCCCTCGGAACGTGCCTCCACGTCTTGAAGTGAAGGGGGAACCGGATCCAATTCGTGCCCAGGTCGTTCAGGAAGCGGTTGAACAGGTGATCCCCATTGTCGATGGGCTGGTCAGTGCTCTCATTCCATGGCACTATAACTCAGAGTCCGGTCCATGCTGTTCACACCGGCCACGTCTAGCCTCCTCGTCGAAACGTTCCCTTGCTCATCTGCACAGTTTACCGCACGTTAGATAAATTGTAATTCAAAGTTAACATTTCGAATTTAAATAAATAATTTACTAAATTAAAAAATTTATTTACCTTGGACCTGCACCTCAAACCCAGTGGACCGCGAAGACGACCCTCGTGGGTTGTTCTGCTCCCGAACCTCCTCCTCATCAAGGAACTGCTCCATCTCCCTGATCCCAAGCGGGATCTCGAACTCCTCCTCGTCGTAGTCCTCAACGTTGATATCTGGCCCCCCAACCTCAGGCACCTCTAGTGCGGTCGTCTCCTATGGGATCGTCTGCGGTGCCTGTGGTAGGGCCTACTCCAGTGGGGGGATGGGCTGAAATGCCGCGGTCGCCTTGCCTCCACGCTGCCCCTTCCCTCTGCCCCCTGCTCAGCTGCTGCCACCCCGTAAAATCGGTCTGGGGACCTCAGAGGCCTTCCCCTTATCCTCTCTTAAAGCCATATCAACTGTAAAAATAAAAAAAAATTTAGTCACATTATTATGCAAAAATCTAATAAAAATAAAAATACAAATAAAATACATGTTATATACATACCTCAAGTGCAAATACTGAGAAATACTGTAGCAAAAACTCCTATACAGACGTCTGAACACTCAAATCTTGAAGAAACCACTCAGAGAAACCCCAGAAAACAAAATGAGCAAACGGAGAATTGAGGGATGAGGGGGCTTAAATAGGCCAGACATTTGTAGCGGTTATTCCAATAACCGCTACCTTAACCGCTACAAAGCACCCAGGGCGCCTACAATTTGTAGCGGTTTTATAATAACCGCTACAAATTACAAGAACCTTTGAAATTCTGTAGCGATTATGGCCCATAACCGCTACAAAAAGTGGAGACTCCTGAAATTCTATAGCGGTTATATCCCTATAACCACTACAAATAGCTGACGTTTGGTATTTTGTAGGGTTGGGTTGCTGTAACCGCTATAAATAACCGCTACAAATACTGTAATTTGTAGCGGTTTGATATAACCGCTACAATTGCACCGCTACAGAATACCTTTTTTTTGTAGTGTATAGGAAAAGACTAACTCTGAAAATGATCAGTCAGGAAGTCAAAGGTCTTCCGTCTATGGCAAAATTGGCTACACAAGTTTAAGTGAGCAATATGATCATCAAAACAAATTTCCGATTAACAATGTGAATACTATTGTTTCAGCTCAATGAAACATCATTATGCACAGCTAGTTCAAGAAGATGAAGGGTCACTTCTGCAAATGTTATATCTGCCATCAATGTTCTCCTTTGATTCAATTCTTTTGGAAAAATATAGGAAATCCAAGTTCTTCCTTTCATATATATGTTTGAGAACGGCTCTACTTTGGATCACTAACTCTCAACTTCATGGATCATATGGACGTCATCATTTGGTTATAACCTGTGTTAACAAGACATTCTTGGTGATTCCACCAAACCGGTCTATAGCAAATAGCATCACATAACATGAAATATTGCCTCTCATAAAGGATTTTTATATGCAACATATTCATGTCATTCCACAGTTTGTTTATTTTACTTATTTTCATCAATTTATTTATTGCATTTGTTTTGTTACTTTTAAATTTTTTCATTTAAGTAATATCATTTTGTTTTTTTGTCAAAATAAAAAAATCTACTACAAGATTCGAACGTATACTTTATAGGGAAAATCCCTAAAAAATATATTTGAAATAGGTAAATCCCTATTTGGTGTAATGAAATTCGAAAATCCCTTATCAGAGCTGTGTCAGTCAGAGGAGGAATCTGGGATTTTGGAATCTCGGCCAAAAGACGCTTCTGCCCTTCAATTCTCTCTCTCTCCACTTCGGAATAACAACACTGCATTCTTAATTAACAACACTCTATTCTACATTAACAACACCAAAATCCCACAAAAGAATCCGTACGTCTCTGTTCTTCACCTTTATTTTGAGCGCTTTCTTCCTCATCTCAGTTGCAGATCTCAGCCAAAAGGTAAATGTACGCTTCAGCTATCCCCTCCTTCTCAGCTTGGAATAATAACACCTCACTCTTGATTAATAACACATCATTCTACATTAATAGCTTGGACGAATGTCAGTTGTGCGAGGTTCAATGGCGTTGCTTCGCCTGTCCAAGTTAAGAGGGCTCAACCTCTCTTTCCTTTTCGCCACTCACCATATTAACAACATCGGACTCTTAATTAACAACATCACCTGCTTCATTAACATCTTGCTAGGAACAAAAGTGGAAATTCACAACTTGAATGCCAATAACGACACCTCTTCCTGTATTAACAACACTCGACTGTTAATTAACGACATCACCTCCTTGATTAACATCTTCTTGGGAACAAAAGTGGAAATTCACAAATTGGATGCCAAAAACAACACCTCTCCCTCTAACAAAACATCTTCCTTGTTTCACATCTACGCATGCAAACATTGGCAAAGTTATAAATTGGATGCCTATTAACAACACTTGTCTCTATATTAACAACATAGTATTCACCATTAACGACTTAGTATCCAAGTTGTGAATTTCCACTTTTATGTGTCTTTCATCCCATAATTTGTCACGAACAATAATCCATCCTCTTTGGTTGTATTATTGTTGAAGATTGTGCCTTTTTTATTGTTTGTGATGGATTACGGGATGAAAGACACACACTCTGTTTTTCGTGGCTTACCTCTATTTTTCGTCACTTTTCCTCTGGTTTCATCACTTTTGGGCACTACCTTAACTCTCTGTACTCCCACTTGTGTGCACATCGAACTCTCTTGGGAGTGTGTCAATGGGTGTTTTCAGTGGTGGGAGGAGACGATTGGAGATTGGCGCTTGTTGCTGGGAAGGAGGTGTTGGGCGGTGGTCAGATCTGGAATCAATTGACGGCGGTGGGTGAGATCTCGTTGGGCGGTGGGCGGCCATGGGAGGTGTTGGGCGGTGGGTGAGATCGATGGGCTATAATCACAAAGTCTTAGCGGATCTTTGGTGGGTTCTTCAATGAGCTTTGAATCAGCTGTATGATTTGCAATTGAGATGGCGGAGATCTGCAACTGAGACGAGGAAGAAAGCGCTCAGAATGAAGGAGAAGAATAGAGACGTACGGATTCTTTTGTGGCATTTTGGCGTTGTTAATGTAGAATAGAATGTTGTTAATTAAGAAGCTAGTGTTGTTATTCCGAAGTGGAGAGATGGAGAACTGAAGGGCAGAAGCGTCTTTTGGCCGAGATTCCAAATCCCAGATTCCAACTCTGACTGACACAGCTCTGATCAGGGATTTCCGAATTTCATTGCACCAAATAGGGATTTACCTATTTCAAATGTATTTTTTAGGGATTTTCCCTACTTTATAAAAGGCAAGCATTAAGTAATTTCCACGCCCCAAACAATTAGTTAAATAATTTTGATTTTTTATCAAGGTCCTTAATCATAAATAACTGCAACTGAGGGTCCTCACCCATAATTTTCCCTTGTCTATAAATGCTTATCTGCTTCTGTCTCCTTGCAATGATGAAATCAATGACTTCACATCTCCTTTCATTGACCGAGAATAGCCTTTGATTTGAATGTTTAATTAATTGACTCCCGGTTTTGGAATCCAGCACAATAAAAAATATTATGTGTACTAACATCAAGTATGGTCAACAAATCCATTAAGGAATTCCTAAAATTTTAGCTAGGAGGGATAGGGAGTGAGATTCTTTCTACTCTCGAAATTGTGGGGAGAATATATTTTAAATAAGAATCAACTCATATTTAGAGTTAATTAGATTAAATTTGAATTATATAATAGTATAGGCCTAGAGGGTAAACCATTTATAATATATTTATTATGAAAAATCTTTTCTCAATGTGAATTGGTTCCAAATTGTGAAGGAGTTGTAAATAACAGTGATGCTTAAATAATTAAGCATTAAAGTATTAATATTTAAATATTAATATTTTAATAAAATATTACTAAAATTAAATAAAAATATTTTTAAATTACTTGTGAATCCAATGCCACGGGTTCGCCATACAACCATTCAAAATTTTTTAAGAGGGATTTGAATTCTCTTCATTTTCCTTTCCCTCTTTTTTATCTCCATTTCTCATCTCAATCATTAAATTAGTTTAAGCAGTCTAGATTTAAACTCGGTCAAAATCGGGGGTTCAAGGTTTTTAGCACTCAAGTAATTTATAATATTTTAAATGATTTAAGAAAAATTATTAAAAAGTTCCCTTATTACAAAATTCATGATTAATTCAATGTACCTAAATATCTAGATTTTTCAGCCAGTGCAAGTCAACTTTTCTTTTCTTTTTTCTTTTTGGCTGTATGCAACATATTTTCGACCATCTATAAATATTTAATATTTTATACGTAGTTAAAGATATATTAGATCAATGATCTTATAATTTAGTAGCATATAAGCTTTTTAATTTCTACCCCTTTAAATAAATTTTTAAAAAAAGTACCACTCTGGTCCCTATTATAAGTCCCTTTTACCTAAATCCCACATACCAAGAAAAAGTAGTTAACCCAATGATTATAGGGTAAATTTCCAATTATACCCTCATTTATGAATGTGTACTTTTCAACTTTTTCTTCTTTATCTCTCTTTAAATCATTTCTTTATGGGTACAATAAATAGGGGTAAAATTGTCATAAGCTCATTTATGTACTGAAAGTGGACTTATAAATAGGACCAAAGTTTTTGGTCAAAAAGGACTTATAATAGGGACCAGAGTGGTATATGTTACGCATAGTTGAAAAAGAGTTAGTGTTTGTTTGGAATAATTTATTTTTGGGCAATAAATGTTTATAAATCGTGATTCACGGTATACGAGGTAAGTATGTAAGAGGAGTTTTATCTCGACTTACGTAATAAGGACTTATTGTCCAGATATAAACCCAACCACACACACTTATAGTTACAAAAGATAGTAAGTTGCAGTGTTGCACCTTGCCCTAAAAATATTTCAAACATCTTTAAATAATAAATTCTGTAAAGAGAGATTTTTCTCTAATTTTTTTTATATTTTAAACAGAGATCATATATTTGAAAAACGTAAGAAAACAAGAGGGAGTTGGTTTTTAAAATATAAAAACAGAAGGAGTCACATCTTAGGGAGAAGGTGGCTTGTTCCAGAGGCCTCTGCCGAGAGTGCAGAGGCGAAGAGTGTATGTGCATCTCCCATTCTCCCTCTCTCTGTGAGCGAACTCAATTTCTCTGCTCATCAAGATAAGTAGGGAAAGCTTTTCCCATCTTTATAATAAAGATGGAATTTGAATGGTTTGGATTTATTTTTTTTAAATTAATTATTTTTTAAATAATATTAATTAAGAGATTATTTTTATTTTAAATTATATATTTTTTAAAATAAGTTTTTTAAAACAATAAATTTGAATTATCCAGATCCTAAACAGTCTAGTCGGGACGGGCTCTCCCTGCTCTCCAAACGACGAGCAGGAAGGTCGTTCCCTCTTTTTGAGCTGCTTAGTCATATCATCGTCTTCTTCCTTCTTCCTTTCTTAACTTCGTTCACCAACCTCTCTCTCTCTCTCGCTCTCTCTCTCTCTCTCTCTCTCTCTCTCACACACACACACACACAGTTGCTACATAAATCAGAGAGAACTCGTTTCATTCTCTTCTATTGACGCAATTTGGTTACCAATTATGGGAAAGGAAGTTGGAAGATCTCTCAAGAGAGCTGAACCAGAAACTCCTTCTTCTGGTTGCATCTCTTCTTTCTTTCACTTGTTTGATTTCCACCCTTTTCACTTCTCCTTCCAACACCACCATCCACAACCTTCTGCCATTGCCGACCACACTACTATCCCCAAAGGTATGATTATGATTGTCTCGGTGTCTGTTTCGTTTTCCTCTTCTCTATCTTCTTGCAATAGTTTATATATATAGTTTCATGGTGTTTCTGCAGGCACTGAAGCACTAAGGAACAGTTTGGAATCAGTTGATAACACAATGGTGGTGGGTTCCATTTCAAAACCAGAAACTTTAGAAATCCCAGTAAGTTCCACTACTTTCACCTCTTTCCATGTTTTAAATTTGTTTATTCTGAAAAGTGAGTAATGATGTAGTGATGATGATGGTATCTTGACCAGTTTTAGTTGGGTTTTAATTTGTTTCATGTTTTTTGAAAATCCCAGAAGAATAAATTATTCATCAAAACAAGTACTACGGATAAAGTGGGAAATGTTGTGAACGTTGTCTCCCCAAGAACCAAGACTCCAACTTTAGTGGCCAGATTAATGGGTCTCGATCTTCTTCCTGAAACAGTACAATCTCCTTCTTCCTCTTCCTCTTCATCTTCTTCAACCACCACCACAACTTTTTCTTCATGTCTTTCTGCAACAAAGTCACAACAAGTTAATCCCAGACAACACAACCACCACCACCTCAGACCTCGGCAACAACACAACAACGTGGTAATAACAAAAGAGAGATATAGTATGGATGACAGTATTGCAGCGTCTCGTTTCTTACCTGAAACTCCTCGAATATCATCGGCAAGAAGATCAGATGTTGAGCACAGACTGTCTCTTCAGATCAACAAAGAGAATATGCAAGATTTTTTGGAGCTGCCTCGGTTTTCATTTTCAAAGCTCAAGTTTGAAGAACAACAGGGCAATAGTAAAAGTCCAAGGCATTATGCTAAGCAAATTGTGAAGCAGATGAGAGAGAGTGTGTTGAGCAGCAGGAAAGTAGGGAGTGACGTCACCAACACGGTTAAAATCAACAACAACAACAGAGAGAAGAAGCAAGAAGGAGGTGAATTTGTGGTGGTGGGCCAGTTCACGAGGAGCAAGAAATCTCCAAGGACGAAGCCAACATGTTCATCGTCGTCATCAGATGAAACAATAAACAGTCCAGCGAAGGTTTTAAATAACAACCCACCATCTTGTTCCCCGAGGCTCGGATTCATGGACCCCAAGAAGGATCAAAATTCACCACAGGCTAAACCAAAGCCTCAAGAAGCAATGATATTGGTGCAACATCAGGAACAGATTCATCAGATTCAAAAGCAGAAGAAATCAGCGTCCTCAGTCCCAAAGTGTAATGAAAAGTTCAGTGCTCGGCTCAAGAAGCAAGACAAGTTTGTTCGAAACAAGAAGCAAGGTGAATCGTTTGTTCGCCCATTATTATCATCTAGTGACATAAAGAGTTGTACTGGTAATAAAAGCAAGAGATCAAGTCATCCATTGTTGATCAATCTTCTCAATCTCAACACAGTCCAAAATATTAACAGCAATACTCCTCCTCCTCCTGCCATCAAAATACCTCAGAAACAGGTATATTCAGAGAAGTTTGAATTTACTATTTCCAATTATCTCTTGCGTGTTCAACTCAACTTCTAAATTTACACACCTGTTAATTTCCAGCACAATTTCAATATCATCTTTGGTAAAAAATGTGCTTCTCCGTTTTGACTTTTTCTTTTTCTTTTTTATTGTTGCTTAAACGACACAGGTATGTGTTGCCCGAGAAGAAGTGAAATATTGCAGCTCACAGTTATCTAGTCGTTCGAGCCAAACGTACACAAAAGAAGCGACGACGTCGTCTTCGTCGTGCGTACTGAGCACTACTACCACTGGAGAAAGCAACGTCGCCGAATTAGACAAACGTAAGATCAGTGGTGGCAAAATGTTTAACAACAATGGTCCAGAATTTGAGTACGTCTCAAGCATCCTAAGCCGTACTGGTTTCGCAGTCAAAAAAGAAACCACCACTACTAACGCCACCACAGTAATGTCAGGGTCCTTATTCCATCAACGGCCCTCCCTAACCCAGCAAGCTCTAGACCCTTCAATTTTTCACCATCTCGAGCAACAATTTCAGAATTGGTATCAGAGCCAAAAGGAGAATCAGAACCCCACTTGCGATATCTTCTCAGTTTTCTCGCAAGATGGGGACTTGTGGCCGAATAATAAGTATGATGTGCGTGTACTGTGTAACCGAAGGTTACTGTTTGATTTGGTTAATGAAACATTATTGGAGTTGGAGGTTAACGTAGGGACTTGTTACAATGAAGGAGCAGTGTGGGAGAGGATTATTGGGAAGTTAGATAAGAGTAATAAGAAGTGCGAGGTTCTAGAAGATATCGATGCGTTGATAGATATGGAAGATATGGGGAAGAAGAAGATGAAGAAGAAAAGTGAAGAGGCAGTGGTGGCAGAAATTGAAGGGAACATAATGGACACGTTACTGCATGAGACTGTTATGGTGGCTACGGAGGGTTGTTGTTAAGCTGTAGTACGGAAAGGACGACGCCGTTTAAGCAGAGGATGAGAGGAGTGGGAGGAGGGAGGGGGACATGTCACGTGGGTGGTTCACGTGATGGCTAATATTTGGTGGTGGTGTGTGGGGCACACGAGGGGGTCCCTCAGTGTTTTGGGCCCCTAATTTTGACCCTTCTCCACACCTCGCTTTCTGATTGGCCATTTATTAAAAGACAAGATTGGGGCAGAGGAATCCAATTCTTCGTACATAGACCAGAGCCCCTTGTATATTATATTATTTATTAGTTATTAGTTTTTTTTCCTCACCTTGTTATATCTCTGTAGGACTTAATTTAACTATTTATAATCATGTTTTGTGTATAGGTCATAGCTTGTGAAAATTTTAGAAATTTCATGATTTTCTTTTCTGTTGCTTCTTTTTAGTCTTTTTAATATTTTTGTGGCTATAATATTATTTGTCTACACCTTTTATTTTATAGCAATATTAATTATTTCAATCTAACTATATATGATGCATATAACGTTAAGAAGAAAATATAAAAGAAAATAATAGAATACTAAAAATTATATCCGTACGTTTACATTAACAAGTCATAAGAGCTTATCAAACAAGTATTTTAGGTGAAAATGAAATATGCAATGTATTAAATAAACTTCAATTAAATTAATAATTTAATTTCAGATAAACAAAAGTATAGACACTAAACAGATTAATTAGGTAAAATGACATATCATTTATTTTCTAGTGATTTCACTCCCAAGAAAGAAACAGCTTTTGCTCCCCTAGTGCAAATTAAATAATGGGTTATTTCAAGCAATTTAGTCTCTCTTTTTTGGCCAACTCTAGAAAGTCAAGTTTTCATATATAGACCATATATATTATCTATATTTAGGTGTGACAACACACCTTAACTTTGATAGGCTTCCAAGTTCTAACTATATTATGATGCTAAAACGAAGTGATGTGATGTGGTCATGAAGTACTGAATTTGAATATGAATTGCGAAGTTGTGAATAGATAATCTATTCAAAAATAAAAAGTTGTGAATAAAAAAATGGTATGCTTACATCAGCTTTTGAATTAGGATGAGAAAAAGAAAATAGTCAGATAGAGAGAATCATATTCTATTTGCTTCTTACTTCATGGAATTTTGAGATTGTCAGGTAGCACAAGAACAAGACTGTGTAATATGTAAAGCATTTTATTTTTCAAAAGTTGGTTTGCATGGAAACATGAACACTGTACTTGAATACCAATACAAACATGTTCTCTTTTCCTGGAATATAACGAAATGAAAGCAAGCTCCTTGAACCCCTGAAAAGTGAAAAGCAACCCCTTTTTTTACTTTTTCTATATATTAATTAATCATACTATGAACTCTAATTTAAAAAATGTGTTTCAATAGGAAATTCAATCAAAAACTTAGGGTTTGTAGAAGCTAGGTTCGTACGATATTTTTAGATGTTTCTTCTTTTCCTCTGTTGGACAAAAAAAATAGAGGGTAAAATAGAAGAGGAAAGATACTTTCGCAGGTATCAATGTAGGGAAAAGAAAAGGGATAAAAGTGAAAAGAAAGTGACTGGGAACTTTTTACTTTTTACTTTCTTCTTTTCTTGTTGAATGAAAGAGAAGCTGTTTCATTTAGTAAGTGCTTGGGAATTCAAGTAACCATGGTTTTAAAAATCCGTTTTTTTATATTGAGATAAAATTCTTTTTATATACTTATCTCGTAAATTATAAAAGTTATTTTTCACTACTACAAAAAGATATCACTTTCTTTTACACAACAAATAGACACACTTGTCTTCTTCATTAAATTCTCTTATCCTTTTTTCCATTTTTGTTTCGTCCGTCCCCACTCCTGTCTCTAGTTGTTCCTTTTTCTTCATACTTTCTGTCTCTCTTCCTCTTTTGAACCCCACTCCACTCCACAGCTCACATTTGCTCATCCTCGTCACTCAAGCTAGTATCACCAACGTGGTCCCCCACTTCCTGCGCTGGTCAATTAATAGATTTATAAGAAGAAGACTGTTTCATTCTAGCTTACTTTGTTTAATTTTTTTTTAGTCAAAATAAATCGTAATATAACGATTGCCTTTTTGTTCCTAATTCAATAGGAAAAAATGAAAATCTAGCATGTTTCGTTTGCCTTTTTGCTTTGTTTAAATTTTTTGACCGACAAGCTTGCGTTTTTTAGTAATATTTTAATTTCCTTAATTAGTTGTTGATGTACTGTGTTCACATATCAAGTTCTTATATTGTGATATTTTTTATCTTAGCTTTGGAGAGTATTAATGTAAGAACATTATTGTTGAAGAAATGACAATAAATATATTATTATGTAAGAACATTATTGTTGGGGAACTTGAATTTTAAATGTGAAAAATATATATATATATATATATATATAATAGGTTGAAATATAAAATAGAAAGATTGACAATTTGTGGAGATGATAAACACGAAAACCACTCATTTTATATAAAGTTTCACAATCAAGAAGCATAAAAAAGGGTTACAAGAAAGAAAAGAAAGAAGAAAAGAAAAAAAAAGGACCCTCCTGTGATGCTTCCTTAAGGAAGGCCACAGGAGGGGGATCTCCTTTGGCGCTTGCTGACGTAAGCGCCACAGTAGGTCTGGTCTCCTGTGGCATTTGCTAACGGAAGCGCCACAGGAGACCCCCCCTCTTGTGGCACTTCCTTTAACAAGCGCCACATAAGGGTATTTTTTTTTTAAAAAAATAAAATAAAATGTTGTGACGCTTCCAAGCGTCACAATTTTTTTTAATGGCGTCTAGATATGTGACACTTCTCTAACGCCACAGCTAATGCAATTATAAACACTACAGCTTTGCTTTTTTGTAGTAGTGTTAATATCTTCAGCAAGTTATTGTACAATTAATATTGAAGGAAAGGGCTAAACTTTCTTTATATAGTATGTATGTATAGAAGAGCGACAAACCTTAATAGTTCTAAGCAGGATTGAAACTACAACATCTAATTTATAAAGGAGTATTCATGTCACTAAACTATAAGACCATTGATGGAAAGGGCTACATTTAATCTTGCCTCTCTTCCCCTCTCCTTCCCTCCTTTGGAATTTCTAGATGGTTTAGATGAAATTTAATATTATCATATTTTTATGGGTTAAGGTTCAATTTTGTTAGAAGTATATTCACGTAAAAGCTGTGGAATACCCAAGTTTTTTTGGGTTCTTGAAACTGATTGTAAATCTAGAATCGCCTTAAGGACCTTCAATGCTTGGTGTTGGTACTTTTACTTCCTCCCAAAATTTTCACCCATTTTGTCCTTTTCCTTAATTTTCCCTATTTTATCTAAGAATATCTCAACTAGACCCATTTTTTGTGCTTTTGTATAGAAATAGAATCTAGTATAATGTGAATTACACTATTTATAATTATGAATAGCATGGCCTTTTTTAATATAGCATGACTTTCTATAAGTTTCATATATTATTATATATCGATGAATTGATTACATCTTTTAATATTACTAAAATATTATATTTGAACAGTTAAAAGTTGGCGTGAATAATAATTTAAAAATTGAAAAAAAAGCATAGAAGAAAGAAAAACCGTATGGGGGGCTACGTACTACTCTACACACTTTGGATAACAAATTAAAGAACAAAGACAAAATAAAAGAAAGAGCGGGAAATTCAAACAGGAGGAAGCAACTCAACAAAGCAATAATATAATAATAAAAGCAAGTACACACAGAGCTTATTAATTAATGAGCAACACATGCAAGCTTATGTAAGTGTGCCATAATGGTGGCAATAAGAGCAGGAACATAAAAATTATATATTCAGTAAAGAAAAGTAGTGAAGGTATTAAATGATATCTCTAACTCTTAACTCAAGAGTAACACAACACAAGAACTACTACTACGGGTGGCTCTAATAGATCTGTTGCTTTGTTGAGTTTCTTTTCCATCTAGGGTTTGTAACCTAAGTGTGTGATTTCTGGTACTGCGATATCTATATGTGTGTATAATATATATTTCAAAATCCTTTTTTTTTTTTTTTTGATAAAGATATTTCAAAATCCTTTATCAGAACGTTCAGTTAGAGTTTTTGTGAGGCCATCACCATTATAATATATATATATATATATATATAGGTGGGGGGGAGAGAATGGTTCAAGTTCATGGAGTTGAGTCAATTATTGAGGGAGTAGTTGGAAGAAAAAGGCTCACACAAACAAAAGCTGACATCACTTTGATACAAAAGGAAAAGAAAAGTGCAATGACTCAATCTTTTTTGTTCTGTGCGTTACTGTCTATCTCTTTTTATCCCTTATTGGTTTGATGCCATATTTATTATGACCCTTTCAGGAAATTAATTTTTTTTTTGAATAGATCTAGAATCAATATCTCTGAAGAAACAATACAACAAACCCTAACTAAGGGTTCTCAACCTTCATCAAAGTCCATCTCTTAGAAAAAATTAATGAGGAGGGTGATCAAGGAAGAGTACTTGAGGAAAAGCTGACCCTTGAATTCAAAAAGGGCGGCAAATGTTAGTAGCAGTTACATAACCGGTACTAATTTTAATAGAAATTCAAATTTTGCGCTAAAAATTTAATTTGTCTTTTGGTGCTTATATTAGTAGCGGTTATATAACTGCTACAAATGTAAGAGAAATTGAAATATATATATATATACACAATTTTCTATTTCTGTTTTTTTAATATTAAATTAAAAAGTTTATTATTCTAGTAGTTTGGCTAATTTAATTAGCTTATTATTCATTAGTTTAGGTCATTTATAATTTAAAAGGAATGATTTAATTAAGTTAGATAAGTATGAAGATTGTATTGATAATATTATTGGAGATACGTAAGTAATAAGGAACTATTATGTTGTATAATACAATGTGATTATAATTATGTAATGAAAATAGGGAACAATGAGAAAATGTTCTTATACATCTGCAAAAAAAAAATAGTGAGAATAAATATTATGCGAAGTAAAAAACTATTGAAATAAAAAATTTAAAAATATATTACCATATTTGATCACCTTGTTAAGCTCCTCGGCTCATAGAAAAAAATGTGAAATTGAGAGAAAATGAAAGAAAGGTAAGGTGAAAAGAAATGGGGGAATGTTTGAAATGAGATGTAGTGGGGGTATTTATAAGGATCTGCATAAAACTTGTAGCGGTTAGGGTAACGGGTTTCGTAGCGATTTTAATTTATAGCAGTTATTTTATCTTTTTGTATGTAACGGTTTTATAACCTCTACAAATATTTTTTTAATTTTTTTTAAAAAAATTTTAAAAATAAAAACATAATTTGTTTGATCAATCATCCTCGCCATCCCTACAAAAATTGTGTAGAAAAATTATTAGCGATGTATTATTTTGTTAAAAAATTTAATTAAAATGATGTGAATTTAAGAAACGCACCGAACTATAGGTAAATTGTGATTGCCTTCAGGGAAGAAGTTTTCAAAATTGGCAGGCTGAAACGGCTCACTCTCGTAGGCGATGTTATCACCATCACCCATGTTGTAAAGGTCTTGAGGCTTTCAATGAATAACCATATACCAATCCCTATGTCTCTTATCCTCAACATAATAAACCTGGTGTGCCTCTGAGGTAAGAATATACGGCTCATCATCTTGAGAATGACCAGTATGAATTGGCCATGAGAAATTGATCGATGTGATGCCTAAGTCGTCAGTTGTCAGCCCCTGGGAAATAGTGGTATTTGCCCACAAACACTTGAACAGCGCCACGGTGAAACGACTTTGGTAATTAAGTTCGACGACATCAAGAAGCTTTCCATAGTAAGGGACGCCTCCAAACTGTATGTTGGCATCACTGTTGCTCGCATAACTCCTTGTCCCAAAGGTGCCATAAACACCCAAATTTTGAGTTTGCAATCATTGATCCCGTAAAACCATTCAAAACTTGAAACCATTGATATTATATGCTGTAAACCTTTTTGCATGATCAAGAGGCCCGATTGCGAGAGCTCTGAAATCTGGTGAGTGTAGGTTGTGGTCATTTAGTATTCTACACGCAAACCAGCTTGGGAATTCTCTCTGAACCTTTTTGTCAACTTCAGAGGATGTTTGTGTACGAATCCTGAGTTGATGCTTAATATGACTTCTGAATTCCCTACAATTAATCATGGGAAGGCGATAGTGAAACGAAAGTGAAAAATGTTATGAAAGATATAGAATAACATGTAATTGTACAATTCTTACTGTATGAAAGGTTCTACTTGAGTGCAATTAATCAAGACATGTCTATGTGCTTGCAACTTCTTAGTTGATGTTAGTTTGAAGTTCTCAGTTCCTCCAACTGGTTTACCAACACGAGGGATAAAATCTCTTGATGTTGGCACAAGTTCAGGACAATCATCTACACGAGGCGGTCGGTTGAAGGAAGTCTCAATGTCATCAAAGTACCTTGAACATAAATACAGGACCTCATCCCCTATATAACCTTTAGCTGTAGAACCTTCTGGCTAAGCCTTATTCCTTACGTAAGATTTCATTTTCCCAAGAAACCTATAAAGTGAAGAAGGGCAAAATGATACATTTATAATTAATAAAATTATAAAATTAATTAAATTTAAATTATAATTTAATAATTATAAATTAAAAAATTATAAATAATTAATTATATAATTAATTAATATTTAATAATGCATATTAATATTTATATAATCTAATCTAAATATAATTTTTTATATAATTAATAATTATAAGTTATATTTAATTTTTTATATAATCTAATCTAAATCAAAATAATCTAATAAATACATTACCTGCCCCTCAGCACTCCTCCTGAACTGGATGAAACTCACCCAGTCGTTCACGCGGGATGTTGTTTGGGACGTTCTCGATTAGCTGCTGTAGAGGCGTCGTCCTATCCTTATCCATATTATGGAAGAGACGATTCCTCCTGTTCCTCCAGTCGTCGCCCATCTTCATCAGCGGGTACCTCTTCCGGTTGGCCCGGACGGCAAACCTCAGTTGTAACACCATTGAAAAAAGAAATTTAAATATGACTAATTATAAATAATACAATTAAAAAATATTAATTAAATAGAATTAATTACAAAAAATATAATATAATTAAATACTATTAATTACCTGCATCACCTCCTCCCACGCTAGGTCCTTCGGCCCTTCGGAACGTTCCTCCACGTCCTGAACTGAAGGGGGAACAGCATCCAATTCGAGCTCAGCTCATTCAGGAAGCGGTTAAACAGGTGACCGCCATTGTCGATGGTCTGGTCCGTGCCCTCATTCCATAGGACTACAACTCATAGTGTCTGGTCCATGCTGCTTAGACCAGCCACGTCTAGCCTCCTCATGGACACATGCCCCTGCTCATCTGCACAATTTACTGCATGTTAGATAAATTGTAATTCAAACCTAATAGACCATGAATTTAAATATATATAAATTTATTATATAAAAAAATATATTTACCTTGGACCTGCACCTCAAACCCAGTAGACAGCGAAGACGACCCTCGTGGGTTGTTCTGCTCCTGCACCTCCTCCTCATCGAGGAATCGCTCCATGTCTCTGATCGGAATTAGGATCTTGAAGTCCTCATTCGCGTCATTGTCATCGACATTGATATTTCCATCTCCCAGATCAGGCACCTTTGGTGCAGTCATCTCCTGTAGGATCGTCTATAGTGGCTGTGATAGGGCCGACTCCTGTGGCTACTGTGGGGAGATGGGCTGAAATGACGTGGTCGCCCTCCCTCCGTGCTGCCCCCTCTCACTGCTCCCTCCTCTGCTACTACTACCCTGTAGAATCGATCTAGGAACCTCAAGCTCCTTCCCCTTATCCATCCCTGAAGCCATATCAACTACAAAAATTCAAAACAAAAAACCAATTTCATCACATTTATATGTAAAATTATAATAAAAATAAAAATAAAATAAGTATTGTCCGTGCCTCAAATGATAATTCAAAATGCTAGAAAGAAAACTCTCCAACAGATGTCAGAACGCTCAAATCTAAAGGAAAACTCTCAGAGAAACTTCAGAAAACAAAATGGCCAAATGGGAGAAAGGAAGGGCGGTGGACTTTTTATAGTTGTGGATTTTGTGGCGGTTATTGAAAAAACCACTACATAAGCCCTACAAAAAAGCTAAGGTAGCAAAACTTTGTAGGGGTTATAAAATAACCGCTACAAATGTGATAACCTTTAAAGTTCTGTAGCAATTATAAAAGCCTAACTGCTACAAATGTGATGACCTTTGAAGTTCTGTAGCAGTTCTAGAAACATAACTGCTACAAATAGGTGACCTTTGGCATTTGTAACGGTTCAATTCGTAGTAACCGTTACAAAAAACAGATACAATATTAACGCGGCTTGGTGGTGCCAAGTGGTGCGAATTTTGTAGTGGTTTATTTGTTGTAACTGCTACAAACTAACTACGACAAATTTTGATGGGAAACTCGCGCCATATTTGTAGCGGTTTTTTTTCTATTAACTGCTACAAATAACATTGCTAATTAGTCGCGCCACTTGGCACGTAAGTTGCCACTACAATATTGTAGTGGTTTATGTTAAAACCGCTACAAATTCAGTACTACGAAATACCATTTTTTTTGTAGTGCTAAAAGCTAGAAATTTTCATTATAAAAAGGACACCCTCATAGATCTTATATGTAAGCTATTTCAAAATAGATATTATAGGCCTTAACTGACTATCAACTAGCAATGTGTTCCCAAATTGGGGAAACCAGAAGTTAGTATTCCCACATCACAAAAGAGGCTACAAAATCAGATATCGTATTAAATTTTATTTTAGCAGTGTAAGAAGAGAAGTGTTACAAAAAGGGTGTCAAGGATTTATGGTATCTCTCTCTATGCAAGTAAAAGCAAGAGATATATCGAAGATTTATTAAGAATTTCTTTGGAACTGCATTACTGCTAACAAAGCTTGCTAGAAAGAATCAGTTATTTGTATGGAATGACAAGGGTGAGGGGTGAAAGAAGAGGCTCACGTCCACTCCATTTCTCAATGTCCCTAATCCTAAACAAACATGCTACATGGTCTACAGTGATGTCAATAAACTTGGATTAGGGTGTGCCCTAATACAATAGGGTAGAGTAGTGATATACGCCTCTAGATAGTTACAGCCTCATAGGAATAACTAACCCACTTATAATTTGGAGCTAACGAAAATAGTATATGCTCCAAAGATATGGGAGTGTTATCTTTATGGAGCATCCAAAGAATTGTATTGTGACGACAAAAGCCTCAAGTATCTACAAGATAAGAAATAATTGAATTGGAGGCAAAAGGGATGGTTGAAACTACTGAAAGACTATAATTATGAAATTAGGTGCCATCAAGGCAAAGGAAATATAGTAACCGATGTTTTGAGCATCAGGTTTACCAGCTGAAAGGGTGATTTGATAATAGTTATCTCTCAAAGAAGTAACTTGAAAATTAGATAAAGATATAAAGAAACAATACATAGAGTTCATGTTATTCTAAGGTATTGTTCTAAATTTTGAGGACGGAATTTAATTTACAAGGTTCTTTATGTAACATCTCAAAAATTTTGAGAAGACAGTTTATCTAGCTTATTTGAGGCCTAGAGATGTTATCAAAAATTTAAAAGCCTCAAAAGTAAATTACTTAGTCATAAGCTTATTTTCAGGGAATAATTTTAGGAAAATAAGGAATTAGCTAACACACAAACGCACATACACACAGGTGCGCGCACGCAAAGGCCCAGAAAAATTAAGTAAAATTTATAGCTAGTTATTTTGGGCATGATACTGATTTCATTTTTAGACTAAAATATGAAAGTAAAAACGGAAGAGTAGCCACTGTTTTGATGCGTTCCTATGCTAAATAACTATCTTAGATGCTTAAGCTTTGCCTAGAGACTTTAAAATAAAGGTTCAAACTTTGTCTTGAAAGCTGGAAAATATCCATATTAAAAAAGGAATGTTGTCCAGGAATTTTAAAGAAGTTCAAGAATTCATATGTTAATGGAATGACATTATTTAAGGACCAATAAGTGTACGAAGATGAATGCTATGGGGCTTGAAAATTTGGAAGCTACAAGTTTAGGAAATGTCACTATTTTAAAGTGTTGTTATATGGAAAAAGAATCCTAAATGATCAAACCATATATATGACATGCCAAGAGGGTTCTATAATGTGTGCTATGGAAATAAAAGTGAAATGTATTAATTTTTCCTCACTTCCCTTCTTTGGACAACTTTATTTTAGTTATTATGAAGAGAAGACCTAGAAGAGCTTGATCCTAAAGAGGATTTGAATTCCGTACTCTCTCTTAAGGGTACATAGTAATAACGAGGGTTTAGAGTTAAATCTAGGAAGAACTTGAGAGTAAGAGATATGTGTTAGAGCAAGCGTTTCACCCAAGAAGGGGGGGTGAATTGGGTGATACTAAAATTTCGTTGCAAATATAAAATTTGACAGTGAAATTAAAACAGTAAGGAGTAAAGAGAAATATCACCGAAGTGTACACCGGGAGTTATACTGGTTCGGTCACAACCACTTTGACCTACGTCCAGTCCTCAGAGCTTCTCTGAGAGTTTTACTATAACTTCCAAGATTCAGTGGGTTCTTGGCACCTCAGTACAAGCAAGTTCCTTTGCCTGGACACTCGCTCCCCCTTACAAGTTGTAATCCAATCCCAACTCAAGGTTCCACAACCTTAAGTTATCTCAATATCAAATATTGAGTTTGAATGAAATATCTCTCTTACATAGTGAATAAGAATCACTGACGCATAGAAATATAATTACAATGTCAAAACAGAGCAATGAACTTGATGATACGTTTGTGTGTGTTCTTGTTTTTCTTTCTCTGTTTGGATGTTCCCATATATATAGATATGTTGGTGAAGACCGTTGGAACATTTTCTTTTCGTCCGTTGGAGTGTGTGCAGCCACTATTGACTTTTCCAGTTTTTGAAAAATATCCGTTGGCAGTGGGTGGCATTTGAACGTTACATTTGACTTCCCTTATTTGAAAAGATCTCTTCATTGTTTATCTGTAAATAAGCTAAGAATACTGATACAATGAAAGGTTAATCATATAGGAAGCAAAACAATGAACGTTTGAATGATTTCTGGATTTCTGGGTTTGCTTACTCGAGTAGCTACTCGAGTATACCTTGAAGTTTACTCAAGTACTTACTTGAGTATCATCGGGAAAAAATTGATGAATTGCAAGTCAACAAACAAATATAAGATTACTCGGGTAGTGCATGAAATAACCAATTTTCAAACCTTTGGAAATGTATGTTTACTCGGGTACCTACTCGAGTAATACACTCACAACTTTATGGGTTACTCGGGTACCAACTCAAGTAAACCTTCAAATAAACTTTTGGTTACTCGATGCTTTACTCCAGTAATGTTGGCAGGATTTCAAGGCCGAGAGCACATCAAGCTTGATTACCATGTTACTCGAGTAAACTTCTTTTTGTCCATAACTTACTCGGGTAATAACTTGAAGTTTTCTTTCAAAAATAACTCTGCATACTCGAGTACATACTCGAGTAATCCACTTAAAATGAAACATTAAATACATTCATACTAGAGTAATAACTCGAGGAAAATGAAATAAAATTACATCAAGTTATTCGGGTACCACCTTCAAGTTTTTGCTTACCATACTGAGTTACTCGAGTAGCTACTCGAGTAACATTGGCAGTGGTACAAAATGCCGAGAGCACCACATTTTGTGAAACAGAGTAACTCGAGTACTTACTCGAGTATCATTGGCAGGCCAAGAGCAACTGGAAGAATTTTCACATGGTTACTCGAGTAGCTCATCGAGTAACGTTAGCAGGTCGAGAGCAACTCCAAGTTTTTACATGGTTACTCGAGTACCTACTCGAGTAACATTGGCAGGCCGAGAGCAACTTGAAAACATTTATAATATTACTCGAGTACCTACTCGAGTAACGTTAGCCGGTTACTGGAAGGTGCCTCTGGTTACTTCAAGTTTTATCCCATTACTCGAGTACGTACTCGAGTAATGCCTTACCAGAATTGCTTATGATCAAGTTTCTCAGCATTTTCTCTTGGTCTTTTCTCATTACTCCTATGCTTACTTCAAGTGATGCTTATTCCTGTTATTACTTTGTTCAAACTTATTTATTAATCAATTCTTTTTCATACCATTCTTTTGTTATCATCAAAACATGAGATCTAACAATATGAGGATTCAATTTGAATTAAAATCCTCTTATATATGTTTATTGACATTGGTAAATGAATTCAGAGAAGGCTTGAATACTTAAGTCAAGTCCATATAAGCTGTATGCTTGTATTAGTGAACTAGAAAAGTTCATTAAGGAAAACATTCTGCTAGACATAAGAGGCATTTCAAGTTTCAAGAGAAATTATTAAATTTCAAGTTATTGAGAATTTGTTAATGAGTTATGTTTGGATTTTAGTTTGAGTTAAGTTCAAGCTTGAGTTTAAGACTTGATTTTAAGTTTCCAATAAGCTATTTTGAAGTTGTATTATGACTATGTGATTTTTAGACCATTGAATGATATGATTATTTTCCAAGATTAAATGCTAAATGCTATGATTAGTTGCATAACCATGTTATGCCTACAAATGATTATGCCAAAAGGCTATAAGATTGTTGTCGTTTGAGCTATTCTTTTTAATAGTATAAAGATGGTTTAGTTAGAAGGGGTAGGCAAGCAAGGGCATATAAGAAGGAGGAGATCCCTTGTAGATCCCATACAGTTGGTTATGGACCATCTTGTAAACAACGTGTGATATAAGAGATAAAGGTAGCACAGGTTAGACAAGATACAGAAAGAGAAGCAACAACAGTAGTAACTCTTTTCTCTGCATGTGAATGTGTAGTGATATATTGCATGTCTTTTTGTGTCATTATGCTGATAGTGCATGAGAACATGTAAGTTGTAACCCCCTCACCATAATTACATCCGGTTTATGAAATTAAAGTGAAATAGAGACCAATAAGACAAAATCAACATTTATAATCCCTCACCTTCAAGATGGGGTGTTCAGAAAAGCAGTTCAAAATATATTCAGCCTGGTCTCACATTCACGCTTCGAATATAATTACTTGAGAAATCAAATCACATTGATAAATATCAGAGTGCACAACTAAAATCCCGGCATACCCTGGGTTACATGTATATATAAAATGGGTGTATAGTTTCCCAAAATAGGGGATTACATATCCAAAACAATAATATTTACAACCCAAAAATATATACAATAATCCCAAATTCAAAACAGATAACCAATAACCAAATAAAATGTCTTTAAGGGATCCTAACCGCTATGGGTTGTCCGCTTCCCTTTTGAGCCACTTGCCCTGTCTAAAATGTTAGTCATTGGAAAGAATGAGATTCAAGAGAATCCCAGTAGTAACAAATCACTCATACAATGTAAAAACACATAGCATATATGATCATGTTCAGCATCATCTCAATGATTCATGGCTCACGCCATGAACGACAGCACTCACGGCTGTAATCACAATACGACAGCTTTCACTGTAATCTCAATGACCGCTTTCGCGGTAAACACTATGTCAGCTTTCGTTGTAATCACTATACCCGCTTTTGCGGTAAACACCATGCAGTAGCATCCTAAGGCACAAAGCTCCACAAGGTGTCACAAGGTATTACAAAGTAGCAACAACAACACAATGCATGATAACATACATACAATACATTTACACAAAGTATAAGAGAAGAGTCACTACCTTGTTCTTTCCTGACGTTCTTTGTCACAGTGGGCTCACGAGTCTGGCAAATGTCAAATCCTATAACTAAATTAGGGATAACCAATCAATTTCTTTTCCAAATACTCATTCCCATAATACTTTAAGTTGGTTATCATTCACATGCTAAAAGACCCCTTTTTCGGAAGCACAACACTGATTTTCAGCTAGCTCACTCAAGTGAAGATGACCTCACTCGAGTGATAAGAGACTTGCACTCGAGTGAGAATGGCTCTCATTCACGAGTGTTTGACAGTGAGCAACATGAAAGAGGCAAGCTTCACCCAAGAGGGGGTGAATTGGGTGATGTGATAAATTTTTCGCTTAATGTGGTGATATGAAAATAGTAGTAGACAGAGTAGAGTTGAGAAGATTAGAACACAGAGTTATACTGGTTCGGCCTAAAAACTAGGCCTACATCCAGTCCTCAGAGATCAAGACCTACTGAGATTTTCACTAATCTTCCAAGATTCAATGGGCTCTCAGAATACCACAAAATAACAATTGTCCTGAATGGACTACGAGCAGAAATATTCTCACACTAAGAAATTTCTCTCCCCCTTACGACAAGTCATATGTACAGAAAAACAACCTATGACCTTTCCCACTTGCTTACGTATACAAGTCTTATGAGCAGCAATGTTCTCTCCTGCTTACACCACTGTAAGTCTTACGAGCATCAACGTTCTCTACTACTTGTATCTTATAAGTCTTATGAGTAGAAGGTTTAACTAAGAATACTCTCAACTGCTTCTCTCATAAGGATATCTACCCTCTCAAGGTCCCAATACCTTGAGATCAACTGAAAATATAATTTGAAATGTATATAGACTCTCTTACAGAGCAAGTATGATAAACACTGATGATCAATATGAATACAGAGAAGATATGAATAACAGAGACTTATGAATTTGATTGTGAATTCTTGTGCTTCGTTGTTGTATTCGATCTCTCTGGAACTCTGTATTTATAGACGTTCAGTTTTTGCCCGTTTGAATAACGATCATTGTAGAGCGGGGCATGTTACTGTGGAATGGCATGCGTACGTTTGAAAACTTTGAATGTAGTAGGTGTGTGCTTGTCGTGATGTTGTTTGTCGTTGTTTGACTTTCTTCATATCTGTTTATTTCAACGTTCATCCTCCTGTATCACACTTATAAAACATTCAAAATGATGTTGAATAATAATAATAAGTGATGATAAGATAAATAAATAATATTAAAACATATTCGGATTGAACGCTATGAGACTTGGTGCATTTGGTGTTCTGGCAGAGTATCACTCGAGCATGGATGGGCTCACTCGAGTGAACTTGCTAGTTTTCTCCTTGTTCTTTAGTTTTGTACTTGCACTCGTATAAGATTTCAGAGAGATAGGTTTCTCACTCATGAGTGATGTGGGGCCTCACTCGAGCACAACTCCTTATGCTCGAGTGGCCTTGCATTTTACACTAGGAGACTCTTCTCTGGACAACACTCGCATACCATTTTAGCAAGAGTTAGATTTTGCACTCGCAGGTGATGTGGGCCTTCACTCGAGCACACATACTCCTGCTCGAGTGATAAGGATATTCTTATGTAATATACTCCTGTGATCAGCACTTGTATCAGAAATTGAGAGAGTTAGATTTCTCGCTCGCGAGTGCTAATGTGTCACTCGGGCATATGAAGCCTCACTTGAGCATACTTGTGCTTCTCTGACCTTCATGACTCTCGGCCAAGCACTTGCAGTCCATCACTCGTTAATGCTCGAGTACAAGGCAGCTTCATGCTCGAGTATTGATCTTACTGCTCGAGTGCATCAAAGAAGAATAACAGGAATTGGTCTCGGCCAAGCACTCGCAGTCCCTCACTCGCATGTGCTCGAGTGAGAAAGACTCTTATGCTCGAGTGCTATCTCCAATGCTCGAGTGAATCAGTAAAAATGACAGTAGCATGCTCTTGGGCAAACACTTTCTGGCTATCACTCGCATCTGCTCGAGCATAGAAGAGTTTTATTCTTGAGTGCTAGTCTTATGCTCGAGTACATCAGATAATTTTGACAGCATGCACCACAGAACTTGGCCATATGCATTTGGTAACTTTGTAAACATTCCTTAGACTTATAAAACTATGATTTGCACATAATTGACTTTTGTTATCATCAAAACTTGGGATCTAACATTCTCCCCCTTTTTGATGATGACAAAACCTTTGTGATGAGTTTTACAAATATTGATTAGAGTGAACAAATTTCATCAATGTTTCCAAATACATATTTTCTCAAAGGTTTAGACTCAAGTTTAGATTTTTGCACTTATCTACATATGTTCCCTGCAATACTTCCACTGAACACTTAATAACCAAGATAAGTATAGTATCACAGAAATAATCAAAACTAAACAGAAAAAAATAGCTATTAATGATAAACTAAGAAACATGTAATGGTCCGCATAAATCATAAACTCCCCATAAAACCCGTATACAACCATAATCCTAATAACATCATCATAAACCTACCCCATTACACAAAAACTACCCAAACACCCAATACATCCCATGATAGCTCAGAAAACCATCACACATCATTCTCCCCCATTTTGTCAATATCAGAGGGGGGCTGAGGGAAAATGATATCAGATGATGGGACAAAGGGTACCATGGCAGTGGAAGGGTCAATTGGTACTGGTACAAAGGGTGGAGATGATGGTTGTGGAACAGAGGCTGAGGGTAGTGGTAAAGACGACCGATCATAGGTAATATCAACGTTAGAGTCTGGATCGGTGAAGAGAACATGTGTCTATGGATGAGGAGGTAAGGTTGAGGCAGGAGTGGTCTCAGGTGATACTTCTGAAGATGCAGTCGGAAAGTGAGAAAGTAAGAAGATCTCCATATCAGTTATCCTCTGTGACATGTCATCCTGAGTCTTGAACATCAAGTCGAAGTTGGTATTAGCCTTGTCTACCAACTTTATGACCTGTAACTCCATCTTTTCTACCAACTTCTCATACTCAGTTACTAACTCCTTCTTCAAACCCGACACAACTTGATTGATTACTTCAGTCAAATAGGTGGAGAGTGAAGCATTCAGGAAGGATGGAGGAGGAACTTGTCCTTGAGCAGATGACTGAGCCTCTTCACCTCTGGATGGAGTGGCTTCCCTCTGAGATGTACCCTTGGTTCGACTCACTGGAAGATTGATACTCATATGAGTCAGCTGAGTCTTGCCAAATCTTGGAATGAGCACCCTCTCAGTTCCTTCCAAGTACCATATCTTATTCTTCATAAGGATGAGAGATACAATCTGAGGATATGGTATGGTCACGGATTTTGATGAAGAAAATCGAAATCTTCTCATCTCATTGAAAATAATCTCCCCCACATTCCTTTGTTATCCGGCTAGGAAGGAGGACAACATATAATAATCCTTTTGAGCAAAATGGGTAAAGTTTTTGGACTTGTTAACTATGCTTCGGGAATATATATAGTGAAGGGCTCTGTGAGAATCAGGCATGTCAATAGGTTTAAAATTAAGGGGGCCTACAGGGTCTTTTGGTCTCAAAAGCCGGAAGGCTTCATTGGCTGAGAAAGTGGGTAGATTTGGAGGTGGTGCAACATACCCAAGGAAATCATTAATAATCTTGGCAGATATCATAATGAATTGACCTCTAACAGTAGTAGATACTGCTTCCTCAATCAATTCACCAGCCCTAGACTTAATGTTATGGGTTTTCATATTGCAGTAAAAGGTTTTCACAACAAAGGGTGAATATGGAATATGAATGTTTAGCCAAGGAGCATAGAAACCAAGATAAGGAGATAAATCCAAATTACAATTCATCTTCAAGTACTCTAAGTCCACATAAACTATAGGACAGAAATGCCTATGAGCAAACTCAGTATCAAATACCTTCTGTGGTAGTGCCTTTAATTCCTCAACATTGAAACCTTCAGGAGGACTTGTAGCGTGATCATCCTCTGGAACTTGTGAGGCAAAAGGTACCCCTGAAGCAGCCGCACTGGATTGCCCACCATGATGTGAACTTGAGACACTGGCTTGAGAAGCAATTTTCCCAACCAACTTTTTAAGTTTTGACCTCTCCATTGCTTCTCGAAGTTGCATGTTGAATGTGTCATCGGAGGAAGAAAAGGATTGTTGTGGTTGTTCAGTTTCCTTCTTCTTTCCTTTTCCTTGGACCTCTTTGGATTGAGACAGGGTAACCACGGGTTCTTTGAACACCACACCCTTTGGTTTCTTTTGAGGAGGTTGAACCTTCTTTGCTATTTGAGGCTTAGGATGAGGTTTCTTGACTGGAGTTCTCTTTTTGGTTTTGGGTTTAGGAGGAGGAGGTATAGATGAAGAAGACATTTTAGGAGATGAAGGAGTTGGTACCGGGGTTGCAGAAGCACTAGCAGCAGAATAAGTGGGAGAGGGTGAGTGAGATCTTTGAGAAATAGCAGGCATTTTGGTTCTAGCCATTTTAGAAGCAAAAGAGGAAGAAACAAGACTCTCAGATTTTCCTGAGAATGGAGAAGAAAAATGCAGAGGCTTAGGGCACCGAATTAGAGAAACAAAGGATAAATCTCACCTTTTAGAGAGGGTTGAAGAGTTGTAACGGTGATTTGAAGCAAATGGATATGTTTGATTGATGAGAAATGGTTGGAGATGAAGAGGTGTGACCTTCGAGTGACGAGACACCTCGAGTGAGAGCATGAAGTGCGACGGTCTGAGCTATCGCGTAACTGATATAAGTGACAGTGCTTGAGCAGAAACCCTAGTGCTCGAGTGATGTTCATACTGTGCTCGAGTGTGCTCATGCTGTACTCGAGTGATATACAAAAAATTTTGATAAAAACATGTAAAAGCGTACCTGGTATATGGATTTCTTACTATATTTTTCATCTTTGTACTCAAATCCTCCAAAATAATTTGAGTAACCATGCATTTGGTAGACTCTTGAAAGAAGTTCCTCCTTTCTACTCGAGTACACATTCTTCACTTCAAGCATGTTCATATCATGCTCGAGTGAGGGTCCTTCTTACCCGAGTGAGCTCAATCTTCACTGTTGCATTTCAGTAGTCTCTTGGTGTTTTTATCTCCTCTGTTAACTCCTGTTCTACATGCTAAGAAACAGAGCATTTTCAATGATGCTGTGCTCGAGCATAGTTAATTTGCTCGAGTGAGCATAGCTTGTCACTCGAGTGACACTTTCTGTGCTCGAGTGACAGACCTGCAAAACAATTTTTAATACTCCGATGCCAAAGTCAGTATGGTTATCATCAAAAACACATTTAATTAAGATAATTAACAAGAAAACTTACAACTCATTGGGATTAACCATTCCCAATTCTCTTCGAATATATAGGAATTGATCTTTAGCTATTGGCTTTGTGAAAATGTCAGCAAGTTGAAGATGAGTTGGTATGAATTCTACTTTGACATCTTTCTTTTGAACGTGATCTCGAATGAAGTGATGTCGAATGTCTATGTGTTTGGTCCTTGAATGTTGTACAGGATTTTTGGCTAAGCTTATGGTACTAGTGTTGTCACAATAAATTGGAATCTCATTTAAGTATATCCCTAAATCTTGAAGTTGTTGTTTTAACCATAATACTTGAGAACAGCAACTTGCTACAGCTATATATTCAGCTTCAGTCGAGGATAATGAAACTGTGTTCTGCTTTTTACTGAACCATGATACCAGAGATCCTCCAAGGAATTGACATTGACCACTAGTCTCTTTCTGTCAGTTTTATATCCTCCATGATCTGAATCTGAATATGCCATCAAGTACTCGTTTCCTCTTTTTGGATACCATAAGCCAAGCTCTGGAGTGTCTCCTAGATATTTGAAGATTCTTTTCACTGTCTCTGCATGTGATACCTTAGGAGCAGATTGATACCTTGCACACATTCCAACGCTGAACTGAATATCTGGCCTGCTTGCTGTAAGATAGAGTAATGAATCGATCATTCCTCTATACTTAGTAATGTTGAAGCTAGGACCTTTTACATCAGCATCCAACAGAGTTGTAGAACTCATTGGAGTATCAGCAACATTAGCATTATCTAATCCATACTTCTTCAACAACTCTTTCAAATACTTTGTTTGAGACACAAATATACCATTCTTCTTTTGCTTGATTTGAAGTCCAAGAAAGAAGTTCAATTCTCCCATCATGGACATTTCAAACTCTCCTTACATAATCTTAGAAAATTCTTGACACATAGATTCGTTAGTAGCACCGAAAATAATATCATCAACATAAATTTGAACAATTAGAATATCATCTTTGTTATGTTTGATGAAAAGAGTTGAATCTACTTTTCCTCTAACAAAATTTTGATCAAGAAGAAATTTTCTTAATCTTTCATACCAAGCTCTAGGAGCTTGTTTCAAACCATATAAAGCTTTCTTAAGTTTGAAAACATGATCAGGCTTTGTTTCATCTTCAAAACCAGGAGGTTGTTCTACATATACTTCCTCCATAATATAACCATTTAGAAAAACACTTTTCACATCAATTTGATAAAGTTTAAAGCCTTTAATACAAGCAAATGCTAAGAGTACTCGTATTGCTTCCAATCTTGCCACTGGAGCATATGTTTCCTCATAATCAATACCTTCTTCTTGATTATAACCTTTGGCCACCAATCTTGCTTTGTTTCTCACAATGATTGCTGATTCATCAAGTTTGTTTTTGAAAACCCATTTGGTCCCTATAACCGTATGATCTTTAGGTCGAGGAACCAAATCCCAAACTTGATTTTTTTGAAATTGATTTAATTCTTCTTGCATAGCAATCGCCTAATCATTGTCAGATAAGGCTTCTTCCATATTAGAAGGTTCAATTTCAGAAATAAAAGCAGAGAAAGTTACCTCATTGAGAATTCTATTTCTGGTTTTGACACCTTCGTGAATATCTTCAATTACTTGATCAATTGGATGATCTTTAATATGTCTCCATGATTTTGGTTGAGCATGATCATCGACATCTTCTTTATTTTGAAAATCATTTGTTTCAAAATCATTTTGTTTTGAAATAGTTTTGTTTTTCTTTATCAAATCCATTTCTTCTTCATCAATATGTTTTGTCTGAGAGTCAAGTTCATCAAACACAACATGAATAGATTCTTCAACTGTACATGTTCTTTTATTGAAAACTCTATAAGCTTTACTTCTATTAGAATATCCTAGAAATAAACCTTCATCAGACTTTGAATCAAATTTACCTAAGTTCTCTTTACCGTTGTTATGAATGAAGCACTTACACCCGAAGATGTGTAGATGTGCAAGATTTGGCTTTCTTCCCTTGTAGAGTTCATATGGTGTCTTTCCAAGTGACTTGCGAATATATGCTCGATTTGAAATGTAGCATGCAGTACTCATTGCATCTGCCCATAACACTTGTGACATTTCTTTTTCATTAAGTATTGCTCTTGCCATTTCTGTAAGGACTCTGTTCTTTCTTTCTACTACTCCATTTTGTTGGGGTGTTCTAGGTGCAGAGAAGTTGTGATCTATCCCTTCGTTGTTGCAGTACTCTTCAAATAGCTGATTATCAAATTCTCCTCCATGATCTGTCCTAATAGATGTAATAGAAATACCTTTCTCATTTTGGACCTTTTTAGCAAACGTAATAAATTCAACAAATGTTTCGTCTTTTGAAGCAATAAATATAGTCCATGTAAATCTTGTAAAATCATCAACAATCACTAAAGTATATAGATTTCCTCCAAAACTTTTTACTCTTGCCGGACCTACCAAATCCATATGAAGTAATTGTAAAGGTTTGGAAGTAGAAATCTCATACTTTGTTTTGAATGAAGATTTAGTTTGTTTGCCTTTTTGACATGCTTCACAAATCATATTATCTTTGAATTTAAGTTTAGGAAGACCAACAACTAAATCTTTTCTAATCAGTTTGTCAAGTTGATTCATATTGACATGAGCCAGACGTTTATGCCATAACCAACTTTCCTCTGATCTACTAAGAAAACAATTTTCAGAAGAATTTGAATTTAAATCAATAGTATAACAGTTACCGTCCCTTTGAGCTCGAATCTTTACCTTGATAGATTATTTGTTTAGTGGCAGATCTTTCTTGTTTACTATCAAGCATTCTTTTGAGTCAAAGATTACCCAGTTATCTTTGTCAGTGCTTTGACTCACACTCAAGAGGTTGTGGCATAATCCTTCAACATAGTATACTTCGTTGATCACTTCACCTATTCCAGTAATACATCCAGATTGATTACCTCCAAATGTTACCTTTCCTCCTTCTCTGGTTTCCAGCCTGGTGAACTTATTTTTATCACCAGTCATGTGTCTCGAACATCCACTATCAATATACCACTTGTTTGCTCGTGATGCTTTGAGACATACCTAGAGTAAGATGATCAAGTTTTAGGTACCCACACTTTCTTGGGTCCTTTGTGGTTAGTATGTAATGCATGTGTTCCTTTCGGAACCCATTTATATGTGCCAATAACTTGTCCTCTCTTAAAATAGCATGATGAAGTATAATGTCCTTTCCTATTACAATATCTACATGATGCGAAAGGATTTGATGTATGCACAGAATTCCTGAAATATTTAAGATATGTTCTACTGCTATTCTTCTTATTTCATCTATTTTTATCATGATCAAACTTATATCCAATTCTAGATTTATCAAATGAGACTTTCTGAGAATTTATAATAACTTTAAGAGTTTCACTTCCCTTAGTAAATTTTTCAACAATTTTCGTTAAATCTCTTATTTTCTTATCTTTCTCCTCACATATTTCACACGATGATATGACAGTATTTTCTAATTCTTTCACTTTATTCTTATAACTAACCATTTCTTTAGCTACCTTGATGAATTCTGTATGCAATGCATTATATTCAGATAACAATTCATCGTAAGTAGGTTCAGAATCACTTACCTCAGAATCTGATTCTTCTTCTTTGGCAACCAAGCATAGATTTGCTACTTCATCATTGTCGCTTTCTTCATCTGATGAACTATCACCCCAGATGGATGATATATATGCCTTCTTTTTCTTTTTCTTTTTGTTTTTGTTTCTGAAGTATTCAGATTTGATGTGTCCAGGTTTTCCACATTCATAGCATACTATCTGTTGCTCTTTGTTTTCTTTCTTGCTTGGTCCACCTTGATAATTTTTAAAGTTCTTTTGACCTCTTCTATAAAATCTCTTGAATTTTCTCACGATCATTCCCATTTCATCATCATTAGGGACATCTTCATTTTCGGAAGACTCTTCTTCTTCCTTGATAGCTTTAAGTACAACTCCCTTTTTCTTTTTGTCATCGAACTCTTCTAGTTCCTTCCTGAATTTCAACTTTCCTTCATACTCGGAAAGACTACCAAAGAGAGCCGCTACGGATCTCATTGACTCTCCTTTAGCTTCTTCGATAGCTGTCACCTTCGCTTCCCATTCTTTTGTAAGAATATTAAGAATCTTTCTTACCTGGGAATTTTGATCAAAAGATTTTCCAAGTGCAGATAATTGATTAACAAGATGAGTGTACCTGAGTTCGAATTCTGATATTCCTTCTCCAGGTTTCATACGAAATAGATAATACTCTGTAATTAGAGTACTGACTCCATTTTCTTTGATTCCAGATGTACCTTCGTGAGCGATTTCAAGAGCATCCCACATATCTTTGGCAATTGGTAGAGTACATATTCGAAAATATTCCTTTTGACTGAGAGCACTCTGTATCATTAAAATAGCTTTACTATTTAACATTACTAACCTTTTATCATTCTCGTCAAACTCCTCTGGGCTCTTCTTAATGACTCTATCTTTGATTTTCTTCATTGGAACATAGTCACCATCTTGTATTACATTCCATAAACCCTACTCGTTAGCCATCACGAACACTCTAAACTTAGCTTTCCAGAACGAAAAATGTTCTCTAGCAAAACCAGGAGGTCTAGTGATTGAAGCTCCGTCTGGAAGAATGTTTTCACCCATTGTTTCCATTTATTGGATCCTTCTTAAGCTATTAGGCTCTTCGGAGAAAACCTTGCTCTGATACCAAATGAAAGAGGCAAGCTAGAGGGGGTGAATTGGGTGATGTGATAAATTTTTCGCTTGATGTGGTGATATGAAAATAGTAGTAGACAGAGTAGAGTTGAGAAGATTGGAACACATAGAGTTATATTGGTTCGGCCTAAAAACCAAGCCTACATCCAGTCCTCAGAGATCAAGACCTATTGAGATTTTCACTAATCTTCCAAGATTCAATGGGCTCTCAGAATACCACAAAATAAAAATTTTCCTGAACGGACTACGAGCAGAAATATTCTCACACTAAGAAATTTCTCTCCCCCTTACGACAAGTCTTATGTGTAGAAAAACAACCTATGACCTTTCCCACTTGCTTACGTATACAAGTCTTATGAGCAGCAACGTTCTCTCTTGCTTACACCACTGTAAGTCTTACGAGCAGCAATGTTCTCTACTGCTTGTATCTTATAAGTCTTATGAGTGGAAGGTTTAACTAGGAATACTCTCAACTGCTTTTCTCGTAAGGATATCTACCCACTCAAGGTCCCAATACCTTGGGATCAACTGAAAATATAATTTGAAATGTATATAGACTCTCTTACAGAGCAAGTATGATAAACATTGATGATCAATATGAATACAGAGAAGATATGAATAACAAATACTTGTGAATTTTATTGTGAATTCTTGTGCTTCATTGTTGTATTCGATCTCTCTAGAACTCGGTATTTATAGACGTTCAGTTTTTGCCCGTTTGAATAACGATCATTGTGGAGCGGGGCATGTTACTGTGGAATGGCATGCGTACGTTTGAAAACTTTGAATGTAGTAGGTGTGTGCTTGTCGTGATGTTGTCTGCCGTTGTTTGACTTTCTTCATATCTGTTTATTTCAACGTTCATCCTCCTGTATCACACTTATAAAACATTCAAAATGATGTTGAATAATAATAATAAGTGATGATAAGATAAATAAATAATATTAAAACATATTCGGATTGAACGCTGTCAGACTTGGTGCATTTGGTGTTCTGGCAGAGTATCACTCGAGCATGGATGGGCTCACTCGAGTGAACTTGCTAGTTTTCTCCTTGTTCTTCAGTTTTGTACTTGCACTCACATAGGATTTCAGAGAGATAGTTTTCTCACTCGCGAGTGATGTGTGGCCTCACTCGAGCACAACTCCTTATGCTCGAGTAGCCTTGCATTTTACACTAGGAGACTCTTCTATAGACAACACTCGCATACCATTTTAGCAAGAGTTAGATTTTGCACTCGCAGGTGATGTGGGCCCTCACTCGAGCACACATACTCCTGCTCGAGTGATAAGGATATTCTCATGTAATATACTCCTGTGATCAACACTTGCATCAGAAATTGAGAGAGTTAGATTTCTCACTCACGAGTGCTGATGTGTCACTCGGGCATATGAAGCCTCACTGGAGCATACTTGTGCTTCTCTGACCTTCATGACTCTCGGCCAAGCACTTGCAGTCTATCACTCGCTAATGCTTGAGTACAAGGCAGCTTCATGCTCGAGTATTGATCTTACTGCTCGAGTGCATCAAAGAAGAATAACAGGAATTGCTCTCGGCTAAGCACTCGCAGTCCCTCACTCGCATGTGCTCGAGTGAGAAAGACTCTTCTGCTCGAGTGCTATCTCCAGTGCTCGAGTGAATCAGTAAAAATGATAGTAGCATGCTCTCGGGCAAACACTTTCTGGCTATCACTCGCATCTGATCGAGCATAAAAGAGTTCTATTCTCGAGTGCTAGTCTTATGCTCGAGTACATCAGATAATTTTGACAGCATGCACCACAGAACTTGGCCATATGCATTTGGTAACTTTGTAAACATTCCTTAGACTTATAAAACTATGATTTGCACATAATTGACTTTTGTTATCATCAAAACTTGAGATCTAACACAAAACCACTGACAGAAAGTGCTCACAACACTCAAGCATGAGGCTTTACACTCAAGTGATGACTTTAAATTCACTCGAGTCCCCAAAAGTGCAACACAGGAAGTGACAACCTGAGAGCACAGCCAACTTTAGAGGAGGGAGCTCACTAGGGTATAGCCCTTGACACTCAGGTGAGAAGACTGCACTTGTGAGTGTCAGATCACGCTCTTGACAAATGGCCTGCGAGTGCTTGGCCGATAGCAACTCTTAACATAGCATTATACTTGCACTCGAGTGGACCCATGCTCACTCGAGTGATGGCCTGTATCACTCACGAATTCAGAAGTGCACTCGCGCTTTAAGCATGGAAGTGCAACAAGAACTGAAAGAACTTGGGCGAAAATATGCACAACACTCAAGTGAGACTCATCCTCACTCGAGTGAGGCTTATCAGATTGCCAGATCGCAGTAAAAGATAGAAATTCCCAGATTGGCCAAAAATGATCCCAATGGTTCCCAAACTCAACACAAAGCTCATACCCACTTAAAATCCCATAAGGAACCCATTAGTAACCTCCAAAACACTCAAAACCCATTCTAAGAACAATTCATACTCTTGGGTCTCTATAACACCCAAAATACCCAAATTCATTCAACTCACTTCCAAAATTCAAAACCATATCCAACACTCAAATAACTTCACAGTAAACCAATTCTAACATCATTCATCATATAATCCATGCATTCACAAATTGGCATAAAACCTAGGCAAATTCTAGAATTCATCATACTCAACCAAAAATCACAATAAATATATCAAAATGATCTAAATGCTCACCTCTTCACTTTGCTAAAACCAAAACCTTGATTCTTCAACTTTTAAATCTGCTCCAACACTCAAACTACTACCTTTTAAAATTCTGAAACCATCAAGATGAAGCTCATAACACTATGAACAAGATTAGTGAAGAGTGTTTGAGTATAAAAGGACCATTACCTACCCAAAATTCGAGCTTTCCCTTTCTCTTTCCTTGCTTCAAGTCACCAGAAATGGAGAAGGAGGAGAGAGAGACGATGAGATGATAATGATGAAGAAGATCACTTGCCTTCCCTATGCTTACACCTATCGATTTAAGAGAGAGAAGAGAGAGAAAAGTGACTTTAACATGTTGACTAAAATCCATGGTCCATATTAAGCCACTTGGCATAATCTTGCTCACTTCCTCCATGAGCTCACATGAACTCAAAGCACATGATTCCGACCCATAGCCAATAAATCTCAACCATTGATCTTTAATCACCAATAAGTTTCCTCCTTGGTAACTGACCAATTGGTCGGTAAATTTTCAATTTTATCATTTTGCCCCTGATTTTCACTATGCTTAATAAATCACCATCAAGTACATTTATATCAAATTCACATCACATTTCTCCAAAAGTGTTTAATTACACTAATTACAAGCAATTTCGAAGTCCTTAGCCCTTAATCTCAAATTGGGTCATTACATAAGTTGCCTTTGCAATGTGCGCTAGTTAATTATTCATTTAATTATGTATGCGCACCAATTAACGATTGACTAAGTTATCAATATGATATATGTACACCAGCTTGCTATTTAATTAGCTCGGATATATACGCACCAACTTGGTACTCCCTTTGATCCTTTTTATAAGCAATTTTTTTCTTAATTGCGCAAAATGAACCGGTGATTAAGATTAGTCAAAAATAATAAATGTGTCAAAATATCATGTTTCTTTCAAATATGCCCCTATTTATAAAAAGAGAATAGGAGAGAGGATGAGTAAAAAATGATTATATGAAAAAGAATTAGTGGTGAATGGGAGATAATTAATATAAAGATATGTATTTATTAGAGGTAAAAAAGGAAAAAAGTAGTTTAGATTTTGAGGCACAGAAAAAAAGTTGCTTATATTAAAGACCAGCCCCAAGAGATAGAAAGTTACTTATAAAAAGGACCGAGAGGAGTATTTAATTAGCTTGGATATTTGGGCACCATCTTGCTATTTAATTAGCTCGGATATTTGTGCACCAACTTGCTATTTGTTTAGCTCGGATATTTGTGCACCAGTTTGCTATTTAGCTTAGATAATTGCAAAGTGTTGTTCTCTATGGCTTTTTGTGCATGCTTAGTTTATGATATCGCATGATTAACTTGAGGAAATTAGTTACCGCAGAGTTAGAATGAGAAATTAATTATGAACTAGATGTCTGATTATAATGCCAATTTAGCAAAAATGTTTGGATGACTTGTATATGTTGAGTAATATGATTACTTTGTGATGACAAAGTATGACCATATGAAAGTGAAATGGTCAAAAATATAAAAAGTTAGAAAGAGTAAGAGTTCGACAATTTCAATTATTATAGTTTTGTCTCAATTCTATCTCAGTTCTTCAACTTTAATTTGATATAATTCAATCTATATAGTTTTAACTTACTTGCAACTGATCAGTAGTTATTGTTTAATCATTTTTGAATAGGGTTGGCGGTCATTTTAGCCCCGGAGGTGTTTGTGAAGGAGCTATGGGTACCCAAAATTTTTTTGGCTCAATGCTACATCGAAAGTATTAAAAAAAATGAACAATGTCACTGTACCAAGTATGATCCCGTGTGGGCATGTCCATGCTTTCTTCTTTAAGTTAAAGGTTGTTTTTCCTCAAAAGTATTCAAGAAGGAGCAGTGAGTATCTAAAAGTTTTTTTGACTCAATGTCGCCTCAAAAATGTTTAAAAAGAACAATATAATGTCTCACAAATTTAACATTTAAATTATAAAAACTTGTGAAAGACAGATGAAAACGTAGAATGAAGTAAATGATCAATACTATGAAGCATATGGTCAAAAGTAGATGGGGTAGAAGCGGGTGGAAAAGAACTCTCCCTCTCCCTAAATGAATTAAAACTTAATTAAATTATAAGAGTTGGAGATTCTATTGTGTTTGAATTTGACGAATTGAACTTGTTTGTAGTGATGGGGGGGGGGGGGGGAAGGAATGGCTTAATACCAAGGATAAGGTGAGCCCATGATAGTCTCTATATTTACTTTGTTCAAAGTTTTCATCAATATTTTATATGCTTTTTGGCGGTTAAATTTGGATGACATTATTCTTTTTTTAATATTTCAAAGGCCACATTGATCTAAAAACTTCAAGATTACCACTACTCTTTCATAAAAACTTGAGACAAAAATGACCGAAAAAGATATGGCCATTTCCACATGGAATCGTATGTGGTATAAAGTCTTTGAATTGCCATTTGAGTAGGACGAAATTGATCATTTTAAGTACTTTTAGGGCAACATTAAAGGAAAAAAATTCAGATGCGTACTTATAGCTCCTTCATGAAAACTTTTAAAACAAAAATAACCCTTAACATTCTAAAATTTAAAAACTAACATTTTAAATGGTGAAAACTATAAAAAATTTTGAGTTGTGCTGGTCTCAAAATTTATAAATTTAGTTTCAATCAGGTCGAAACTAAAGAGACCGAGTTATGCTGAGTTGGAGTTTATTTAGTGTGTGTGTATATATATATATGCATATATTTTTAAAGTAACGGAACTATAGCTAGAAAACATATAGCTTCTGAATTCACACATGGAATCACTGCTGTTATGAAAATCTTATGTTATTTTGTTATAATTGAATGGTAAATACCGTCCCTATAATATTTTTTCTTTGGCAGCCAACCCATATTTTTTAAACATTTTGAACTCTAAATAAATTCGATGAATTATGTAACGCGCCAATAATCATTAATGCTGACAGACGTTTAAACAGTTATAATTAATAAGACTTTTAATTTTTCATTCATTATTAATTCTTGCACTGCAGAAGCAATAAATACACCAAAATCATTAGGTAAGTTCATCAACTTCAATTTTTTTTTTTTTTAGTGAAAAAGAATGCATTAACTAATATATACAAAATTTTAAGACGTGTCCATTTTCATTGTCAAGAGATCTTTGCAGGGCATCTACTTTAATGGAATGATTAACCAAGGAACAAGCAGAAATAATACTAACACTTTACGGCGACGTCAACTTCAATTGAGTGACGATAATTTGGGTGCCTATCGCCTAATGAACTAATTCTAAGACCATTTTGAATAAAAAATAAAACCCTAATAAGCTTCTACATATTATCTCAAATTCTATGTGGGGGACCATAATTCAACCTTATGGGCAACACATAATAATTTCAGATGTGACTCAACACAGAGTATAGATAGAAATCACTGTGCGTGTGTGTGTGAGAGAGAGAGAGAGATTAAAATGGGTCTTGAAAGTGAGGATGCGACCACTGATGCAGAAAGAGCAGGCTGAGACTGCGACCATTGAGTCACTGAGATTTAGTTTCAGAAGGGCAGATGATTTCTTTTTTTTTTTTCTGCCAGAGAAGGGCAGATGATTTTAATTGCAATACACACAATAGAACAAGAAGGGACTCCGTTCTTCCAGAAAGCTACTTCAGATTTGCGGCCCATGCGCGGTTTAAGAGACTTACACTACTCAAATTTCTTTCTTGTGTTTTTTCAATTCGTTTTCTAATGAATTGGTGATTAAGGATTAAAACAAATATATTTTGTTCCTTTTAAAAATAGAATAAAATTTTAAAAAAATCTAAATACCATGGCTAAAGATTAAAATTTTAATCATATGCTTTGTATAATGCATAGATAGGATACTATTTAAATAAATTTGTTAAGTTAATTACATATAATAGATTAATTAAGTTAACAAATTTGCATTGGACTGAAGGATATTTGGTCTAACGGTAGACCTGTGAGACCACAAGGTGGGCAACCAATTTGAATTCCACCTCTTTAAAAAAGATTCATGTGAGAGGCATCTTGATTGTAAATCATCAATCCAAACAAGTGCCAAATACCCGGCGGTTCAAACGGCAATAAAAAAAAAGGAAAAAAATCTAATTTGCATTGGAAACTACTCTTAATGTAAATTCCATTAACAATAATTACAATTAATAGGGAAAATTTGATGACTCTTGTCCCTCCCACTCATGTTGCCTTGTTCTTTTGTTTGTGGATTCCCTAGGAATTGCAATCATACAATGATGGTTACCATCAAAACTATGCGACAAAACCAGCCCTACATGACCCTACTTTCATGATTTAATTCATTTGGAAAAAGAATAATCCCGTACCATTTGCTTCCATTATTATAAGTCTCATGAATTTCGGCTCATACTGTTTCAATGTCGTATTCCATTTCTGAATCTCCATTCCACATTTGACCTACAACTACGAATGGGTCATTCCACATTTCACTCGTTCACAATTTCAAATTTAATTTGATTCTTTTTGTATTATTGTATCATTCTATATTTACATCCACGTTAAAAAAATTAGACCAGCTATTAGACCCTGGTTCATGCTTTAATGGTCAAAACCGATCATAAATAACTCTGGAATAATGCCTACTCTCTGGAGCCTCATTTCTTAATCATATGTGCTTTGTATCTCTCAAAATGGTTTGTCTTCTATGATTTCTTTTTTAGTCTCAGTCCCTAAATATAATGCCCAGTTGTCCAAATTATGTCTAAATATTTTTTCTCCTTTTCAAAATTCACTCCTAATTAAATGTTTTATGATAATAAAATTATTTATTAGTGCTGGGGAAAAATCATTAAAAATATTTTATAAAAAAATTTAGAATTTTGCAACGAAGTGTTATAAAAAGAGACCATGGCTTAGCAAAATGAAGTATCATATTTAGGGGTAGAGGGAATAATATTTAACTACGAAAAGATTTCTAATACAAAATTGCCCAGATTAATTTTCTAATCCATTTTTATGCCTCATTTTATTCCCTACCGTTTTATTTTGTTTGCACTTTTGTCCCCAATGAAAAACGTGACAATCTCCTAATCATCAAGAAAAACAAAGTCCACGAGAGAGAGGGAAAAATACAACCTAACTCTGATCATTACACCCCCCCCCCCGGGCCCCCAAAAAAGAAAACAGTATTCTCTATTTTCTAGGTCAAATAATTTCCAATGATCTTCGATGTTTTCACTTTTCTCCAACAGATTTTCCAAGTGTTTTCCTTTTTCTAGTTCAATTTAATTAAAATAAAGGAATGAATGTAAAATACAGCAAATAATCCACAAACTTCCCAGATATCCAATGTACCCCCATTATCTGACCCATTAAGAGCCAATACATGGATATATTCTAGAGGAAGTCAACAGAGGAATGAAGCTCAATTTCTATATATCTCTATATATAATACAAAACCTCTAACAAGTTACACTATTTACAGCCATGAGACCCACACTAATGCTTAAGATTAGCTTCTGAAGTACAAGAGGAACTTCAACATCATATGTTGACACTAATACTCAATCTCCTCGCTTAAAACATGGCAGAACAGAAAATGGTTACTTCACAACTCAACTAAAAGAAACATTCTATGGAAGGACTACCATTGCAATAGTTGTTTTAAAAAAATGAAAAATGCTACAGCAGTATCCTTCTTAAACAAAGAAATCAACATATAAGTGATTAAACACATCGGAAGGGAAAATGGAACTTACAATATTGATTTGTTCTTGGCCTGAAAGACACAAGAAAGGCCCCTCATTCTGTATCAACGAGCTGTCATGATAAGCAACATATGGCTACATACAATTGAGGTAGTTGAAATTTCCCAGTTAATGGATTAAAAAAGAGTAGAGACTGAAAACTGTATTTTGTACGGGAAAGTAATGACTTCTCATCGAACATGGTTTTACTGACACAGATCATGACATCATGTTCCTCCATCCACATCAAATCCAGCCCCAGTCCAGCCAGGGGCAGATGATCGACCTTTAACCACCGCACCAATTCCTTTTCCTTTTAATTGGAAGTTAGCTTTCTTTTTACCTCTTCCTCCTCCCTCATTAGGAGGCTGCTGACTAAGTCCATTTGTTTCCAGGCCCTTCTGCTCGTTTCTTTGGTCGGAACCACTATTGGCCAAACCCCCATTGGGTTCCCTCGTGTTGGGAACAGAGGACAAATCCTTGGTTGTATCATCCTGAGAAGAATTTCTTGATCTCTCATCCTAACAAAATTCAAGTACAAGGTTCTAAAATTTCCCAGCATGATGTGCATATATACAGGTATAAATCAGGGAAAGAGCAACATATATTCAAGACATGACATAATGTAGAATCAACCGTAAACAACAAAGGAAGACAACTTTTAGAACAAAAATCATTCTACTGATTTCCTTGCTTTCAATCACAAACATGATGGGGTATTTATAGGTACAGTCTCTTGATATCTAGCTACAAGAACCTTAATTCAAAATCCATCCATACATTAAGGACAACAACATTAAATAAAATAATGCATACACTTGCACATTAAACTCAGACATCAAAGAATCTTCAAATTTATTTCAGAAGTTGGCCAAAAGAATTATATATTTCAATGCAAAGTTTAGGATGGAGATCAGGTCTTGTGCCTACAACAATCCATTCCCTTGAGATTTTTTTTTTTTTTGAATTGCATCTCTATTTATAGTTAGTTGTTGAGTATACGGTGGTGTTAACAACAAACGCTACTACAGAAGCAAGGGAAAGCACAATAATACTCAATCCATCCCCTGGTTACAGTCACCTATCCCCTTTAGTTATGCTTACAGGGATAAAACTGGCCCAACATACCAACAAACTGTAAAGAGATTACTAATTATTAATTCCACATCATCTAATTCCATGAGTATTTCTTGAAGAAGTTATCAAAGTTACGCAATATTCAGCCCCATAATGGTTATTTATGAAATTTGGTTAGAGCTACCCGCCTAGCTGGCTACTTTCATTATTTCATCTTAGAAGATTCAGCAAATAACTAGGAAGTCTGCTGTGTGTATGATTATATTTATAATCACTGGAAGCCTCACTTGTTCCCTAGAATACTTTTCAAGTAAACAGAGGAAGCCATATAGAAATCAACCAATCCACAGAAGCACAGAAGACAAATTTCTTGCAGACCAGGTCCACAAAGTGACTTTAGGGGATCAATCTTAGAAGAGTCCCTAATGATATGTATTCCTTTAGAACGGTTTAAAAATACTGCAATGTAATAGTCTGCTCCATTATATTTTTTTGGCCAAAGTTTTCTCCATTATTTGAATCAACTATATTGGCCTTGTTAAGGATTTATAATACGAGTGACCAACTCAATTCATTGGCTCACTGCTCACCAAGAGCCTTTTAGATCATCACACATTTCAGTAGGACATTTTCACAAGGCACAGCATTTAATCTAGCACTAATTAAACAAGTATGCTCATGTTAAACAGGCAGGCCAAAAAAAAAATGAAACTCAGGTACCTCGGGACAATAAGCAAAAATTAAAGTCGATTTAGCCAACAGTTACATGGTGCCAAAGTTTATAGAAGCATGACTATAGAGATTCAAAAATGATGAATGCAGGAAGTAGAACATACATGATGAGGAGTGGAGGATGCTCTATTTGGATTCAAGGCTTCCAATCGTCGTTTTAATTCCTCCAGCCTAGAAAACTGACTGTTACTGCTCTCTTGGACCTGCAAACCATAATGTATCAAACAGCCTATTATAATACAACATAATAGGGATTCATTTAACAATCTAAATACCAGATTGTTCAAGTCTTCACATAGCTTCTGTTTAATAGCCTCTTCATCACTTACTGCTTTTGATGCTGACTCCCATACCTGCAGCACATACAGTCAAGATTTCTACATTAGAAGTAGTGATAATGCTAATTACATTCAAAGCTCTGATGTTCATAAATTAAATTAAGATTATAGACAGTAAAAAGTTCCCTTATCTAAATCATATAGCATCAGTGTATCAAGCCACTTAAAGAGGAGCTAAGATGCATATGCATTGCTGTGACAACTCATGATTCAGAAATCTTATTTCCACGAACAAAAGCTGTCCTCCTTTAGCAAACACCATGATGGAAAATGGTACAGGTACAAAACGTTATGGGAAAGGAATGCTACATGTATTAGGTATATGGAATAATACATTTATGAGGATTAAGAATTTATTATGATTTAATTACCAAGTTAGGTTTGTAATAGAACCTCAGTCCTCAGCTATCTTTGCATTACTACTATTAACAGGATGGCAAGAAGTTCCTTAATTCAGGGAGTCCTGGTGGGACTGCCCTGTTCAGGAACTTGAATTTGCCAACCCCGCCCAGGGGGTCCCCAGCAGCAGGAATAGATAAGGGGATCATATGATCATATCCTCCACTAGAATCAGTCATTTTGATATGAATTTGTAATATTTGTAATTGTAAATCCCTAATCCCTAATTTGTGAACCCTAATTTTAGAATGTTAGGTTAGTTAGTTGGGGGAAGAGCAATGTTGAGTGAGAGTGGCATTAGCTATTTTAGAATAGCACTAGCCAAACACACCCTAATTGTATTCCCTAGCTAATTAAGTAAGATTAGGATTAGCTATTTACAGTTCTGCCCCTGAATCCCACGGCTCTATATAAGGGCTATTGTTCTATTATTTGTTGTTGTTGACTCAGATAATAAAATACATGATTCAGCAGCCACGTGTCTACTTCCTCTCAGAATTTCTGTTCTTTCTCTCCTCTGTTCTCTCTCCTCTGTTCGACTATTCTGTTTCTTTTCATCTAATCACTCCTTCCCTCTCCTTCTACCTTTTTCACTTCGATTCTAGGCAAATAATTCCAGAATCTTAACAGTGGTATTAGAGATATCACTCCTCTGCCAACTCGCCGACGCTGCATGGTGGAAACAAGAAATCAAGAACAAGCAAGAATGGCCGACGAACGTCTACAGGCGGTGGAACGACAGATTCAGACATTAACGACCAGTTTTCAAGACTTCGCCGCCGGAGTCAATACCAGTATCACGACCTTGCGTCTGGAGATGCAAGACCATGCCGACAACCCTCCGAACAACCCCAGAAACGGTGATCGTCGGCCACCGAACAATCATCATTATCAAAGGCCGACCCAGTTCACCAAACTTGACTTTCCAAGATTCAACGGGGACGATATTCTTACGTGGCTTCTCCGTTGCGAACGGTACTTTGAGATCGACGAGACACCATAAGCCAACAAGGTGAAGCTAGCGTCAATGGGTCTCGACGATCGCACCTTTCAATGGCATCGTGCATTGGAACGTCGCCTGAGAGGTCGATTACCACTGTGGGAGGAATACGCGGTAATACTCCAAGATAACTTCGGACCTCCATTCGAAACTCCCATGAGCGATCTTGCTCACCTGCGACAAACCAGGTCCTTAGCCGACTTCAATGCAGAATTCGATTTGATTTCGGCTAAACTGGATTTACCGGAGGACTACCTGGTTGACTTATATGTGGCTGGGTTGAGAATTGAGTTAGCGGGACCAGTTCGCCTCCTCAGCGCAAGAACGCTGACCGAAGCTCGCAAGATTGCCCGAATGCAAGAAATCATCACTGCCAGCGCCACTTCTAAACCATCGACTGACCGTTACACTCGAACCCAGGTACCAATAGGGGGATTGTCTACTTCTTCGTCTTCCTCGGCTAGGTACTTAAATCCGTCAATGCCTTCTTCCTCTTCCTATCGGTCTGCGTTACTAACGGCTAAATCTTCTGAGGCCAATAAGTCAACCAGCGCCGATAAAATTCCTGGAATTCCTTCCAAGACTCAATCTTTGGTTCCCAAAATTTCCAACAAATCGTATAAACCACTTACACCCGAGGAAGAACTTGAGCACCGAGTGAAAAATCTGTGCTTCTATTGTCATGCCCCCTTCTCGCGTGATCATAAATGCCCCCAGCGACAACGAGTCCAATTGCATTATATTGAGTATGATGTTGAACCTGAAGACCCCAGTGATGACGGTTCTGACATTCTGCCTGACGAGGATATGCCATCTTGTATATCTCTTCATGCACTCGCTGGAGTTGATAATTCCACCTCCATGAGAGTGCCAGGGCAGGTTGGTAAGAAATTAATTCAAGTCCTAATCGATAGTGGCAGTACCCATGACTTCCTTGATCTGGGATTGGCTAAGAAGTTGGGCTGGAAGGGTGACACATCTGACTTGCCTTCAGTGGAGGTTGCTGGTGGCAGAAAGTTACAGGTGCATGGGGTGTGGAAAGGGTTTAAATGGAAGATGCAGGGTCTTGAATTCAGATTTGACCTTAGAATCTTAGAACTCAATACTTATGATATAGTTTTGGGGCTGCAATGGCTGAAAAGCATTAAGAATGCCTTTTGGGACTATGATTCGTTGACTATGTACTTTTGGCATAATGGAAGGTTGGAAAAGTTGCAGGCTGCACCACCTAATGCTTGGAGAGTAATGCACCCCAACAAATCTGAAATTCACTCTCTACAACAAAACCAATTATTCCTTCTGCAGTTGGTTCAAAAACCGCCTCCCCATGATTCTGATTCTGCACAGTCTGGTTCTGAAATAAATATTCCAGCAGACATACAGTGGACACTTAGTAAGTTTCAAACTCTTTTTGAAGAACCTAAGGGCCTCCCACCCTTTAGGGAAGGCTATAACCACCCTATAATCCTCAAGGAAGGCACAAACCCCATTAGTTTGAAGCCTTATCGCTACCCAGCAGCCCAACGTGATACCATTGAAAAACTGATTAATGAGCTGCTCCAAGATGGAGTTATTCAACCAAGTTCTTCACCCTTTTCGGCTCCTATTGTGTTGGTAAAGAAAAAGGATGGCGCATGTGCATTGATTTCCGTGAGCTTAACAAAGCAACAGTCAAGAACCAATATCCTATACCATTGATAGAGGAATTATTTGAAGAATTGGGTGATGCTAGATGGTTCACTAAATTGGATTTGAGGGCGGGATACCATCAGATCAGAATGGAACCTGCTGATATACATAAAACAGCATTTAAATCGCACTCAGGACATTATGAATGGTTGGTGATGCCATTTGGCTTAACCAATGCCCCGGCTACATTTCAAGGAGCTATGAATGACCTTTTCCGGGCACACCTACGTAAGTTCGTACTAGTGTTTTTTGATGACATTCTGATCTATAGCCCCACTCTCACAGATCATGCTATACACTTAGAGGAAGTGTTGACTCTATTAAGAGATAACAAATTTTACGTCAAGAAGTCCAAGTGTATCTTTGCAGCCACCTATGTAGACTATTTGGGGCACACAATTGGGGCTGGAACAGTGTCCACAGACCCTAGGAAGATACAAGCAGTGGCTGAGTGGCCTCTACCTACTACCATCAAGCAAGTAAGGGCCTTTTTGGGGCTTGCCGGCTACTACCGGCGTTTCATTCGTGACTTTGGTACTATAGCAAGACCCCTAACATCCCTACTTAAGAAGAATGGTTTTATATGGTCACAAGAGGCTACAGATTCTTTTCATAACCTAAAAAAGGCTCTCACTTCAGCACCGGTTCTTTCTCTACCTAATTTCTCCAAGCAATTTGTGGTTGAGGCTGATGCTTGTGGCTATGGTATTGGGGCTGTTCTCATGCAAGAGGGGCGGCCTCTAGCCTATTTCAGCAAGGGTTTATCTCCTAAGCACCAGCAATTATCAGTTTACGAGAAGGAACTCATGGCAGTTGTGTTGGCTGTATTACATTGGCATCAATATCTAGAAAGAAACCGTTTTGTCATACGGACAGACCAGAAAAGCCTCAAATTCCTACTGGGACAGCAACTGAAAACTTCATTTCAGATGTTGTGGGTGGCCAAGCTAGCTGGTTTTGATTATGAGATTCAATATAAGAAGGGACAAGACAACTCAGTAGCTGATGCACTTTCTAGGATGCCTAAAATGCAGCTGTTACAGATGGTTTTTGACACTGCTTCACCAGATCTGTTGCAGCACATTAAGCAAAGTTGAGTACATGATGAGTATTTGCAGCAATTACTACCCCAAATTCAGGCTACGGAAGGACCTCTCCACCACTTTACATGGAGTGATGAACTCTTAAGAAGGAAGGGTAAGTTAGTGGTAGGCAATGATGCCACTTTGAAGAAAAAGATCCTTGATTGGTTACATTCAAGCCCTCAAGGGGGGCATTCGGGCATCCAAGCCACCTATCACCGAATTAAAGCTCTTTTTTGGTGGAGGAAGATGATGAGTGATGTTACCTCCTATGTGAAGACATGTGACACGTGTGCAAGGTGTAAATATGAAACAGTTGCATCTCCTGGTCTTCTACAGCCTCTACCTATTCCTAGCCGTGTATGGGAATCAATTACCATGGATTTTATTGAGGGACTCCCTAAGTCCAATGGTAAGGAGGTTATATGGGTTATAATTGATAGGATGAGTAAGTATTCCCATTTCCTAGCCTTATCTCATCCTTATACAGCTTCCTCACTAGCTCAAGTCTTTTTAGACCACATTTACAAACTCCATGGAGCCCCTACTGAAATTATTAGTGATAGGGATCCACTTTTTGTTAGTAATTTCTGGAAGGAGTTCTTGAGAGTCTTGGGGATTGAACAAAAGCTATCTACCGCATATCACCCACAAACCGACGGGCAATCAGAAGTTCTCAATAGGTGCTTAGAAACTTATTTGAGGTGTATGTGTTGGGAGAAACCCAAGGATTGGAGTAAATGGTTATCACAAGCGGAATGGTGGTATAACACAACTTTTCACACCTCTACCCGATCCTCTCCCTATGAGCTCTTGTATGGTCAAAAACCACCTATTCATTGTCCCTACTTGCCTCATAACTCGGTTTTGGAAGCTGTTGACAGAAGCTTTGAAGCAAGGGAACAGGTGCTAGCTATGCTGAAATATCATCTGCACCGAGCTTCTAACAGAATGAAACAAAAAGCTGATCTGCATCGGACTGATAGGGAATTTGTGGTTGGCCAATGGGTATTTCTGAAATTACAACCCTATAGACAAATTTCAGTTGCTGTGAGAAGTTCTCAGAAATTAGCTCCCAGATTTTTTGGGCTCTATCAAGTGTTAGAGAAAGTGGGACAGGTTGCATATAAACTGGAGCTACCTCCTGATTCTCGCATACATCCTACGTTTCATGTTTCACAACTGAAATTGTGTCCTAACCCTGCTGTCTCACCAAGGCACCCTCCTCCAGACTTCCCTGAGCCTCCACCTTCTTTGTTTCCAGAAAAGCTTTTGAATAAAAGGTCTGTTAAGAGGCGACGAAGACTGATCACAGAAGTTCTTGTGCAATGGAAGGGGTTGCCGGATGAAGAAGCTTCATGGATCCCCTTGTCCCAATTCCGGGAACAGTTTCCAGATTTTGTTGTGGCTCATCCTTGAGGACAAGGATGTCAAAATGGGGGGGGGGTATTGATATGAATTTGTAATATTTGTAATTGTAAATCCCTGATCCCTAATTTGTGAACCCTAATTTTAGAATGTTAGGTTAGTTAGTTGGGGGAAGAGCAATGTTGAGTGAGAGTGGCATTAGCTATTTTAGAATAGCACTAGCCAAACACACCCTAATTGTATTCCCTAGCTAATTAAGTAAGATTAGGATTAGCTATTTACAGTTCTGCCCCTGAATCCCACGGCTCTATATAAGGGCTATTGTTCTATTATTTGTTGTTGTTGACTCAGATAATAAAATACATGATTCAGCAGCCACGTGTCTACTTCCTCTCAGAATTTCTGTTCTTTCTCTCCTCTGTTCTCTCTCCTCTGTTCGACTATTCTGTTTCTTTTCATCTAATCACTCCTTCCCTCTCCTTCTACCTATTTCACTTCGATTCTGGGCAAATAATTCCAGAATCTTAACACATTTCACTTGTGTTAAAGTTAAATATATACGAACACAAGATTACTCGAAACCTTCTCAAATTACATTTATAAACTTCCCATCTAATAGTAAAAGCCCCTTCATTCTTCAACCCCCCTCCATTTAGAGATGCGATTATGCCTCATCTTTGATGAATCTATGGTTGTGTTGCCTCCAGAGTCCCCATAGGGATCAGTGGGGATGCAGGGAATGTGGAAAGAGGAAAACTTTTCTCTAAAATGGGGATGGATGGCAGGGATAGGGAGATAGAAAGCACACCCCACCCCTTCATTACAGCACTGCCATCCCTAAATAGCAATGAAAACAACAAATTTGACAGGACCCAACATAAAATACAAACCATTATACAAAGAAATAACAATAGAAAGGAAATAAGAGAAAGCAACAACTGATGGAATGACGTGGGTTTTAATATTTCATTGACAAATATTGCACTGTAACAGTCACTCAATGACAGAACTGATCTCAGCCAAAACCCAAATACCCAATGCACCCTGATTCAACACATAGTTACAGAGACAAATCAACACAGAATATGAGGGATTACACAAATAAAGAACACATAAAATTAACAGAGGGAAGTGAACTGGACTTTCAAGAGGCCAGAAACTCTCCAACACTTCAGTTTCCGAAAACAACATGAAATCTGCACAATCACCAGAAACTATCCAAAATGATGCTCCTGCCTCACTCCTTGTCCCCCTTTTCATTACCCTTTCATGTATAAGCTCTGGTGTGATCTTTCTAAACAATAGCCTTTCCCTTAGCATGCCTACTATATGTTTTGGGAAGAATTGTAGTTCTATCAAAATATAACCAAGACAGTATCTAACAAAGCACAAAAAGAAAAAAAAAATACAGAAATACCCAAAACAAGGTTTCTAGATTTCAAGAGGCTAGGCCTCTCCCCAAATATCCTCAAGAAAATGCAAGAAACCTCTACCTCAGATCTAGGCTCACCAAAATTCCTTCAGATAAACCAAATTTTACTTTAACATTTCCAATCCCTCTTGTTCATCACTTTTTTTAAATATAGTGATGCTTTGATGTTGACCAATTGATGATCTAAAAAGGTCAGTTGGGGAATTTACATGAGTGCTTAACAGTGGTTATTAACTAATGATTACTAGTGTGATCTATTTCCAAGTCAGCATCTATTTCTATCACAAATATTGATAAGGGCATACCTTATTTGAACTTTTAAAAACTCATGCTCTTCTCTTATTCTCTTGTGTTTTACAACCAACTCATTTTCCCCTCCAATGAATAAGATACAACGCCTCAAGAAAGGAAGCAAGAAGTACCTTTGGTCTTCAGCATTCAAAAAGATAGAGGTTCCATCTCCCATTGAAGATTGAATTAGAGAAAGAAGAGTAGAGGAACTACCAGTTTGAGATATTCTCTTCTTTTCTTACAGATATGTGAGCTTGTGACAAATATCTACTCTTTCAGGATTTATTGTGAGCAACTCTTCATGAGAATTATATTTCTCTCTTGAGAATTTCTCTAGGTTCTTCAGAAAAATCTAGTGGTTAAAGCTAGCTAGGAATAGGTTGTAAAGGCTTTTAAATCCTCTCTGTTTTGAAAAGGTTTGCTAAATTACTGTAGAAGATTGATTTTCATATATGAACTCTTACACATAGTGGTGTTTTCTTTCTAATCTCTTAGCCATTTTAATTATTAGCAACTCAATGTCTTATATTCAGGTTGCTAATCATTGTAATATTTTTTAGAAGGCTATTTTTTGGAAAAGGTTATTCTGTTTTGAAGAAGCAAGTTGAGACAAAATTTCTTAAGTATTTTATTAGTCCAGAGCCTTTTGTTTCACATGAGCAAGTGAATGCCGTGCTGAAACCCGAATCTTGTATGAACATATCTATTTTAGAAGACCCTAATCTTTGCAAGCGAATATCTTGTCAAACAAGAATAAATTAACTTGCCACCACCTCCTAATTCATTTTCTGCCCTCCTAGTCATCTTGCCACTTTCCCTCTTCTAAAGTAAATTATTGTATCAGCAGACTTAGTTAGGCTTATACAAACATGCCTAACTTCTTCATTTCTCTCATTTATCCCTTCAATATTGTGACTGCAAGCCCATCAGTTTGCCTACTTAGTACTAACAGATTATTATGTATTCCAATTAATCAAGACTTGAATTCAAATTTAGAGATGACTCTTGAATTGGTGTTCCTATTGCTCTCTAGATTCTACCTCCTGTCTTTTTCTCTTTTCAATCTCTTTTTACACTTCTTCAGAAAAAGCGCAAACTATTTACATCCCAATCAACAAAGTCATAATCAAGTATCTATGAGCTTTTGTTTGACCAAAATGCAAAAGAAGTTTTCTCTCAAACATATAGTAAATGATTATTCAGAACCACCAAATAAAAGACAGACAGCACATAGACAAGATGTCAAGTCAAATAACTTACTAATTTCCATTTATCCCATCCCTTTCTTTCTGTCTACTGTATGTACGCAGAAGTTATGGAGTCCTATCAATGAGCTAACTGTAAACATACGATCCAGAGTTGCACACTAAAATTGTGTTGGCATAGGCACCTATGCCATTAAAGGCATCTATGACATGACAACTGTGGGGAAGAGTTGAGTATATAAGTAGCAAACCTTTCGTGCCTGTTCTTCCTTTTGCTTGGCCTCACGAATTCTCTCCGTCGATGCCTCTATTTTCTTCCTCAGAAGTTCAAGTGCTTAAAAGTATGCATCATTACAAAAGAGAAGCAATGTCATAATTCTATAACGACCATTGTCGAATTATTTGCATAAATAGCACCACAAAGAGCACATAACAATGATAATATAGAAACCTGCTTTCTTGGGCCCAGCAGTGAGTTTCATCTCCATTGTAAGATTTGCAAGCTCGCGTTCCACATCACGAATTTTAGAGTAGTTCTCCTCAATGTATCTGAAAATAACCGAGAATTCTTGGATCAAAAAAAAAAAATTTAACAGAGAATCCATGCAGCTTACCAATAATCCAACTGTAATTAAAGACGTGTTCCAGACAAATTGAAATTTCTTCTAAAATAGTGATAATCTTAGTGCGGCTCTTATTTTGGAGTAGATTAACCAGCTGATACGGACAGAGATAAGAGGTACAAGAGACAACTACGCAATCAATAAAAGTCCAGCATGAACACCTGGTAGATCCAAACTAGAATGCTGGAAAAGAATAAGAAGAAGAAGATGATGAAGAAAGAGAAGTTACTTCTTTAATTGAAGCTGCTCTGCCTCGATGATCTGCAATAAAATCCATCCAGTAAGTAAGAGAAAAGAATAGATTCAAGAAATTGAGCAATGAGAAAGAGGAAGAAGAGAACCTTCTCGGTGTAGCTAATGACAGGAGCTTCCCTAGGGAGACCATCGGGTCCGATCTCAGGGAGAAGCGAAGGATTGGAAGCCATATCCGAAGAAGGAAACCGCGTCTTCGGATTTGAATACAGCCAGTAACAGACTTGTAATTTGACAATGTGGATATGGAGAAGGATTACCTTCGCTCTAGCTATGAACGTTTGGGTCCTTTTCCGGAAACGCTCTCTTTCTGCACATTGAAGATCGAACCCACGTTCATCACAGAAAATGACGCAGCAAGAAATGGTTTAGGAATAAAAAAGAGGGAAAATTCCAGAAAAATTTGTAATATACAAAAGGATAAATCAGAGTTTTGAATTAGTAAAATTTTAAGTCAGTATGGTGTCAGTACGGTGGAGCAATTTGGGATTATAAAATCTCGGTAAAAAGACGCTCCTGCCCTTCAACTCTTACTCTCTCTCAGCTCAAAATAACAACAACTGTCTGTTTATTAACAACACTATATTTTACATTAACAACTCAATTTTCTTCTTTCACAACTTCGTATCTCAAATATAGTGTTGTTAATGTAAAATATGATGTTGTTAATAAAGAGATAGGTGATGTTATTGGCCCTGAAACTTGTTAATTTCAAACTTATCCCTAACATATATTGGTTTTTGAGATACGAAGTTGTGAAACAAAAAAGTAAATTCGCTAATATAAAATATAGTGTTGTTAATATAGATACGAGTGTTATTGTTGGCCCATAAAACTTGTGAATTTCAAACTTATCATTGGGATGTGTTGGTTTTTGAGATACAAAGTTGTGAAACAAGAAAGTCGAGTTGTTAATGTAAAATATAGTGTTGTTAATATAAAGACCGATGTTGTTATTGTGAAAGAAGAAAATGGAGTTGTTAATGTAAAATACGGTGTTGTTAATATAAAGACCGGTGTTGTTATTGTGAAAGAAAAAAGTTGAGTTGTTCATATAAAATGCGGTGTTGTTGATAAAGAGATAAGTGTTGTTATTCCGTATTAAAAGAAAGGGAAAGCTGAAGGGTAGGAGCGTCTTTCCGCTGAAATTTCATAATCCCAGATTTCTCTATGATACTGACGCCATACTAACTTGAGATTTTGCTAATTCGAAGCTATGATTTATCCTTTTGAATATTCAACGTATTTTCCTGAAAATTTTTCATTAAAAAAATTAAATAAGTATATACGAGTAAAAAAATTAAAAAGTAGAGTCAATAAATAAATAAAAAAAAAGAGAAAAGAGCAAGTCTTTTTATAATTAAAAAATCAAAAACAAAGAAGGAGATATACGAGTATACACTTTTTTTATGCATATTGAAGACTTTAATACTCTATCCTCGTTTTAATGTAAAACACATTTATCTAATTAGATTAAGAAAATTAATTATATTAGTTAATATAATATATATTTTCTAAAATCTTTTAATCATATTTCTTAATTCCTTTATTTTCTATATTAGTTAATATAATATATATTTTTTAAAATCTTTTAATCATTTTTCTTAATTCCTTCATTTTCTGACCTTCTTGATTATTGTTGAGAGAATATCAATTGGGGTAAATTAAAAAAATATTGACAAATATGAAAAATAAGTCTTATATATTTATGATTAAGATCAACTCCTAAAAAGAGGACTAGAGGGAGTACAGTTTTTAATATTAATTAAAATAAATGTAAATATATACTAGCATCACATTTATTATATATTTTACTATATTTATCAATATTTACTTATAAGTAAAAGAAATACTTTCTCCTATCCTTAATATAAGACGCAATTAACTTTTTAGAAAGATGAAGGAAGTTTAATAAAATAATAAACTACTTAATCATAGCATATATTGTGTATTATTAGATTATATATAAATTTATAAGTCAAATGAATTAGTTTGGAGAAAAATAATAAATATAAAATGCGTTAAAGTAATTTATTTAGTTATCTTAATCTCTTCAAAAAAAATCAATTAAACCTTATATTAAGGATTAAAGGAAGTAAATTGAATTGTAAAAAAATGAAGATTTGGTTTATGTTGATATTAATTTGTAATTGTTTGCTATAAAAGGTTAAAAAAATGCAAGTAAGAAGAAGATATTAAGCATGTGTTTGATACAACTTATTTTTGGACAATAGGTCCTTATTACGCAAGCCGAAATAAAACCCCTCTCATATACTTACCTCGTATACCGTAAATCACAATTTTTAAATAATTATTACTCAAAAATAAGTTATTCCAAACAAACACTGAAATGTGTGATATTGGAGGAAATGCATGGGATAACTTTGAAGTTTGAATTGCTTTGTTTTTTTTTTCCACCAAACCTTTTGAAAAGTACCAAACTTATCTCTTCATGAACCGGAGATAAAAGTTACTATCGCTTTTAAAGATAAATAGCAAGCAAAAAGATGAGATCAAGGTAAAATAAAATCAAACTGGTCAAGATAGTGATTCAAAAGTCAAGGTAGTGATTCAATAGTCAATAATTTGAATGTCCATTTACAAGAATTTTTAGAAAAGTAATTGTTTCTTTTAAAAAATCCTTCTTTTTATTTATTTGTTTATTTTTTGGCTAAGCACATGTATCCTTCTATTAGAGATAATTCTCTTTGATGCACTATTGGACATTACATACGGGTATCTCTCCCAACAAAAGATTTAAACTTTGGTTCATCACATTAAAAGAAACTAACATCTTTAATTAAACCCAACCCCGTTGATCCTTCTTTTTAATTTAAATAGTCAAACTAGTTTGAATTTAACGGGAGCACATTCGAAATGTGAGAATTTGAACAGTCCAATCATCAAATGGACATTATAGACTTAGGCCCAAAAATGACAAACTAAATTCAATGGACGTTTGTTTTAAATGCCTGAGACGACCAGAGGTCTATTTTGCGCAATCTAATCTTTCAAGTGAAGATTGAAAGAAAATAAAAATTCTGACTCTTGAATAATTTATGTCAGCAACAAATAATATAATTATATTTCTTAATGTTTTACAAGTGGTGAGCAACTATTCTTCTTAATCACTTACTCCCTCCGATCCTATTTATAAGCAAATTTTCCCTTGATTGTGCAAAACGAATTGTTAGTTAAAAACAATAAGTGTGTCAAAAATATCATGTTTTTTCTATATATGCCTCTATTTATGAAAAGAGTATAGAAGATAGAATAGATAAAAAGTATAAAAGATAATGAGTATAAAATATAAAAGAATAAATATTTAATAAGGATAAAATAAAAAAAAGAAGTTTACATTTTTAGACAAAAAATGAAAATTGCTTACAAAATGGACCAACCCTATGAGAGAGAAAGTTGCTTATAAAGAGGACTGAAGAGAGTAATTTACAATGGCACATTGACAATTTAAAACTTGTTTAGAATGATGATCAGATCTTTCAAAAATATATTTTCAATCGTGATTTAAATAAGTAGGTGAAAAAAGTTTTGTTTCAACTTACACGAAGCTACTTATGATAAACCACTTCAAACAAGCATTTGGGTGACCAGAGCAGAAATGGTTATAATCTGGATCTCAAATGGTTGTATGACCATAATCTACATCAACAAACCCAGTAATATTTCATTTTAATCACCAAAAACAAAAAAGTCAATGGAAGCTTGCCAGTATATCATATTATGCCTTGAAAGTTTGTGAAAAATAATTGGGAAAAAAAACCTCAATAGGACATGAGAGAAAATTGAACTAAACTTATATAATAGAAATGCAGATTGAACAACAAAAACAAAGGAGATACAAATAAGATCAGCATGACCTGAGCCCTACATAGCTTAACAACATGAGACAAGTAAATGATGTTTTACAAACAACCAAAAAAACTCTCAGCCTGGTACTATATTGTTGTTGCTTTTAGCATGAATTGAAGAACCTCTTCTTTTGTGGGTAGTGCAGGAATTGCCCCTCTCTGTGTAACTGTAAGGGCACCACATACATTGGCAAAATACAGTGCCTTTCTTAATTTCTCCTCATCCTGCCACACGCAATAAATATGTTAATTCCTCAAGGAGCAAGTTTCAGAAACCAGAAAACACCTAAGTCGTTGCATAAAACACCCCCAAAGAGAAAGAAACATCAGCAGCATTATCATGGCGAGCAATTTGATCGGAGATTGAAGATGGGATGTGGAACTTCATATAAATGCATAAATGATACAATTTGTTCCTTGAGACAACTTCATCTTAAGCAAACATCTTCCTAATGTATGACACCTTACTAAGCTATTGCTTAATCTGGTGAGTTGCCATAATGTTATAAAGAAAACTGTTTTTCACCTTTCTATGACTTGTCAGGACCATATTTATAGTTGTTATCAGGTTGGCTTAATGTTTTTAATTACTTGTATTAAATCGACGTTAATTTTTTCGACACCAGTGATTACAGTTTCTCCAACTTGAAATTTGAGGCTTTCTTTCATTCTAAAACATGATTTGAAAAACTTCTTTGCTTCACTTTTATACAAAATTAGCCAGAAACAAGTGACGACAAGAAAAGAATCGTGTTAATGTACAAGAGACATATGAGACTAAGATTATTTAACAATCAGTTTCTGTTAAACTTCTGAGATACCTGAAAAGTGCTTAGGTCAGAAGCTATACTGTACAACAACCCACTGACAAATGAATCGCCAGCGCCAGTTGTGTCAACAGGCTTGACTTTAACGCCAGAAACTCTGCCCTTAAATTCCTGTACAAAATTGATCAGAATTAGAAGAATGAAGGTACATTTAACTCACAGCTATCATATTAGCACACTCATGACTTCTTAGAGTGAGGGCAGCATATAGGAGATGCTATACATCATTGAAATTTGTCAACTCAAAGTGTAGATTCAAGAAGACGCACTGATAAAGAGTAAAGCAAATGAATAAATGACTGGCTTTGTCCCTTATAGGACACTTGATTTTGACAAAGCCCACCTTGGTATAATATCTACAACCCTCTGATCCTTCAGTAACAATTAGAAGCTTAAGATTCGGATGAAAAAGCTTGTTCAACACGACATTATCATCATATGGATCATCACCACCAGTCAAGAATGTGATCTCATCCTCACTTACCTGCAGAAACATGAAAGCACCAAATCATCGCCACCAGTCAATGTGCTCTTCAATCCAAATTATGTATTGAAACAAGTACAAGAAGAAAACATTGATGTATAATAACATACCTTAATTATATCTGCTTGATTCCATATACTCATTATGCCCTTTCGAGCAGCTTCAGCTGAAGGCCATAGGGCCAACCTTAAGTTTGGGTCATAAGATAGAATAGCACCAGATTTTTTGGCAATACTCATGGCAGCAAGATGAGCAGACTTGCATGGTTCATCAATCAAGCTAATGGAACCATAATGGAAGATCCTAGCCTACAAACATTGGGACAGATATCAAAACATATATAACAGATATTGGACCACATTTTTACTCAGATATTATCAAAAACGGGAATAAAAACCTGCTTTAGAAGATTTTGATCAAGTTCTGACTCATGAAGAAGCATATCAGCACTTGGATGTCGGAAAAACAAAAATTCACGTTCCCCATCAGCCCTAAGAGTAACAAAAGCTAGCGCAGTTCTTGCATCAGCATCAAACCTCACGCCAGACACATTAACATTGTTCTTCTTTAAAATGTCAGCCAACATGTACCCAAATTCATCTTTTCCAACCTACAAGACAAATAGCAATACACTTAGGTCTTGAACTTGAGTCAATTTGCTCGTGCACACATACATTTCTCTACCCATCCATTCACCCCTTTCAAGTTTCTTTTCTTTTTCCAAATAGCAATACACTTAGGTCTGAACTTGATACAAACACAATTCTCAAAGGAAAAAAATATTTTCTTGAACACACACAACCTATAACAAAGACATCATCAACAAGAAGATACCGAAAGAATCCATGTAACCAACAGGATCAACGGGCTTGGATGTCTAACTATACCTTGCCTATAAAAGCAGATGAGCCGCCTAGTCTAGATGTGCCCACAGCCACATTAGCTGGAGCACCGCCAGCAGCCTTTTTAAAAGCAGGTGCTTCAGCAAGTGATACTCCAGCTTCTGTTGGTACAAAGTCAATCAACATTTCACCAAAGCAAACAACCAGTGAACCAGTTTCCTTGCATTCTCCGTTACCTGTACAAAAGCAGCCCGTTACATTAAACCCACTTAAATAAATGTATAACTGAATGCAGAGGAGTTAACAAATAGTCTTGTCAAGCCACGTCATTATGTAATTAGGCCACTTATATGGCTCTATTTGTTTTACAGAAGACAGCTTGCTGGGATACATTTTCTTGATTTTCATGGTATTCATTATAGAAATTGTTCTATTTTCCTGACCTTGGTGCACAAGGTAACTGATAATATATTCTTAATTAATTAAAAGCAATCCTTCAAGAAAACTGAAATCATTTCCCCAAAAGAGTGGAGGAAGGGAAACATGCAGTCAATTAAACACACAAAATAAGTAACATAGTTCCTATTAAAATATATTCAGAAAATTATATTGAAAAAAAAAACATTAAGAAGATCAGAATCAACTAGAAATTTTGCCTAAATCTCTCAACACAGAACAGAATCTCCACAATCATGTTTTTTTTTTTCATTGAACAAACAAAGGCTACAAGAAGCAGAATTGTGATCTTTACGCTGGATGATTATCTTCAGTGTATTTAGAATATGACATCCCTCAAACATACAACTCTGCTACTTAATCATGACATAGAAGAATCATTTCAAAATTCAAACATAAAGCAGGGCATTGGCATCCAGCTACAACACGCATGAAAGTGATGTTTTGTAAACCATCATCTACAAATCTAGAACATACACAAGTTAATCATTCAAACTGTTTTGTTTTCAATTTATCTATCTCTTCTTCCAAATGCATTGTCAACTATGTTCGATCCTAAACCAAGATTCAATTTACGTATCAAGTTGCTTTCTTTTTTTCTTTATTTTATAATCCCAGTTGAATCAGAAATTAATTATAATCTAAATCTGATCAGAAAAGAATTTTATTAACCCTCAATCTAATCAGGTTTTGGCATCGACTGCCATAGAGCACACAGTTACTGATCTCAGATAAGTTCTTTGTGTTACTCAGAGTCCCTAACCGTCATAGTTCTCTTTATCTCTGCACCGATGGAAATCACATGCCACATGAAGCTTTTGGCGACAAGACGTGATCGTTAGTATTTGCAAAAAGAATCCAATACTTACAAACAAAACATGACGCATTCAGTCAAAAGGCAAAAAAAAAAAAAAAAAAATCCAAACACATATATAGAACAAAGATCTACAAAATGATTCAGAAAACAGATTCTAATACGAGTATTGAACCGACAAGAAGAAAACCCCCATAACAAAATCATAAATAAACGATCTTTTTAGCTCACAACGTCAAGTTTCAACCCATATACATGAATTTCTTCAAGAGAAAGATACATAACATAAATCTTACATAATAACAGAAAAACTAAACATGTGGGAAAAGATGAAAAACCTGAAGGTGGAGGCGGAGCCATGAAAGTAATGGGGCTTGTAAGATTGAACCAAGAAACAGAGTATTGCGGGGAGAGAGAAGAAAAAGAAAACGAAGCTACGCAGAGCGGAAAACGCGAGAAGAAGGAAGGAGAATGGAAGTAGAAGTGAAATGGGTTGGATTTAAAAAAGCATAGATTTTTTGAAGACGACAGGAAGGAGATGAACGACGATGAGCACGCGCGCAGCCACAAAACTAGAAAAGAAAAATTTGATAATGAAGGCTTTTATTCAATTTTATATTTGAGTTAAGGGGCAGTTTTGTAAGTTTCCAACCAGGACAATTTTTGAGAAAACGTGAAAAAGGGAGTAATTTTAATTTTACCATTATGTCAATTATTTTTAATCATTAGTTAATAAAATATACTAAATTAATAGTTTATAAATTATCTCCATTATTTTTGTTAATATCTAAATTTATTCTAAAAACTTATGTATCATCTATTTTATTTTTTTAAAATTAAATTTAAAATTTTTAAAATAAATTTATTTTTTAATAAAAATGATATGTAAATTGTCACATCAACATATTTAGTTAACTAATAATCAAAATTAACTGAAATAATGATAATGATAAAATTATTTTTTTTAACACATCTAAAATAAATTACTCCTAGAATAAAACTTTAAAAGTAAAATATACCCTTTACTATTTTATTTTTAGCTATACTCATCGCATGGTGATAGGCTCGCAGGTCTTTTCTTTTTGTTTTTTCCCCCTTTTCCACCCATAGGTTCCCAGGTCACTGCTTGTTTAAATTTCTCCGACTTTTTACTTTTCTAAATCTTGCGCCCGCCTCCTGTTTTCTTGTCCTAGTTCCCATAAATGATATAAACATTTTTTTCTTTTTCATTTTGCTATTTTATTATAATAATTTTTATTTTTTTGCCAACATATATAATTTTTTTAAATTGTAGGCTTATCTATTTATGCCAACATATATAATTTTTCCAAACCACATATAATTCAGTGTTACTAACAATTAACTATTCATGACTCGCTAGTAATTATTACAGCCTGTTGATGTAAGCACTTATATAATTTTAAAAATGTATATATTTTATGTATGTTATATAAAATTCGAAAATAAATTGTATTATTCATGATTTATAAAAGGTATATGTTATACATTTAATTATATGTATATATATTAATTTTATTGTGAATGTCGAAAGATTAGTTAAAAATAAATTGTTTATGTAAAGAATAAATAAATTATTTACATTTTAATTAAAATTCATATGAATTTTATTAATTAATTGACTCACTAATTGTTATGTTTGATAGTAAAGTGATTCATCGTATAAAATAGTACTTCATTTTGCTCTTTTGAAGTAGAAAAAGATAAATTGGTACTGCGAATTTATCAAATTTTAAATCAGAATTGAAATAGAAATATGAGATTTCTATTTCTAACAAATGACCAAAATGTCCTGACTTAAGAGCATAAGTTTTTAAGGGTTAATAGTAATATTTGTATCTATATTAACAATTTTAAATTTAACATTAGTGACTTTACTTTCATATTTTACAACTTCATATCCTAAAAACTAGAAATAATTTTGATAGCACAAGTTTCAGAGGTCAATAACAACTTCTGTATCTATATTAACAACTCAGATTTTATATTAACGACTTTACTTTTATATTTTACAACTGAATTCAAGGTAATTTGGTCAGAATTGAAAATCCCATATATATTCCTATTTCAATTCTGACCTAGGATATTATAAATTTGTAGCACCAATTTATCTTTTCTCATTTCTAATTGTATTTTTCTAGAATTTTTCCTTAAATTTATAAAAAAAATAGTTAAATTATTCCGAAATGTAAGTTACTTCTAAATTACAGCATGTTTTTTTACCATGAAATTACAACATTTTTCACACCAACAAAAAAAATTTTAAATTTTATTAACTCTACATTAAAATTTAACAACTTTTCAACTTTATCCCAATTCAATATATATTATACCTCTAATGCCAACAAAATATACATTATACCTCATGAAATAGAGTCAACAAAATAATAAATAAAAGATAAAATTATACATTCATATAAAAATTTTAATAATTTAACTTATAAATAGAACTAGAGAAGTACTTATTTGTAATTAATGGGATTTTTTTAACCATATACTCTTTTGATTATTTACTATGTTGAAGGTTATCTTTTTTTTTTTAATTTAATATCCCTCTAATCCTTTTTATAAACAACAAACCCACAACGCAAAACATATAATGGGTCAAAATGGAAAAAAAAAAAAAAAGGTGGGTGCATTAAATTAAACTTTAATTTTAATCGAAGCTAAACTATTGCTCATATATAATATCAATAATATATGAGAGAATGTTGTTGTTTCTAAGTAGGACAAGAGATAATCCAATTCGTTGATAAAAAAAACAAAGAGAGAGATAATACAATTCGAACATAGGATTTGATCCAAGGATGGCGTTCCTGCTGGGGCCACTAGGCACTAACCCTGATAATCTAAGAAAGGACTCGATGAGCAATAGCTGATTTAAATGGAAAAGTAAGGTTCTAAAAAGCATTCAAACTCATTCCTCTGAGACTTTTGATGGATTGGGGCTATGACCCAATAGGTGGACTCACGGAATACTATAGTCAATGCTTTTATTTAATTTAAAAATCATTAAATAATTATTCACTCAAATTAAATCATCCTATATATATAAAAAAACTTGCGAGTTTTAATTCACAATACATTTTTGTAAATTTATAAATGAAAGAACAAAACAATAAAATGCGTATTAGATTCAATTTTTAAATGCGTATTAGATTCAATTTTTAAATGCGTATTAGATTCAATTTTTAAGTACAATTTTTATTTATTTTGAAAATGCACACTATATATTATCTATTAATCTGTGTGTGTGTGTGATGAAAATTTTTTAATAATTCATACCATCTAAAAGTAATCAATTATGTGATTCACTTGTCAAATCCATACAACAAGGGGGGAAAACAAGATATAATTTTTTATAAAATTTAAATCTATTCGAGAGCTCAAAATAATATTTACTTTTAGATAATATTTTGTTACATAAAAGAAACATCAGTAATCTAAATTAAAAATAAAGAAATATGAGTACAAAACAAGATTGAAAGATTATGCTATCCTTTCTACAAAAATAATATTTATGTTAAAGAATGGTAAATAAAATAATATTTAGGCTAAAAATTAATACACTAAACAAAATTTTTATGTTAAAGGCTATGAGAAAATGTCTATAACAAAGCCTAAATGGAGTAATTAGAATTAAAATTGTAGATTATTGCTTACAAAAGGAATTATAATTGTAGAGTAATGTATAGACAGTGAACAGTTTTAAATTAATTTTATGCATGAAAAATATAATACTTACAGGGGGCATCTACTCCATTTCGCTCCTAACGCGTGATTTTTAAACAGCATTTTGTTAGCAAAATAAAAAATAAATAAAATAAACGTCATACTGGCTTAAAATGTTTAGTTAATTTTTGGACAAAAGATAGAAAAATATCATTAAAATTGGTAAAAGATAAATAAGTATGTTGAATTTCAATAATTCTAAAAGGACTGATTTAATATTTTGAAATGTCTTAAAATTTAAGAAATTACCTAACTATCCTTAGCTTTTTTTAAATAAAAAATCTTCAACCACCTTGCCGTTGACCGACTACTGGAACTTCGGTGAATATTAGTAACAACTCAAGCATCTATAGTAACAACTTTGGTATCACTATTAATAACTCAAGTATTTATATTAATAATTTTAGTCTGAAAATTGCAAAAAAAGATATTAGCAGTCCGAGCTCTGGTGAAGATTATTAAGAAATATTTAACAAATATTCTGTTTACAACTTTAATATTGCTATCAATAACTTAAGTATCTGTATTAACAATTTTAGCCTAAGAAATTCAAAAAAAAAAAAAAAAAAGCATCTGGAGCTCCGTTGAAGGAATATTTTTTTTTTTGAATTTCACAAGTAAAAATTATCAATAAAGATACTTGAATTGTTAATAGCGATACTAAAATTGTAAGTGGTAGCCTTACATTTTTTTTTGTTAAATTTCTCACCCAAAAGTCAGACGGCTCATATCTTTTTTTGAATTTTTCAAGCTAAAGTTGTTAATATAAATATTTGATGTTTTAATAGCAATACTAAAATTGTAAACGCGGTATTTACTGAATATTTCTTAATAACTTTCCCAAGAGCTCTTGTGGTTAATATTTTTTTTTTAAATTTATCAAACTAAAGTTGTTAATACAGATAGTTGAGTTGTTGATAGCAATACTAAAGTTGTTAATATAAATATTAGAGTTTTTAATAATCTTTACCGGAGTTCCGACGGCTAATATCTTTTTTTGAATTTCTCATATTGAAGCTGTTAATATAAATACTTGAGTTGTTAATAATAGTATTAAAGTTGTAAACGGGGTATCTGTTAAATATTTTTTAATAACCTTCACCGGAACTCTGACGGCTAATATCTTTTTTTTGAATTTTTTTGAGTAAAGTTGTTAATAAACTTCATTGAAACTCCAACGGCTTTTATCTTTTTTTGAATTTCTCTGACTAAAATTATTAATATAGATATTTGAGTTGTCAATAGCGATATTAAAGTTGATAATAGAGATATTGGAGTTGTTAATAACCTTTACCAAAGCTCCGGCTGTTAATATCTTTTTTTTAGAATTTCTCAAACAAAAGTTGTTAATGAAGATACTTAAATTATTAATAACCTTCACTGGAGCTCTGATGATCAGGTAAAAGGTTTGAGAATTTTTTATTTTTAAAAAAATTAAGAGTAATTAGATAATTTTTCAAATTTTGCAACATTTTAAAATTTCAAATCAGTTTTTTTTAAATTATTAAAATTCAATATACTTATTAATTTTTTTACTAATTTTAATGGTATTTTTCTGTTTTTTAAGCTTAATGATTTTTCCTTTTGTTTTTTTTTTTCCTCCCACGCTCTTCGTACGTCACGGAATGTCGGTTCAAAAGTGCATCAAAAAGTGGATGCATATTGAAAAAATATCAACATATTGTTTTTTAATTAAAGATTGCAATGTATTTAAAATTTTATTTTAATTCTTGCTAAATAAGTTTAAGTTAAGTTTAGGGGAAAAGGCAAAAAGACCCGGGGGTTTTTGGGGCTGCTCCCTGCCGTGCGGCCAATACGGTGGCCTTCCCAACCGTTTTGTTTATGTTCATTTTTATTGTTAGATACTACATAAAATGTGTGACATTTTAATATCTTATGGGTTAAAAATGGAATTATTTTCAATTTTTAATGATTTTTTTAAAGATATTTCAAAAAGATAGTGCATTTTTTTTCCACTTTAAACACTGAATCTTTGAAAAATCATTAAAATTTGAAAATAACTCCATTTTTTGCCAATAAAATATCAAAATGTCATTTATTTTATGTAGAATCTAATGGTAAGAAGGAACATGAAAGAAACAGTTTAGGAAAGCCTTCATATTGGCTGCACAGCAGGGAGCAGCACCAAAAACGCGCAGCATCCACCCCCACCCCAAAAAGACACATTTAAATTTTAACGTTTCAAATCAGTTTTATTAACTATAAGAGTATATGTATTAACTATAAGATTATAGTAATTGACAAATTATTTTGATGAGAAATTACTGATTTAAAATTTTGAAGTTCAAGTGGTATTTTCTTATATTTTTTTCTTAAGTTTATATGTTATAAATAAAATATTTTAAGTTTAGTCACTTGAAGTAAATATTTTTGTTGGAAAAAAGAAGAAGTAATTTTTCTATATATCATACAATATTTCTTATCATAATTGATAAAAAATTATAAGTTATTATATTTTTTTTATTTTTTATATTATATTTGTTAATTTTGTATACTAAAGAGAGGATAAGTAATTTTATGTCAGGAAACGAATAGATTTTTTATTGGTGAAATAGCAAAATGCAAAAGCCTAAACAAAAACAGTTTGTTCTTTTTCTGTCTAAAGAATTTTCGTCATACTCAACTTAAAATTATCTTACTATGAAATAAATGAGATTTAATTATTCATAGCGTCCAAAATGTCGGTGGGAGCCATTCAGAGTCACAACGGTAAGCGTATAAACCCTGAAGGTCACATGGTGACATTTTGGAATCGGAATTTTATATTATTTAAATTTAATTTTAAAATTTGTTACCCGCTACCATATGAGTTGTAATTTCTAAAATATGACAAGGACTTCCAGGTGCGAAGCTTTTGCTAGTATTAATTATTTACTTTTGTCCACACTAAAGAACCACTTTTATTTTTTATAAAATAAAATTTGGCTCAAGTATACTTTTGATCGATTAAATTTAAATGATGTTCTATTTTAGTCTTTTAATTTTAAAAAGTGTGTTTTTATCCTTTTAGAACCTGTTTGAGTTGGTGTTTAAAAAGTACGTTCATGCAAGTCAAGATAAAAATTTTCTCATATAATTACCTCATGCATCGTAAATCACGTTAAAAAAGCAACTTTTACCACTAATCCAAACAAGCACTTAATTTAACACTGTTAATTTTACTAACGAAAAATTATGAGTCAACAAAATTAAAATACTAACATATACAAATTTTAATTCTTTGATATAATTATTTTAAAATTTTAATTCTAAAATCAATATTCTGAAAAGACATGTCAGCATTTAATTTGCTTAGTTGGCATTTTAAATTTATTGATTCAGCATTTTTCATTAGTAAAGTTTACGGTGTCAGTTTAAAATGACTAAAAACACACTTTTTAAAATTAAAGGACTAAAATACAACATCATCTAAACTTAAAATACCGCCAACAAAACTCCTATGATGTATATATCCCTAAGGGTTAAATAACAATACTGTCTCTTTTAAGACTTTCTTATGTGTGAAGTTTAAAATAACCTGATCATTATTAAATTTCTAAGAACAAGTTTGAGATTAAACTTTCTAACAAAATTACTCAGATGCCCATAAGTTTGAAAAATCAAAATGGATATAACTGTAACAAATAACAATTTTAGCTTATCATATGACAACAACAACCAAGACAAATATGAAAACTAATTCCAATGAAAGCTTTTGCTAGATGTCAATGACAGCAACAATTTCACAAATAACAATTTTAACTTATCAAATGACAATAACAACAATAACAAAAAAGACATTGACAAGTAGTTTGTGAGTGGTGAATTATAGAAAGAAAATATTTCCCATAGATCTATAAATAATGCAGTTTAAATAAAATTTTAAAGCTATTCTCTCTGGTCGTTCGTTGAGCTAAGACATGGAGTATTTACCTAATTATTTGATTAAATTAAAGAAATTAGTTAAGTTAATTAATGTGAGACATATATTTTTTAAAATATTATAGTCATTTTCCTTAATTATCTCATTCTCTCTCCTCCTTGATTATTGTTGAGGGAATACTAATAGAGATAAATTGAAAAAAAAATGAAAAATATGAAGAATAAGTATTATATTTAAGATCAAGATTAACTTTATAATTTGGTCATATATTAAGGATCAAAGGCAGTATATATATTACTCCTCTAGTCATAGATGTAGAACATAGTTTGGGGTGAATACTTATCCTAGATGTAAGACATTTTTCTATTTTATCTTTTATATTTATTATTTTTAAACTAATTTATCTGAATTATAAAATATTATATAATTTAATATTACACGTAAGTATTTTAAAGAGATCATGTTATTTATGTTATAATTAAGTAATTTATTTAACTTTTTTAATCTTCCCAAAATAGTTAAATTGATCTTACATTAAGATCATATAAGTATAATATATACGAACACAGGGGGTTGGGGGGAAAAAAATACTAATACAGGGGGAAAAAACAAAGCGAACAATGAGATCAAGTAGAAATTCTCAAAGTTTAAAATTGGTCTATATATATATATATATATGGAATGTGATGAATGGATTGCCTCTGTAGGAAAGTCCGAACCAGTACTGCTTTTCCAATACCAAGTTTGAGTAATATTAAACCTGTTATTCTTTGTCCAATTAAATCCTAATCGAACATGATTCGCAACACCAATATTGTCCTTGGTGATCAAAATTATTAATTAATAATAGGGAGAATTACACTAAGGTCCCATGGAAGAAGAGAAATAAAAAAATAGTCCCAATAGATTACAAAATGAAAAAATGGTCCCATGGAGTTGTTAATACAGGCTCCTGGAGTTATTAACGAGTTGTTAATACAGGCTCATGGAGTTGTTAATGGGACCATTTTTTCATTTTGCAATCTATAGGGACCATTTCTTCATTTTTTTCTTTTCTTGGGACCTCATTGTAATTCTCCCTTAATAATATGAATATATATATATATATATATATATATATTAAGATAAGAATGTTAGGACGCGGTTTTCTTTTTCCATCTTTTTGCTGGAAGGACGGCCTTTTACTTTTGGTATCATATAAGTTATCATAAATATTTGCCCCTATTAATTGATATTTGATACAAACAACAAGGATACAAAATGTGACACTATCAACATGGTTTAGTCCAGAGAACTTGGGATTTGGGTATATTCAAACTTTGGACCTATTTCGGTTTTCTATTGGAATCTAAGAAGAGACAGAGACAAAGTTTAGGATGTAAAATTAGGTACATTTGTTGGATGAAAATAGCTATATCGAATCTTCTAGGAAAGAATGAAGCACATGGTTGGCTAACACAACTCTTTAATTTGGACAAAGTGAATTCACCCTAAAATAAAGGAGCTTAGCGGCCAATAATTTCAAGTACTCGCCTAGTATAAAACGTTTTACTCTTATGGGTTAAGGTGCAAAAATATCTGTAGGATTTTTCTCAAAGTGCATCCAACATTAAATTCGTTTTTTAGGGGTAATGAAATTTGAAAATTGGGGCAAAAGCAAGGTTATTAAATTTGAACCGGCCTTTGAACCGGTGAAGCAGTGAGTCAAGGGTCAGTGGGTCAGATCGGAGTTAAATCAAAAATAATTCATGGCCAAACCGATGAGGAAGTGAAGATTCCAAGGTTATTAATATAAAATTCTAAAGGAAACTTTAAAAAATAAAATTATATTTTTTAAAAAAGAAAAAGAAAAAATAGTAACCTAGGTGAGTGGTTTACCCGGACCAGGTAGGTGGCCGGTTCACTGGTTTCTTGGTCGAACGGGCTGGTCTGGTCTATATTTAATAACACTGGGCAAAAGAAATCGTGGCTGTTGAATTTAACTTAAAGTCATTACTTTTTGTGGTGGGACCCGTATTATTCTTCTGAAATTACCATAATGCTCTCCCAACTAAAACACCTACCCCTCTCAACCTTTGATTCTTTGTTTGAGACACAAGTGAACAAGGACTAGAGAGAGCAGTCAGGTAAAGCACGAGGGAAAGAGGCGGGGGATTATTCTCAAGGAAAAAAAAGAAACAGGCTAGAGAACCCATGGCCCAAGAACACATGACTACATGGTGAAAGGAGATTTAAATTCGACAGAGGCCCGGATCATTATAAAGCCCATAGACTAGAATGGAAGAGGGTCGCAGATTTCAGGATTAGGTTCACATGGTAGCTAGGGTGCTGAGCTCTTGTGTAATATCCCAAAATTTGATTAAGGGATTATAACTCCAAAAGTGGACGTGATTTTCGTTAAACCGACACTTTTGAAGAATACGATATAAGTTGTGATTTGAATGTGTTACGATAGTGCCCAAACCCTGTATTTAAGCTTAATTGTGTGACAAAGCTTAAAATGCATTGAAGAGAAGGGGAGGGCGCATGATTGGTGTGATGGAATGAGAAAAATGTGTTTGGTGGTGATTTAAGAGCAATTACCATAATCAGGGGCAAAATGGGAAAGTTACCGGCCAATTGGTTAGTTATCGAAGAGGAAACTCATTGGTAACTTGAAAATCAATGGTTTTGATGGCATGTGTAAGAGATCAAAGGGTGGAATCCCATGCTTGTGTGCTCATATGAACTCATGAGAGGTGTGGCAAGATCATGACAAGTGGAATCATGTGAGCCATTGATTTGGTCAAAAGTTCAAACCTCTCTCCCTTAGGTTGGCCAAGTGGGCTTTAAGGGAGCCAAAATCTGATCCTTCTTCATCCTTTCCACACTCTCTCTCTTGTTCTCCATTTTCGTTGAGCTTGAGGAAGAAAGAGAAAGGGAAAATGTGAGATTTGGCTTGTTTGATGTCCTCTTTAGCTTAAACACTCTTCTTTAATGTTGTTTATAGTGATGAGAGCTTCATCTCTATGGTTTTAGATTCTTAAAATGAGGTGTTTGAGTGGTTGGAGAAAATTGGGAAGATGAAGAATCAAGAAATAAGCTTGAGGAAGAGGAAGAGGTGAGTAAGAGCTTCCTTTTGATCTATTTATTGTAACTTTTGGTTGAGTTTTGAGAATTATGGAATTTTCCCCAACTTTAGTATGATGTTGGAATGGATGAATTGTTTAGTGTGTTGTGGTTGAATTGGTGTTATATTGTGTCTTTGGAACAATATAATTGATTTGGAACATTGGGAGCAAAATAAGTGAAATTGGGTAATGTGTGGTAATGTGGTGTTCAAGACAAAATTTATACCTAGAATGTGATTTTGGGTGTTTTGAGGTTTCCAATGGGTTCCTTGTGTAAAATTATGTGGGAGTATCTTTGGGTTAGAATTTTGGGATAATTGGAAACACATGTTGGAAGTTGGGGAAAATTCTGTCATTTGCTGCTTTTGGCTTCTGATAGAGCCTCACTCGAGTGAACGGGGGTCTCACTCAAGTGCAACATCAAGTTTCTTTTTCTCCTTCAGTTTTCAGTTGCACTTTCATGCCAAAAAACAAGAGTGCATTTCCTCACCTGCGAGTGAAGTGGGTCCTCACTTGAGTGTGAGGTGTCTCACTTGAGTGTATATGTATTTTGCAAGGTATTAAAACTTGGACCGGGTATTGAACCGGTCGGGGTATTAGGTTAAGGGTCAGTGGGTCAAACCGGGACCAAACCGATGAGAAATTGAAAATTTTAGACTTATAGCATGAAATTCTAAAGAAAAAATTATTTTTTTTTATAAAAGTGAACCCGGACCAGACCGGGAACTGGACTGGTTTCCCGGCCGGTTCGCCGGTTCCCGGGCCGGACCGGCCAGTCCGGTCCGGGTTTCATTACTCTGGTATTTTGCACTAAGAGTATAACCCCTTGCATTAATGAGCGTAATTATAATTCGATAACGCATGGTTAAGATTGATTGGAGACCGACGGATAATTAAACTTGATTCAATCCTTTCCTTACGGTAGGGTTTTCACAAATTCTTTCAAAAATTTCTCTTCCTATCCTGGTCTCAAATACAAGTTTCGAATATAATTATCCCGTGCAGTTAAATCACATTCATATATATATATATATATATATATCAGAGTGTAAGCAAAAATCCCGGCAACCCCCAGGTAGATATATAAACTAAGGCTTTCAATTCCCATATAGGGGATTACATCACCAAATCCAAATCCAAACAATATTTACATACAGTAATCCCAATTCAAAATTGATAACCAGCATTTATATTCTAATATCTCCATAAAGCCCTAGCCACTCTTGGTCGTCCGTTTCTCTTTGGAGCCACTTGCCTTGTTGTAAGGTTAGCCAATGGAAAGAATGATATTCAAGAGAATCCCAGTAGTAACAAATCATTCATACAGTATATAAACACACAGCATGTAAGATCACGTTTAGCAGCAACACAATGGTACATGGCACACGCCACATACGACAGTACTCACGGCTGTATACACAATGCGACAGCTTTCGCTGTAATGGCAGCAGTATCTCAAAGCATCACAATGTATGACAACATACATACAATGCTTTACACACAGTATAAGAGAAAGAGTCACTACCTTTTTCTTTCTGATTGTGCTTTGGGGCAGGTAGATCACGAGCAGGGCAAATATCGAATCCTATAAACCAAAATTAAGGACGACGAATTATTACCTATTCCAAATCTTTAATAACTCCTAATACTTGGGTTGATTATCACTATGGTCATTTAATCAAGTCAACTAAGGGGCTAAAGTGGTCAATTAACCTAAAAGGCCAATTTCTAACCTTAAAGTTCCACAATATTACATTATGCCATAAAATCTTCAATTTTCACATAGGTGACCAATCTGCCAGAATTTTTCAGCATTTTTGAAATATCATAACTAATTCTAGAAAAATCAAAATGAGGTGATCCCAAAGCTTATTGAAATATCTTTAAGTCCTCTTCATAGAAAAAATATTAATCATTACCATAAATAAACACACAATTCCAAAATTACACAAAATTCCACACTACTCCAGGATTAAGTACAGTTTCAACATCAAACTTTGGGCAACCAGAACTCCTAGATCACAAAATGAAATGACACAAATTATTTGTCCATTTTGAATCTTGGAATGTGAACTTTAAAATTGGAAAGTTTTAGAATTTTTAGACACCAATTACCCATTCAAAATGTTCCTACAAACTGACTGCCCTGCATATAGTTACACTTGATAGTTTTTCCAATTTTCAACGAATGTGTCTAATGGCTCCAAAATCAACAACAAACCCTATTTCCACACAATTTTTTGTGTAGAACACAATGGTAACATCAAAATGAACAAATTTCCACTCATTTTCATATATCCTGTTTTGACAGAATTTTAGGGTATTTCACAACAAACAACCACTTCACTATCTAATCACTAAGCTTAGCTCATTTGCCTCCAAACCAACATGTAATCACATACATAGGATGAAAGCTTCATGATCCCTAATATACCCTAAAAACCAAAATTAGGGCTATCACAATAGCCCACTACAACTTAGCCAATTAAAGCATAATGTATATCAACATAATGCTCTTACTCACCTCTTGCTTCTTTTTGTGTTCTTTTCTTGATTCCTCAACTTTTGTTCTTGCAAGGTGGCTGAAAACTCCTCTTCTTAAAAAACAAAAACCATATAAATGAAGCTAAGGAAGAGAGGAACAAGTATCATGAAGGGTCTTTGAGCATAAGAGGTGATTTACCAAGTGAAATTAGAGCTAAAAGCTCACCTTGTGTCTTTGTTCTTCAAGCTTCACTTTCTTTTTCCTTTCTTCCACCTTAGCTGACCTTCTTTGTGTGTGTGAGAGAGTATTATGTGTTTAGATCATCTAATTTCAGCCACTTAATATGCTTGGCTGAATATCACCAAAGAATAAGAGAAAAACCACATGTCACCTTCTTATGGCTCCTTGTAAAGTTGTCACCTTTCTTTTTTTTTGTTCCCTCCCTTTTTCTATTCATGCCTATGCTTGGCCGACTTTTACTCCTACAAAAAAAGAGTATGCATATTAATTAATTATTCACTTCCTCTCTTGTGATATGCCTTTGTTTTGGCCGAAATGTTTGACTCAAAGAAAGTGATTACATTGATCAAAAGCTCCATTTCTCTTGCCTCTTTGTGTTGGATGAAATCCTCAAGAAAAAGGGAGAAGAGATGTTGACCAAAATGCTCCCTTCTTGCTTCCTTCTTGCTTCCTTCAAGTCAAGCCACAATTATTGACTTTTAAACTCTTTATTTTACTTGGCTAGAATTGCTTTCTCTTGGCTCTCTTTATTCATACAAAATAGCTTCTTGGAAGAGAATAATGATCTCTAAAAAATATTCTCTTATACCTCCTAAATTAATATAATTTAATTTCCAAAAATCACATGATTAGTTGACTTTTATGTCATCTTTTCCAGGGGTACTTCTGTCATTAATCCCACCATCAATTCTATACATTTAGCCCTTGAGTACATTTTGGGATATTACAAAGAGCCACATCTCTAGAAAGCACTCACAGTCTATTTGTCAAGAGTGTGTGTAAGCACTCGCAAGTTTTAAGTTGTCACTCGAGTGTTCAAGGTCATCACTCGAGTGCTCTCTCCACTTCAGGGTTTTCTTTGCTCTCGGGTAGTCACTTCTGTGCTTCACCTTGTAAGACTCGATTGAGTGTGAGGCCATTACTTGAGTGCTACGTTGGTGACTCGAGTGCAGTGGTCACCTTTTGTCTCTGTTATCGCTCTCTATCAAGTACTCGCAAGAGTGAGCCGTCCTCACTTGAGTGCAAGTCATCCATCACTTGAGTGTATCATCCATCACTCTAATGTATTAGCTAAAAATTAGTGCTTTTGCTTCTAAAAGGGGATCTTTAGTTAAGTTTCTCCCTATCTTTTAGGCATGTGTTTAGGCATCTAGTGACCGCCTAGAGGTGTCAAATGATAACCAACTTTAAGTGTTTGAAGTTAAGGAATTGAAAAAGGGAATAACCCTATGTCCTTGATTTGATTGTCAGGATTCAGTATTTGCCCTGATCATGATCTACTTGTGCCAAAGCACGCACGAAAAGAATAAGGTAGTGACTCTTCCCTTATGCTATGTGTAAATGCAGGTATATATGTGTCATCATTGTTTTGTGATGTTGCTGATGTTGTAAAGCTTGGGTATTTGTGTCTTTCACCCGCGGCCGCATGGGGGTTCCCATGGTGAAAGGACCGTCCTGCTGGGGCAGTAGTTTATGGGAGATTGACTATATGAGCTGAAAGGCTATTTGTGCTGCTGTGCTGCATGATGATATGCTTGCATGCTATGTGATTATGTGTGGTATGAGTGATTTGTTACTACTGGGATTCTTTTGAATCTCATTCTTTCCATTGACAAACCTTTAAGACAGGGCAAGCGGTTTGAAGGAGAAACAAGTGATGGAGGACAGGTTAAGCTCCTAACTAGGAGTATTAGTGGATAATTGGTTATCATAGTTGGGAGTATTGTATAATTTGTATCCGTATATGGATTTGGGATGTAAATTGTGGAAACATATTGTGTAGTCCCCTGTATGAGAAGCTATAATGGGTGTATGCGCCCTATAAAGCTTAAGTTAATGAATGAAACCTAAGATTGAGATGGATTTTCATTGTGCATTCTGATATATATATATATATATATTTATGAATATGATTGAACTGCGTAGGGTAATTATATTCAAAATATGAATACGAGACCATATTATTTGGATTTCGAATAGTATTTGTGAAAACCCTATTGTGGGGATGGGTTGAAAATGGGTTTTATTATTTGTTGGTCTCTAATTCATTTTAATTACACACTTTCGAATATTAATTACGGTTTGTAAGGTAGGGGGTTACATTTGTGGTATCAAAGCTACAGTTCCTGGCAAAGATAGGATTTGCTAGGATAATGGCAGTAGTTATTGCCTTAAGTTGTAGAGGATGACTTTGTTTTTTTATGGTATACACATTATTGTCCTTGCTATTTGTGGATATATGAGTTTAAGGGTTGTGTGTATACATTATTTGTGATGTTGATGTGATAAATCATTGTGGGGATAAAGAACCCAATGGTCCACCCGAGAATTTGAAGAGTAGAATCAAGGTTGAAGCTCGACTAGCTGTGTACAAGCTAGAGGGGTGCTGATCGTTGGTGGCAGAATATTGCCCTAACATTACGAAATTGGAATGTGCTACTGACCTGAGGATGGTTTTAGATAGAACTATGAGTAGTTAAGAGATATGGTCTCAAGGTTGAGACAGAGAATGGAATGTGTAAATGGCTTCTGAGTTCTCGTTACAATAGAACCTTCAGTTAGAGACAAACAACTGGGAAGAGCTATCTATGGAGGATTTGGATTAAAAGGGCTACCTGCAGAGAGTTCTGATAGGAAAGGGCTACCTATGGAGAGTTCCAATCGGAGAGGGCTACTTACGGGGGAATTTGATCTCAAAGGGCTACCTACGGAGAGTTCCGGTACCATAGTGTGGAGCCACCATGACAACGAACCCTAGTGTGGAGCCGTCGTGATGACAAACCCTAGAGTGCAGCCGCCTTGATGCTGAATCGTAGAATAACACTACAGAAATGTTGTCTCTTAATAATGGTGGATTGTAATGAATCCCATAATGAATGGGTTTTCTTGACATAAGAAGTCATATAGATATGAATGATTCAAGTTGAATCGGGCTAAGGTTGGGCATAGATGAACACAAATTGTGAATGTTGTCAGTTATAGTGGGAGATTCCTATGGGACTCCTGTTCAATCAACCTGACATCGTTAAAACACAGATGAGGAGATAGACCTCAGAGTATGTATCGGAAGCTTAGTGAACATGATGTGTTTGAGAATTACACTGAGCAGGAGCTCGAGGCAGAAAGTACAATGTGTTAGTTATGGCTTCGTGAAGTAAGAACTTTAGGGCCAAGTGATCTTGTGAGAAGGGGTCAGGATCCTAGTATGGTGAAAAGAGTTATGATGCTGAAGATGAAGTGTTAAAGGCATCGGTGATAAATATACTTGATTCCATCTTGATGTGGTTGTGTTGGGATATGATGTGAATAAGTAGGGGTTAGGGTGTGCCCTACCCAGCTTAACCTGTGATGTGTACGTTTTGTGAGTTACACCGCCGCGCCAATAGTCCTCAAGTAGTTGACAACAGTTTGGGTGATTACTGTGTGCATCCCTAGAGGAGAAAGAGGATGAGGGTGGAATGTAATAATGTTTGACCATTCCAATAGTCCTCGAGTAGCTGACAATAGTTTGGGTGATTGTAGTGTGCATCCCCGACAGAGAAAGAGGATGAGGGTGAGATGTAATAATGTGTGACCATTCCAATAGTCCTTGAGTAGCTAACAATAGTTTGGGTGATTGCAGTGTGCATCCCTGGCAGAGAAAGAGGATGAGGGTGGGGTGTACAACTATGAACAAGCTGGGATTAGGTGTGGTTGTGGTTGCAGAGTAAAGCTAGTTCAGTTGATGGCAAATTCTACTACATGATCAGGGTTTCTCATTTGTGAGGGCACTTACCCCAACATGGCTAGCCACCGGCTGGTTGTATCGGTGTTGGCCCAAGGACGAAAGGCCGTGCGTAAAATTAGAATCTGCTGTGAGTTTGTGGTGAGCTACACTTATGGCCCTAGGTTGGGGAGGACCACGCCTGCGGGGGTTCCAAAGGGTGGTAGATTACGGAGTGTGATAATGTGTATTTCCATTCCAATAGTCCTTTAGTAGCTAGCAATAGTTTGGGTGATTGTGATGTGCATCCCAGAGGGTGAAAGAAGATGAGGGTGGTGTTGGGAGATTAAGACTTTCAGTTGGTTGCCTGGATAGAAGAGACCGAGACTTTAGTAGGCCGTTAAAGTAGGGTACTTCAGATAGAAGAGATTGAGATTCTGGAGTAGCCCGATGTTGTTAATGCTCAAAAGTCCCGGTTACTACTAGCGGAGTCATTGGAGGGGGTACAGGTGAGGGTAATGTTGTGACAGTGTGAACATCAAAAGCTGAGGTATATTTGGTTACAGCGAAAGCTGTCGTTATTGTGAATACAGTGGAAGCTGTCATTATGTGTAGTGAGCCTGTGGTACATTGTGTTAGAGCAAGCATTTCACCCAAGAGGGGGGGTGAATTGGGTGATACTAAATATTTCATTACAAATATATAAACTTGACGGTGAATATAATGCAGTAAAGAGTAAGGAGAAATATCACCGAAGTGTACACCGGGAGTTATACTGGTTCGGCCACAACCACTTTGACCTACGTCCAGTCCTAAGAATATCTCTGAGAGTTTCACTATAATTTTCAAGATTCAGTGGGTTCTTGGCACCTCAGTACAAGCAAGTTCCTTCGCCTAGACACTCGCTCCCCCTTACAAGTTGTAATCCAATCCCAATTTAAGGTTCCATAACCTTAAGTTACCTCAATAAAAAATATTGAGTTTGAATGAAATATCTCTCTTACAGAGTGAATAAGAATCACTGAAGTACAGAATTACAAGTATATGTAAAACAGAGTATTGAACGTGAACTTGATAATGTGTTCGTGTGTGTGTTCTTGTTGTTATTCTCTATTAGGATGTTCCCATATATATAGATGTGTTGGTAATGACCGTTGGAACATTTTCTTATCGCCCGTTAGAGTGTGCGCAGCCACTGTTGACTTTTCCAGTATTTGAAAAATATCCGTTTGCGGTAGGTGGCGGTAGGTAGCGTTTGAACGTTGCATTTGACTTTCCTTATTTGGTAAGATCTCTTCATTGTTTATTTGCGGATATGCTAAGAATACTAATACAATGAAGGGTTAATCACATAGAAAACAAATCAATGAACGTTGGAATGATTTTTGAATTTCTGGACTTGCATACTCGAGTAGTTTCTCGAGTATTCATTAAGTTTACTCGAGTATCATCGTGAGAGTAATGATAGCAAGTTAATGAAAGAACATCACATAACTCGAGTAGTGCATGAAGTAAACAAATTTACAAACCTTAGAAATACCTGTTTACTCGGGTACTTACTCGGGTATGGCACACTTTTCTTCATAGATTACTCGAGTTGCTACTCGAGTAATCTCTTAAATAAACTTTAGGTTACTTGATGCTTCACTCCAGTAATGTTGGTAGGATTTCAGGGCTGAGAGCACTTCAAGTTTGATTACCTTGTTACTCGAGTACTTACTCGAGTAAACATAAATTTTCTGCATAGCTTACTCGGGTAGATACTTCAAGTGCTTTATAAATAACTCTGCAGATTACTCGATTACTGACTCGAGTAATCTAGTTCAAATATTTGATAAAGAGTAATTGAATACCTGCATACTTGAGTAGTGCCTCGAGTGAAGTATGATAAAAGCATATCAAGTTAATCGAGTATTACCTTCAAGTTTTGCTTACCACAGTAGGTTACTCGAGTAGCTCTTTGAGTAACATTGGCAGGATTAAAAATGCCGAGAGCAATATATTTCTTGAAGCAGGGGACTCAAGTACAAACTCGAGTACCGTTGGCAGGCCGAGAGCAACTGTAAGTGATTTACCTGGTTACTCGAGTAGCTACTCGAGTAACATTGGCAGGCCGAGAGCAACTGGAAGTCTTTTACCTTATTACTCGAGTACTTATTCGAGTAACGTTGGCAGGTTACTTGAAGGTTGACTCTGGTTACTTCAAGTTTCTGTCTCATTACTCGAGTACTTACTCGAGTAACCCTTTAGAAATTTTGCTAGTGATGAAGTTTCTCAGCTTTTTCTCTTGGCCTTTCTTCATTACTCCAATGCTTACTTCAAGTGATGATTCGCCTTGTTATTACTTTGTTCAAACTTATTTGTTTATCAAATCTTTTTCATACCATTCTTTGTTATCATCAAAACATAAGAGATCTAACACATTGAGTTACTCTCAGAGGGGGGATGACTAGATTGAGCAGGGTGGTAGCCTATGCCTCCCAACTGCTGAGGTTGTATGATATGCACTAGCCTATCTAGGATCTGGGGGCTTGCAGCGATTATGATTTTGTGATGATAATGTTGCGGCAATCGTACGTAGAGGCGATTGCATTTGTTTTGCAATTGTGTGGTGAATGTGTTTGTGCGGCAATCGTGTAATGGGCCAATTGTGGTTCCATGGCAACTATGTTGCATTGGTGTCTATGCCAGGGATATGGCGCTATTACTTGTTTGGGGTGATAGTAGAATTATACTATGATTATGAGAATTTTGAATATTTGTGTGGTTAGAAAGAAACTGAGCACAACACATTAGTTTATTAAAGATCCTTGTGAGAATCAGATTTATGGCACACCAATTGTGTGGGTGGTCGCCAATAAGGAATAATTTCTGAAATAGAAGCCGTCATGAAGAGGCATTCTAGTTTATGGTTTAAGCGATGCGACAAATTTCAAGGACAAAATTTATTAAACCGGGGGGGGGGGGAATGTAATATCCCAAAATTTGATTAAGGGATTATAACTCCAAAAGTGGATGTGATTATCATTAAATCGACACTTTTGGAGAATACGATATAAATTGTGATTTGAATGTGTTACGATTAGTGCCCAAATCCTGTATTTAAGTTTAATTGTGTGACAAAGCTTAAAATGCATTGAAGAGAAGGTGAGGGCGCATGATTGGTGTGATGGAATGAGAAAAATGTGTTTGGTGGTGATTTAAGAGCAATTACCATAATCAGGGGCAAAATGGGAAAGTTACTAGTCAATTGGTTAGTTATCGAAGAGAAAACTCATTAGTAACTTGAAGATCAATGGTTATGATGGAATGTGAAAGAGATCAAAGGGTGGAATCTCATGCTTGTGTACTCATGTGAACTCATGAGACGTATGGCAAGATCATGACAAGTGGAATTATGTGAGCCATTGATTTGGTCAAAAGTTCAAACCTCTCTCCCTCTCTCTTCTCTCCCTTAGGTCGGCCAAGTGGGCTTTGAGGGAGCCAAAATTTGATCCTTCTTCATCCTCTCCACTCTCTCTCTTGTTTTGCATTTTCGTTGAGCTTGAGGAGGAAAGAGAAAGGGAAAAGGTGAGATTTGGCTTGTTTTATGTCTTCTTTAGCTTAAACACTCTTCTATAATTTTGTTCATAGTGATGAGAGCTTCATCTCTATAGTTTTAGATTCTTGAAATGAGATGTTTGAGCGGTTGCTGAAAATTGGGAAGATGAAGAATCAAGAAATAAGCTTGAGGAAGAGGAAGAGGTGAGTAAGAGCTTCCTTTTGATCTATTTATTGTGACTTTTGGTTGAGTTTTGAGAATTGTGGAATTTTGCCCTGCTTTAGTATGATATTGGAATGGATGAATTGTTTAGTGTGTTATGGTTGAATTGGTGTTATATTGTATCTTTGGAACAATATAATTGATTTGGAACATTAGGAGCAAAAGTAGTGAAATTGGGTAATGTGTGGTAATGTGGTGTTCAAGACAAAATTTGTACCTAGAATGTGATTTTGGGTGTTTTGAGGTTTCAATGGGTTCTTTGTGTAAAATTATGTGGGAGTATCTTTGGGTTAAAATTTTGGGACCATTGGAAACACATGTTGGAAGTTGAGGAAAATTCTGTCATCTGTTGCGTTTTGGCTTCTGATAGAGCCTCACTCGAGTGAACGGGGGTCTCACTGGAGTGCAGCATCAAGTTTCTTCTTCTCCTTCAGTTTTCAGTTGCACTTCCATGCCAAAAAGAAAGAGTGCGTTTCCTCACCTGTGAGTGAAGTGGGTCCTCACTCGAGTGCTAGGTGTCTCACTCGAGTGCATATGTATTTTGCACTAAGAGGCGCTTCTCTGGAAAGCACTCACAGTCTATTTGTCAAGAGTTTGTGTAAGCACTCGCAAGTTTTAAGTTGTCACTCGAGTGTTCAAGGTCGTTACTCGAGTGCTCTCTCATTTTAGGGTTTTCTTTACTCTCAGGTAGTCATTTCTGTGCTTCACCCTGTAAGACTTGAGTGAGTGTGAGGCGATCACTCGAGTGCTGCGTTGGTGACTCGATTGCAGTGGTCACCTTTTGTCTCTGTTGTCGCTCTTTGTCAAGCACTCGCACGAGTGAGCCGTCCTCACTTTAGTGCAAGTCATCCATCACTCGAGAGTATTATCCATCACTCGAGTGCATCTGCTAAAAATTAGTGCTTTTGCTTCTGAAAGGGGATCTTTGGTCAAGTTTCTTCCAATCCTTTAAGCATGTGTTTTGGCTTCTAGTGGCTGCCTAGAGGTGTCAAATGATAGCCAACTTTAAGTGTTTGAAGTTAAGGAATTGGAAAAGGGAATAACCCTATGTCCTTGATTTGATTGTCAGGATTCGGTATTTGCCCTTATCATGATCTGATTGTGCCGGAGCACACGCGGAAAGAATAATGTAACCCCCTCCATAATTATACCCGAAATATGTGGTTAAAATGAATTAGAGACCAATGATTAGCAAAACTTATTTTCAAACCCATATACTCGATATAGTTTTCACAAATACTTTTCAAAATCCAAGCAACTTGGTCTCATATTCACATTTCGAATATAATTACACACAGCGCAGCTAATCACATTTATATATTAGAGTACACAATATAATTCCCGGCCAACTCCGGGCTCCATTACTTCATTAAAGGTGTATAGGGTATATTCGCCCATATACAATTTCTCATCCAGGGGATCACACCATACTTCATTTCACAATATACATTTCAAATCTAAATACGAATACAAATTACACAATACCTTTTAAATATATAACCACATATACATCCACAACCAAACATACAGTTATCCCAACCCATATTGATAACTAACTATCAAATCCACATCCTGAAGGAGTTCTCGCCGCCCTTGTTTGCTTACTCCCTCCTCGAGTCACTTGTCCTGTCTAAATTATTGGTAGGGAAGGGTGAGATTTGAGAGAATCTTAGTTGGAAAATAGTACCAATATGCATGCTAGATAAATGTTTAATGCATGACATGCTTTCCTTACATAATTCATGATCACACAATGACAAATCTGCAAGCTCAACATTTCGAACAACATACTTATGGCCATAGCATAAATTGAAACAGAGCTTCAATCATTCATATATTTTTCACATAATCAAGCAAAGCAATAATATCTATCAGCACACCAATACAAATATCAAATACATGCAGGAGAGGTAAGTTCCCTACACTTGTTCTTTCTACGTGTGCTCCAGCACTGGCTACTTATGATCAGGGTGAACATCAAACCCTATAACCAAAACAAGTACATAGGGTTATTCTCTATTCCAAATTCTTACTTTCATAACACTTAAAGTTGGTTATCATCCATGACCTTTAAGTGGCTATTCAAAGCCTAAACACATGCCTAAAGGGTTGGGAAAAACTTGACCAAAGACAATCTTTCAAAACTTCAAAGCATCATTTTTTAAAGTTTGGCCGGGGCTAGCCCCACCTTGGGCCGCGGCCAACAGATGGTCAGAAACTCATGGGCTGTGATCAGTACTTCTGGCCCACGGCCATAGATAGGTCACAAATATTTAGGCCATGGCCAGCCCCTCATAGGCCGCCGCCAGAAGCAGGTCATAAGGTTTGGGTCGCGGCCAACCACAGACCTATCCCCTGACTCATTTTTCAACGATCATAACTTTGGCCACATAACTCAAAATGACCAAAACTTTATATCAATGGAAAGCTTGCAATGTGAACTACAAATTTGGAAAGTTTCACATCAATTCAATATCATTTACTATGTCAAAATACCATGTAATTTTAGTTACTTGCACTTTCAGACTTAACCAAAACCAGAATTTCCAGATTTTGCACAATGACTTCTAATGGTTCTATTTTCACATCAAACACTATTCCCACACAAAATTTCACAAGGAATCCATTGGAAACACCAAATCAATCAAATTTACATCACATTAACATGTTTCCACAATATTTACAACATGTCAACACAATTCACAATACAAACTCAATATTGCACAACTTCCCATCTCAAGTTCCCAAATCAATTCCAATGGCCACAACATGACACCAATTGCACCACAAAACACCACTCAATTTATCCATTTCAAAATTACACAAAATCAGGGTAAAATTCCATAATTCATAAAACTTAACCAATAACCACAAAACTTAGGTCAAAATGCTTCAAATACTCACCTCTTCCTCTTCCCAAGGCCAATTCTTTGATTCCTCCAACTTCAAGTTTCCTCAAGCTCTCAAAACACCTTCTTTCACAAATCTAAAACTATAGAGATGAAGCTCTCGTCACTATGAATAAGATTATAGAAAAGTATTTGAGCTAAAGAGGACACCAAACCAACCAAAACCTCACATTTCCATTTCTCTTTCTTCTTCCTTGTTGGGCGTCCATGGCTACTGAAATGAGAGAGAAAGAGATCATATTTTTGGCTCCTAATACTCCCTTGACTGACCTAAAGAGAAGGAGAAGAGAGAGGAATGTGCTTTGACATTTCGACCCAATCCAAGGACTCGCATTATGCCAAGTGTCAAGATCTTGTCACACCTCTATGAGTTCACATGAGCTCAAACACATGGGATTCCACCACTTTTAATCTCATAACAATCAATTTCAACCATTGATCTTCAAGTTATTAATGAGTTCCCTCTTCGATAATTGACCAATTGGTCGGTAACTTTACTATTTTGCCTTTGATTGTGGTAATTCTTCTAAATTATCACCAAACACATCATATCTTTCCTTTTAACTATAATAGGTGCCCTCCCTATATTTTAAGTCAATTTAGGTGTTAATCCATAATTAAACATAAATACAGGGTTTCGGTACTAATAATAACACATCCGAATCATAGTTCATATCATATACTCCAAAATTCACTATTTTACTTTCTTTAATACTCCAAAGATATAAGAATCATTAGGGAATAAGTTTGGCCTCCTGCTAAACTGGGGCTTAGCAGTTCACTTATTTCAGACTTATTCTCTAGCCTCAAATCTTAAAATTTGAGGTATTACAAATAAGGTAGTAACTCTTCCCTTATACTATATGTAAATGCAGTATATGTATGTGTCATCATTATTTTGTGATGTTACGGATGCTGCGAAGCTTGTGTATTTGTGTGTCTTTTACCTGCGGCCGCAGGGGGGTTCCCATGACGGAGGATTGTCCTACTAGAGTGGTAGTTTATGGGGAATTGACTATGTGAGCCGAAAGGCTATTTGTGCTGCTGTGCTGCTGTGCTGTGTGACACCCTGCCGTAATTATATCCGAAATACGCGATTAAGGTGAAATAGAGACCAATAAGAAACAAAACTTATTTAAAATCCCATCTTCGCGATAGGGTTTTCACAAATAACTTTTGAAATATAATTTACCTGGTCTCATATTCAATTTCGAATACAATTACATTACGCGGAATATCACATTTATACAAATATCAGAGTGTACAACAATAACTTCCCGACAACTCCCGGGTTCATACCTTACATAGAATTCATAGGGCACATTCGCCCATTACAATTCCTCAAACGGGGATTACACAAATCTCATCTCCATACATAATCAAATATACATCCATATATACACATCCAAATCCAAATATGAATATCCAAATATACATCCCAACTATGATAACCAATTACCAAAATCTATAACCTGAAGTAGTCCTCATCGCCTTTGCCTGATTGCTCCAACCTCGATCCACCTACCGTCTCTAAAATGTTGGTAGGGGAGGGTGAGATTCGAGAGAATCTCAGTAGAAAACAAATACCAAAATGCATGTATGATAAGTGTATAATGCATGACATGCTTGCAATACATATCACATGTCCATACCATGACACATCTACATGCTCAATGTTTCAACAACATACTCATGGCCATAGCATAAATAGAAATAGAGCTTCAAACATCATATAAGTTCCACATAATCAAGCAAAGCAATAACATGCATCAACACATTAACACAATATCATATACAGGCAAAAGAGGTAAGTTCCCTACCCTCTTTCCACGTAAGCTCCAGCTCCGGCTGCTCACGATCAGGGCGGACACCAAACCCTATAACCAAACAAGGATATAGGGTTAATCCCTTTTCCAATTCCTTAACTCTCAAACACTTAAGTTGGTTATCACGACCTTTAGGTGGCTAATCAAAGCCTAAACAATGTCTAAAGGCTTGGGAAACACTTGACCAAAGATCACCTTTTAAAAGTCCAAAATACTGATTTGGGGGTTGGCCGCGGCCCACAAATCCACTGGCCACGGCCAAAAACTGCCCAAAAACATTTGGGCCGCGGCCCATAATCCGCTGGCCGTGGCCAAGAAAATCCAGTTTCTTGGCTGAACTTCCAAAAATCATAACTAATTCCAAAAAAATCTAAATGAGGTGATCCTAAAGCCAAATGAAAGCTATTCAAGTCCTCTACATAGGAAAAATATTGGCCAATACTAGAAATCACCACATAAATACAGAATTCCCCAAAACTCAAGACCATCCCAAAACAGTGTTCATTTTTTACCTCAAACTTTGGATGGCTATAACTCACAGAAGACAAAACGAAATGGCACAAATTATGTGTCCATTTTGAAGCTTGGGATGTAAAATTTAAGACTAGAAAGTTTCATAATTTTCTGACTTTATTTGCCCAGTCAAAACGTCCACACAACAAGACTGCCCAGACAGAATTTACACTAGACAGAATTTCCAGTTTTGCACTAATGATTCCAATGGTTCCCAAATTCACACCAAATACCATTTCCACATAAATTTGCACAAGGAATCCATTGGAAACACCAAAACAACCAAATTAACATTATATGGACATGTTTTACCAACAATCACAACATGTCATCACAAATCACAACACAAACACCACATTGCCATTCTTTTCATTCCAAGTTCCCAAACCAATTCCAATGACCAAATACCACAACATGACACCATTTTCAACATAAAACACAACCCAATTCATCCAATCCAAAATCACAAGAAAATCAGGGTAAAATTCAAAATTCACTAAACTCATCCACAAATCACAAAACTTAGATCAAAAGGCTTCAAATACTCACCTCTTCCTCTTTCCCAAACCAATTCTTTGATTCTTCATCTTTCCAAATTTCCTCAAGCCATCAAACACCTCCAATCAAGAATCTAAAACCATAGAGATGAAGCTCTCATCACTATGAACAACATTAAAGAACAGTGTTTAAGCTAAAGAGGACCATAAACCAACCAAAATCTCACCTCTAGTTTTCTCTTTCCTCCCCTTGTGCTTGGTGAAAATGGAGAACAAGAGAGAGAGAGAGAGATGAAGATGAAGATGATGAAGTGAGGATCAGTTTTTTGGGAGCCAAAACCGACCACATAAAGAGAGGAGAGAGGAAAAATGAGGTTTGACACTTTGACCTCATCCAAGGGCTCACAAAGTGCCAAGTGTCACCATCTTGACAAACCTCGCATGAGCTCACATAAGCTCACACACATATGATTCCACCCCTTGATCTCTTGCACAAATCAATCCTAACCATTGATCTTGAAGTTACTAATGAGTTTCCTCTTCGGTAACCGATCAATCGGTCAGTAACTTTACCGTTTTGCCCCTGATTATGGCAATTCCTCTTGAATCACCACCAAATACATTTTCTCATTCATTTTCTTTCACAATGTGCCCTCCCCTCTATTTTAAGTCAATTTAGAGGTTAATCCATAATTGAACTTAAATACAGGGTTTCGGCGCTGCTCACAACACATACGAATCACATCGGGTGCCAAATCACACCATAATCTCCAAAAGGGTTTATTTATCACTAACCATATCCACTTTTGGAGTCATTATATCTTAATCACAATTTGGGATTCTGCTAAACCAGGGATTAGCAGTCCACTAATCTCAGGCTTATTCTCTAGCCTCAAGTCTCAAAATTTGGGGTATTACATGCTCCATAAGGAGGTATCCAACATGGAAATTAAAAATACAGCTTTTGAGATAGGGGCGTTCAAGGCTCCAGGTCCGGACGTTCTTCAAGCACAATTTTTCCATACTTAGTGTAATATCGTGGGGACTAAAATCTGCTCTTTGATTCAGTAGGTATTCTAGGGCGTTCAAGGCTCCAGGTCCGAACGTTCTTCAAGCACATGGGAAGGTTGGTAAATTTTCTGTTCAGTAATTGTTTTACGAAGAAAATTGAATTATTGAATATGGTCTTATCTCCAGAAGTGGGATGATCACCCTACAATGTTGTGAAAATGGCAAACTCAAGTTGTGAAAGTCTAATAAGATGTTGTGAAAATGTAAGAATGTGTTGGTAAACTCGAGTTATCAATAGACAACTCGAGTTCTGTATCCTATAAGCCTAATCACTCGCTGGTTACCCTCCAGTGACAATAGGAACTCGAGTTGTGAATGGCAAACTCGAGTTGTGAAAGTCTAACGGGATGTCGTGAAAATGTAACGCTGTATTGGGAAACTCGAGTTATCAATTCATAACTCGAGCTCTGCATCCTATAAGCTAATCACTCACCGGTTACCCTCCAGTGATGATATGAACTCGAGTTGTGAATGGCAAACTCGAGTTGTGAAAGTGTAACAGGATGTTGTGAAAATGTAAGATTGTGTTGGGAAACTCGAGTTATCAATTCATAACTCGAGTTCTGCATCCTATAAGCTAATCACTCGCCGGTTACCCTCCAGTGATGATATGAACTCGAGTTGTGAATGGAAAACTCGAGTTATGAAAGTCTAACGGGATGTCGTGAAAATGTAAGATTGTGTTGGGAAACTCGAGTTATCAATTCATAACTCGAGTTCTACATCCTATAAGCTAATCACTCACCGGTTACCCTCCAGTGATGATATGAACTCGAGTTGTGAATCGAAAACTCGAGTTGTGAAAGTCTAACGGGATGTCGTGAAAATGTAAGATTGTGTTGGGAAACTCGAGTTATCAATTCATAACTCGAGTTCTGCATCCTATAAGCTAATCACTCGCCGGTTACCCTCCAATGATGATATGAACTTGAGTTGTGAATGGCAAACTTGAGTTGTGAAAGTCAATAGGATGTTGTGAAAATGTAATGCTGTGTTGGTAAAGCCTAATGTCGAGTTGGGAATCATGTCAATGATGAAGCAGATGTCGATGATAACTGTGAAGAAGATGACGAGTCGTTGGCGGTGATGGTCGGTAGTTGCGATCATTACTAAATTTTCCCAGGAAGTGATTGGGTCAAGACTCAGACAATTCGAGTGATTTTCCAAACCTATTCATTACTTCTTATGATCACTTGAGTGTTCTTAATAATCTCTTCTATGTTTATCCCTATTTTTTAGCGCATATACACCGGATCCTATAAAAGAAGAAGATGGCGAGTTGTTGGGGGTGATGACATCGGAGTTGTTGGCAACCGAGAAGAAGATGACGAGTGCTCAAGATTTCACTCTGTTTTCTTTCTAGTTTATCTCAACTCATGGCATCGGAGTTATTGATATTGTTTAGCTTTTGGTACTTCTCATTTTTTGAGAACAGGATTTAATTCAGAGAAACACAAAATATTAAATGTTGTGGACTATAGCAATCCAAGGCCACGGATCCAGGGTCGACCAACGGCACCGATGACGATAGAGAAGATGAATAGTCCTGAACGCGTTTTAGTGCCATTATCACGCCTCCCTCAACGCTTTTCAATTTAAAAACTTCCAGGGTCATGCACGTCATTTTGTCTCGAATTCTAATATTCCAATTCAGACACTCGCACTGATCTGGGATATTAAATTTCAAAACACCTCTGCGTCTTTTCTTAATTTAAAAGTTCTTTTTGAGGGATTTTCCCAATGTATTTTTAAATTAAAATTTACATAAAAAAAAATATTTATTAATTTACCCTTAATACTAAATCCTAAATTTTAATTGACTACTTGTAAATATCACAAACTTTTAAAAATTCTAGTAAGTTTTTTAAATGTTTGTGAAAAAAAGTGAAATTATAAATTTAAATGACTTATTCTCAAAAAACTTATATAGTTTATTATATTTAATAGAAAATAATGTGTTTGATATATATTTTTAGTCATTTAAGAAATTACAAATAAATAAATTTCAATAAATATTGTAAAAAACTAAAACAATAAATTTTATAATCTCAACGTTAATAAATTTTTAACATATTAGAATGTTAAAAAATCTATTAGAATTTAAATTTGGTAGTATAAATTTTTTTGGCCCATATATATGCATAAATATGTTTAAATAATTCTTTTTTGTTCGTTCCAAAAATAATGCTCAATAAAGGCTACAAGCCAACATCCGTTCTCAACGAATCCAACAAGAACTCAGGTGGCAAGTTAAACACAATAAGGCCTACTGCACTGTGCAATGCTTCACGGGCCAACATATCTGCTGCGTTATTATTCTCCTTGCTACACCACTTAACACTGGCATTCCAATCTCTATGAAGAAATGCCCTTATCTCGTTCAGTGGTCCCTACTCTGGATGATCATCACTAACTGAACCACCACCCAGTAATCAGTTTCGATAACAGCCCTTTGCAATTGCATGTCCCAAGCACATTTAAGGGCACATAGTAACTCCCATACCTCTGCATGCAAGCTGCTTCCTCTTCCCATATTGAATACAAAACCACCTAGTACCTCTCCATCGTGATCTCTTGCTAAGCCCCCACATGTTATCATACCTCTATCCCTCTCACAGGCCCTATCTACATTAAATTTAATCCACCCTACATAAGGTGCGCTCCATCATGCAACCAGGGATGGCAGATGCGATCTGGGTCCTTTACAGTCAGCCCCCATGGTAACTGCGCGTGCATAGTTAACTACTTGACAAGCACCTTAGGCTCGCTGCTGAAATATCCCTGCATTTCGATTGATCCAAATTTGCCTACATAAAATAGCAAACCACGTCTTCCATTTTATACCAAAAACCAAAAACTCTTGCCTTATGTTCCACCCTACCTAGCTAATAGTATTAGTGCTAGAGTAAAATGAAGCATGATACGAGATGGGCAATGTTAAATCCCAGCACGTTGAAGCTATAGAGTAGTCTCGTAACATGTGCAGAATATCCTCTAGTGTGTCCATACGCATATAACACTTTCCATCACATTGCAATCCTCTCACTGCCCTCATACCATTTGTAGGCACTCGATTCTTCACACATGACCACAAAAACACCCTGCTTCTCTAAGGAACCTTAAGTTTCCATATATGTCTCCATAAACCATGGCTATGATTAACTAGTACGCTATTAATTAATGCATACGCTTTTTTAATAGAGAACTCCCCATCAGAAGCTTCCATCCAAATTGGTCTATCAACATCTCTTTGCTCATACTCATGGTAGTGTCTGTCAATAGCTGCCGATATAGACGATGGCAAATATTCTCCCATAGCACGCCAATCCCAACCACTTGAACTTGTCAGATAATGTGACACAAGGTCCTCTTCCATTCCTTCTAGGAGGGTAACTAGCGCATATACTTGTAGTGGCTCATGATGCGGTAGGCATCTGTCCTTCTAGAATCTTACACTTGCCCCATCCCCAATGCGCCAACCTACACCCTTCCTCAAATTATCCCAATTCTCTTGGATACACCTCTATGCCTGTGATCCCAAGCGCTTCGCATCTATCCTTGGCAACACATCATTTCCACACTTGTACTTTTCCCTCAAGAATTTGACCCATAGAGCATCTCTTCTTTTAATTAATCCTCACCCCAGTTTCATTATAAATGTTGAATTCTGCTTTCGAGTACTTCTAAGACCCAACACCGCACTCTCTTTGCCACTGCACACCTCCTCCCAAGTGACTAAGTGCATTCTCTTTCTTGCGAAAGCCTCCCCACATATACCTGTGACACTTCTTATCAATCTCATATATGTAGAGATCAGTAATAACATTGACTGCATCATATAAGCAGGTATGGCTAACACCACGGAAGAGATAAGTGTATGCCTAGTTGTAACCCCTACCTTAATTAGCGTAATTAAAATTCGATAACATATAATAAAATGGATTAGAGACCGACGGATAGTTTGAAACTCATTTTAAACATCCTCCATAAGGTAGGGTTTTCACATCGTTTTGAAACCTTCTTTCCTTTCCCGATCTCAAGTTTAAATATCGAATATAATCACCTGTGCAGTTCATTTACATTCATACCTACTAGAGTATATAACAAAAATCCCAGCAACCCCCGGGTTCTACTCATTCACTAAAAGGTTTATAATTCCCATATATGGGATTACACAACTATATTCAACTAATAATCACAACCCAAAATTAATTTACAAAATCCCTGTCCAGCATGATTAACCAACATATCCAAAAACAAATGTCCCTACAAGGTTTTAACCGCTCCGGGTTGATCGCTTTTCCTTGGAGCCATTTGCCCTGTCTAAAATGTTAGTCAAAGGAAAGAATGAGATTCAAAAGAATCCCAGTAGTAACAATTCACTCATACAACATGTAATCATATAGTATGTAAGCAAATCATTAAGCAACATCACAGCATAATACACAACACGCAGGTTGTATATGCACATAATCACATAGTCTCATTCCCCGGATTCTACCGCCCCGAAGGTACGATCCTCCCACCGTCACCACCAATGGGCCACAGGTAATAGACTCACAAATAGCCTTTCGGCTTTCACATAGTCTCATCCCCCAGATTCCACCGCCCTGAAGGTACGATCCTCCCACCGTCACCACCGATGGGCCACAGGTGATAGACCCATAAACAATGATAAATCAAATATACAACATATCACATACAGTATGAGGGAAAAAGTCACTACCTTGTTCCTTCCTAACATTCGCTGGCACAGTGGGCTCATGAGGACGATAGATGTCAAATCCTATAAACCAAACTAGGGACAACCCATCAATCTCTTTTCCAAGTTCTTAATTCCATAGTACTTTAAGTTGGTTATCATTTAGACTCTTTAGATGGCTATTAGAGGCATAGACATATGCTCAAAAGGGTTGGGAGAAACTACCCTGAAGGTACCTTTTTCGAATAAAGAACACTAATCTTTGGGTTGCAACACTCGAGTGAAGGAGGTCTCACTCAAGTTTTGCCCTTACCTGTACTTGAGTCCCAACGAGTGAGACAGAGGAAGTGCTTGCCCGAGAGCAAACCTCAAAATATCTCTCACACTCACTCGTGCACAGGAAGCTGCACTCTAGTGATAACCTTAAATACACTCGAGCAACAAAAAGTGAGGCACCACGAGTGACTACCCGAGAGCAATCATAAATTCCAGAATCTTAAACTTACTCCCTCACTCGAGCACAGGAAGCTGCACTCGAGTGATGTCCTATAACACTCACTGACACAGAAGTGCACTCGCGATTTCTGCCTGAAGACTTAACCAAAATACCCAGAATTTCATACTGCACTCAAGTGAGACCCTTCCTTACTCGAGTAAAGCTTATCAGAAGCTAGATCACAACAACTGATACACTTTTCCAGATTTAGCAAAACTGGTTCCAATGGTCCCAATCTTTATACCAAAACTCATTCCCCTCTAAAATTCCACAAGGAACCTATTGGTAAACTCAAAACAACCAAAATCTTACCACAATGACACATCCTACTCTTCAACCACATTGCAACCAAAATCACCTAATGATCAAACTTTCCCTTTTCAAATCCAAACCACAACCATTGACACCAAGACACTATTTAGCATCTATTTCATCACAAAACACTAGCTACTTCATGAATTTCATAATTAGGCTAAAATAAGGGCAAATTCCAAAGTTCTCAAAACTCAACCAATGATCAAAGCAATTATACCAAAATACTATAGATACTCACCCCTCCAACTTCCAATGATTAGCTTCTTGATTCTTCAACTTTCCAAAGTTCACAATCTCTCAACCACCACCAATGAAAATTCTGAAACCATAGGTTTAAAGCTCTCAACCTCTTGCACAACATTAATAAAGAACATTTGAGCATGTGAAGTCATTTGGAGCATCTACCTCAAGTTTTCTTCTTTCTCTTTCCTTCCTTGTGCAGCGAACATGGAGAATGATATGAGAGAAGATGAGAGATGATGGTGAATGGATGAAGATCAGTTTTTACCACACACACACTCCCATAACCGACTTGGAGGAGAGAGGGAAGAGAAAATGAGTTTGAAATTTTGACTTTGATCCAAGGGTCCTTATGGTGACACTTGGCAACATCTTACTCTTCCTCCCATGAGTTCATATGAACTCATCCACACTTGATTCCACCTCTTGATCAATACTTCCTAGCCATTGATCTTGATTACCAAGGAGTTTCCTCTCCAGTAATTGACCAATCGATCAGTAAATTTACCATTTTGCCCCTGATTGACACAATGCTTACTAAACCATCAACAAACACATTTGCATAATAAATCACATTATTTACTTCAAAAGTGTTTAACTAACATTAATTACATCCCTTTAAAGTTATTAATCCTTAATTACAATTCAGGATATTACATTAGTTGCCAAAGACAAAGTATTCACCTTCCAATTGGCTAATCGTCGGTCTAGACGCTATATAATATGTTGTTATGTATGTTTGGATATGCTTTTATGATAAAGAAGTAACCCTAGATATTTACCTAGATCAGGTGTAACCCCCTCCGTAATTATGATTCGAAATACGCGATTAAAATGAATTAGAGACCGTCTGATAAACAAAAGTCATTTACAATCTTATCTTTCCGATAAGATTTTCTCAAATATCTTTCAAAATCTAATACACCTGGTCTCGTATTCACATTTCGAATATAGTTACTTTACGCGGATAAATCACATTCATATAAATATCAGAGTGTACAACATAATTCACAGCTACCTCGGGTTCATACCTTTACTAAGGATTCATAGGACACATTTGCCCATTACAATTTCTCATATGGGGATTACACTATATCATTCCAAATACATATTCAAATACACATTCCAAATATATATCCAAAACATATACAGTTATCCCAACCAGCAATGATAACCAACTACCAAAATTACAACCTGAGGAAGTCCTCACCGCCTTTGGTTGCTTGCTCCATCCTCGATCCACCTACCCTGTCTAAAATGTTGGTAGGGGAGGGTAAGATTCGAGAGAATCTCAGTAGAAAAACAATACCAATTTGCATGTATAATAAATGTATAATGCATGATATGCTTGCATTACATAACTCATGCTCACACAATGACATATTTGTAAGCTCAATATTTCAAACAACATACTTATGGCCCTAACATAAACAGAAACATAGCTTCAAACATTCATATATATTACACATAATCATGCAAAGCAATAAGATACATTAATACACCAGCACAAATATCAAATACATGTAAGATAGGTAAGTTCCCTACCCTTATTCTTTCCACGTGTGCTCCAGCACAGCTTACTTACGATCAGGGTGAACATTAAACCCTATAACCAAAGCAAGGACATAAGGTTAATCCCTTTTCAAATTTCTTAACTTCAAACACTTAAAGTTGGTTATCATTCTCAACCTTTAGGTGGCTACTCAAAGCTCAAACACAGGCCTAAAGGATTGAGAGAAACTTGCCCAACGATCCCCTCTTAGAAGAGAAAACACTGGTTTTGGGCTGATGCACTCGAGTGATGAATGATACACTCGAGTGATGAATGGCTTACACTCGAGTGAAGACAACTTACTCATGCAAGTGCTTGCCTGAGAGCAACAATAGAGACAGAAGGTGATCACTCCACTCGAGTCATAACCTTAGTACTCGAGTGATAGCCTCACACTCATTCGAGTCCCATAAAGTGAAGCTCAGAAAGTATCTACCTAAGAGTAGAGAAAACTCTAAATTAGAGAGTTCACTCGAGTGACGACCATGAGCACTCGAGTGACAACATAAAGCTCGTAACTGCCAACACACACTCTTGACGAATGGGCTACGAGTGTTATCCCGAGAAGTGGGCTCATAGTGTAAAAACACATTCTTACTCGAGTGAGACCAACTGCACTCGAGTGATAACCCATATCATTCGCAGGTGAGGTACTGCACTTTTGCTCCTTTCACATGCAAGTGCAACCAAAACTGAAAGGGAAAGGGAAAATATGATACTGCACTAGAGTGAGGCCCCCGCGCACTCGAGTGAGGCTCTATCAGAAGCCAAAACTAGCAGATGACATTTTCCCAACTCAACCAATATGTTTCCAATGGTCCCAAAATTCTTAACCAAGACTATTCCCACACAATTTAACACAAGGAACCTATTGGAAACCTCAGAATACCCAAAATCACATCACAATGACATTGCCCCCCTTGGTCACACTTATTGCATACTTTACCCAATTTTACTACTTTTACTTCCAATGATCCAAATCAATTCTAATAACCATATAACACATCCAAACACCATTTTTACCACAATACAACATGTAATTTTCCCAATTACATGTCACACAAAATCAGGGAAAAATCCACAATTTTCAAAACTCAACCAAAAATCACAAAACTTAGATCAAAAGGCACCAAATACTCACCTCTTCCTCCTTCCCAAACTAGTTTCTTAATTCTTCATCTTTCCAATTTCCCCAAGCTCTCAAACACCTTCTTTCAAAAATCTAAAAGCATAGCAATGAAGCTCTAATCACTATGAACAATATTATAGTTTGAGCTACAGGAGACAAGAACAAGGCTAAAACATCACCTTTCAATTTCTCTTTCTTCCCTTAAGCTTGGCGCAACAGAGGATGGAGAGAGAGTGTAGAGATGATAAAGATGATCAGCTTTTGGCCTCCCCAAGTGGCCCTTGACTGACCTAAGAGAAGAGAGCAGAGAGGGAAGAGTGTTTGAAACATTGACCAAATCCAAGGGCTCACATTTTGCCACTTGTCACACTCTTGTTTCCTCTTCTATGAGCTTACATAAGCCCACACACATGAGATTCCACCCCTTTTGCTCTAATAACAATGAATCACATCCATTGATCTTCAAGTTACCAATAGGTTTCCTCTTTGGTAACTAATCAATTGGCCGACAACTTTACCATTTTGCCCCTGATTATGACAATTCTCATTGAATCACCACTAAACATATCATATCATTCCATATCATCATAATATGAGCCCTCCCTCTATTTTAAGTCAATTTAGATGTTAATACATAATTGAACTTAAATATAGGGTTTCGGCACTGCTCATAACACATACAAATCCCAATTCATATCGTATTCTCCAAAATTTATCATTTTACTTTCTTTAATACCCCAAAGATATAAGAATCATTAGGGAATAAATTTGGGCTCCTGCTAAACTAGGGCTTAGCAGTCCACTTATTTCAAACTTATTCTCTAGGCTTTTTCAAAAATCTCCAAACAAAATCCTATTGTACTTTATTATAGGCTTTTTTAAGGTCAATTTTGAGAGCCATAAACCCCTTATGCTTCTTTATAGCTCTCATTGAATGAATTACCTCTTGGGATAAGATAATTTTATCCATACTCTGTCTACCTGGAATGAAGCTATACTGATTTGGGGAGACAACTAATGGCATTATTTGTTTCAGGTGATTGGCTAGGATCTAGGTGACCCCTTTATAGAGAACATTACACAAACTAATAGGTCAGAAATCCCAAAATTCCTGAGGCATATCAGTTTTAGGAATTAAAACAATATTAATCCCATTTACTCTTTTAACCTCTTCCGGTTTTGAAATATGAGTTGAATCATTCAACTACAGAAGGACCTACAATTTCCTATTGGCTTTGATGAAATAGCATATTTGAACCATTCGGTCCTAGTACCTTTAGCGAACCCATTATAAACATAGCTTGTTTCACTTCTTGTGGTGTAATCATATTTGTACTTGGTCAAGGTGTAAAACTTTTGAAAAAAATTTTATTCCTTCTTTCACGAGCTGTGTTATCATAGCACCATTCCCCATTCTCCCTTCTTAGTGCCTTAACTTACTTCCATCTTTGTCTACACTTAGTAATAGTATGAAAGTGCTTGGTGTTTTGATCTCCCTAATAATACCAATTGCTTCTTGAATGCTGTAACCACATGAGTTCCTCCTGTTCCGATAATTTCTCTAGTTTAACTTATAGATCCCACTGTATTTTCTCCCAGTATGGGTCGGACGTATCTTACTTGTTAATGTATTCCATTTTTCTTAGTATTTTAATCTTTATGCAGTTAATGTTCTCAAACACTTGCTTATTTCATGTGGTAACCTCCTTCAAGAAACTCGTGACCTTTTCTTCCTAATTCTGTGAAGTACTCCAAGCATTCTTCACTGCCTCCGTGAAACCCTCATGTTTAACCTGTGAAGCAAAGAAATGAAACGCCTGTGGCTTAGTTTTATATATCTGTCGTTCCCCCATGGTTACTAATAGTGGATATTGGTTAGACTTAAACTTTGGTAAATGAATAACCAGTGCTTCAGAAAATTTCTAACTAAGATACAGAAGCCAACACTCTATCAATATGACTCTGGGAAGTACCTTAATTCTAGGTGAATTTTGGTCCTTGCGTTGTGACCTTAATTATACTTGTTGATCTAACCTAGTTAACAAACTCTTTATCCGGCCTACTCTGTCTTCTAGAATTTGATCTTCTTTCACCTTCTCTTAATATGGCATTGAAATCTCCACCTATACACCAGTTATCACCATATGCACTTTGTATACTTTAAAGTTGTTGCCATAAAGTTGTACGTTTTGTAGGAATTGGATGCCCATACACTACGGACATGTCCCACTTCTCTCTACTTCCATCATTAAAGCTCCCAAGAGAACTTCATGGTAGCCTCAAACTTAACGACTCATCCCAAAAACACCAAATCACACCACTAAAACCTATATTCTCCACTACCTCCACATTATGAAAACACATATGTCTTGCCAGTACTATTGCTTTTTCCTTACTTTGTCTTGGTACCAACAAAGCTAGAAAGTTGAACCTATATTGGCGCTTAAGTTGACTTAATAAACCTATAAACGAATTTCCCCTAACTCCTCTGGAGTTCCATCTCATAATTCGTAAATCCATAAATAACTAATATTAGTATAAGTTGAGAACTGTACCCATATGGTGTCTAACTTAACAAGTTTTTTGCCCTTTGCTCTATTATCATGTCAACATCTTGATCTTCCAAAATTGGATGACAGCTTCCCTTGGCTCCTAAATCCAAAGGATTATCATCCAATGTCAAAAGAGATAAAGTAGACGAGGCTGGTAAAGTCTAATGCGTGTCCATGTTTTGTTGTTGTACTAACCCAACTCCTGTCATTATTCTCTCTACCAGGTACTGCGTTTCCTATTCACAAACTATAAATGATGTTTCTCTACTCACTTTATGCAACCCAAGAACCTTGGTTTGGTTTATATGCTCTTTAGCCAGCATAATAATGTCCACATCGGTTTCTTGTCTCTTATTTGGCCTATTTGTCGTCTTTAGCCCAACTACTTGCTCCTTACCATGACCAGTTAGTGAAGCAAGTCTATGTGTTGCATCATCAAGTGATATTTTCACAACCCTATGGGGCCCTTTCTTTATATTTGCATCCTTTCTTTCCTGGATCTTATTGGCTCCTACCCCTCTCTCCATATATTCCAACTTACATCCCTTAGACTCTACGTGGCCTTGAGTTGTCCTTCCCCAACACAGAGAACCATAATCGTCTTCCTCACACTTCAGGATTTGATCGATTATTATGAGGCTCATTACTCCTTTTGACTTTCCCTCCTCCGGTCCAACGAACTCATCGTGTTCTCTGTACAAGCATCCAATAATCATAAATAGATTGGTCTTTGCCGGATTTTGCCTTGGCGCCATGATTTCACTTTTATTCCTACTCGATTTTCCTTTATTCTCCCTGCTTCCCATATTCCTTGTAATATGTCTAGCACCTTCCCCACCTCTCATGGCTTTCCTTAGTAACTTGGTTTGTGCAATGATTGATATCGTGACCATAACGGCCGCAAGAGAAGCAAATAAAATGGATAGCTTTGTATTGTATTTTTTTTTTGACTCCATTTATGATGATCATATATCTGAATTGTGCTTTAGATCCAATTTGACACATCTGGCAAACCGGCCCTTCTTCATCCTAATGTGGTTGAATCCAGTTTCAGTACCCGTCCCACCTGTAACCCAAGAACATATAACACCCTTGTTATAGTAGTCTAATGATAGGAATAATAGGTAAATCCAAGTTGCTATCTTAGTTATCTATTCATCCAGTGGATTGAAATTTGGTCTTCAAGGTTGCACGACAAGATAATGATCGTAAATCAGCCACGATTGTAATATACCAAATTTTGCAATACTAAAAACGTGTAAATATGGAAATAATGGAATAAAATAAATATTGGTATTTACAAATTAAAGGTAGAGTTACTTTCAGAATTCCCAGATGTCCATTGTGTCATTCACAGAAATCGAGAAGTCAATATTGTAAAAATACAAGTGTAAGAAGTTAGAGCAAAATTCATCGGTGACTGCAGGGTTCAGGGGCGTCAATTGTGAGATCGGAGGAATTCGGGCATTTCGTGATGTGCCTCGACATGTGTGCCATGATTCAATATAGGTCCCACGTAGAATTCTGGGTAATGCACTGATGGAGCAACTTTAATAAAAAAACTTCAGTAAAGTATGTAATGACAGCTCATTATGACTCATGATGACACATCTTTCGTGTTGGCCAAATAAGGAAATGACAAGTGTCCTGAAATTATTACAAAGTAAAAACATGGTTTTGTGTTGACCAAATGAGGGGGTGACATGTGTCCCTCATCATTACACATCATTACACCCACTTTAGGCCTTTCGTGTTGTCATCTCTGGAGTACGCCATCTAGCGTTTGAGTTTGGGGAATTCATCGGTCTCCGGCTGGGTCGCTTACTTTACGAGTCGAGCACCGAACCCAGGAGTCTGGGAAAATTGTCAAGCCTCCCCTTCATCTGACCATTTATGACCCACCGAAGAAAGAGAAAAGTGGAAGACCAATGGTTGTATAACACATGGCACTCTTAAGCCTTAAACTTGTGACACGTGGCAAGATGAGATGAGATCATTTTATGTGATTAAATCACAACCATCCATGCCTAATTAAATGGCAAAATTTCATGCAAGCATGGAAAGAGAAAGAGGAATCTGATTTCTTAAGATTAAGAACACAGGAAGAGAGAAGGAGGAGTGAATAGTGAGTTTTCTTGACTACCGGAGCCGATTTCAACCCTGAATCACCGTTATTGTCTGGTAAGTCCTTCAGGAAACTTCCTCTACTCACTATAAGCTTCAATTATATGGTTTTATATTTCTCATCTGAGGTGTTTTGTGCCAATTAGTCTACTGGAGTACTGCCGGAATACCGAACCACTTGTAGAAACGCAAAGAGGTAAGCGTAGGCTTTCTTTTGAATCGAATACTTTGTGATTTCAATGAGTTTTTCTTAGCTCTTAAACCACCCATGTATTTCATTCAAGGGGTGCTTTTGAAGAAGGAAGATGTTTTAATCATATATAAGGTGATATATGATATTTGAAGAAGTATTAGACTTGTTGGTTGTTAAAATCACAAAGTGGAATTTTTTGTTGTTTTGGGAGGCATATTTTGGTTGGGGGCTATATCTGGTAGAAATAATTTGATTTTGGTATTTTTGAGCTTTTCATTGGATTCTACATGAAAAATTATGTGGGAATAGGCTCTGGTTATAATTTTTGACAGACTGGTTTAAAGATTCAAAAATTGGAAATTAAGTCTACTTGTGCAACAAAGTCACCAGTGTGTGTTTTTGTCTGGCATTTTGTTGTGGCGAAACTTTCACTGTCCAAACTTTATCTGTTGATTATGAGATTGTATGTAATTTGTATTTAAGTGTGGTCAGTCTCGTATTGACATGTATGTAAGCGCCTGTATATAAGCGAACGCGCAATGACATTCGTACCAGTAGTGGACAGCCGTCCACCTAGGGCTGTTAATTAAACATAGTAGCTTGGGTTTCAGTAGAGAACTTATTAGTAAACACTCTGATATGAAGAAATGAACCTAAAATGGATGGTTTAAAATAAATCATAAAATAATATGGGACCCAATCTGAAAATGATTTTTGAAAAGATTTTTGAAAACCCATTCAAGTATAGCTCCACACTCTACTTGAAGTTGGGATTTTCGCTATTTACAAAAAATTACTGGTCTCCTTTTTAAAGATATTACTACACTTATGCCATCTATATGCTTTCAAAACATGGGTGTTACAACAGTCCTCCTATCAACACTTGGTCATAGTCCCCATATCAGTAAAAACAAAAAACCCTAACCTATTGTCAATGGTCTCAACTTCACCTCGTCTCGCCTAACATGGATACAATTTTTGTTCCAAATAATTGAGATTCACCATACGCCCTAACAGTTTTATTATGAGGGCATTCTTTCATTGTTTTTCCTCTCCTCCAGTGAAATCATGATGTTTGACCCTCGCTCTGTCATCTAAACAAAGATCCGTTCCTGCCATTTATTTCCGCTCCACCAATCCTCTTTGGCCTCTGCCATGTCAGCTATGTTTTACATGCAAGCCTCTTTGAATGAATCCCACTTCTTACCTAGAGCTCCACCCTCCCTCTCCTCCATATAGCCTCTGTCCCTGTTTGAGTCTCGTCATGCATCCAGTTATCATCGTGACAAACTAGACTCTGTTTATCTTAAAACTCTCCTTCCTCATTTTGTACCTTTTTTCGGCTTCTCACTAGGGTATCGCTCTCTTCTGGTGATGGCGCCGGGTTGTCGATCACTCTCAGTCTTGTGCTCTCACTCATCTCACTTCTGGATTTTGATCTCTTTATGTTTAAGATGGGCAATTTGATAAAACAAAAGCCCAAAAATCAAATTTAACGGTCAATTAATGTTTTTAGGTGGATGAAAATAGAATCTCAAAATATAAGGGAGGTTTGTGTAACATATATTTTAATTTTAGGGTTAAGGTGCTAAAATAACCTTTAACTTTTATTAAAAGTATAAAAGTAACTATAAGTTATTTTTTGGAGCAAAAGTAACCATAAACTTTTAAAATTGGGGCAAAACCGTTAAACCCAACTGACTTAATGGGGAAGATTAATCTTTTGGCCCATAAACTTTTGACTCGCTTGCAACTCAATCCCTAAACTTTTGAATTACTTACAACTCAGTCCCTGATGTTTTTGAGTCATCCTATGTAGCAAAAAAATATATTAAAATACTGCTAAATACATGAATTAAAAAAAAAGCATCCCTGCCCTAACCAACTCACATCCTTCTCCGCCTATGTTTTCCAAAAACCTCGTTGGGCATCCGTAGTGTTTATGATATATCCTTTTGAAGCACTAGAGGGTAGTGAACAACTAATATTGGAGAAAAGGTTAAGGCCACTTATGATGCTTTTAACTATGATAAAGTACTCAAATATGTAAGAAAAAGCCATTATGGAAAAAGAGTTTTCTTAACTTTTGAATGATAAATGGTGAATAGCGCTTGGAACAGGATGAGATTAGAAAAAGTCAAAGTATACCCACTTCACAGCACACTGTTAGAGCAAGCATTTCACCCAAGAGGGGGGGTGAATTGGGTGATACTAAAATTTCGTTGCAAATATGAAAACTTGATGGTGAATACAAAGCAGTAAAGAGTAAGGAGAAATATCACCGAAGTGTACACCAGGAGTTATACTGGTTCGGCCATAACCACTTTGACCTACGTCCAGTCCTTAAAGCTTCTCTGAGAGTTTAACTATAACTTCCAAGATTCAGTGGGTTCTTGGCACCTCAGTACAAGCAAGTTCCTTCACCTGGACACTCGCTCCCCCTTACAAGTTGTAATCCAATCCCAACTCAAGGTTCCACAACCTTAAGTTATCTCAATAACAAATATTGAGTTTGAATGAAATATCTCTCTCACAGAGTGAATAAGAATCACTAAAGTACAGAATTACAAGTATATGTAAAATAGAGTATTGAACTTGATAATGCGTTCGTGTGTGTGTTCTTGTTCTTCTTCTCTGTTTGGATGTTCCCATATATATAGATGTGTTGGTAATGACCGTTGGAATATTTTCTTCTCGTTCGTTAGAGTCTGCGCAGCCACTGTTGACTTGTCCAGTATTTGAAAAATATCCGTTTGCGGTAGGTGGCGGTAGGTGGCATTTGAACGTTGCATCTGACTTTCCTTATTTGGTAAAATCTCTTCATTGTTTATCTGTGGATATGCTAAGAATACTAATACAATGAAGGGTTAATCACATAGGAAACAAATCAATGAACATTGGAATGATTTCTCAAATTCTGAACTTGCATACTCGAGTAGCTACTCGAGTATTCATTAAGGTTACTAGAGTACTTACTCGAGTATCATCGTGAGAGTAATGATAAACTGCAAGTTAATAAATGAACATTACATTACTCGGGTAGTGCATGGAGTAAACAAATGTACAAACCTTGGAAATACCTGTTTACTCGGGTACTTACTCAGGTATGGCACACTTTTCTTCATAGGTTACTCGAGTAGCAACTCAAGTAAACTCTCAAGTAAACTTTAGGTTACTCGATGCTTCACTCCAGTAATGTTGGCAGGGTTACAAGGCCGAGAGCACTTCAAGTTTTCTTACCCTGTTACTCGAGTACTTACTCGAGTAAACATAAATTTTCTGCATTGCTTACTCGGGTACATACTTCAATTGCTGTGTAAATAAATCTGCAGATTACTCGATTACCTACTCGAGTAATCTCATTAAAATACTTGATAAAGAAAATAATTGAATACCTGTATACTTGAGTAGTGCCTCGAGTGAAGTGTGATAAAAACATTTCATTTTATTCGAGTATTACCTTCAGGTTTTGCTTACCACAGTGATTTACTCGAGTAGCTCCTTGAGTAACATTGGCAGGATAGAAAATGCCGAGAGCAACATATTTCTTGAAGCAGGGGACTCGAGTACATACTCGAGTATCGTTGGCAGGCTGAGAGTAAATGGAGGTCTTTTACATAGTTACTCGAGTACTTACTCGAATAACATTGGTAGGCCGAGAGCAACTGGAAGTGATTTACCTGGTTACTCGAGTAGCTACTCGAGTAACGTTGGCAGGCTGAGAGCAACTGGAAGTCATTTACCTTATTACTCGAGTACTTACTCGAGTAACGTTGGTAGGTTACTTGAAGGTTGACTCTGATTGCGTCAAGTTTCTGTCTCATTACTCGAGTACTTACTCGAGTAACCCTTTAAAAAACTTGCCAGTGATGAAGTTTCTCAGCTTTTTCTCTTAGCCTTTCTTCTTTACTCCAATGCTTACTTCAAGTGATGATTTGCCCTGTTATTACTTTGTTTAAATTTATTTGTTTATCAAATCTTTTTCATACCATCCTTTGTTATCATCAAAACATGAGAGATCTAACACACACCTGGCGCACAATCTCTCTTTTTAATGATAAATGGAACTATAGATCATTTACATGATGTTCATAATTTTGAAGGCTCTTTAATATAAGAAAATTGATCTCACCATATACTTGAAAAGAAGCTTCTAAAAGATCTATCATGGATGCCGTGGATGCCCAACGAGATTTCTAGAAAACGGAGGTGGGGGGACTCAAGTAAGTGGCGATGAGGACAAAGTTATTTTTTTTTAAGTTTTGTAAAATTCACCTGAGCAATTTTAAACATTTTTTGCCACATAGGATGACTCAGAAATATTAGGGACTAAGTTGCAAATGAGTTAAGAGTTTAGAGACTGGATTATAAATGAGTCAAAACTTTAAGTGTCAAAAAATTAATTTTCTCCAATGTAATAGATGGAAGTTAGTTATGTTTAACAACTTTGCCCCAATTTTGAAAGTTTATGGTTACTTATTCTCCAAAAAATAGTCTATGGTTATTTTTGCACTTTTAATAAAAATTGAAGGTTATTTTATCACATTAACCTTTAATTTTAAGGGAGGTCTATATGGGTTTTCAAAATAGGGGGTCTGTGTAATTAAGGTAAGACAGAGAGGTAATTACAGTATTTTACTCTTTTTTTAGTTATGGGGGCATTTTGGTATTTTTAGTTCTGATTGATTAATTGAAATCCAAATGAATTTATATCATACTATAACTTATGATCTGTTCACAATATTGAAAAATATGAATCATATGTAGAAATTTCTATGCCTATTGACTTTTCTTTTGCAATGGATTGTTAAATAATTCACTTATACCTTTTAGGTTTTTTAAACCTTATCCCTCTTGCTTCCACTTTGGTATGAAAGGATGAGGAATATGCACATTTTAGCACTATAAATAAGTTTCAGTGAAACTTTAGAACAAAATTACATTTACGATATTTTGATTATGTCCTTCCTCTATGGCTGGTTAGATTTACGTTGGTTCTTATTGGGTTCTTGTCACTCATCATGGCCTTGACCTATATCTCACTAGATGCTCCATTCTAGATATTGCTGAATTTAATTTGTCATGGTAGGGAGAGAGAACTCCAACGTAAATTGTTTTGGCCTCCGAGCAATCATTTTTTTCGACCTAATTATATGAAGCGATAAATGTAACGTATAATATATATATATATATATATTCCCTTTTTCTGATGAGGAAGAAGCTCTATATTGAAGAGACCGTTGATTAGAGTTATTTCACTAGGGATAGCTATGACCTACAAACACTACAAAAAAACTGGCTTTCAACGCCCACTTTTAGCGAAGTTGCCGATAAAAGTAAGGTTTGAAAATAGCACTTTCAGCAGCGACTTAATTTTGACCATTAAAACTATGAGTTTTAGTGGTGACTTTTGATAGTCGTAGCTGAAAGTCTAACTTTGAGCAGCAACACTGAAAGTATAGACATTCAGCGGTGACATATTTTGTCACTGCTAAAAGTGTGGCAAATTGTCATCGCTTAAGGTATAACTTTCAGTGACTGTAATTACTTGTCACCACTGAAAGTTAGAGATTTCAGCAGCGATGCTCCTTTGTCGCAGCCGAAAGTGTGTTTCAGCAGTGACTTTAGTGTCGCCGCGCCGTTGAAAGTCTTGTTTGCAAATTTTTTCAAATTTTTAGTTTTTTTTAAAAAAATTATGATATTTATAGAATAAATATGTTTATTGATGTAATTTCTTTTGGAAAAAAAAGTAATTCCTTGAATTATTGTGAGATAAAGAGAGTTTGAGAGATAATGTGTTGTGTATGAGAGAGTGAGGGGGAGGGAGTGGGAAGAGAGTGGTATGGTGTGTATTTGAGAGAGATTATAATTATGTTTGTATTGGTGTGTGTGTGTGTATATATATATGCGTGAGATGGAGAATTAAAGATACAATGTGCGTGTGAGGAAGGGAGTGCAAGCATGGGAGACACTGGTACAAAATTTCCTTTTTAGACTACCATATTTAGACAGGTTATAGCGGATAAGGTCTACAAAATTTGACCGGTGGTAGTTTTATAATTATATAGAACTTCTAAGACCGGTTCTCAAAAAAACCAGTCTTAAAAAAATTATTTAGACCGGTTATAAATAAAACCGGTCTCTAAAAATATCAAAATATTTAAAAAAATAAAAATTTTATACTTTTAAGACCGGTTATTAATAATAACCGGTCTTAAATATCAAACATTTAAGACCGGTTTTAATAAAAACCGGTCTTAAATATGAAAAATTTAAGTATCTGCAATCGATTTTTCACTGTAATCCTTTTTACTCATCTGTACGTTTGACTATAAAAAAAAGGCCCTATTTATTTTTTTTTAAAAATATCACTTTTAAGACCGGTTGTTAAAATAACTGGTCTTAAAAGTACTTTTAAGACCGTTTGTTAACTTTTAAGACCGGTTATTTTAAGAACCAGTCTTAAAATTACTTTTATGACCAGTTATTTTAACAACTGGTCTTAAAAGTGATATTTTTTTAAAAAAATAAATAGGGCATTTTTTTAAAAAAATATCAAAATATTTAAAAAATTAAAAATTTTAAACTCTTAAGATCGGTTATTAATAATAACCGGTCTTAAATATCAAACATTTAAGACTCATTTTTAATAAAAACCGGTCTTAAATATGAGAAATTTAAAAATTATTTTTTTCCACCCTTTTAAGACCGGTTTTACATATACCTGATCTAAAAAATTGACCCTAAATTTTTGAATCTCCTCTTTGTCGCGCCTAATTTTCGCTCTTTAAATTTGAAACCTCTCTTCTTGGTGCGATTACTCTATGCGCTCGGTCATCTTTACTTGATCTCATTCTCATGTTTGTTGCTGCGGTGCTCTCACCCTTGCACTAAATGAGTTTGTCGCCGCCACAACCTTGCTTGCTCTGATCTCCTTCGTCGTAACTTTTATCTTTCCCCGTGACATCTATCCTTTATCGCAAGCTACCTTGGCAGCCTCACTTCTTTGCTGCCATAAGCTGCTTGCTCCTTTGCTTTGACCTAGATATGCATGAAGAAGATGCAACTGATGTTATGAGGTTTGCATAAACTTTCCTTTTAAACGCTTAATTAATTCGTAAACTAATTTTTGAGTATCTACTGCAAGGGGGCGATAGATGAAAGAAGAAGAAGAAGGAGCAGAGTGAAGCGCCTCGCTTAAAACAATTCTTTATTTATTTTCTTTACCAGAGGAACAAGGGTCACGAAGAGAAGATAAATCCTTATGGGTGTGTTTGAATTTTGTTACAAGAGCTATTCATTATCTTTCTACGTTGTTTGATGTTTTTAGTAATTGATACAGGAATTCAGGTTTTCAGAAATTTTAGCAGCGAGATTCACAGGGAAGGTGTTTTTGTGAAATCTGATGGTGGTAATTTTCTTGGAAGTATCTGTAATTGATTTTTCACTTAATCCCTTCTACTCATCTGTACGTTTGACTACAAAAAAAAAGCCCTATTTATTGTTTTTTAAAAAAATATCACTTTTAAGACCGTTGTTAAAATAACCGGTCTTAAAGTACTTTTAAGACCTGTTATTTTAACAACCGGTCTTAAAAGTCTTGAAAAAAAAAGTTTTCAGACCGGTTTTTAAACAACCGGTCTAACAAGTCTGGACTTTTTAGACCTAGTCTTCGAGCAACCGGTCTAAAAAAGTTATTTTTAAGACCGGTTTCATTAACCGGTCTAAAAAATAGCAAACTTTTAAGACCGGCTGTATCAAGACCGGATCCAAAATTGGTCTAAAATATCATTTTTAACCTGTCTTAAAAGTGAATTTTCCACTAGTGAGAGGGGATAGTTTGTAAGATAGGAGAGAGGGGAAGTGAGAGATGCAGTGTGTGAGAGGGATAATACAATTGAGAGTAGTATACAATACATTTAACTTTTTGGGATAATATAATTATATTATATTTCAATTGATGTAAGTATACTTGTTTTTTATAAGTAGTATACTTAAATGAAATGATAATATTATATAATGAATGTTTGCAATAGAGAGAGTGAAAAATAATATATTTTTTCTTCCAACTATGAAAAATAATATAATTGTTGGGTGAAAAGTAAGTAATTAAGGTATGTGAGAAAGATATAATTAAATAAAGTATATTTATATATTTTGTATTTTTATTATTAGTTTTCAAAATTCATCAATTAGATGCTTTGGGTAAAGTGGTGTGGTTTCTTAAATAGATTAAGCGAGCCTGAGTTCAATTCAATATATAAAGAAATTAACGCACAACACACCAATCATGGTTCAAACACAAGACAGATTACTTGAATTAGAACGCTCACGCCAATTGAGCTAATTGAGAACTAATACAATCAATTAAATATTATTTATTTATGTAATATTTAATATTATAAAAATATGGGAAAATCCATATAAAGCTGTTTGAAATAGGAAAATTTTAATTGAGGTTGTTAAATTCAATAACTCCCTAATTAAGTTATCAAGACGATTTAGGATTTCAAAATATGGATTAAATGACTTTACCGCCCTCTCCTAGTTTCTTCTCTCCTGTTAGAAGAGTTTTGTTAATTTGTAAATTATTTTTTTCAATATGTATATATACACACATATATATAAACATTAACATATAATAACATAAAATATGACTTGCTTGCCTCAGAGAATTTTTTTGTGTTCCAGAATGATTATCAAGAATAATTCAAGTAAAAAAAGAACACAACTGGAAAAAACACTTTTTATACCGGTTAAAAACGACATTTTGGACAGGTTTTGGATGCGGTGTTGATACAGCCGATCTTAAAAGTCTGTTACGTTTTAGACCGGTTAAACAAACGGTCTTAAAAATCAGTTTTTTTGATCGGTTTCTAAAAGAACAGGTTTAAAAAGTCCAGACTATTTAGACCGGTTGTTTAAAAACTAGTCTAAAAATTTTTTTCCAAGACTTTTAAGACCGGTTATTCTAAGAACCGGTCTTAAAAGTGACATTTTTTTAAAAAAAATAGAGTTTTTTTTTTTTTGTATTTTAAGGATTTTAAAATAATCCCAATCCAAAAAAAATGCCCGAGTTTTTTACTATCATATTCTCGAATAGAGTTATTCTTGATGGAAGAATTACGCATGAATGAAATGAAAATGGGGCTTATCATGATGTCGTGGCCCCTATTCTTGAGGGTAGCAGGAGCTAGTTTGTAATCTCTCTTAAGTTTGCCCAAGTCTGGATGAACTTGAACCCTTTCATTTAGAAGATCAATAGGAGATTGCAATTTCCCAGTGTCACAGACTTTCCATTATGGCTTCAGCTGCCCCAACTTTTTAGACCTTTCCCAGATTCCTCTTCATACATGAATGGGTGTTCATCCTCTGTCCAAACACCAAAATCAAATAAAATTCCATTCCATTCACAAAATATACTCAGAAGTGTAAAAAAAAGGGCAAATATTCCCTTTCGTTAAATACACAAACACCAACATATGGTGAGATGGCTCATCCATTCTTCCATTTAGAAAATTATGCCATCATAATGCCACATCATCCTTATCATGCTTTCTTTAAAAAAAACAAAAAAAAGCCAGAAACCTCTCCATCAATATCATCACCTCCTCCCCCAGCGAATAGCTACTATCATCTCCGATCCTCTAGCGAAGAGCAAAGCAACATATAACAACAAATATGATTTTGAATCAACAAATCCAGCCATGATTTTGAATCAACAAAACATAATTTTGAATCAAGAGAGAACGCCAAGCAGGGAGTATGAAATTGAAAGAAACAAAACTACAAATTGAACAAACCTAGAAAACTACAAATTGAACAAACCCAAATCTTGTCCCTATGAACTTGTTTTGTTCACATATGGCCCCATCATCTACATTTCTTAACAACCGCTTCAAAGTCGAAGGCTTTGGAGCCATCGGCTCTGCACAAGGAAGCAAGCGAACACTCAAATCGGTCGATTTCGGTGGTGGCCATAGATAATGGGTTTCATGGGGAGGTCGTTTCCTAGGCTTGGGTTTCTTGAAGCAACTATGGTTCTTGATAAAGAGGTCGATGAGGATCGTGAGTGTGACCGCCATCTCCAGATTCACCAACGACAAATCCCCTATAAGAGCAGGGGTTCTTGAAATAAAAGATTCGAACAAGCCAAATCCCCAAATACGGAATAGGAAGGAATCAACTCCTATAATTAACAACTTCAAACTTGAGCTTACCAGATTTAGGCCAATGAGGAAGAACACTCGCCATCGAGCTCACTAGATCTAGATCTAGACGTCGTCGAGCTCGAGTTTGAGATGACGGAGGGAAGACATTGCGGTGGGTGGCTTAAGACTTAGAGAGCGAGAAGGAAGAGAGGATTGAGACTTAGTGAGCGAGAATTGGGTGTGAGGAATGGAATGGAACATATATGGTGAATTCTTTTATACCAGTTTCAGACAACAACCGATCTAAAAAAGGTAATATTTTAAACCGGTTGTTCTAAATAACCGGTCTTAAAAGTAAGAAATATTTTATTTTTTTACTGTTTAACTTTTTAGACCGATTACTAATAACAACAGGTTTAAAAAGCTTGTTATTTTAAACCGGTTTTGAGGGACAACCAGTCTAAAAAGTAATAGTTATTTTATTTTCTTAATTTAGAAAAATATATTAGACCTGTTATAGTAGAATTAGTTAAGAAAATGTATCGCATATATATATATTTTTAGTTATTTTTATCTTTTTAGACCGGTTCTTAAGAAAACCGGTCTAAATAATATATTTTCGACCTTATATTAGGGGAACTGGTCTCATAAGTTTTTTATAATTACAAAACTGTCACCGCTTATATCTTTTAGACCTTATCTGCTATAACCGATCTAAATGTACCGGTCTAAAGGACGTTTTTTGTACTAGTGGAAGGTTTAACCCCAATATCTACTAAATGATTTTTAGTTTAATATTAAGAATAAAAAAAGTATTTTTGAATTGAATTGTTTATGAGAGGATAAGCAAAACTCTGTTAATACTAAGAAAAAAAATATGACACGTGTGATTTATCAAACTATATATTAAAGAATTCATTAACTACATATAATAAAAAAGAGTTTCATTACCCACGTAAAAAAAGTGTTTTATTATTGTTAAAAAAAGCAATCCGTGCCAAATCGTGCCAAGACTAGAGCTGGGAATCAGGGCCGGCCCGGCCCTACAGGGCTGGCCCTTGACGGGCCAGAGCCTAACAGGGCCGGCCCTAAAGGGCTCGGGGTCAGGAAAATTACAGTTTTTCAAAGCCCGGCCCGAGAGCATCAGGGCCAGGGCCGGCCCGCAGGGCCGGGAAGTCCTTTTCACAATATTTAACTATTTTTCCTACGTATTTTCCCAAGAGAGATATAATTAATAAATAATAACGATTAAAGTTCTAATTTAATACATAAATGTTGTCAACATTAAGGTTTAAATAACACGTCTCTTGCAACAAACAAACACAGTTACTAATGTGTAATCAAAGATAAAAGCATGTCCATAAATAACTTACACAAAGGCCAAAATATAAGAAGGCAAGAAGCTCAATACTCTAAGCTCTAAACAACATGAGTATGACGACTATCATTTTCACCTTCTTCGCCACTATCATCAATTTCAAGAACATTTGATTGTGTTTTACTTTGAGCAGTAGGTTCAAGCAGTCAAATAATCACAACCTCCATCAAAAATCATACTCTATCAGGCAGAATAGTATATAATATGATTTTATTCTAAATAGGCAGAACAATATACTCAAAAATCATACTAAAAAATCACAATATGATTCAATTAGACAAAACAATATACTCAAAAATCATACTCTATACAAAATGAGGATAGAATGACATATAGATTCAATAAGGCAATTCAAAAATGTAACATGGTTCCTGTCCAAACAGGAAAAATAAAAAATAAACGGGCTTAAAGGGCCGGCCCGAGGCCTTCCAAGGCTGGCCCTTTTAAGTCCGAGGCCCTACAGGGCCGGCCCTTTTAGGCCCGACTTCCTTTTGAGGCTACAATTTGCAAGCCCGGCCCTTGAAGGGCCAGGGCTTAAAAGGGCCGGCCCGACGGGCTCGACCCGTTTTCCCGGCTCTAGCCAAGACTATCCTTAACCCTATAAACCCTTTTTCCCATCCCTTTGTCCAATTCGAGTCAGTGGATCACGTCTTTCATCTCCTTCACTCGTCTCCTCCTCCAACGTCGTCTTTGGCTGCTCCTCCAGCCACCGCTGCAGCCGCCGCCATCGCTTACTCCTCTAAGCTCACTACCTCCTTCATTTAGGTAAGCTTTTACTGCCTTCTTGTTCATCAAACTTGTTTTATGTGACTCCCGAAAGTTCCTATTTTCTTCTTCTACCTTGCTTGAATTTAAACTTCCATGACTGTGACAACAAAACTCAGTTTTGATGGTTCATTTTATTTTGAGCATTTTCTTGGATTAATTTTTATTTGTTGAAATTTCATTATTATTGTTAAATTTTTGGACTTTGCCATTGATTGTCATTTACAAGTGTTGATTTGGTTTCCTGGGGGAAAGAATTAGTCTCAATAATTATTAGCCTTTCTTTGTTAAATTAAATTGTGTTACTTTGTAGCTTCTAGCTGCTTAATAGTGTTCTGGTTTTGTTCTTGGCTTTATTTAGTACAGAGGCTTTCTTTATGGAAATTGGGAATTTTCTTTGCAAACTTTTATCTCATGAATCTAATTAATATCAAGATCAGATGCAAGAGTGTTTATTTTATGGTGTTTAGGGGGCAGACAAACAGAGAAGTAGACAGAAAAGTGGGACTAAAATTGCATAAAAAAACTTTAGAAACTGAAGTAGACCTTCCTGAGAACAAAGTCCTAACTTGTTTTGAGCCTTCTGCTTTTGGCCCTTTGGCCATAACTCTTCTCACTACTTGCACACACACACACACACACTATATAGTTCATATACATATAAGTGCAAATATTGGGTCATTATTATAAAGTCAAATCTAGTCCCCTCTGTACCAATAACCCATTCATTTTATTCATGTTTCCCTACTACGCCATTAATTTTCAGTCCTCCTACTTCTTCCTAGCTACTCTGCAACTCCATCCTCTGCTTTGCTCATGCCTCATATTTATAGCTTTCAACCTTTTTTATAATATTTTCCTTTTTTCTATTCCTACCCTTTTGTCTCTACTAAAAATGACATGAAAATTAAGTCACCAAAACTCTCTCATGTACATACATATATGGCTATGCTTGCCACCCCTCTCTCTCTCTTCCTGGATCACTGCCTCATTGTTTAGTTGCATTTAAGCTATAAAAGAAATAAAAAGCCATAAACTTTATCCAAAAGAAAAACAATTTTGACATACCTATGTCTATTTATAGTGTCAAAGTTCTTTCTTTTTCTCTCTGTGGTTCTTGAAATGGCCATGCTTGAATACATGGTTTCCTTTAGTGATCCCTTTTAATAGATACAGAGAGTTAGGGAGCTCTATTTGCGCTAGTTTTTTATTGTCATGTTTTCTTTTTATGCCTTGTTACAACAGATTGCTTATTCCTCTTTTTGTTTGTTTTCTATTTTAGTCTGATCACTGGTTTTGCCAAAAATATTGTTAAAATGTGTATTTTTAACATTGTATATCTTGCAAGTCTATAAGATACAAACTTGGATTAGAAGTGAGATACTTATTATTGTCTAGTAAATAATAAAGAGAGACAGCATTGTGATTCAACAAGAGCACTGTCATGAGGATTTTATAATAAATAGGGCAACCCCTGAATCAAACTGAATAAGCCACCATGTTATGAAAAAGGTAATCACAATTGGAAAAAGAACTAACTTCAAGCCTATTTCAATCTAAAATTCAGCATATAAAACACAGACATAATAGTGTAAATCTATTAAAAAATTCAGTTCAGGTAAGTTTAATCAGTTGATTGAGGATTTTTAGCAAGCACCAATCTATCTCCTAAACTATCAACTGAAGCAAGAGTTATTCCACTCCCAAAAAATAAGACACTTAATAAAAATAAGAATTGACTAAATTATTTGACCATCTTAGAGTAGTGAATTTAAAATTCTAACACTAAGATTTAAGCATTTATATCTAGTAAATGTCCAACAAGCCATGAAACTCATCCAAAACGTACCAGAAAAGAAAGGGTAGCATGAACTGCAATACTTTTATGAAGGGAACTGAGATGAGTGCCCACTGCAAATTATTTGACTGCTCTAGCAAAACAAGTATATGATGCAAAAGAATCTGCCTGACCTTGAATGGGGAAAATGCTAGCTCTACCCCTAAATCTTCATCCCAGAGAAAGATATAATCATAAATAGAAACTATATTTAGATGTAGAAATATGTATGCAAACCACTTGAAAAGGGATTTAGACATTATTATATAGTTAAACAAATAAGCCACACAAGTATGGAACTAACATGCAGAATGTGTTCCGAGTTCCATTGGAAGAGTAAAAGCAATTAACCACCCTTAGACTTCCACTAGTTATGAGCAACCAAGTGTAATACTGATACAATAAAATTTGCTCGAAGAAACTGAAATCAATAAAATTAGATAAGTTATGCTGATACAAATAATTTTTACCATCTTATGATTTGAAATCATACCATTTGCACCATTACATTGATTTTCCTTGCTGTAAAAACTATGCAAGCACATATGATAAAGTCACAAACTTGTCTCAAGAATCCCAATTTTCTTCTGGAAATAATCCATCAAATTTAAAATGATTCAAGGACAGGAGGACCAACCCCATCAAATTTAAAATAATTGTAGTCTTAAGTTAAGAACATGTTTGCTGATAATTAATTTGAAAGCTTCTGACCTAAGAATATTTTTTGGGTGTGTCAGCAAAAAGCATCAAATCAAAGAAATGTATGATACATACTCCTATTGAACCAGTGATAAACTCTATCAAATTGCCAAGATACAAACTCAAAGCTTTCCTTGGTGGTGTCCATGGAACAGAGTAATGAAACCTGGACCAGACCGGCCGGTCCGGCCCGGGAACCAGCGAACTGGCCGGGAAACCGGTCCGATTCCCGGTCCGGTCCGGGTTCACTTTTATAAAAAAAAAAATAATTTTTTCCTTTAGAATTTCATACTATAAGTCTAAAATTTTCAATTTCTCACCGGTTCGGTCCCGGTTTAGCTCCGGTTTGGTCCCGGTTTGACCCACTGACCCTTAACCCAGTACCCCGACCGGTTCAATACCCGGTCTGAGTTTTAATACCTTGCCATGGAAGACTACTACTCTGCAAAATTTCAATCCATGTCAGAGAACGAACAAGATGAGAAAGAAAACTAGATACAAATGTGATAAACATTAAGCCAGTAGAAATGGGAAGGGATAAAAAATATATTGACAAAATCTTCTCACTTAGAATTTCTGCCACTATTCTACAAGTTTCATCCATCTGCAGAAACACCAGAGTAGGCACTTTATAGCTAGCACAGAAATTTAGATAATAAAAAATATATGTTGTTAGGAAATAGAAACTAAGCAAATATGCAAAGGTATTGTAAAGTAAATGTTAGAAATGCAACCAATGCGTCTTGTGATTTACAGGGATTAGAGACCTAAAGTCAACATGTAGTTATAGACTAATATACGCATAATGTAAAGAGTGCTTAATCCTATTTCTATTAATATCTATCTATACATCTAACAAATATATATGGTCAAGCTGTGCAAATTAACTTGTTGTATAGGTTTTTAACAATGTACATATTACACCAAGAAATTGTTAGTATATTTGAGATTTGAGATTGCCATCAAGGAAGAAAGAGCAATAGTTTCTGTTGAAATAAATTGAGATGGCCCTAATTCAATCAAATATATGATCCAGCTTCCTAACATACCTGAGCATCTATTGCTTTGTATGCCTATTATAACGTAGTTCATTTTTCCATGATAATTAATAAGCAAAAGAATAGAAAACGAGGGCTGAGTTTCATAGCTTCAGATGACGCTCCCAATAAGAAGAGAATTAGATCAAAACAAAACATAATAAGGAAAGATCAGAACACTCATTAATCAAGGTCTGATATTAAGATTCAGTAACTATTTTCTCTGTCATTTCTGTACTAATAAGTGATTTGACCCAAATAAAATTGGTAGGAGAGGAAAAGAGAAAAGTACCATTTGATCAGCCAAGGGAAGAATAGAACAAAGTGAGGAATACAAGCCATTGATCTTCTTGCGATGATTGCGTTCACTAGCATTGTCGTTAAGCGATTTGACCATTGTGGGGTCGCCGCCCACAGCGAGGGATATTGGCAAAGATCTCTGAGCCTCCTCAACCTCAACCTCATGATTTGGCGGCAGCGAGCAACTAAACTAAGGAGCTGCTTCATTTTTGTAAATACAGATCAAGAGAGACAATTGACAATGCTGCGATGATGAATAGAGAAGGTGATAAAGCCAACATCCCGCAACGCATTACGGTGACACAATGCTGCAAGCAACGATGAGGATTATGCGGAGAGCAAATAGGGTTTGTGTGCTGGTGAACTCCACAGGCATGGCACGACACAATGTAAGCAGAACAAAGGCGCGGGAATGGGGTTTTATGGCAGAGTTTCAACGACTGTTTCCTTAGAAACAGTCATTGAAAATTAACCACGAATGGTTTTAAAAAACAGTCGTTGAATGTTTCCTTAGAAACAGTCGTTGGAAATTAACCACGACTGGTTTTAAAAAACAGTCATTGAATCTATAGCATTCAACGACTGTTTTTTAAAACCATTCGTTGATTCTACATGATTCAAAGACTGTTTTTAAAAAATAGTCGTTGAATCTCTTGCCATATTTACAGTCTTACCACCGTGTTATTTTCTACTACTAGTTTTTCAAAATGGTCATGAATTGGTGTCATTGAATCATTTATTTGTAGTAGTGTTTGACTTGTTAAGGGATTCAGAGAAAGATCTTTATCCAGGTTGCAACAAGATATCAAAATTATCTTTTATTGTAAATTTGCTTCAATTGAAGTGCGTTAATCATTGGACCAATAAATCCATGGACCAATTATTGAACTTATTGAATTTTATTCTCCCAGATAGAGCTTTAGTTCCAAACTCATTTATGAAGCTAAGAAGATAATTCGTGATTTAGGTTTAGATTACAAGAAAATTGATGCTTATGGGAATGATTGCATATTGTATTGGGGAGAGCATACAAATGCAAAATCATGTCCTAGGTGCAAGATGGCTAGATGGAAGTCAAACAAACAAAAAGGGAAAAAGGTTCCACAGAAAGTTTTGGGGCATTTTCCAATAACACCTAGGCTATAAAGGCTTTATATGGCAAGAGGCAGGGCTAAAAAAATGAGGTGGCATAAGGAGAAGCACATCAATGATGATATACTGACACATATCATTGATACGCTTGCTTGGAAACACTTTTACCAAAAATACCCTACCTTCTCTATTGATCCAAGAAGTGTTTGCTTAGGCTTAGCTAATAACAGATTTCAACCTTTTGGGAATATGAGTGCCAATCATAGCATTTGGCCTGTTGTTTTGGGACCATATAATTTGCCACCTTAGCTTTGCATGAAAAGCCCATACTTTATGACGACACTTCTTATTCCTAGTCCAAAGTGTCCGGGTGATGAGATAGATGTTTACTTACGACCAATAATTGAAGAGTTGAAAAAAATTGTGGGAAGTTGGGGTGCAAACATATGATGCATACTTTCAATCAAATTTTATTATGTATGTAGCAGTGTTGTGGACAATAAATGACTTTACTGCATACGGAAACCTTTCTGGGTGGTCAACCAAAGGCAAGCTTGCATGCCCGTGTTACCATAAAGAACACATTGTATGTCATTAAGAGACAAATTATCTTACATGGATTATAGGTGCTTTCTTCCACAAAATCACCCATGGCATAAATGAAAGGCCTTATTTGATGGGAAAAGAAGAACACAGAGCTCCACCAGTTCCATTAATTAGAGATAAAACACTTATACAACTAGAACAATTGGGTAATGTGTCATTTGGAAAAATTCATAAATGCAAGGGTCATACAGTCATAAAGGCTCACAAAGACAGTGGAAGGGGTTTCCTGATTGGTTTCATTCACGAGGAAGTTATAATATTTTAAATGTTGGTATTTGTATAAATTATAATAGTATTGCATTTTGAAGAAATGATTCTTTTTTGCCTTGGTGGTAGTGTTGTCCAAACAAGGCCATGTAAGCCCTAAGCTCATAAGTTTATGAGAGTCGACGATACACCAATTTGGTAATTCCTCACTCATATATCATTTACATGGTTTAGATATTACATATATACACGAAGTACCAGCAAAAATGATAAAAAGCAGAGATTACAATCAGTAACAATTTCAACGCGTAAATCCTATTTAGATCTTATAATCTTAGTGAGATTAATTGTCCAATATTGCGGCTTCTAACTACTTCTAATATTTTAGTGGCCTTCAACACTCCCCTTCAAGTTGGATTATTGATATTGTCATGTCCAACTTGCCAATAAAATACTCAAATTTATCTTTAGCTAAGCTCTTCGTTAGCATGTCAGCAGTTTGTTCTCTGGGAGGAATATATTTAAGACGGATAACTTTACTATCAATCTTTTATCTTATCAAATGTCGATCTATCTCAACATGTTTAGTTCGATCATGTTGTAATAGATAGTGTGAAATATTGATGATAGCTATACTATCTGAATGAAGCTTAATTGGAAGATTCACAATCATATCGAGTCCTTCAAGTACTCGTTTTATCCATATGCCTTCATAAATACCAAGTGCTATGGCTTAGAATTCTGCCTCCGTACTACTTCTTGCTACCACACTCTGTTTCTTACTTCTCCAGGTGACAAGGTTGCCCCAGACAAATGAACAATAGCCAGAGGTTGACTTCCTATCTTCTTGATCACCTGCCCAATCTGCATTTGTGAACATTTCTAAACTCTTATGAGTAGATTTTTAAATAGAAGTCCACGTCCCGGAGAGCCCTTTAAATACCTGAGTATTCAGTAGACTTCGTTAAGGTGTTTCTGTTTAGGATTGTGAGAGTGCTGGCTAACCACACTAATTGCAAAAGCTATGTTTGGTCTTGTATGTGAGAGATAAATCAATTTTCTCACCATACGTTGATACCTTCCAATATCAACAATTTTTCATAGATCCTCATCATCTTCAATCTGATCAACTTGAATAGGGATATTACTCGGTCGACAACCCAACATGCCGGTTTCTTTTAGGAGGTCCAGGATGTAGTTTTTCTAGGATATGTAAATACCTATCTTTGATCTAGCTACTTCCATTCCAAGGAAAATTTTCATTTCTCCAAGATCTTTGACATGGAAGTCTTGATTCAAGGCCCACTGAATCTTAATGATATCATCTTCATCATCCCCGGTCAATACTATGTCATCCACAAAGACTGCCAATATAGTTATTTTCCCATTGGTACGTTTGAAGAACATTGTATGGTCACTCTGTCCTTGTGTGTATCCTTGTTTCCTTAATACTTGAGTAAACCTTTTAAACCTTGCCCGGGGAGACTATTTTAATCCGTAAGGAGACTTCTTAAGTTTACACACCTGATTTGCCTTCTTACTTGGGAACCTTGGAGGAGGTTTCATGTATGCTTCCTCCTTTAGTTCACTATTAATAAATGCATTCTTAACATCCAGTTGCTGTAAACTCTAATTAAGATTTACAACTAAGGATAACAGGATTCTTATGGTATTTAATTTTGCTACTGGAGCAAATGTTTCAGTATAATTCGTACCATAGATTTGAGAAAAACCTTTTGCTATAAGTCGTGCTTTGTACTTGTCAAGACTTCCATAAGCTTTGTATTTTGGAGTGAACACCCTTTTGCATCTGACTGGCTTTTTTCCTTTAGGCAAGTTTACAAACTCCCAAGTTTCATTCTTTTTAAGTGCTTCAATCTCTGTATGAATGGCCTGTTTTCATTCAGGATCATCTAGCGCTTTACTTATGCTATTTGGTATTTTAATACCATCAAGTTGAGTAGCAAATGCAAGGTATTTAGAAGAAAGTGCTTGATATGAGACAAATCTTTCTATCGGATGTCTGGTACATGTTCTGGGCTATTTTCTTATTGCAATTAGCAAATCAAGGTCATTAAGTTTATTTGCAGTGTTATCACCCATTATCTGTAGATCATTTTCTTCACTATGTTCTTCTTCTGGACCTATCATCGGATTTAACTTATGACTTGTGCCATAAACTTGAGTGACATCACATGTTTTTTGTTGTCTCCTTGTGTAGGTTAGTTTCTATTTGTTAATGTTATCTTCTCTATCTCCCCCTGGATTTGTTATTTTTTCTTCATTGGGCATAAACTCATCTCTGGGTTCCACATATGGGTTAGGGATGAAGATTTCTGGTGTTACATAAGGTGCTAGAACTGAAGATTTAGGTTCAAACTCAGGCATGTTTGGGTTTCCTGGATCACCCTTACTCAAGGTCTGACTCCAGTTCCCCCCTTGAATTGAGGATAGAAAGGTTTAGATTTATGAAAGGTGACATCACATGAGACAAAGAGACATTTAGTGATTGGGTCATAGCATTTATAGCCCTTTTGAGAGGCACAATAACCCACAAAGATACACTGTATAGACTTTAGGTCAAGTTTAGAAGCATGTTGATTATGGACATAGGTGGTGCAACCAAAGATTTTTAGGGGGAGTGTGTTTTCAAGATAGGGTAGATGATAATAAGTATGAAGAACTTGTAGTGGTGTTTGAAAGGATAGGGGTTTGCTAGGCATTCTGTTGATAAGAAATACAGCTGTGAGAATAACATCGCCCCAATAGTATTTAGGAGTGTGGGAACTAAGCATGAGGGCTCTGGTAGTGTCCAGAATGTGATGGTTTTTTCTCTCTGTAATGACCCAATTTGAGATTAAGGGCTAATGACTTAGAAAGTGATTGTAATTAGTGTAATTAAACACTTTTGGGGAAATGTGATGTGAATTTGACATAAATGTATTTGGTGATAATTGAATAATCATAGTGGAAACTAGGGGCAAAATAGTAAAATTGGAAATTTACCAACCAATTGGTCAGTTACCAAAGAGGAAACTCATTGGTGATTGAGAATCAATGGTTGAGATTTATTGTCTATAGGTCAGAATCAAGTGCTATGCACCTATGTGAGCTCATGGAAGAGTGAACAAGATTATGCCAAGTGGCATTATATGAGCCAAAGGATCATGCCCATTGTCAACCACTCACCTTTTCTCTCTCTTCTCTCTCCTATTTGGTTTTGGAGTATGGGCCAAGGGAAAAAATTCTGCACACTCATCATCTTCATCCTTTCTCATCGTTTCTCTCTCCTCACCTCTATTTCCGGTGATTTCAAGAGGGAAAGAGAAAGAGAAAGCTTGATTTTTTGGTGAGTAATGGTTCTCATATGCTCAAACACTCTTCATTAATCTTGTTCATAGTGTTAAGAGCTTCATCTTGATGGTTTCAGAATTTTGAATGGTGGTGATTTAGGTGTTGGAACAAATTTGAAAGTTGGAGAATTAAGGATTTGGCTTTAGCAAATTAGAAAGGTGAGCATTTGGATCATTTTGGTATATTTATTGTGATTTTGGTTAAGTTTAATGAATTCTAGAATTTTCCCTAGTTTTATGCCAATTTTTGAATGCATGAATTACATGATGAATGATGTTAGAATTGGTTTATTGTGAAGTTATTTGAGTGTTGGATATGGTTTCGATTTTGGAATTGAGTTGAATGGAATTGGGTATTGTGTGTTATAGAGATCCAAGAGTAAGATTTTGGTTAGGATGGGTTTTTTGAGTGTTTTGAGGCTACCAATGGGTTCCTTATGAAATTTTAAGTGGGAATGAGCTTTGTGTTGAGTTTAGAAACCATTGGGGTCAGTTTTGGTAAATTTTGGAATTTCTATCAATTACTGTGATATGGCAATCTGATAAGCGTTACTCGAGTGAGGGGGTTTCACTCGAGTGCTGCAGTATAATTTCCCTTTTCCTTCTGCATTTCACCTGGTTTTCTGATAAAAAGCAAGAGTGCACTTCTTAACCCGCGAGTGATATTGGTGATCACTCGAGTGAGCATGGCTTCACTCGAGTGAAGGTGTGAGTTCATGTTATAGGGCTGCGTCTCAGGTTGTCACTCGCAGGCCAATTTTCAAGAGTGTGCTTTGAGACTCGCAAGTGGAGTCTTCTCACACGAGTGCTAAGGGTTGTGCTCGAGTGACCTTCCTCCTCTAAAGTGTTTGTGCTCTCGGGCAAACACAGAACTCACTTTTGGGGACTTGAGTGCACTTCCAGTTCTAAAGTTTCTCATTGCTCTCGGGTTGTCACTTCCTATGTAGCATTTTTGGGGACTCGAGTGAATTTGGAGTCATCACTCGAGTGCAAAAACCTCATGCTCGAGTGTTGTGAGCACTTTCTGGCCATGGTTGTTGATTACTATCAAACACTCGCGAGTGAGAACCATTCTCACTTGAGTGCAAGTCTCTTATCACTCGAGTGAGGTCATCTTCACTTGAGTGAGTCAGCTAAAAATCAGTGTTTTGCTTCCAAAGAGGGGTTTTCAGGGTAGTTTCTCCCAACCCTTTTGGCATATGTGTAGGCCTCTAATAGCCTCCTAAAGAGTTCGAATGATAACCTACTTAGAGTATTATGGAAATAAGTATTGGTAAAAGAGAATGATTAGTTGTCCCTAATTTGGTTTTAGGATTTGACATTTGCCAGACTCGTGAGCCCACTGTGCCGAGGAACGTCAGGAAAGAACAAGGTAGTGACTCTTTCTCTTATACTGTGTATGAATCATTGTATGTATGTCTATCATGCATTGTGTTGCTGCTGCTGCTTTATGCCTTATGATGCTGTTGCAGCATAGTATTTACCGTGATAGCGGGCATAGTGATTACAGCGAAAGCTCACATAGTGTTTACCATGAAAGCGGGCATAGTAGTTACAACGAAAGCTGTCACATTGTGATTATAGCTGTGAGTGCTATCATTTGTGGCGTGAGCCATAAATCATTATGTTGTTGCTGAACATGATCTTACATGCTATGTGTTTACATACTGTATGAGTGATTTGTTACTAATGGGGTTCTTTTGAATCTCATTCTTTCCTTTGACTAACCATCAGATAGGGCAAGTGGCTCCAAGGAGAAGCGGGCAACCAGGTGCGGTTAGGATCTTGTAGAGACATGTTACATTTTGGACTGTTGATTATCTATTTTAGTTTGGGATTATTGTATATATTTTAGGATGTAAATATTATTTTGGATATGTAATCCCTTATGTTGAGAAACTTTACACCCATTTTATATATACAGGTAACCCGAGGTTGCTGGGATTTTAGTTGGGCACTCTGATATTTATGAATGTGATTTAACTGCACAGGTAATTGTATTCGAATGTGAATGTGAGACCAGATTAATTATATTTTTGGAACTGCTTTTCTAGACACCCCATCTTGAAGATGAGGGATTATAAATGCTGTTTTTGTCTTATTGGTCTCTATTTCACTTAAATTTCATAACCCGGATATAATTACGATGAGGGGGTTACACTCTCAGCTATGCCATTCTGTTGGGGATTGTATGGGCAAGTTCTTTTATGGATAATACCATGGTTTTTTACAAAAGTGGAGAGAGTATTGTTAAGATACTCGGTTCCATTATCCATATGTAAAATTTGAATATTGGTTTGAAATTGGGTTTGAATCATAAGGTAGAAATCAATGAAGATATGAGGAACGTCTAATTAATCCCTTAAAAGAAAGACCCAACTTACTCATGTATGATCATCAAAAAACGTGACAAACCACCTTGAATTAGTATGATTTTGAACATGAGATGGACCCCATACACCATTATGAATGGTTGTAAAAGGCCCGATATGGATTGCTTGTAAAAGAGGTTCGGTGATGTTTTGCAAGCTCACATGTATTACAATAAAATTGAGAATTCTCTTATTCAAGCAAATGGAAGGAAACATTTTTGATATATAATAAAAATTAGAATGACCTAAACATCTGTGCTACAACTCTAAATCACTTATCTTAGGAAGATACACTTTATTGGAAGAACTAACATTATGAGGAGCACATTCATCCAAATAGTAAAGCCCATCAAGTTTATTAGCAACGCCAATCGTTGTCCTGGTGAATAGATCCTGAAAAATGCAATGATTAGAAAAGAAATCAGCATAACATCTTTTTTTATGGGTTATTGGGATATGTAAAACATTATGAAGTGTGAGAGTAGGTGAGACCTTAACACTTCCAAAACGAGCAACATTGGTTTTTGAGGCATCAACGATTTTAACACTCATCTTGGTTTTTGTTGGGGTGTAGGACATAAACAAAGATGCATCTTCAGACATATGGTCAAATGCTCTTGAGTCTACAATCCAAAACTTGTACTAAAACTGTTGATAGTAGCTAGGGCCTTAGATAAGTTACCTCGATCTACTATTATAGCTATTAGTTGCCTTTAAGAAGGTTGGAATACAGAGAGTAATTCAAGTATTTTTCCAAATTTGTCTTCCTGTGGAGATGGAGGAGGAAGATCAGCATGTTCTTCCTTTGATATTTCAGCAACATACTCGTGCCCATGATGCTTCTTTGATTTCTAGTCTGGGGGTTTTCCATGAATTTCCCCGCATGTTTCTTTGGTATGGCCTACCTTTTACAGTGGTTACAGGTAGGAAGAGTCTTATTGGAATGAGGTTCAGAAGCTATGACAACAAGAGTAGACAGATCTGGCATATTAACTGTAGGTACTGTGGCTGATTTAAGCATAACTTTCTTTATTGAATTTTCATTCTTGAGAATAGCAAACGCTTCTCTAACAGTCCGTAGAGGTGTTTGACTTAGAATTCTTCCTTAAGGTTTTGTTTGGTTGGAGGTTAGGTTAGGTTGGGGTAGGTTGGGGATAAAAAAGTGGTGTTTGGTTGGAAGGAGGTTAGGTTAGGTGTTGGATGTTTTTTTGTCTTCTAGTAGTAACCTAACCTAGGTTCTGAAACCTCCAAAATTGGGGTTTTTCCTAGGTGAGAGAATATTTGTCTTCAATTGTGACTAAATTGCCCATGACAATTTTTTAAAATTCCAACACTGCCCTAACTTGACCTCCTGATTCAACGAACTTTCCAAATAATAATAATTTTATAAATAATTATTTATATGCTTACATGAATAATTATTTTATAAATAATAATTTTCTATAAATAATTATTATTAATAAATACATTATAAAAGAAGAAGGAAAATATGTAGAAGGACGTTTTAACCTCCTCTAACCTAACTTAACTTAAATAAACCTCACTTAACTTAACCTTCGTTGAATCAAACAACATTATAACCTCTTCTAACCTAACTTAAGTAAACCTCACTTAACTTAACCTTCGTTGAACCAAACAAAGCCTAAAGGTCATCAAAAGATGTGTTCAGCCCTGCAAGAAGTTCAAAGGGTCATTCTTTTTTGATTTTCTTTGCGTGGGTAGTAGCATGTGATGTGTAGCAGGGATCGTCATCATGAAGGAGATCAAGTTCTTGCCAAAGAGTACTTTTGGCAAGATATTAATCACCTAATGGAAGAGTACCTTGTTTCAGATCCCATACTTTGGATTTCAAATAAAAAACATAAGATGAATTTCCTCTGTCAGTATAAGCTTCCTTAAGTGCATTCCATATTTTTGCAGCTGATGATATAAACATGAAGTACCGTTTAATTGCTTGTCCCATCGAGTTGACCAGCCACAAACACACAAGAGTGTCTTTGGCCTACCACTGTTGTATCACTTTCAGGTCTATGGACACCGAAGGAAGAGAGGTGCCAGTAACATATCCAAGCTTGCCTCATCCTTTCAGGGCAAACATGAAGGACTGGGCCCACTCTTGATAATTATCTCCTGTCAGCTTCTTGGATACAATTGCAATGGTCGAGCCTTCAGTCCCTATCATTGCAAGGCGAGTAACGCCATATGTGGAGGAGTCCCCAGTCGCCATCGTCATTGGAGTGTTCGACGCCAGCCGAGGACTCGACCCCTGTTCATATGTGGAGGAATCTGTTATCTTTGCGTCCTCAATTGCTCTGATACCATGAGAGTTGAAAATGTACCACTGTGATAATTCCTCATTCATATATCATTTACATGGTTTGGATATTACATATATACACCGAGTACCTACAGAAACGATAAAAAATAGAGATTTCAATCAAAAATAATTTCAACACGTAAATCCTATTTAGATTCTATAACCTCGGTGAGATTAATTGTCTAATATTGCAACTTCTAACTGCTTCTAATATTTCGGTGGCTTCCAACAGTTTATTAATTGGTTCATTGAAGGTGGTCAATCATTACTCTATGTTCATAGGAAATGGATTTCGCTTCTACACAAAAGATCGGGCTATATGAAAAAAGACTCAAAACAATGGAGTTATGGTCAAGGGGTGATGACACCAATGCTTATAAAGAATATTATGGCTTGTTAGACCATATTTATGAATTGTCTTACATTAGAAATATAAAAATATACTTGTTTAAGTGTCATTGGTGGGATGTGGCTCACTATGACAAAGGATATAAGGTTGATAAGTACGGGTTTACAAGTATTAGCACTTAATGTTCATTACAAACAAATGAACCATTCATTCTAGCATCTCAAGTAGAAAAAGTTTTTTATGTGGATGATCTTGTTCAACCTGGTTGGCTTCTTGTTGTCAAAACGAATCCACGTGACTTGTTCAATATGCCAATTGATAAAGATACTGATGTTAATGGGTGATTGAACCATATTTTTATATGATTTTTCATGATTAATTTGGGAATTTTAATGTATTTCCTAGGACATTATTGCATTATTAAACACTAATTTTGGTTAGGGATAATTGTTTTGAATTAATGGGAATTAGGAAAAAAATGGTCAAAATTCATTAATTATTATTTTTTATTTTGTCCATTGAACTTTTAATAGTACTTTGTGCTTAATACTGCATTTCAGGTGTTTGGAAGAAAATTGTAGATCTGGAGGGTCAAATTAATATTTTGAAGATTGGGTAAAATCACAGAAAGGGGCCCTAGATTTTTGTAAAAATTATTAAGAGTGAAGAAAAAAGGCCAGAACAAAATACATAAAAGTACCCCAGAATTTCACAAATTTCAGTTCAGCCCATCAATGTTTCAAAAAGTTTCATCTAAGTCCCTACAGAGAATTTTTTATATTTTCATTGAAGTCCCTGGTCAAAACTTGCGTTTTGACTAGGGTTACTATTCATTTTCTTCTTCAGCAGACCCGACAATGCATGGACATGGGATTCGGACATGGTTGACCCGACTGGTTGAGGGATCCGAGATTGGCAACAGCAAAAGGGACACGGACAGAAGAAGTTTGGGGGCGCCGCAAGGATTGAGAGAAGGGAGAGGAGGAGGAGACTGTAATCACCATCACTTGCGTCTCTTCCTTACCACCGCACTGACAGCCACAGACCCGAGCTGGGATTTGAAGAAGCAGAGGATCCGAGAGCTGGAGAGAAAGCGCCGCGGAGGGCTCGGGAACTTGGGGTCTTCATCTTCATTACTTCGCCTTCTCCTTCCCTTCTCGCCGGTGACCTTAGCTACACCGTCGACATATACTTCCGTCGCCGGCGAGCTTCAGCTTGAGGTCAGAACAGAATAGAGTTTGGAACGAGAGGGAGCTACCGCAGACACTGTGAGACACCGATCCTTCACCAAATCCAGCATCATCTCTACCTTCCTTGCTTCCATCATCGACCCTATAACCAACATCATCTCACTGTCCACCGTTCACTATCGAACATACCTCCAGTTTCGTCCCAGCTCGGCAGCCTCCTCCGTTTTCATTATTTTTCAGGCTGTAGCTTCCTTTGCTTTAGAATTCATTATAGCCATAGCTACTATGTTCTGCTTCTGTGATTAATTTCAGCATCAAGTCAAATTGATTTCATACTCACCAGCCGCAATTCTTCCTTGATTCAATGTGGATTTGTCATTTTAATATGTGATTTTATATGGCTGGGTGTTTGAATCAAAATGTGATTATGTTTGTTGAAGTTATTCTTATGAGTGGCTAGGCAATTTTGTGCTCTTGGAGATGAATTGGAGATGACTTGAGCTCACATATGCTTCAAAGGGGAGTTTATTTTATCTATAGCTCATTATATTTGTGATTTCTTAGGTTTAAGAATTCATTTATATAATGAGACTATAATTTTAGTTATGATTTCTATGGATTGAGTTGTTGTGATTTGGAATTTGTAATGAGGATCTGTGCTCATCAATATATATGGTTATATATATATGTTTATCTATGATTCTATTGTTTCTTTCTATTTAACATTGTATTGTTGGATAGTTTGATTAAATTGAATTGTAGTTGAACCTAAATGCATTGCTTATTCCATAGTCACTCTCTAAGGGATTTTAATAATTCTTAAATAAATGGGTTCATGAGTTTAAGCATTAGACTCAATGGTAATTGGGGTTTGATATATTAGAAAACTTAGAGAAATTCATTACACTAAGAGGGCTTAATAGCATTTCAAGAGTAGGGGTTCCTCTCTTGTGATGCTAGACTCATTGGTTAATGAGGTTTGTTATATTAGAAGCTTAGTGTATTAACTCCCCGAATATCTTAATTGAGCAAGGATTGTCATTAAAAAAATCATTTCCAAGAGCATCTTCATCACTTGCATTTCTAACCAATTTTGATTCCATATCAATTTTATTCCAAAAATCCAAAAATATTAGTTTTAAAAGCATTTTAGTTTAATTCAATTTAGTTGTTAGATAAAAAAGTTAAAAACCATTTTTAACTTATTGCATGCCAATCATTGCACGTAGTTTCTAGGTAATTAATAAAAGGCTCTTTGAGAGACGATCCGGGATTGCACCATATATTACAATCCTTGGTTATTTTTGAAGAGGTTACCAAGGCACAAAGTCGACAAAGCCTTATTTCTTCAAGTGACATCATTGGGGTAGACGCTGCTGTGGTTGTTAAGAGGCTTATCAACAATTGGCGGTTGACTTAAATATAGACAATCCAACTCATGTAGAACCTGATATTATCATTGACTTGTATGGAAAAGATGTACAACACCAGACCTTTGTTCAGGTAGGAGAATTATTACAAAGAAGTAATTGTGATGTCATGGAAATCGGATTTATCAATGACAATGAAACTTATTCATCGGTTCATAAAGATAGTAATGAAGAAGATGTGCTTGATGACTATGATAGTGATATCGAAATAAAAAGTGCCACAGAAAATGAAGTACAAGAGAATGAATCAAAAGATACTGATATAAATGCTAGCACCTCAGAAGAATCAATTGAATGAAATTATTATCTGTTTATGGTAGCTTCCACTAATTTGTACATTGAGTATTTATAAATTAAATGTCCTTTATAATTTAAATTTTCTTTTAGACTTTTTTTGCTTGTTGAAAATTTCATTGAATTTTATATATTTTTGTAGGATATGTCAAGATTAAAGAGAGGTCAAGGTGGAATAAATCATTCCTTTAGACTACATGGTGACATAAATAGTGGAGGTACTTCCTCTACGCCTCAATCAAGACATGTAATTTCACCTCGATCATTGCAATTACAACTTGAGGAAATGCCTACCAACTCTCCCCTTACTCAAACTAGTAGTGCAGGTAAATTTTCTTCAATTTTATATAATACAAATAACTACTCCTCATCATATGTAACTTTTAATTGTTTTAATTCTTTCATATGAATTATAGGCTCTCATATTATCAAAAAGGGAAGAGGAGTGTACAAATACTTTAAAGTGGACTTGAGGGCCATATTAGGAGTGAAGATACCAGTGAAACTTTCAGACTCCTTGGCAAGAGCAGTAGGTACAGAAGCGAGAAACCTTGCTAATTATTGTGGTTATGTTGTTAGGACCACAGTCAAGAATATTTATGAACAATATAAAGATGAGATGATTTTGAAAGTAAAGTTATACTCTTCCCAAGTATTTATATATATCTTTGTTCATTTATGTTTTCATAACAAACATTTATGTTTTTATGTGTTTTAGGACAAATTTAAAACTTCTGATGCGATCAATGAAGAGAAGTTCAAAAACACTACTATAACACTGAACTTGAAAAATGCCTTTAGAAATTGGAAGAACAACTTGTACAAACACTATATCAAATATGCTTCTGATGAGGATAGGCTGGCTAATCCTCCTCAAACTCTTAGTTCTGAAGATTGGGAGTTGTTACTAACATACTTTCAAACTGACGTGTTCAAGGTACCTTTCTTTCATTTTAAATAGATCATATATTTATTTTAGTCACTAATTCCTTCTTACTAAATTTTTTGTAGAAAAAAAAGTAAAAGAAACAAGAAAAATCGAGAAAAACAAATAATAAAGCATACTTGTGGTCCTTGATCATTTGAGGAGATTAACTTCGCTATAGTAAGTTCAATCTCTCTTCACTTTAAGTTATGTTTTGAATCCTTTTTTATTTTAAATTTTACCATCTATTGTCTTTGTATATTATGCTTTGTAGAGGGACCCCATTATTGGATAGCGTGCCCCCTGACCATTTTGCCAGATCACACACACTAGGAAGACGGTAGATGGACAGTTAGTATGGGCAGATCCACAATCTGAGCAAGTTCATATATGCATTGTGTTTTTATATGCTATACTAAGTTCAAGAATTTTTTATCTCATTTGTTTCATTCTTTAATTGTAGGCTGACTTACAAGAACTTCTCCAACAACAAGAAGAAGAGGTAGAGAGTCATGCTTGAATGACCTCTGATGAAATATTGACAGCAGTTCTTGGTGAGAGATCAGGGTATGTAAGAGGAAAAGGGTATGGAACAGAGCCTTTGAGGAAGAGAAATCACTCTCAATCTAATGATAATTTAGCTGTGGAGAAAATGTGTACCCAATTGTATGAGGAGCTTGATAAAAAATTTCAGGAGGAGTGTGCAAAGATGGAAGCAAATCTTGCAGAAGAACGTGCAAAGATAGAAGTGGAGATGCAAAGATGGAAGCGGAGCGTGCACAATTTGAGCACAAGATGGAACAAATGGAGCAGAGAATACATGCTCAATTAGCTGTCTTGATGCAACAGGCGCAATTAGCGGCTCCTACTTCATCTACTCCTAGTCTTGTTGCTCCACAAGTTGGTCCTTCTTCATAGTTTTCATGTTTAATCTTTCCAATGGACAATCTTTAGATCTTGTTTAAGAAATTTAAATACTTGATGTTAGTTTTGAAGAATTGTTAGTATCAGATGTTAGTTTTGAAGAATTGTGTTAATATCATTGCTAATTAATATATTGTTAGTTTACAATCACTTTTGATCTTTATCAATATAGTACAAGTTTTAATTCTAGCAATTTACATAAAAATAATTGTAACGTTGATACAAGTTTCTATGGTGACACTGATACATGTATCAGCGGTGACTTTTTGGGTCGCCGCAGAAACATTTATCAGCGGTGACTTTTTGTGTCGCAGCAGAAACTTTTATCAACGGCAACAATTCGCCTCTAATACATGTATCAACAGCGACTTTTTGTGTCGTTGTAGAAACTCTTATTAGCGATGACAAATGTCACCACCTATACTCCACTTTCAACGGCGACATTCGTTTTGGTGCATTCCCGTGTACTTTTAGCGGCGACTCTACTTTTTGCCGCTGATTGTCTACTTTTAGCGGCAAAATAGAAATGTCGTGCCAAAAGTATCAGAGACAGTTGTTATTTGTTGCCGCTGAAAACACTTCAGTGACGAGTTTTATACTTTCATGTCGTCGCAGAAAGTCATTTTTTGTGGTGAAATTCATTTCTTTACTTGTCCCTATTCTACAATAAATGATTGGTTCTATATGAGTATTTGTTTTCAACATAATCGATATCTTTTACTCTTTACTTATTTTAGCATCTCGCATGTGGAATAAATTGAGCGATATTCAATATTATGTTGACAATATAATACAATTAATTATCAATGACATCGTGGGAAATTTAGTGGTGAAAAGCTACAATAACATGAGCTCATTACCCAAATCAAATAAGGATAAGCTTGAGATTTTCTTTTTCCCCTATATTTAAAAATTTAAAATATGCTAAGATATTGTTTACTTTGCTAAAATATGAAAAGAAATTATGCTTTAGAATTATAAGTTGAAAAATTATCATAAACATTGAGCCAAAAAATATATTTGAATTGAAATAAATTATTTATTTATTGGTAAATAATGATAAGTTATTTAAAAAATTGGATAAGAAAATTAATAATAAATTAAAAAAAGTGATCGTTAAAAGATGACAGTTTTCTTGTTTCTTTCAAAAACAGCATGAGTGCTTTTCAAGAAGAAGGAGCTAGAAGCTCAAAAGATTGTTCAATCATCCAAACACTGTTCAAGCACGTCACATTTTGAATTTGGGAACCAAGAATGGAACAGATTTCCCTTAGGTTTTTGAGTTTTTCAACAATGCATTTTGTATAACTTTAGTGTATGTTTGGATTAGCTTTTAGAGCATAGCTTTTATGATTTATGAGGTAAGTATGTGAGAGGAGTTTTGTTTAGATTTGTGGAAAAATGGCTTCTAAAACCACGATTTTTTTATTTATGATTAACTTATGTGTATAACTTAGAATGTGATGTTTTAACTTTTAATTCATCTCTAAAAGAGTCCTGAACTAACACCTGCGTTCTTTCTTCTTTTAGTATTTGTTCTCAGTTCTAGGTTGGTGATCTCAAAAATTTGGGAACCAAAATCTTTGTTCCGAACGTCGATTTCCTCTAGTATTTCAAACGCATTTTGGATTAGTTAGGGTTTGATTTTAATCGATATGTGAAAAAGTGTGGAATCTTGGACTGAAACATATATGCTTTCTTTCTTCTTTTAGTACTTGTTCTTAGTTCTTGTTTGTGACTCAACGATTTGGGAACCATTCTAATCATCGATTTCCTCAAGTATCTCAAATGCTTAGGTTTGATGTTTTTGATGATCTGCGAAGGAGCGTGGGATCTTGGACTGACACATATATGCTTTATTTCTTCTTTTAGTACCTGTTCTCAACTCCTTTCTTTCCTATTTTTTATCCTGATTTCTTTATTTCAATTGCTTTTCCTTCGTAATTTCTTTTCCAAATCCATCCTTATGCGTTTGATTGCATTAATTATATTTGTACCACAGTCTGGGAGGCCATTGCTTGAGGAAAAGAGCCTCTATTTTTTACCTCTAATGGGCGTTGATGAATTCATTCATTGTTCATACCCTTACTTTTTGGAAACCAGTCACAACAATGTAATACCAAAAAGAACAAATTAGATGGGGAGGAACCTGTCATAACTTATGTGTTGGTATCAGATGGCCACCTCTATGGTGTGGAAATGAATTATATACATGCATAGTGGTATCAAAACCATTTATGATCGCTTTTATGAAACTTAAATTTTAAGCTACTGGGAGGACATTTATTATTCTTTTACAATTTTTAGCTTGTCATTTGTTGGCCTTGTTAAGGACCCACAATCACAATAATAAATTGATCAAAATGGTGGGATGCTACATATCATCTTATTAGTATAAATATTTGTTGTAGATCAATTTTTTACTTTTATCTATTCAAAAAGTATGAATGGTTTATGTCACTTGAATGAGTGTTGGTATAAAATAAATTTATTTATGTTACTGTCAAAGAATTATAGTTAAGATTTTCCTCTCTTCTTTATTTCTGACATTGGTGTGAGAGTTCTAATACCTATACATATATAGTTATGTATTGGTATCAGATGACGACCTCCTGTGTGAGGACAAACACCATCGGTTCGAGCTGGACCCTCCTATCCTAATTACTAATACATGGTCGGGGTATCCTCACCCCGCTTAGTGAAATGAGATTATGATAGTTAATCCAGTATCAGATGAGTTTGTGGACAGTCAATATGGTGTCAGATGACTGCCTCCTTTATGAGGACAAACACCATCAATTCGAGCTAGACCATCCTATGCACAATCACCAATGCATGGTCAAGTAATCTCAACCCGACTAATGAAATGAGATTATGACAGTTAATATGGTATTAGATGAGCATATTGGCAGTCAATGTGGTATTAGATAACCACCCAAGATTAAAGTTTTGTATGAAGGCAAGCTTTTAATATTCAAATATGATATGAAATCCTCCCATGTACTATTTATAATGGTTAGATGTCAATAGTGATCATTGCACAACGGGCTATTTATCTACACTGTTGTGAGGCATGCATGTAGTATCTTAATTCATTTGCTTTGTACACTTTTGATTATGAATTGAATTTGATTGTTTTAGAAAATAGACTTAATCAAATCTAGCAATGAAACTCGAAGACAAGTTATATGTAAATGTATTTTATATTTTAGATAAGAAAAGTTGTTGGGAAAAAGATACTTAAATATCACTTTAACTTCAAAATCTCAAATAAGTGATTTAACAAAAACCTGAATTGTCAATTGTTATACTCTTGTTATCAATCCCATTACTCTTATTGTCAACAAAACCAATTTAAGATTTTAAAGTTCAAGTGGTGGTTAAGTGTCTTTTTTTCAAAGTTATTTCTTTTTTTTATATATTTGTTCTTTTTCCCCATTATTTTCATATATAATTGCTTTCTAATATGGAATTTGAGTTTCTTTCAATATTTGGCTCTAAATGAAATATTTTTGTGTTTATCGATAACTTAATATCTTAGAGTTGGATTTTTTATATTGATTTATGGGTTATTGGTTCATGTGGAAATTTATCCTAAAAAATTTTACTTAGGAGTTCTAGATATTCAAAAAAAATTTGTCGGTCAATATCACCCCAAAAATATTTTAACAAGGAGGAAATTTGCCCATTGATGGATAAAAAATTATCATTAACCTAATAATAGTAAAGGGTAACATTGCTCAATTTTTGACACTTTTGGGAAAATATTGAACAAACTAATATTTATTATGGTTAAAATGTTCGCACACATTTTAATTATTTTTAGCTAACACCTAAATATCGTTAAAAATTATAGTTTCATAGCATGATCTTCTTGTTATTTTTCAGGTAATGTATTGCTTTTTATGATGAACATGAACACTTCCTTGATCTTTTCCAAAATTTTAAATTGAGTTCTTCTTAACTTTATATTATGGATGGATATAGGTTAGGAATCTATGACCTAACCTACATGAAGCCTAACTTAGCCTATTTAATAAATAGCTTAGGTTTAGGCCTATTGCAAGGCCTATTAAGATAAACAGGTCAGACCTTTTTTCATAAGCCCTAACTTACAAGCCTACAAGTCTGGCCTATTTAACTTTTTTTTTTAAATTTATACTTTTATATAATTATATATAATATCATATAAATAATTTTATAAATTTTCCAACTTAATTTTAATTTTAAGTTTCATATTCCATCGTCATTACACTCAATCCTTACTTGTGCATGAATCATTCACCCCTACCTTTCTTCTCTTTGATTGCTCGAGATGGCAATGCTAACTCCTTCTCTCTTGATTTGCGTTGTCTACTAATCATAATAATTGCTTTGAGTTTATTTTTATGGCAAGTGAAATATTATAATCTTAATATGAGGGGTTTGTTCTAAATTATGAGGGAAGAGTATAAGATGTAAAATTTGGTTTTACATAGGGAAAATCCCTCAAAAAGAACTTTTAAATTAGTAAAAGACGCATAGGTGCTCTGAAATTTAATATCCCAGATCAGTGCGAGTGCCTGAACTGGAATACTAGAATTGAATGTAAAATGACATATTTAGCCCTCTGATGAAAGAAAAGAAGTTGATGACAAAAGAAGGTGACGCGATACAGGGTGAGCGTCAGCGCGCGGGAACGTAAGTGCGAGGCGAAACAAACAGGAGTGAGGTATGTATTTTATTGAGTCGACAATGTTCTTCCCCCGCGTGGTCGAGTTGAAGCAAAACCATTCTCGTCAATTGGTGAAGTTGTGACACGGTGTTGAGATGTAGGAAATTGTGATTTTATTGTTGTGAGAATGTTATACATACAATTGCGAATGACTTCAGTGAAGTTGTGAAACAAAACCTATGAAAACCCAAAGATAACTTGCGAAAATCGAATGTTATCTTGTGAAAACATTATCGGAGTTTGTGAAAACCAAATGAAAAGTTGGTAAATATGTGCAGAGGTCAATTTAGGTGAGGAAATTGTGAAATTCATAGAAGAACTTATGAATCCTTATGCAGAACTTGTGAATGATTCTCCATAAGTTGTGAGACCTTATTTAACTGTGGGGAGATAGATTTTTCCAATTGTTGTGGTTGTGATGAGAGGTTGTAAAATGGTATGAGAATGCAACCCACTTGACTCTGCTATCATGACCTTCTAAAACATACTTGACCACAGCAGCTATGCTACCAAAAAGATCTGTGTTCATGTAACCCAATGTAAGTACACATTAAACTCGAGATTAATGAGGTGGTTATATTCGATCTTCAGTAGAAGATAGTTCTTGGTGATATTCAGATACCCTTTGTGAAGTATGTTGTTTGGTCTAATGATATGGAACGTGTTGGCTTGCTCAGCAAACATGGCATTGTCATCGCTAGCAACAAGCTTGTGCATCAATGTACCCTACATGAGACAATCCGTGTAAAAAGTAGAGGCTGGGATGACAATGGTGTTTTTATTTACACAACTTTAAATCACATCAAATATTGTCTTCCAAAATGGAGATAATGGCTAATAAAAACACTAAATGTCCCAGTTTATATTTCAAAGATTTCTGGAAATACAATCTTCTATTTGGATCGTGATGGGAAAAGCAAGGCTATAGTTGTTGATGCTACCGAGTATTTATTCAAACTTTCTCTGCTGAGGAAAAGGTATGATCTTGTTATAAATATGATAACAATCTAATCTAATGAGGTAGAAACAAGATCCTGTTAAAGCACACATTAAACTCGAGTTTGATGAAATTTATACTTGAGTTTTGCTTAGCACTGGAGGGTAACTGAAGAGTGATGGTGTGAAGCCGCATCAAACTCGAGGTGTTCAGAAGCTAACTCTAGTGCATACTTGTATTACTTCTGCATGACGACTCGAGTTGGCCTATATATCACTCGAGTTATAAACATCACTGGAGGGTAACTAGATAGTGCGTGTTTCAAGCTGCATTGAACTCGAGTTGTAAAGAACAGACGACAGTGAGGCAGTGTTATGAATCCACGGACGGACTCGAGTTTCTAATCTAAAAACTCAAGTTATCCTGATCACTGTAGGGTAACCGAAGAGTGATGGTGTCTAGTAGAACCAAACTCGAGTTGTACAAAACTCACTCCAGTGCGTTCCTATGTTCAATCCGCGTGTGGACTCGAGTTGACCCATTAGAAACTCGAGGTTTCCCCATCACTGGAGGGTAACCAGAGAGTTATCCTGTCAATATTCACAGAACTTGAGTTGTAAATAACACAATCCAGTTAGGTGGTGCTGTCAATCCATGGTTAGACTTGAGTTTACCAATTAAAACTCGAGTGAAGATCATCATTAGAGGGTAACTAGAAAGTCAGGAACAAAAAGGGGAAGAAGGACTCGAGTGGATTGATTATAACTCGAGTTAAGCAGCCCTCCACGCTTTAAATCCCTCAATCCCCAAACATTTCTGTTAACTCCACTCGACCTCCGACTTCTATAGCCCTCGAATTAACTGAAGAGAAACTTACTATTAGTTCGTTGTTGTCTGTTCTATCTCATAAGTTATCACCATCATCCTCTGTTTATCCCTATTTTTTAGCGCATATATAGAGGATCCTACAAAACAAGTAAAGGTTATCATAATAAAGTTGAACCAACTTTCTTTGCTATTCTTTGTTAGCAAAGGTTATCATTTCTTTTACATTAGGATTAGATTGTTCAACTGGTAGCTGTTGTTTCTTGTTGGACATTAATTGTTATGAGTTGACTGGTTGGCTAGAAGAGAATGCACAAGCACACTCACACGGCTGAGTGATTGGATCATTTTGTTTTAGTTTCTTTAGAAGTGCATGTAAGATATGTTGAACTGGTTTTTAAGATTTTCACTTTTGGTTAGTCTGTTAATCGATTCAGAGGAAAACGATGCAATCGGTTCGTAAAACCTTGGGCGCCAATGCTGTACGCTCATGCCTGTACATGCATCTGTCTGTAATAACTCTAGATGATTAGATTAAGATAATCGCATGTCAAACTCCTAAAGTTTTGAACCTACTTTGGGAGCCTGCATATCAATATATCCTCTAAGATGATGTCTAACAATGGCAGAGAAAAAGCAAACATCTTGCAGAAGTTGAGTTTTGCTTATTGTGTTTGTATAAGAGTTTTTTTTTAGAGAGTAGTTACATGATATTCTCCTCATGAAACCAGTCAGCTACTTTTCATCTATAAACTGAAAATTTTGACTTTAGTAAAAATACTTGATTATCCATATTTGAAAATGTTAGAGTAAATTACTAATTTGGATATCGACCTTTTATATGAGGTGTTATAATTAAGTTTTTGTTCTATTTGATCAAGGTTGAGGAAGTGAAACTTTTTTTTAACTGTTTGTCAGGATCCTCTTAGAAGTGTTGTTGTAGATTCTTGCATACGAGTCACAAACAATGGGAGGGAAAGCATTAACAGAAAAGTATAAGCACAATTTCTTTGTGGTTTAATGTTCATATTTGTCTCAACTTTCTATTCCATATGCACCAATGAAATATGCTTAATAGGAATTCCTTGCACAAATTGCAGGTATTCTTTATATTTACTCTTTACAATACTTCAAATCATTGTGATCAATTAAAGGTAAGATCATTATTAGGCTAAAAAGTTTTTTTCTTGAAATTTTAATGCTAAATCAGGTAATGTGAATGTTATAGTTAGGAGCAAGCCGCTCTAACTATATTAATGCTAAATCAGGTATTCTTTATATTTACTCTTTAGAAACTTTTGCTATGAATCTATGCAGCATGCTCCTGATCTTGGTGATATTTCTGTAGCTTGCTTTAAGAGGAGATGGCAGTCATTTAGGTAAAGTAACTGAATTTTTCATGCAATATGAAAAACACTTGTATTGCAATGAATTTTCAAGATGTCTGAATCGAAAAACTTTGAATTATTATTCACTTGTGATGTTATCTTGATATTTTTATTGCATAACCCTTAATACTCTTAGTGTTTCTATGCTTACAGATTAAGTGGTTTTAGCAGGAAAAGCCACTCAAATTCTTTAGAATGGACTCTTTTTTCTTCTACAAATTTGGATCCTATGACATCTAATGTTGTTGCTCCTTCACCCTGGATAATCTTTGGTTGCCAAAATGGTAAATGTTATAATTCAGATTTTGTTGATTGTGGTAGTTAAAATTATGCATACATATTCACATGGGAAGGTTGGTAAATTTTCTGTTCAGTAATTGTTTTACGAAGAAAATTGAATTATTGAATATGGTCTTATCTCCAGAAGTGGGATGATCACCCTGCAATGTTGTGAAAATGGCAAACTTGAGTTGTGAAAGTGTAACAGGATGTCGTGAAAATGTAAGATTGTGTTGGGAAACTCGAGTTATCAATTCATAACTCGAGTTCTGCATCCTATAAGCCTAATCACTCGCCGGTTACCCTCCAGTGACGATATGAACTCGAGTTATGAATGGCAAACTTGAGTTGTGAAAGTCTAACAGGATGTCGTGAAAATGTAAGACTGTGTTGGTAAACTCAAGTTATCAATTCATAACTCGAGATCTGCATCCTATAAGCCTAATCACTCGCCGGTTACCCTCCAGTGACGATATGAACTCGAGTTGTGAATGGCAAACTCGAGTTGTGAAAGTCTAACGGGATATCGTGAAAATGTAAGACTGTCTTGGTAAACTCGAGTTATCAATTCATAACTCGAGTTCTGCATCCTATAAGCTAACCACTTGTCGGTTACCCTCCAGTGATGATATAAACTCGAGTTGTGAATGGCAAACTCGAGTTGTGAAAGTCTAACGAGATGTTGTGAAAATGCAAGACTGTGTTGGTAAACTCGAGTTATCAATCCATAACTCGAGTTCTGCATCTTATAAGCTAATCACTCGTTGGTTACCCTCCAGTGATGATATGAACTCGAGTTGTGAATGGCAAACTCGAGTTGTGAAAGTCTAACGGGATGTTGTGAAAATGCAAGACTGTATTGGTAAACTCAAGTTATCAATTCATAACTTGAGTTCTGCATCCTATAAGCTAATCACTCGCCGGTTACCCTCCAGTGATGATATGAACTCGAGTTGTGAATGGAAAACTCGAGTTCTGCATCCTATAACATTTGATTTTCGCAGGTTATCTTTGGGTTTTCATAGGTTTTGTTTCACAACTTCACTGAAGCCATTCGTAATTGTATGTATAACATTCTCACAACAATAAAATCACAATTTCCTACATCTCAACACCGTCTCACAACTTCATCAATTGACACGTTCATATCCTGTTTTAACGGTTTAGAAATTTCAAAAGTTGTAATTCAAACTTCCTCACTTAACAACAGAGTTTCACAACTTATTTTACGACCTTCCTCATTACGTTTTATCCACATTTCCCAAACTTATCTTAACCCATGCACATTCTCACAACAGAGTTCATAGGTTTTGTCACCGTTACATTTTATCCACATTTCCCAAACTTATTTTAACCCATGTACATTGAACCACCATTCTAATCAGCTGGAGAAGTTAAAATGAAATACATTTTTAAACACAACCACTTACCGAACTTCAGCACCGAAGCTCAAATTCACATCCGAACACCGGTACCTCTGCAACTATCCAATGCCTTTCACCACAACCTCTCCTCGCCTTCGCTCCTCCTCAAATCCACCCCAAATTCGCCCCACAGTGTCGCTGCCACTATCCTCTCTCAACGCCACGGAACCAGGGTCGACCAACGGCATCGACGACGCTAGAAGAAGATGAAGAGTCCCGACCGCGTTTTCGCACAATTTCACCCTTCTTATCACGGCTCCCTTAACGTTTTTCAATTTAAAAACTTCCAGGGTTACGCACGTCATTTTGTCTCAAATTCAATATCCCAGTTTAGGCACTCACACTCTTTTGGAAATATGCAATTTCGGATCACCTTTTTGTCTTTTACTAATTTAAAAGTTCTTTTTGAGGGATTTTCCCTTTTACATACTGCTTGTTATTATGCTTGTTCTATTTTAGAAAATATATTTCATTAGTCAACATATGATTAGTTTTTCTTATTCTTATTTTCTCAGACTAATTGGCTAAATAGTCAAATATTGGAGTCTAACTCAATAGTACCAAAAATAAATTATACAATTATCTCCCTAATATTTGAAATTTTACCATAAATCTCCTTGAATTTTCAAGTTTGTATGGATAACTTACATACTACTCCTCCCGTCCTAAATGTAGAACCAAGTTTAGGAGTTAATTTTGGTCTTAAATGTAAAATCTTTTTTTCATTTATTTCTTTATCATTTTTCTCTGAAACTAATTTATCTAACTTCTAAACTAATATATAATATAATGTTACACAAAAGAATTTTAGAGAGATCATATCAAATATGTTATAATTAAGTAATTTATTTAATTAGCTTCATTAATATCTCTAAATTAGATAAATGTCTTACATTAAGGACTAGGGAGTATGAGTTTTGTTCATTATTTATTTGTAAATGACTTAAAATTTAGGCATTTTTTGTGCATTCGGCATATAACTCAAAGCTTGAGGGGGTTATATGTATACAAAAATAAAGTTTAAAAGGGATGTAAAATTGATTAGTTTGGGATTTAAATTACATCGCGTAATAATATGAGTTGTTATATTTTTATTTAAATATTGGGAATAGTAAATATGATGTCTGCAAGTTCGATATGTACATACCCTGATTCAAGTAACATAAAATTGCAGCCAAAATTTGAAATTCATCAACAACAAATATTTATGCTAATATAATGATACATAGCATCCTTTTGTATCAATTCATTCTTAAATTGTAATTCTACGCCCTTGACAATTCATTCATAAATAAATTCATAACCTGTAATTGTGCGTCCTTAACTGGGCCGAAGAGGGTGAAAAGCATCATGATAGTCCTTCCAATAACTTGATCCTTGAAATGTTTCACAATCAGAAATGGTTTCAATTCTGAACTCCTTTGTAAATCTTCGAGAACTTTAAATATACCACATCGAGTCCAAATCCCTATAAGGGTCCTTCTCAACATACTCATTAAAACTATTTGCAAATAAAATGACATTACTTAACAGACTGGATTCTCAGTTTGCTTTGAAGAAGTCGTGTATAACATGGTAGAAAAATGTAGCATGAAGAATATAGTTGGCTTTAGAGCTTGCCATCTTTTTCTATATTGATTGATTGATAAAATAGAACACCCATAAGCTTTTAATACTCGACATTCAGTTGCATAAAGAACTTGATCAAATACTTGTATATCTCCAATCCATTTGAATATTAATGTTTTTGCAGCTATATTGCAAGACTAAGATGCAACCTAGAACTCTTGTTCAATTCAAAGCTACCAATGCCATATATTACCATCTGCTTCTTCGATTCTAATCTCATCATCACCGTATGGAATTGTTCAGAAATGGGTGGAGTTTGTAACTTGTCTTGAAAGTTATAATAGAATTGAGAGCTCTCAAAATTGTTGATGCACCTTTCTATTTCTTGCATCAATGTTTTTTCTCTACAAGGATCAATTTGTAAATCTGTTTTCCTTTCTGTTATGTAAGGAAAGATTATTCTTAAATTGTAGCTCCATCTCTGTAGGGTTGAAAAAGATCCAACTCAAATGTTTAATGAAAGAGAAACAATGATGATTACTCCTCATTATGAATTCATTTGTAAATCTGTTGGTAGCCAAAATAGTCCTTAGCAGATCTGGATCAAAAATCTTCTTATAATAATGAAAGCTGATCCCAAATATGACAACTTCACTTAGCCAATCATTTGCTCGCAATAGGTTAGTGTATAAGCGTAGTTCACAATGAGGCATGAAGAATAAAGTTGGATTACGCACCCTCCTCCTTCCATGCATCTTCATTTAAGTATAAGACAGAACAGCCAAGAGCTTCTAAATTTCGGCATTCCATTGCAGAAAGAGTAGGATCGAATATCTCTATGTTTCCAATCCATTTGAAATCTTTTTACATCAATATTGCAAGACTAAGCTGAAACCTAGATGTTTCTGCTGATTCAAACCTACCAATACCATATATTACCAACATAAATTTTGACTCTGCACCCAAAACCTTAGATAAGTGTTCAGAAATCGATAAAAGCTGGTCTCGAAAATTATGATAGAATCGAGAGTACCCAACTTTCTTTATGTAGCTTCCTATTCTCAACATCAATATTTTTTCTCTGCTAGGATGGGTACGTAAATCATATGGAGCCCCTGGTTGTAGTGTTCTTGACCTACGACGTCGTTCATTCAAAGCAGTTTTCACTAGTGCTTCCATACACACACACAATCCCGGAGTAGGTTATCTAGAGAAGAGAAGAATAGGGTAGTGTAAGCGATGAAGCTCATTCCATGTCATTAATTATGTAAAAAAATTAATAATTGCATGTACACCTACCTGTCTATTATACGTATTTCACTATCTAATTTCAAAAGAATATTATTCACACGTTTAGTTACATTTAATGGAAAATGCTTACTAGACAAATTAAATTGTTAAAAAACATGATTAAATATTAAAAATATAAAGAAATTCTGGCTATAGAACAAGAATGTAGGTTTCATAGCCTTGCTTATTCTTTGGCTGATAGTGACGTTATTAATTGATCCAAATTCCTTATTAATTGGCTTCTCTGTAAAATCCATGGGGTTAAGGTGTACTGTGGAATTGGAAGAAGAAGAAGAAAGTATGACCAGGGAGAGATAAGGGAATAGCTAGAATTTCTCTAATATTTTTCTATTTTAAAATTCAATGAATTTCTATCATATCTTTATATTAAAAAAAATTTAAGTTTGATTTGTATTTAATTAATGATTTAACATGTAAATTTGACAAAATTAAGGAAAATGACTAAGGTGCTTTAAAAAATATATGTCATGTTAACTAACTCAACTAACTTTCTTAATCTAATCAAGTTAGATAAATATGCCTTATATTAAGGTGTTAAGATTAAGGGACTGAAAATGTAATTTTTTTTAAACTTAAGAAACTAACTAATTAATAATAATGTAAACTTAAAGAATCAAATGTATACTTTAACGAAAAAAAATAAAGGAGAGAACAGAACACACCAACTTAGCGGGTTGAGACAATTAGAAGAAAAACTCAATGACCTAAACGAGGGTGGTTGAGAGGAAAGATATAGGAGAGATAGTCTCAATATAAATAAGAAGCAGCCTTAGCTTTATTAGAAAGCAAGAAATAATAAAAATAACAATAATTTAAATCTAAATCTAAATCTAAATTAAATTCAAATCTTAATCTACATGAGATACCTAGATGTTTTATTTTATTAAGATAATATAAAATATTGAATGATAAATAAATTGTAATTCTAATAAATAAATATCCTTATTAAAATCACTTATGGATAAACCATATATATTTAATTAAATTTTAATTAGCCCTTATCCTATGTTTCATAAAAACTCAGGGAGACAATATATTAGAAAGGTGGAATTAGCCCTCATCCTATGTCTTTGAATCTCTAGGAAAGTCTCTTATATAGTTTTGGTACTGCAAATTCTCCTTGAGGCCGCATTCATGGGTTTTGATTACCACGGCAAGGACCTCTTATCCTTCCTGACGACCATTTTACAGAAAACCGGCTACAGATGCTGCAGATGTGTGCTTTTGGATTCATACTTGACAAAAAAGTATGGTCTAAACCTGCCCTTCAAGATGCGTTAGATCATGCTTGGAGTCTACAGGGTCACATTAATGTTCGAGGACGCAGTATTAGATTTCTGCTTCAGTTTCAAAATGAGCAAGACAGGGACTTTATTACTCAAATGGGTCCTAGGTCCTTCAATAACTCACTCTTCATTCTCTCTGAGTTTCGTAACAACATTATCCTAGAGCTAGAAACATTGCCACGAATTCCAGTGTGGGTACAGGTTTGGGGTCTTCCTATTGATTTTCATATTATATCAATAGCCAAGTTAATGGGTGATATTGTTGGTGACTTCATTGAGTTTGAGGAAACAGCAGATGAGTTTCAAAACATTCGATTCCTTCGAGTTCGTGCATATCTATTGACCCTGCGTTGCCTCTACTTATGGGCTGTCATATACAATTTGACTAAGACTCAAGACCTGAATGGGTGCAATTTAAATACGAGCGTTTATTTCGAATCTATTGTACATGTGGCAGGATTGGTCATATTGATCAGGATTGTGACTAGGATACATCTTTGATTTCCTCTGGTATGGCGGTTCATTGTGCTCGATTAATTTCTCGGTTTGGATCAGTCTTTGTTTGGGATTATGATAGTCCAGAAGAAATAATAGGGTATTTGAAAAAGGTAGCCGAAAGGTGTCTTGTCCTCTGGCCTACTGTGCATTATATATTAAAGAATTAGGGTTACATTTACAAGGATTGCATCTCCACTGTACACGTGTATAGAGATAAGCATAACACAACTGTAAAGTTATTTCTACTCCTATTTTTACAATTCATTACTTTTCTTTTGTTCTGACACTTCCCCTTAAACGAGAGGGGGTTGCTAACAAGCCAAATTTGTTTCTGTAATTAACAAAACGAGATTGCGTCAGAGCTTTTGTGAGACAGTCGGCAACTTGAGAGGTAGAAGGAACATAACGAACTTCAATAGCTCTTGATAACACAAGATCTCGAATGAAATGGAGATCAATTTCAATGTGTTTGCTTCTTGCATGTTGAACCGGATTTGCTGCAAGAGCTGAGGCACTCAGATTATCACACCAGATTGTAGAAGGCTGTCTCAACCAAAGGCCAAGTTCAGATATCAGGGATTGAAGCCATTTAATTTCTGAAGCACCGTCGGCAAGTGATCTGTATTCTGATTCTAAGCTACTTCTAGAAACTACCTTCTGTTTACGAGACGACCAAGAGACAAGCGTGCCACCAAGATACACACAACACCCAACCATAGATTTTCGATCATCAATATCGGTGGCCCAATCGGCATTTGTAAAAGCCGTTAGATGAAGAGAAGTAAATGGCTTCAAATGTAAACCAAGATGGTAAGTTCCCTTCAAGTACCGTAAGATTCTTTTAACACCTTGGTAATGAATATCAGTGGGTTGTGCCAAGAATTGACTGAGCTTATTTACAGCAAAAGCAATGTCTGGACGAGTTGATGTAAGATATTAAAGTGACCCAATTGCTCGTCTATAAAGAGAGGGATTAGACAATGGTGTACCTCTGTAGCAGAGAAATATCGTCCAGTAACCATTGGAGTTGGAACTGGTGCACAATCAAGCATATCAAACTTATTGAGCAAATCCAAAGTGTATTTTCCTTGATTAAGAAAAATCCCAGTCGAATCTCAGTAAATTTCCAGTCCAAGGAAATAATATAAAGGACCGAGATCTTTTAAGGCAAACAAGGAATTTAATCTCTGTATAAAACCTTTGACATATTGAGTGTTATAGCCGGTGACTAAAATATCATCCACATAGATGAGAATAAACACAGTAAGATTCTGAGTTCTGAGATAAAAGAGTGAGATATCACTTATAGCATTTTGAAAACCCCACTGAACAAGTGTCTTTCTTAGTCTATCAAACCATGCTCTTGGTGCTTGTTTCAGTTCATAAATAGCTTTTACAAATCTGCAGACATGTCTAGGTCGAGTAGGATCTATAAATCCTTCAGGTTGATGCATGAAAACAGTCTCTTGTAAGTGTCCATTGAGAAATGCATTATTAACATCAAGTTGTCTTATTTCCCAATTGAAGGTAACTGCTATTGTAAGCACAAGTCTAATCGTTGTTGGCTTGATCACTGGACTAAAAGTTTCTCCATAATCAATTCCTGGAGACTGTTAAAAACCTTTAGCAACAAGACAGGCTTTGTGTTTCAAGATAGAGCCATCAACCTTGAACTTGGTTTTAAAAACCCATCTACAATCAATAGGTTTTTGATATGTATTTGGCGGAACTAACACCCATGTGTGATTTCGAACAAGTGCCTCAAACTCCTCTGTCATTGCTCTGTTCCAGTGAGGAATAGATAGAGCTTCTACAGTGGACCGAGGCTATGCAATATTAGACAATGAAACTGGATCCTCAGATTGTAGCAACCCAATGAATGGATATTTGGCTTTGTGGACTCCGGACTTGGCCCTTGTAACCATAGGATGAGTATTTTGCTGGGTTAGATCTTTTATGTTGGGCTCAGAAGCCATAGGTTCAGAAATATTAGTGTCTTTAGAAGAAAGAGAGTCAGATTGGGCCGCTGAGGAGCATTCAAATTGGGCCTTCAAACCTTCAATGATAGTTTGAGCTCGCAAGGGAGAGAACGCAGGTGGTGCAATATTACTTTCTTGTGTAATGTTTTGGGCTTCAGTAGTAGAGACTGAACCAGTCTTGTCCCCACCCAGTATAGGTCCTTCGTAAGTCAATAATGGTAAAGGCCCATTGTCATCCACTTGAGAAGCTCTTTTAGTCAGAAAACTTGATTCAAAAGGAAAAATGGAAGCAAAAAAAATAACATGTCTAGATATATATATTCAGCCAGAGGAACTAAGACATTTAAAACCCTTATGTTGAGGTGATGGTCCTAAATACACACATTTCTGACTATGAAATTGTAGTTTGTGGTTGTTATATGGTTTAAGACAAGGATAACAAGCACACCCAAAAAGGTTGAATAGCTTTATAGTCAGGCTCTGTTTTATGTAGACAAAATAATGGTGTTGAGCCATTTAAAACTGGTGATGGAAGCCTGTTGATAAGAAAAACTGCAGTTTGAAAAGCCTCAACCCAATAAGTAAGAGGCACTTTTGCTTGAGCCAAGAGAGTTAATCCCATTTCTACAATGTGTCAGTGCTTTCTCTCTGCTCTTCCATTCTGTTGAGATGTATAAGGGCAGGTATAACGTATAACAATCCCAGCATTTTGTGCAACAGGAACAAATGGTTTATATCAGCACCATTATCACACTGAATGGACTTAATTTTGGTGCTAAAATGATTCTCAACATACTGTCGAAAATGGTTAAAAGCATTTATAGCTTCCCCTTTATGCTTTAATGGATATAACCAAGTAAATCGACTAAAATCATCAACAAAGTGAATGTAAAAACGATGTCCAGAGACTGATTGTACTGGTGAAGGGCCCCAGAGATCCGTATGAACAAGCTCAAAGGGTGAAGAAGCATGAGACAAAGAACTTGGAAATGGTAAATATTTTGATTTCCCTAATTGACATGCTTCACAAACAAAGTCATCTCGGAAATTAACAGTCCCATTACAACTATTTAAAATTTGTTTCAGAACACGATCACTAGGATGTCCCATTTTGTAGTGCCACTTGAGAAAATTATCTTCATCTGCAGAGGTAAAAGTTGCAGCAAGAGCTTGTGGTTGAATTTGTCCATTAAGCATGGGATACATCCCCTCTTTGGGTTGACCTTGCATCAGTAGTCTGCCTGTCTGCTTGTCCTTCACAGTACAACCGGTATTAGTAAAGAGAACGTCAACAGAATTATCTTCAACCAACTTGTTAACACTGAGTAAATTCTTAGTAGCAGAGGGAACAAGAAGAACATCTTTAAGATGAATATCAGATTTAGAGCAGGGAAGACAAATTGAACCAATACCAGTCACATGAGCCTTTTCACCAGTGCAAGTTAGAAGATGAGACTTACCAATCGAATTAAGTTGACTGAAATTCTCATAATTAGGAGTAACATGATAGTTCGAACCACTATCCATGTACCAAGCTAGATCAATCACTGTTTGAGGACTTGCATAAAAGGCTTGAGGAGAGTACCCTCTTGAAGATGGTGGTCGAAAATTTGGGTCAAAACGATGATAACAATTAAGCAAATCATGACCTGGACGCTCACATAGATGGAAAAAGGCTCTGCCACCATTGTTGTTGTTGTTATAATTTCCTCGTCTTCCTCGATTTCGCCTTCCACGATTGTTACGGGAGCCACACTAGAAAGTCCCATGGTCATTGTATCCACGAACAGAGTCAGATGACTCACGTTGAGCAACATTAGTAGCAGGTTGAATAGTGAGAGATGAAAAATGATTTAGTTGTTCCAACCGTGTTTCAAAAGCAAGAAGAGATACTTGAGCACCTACCCATGTCAGATTAGGCTGATCCACAAGCTTGACTACAATAGCATTATAGTCAGCATCGAGTCTATTAAGAGTATGCATAATAAGATCTTCAGTTGGAACCGATGCACCAGCTATGGCAAGTTGGTCGGCAATATTCTTCATCTTGGCCAAATAGTCTTCCATTTTTAAAGCATTCTTTCGAGTTGAGTGAAGCTCCGACTTGAGTACTAGGACTCGGGCTTTAGAAGAAGCAGTGGTAAGATATCGAGCTTCCACCCACAAATCTCGAGCTGTGAGACAATGCAAGAGCTGAGCACCGACTTCAGCAGTCATGGTGTTTCTGAGCCATCCCACCAACATTCGATCAACTGAATACCACTCCTCATAGGCAGGATTCGTAATCAAACCAGCAACATTCGGAATGATACGAGGAGGAGGAGAAACTGAGCTATCAATGTGAGTCTGAAGACGATTACGTTCGATAAGTGGGAGAACTACTGATTCCCAAATCAAAAAATTACCTCTATCCAGCTTAATAGAGGCTAGTTGGGCTGAAGAGCTAAACAATGAATAGGTCTTAGAACTAGTAAGAGAAGATGACACAGCAGCAGTAGTCGACGCAGCAGTAGCTGATCCTACCGTTTCAGATGAATGCGACATGACTATAGAGCTCTAGTACCAAGAAGAAATAATAGGGTATTTGAAAAAGGTAGCCGAAAGGTGTCTTGTCCTATGGCTTACTGTGCATTATATATATTAAAGAATCAGGGTTACATTTACAAGGATTGCATCTCCACTGTACACGTGTATAGAGATAAGCATAACAAAACTGTAAAGTTATTCCTACTCCTATTTTTACAATTCATTACTTTTCTTTTGTTCTGACAAGTCCTATGGTTTCACATGAAAATATTACCTTTTATCACAAACTTCAGTATCGGCAGACTCTCTCTGTTTCTTGGGTGCTATCTTCATCTGACGGTCAATATTTGGTTAAGGTTCAACATATTCGCCAAATTATGGAATCTAAAGAATTTAAGTATATTAAATTAGATAAAGGGAAAAATTAGAGCCTAATGTATGTGATTAATAGGATAAAGATATACCTATATATATAATCAAAACACACATACTTGGCAAACACACACACATACCCTCTCATGCGGACAACACACACACATGAACACCTCACTTTATTTTCATTCCGTTCAGCCACGTAACCGATCCATACACACACTTATTTATTTTCCCATTTTTGGATATTTCAAAAATTTTGGTAGATTTTCTGCCCTAATTTTGAAAAATTATAAATAAATTTGTGGACGTTGTATCGGAGTGATTCCAAAGACTATAGAACCCTTATTGAGTCTAATTTCAAAGAAAAATATATACCTTTGCCAATTGGAAGCACAAAATTCCCAAAATTAATTTCTTTGAATGTTGCTCTAAAAACTTTCCAGTTTTTCTGTGCTAATTTCAAAAATTCATAACTTTTTTCATGTAGTTTCAAATGATTCATATATCTATCAAATTAAAGCTTATGATGTTTACTTTCATCCAGTAAAATTTCATAATTTTTTCTCATCATTTGCTCTTCCAAATCCACTTGACAAACTCACTACCTCACTTAAAGCAATGAAACGACAAGCACTTGCAACTTCAATAAATTCCATTTTTGTATACAAATTTCCCCTACTCCTTAATTCACTATTTTATTCCCTTTAATACTTTAAAGATATAAGAAACATAAGAGAATAAATTTGGGACACTTGCTAAACCGAGACTTAGCAGTCCTCTTAATTTAGGTTTATTCCTAAGCCTCCAATCCCAAAATTTAGGATATTACATTGACACCTATAGAGCTTTAAACTAGTGGTTGCATTTCGGTTTCAAGGTTTTTTGGGACCTCGTTGGTTCTGTAATGAGGTCACTGAACACAGGACACGTGTAGGAGTATGTATGGTCAAATTTGAGGAGGTTTAGAGTCTAAAACTAGGATTGCTTTTATGGTTTCTTCATCTCTATCATGTCGCCGGGAAAATGGAGATTTTGCTAAAAAGTTTCAGAAGCTTAAACAGAGTCTATAGGTGAAATTTTCCTCAGGTTCTTTAAGGTACTAAAAGTTTATGATTTGTAGTAGGTAATCAGGTCAAGAAAAGCACAATTTGGAGTGAAAATGATAGAGTTCTTAAGTGTTAGAGTCAAATTGTCGAATTTGAGATTTCCATAGAGCCAGTATATTTCATTCTCTGTTTTGATCAGTTAAAACTTGTCCTATGTTTATGAAATTTTATAAGAAAATAGTACACATCTAGAGCTTTAATATGAGTCTTAGAATACATCAATTGGATATCCAGAGAGAAAGTTATGATTTTTAGAATTTTGGTCAGGAAATAGGAAACATTCTAGGATTTCATATTCTAACAGTGGGAAAGTGGATTAATTTTATAAGGGTAATATGGTAAATTAGCCGTGTGATTATTTTTACATTAAAATAGGATTTATATATTTCAATTGAGTATTAGTACTTAGGAATTGGATGTGAAAATTATAAGTTATGAATTTTTAAAGTTTAGGTACAAAATTTGGAAAATTCTGAGTTCTGAATAAGACAGTCAGAATGGTCATGGATTTTAGGAACCTAGGACCTTAAATTGATATTGGGAAGTATTTTTCTTAGGCAGGGGACTTCAATAAATTCACATAGGAGCTAGAACCAACTCATTTGGAATTTTATAGCCTAAGATATAATTTTTCAAAGTTACTTAAAATTTAGGCAGAATTGGGATTAATTCTAGAAAGACTGGAATTTCCAGTTTTAAGGGAAATAAGATTAGGGGATAATTTAAGAATTAGAGACATGTTTGATAGACCAATTGAATCACATTAAGTACCTAAATCCCAAGAGAGAAAAGCATATAGGATGTCCTAAATTAGGAATACTTTAGGTACAAACACAAAAGAGTAATTATGGTAACCAATTAATTCGAAATAAAGGATGAGAATTATGAGTGGGTTAAGAATAACATAATCTTTATTATGTTGATAAATTGGAATAAGTAATGACCCCTCTCTTCATAAATTTAAATTATAGGATACAATATTTGCTTAAGCCTAAAGAGGACTCAATTCAAAGAAGGTAAAATCCAGGAAAGGCAGTCAGGTAGTAACTTTTTCTCTAATATATTATGTATTATTCTGAATGTATGTGTTTATCATTGATTATATTCGTTCTATGAACATATGAAATGATGTTGGACTTGTGTCCTGAGGCCATAAGTCTCGTTGTGCATTATTGCTTGGGGCGTAACCTTGGGCTATAAGACCTAATATGCATTCAGAGTAAGACTATAAGATCCGAAGTGCTTAGGGCATGAGGTGTATCCTTAGGCTACAAGACTTGTTGTTCAATTTGTATTGTGATAGACTGTGTGTCCCGAGGCCGTAAGTCCTGATGTGCCTAGGGCATGGGGTGTATTCCTGGGCTATAAGACCTATTATACCAGCTGTGTTGTATTGAATTGTGTGTATTGTTATTGATGTTGTGCTACATCTTGATTGCCAAATTCTTAATTATATCATGGTTCATTTAGCATGCTTTGTAAACTTGCATATCTTATGATTGACTGCCATTACTATTGAGATTCTCGCAAATCTCACCCTTTCCATTAATGATATACAGAGAGAGCAAGCAGCTCAAGGGGCAAGCAAGTAGTGATTTCAGAAAAATAAGAAGGTAGAGGAGATGATTTTATTTTATGTTGGTTATCTATATACTATTTTAGATTAGACTTAGGTATTTTGGTAGTCTCATATGGCTACATGGGTTGTATATATTTGTATATACATAAACATAGTGAAGATAATACTTGTAATAGTAGAGGTAGCATAGCCAGCGTAGTACGGGGATAGTCTTAGTTGATTTTATGTACATAATAAAATGGTAATTACCTCAAGCATGATAATTGAACTAGGCTTAGACAATTGTATGTTAAGGGTCCATAGTTTAATAATCAATATATTAGTATATGAGCTTATAAGCATTCTGATAATAATAAATGGAGTTAAGGATTGATAAGTCATAATAAAGTTGTAAACCACTATATAACTTTTTTTTAAAGTCTTAAGTTTTTCAAAAAAGCCCATTCAATTACAGGTTCGAATCTTGTGTTGAAGTTAGGATTTTAAATTATTTTCAAAGGTGTATTTGTCCTAGGATTGAAACCTAGTTTAGTGGTTCAAATTCATTATATAAAAGCTCATCTGATAACTTTGGAATTAGGGGGTTACACTTTACATCGTATGGAAGATTATCCCTCTCATTGTTCTCCAGTGCCGGAAAATACTTAGAACTCATCGTCGAACAGAAACAGTGATGCTCTTCGTGATCATGTCTCTGTCAATGGTTTACATCCGCCAAATTTCCTAGACCGTTCATTCCATGAATCGCATCTTTGTGGCCATATAGATGAAGATGATGTGCAACATGCTAATCACTCAACTGGTCATTCCTCGGGATTAATTCATCTTTCTTCAGACACATTAAATGAGAACTCTCCTGCTTCTTTTCATCTTGTGGCCCCAAACTTTTTCCTTCTGGACCAATCTAGTTTAATAGCTGAGTTTATTTTGAACCAATTAGATCCAGGTGGCATGCTTCGTTTGGTCTCTGTGAATTCAGCAGAATGTTTACTTTTCTATGAAGAGGATCCCATAAAAGTATGGCATGTGATATTTTAATGGAAGCTAGATCACATCTCACGACTACAAATCATTGTTGGCCAATTTTCTTCAACCACATCATTACAGGCCTATCATTTTTTGTTAGACTTGATGGTTCTTGAGGGCCCACCACTCGATATCCATCTTCTTTGAACTTGAACGCAGACTTAGCTTGGCTTAATCGCATTTTCTTGGGTTTGTCTTATTTTGGATTTAATAGGACTTGGAAGGGAGACTCCTCCCTCTAAAGATATTTGGATCCAAGATTTTTCTAAACAACTTGACCCTCTAGTCCGCGTTAGTTATCTTATTGACTCTGAAGACTTGTTTATCTTTTATAATTTCTAAACTCACTCATATATCCGGTTTATTCCCCAGAGTTCAAGCAATGTCAACAACATCCCTTTTAATGGCAGGCATATTTCTGACTATCCTTATTCGGCTTGAATATCAATGATTCTCATTGCCTCAAGCTTGCAATTCAGAAAGAGATCAAGAAATGATGATACTAACCAACCTGCTCTCCTTTTAATGGCTTGGCTGCACCTGCTGCTTCCATATTACAAGACTCTTGCACTTCTTTTCTAGGTTTTAGAGGAGTTTGTGGTAAAAAAGTCCGTCTAGCAGCATGAAAGTATTGTCGTGGAATTATTGTCGTCTTGGTAAAACCACAATAGGTCAACAACTTGTGCTCATTTAGGATAGCTTGTTTTTAACTTATAAGTACTTATAAATCATGATTTACGATATACGAGGTAAGCATGTGAAAGGAATTTTATCTCGATTTACGTAATAAACACTTATTGCCCAAAATAAGCTATCCCAAACTCCTCTTGGCATCTTTTTTTTTTAAAAAACTTTTCTCCTGCTTTTTTATTTCTTTGCGAAACTTTTATAAACTGATGTAAAATATCTAACAAGCTTAGTAAGTTCTCTTTTGCTGGTGTTTTTGTTGTGGATCTAGTTGGTTGAAAGGGTGATCTTTTTTTGGGTGTCTCTTCTGCCATGTCTTGCATAGTCTTAGATATCTCTCCTAATTGGATCCATACTACAGGTACAATTGCTGATAATTATGATATATATGTTACTTTTGTGTATGACTTTCTTGGTTTTAAAGATCGATTTATTTTATGGTCTTGGCTTCATTCGTTAATAGCCTCTATTTTAAAGCATTGGCTAATTATTGGTGATATTAACCAAATTTCAAGCTTCTGTGATAAATTTAATGCATTACCTCTGTTGTAGGTGTATGTTCTTCCCATAATTTTCTAGATGAGTGTAATATTATTGATATTCTGTCTTAAAGGGGTTGGTTCACTTGGTGCAACAATCGGCATGGTGCTGACCATGTAAAAGAAAAACTTGATCAGGCCCTCTGCAATCATTTGGTTACAAATTTTTCCATCCTTAATACCGCAAATCTTCCCAATTGTTGCATCAGATTATTCTCCAATTTTATTTCAAACACATTGGGAAAAGAAGGGTATTCCGTTGTTTTGGTTTAAGAACTTTTGATTTTCTATTCCTCAATGTCACGACATTGTTCTTCAGGAATGAACTAGGGAAGTCCATGGATCTTGGGCATACAAAAATTGTATCAAGCTGCAATGTATTCATAAAGCTCTTATTTCCTGGAACAAGTTGCTTGTTGGCCGAATATCTTCGAATATTCAGGAATTAGAGTAGGAACTACAATATTGTCATAACAAATAGGTTTTATCCTCTCAAGAAGAATGCCAGGTGTCTTGTTTGAAATCTAATCTGGAATTTGATCTGGTATGACTGTGAAGAAATCCTTTGGTCTCAGAAAGCAAGACAAAGCTGGATGCTTCAGGGTGATCATAATGCAAAATATTTTCATTGTTGTGCCTCTTCAAGAAGGATGAAGAAAATGATAGTTTATATTAAAAATGATTCAGGTGTTTGGCCTGATGATCAAGATGATATTCATCATGCAGCCACTTCTTATTTCCAAAAAATCTATCAAGATCCTGGCTCTTTTGATGCTAGTTGTGCTGATCAAACTCTAAGTAATATTAACCTCCCTAGGTTATCTCCTTCACACTTTGCCAAAATGAATGGTCAAGTTTCTAGAGAAGAGATTGAAAAGGCAATTTTTGAAATGAAGGTTGAAAGCACTATAGGGTGGATAGATTTCACACTCAGTTTTATCAGAAGTTCTTGTCGTTGCTTAAGAACGACATCATTGGAATGGTTTATCAGGTCTTTCAATGTGGATACATTCTCAAGGAATTAAATAGATCTTTTATAGTGCTTTTGCCAAAGTGTAATAATCCTTGTACTTTTAAAGATTTCTGCCCTTCAGTGTATGCAATGTCATATACAAGCTCGTTTCCAAAATCATATGCCATTATTTGAAGGAGATTTTGGGTAACTTGATTACTCCAAATCAAAATGCTTTCCTTAACGGGAGACTTATTACTGATAATATTATTTTGGCTTCATAATGTATGGCTAAAATTTAGGCTACATGAATAAGCAAAGATAGTTGGTGTGCAATCACACTTGATATTGCAAAGGCATATGAAAAATTGTCATGGCATTTTCTGCGTAAGGTATTAGAGAAGATGGACTTTCCTCCTGGCATAATTCACTTAATCATGTAGTGTGTCTCAACTGTATCCTATCAGGTCATCCTGAATGGTTCTCCAGGATGCCTATTCAACCTATCGCAACGCCTTCGAAAAGAAGACCCTTTATATCCCTATCTTTTTTTTGTGCCAATATTTTGTCTTGTATAATTCACAAGGCAGAAAATTATCAGTGGTGGACAGGGATTCAACTTTCTCATCATGTCATGTCACTAACTCATTTGATGTATGCTGATGATATGTTGCTTTTCTATTGTGCAATGACGGATTATTTCTGTAGGGTTAAGGCATTAATTAGATGATATTCTTTAATTTTGGGATAATATATTAATTATCACAAATCATCTTTAGTTTGTAGTCTGGCTGTTTGACATCATATGAAGTGAACACTTTCAAATTTGCTTCAAATCAAGTTTCGTGCTCGATTAGGAAAATATAGGTACATATATAGATGACCTAAGATTAGAAAAATGGAGGGACCTTGAGGTCCTTGACAAAATTGATAGAAGACTTGCTGGGTGGAAAAGCAGCCTTCTATCTCAAGCTGGAAGATTGGTACTGAATCTCAAGCTAGAAGATTGGTACTGATAAAACATTCGTTGTCATCTTTTTTAGTCTATCCTTTTTTTGTATGAAGTTTTCTGGCCAACTTTGTCGTTCCATTGCAATGAAGATGGAAAATTTCTTCTGGGGATGGACTAAGTCTTCTTACAAAGCTTATCTTCTCCGTTAAGACGACTTGTGTTTACCTCATGTTAACGGTAGGCTGCAAATTGTTCAATTAGAACCTTTCAATAATGCTTTGTTAGCTAAACATGTGTGGCCCATCATTTTTCATCCTTTATCATTACCAAGTTAATTTATGTTAGTGAAGTATTTGGACAATAACTGTCATTATATTTTTAAACCTGGTTACAACAATTCATCTTTATGGAAACAAATTCTCAAAGCAGGAAGTTTAATCACTAACCATCTTGCATGCCATGTTGGTGATGAATCTTCCATTTATTTAAATAGTTGCCTTTGGTGGCCTTTGCAACAGTCTAGTCTGGCATACCTTGATCTAAAGGTGTCATACCTTATACTGCGCTCCTTTGGAAAGTGAAATTTCATACTTTTATACACACTCTACCCTAGGCAAGTGGTGCAGCAATTTGCAAGATATCTAGTTCCTTTGTCTCGAGTCCCTGATATCATCAGATGGTCAGGTAATAATTCAGGTATATATTCTATTAAGGCTGGTTATCAGTTGGTTCTATGCACTCATGGACATTCCAGTTTAACACAAAATAAGGTTTGTGAATTAATTTGGAAATCTATTTTGCCCCCAAGAATTAAATTATTGCTATGGAAACTAGTAAGGCGTATTTTACCAACAACCCAATTACTCTGAGCTAGATATTTAGTAGCTTCTGAGGTTTGTTATTTTTATGGTAATCATGATGAATCATTGGAACACTTGTTCTTATATTGCCCTTATTCCAGATCATGTTGGTTTGGAAGCCTTGCAGATTTTATAATGGATGCCTGATTCTGATATTGACCATAATCGGTGGCTAATTACATGGTTATCAAACCATTACGATCCTAGTAAGTTTCTAACATTTTTGCCTTTTCAATTATTAGAATCATTGTGGTTTGCAAGGAATAAGATTTCTCATGCAGGGATACAAATAATTCCATAGCAAGTCATCAAGAAGGTGGAACCTAAAATAGGTGCTACTACATCTTTACTATTGCATCAACAACTTCAGGATAACCAGCTTGAGGAAGATTATGTCCTATCGCTTACTAGTGGATATCATGATCTTTTGAATTCCTCCATTCAATGGAATGTTATTTTCAATACCCATAATCCCAAAAAAGGCACATGGAACCTATATATCAAAGTCTACTTTGCAGATGTCGTCTTTCATGAATGGATATTGTCTCCATCAATTAGACTTGGATTCCTACACTTGCAGCTACAAGCTTTGTAGGATGCCCTAACCTTCATTCTCTGACAGCATCAAGTGAACCTTCCACATCGATACCCTTTATATGGTAAACTTATTAGGCCATCCCATATAAAAATACTTACTAAGACTAAAAATGTCCCCTGACATCTATCTTACCTTATACATGATGTATGTATATTATTTATATACTTTGTAGATTTTAGTTTTTCATGAATGCATAGTTATACTTTATAAAAAAAATCTTGCAATAAGTATGATATAAATTATATTATAATTTAATTTAATTTAATTTGACAAGAAACCCTAATTTAAATAGCTTAGCCGATTAAGATCGAAAGTCCAACAAAATCATACTAGAGTGTCTAAATCCCACAAGATAAACCGGAGTAGCAGTACATAGGCCTAGATTTTCTTATACAACAACAACAACAATAAACCCTTTATCCTACTAGGTTGGTTCGGCTACATGGATTGTACGACACCATTGTGCTCTGTCAAAAACCATATATTTAGGTATATTATTAATCAAAAGGTCTCTCTCTATGACCTCATTGAGCGTTCACTTCGGCCTTCCGCGACCTCGTTTTATAGGACTCCATACTGCTTGATCAATCCTCCTCACCGGTACATTCAATGGATTTCGTTGAACATGTCCAAACTACTTCAAACAACTTTCTACCATTTTTCCTTCAATAGAGGTCACTCCATATCATTCACGTATATGATTATTACGAATCTTATCTTTTCTTGTATGACCACAAATCCATCTCAATATCCTTATCTCAACCACCCACATTTGATGCTCATGTTGTCCCTTTAAAGCACAACACTCACTACCATATAGCATTGCTAGTCTTATAGCAGTGTGTTAGAACTTCCCTTTTACTTTATTAGGTACTTTTCGATCACAAATAAGTCCAGTGGCTTTTCTCCATTTATACCATCTAGCTTGAATTCTATGATTGACATCTCCATCAATTTCACCATCTTGTTGTATAATTTATCCCAAATAGCTAAATTTTTTCACTTGCGGAATAACTTACCCTCCCAATTTAACTTCCACTTCACTTCGACCTTGTCTCTTATCATACTTGCATTGCATATATTCAATTTTGCTCCTACTCAAATGAAAACTGTTCACTTCTAAAGTTTGTCTCCATATCTCAAGTTTAGAATTAATTTCCTCAATGGATTCAGCCAATAGAACTATATCATCCGCAAAAAGCATGCATTTAGGGATCTCCTCTTTTATAGGCTCAGTTAGAACATCGACCACTAGGTTAAACAAATAAGGGCTCAAAGCTGATCCCTGATGTAGGCAATCCTTATAGGAAAGTCCTTTGTTATACCTCTAGGTGTTCTAACATTGGTTGTAACCCCCTCATGCATGTCCTAAATGGCTTTGATATATACAAACCGCACCCCCTTCTTTTCCAAGGCTTTCCAGAGTACCTTTCTTGGTACACGATCATATGCTTTTTCTAAATCAATGAAAATCATATGCAAATCTCTTCCTTTTCTTATACATGACAAATAAATCATCGATCTAAAGTGGTCGATTCAGAAAACAAAGCCCATAGTGCAAATTAAATGTCGATCGAGGGTTAAAAGTTAAAATAAAGAGTTATGAGAAAAAGGATTAAAAAGGAAAAAATACCTTTCTTTGTGTATTCCTATGTATCTTCCCTTTCTCAGTTGCGCTATCTTGGTTTAATTTATTCTTTACTATCTCCATCAAATTCTCCTCTTTGTCTCAGTAATGGATGATTCTATAGCGAAATGAAGGAGAAATTAAGGGCAGAGGAAATAGAGAGAGGGGTTAGTGGAGACATCCTTTTCCTAAGTGAAATTTCAATGGATTTTGCCCTAAAAATTTTATTTGATTTATGAACAGATTATTATAAGATATTTATATTTAATTTTAGATATTTTATTTGATTGATTTAGTAAAAAAATATTTGTATTTGATGATTTTATTTAATTTGGGTTTAAAAAAAATTTAAAAACTGAACATATTCGACTTTGGAAAAATATTTTGATGTTGCTGAAATTTGCGTAACTATTATCTTAACAGATCAGATCTATTCAAGGAAACAAAAAAATTACCACATCTTACCATATTACTCGTATAATTTAATTTTAATGTATAATTTATGTCTTTTCTAACTTAACCAAATTAATTTGAAAATTTGTGTATCTATCTACAACAACTATGAATCCATACATTAATATTATAATGAAAAAATTAACAACCATAATAATAGAAAATCCCCATATTTTTTTTGGACAAATGCGCTTTTATTATCATTAATGGACAATAAAGCCATAATAAGGTCATTGTAACAAAATTAGATAACAAAAGCTACGCAAAACAAAGCAAAGCCATAGCGCATTAGCGAACTCCTGATCTGGATGCTGACATTACATTATCTGCAAGAGACCATTGCACTCTAGGAACATCCGAGGTTAGAATTAAAGACAAAGAGTGAAACCTACCCTAATGGGAACACTTCCTTAAAAGCCTCTGCTGCTAGTAAATTAGTTGTAGCATTTCCAAGTCTAGGATTAAAAGTGATAGTAAATTAGTGTTGGACAAGTGGCAAGTTTAGATGAGGATGGAGTTGGTAGAAAAGTCAAATACTACATTTTAAATGATTTTCCTTCCCTCTCCCCTCCTACATTTCGGCTGCATGAGTATGGGAAAAGGGAGAGTCATCACTTCTTCACCTTCTTCACACTCTCATCTCTCTCTTCTCTCTCCATATTTTCGGTAGCCATTGGAGCAAAAGGAAGAGGAAGAAAGCTTTCAAAAGGTAAGCTATTTGACTATCAAGATGAGTTCAAATGCAAAACTCTCTTCTTTAATCTTGTTCCTTGGGTTGAGGGCTTCATTTCTATGGTTTTAAATTTTCCATTGGTGGTGTTTAGAGCACTCAAGAAAATCTAGAGATTGGAGAAGCAAGGAACACCTTTAAGAAGTTGTAGTGGTGAGTAAGATGAACATTTCTACCTATGTCTTGTGGCATTTGGTTGAGCTCATAAATTCTGGAATTTTCTTCCCTATTTTTAAAAATTAGGGTCATTGAGTGTTTGTTGTGTTGTGGTCATGGAAATGGTGTTTTGTTGTGTGTTTTGGATAGATTGAATTGAATTGAAGCTTAAATGTCAAGTTTGGCAATTTTGGATTTTGTGTTGAATATATGCCAAAAACAGAACATATAGATGGAGTTGGAATTTGGTTGTTTTCAACTTTCCATTGGTTTCCTTGTGAAAAATTGTGTGGGAGTAGTGTTGGATGTGAATTTTGGACTATTGGAAACTTAAGTTTAAAAGTTGCAAGTTTTGGTTAGTAAAAACCTTGTGCAGGCAGTCAGTTTGTATGAAGGTTTTGAACGGATAAATGGCGGTGAAAAATCCTGAAATTTTCTAGTCTAATAGAGCACATGACAAACTTCAAAATGGATATATAATGTTTGACATTTTGATGTGTGTGCTGGAAGATATGAATTTCCAAAGTTTGATTTCGAAACTAGACTTAATTCTGGAACAGTATGGACAATTGTGGAATTCTGAATTTTTGTAGTTATATACGTCAATGATTCATATTTTTCCTGTAAAGAGGACTTAAAAATATTTAAGTAGGACTTGGGATCACCTCATTTCAAATCTTCTATAATTAGTTATAATTTTTAGAAATTCAGCCCAGAAACTGAAATTTTCTTGGTGATGAACCCATGTCATGTGAGTTCTCAAAATAAAACTAAGTTTGAAAATGTAGCATAGTAGCTCAACCTAGGTCGTTCTTGTAAGGAGATTAATTTTCAAGTTTCTAAATAGTAAAATGATAAAAACCTTAAAGTTGTGAGAAATCATTTTGAGAAATTGCATTTTTAAAATAATGAAGTGATCTAAGCTAAAGCAATATTTTTGTATTTTCCGGTTTTTAAAACAAAGAAGCAAATGGAATCGAAATTAACAATAACAACAAAGTAAATTTAATAAAATAGAATAATAATGAAAAGAGATTCCATTGAGTTAAGGTTTTAGTCTTCTTTGCTTGCTAATGATATGAATTCCATAATATGAGTCAAGAGGATGGAACTAAGCTATCATTAGCTCCATACTTGCAATAATCATTTAATTCCTTCTACCGAAGCAATTAAATGAATACCACCAAATAATTCAGACTCAAAGAGATGAATAATCAACTTCCAATTCTAGCTTATAATTACCATTATAAAAGTTCAAAATATTGAGTTTAGTTATTTACAATCCACTTAACCAAGTTGAAATAAACAACTCAACCTACTCCTAATTTGAATCATACAAAGCTTAGTTAATCAACTCCTAGCTCAACCACCAAGTTTATTCACTTGGCATAAAAAAAATCTAGATCATAACCACATACTTAACCAAGTCATATAATTATGAACTAGAAAGAGAGCTTAAAGAATTCCATTGAAGTTTAGAAGCTCAAACCATTACCTAACTTAAGGAAATCACCAACACTTTAGCTACTCATGGAAGAATGAGATGAAGCTTGATGAAGGAAGAAATAATTAGCCATGGATGCAGCAGCCTTCACGCCTTGCTTTTCTTCTTTATTTTTGCTGCTCACCTCTTGCTCTTCACAGCCGCAATACTCTCCTTCCTTCTTCATTCCATCGTGTCCCCTTTTTCTCCCTTTTCACACTCGGTCAGCTCTTCTCCCTTCCTCTTTATTTTCATTACTGCAACCTCTCTATTCACGTGGTCCCCTTTGTTTTTATGCACAACCGCCAAACCCTTCCTTTCCAATTCATGTGGGCTCTCCTCCTTATTCCATTATTCCTCTTCTCTTTAATCGGTCCAGCCCAATACAATCAGCCCAGCTTCCTCCTGCGTGAACTTCAATTCAGTCCAGCAGCTTAATCTTTTCCATATTCATTTCATTCCCTTCTTTGTTAGCCCTCATCTCTCTTTTCTCTATTTTTATGAATTCATCTCCAACCCCTAATTCATTGGTCAACACCTCATTCAATTCTTCAATTGCTGATGTCCAGCCGCTTCTTGGTCAATTATTTCGACTAGCTCTCTTCCTTCATTCAATTAATATCCCACGGGTCCAGCCTCTCTTTAGTCAAGTGCTCTTTAATTTAGTGCACACCTTTCCATTGTTTTTATTCTACTCCTACTTTCTATTCTTTTCCATTCGGTGCTGCCTCAACAAATCAGCTGCTTCCTCTTTATCATTCATTTCTCAATTCGTTCCAGCATCTCCTCTTCTCTTCAATTAATCAATTTTGGTCTAGCTGGTCAATTCTCATTTCAATTCAACAGCCACTTAATACAAAAATGGTCCCTACTTTCTTTCTTTTATTCATTTTTTCCTAAGCTAAATAAGTAAGTTGTGCCATGCCATCACCTACAAAATTTTATTCACAAAGGTACTATCTTTTGCTCACAATTAAGAAATAGAGGGAATAACAAATATCAATTAAAAATATAACAATTTAACCACTATAATTCCCAAATTATTCTTTCACTAAAATATCACTATAACATTTGATTATGCCCAAAATATTTAATTGAGTCTACAAAAGCCTAAGATTAATTAATAAAATTATATAAATATTGAGCTCTATCAATTCCCCTACACTTAAACTTTTACACTCCTGAGCAAAACATTAAACTCAACACTAGGCAGAGAGGGATGAAAGTTGAAAGAATAGGCAAGATCAAGCTTCAAGAATCACACTTAGTCAAATAACAAGTTATCCTCCAATCCAAATTCAATGAACATACCAAAAATTGAAGTAGCCAAAGTGATGCAAGGTTTAATTACAATGAGCTTAATTGGAAACCTTAACTAGGTTAAGTGTTTACACTCTTCTCTCATATAGGATAGTTTTTCACTCACATCCACTTTGACCACACTCTACCATAGGTTTGTAATATTTCTAGCCTTTCCACTACTTGTAACAATGGCATAAATAAATCCAAAGGACTTTGTAGGGTTGTAATGTTGAATAGGCCAAATGACGGAAAATGTAACAAACATTATGCTTGCATCAAATAATTTGCCGGATCACTTAGCACTATAGAGCTAACTTAATTCACATATTTTACCATTGTGACTTTATTTCTTTCTTTGAATTTTTCTCTTTTTTTCTTTTTTTTTTTTTTTGTATTCACACCTTTTCTCTTCTTTTTCTTCTTTTCTATTTTCTTTTTTCTTTTCTTTCTTTTGACTTTTTACATGGCAATTTTTTTCTTTTCCTTTTCTAATATATAATAGTACTCTCTCTTTTTTTATTTTTTTTCTTTTTTCAATAGTGCTAGGAAGAACTTGATAAAGGATGCAAACATAGCATTTGTATGATGAAATAGAAAAGAAAGTGAAAGGCTCAAAGGGGTAAACTAAGGTGAATAATGGATGGTTTGTATTTAAGTTAGAAGGTTTACAAATGAATGTCAATGTCATCTCTATCCATACCATTGCAAAATATAACCTCAAGCAAGAAACAAAACAAGTTTTAGAGAGCAATAATATAAATGGATAAATCACATAATGAAATGAACAATTAGGCCCAAAACACCTTCCAACTAGGGTTTTTGTTCCCTAACAAACTCATCAAAATTAAACCATGCATCATTAAAACACTTGAATTTTGTGGCAATTCACTAATTCAAAGCAAGTTTCAACCATGAATCCAACTAAGAGTAATTGAGATACTTGATCATGATTAAAGGATTAAAAAATCTCAGTGAATTGGACCAAAAACAACAGAGAACATAAGCAAGAGAAAAAGGCATATGATATCATAGTGAAATCCATCATGAGAATAAACACACTCCCCCATACTCAATCCTTACATTGCCCTCAATGTAATACACAAAAGCAAAGAACCTAAACATACTTATCTCTTAGGTGAAGTAAATGTTGTGAAGTCTAATTCAAGATTGAATCACAACATATCATCGTCACAAGGAGAGAGAAAGATAAGACATAAGTGGAAATAGTTCATAGATATTAGGCATAAGGATATAGAGAAAAGGGTAGTATAGGATAAGGCTAAGCATAAGAGTACGATTCAAAATGGAGTTTATTCAATTAAAAAATGCAATCTAACAAACTACATTTAACTACTGAGAAGTCCCTCGCCCACACTCATTCAATAGAATATATCATCAAATAAAACAAGGAACAAGGTAAGGAAAGAGACTACCATGTAATCATGGTAGCTTATAGCTAGATAGGAAAATCAAAAGGAAGCTCAGTGTTTTACTCCTCAACAATTTAAGCCCCAGTGAGAGTAGAGGTTTCTAAATCCAAAGATAATAGGAATGAAGGCAACAACCAAGAGAATTAGCCTGCAAAGAATTAACCAAAACAATAGCAGTACCTACTCCAAGGATGCCACATGAATCAAACTACTTAAATCCATGGAAAATATTGGGACCAATGAAATGACATAATGGTGTATGTAATGTAAGAAGACTAGAGTTGGGTGTATTCGATAACAAGTGCTTCTCACAACCAATAAAATCAACTAGTGGCATACAACAAGCAACACTAGGTATCAAAGAATCAATTTGCATTTCAGTAGTGGTAGTGACATAATCAAACAATACTCTATCATCTATAGCACAATCCAAGTTAATAGAATCACCAACAACGTCAAATCCTAATAAATCAGGAGGTAAATCACATGATAAGATTTGGGAATAGGAGTCATGAATATGCTTGACATCATTTTGTAAAGAAGTATGATCATTACAAAGCACAAAACTTGGTCCAAGCAATTCAAGTGAATTAAGTTAAATCTCACTTGCTAAATCAAAAGCACTATCAATTGAAATAATAGGTGTATGCTTGTCATCATAAAAAAGGTGCATATTGAACTCTTGTAAAAAAAGATTGACCTTAGAGTTAGTAATCAATTGTGATTTAACATCTTTATCTTCACTCTTGAGTTAAAAAGAAAGTGCAAAATCCAATATAGAATTGGAGTACATCAAGTCACTTTCACAAGAGAGGGAGAAGAAGAGAAAGATAAAGGAGTTTGATTCTCAACATCATGCATGGCATGCATATCACTAAGTTCTAGAGGATGGTCATCTCTACTTCTATGCATTTCAACAAATTTAGGATATTTCTTTTCAATGCAATCCATACACATTGTATTTTCATCACAAGAACATGTAATTTCAGTACTAGCATCATCATTATCATCCAAATCATCAATCAAAGTATCATGCAGGGGAGTAGAATCATTACAAGGTATAGGCTCATCCAAGCTACCACTACTAGAATCAATGGGTTGAGAAATTACATATTCAAGCATTAGAGAGAATTCAACAATTATTTCTTCATCCACCTCATTATTACTTAAATCATGATTTACTTTATCAATCAAAGTAGTATGAGAAGTCAACTTTTATAAGGATAGGATTATTACCAAAGGGTAAGAAAGACTCTTCATTGCTTTGTTGTACTTGCTTCACTTCTTATGCTTGGATGGATGCATTTGATAAAATCATTGAAGGTTGAGAACTCTCCACATGTGAAGTAGCATAAAGCTCTTGATTTTGGGTTCCTTGTTCCTCCTTTTGTAGGTCTTGAGGCCAATGGGTTCCAACTTCATGTCCTGTCTTTACCCATAACATGTGATCATAGTATGTCTTGAAGAATTCATCAATATCTTTTAATTGCTCTTTTCTCTCCTTAAGCTATCAATTGTTCCTTGATACATGAGTAACTAAAGGTATTGCTCTTAGAGTGTCTCATACTTTCTTGTTAAGGCACTTGTCAGGGAATCCATATTATAAGGTGAGAAAATAGTATCCAATCTACTAGGTTATGGATCATGAAATAGAGGTGGAGGCTCAAGGTAGGATGGTGGGGAAAGTTCACAAATTGGTGGGTAAAATAATTGGAATGAAGATTAAAATGAGGGTTGGTATGGTGAGTAAGAGGGTAGATCGTGTAAAGGAGGTGGTTCATAGGGTGGTCCTTATGGTGAAGGGATGGAGTCAAAATTTAGGTTATAGGGTGGGGAACTAAAGTCATGTTGAGGTCTATATAGGGGTTGTGTGGGGAATCAAGGACTATGGAAGGGTTGGTGTGGTGGAAACGATTGTTGGAGATAGGGTTCATGATATAGGTTACGGAAGGATGAATCATATTCTTGACTATTGGAACCTCTCTCTAGACTCTCTAACTTGGCTTGAACAAGCTCTAAATGATGTTGTGTGACTTTAAAGCTTTGTGAAAGAGGATCTTCCATTCTAGTAATGTTACCAAGAGCTTCCCAAGGATGAAGAATGCAAAGTTGCTTACCATAAAACAATAATTAATAACACAATGCAACAAATCAAATGGAATGCAACACAACTATGAACATGAAAATAGACCTAAACCACTACCAAACACTCCAACAATTAACAACTAACTAAGACACACTCAAAAACACACTAACAACTAAGCTAAGACGCATTATGACAACTAAAAAGAACACTTAACTACTTAAAACCTTGGGAATCACCCTCCTTGGAAACAGTGCCAATTTGATCAACCCATGTCGTGTGAGTTTTCAAAATAAAACTAGGTTTGAAAATGTAGCATAGTAGCTCAACCTAGGTCATTTTTGTGAGGAGATTAATTTTCAAGTTTCTAAATAGTAAAGTGATAAAAACCTTAAAGTTATGAGAAATCTGTTAGATCCCAAGTTTTGATGATAACAATAAGTAAATTGTGTGCAAATCATGTTTTTAGAAGATTAAGAAAAGTTTCCAAGTTACCAAATGCATATTTGAAGTTTTTTGATATCTGCTGTGAAATTGCACTGGAGTGCTCGAGCAAGAATTTTGCACTCGAGCATAGATCTCCTCTATGCTCGAGCAGGTGCGAGTGAAAGCCAAAAAGTGTGTACCCGAGAGGTATTCTCCCAGTTATGTTCACTGGATCACTCGAGCACTAAGGTATGCGCTCGAGCAGAGAAGTCATTCTCACTCGAGCACATGCGAGTGAGGGTCTACGAGTACTTGGCCGAGAGCAAATAATAGCATGCTTCCTTCATTCACTCGAGCAGAGACATCAATGCTCGAGCATGGGCATTTTGTGCTTGAGCAAGGTACTGCGAGTGCTTGGCCGAGAGTCATGAAGTACAGAGAAGTGCAAGTGTGCTCGAGCACACCCTTATATGCTCGAGTGACACATCAATGCTTGCAAGTGAAAATTCTATCCCTCTCCAGGTCTGTTACGAGTACTTGTTTAAAAGGTATAAATCTTGAGAATATTCTTCTCACTCGAGCAGGAGTCTGTGTGCTCGAGTGAGGGCCCACATCACTCACGAGTGATAATTCTATCCCTCTGAAATCCTGATGCGAGTGATGGTATTGAGAGCATATTCCTTGAGAATATGCGTCTCACTCGAGCAGAGGTATGTGTGCTCGAGTGAGGGTCCATATCACCCGCGAGTACAAATTCTCACTCTTGTCAAAATAGTGTGCGAGTGATGACCCGAGAAGACACTCCCAGTTGAAAATGAAAGATCACTCGAGCAGAGGAAGTTGTGCTCGAGTGAGACCCCTCTTCACCCGCGAGTGAAGATTTTGTCTCTCTGAAATTCTATGTAAGCACAACCCGATAACAGAGGCATATGAAGGAAAATAGGAGATCACTCGAAGTGAGCCTTTCATGCTCGAGTGATGCCCTGTTTGACCACCAAATATGCTAAGTCTCACAACGTCCATTCCGAACATGGTTTATTGTTATTTATTCATATCATCATTACTCATTATCATTGTTTTGATTGTTTTAAAAGTATGATACAGGAATATGAATGTTTGAAATAAACCACATGAGGAAAGTTAAACAACGGGAGACAATATGATTATAAACACGCTGGCACCTACCGCACTCAGATTATTCAAAACATGCGCGTGTCTGCCAATAGCTTTAAATGTCCCGCTCCTCAAATGAAGAATTTCCAAACGGGCAAAAACTGGAGCAACTATATATACACAGAGACTCAAAGAGAAACAACAAGATCACAGCACAAGAATTCATAAGCTCATACCAAGTTTCTGCTATTCATCATTTTTCTCTGTATACACATTGATCTTCAGTGTTTATTCATTTGCTCTGTAAGAGAGTCATCATACAATTCAAAATTCTATGTTTATTTGATCTCAAGGTATTGGGACCTTGAGAGGGGAGTTTTTCCTTACGAGAGAAGCAGTTGAGAGAATTCCTTGTTGTATCTTCCACTCATAAGTCTTATAAGATACAAGCAGAAGAGAACGTTGCTGCTCGTAAGACTTACAGTGGTGTAAGCAGGAGAGAACGTTGCTGCTCATAAGTCTTGTATACATAAGCAAGTGAGAAGAGTCATAGGTTATTTTTCTGCACGTAAGACTTGTCGTAAGGGGGAGAGAAGTTTCTTGTTAAGAGAATATTTCTGCTCGTAGTCCGTTCAAGGACGATTGTTGTCTTGTGGCATTCTGAGAGCCCATTGAATCTTGGAGGTATAGTGAAAATCTCAGTAGATCTTGATCTCTGAGGACTGGACGTAGGCCCTGTTGTTAGGCCGAACCAGTATAACTCTCTGTGTTCAAATCTTCTCAACTATACTCTATCTACTATATTTTTCATATCCCCACATCAAGCGAAAAATTTATAACATCACCCAATTCACCCCCCTCTTGGGTGAAGCTTGCCTCTTACAAAATCATTTTGAGAAATTACATTTTTAAACTAATGAAGTAATCTAAGCTAAAGCAATATTTTTGTATTTTTTGGTTTTTAAAACAAAGAAGCAAATGGAATAAAAATTAACAATAACAACAAAGTAAATTTAATAAACTAAAATAATAATGAAATGAGATTCCCTTGAGTTAAGATTTTAGTCTTCCTTACTTGCTAATGAAATGAATTCTATAACATAAGTCAAGAGGATGGAACTAAGCTACCACTAGCTCCATACTTGCAATAATCATTTAATTCCTTCTACCGAAGCAATTAAATGAATACCACCAAATAATTCAGACTCAAGGAGATGAATAATCAACTTCTAATTCTTGCTTGTAATTACCATTACAAAAGTTCAAAACATTCAGTTTAGTCATTTACAATCCACTTAACCAAGTTGGAATAAACAACTCAACCTACTCCTAATTTGAATCATACAAAGCTTAATTAATCAACTCCTAGCTCAACCACCAAGTTTATTCACTTGGCATAAAACAATCTAGATCATAACCATATACTTAACCAAGCCATATAATTATGAACTTGAAAGAGAGCATAAGGAATTCTATTGAAGTTTAGAAGCTCAAACCATTACCCAACTCAAAGAAATCACCAATACTTTAGCTACTCATGGAAGAAGGAGATGAAGCTTGATGAAAGAAGAAATAATTGGCCATGGATGCAGCAACCTTCACGCCTTGCTTTTCTTCTTTATTTTTGCTGCTCACCTCTTGCTCTTCACAGCCGCAATACTCTCCTTCCTTCTTCATTCCATCGTATCCCCTTTTTCTCCCTTTTCACACTCGGTCAGCTCTTCTCCCTTCCTCTTTATTTTCACTGCTGCAATCTCTCTATTCATGTAGTCCCCTTTGTTTTTATTCACAGCCGCCAAACCCTTCCTTTCCAATTCATGTGGGCTCTCCTCTTTATTCTATTATTCCTTTTCTCTTTAATCGGTCCAGCCCATTACAATCAGCCCAGTTGCCTTCTGCTTGAACTTCAATTCAGTCCACCAGCTTAATCTTTTCCATATTCATTTCATTCCTCCTCCCCTTCTTCCCTTTGGATGTCATGAGTTACTACTTGACCCTCCAAGCTCTAATACGATCTTTCAGTCCACAAGCCCAAGAATATTCTAAGATGATTAAATATGTTATTGAGCTTAGACTTGGCCAAAGCAAATCCATTCTTGGCATAATATGCATGTTGAGGTCCCAAGATAGCTGCAATAACCCGAAGGGAGATAAGATCTCTAAGTCACAACCACAGTGCAGATTGTAATATCCTGGATTGTGATCAAGGATTAGCAACTTCAAAGTAATGTAATTAATATTAATTGAGCACTTTTGGAGTGCATTGTGATAATCAAGAGCAAAACGGTAAATTTACTGACCGACTAGTTAGATGCCATTGAGAACACTCCTTAGTAATCAAGATTAATGGCTAAGATTGAAAGACCAAGAGGTGGAATCTTGTGCATGCAAATGTATGTGAAAGCATAGAAGGGAAAATAAGATGGTGCCAAGTGTCAAAATAAGGACCCTTAGATTAAAGTCAAACTTTCAAACCATTTTTCTCTTTCTTCTCTCTTCCTAGTCGGTTTATGTGTGTATGTGTGAGGGAATGAAATCATCATCATCAATATCTCATTTCTCTCTCTCATCCTCCTCCATTTTTTCGCTGAACAAGCTAAGGAAAGAGAAGGAGAAAAGCTTGAGTTTTTGGTAAGTTAATGCCTTCATATGCTCAAGTGTCTTTCATTAATGTTGTTCATGAGGGTGAGGGCTATATTCCTATGGTTTCAGAATTTTGGTTGGTGAAATTTGAGAACTTGTGGAAATTTGGAAGTTGGAGAATTGAAGAATTGGCTTTAGGAAGAAAAAGAGGTAAGAATTAGAAGCATTTTGGTATAGTTGTTGTAATCATTGGTTGAGCATTAAGAATTTATGAATTTGCCCTGATTTTGTGCAATTTTCGAATGGAATGAATTGGCTTATGTGTTGTGTAGAATTTGGTCTTTTGTTGAACATTTTGGCCGTTGGAATTGATTTGGGAACTTGGGTTGGAAAGTGTGGCAATGTGTGAATTGTGTTGTGACATTGTAAGACATGTTGTGGTTGTTGTGTAATATGTCAATGGGAGTTAAATTTGGTCATTTTGATGATTCCAATGGTTTTCTTGAGCAAAATTGTGTGAGAATGGTGTTTGGGTTGGAATGGGAGTCATTTGGGATCAAATGTGAAAATCTGGAAAATCTGCCCAATGTAAGTCTGTTCTGGGCAGTCTTTTTGTGTGGGCGTTTTGAATAGGTTAATGATGTTAGAAAATTATGAAACTTTCCAGTTTTGAAGTTCACTTCCCAAGCTTCAAAATGGACATAAATTGTGTGTCATTTAACTTTGTGAGCTGGGAGTTTGAACTGTCCAAAGTTTGGCATCAAAACTGGACCCTGTTTTGGCACAACGTTAGGTTTTTGGTAAATCTGGACTTTTGTGGTGATTTCCAGTAATGGCCAATATTTTTCCTAGAAAGAGGACTTAAATAGATTTTATTTGGCTTTGGAATCACCTTATTTCGATTTGTCTTGAATTAGTTATGATTTTTGGAAGTTCAGCCAAGAAACTGGATTTTCTTAGCCGCGGCCAGCGGATTCTGGGCCGCGGCCCAAATGTTTATGAGCGTTTATGAGCAGTTTTTGGCCGCGGCCAGTGGATTTGTAGGCCGTGGCCAACCCCCAAAAATCAGTATTTTATACTTTTTAAAGGTGGTTTTTGGTATAGCCTTTCCCAACCCTTTGGGTATATGTTTAGGCCTCTAATAGCCACCTAAAGAGTCTAAATAATAACCAACTTAAGTACTATGGAATTAAGAACTTGGGAAAGAGATTGATTTATTGTCCCTAATTTGGTTTATAGGATTCGACATTTGCCGTCCTCGTGAGCCCACTGAGCCAGCAAACGTTAGGAAGGAATGAGGTAGTAACTTTTCTTTCGTACCATATGTGATGCATTGTATGTGTGTATTATCATTGATTTGTGATAAACTCGTATGCTGCGACATTGTGAATATGTGTAAACACCGTCATACCAATAGTCCCTGAGTACCTAACAACAGATCGGGCAAGGGTTATATGCCTTCCCGGCGGAGAAAGGGGATAAGGATGAGGTGTGGTATATGTGATTATGTGGGCCGAAAGGCTATTTGTGAAGGCCAACGGGCCATTTGTGAAAGCCAGATAGCTATAAGAGCTATAAGGCTATGTGTATGCACTGCCATGCCAATAGTCCCTGAGTAGCTAACAACGGTTCGGGTTAGGACAATGTGCCTTCCCAGTGGAGAAAGGGGATGAGGGTGGAGTATGATTTGTGCTGCTGCTGCTGCTGTATGATGATTTGCTTACATGCTGTGTACTTATGTGTGGTATAAATGTTTTGTTACTACTGGGATTCTCTTGAATCTCATTCTTTCCTTTAACTAACCTTTCAGACAAGGCGATTGGCTCTAAGGAGAAGCGTACGACTCGAAGCAGTTAGAACCCTATAGGGACATTTACTTTTGGATGTGTTGGTGAAACCTGTTGGACAGGGATCTTGTAAATTATTTTTGGGCTGTATTTAGTAACAGAATATTGTAAGATCAAGCGTTTCACCCAAGAGGGGGGGTGAATTGGGTGATACTGAAATTTCTTTCGAAAATATAAAACTTTGACAAAAGAATTAAAACAGTAATGAGTAAGGAGAAATATCACCGAAGTGTACACCGGGAGTTATACTGGTTCGGTCACAACCACTTTGACCTACGTCCAGTCCTCAGAGCTTCTCTGAGAGTTTCACTATAACTTCCAAGATTCAGTGGGTTCTTGGCACCACAGTACAAGCAAGTTCCTTCACACCTGGACACTCGCTCCCCCTTACAGGTTGTAATCCAATCCCAACTCAAGGTTCCACAACCTTAAGTTATCTCAATAACAAATATTGAGTTTGAATGAAATATCTCTCACAAAGAGTAAATGATAATCACTGAAGCATATGAATACAATTTCAACGTGAAAACAGAGCAATGAACTTAATGAATCGTTTGTGTGGATGCTTGGTCGTTGTTCTCTGTTTGAAGGTTCCCATATATATAGATATGATGGTGATGACCGTTGGAACGTTTTCCTTTCGTCCGTTGGTGAGTGCGCAGCCACTGTTGACTTTTCAAGTTTTTGAAAAATATCCGTTGGCGGTGGTTGGCATTTGAACGTTTGATTTGACTTTCATCTCTTGAAGTGATTCCTTCATTGTTTATCTGTAAATAGACTAAGAATACTAATACAATGAAAGGTTAATCATATAGGAAACAAATCAATGAACGTTTGAATGATTTCTAAATTTCTGGGTATGCTTACTCGAGTAGCTCCTCGAGTAACCCTTGAAGTTTACTCGAGTAGCTCCTCGAGTAACATCGGGAAATCATTTATCAACTGCAAGTTAATGAACAAGTATAAGATTACTCGGGTAGTGCATGGAGTAAACTAAATTTCAAACCTTTGGAATAGTTATTTACTCGGGTAGCTACTCGAGTAATGCACTCACAACTTTATGAGTTACTCGGGTAACACCTCGAGTAATCCTTTGAAAAACTTTTGATTACTCGATGCTTTACTCCAATAATGTTGGCAGGATCAAAATGCCGAGAGCACTTACCTCATTACTCGAGTAGCTCCTCGAGTAATGCACTCAATCTTGCATAAGTTACTCGGGTAGCACCTCGAGTAACTGAGACATTTGAACATAACTTACCCTGGTCGTGACTTGAAGTTTCCTTTGAAAATATTTGTGCTTACTGGGGTACATACTCGAGGAATCCACTTAAGATAAAACATTAGAAACTTGAATACTCGAGTCAGCACTCGAGGAAGACAGAATAAACAATTCAAGTTACTCGGATACCAACCTCAAGTTTTAACTTACCTCAGGCTGTTACTCGAGTACCTCCTCGAGTAACATTGGCAGTGGTACAAAGTGCCGAGAGTTACACATTTTCAAATACACGGTTACTCGAGTAGCTCCTCGAGTATCATGGAAAACTTGAAGGCTGACTGGAAGTTTCTGACCTGGTTACTCGAGTAGCTCCTCGAGTAACATTAGCAGTGGTACAAACTGCCGAGAGGTACATATGGTTACTCGAGTAGCTCCTCGAGTAACATTCTGCTAACTTGAAGGCCACTGGAAGTTTTCACATGGTTACTCGAGTAGCGCCTCGAGTAACATTGGCAGGCCGAGAGCAACCTTGAAGTTTTACCTGGTTACTCGAGTAGCGCCTCGAGTAATGGTGGCAGGTAACTGGAAGTTTTGCCTATTTACTTCAAGTTTTGGGTCATTACTCGAGTAGCTCCTCGAGTAATGCCTTAGAAAATGCACTTCAACTTAAGTTCCTTAGCATTTTCTCTTGGCCAATCTTCACTACGTCCATGCTTTCCTCAAGTAAAGCTTATTCCTGTCATTACTTAGTTCAAGCTTGATATTTAAACATTTCCTTTTCAAACCATTCTTTTGTTATCATCAAAACATGAGATCTAACATTCTCCCCCTTTTTGATGATGACAAAACTTGGTGTGATTTTGAACCATGATTTTTCAAATTGATTTCTTATTAAGTTGATTAAACCTTGCATATATAACAACTTCATTAGTCCAAACAATTATCACAAATCACAAACTTAAATGAAAACAAATGAAGTCATAATTTAAACATACTTGTATTGAAATTCAAATTACAAGTTAAGCAACAAGGATTAATAACAAAATGCACCCTAAAGCCCATATACAACCAAATCCCCAAAGGAAAGCAAGGACAAGTCCACAAAATCATTCTCAAGCTCTTCTCCCCCTTTTTGGCTTCATCAATCAAGTGGAGGGCTAGGAGGCTTCGCCATGGAGATGGGTGTTACAGGAAAGACCATAGAATCATCTGAGTCCAAAGAGTCAAATGAGCTAGAAGGTACTGGATCAGGCAGATTAAGTGGAGGAATATGGATGTCATCTCTAGGCAGGAGAGGAGAAGGTTGGAAGACAACCATAGTTGAGGTTTCTCCTTCCGGGGTGATCTGAGTCTCAGCTTCTGGAGTTGTGTCAAAAGTTGGAGTGAGATGCTCAGAAGAAGAAGATGACACTACCTCTGTTTGGGTAGGAGAGGGAATAGGTTTGGGAGTGGTCTCAGATTGTGGCTTTTGAGGTGAATCACCAATGGTGATATGTGTAGACTCAAGGGTTTCAGGATCATCCACTGTGAATAATATGTCTTTTCCTTGGGTCTCAGGTGGATCAGAAACCAGAGGAGTAGATGGTTCAGCCTCAGAAGTAGGAATGGGAATAGGAGTGTCTGAAGGAGGGTCAACTGAAAGTGGTGGTGGTGGTGCAGATGAAGAAGGACCAGAAGAAGGACCAGAAGAAGGCCCGGGACCCAAAGAATCCAAACGTGCTAAAATCAATCTTAGGGTCTCTCCCTGAGCTTGTTGCTCTGCTAGAAGCTCCTCATGTCTTCGATCCATTCTTTCAACCAACTCACCTATCTTGGTGTTCATGTGGGTAATGAGTTCAGCATTGGTGTTGGCTATATCCACATGAAAACCTCTCAGCATATTCTCCATAAAGTGCTGGAGAGTGGCATTCAGGAAAGATGGTGAGGATGTGGTAGCAGCTGGAGCCGATGACTGAGTGTCATCCATTCTACTGGTTTCAGCCTCAGTAGCCTTTCTCTTCTTCTTGGACCCAGACTCCAGTGGGCCTTTGAGAGGAATGTCTATGTTTAGCTTACCAATTTGGTTCCTCCCCACTGGGGTCACTCTCTCAACAGGCTCCTTACTATCCAAATACCATATTTTGTTCTCTTTTAGGATAAGAGACACAATTTGAGGATATGGCATTGGAGTGGTTCCCTTTCCATCCACCTTATACCTCTTCATCTCTGAGAATATATACTCTCCCAGATCCTTTTCTTCTTTCAAGAGGAGTGAAGCAAACCATCTATAGTCCCTATCTGAAAAGTGGGTATAGTTGTTGGCTTTGTTCACTAGGGACCTAGAGTAGATGTACCATAGGACCCTGTGATGATCACACATATCACTCGGTTTGAAATTGAGGGGGCCAACTAACTCACCGGGCTTAAGGATAGTGAATATCTGGTTAGGCTCAAGTTCAGAATAGATATCATCCGGGGGATTCTCAATTCCTAACCATAAATTGATCCTAGAGGGTGATATAAGGATTTTCTGTCCTCTCACTGTGGTAGTCATTTCTTCCTCAACTGAGGTTCGGTCAGGCTCATCTATGATCTCAAGGTTGCAGTAAAAATGGGTGATTACCTTTGTGCAAAAAGGCAATCTGACAGACAACCAAGGCATAAATGGAGTAAGATAAGGACTAAGATCGAACTTCACTACCTCTTGAAGTAGCTTCAGATCCACGTAGTGTGTTTTACACACTTTCCTTCTTGAGAACTGAGTTGAGTACTTCAGAGATTCCACCAATTTGCCCACATTGAATCCCTTTGGTGGACTAGTGATTTCTGCTTCAGGAATCTTGGACTTCTTAGAAGATTGACCCTTCTCCAGTTGATCAATGATCCCAGCCATTGCCTTAGCCACATTTTTGTCATACTTTGGCTTCTTGGGAGGTTTTGGAGTAAAGGAAGGTGTGGATGAGTCTGAGTGAGAAGGTGAGGGAGTTTTGACACCTTTACTTCTTCCAGTAGATGTGCTCTTTTTAGACTGAGCCCTAGTTACAATAGGCTCTTTGATCACCACACCTTTGGCTTTAGGTGGAGATTTAGGTTGAAGAGGGGTTTTAGCTTTTGGTCTAGGTATCAATTTTCTTCTCTTTGTTGGAGGAGGAGAAAGAAGATCAGGATTTTGCTCAGAATCAGAATCAGTGAAGTTGAGATTCTTGGTTCTAACCATTTTGACTCAAAGAGAATCGGAAATCTCAGAAACAGAGGTCACTGTCGCTAGTTTAGGTCAGAGGGATTTTGAACAAAATAGGAAGTTTTTGATCTTGAAACTAGTTGGGTTTTGACGGAAATGGGGCAAGGAATCGATTGGGAAAAGTTTTTGAAAGGGTGTATAGTGATTTACTCGAGGAGATTTTGTGGAAATGACCAAGTTTGCGCAAGATAAAGACCTAAATCCCGACTTTACTCGAGGCCTTACTCGAGTAACATTCAACGTTACTCGAGGCCTTCCTCGGGTGTTCATACAGGAAAAATTCAAAATAATTCATTTAAATTGCGTACCTTGTATGAATAATATAGTAATTATCCATAGATGTTCCCTCGATCATTTATAACTCATGTTGATCAGATTTGCATCATTCTTTATCAATTTGAGAATCTGGACTCCGACTTTACTCGAGGCCTTCCTCGAGTAATCTTCAAGTTTACTCGAGGCTTGCCTCGGGTAACCTGTCTTTTGAACTTCTGACCTTTCATTTCCTCAAAACTGAACCGTTAGATTTAAATATCAAGTTACTTGATCCATTACTTCCAGTTTTGGGGGCCATTACTCGAGTACGTACTCGAGTAAACTGCCACTTTACCTCAAGTTACTCCTAGGGTAAATCTTTTCTGTCACCCATTACTTCAAGTTGGTACTCCAGTAATGGTGTCCTCTGATCACCTCTGTTTTTGTTTCTCAAAACAGAGTTTCTTTCTTCCTGCAAAACAAATTTCTATATACTCCGATGCTTAAGTTAGTAATTATCAAAACATTATTAAATGACTTCATCTAATATTATGAAATGCTGAAATTACTTATAACTCATTGGGATTTACCATTCCCAATTCTCTTCTAATGTATAGAAATTGATCTTTTGCAAGGGGTTTTGTGAAGATATCGGCTAATTGAAGATGAGTAGGAATGAATATCACTTTCACATCTTTCTTTTGGACATGATCTCTGATGAAGTGATGTCTGACATCGATATGCTTGGTTCTAGAGTGTTGAACTGGATTCTTTGCCAAGCTTATCGTACTAGTGTTGTCACAATAGATTGGTATCTCTTTGAGATAAATACCAAGATCTTGTAGTTGTTGTTTTAACCATATCACTTGTGCACAACAACTTGAGACTGCAACATATTCGGCTTCCGTTGACGAAAGAGACACTGTATTTTGTTTCTTGCTGAACCACGAGACAAGAGATCCTCCAAGGAATTGTCCTTGTCCACTGGTGCTCTTTCTGTCTGTCTTATATCCTCCATGATCAGAGTCCGAATATGCAATTAGATACTCACTTCTTCCTTTGGGATACCACAGACCCAATTCTGGTGTGTCAGCAAGGTATCTAAAGATTCGTTTAACAGTTTCAGCATGTGATTCCTTTGGTGCCGATTGATATCTTGCACATATGCCAACACTAAATTGGATGTCTGGTCTACTTGCTGTGAGATAGAGTAATGATCCAATCATTCCTCTATATTTTGTGATATTGTAGTCTTTCCCTTTGACATCAGCATCAAGCAACGTTGTTGAGCTCATAGGCGTATCTGAGCCATTTGCTTCATCCATTCCATACTTCTTCAATAGCTCTTTTAAATACTTTGTTTGAGATATGAAGATCCCATTCTTTCTTTGTTTGATTTGCAAACCAAGAAAGAAATTCAATTCTCCCATCATTGACATCTCAAACTCTCCCTGCATAATCTCAGAAAATTCCTTACACAGAGATTCATTAGTAGCACCGAAAACAATATCATCAACATATATTTGTACAATTAAAATATCATCACGTTTTCGATTTATAAATAATGTTGTATCAACTTTTCCCCGTACAAAACCTTGATCGATGAGAAACTTACTAAGCCTTTCATACCAGGCTCTAGGAGCTTGTTTTAAACCATACAAAGCCTTTTTAAGTTTGAAAACATGGTCCGGTTTAGTGACATCTTCAAAACCAGGGGGTTGTTCTACATACACTTCTTCCATGATGTAACCATTTAGAAAGGCACTCTTAACATCCATTTGATAGAGTTTGAATCCTTTTATGCATGCAAAGGCTAAGAGTACACGTATAGCTTCCAATCTAGCCACTGGAGCATACGTTTCCTCATAATCAATTCCTTCTTCCTGATTATAGCCTTTGGCCACCAATCTTGCCTTGTTTCTGACAATAATTGCAGATTCATCAAGTTTGTTTTTGAATACCCATTTAGTACCAATGATCGTATGATCTTTGGGTCGGGGCACCAAATCCCAGACTTGATTCCTTTCAAATTGATTCAATTCTTCTTGCATTGCTATGACCCAATCATTGTCTGATAGGGCTTCAACAATGTTAGAAGGTTCAATCTCAGAAATAAATGCAGAAAAACTTACTTCATTGAAAACTCTATTTCTGGTTTTGATCCCTTCATTCACATCTCCTATGACTTGATCTAAGGGATGACTTCTATTGTATTTCCAAGCTTTAGGTTGACCTAGGGATTGCTCTTCATCCTTAGTTTCATCTACCTCTGGAATAAGAGACTTAGAGATAGATTGACCATTTTCTTGATTTAAAACAACTTCCTGTTCTTCATCAATGGTTTTGTCAGAGGTTTCAAATTCATCAAATACAACATGAATTGATTCTTCAACAACACAAGTTCTTTTATTGAAAATTCTATATGCTTTACTTCGGTTAGAATATCCTAGGAAAATTCCTTCATCAGTTTTAGAATCAAATTTTCCTAAGTTATCTTTACCATTATTATGAATGAAACACTTACAACCGAAGATGTGTAGATGACCAATGTTTGGCTTCCTTCCTTTGTATAGCTCATATGGTGTCTTTCCAAGTTTCGTTCTGATGTAGGCTCTATTTGAAATATAGCATGCTGTACTCATAGTATCAGCCCAGAAAACTTGAGACATGTTCTTTTCATTTAACATTGTTCTAGCCATTTCAGTAAGTACTCTATTCTTGCGTTCCACAACTCCATTTTGTTGGGGCGTCCTTGGAGCAGAGAAGTTGTGATCAATGCCATTAGTATCACAATATTCTTCAAAAGCTTGATTCTCAAATTCTCCACCATGATCAGTCCTAATACCTGCAATAGACATACCTTTCTCATTTTGCACTTTCTTGGCAAAAACAATAAATTCTTCAAAGGTTTCATCTTTTGATGATAGAAAAATAACCCATGTAAATCTAGAAAAATCATCAACAATGACCAATGAATACAAGTTGCCACCAAGACTCTTTACTCTTGCTGGACCAACTAAATCCATATGCAATAATTGTAATGGTCTATTTGTTGAAATCTCATTTTTCAATTTGAAAGATGATTTAGTTTGTTTACCCTTTTGACATGCGTCACAAATCAAATCGTTTTTGAAATTTACTTTGGGTAATCCAAGAACTAAATCCTTTTTGAGTAGTTTACCTAGTTGATGCATATTGACATGAGCCAATCTCTTATGCCATAACCAACTTTCATTGGTATTACTCAGAAAACAATTTTCAGATTCATTTCTACTAATATTTAGAGTATAGCAGTTACCTTCCCTTTTTGCTCTGAGCTTAGCCTTGATATTTTTCTTATCAAGCTGTAAATCATTCTTGTTGATAATTAGACATTCCTCTGAATCAAATATTATCCAGTTGTCTTTATCTGCACTTTGACTTACGCTCAGCAAATTATGACACAAGCCTTCAACGTAATATACATCTTTGATTTGTATGCCTTTGTCATTTTTGATTTCACCAATTCCTGCTATTTTTCCGGATTGATTCCCTCCAAATTTTACCTTTCCACCTTCCTTAGGTTGTAATGTGGTAAAACTTTCGAAATCTCCGGTCATATGTCTAGAGCATCCACTGTCTATGAACCATTTGTTATTTTTGGATGCTTTAAGACATACCTGCAATCAAATGACTAAGTTTTAGGTACCCACTTCTTTTTGGGTCCTTTTGGGTTAGTATAAATGATCTTCTGAATATATGTGCCTTTAGGTACCCATTTGTAGGTTCCTATGTTTCCTTTCTTTTTATGAATGCATGAGGAGGTATAATGACCTTTTCTATTACAGTAATTACAAAATGCAAAAGGATTTGATATATGTACAGAATGCTGGAAATAATTCAAATATGACTTACCTCCTGCTTTCTTTCTACCTTTCCTTTTATCTGATTTTGGATCATATCCAATACCAGATCGGTCATTTACAAATCGTTGTTCTTTTAAAATCACACTTAGCATCTCACTTCCTTTGGTAAACTTTTCAAGAGTTTTTGTGATATCATTGTTTTTCTCTTTCAAAGAAGAACAATTTTCACAATTCTTTTCTGAACTTTCTTTAAGTTCAATTTCAAGAGCTTTGTTTTTCTTTTTGAAAACAATTAGTTCTTTAACTACTTTGATGAATTCAGAATGTAAAGCATTATATTCAGATAATAATTCATCATAGGTAGGGTCAGAATCATTTACCTCTTCTTCTGTCTCTTCTTGAGCAACAAGACATATGTTGGCTACTTCTTCCTCATCACTTTCTTCGTCTGAGGAACTATCTCCCCATATAGCAGATACGAAGGCCTTCTTTTTGTTAAAGAATTTGCCTTTTCTCTTTTCTTTGCTCTTTTGATTGAGCTCTGGACATTCTGATTTGATATGTCCTGGTTTACCACATTCATAACAAATGATATGGTCTTTGTTGCTAGTTCCTCCTTTTTGAAAGTGTTTGTAGCCTTGACCTTTCTTGTAGAACTTTCTGAATCGTTTTATGATTAAGCCCATTTCATCATCATCAAACTCCTCAACTTCATCTTGATTTTCTTCTTTTGCTTTTAGAGCTAGACCTTTCTTTCTTTTGTCACTGATGTCGTCTAGTTCCCGTTTGAACTTTAACTTGCTTTCATATTCAGAAAGGCTTCCAAATAGAGAAGCAACTGATCTCATTGATTCTCCTTTTGCCTCTTCTATCGCAGTGACTTTGGCCTCCCACTCTTTAGAGAGAATATTCAAAATCTTTCGTACTTGGATATTTTGATCATATACTTTTCCAAGTGCTGCAAGTTGATTAACAAGATGAGTATACCTAAGTTCGAATTCAGAAATTGACTCACCTGATTTCATTCGAAGTAGATCGAATTCTGTGATCAAGGTGTTGATTCGATTCTCCTTTATTCCCGAAGTTCCTTCATGAGCTATTTCCAGAGCTTCCCACATTTCCTTTGCTGTTGGGAGTGTGCAGATTCTGAAGTATTCATTTTGACTCAAGGAGCTTTGTAACATCAGAATTGCCTTGCTATTGAGAGTGATAAGTTTCTTGTCATTCTCATCATATTCCGCTGGCGTCTTTGGAATTTTCTGAGAATCTACAGTCTTTGTAGGTTGATAGTTTCCACTCTCGATTACATCCCATAGCCCATATTCAGTAGCCATCACGAACACTCTGAATTTAGCTTTCCAGAAAGAAAAGTGTTCTCCATTGAAACCAGGAGGTCTAGTGATGGATGCTCCGTCGGGAAGAATTCCTTCACCCATGCTTGCCATTGGATCCTTCTTAGGTTGTTATACCTTAACAAGAAGACCTAGGCTCTGATACCAAATGTAAGATCAAGCGTTTCACCCAAGAGGGGGGGTGAATTGGGTGATACTGAAATTTCTTTCGAAAATATAAAACTTTGACAAAAGAATTAAAACAGTAATGAGTAAGGAGAAATATCACCGAAGTGTACACCGGGAGTTATACTGGTTCGGTCACAACCACTTTGACCTACGTCCAGTCCTCAGAGCTTCTCTGAGAGTTTCACTATAACTTCCAAGATTCAGTGGGTTCTTGGCACCACAGTACAAGCAAGTTCCTTCACACCTGGACACTCGCTCCCCCTTACAGGTTGTAATCCAATCCCAACTCAAGGTTCCACAACCTTAAGTTATCTCAATAACAAATATTGAGTTTGAATGAAATATCTCTCACAAAGAGTAAATGATAATCACTGAAGCATATGAATACAATTTCAACGTGAAAACAGAGCAATGAACTTAATGAATCGTTTGTGTGGATGCTTGGTCGTTGTTCTCTGTTTGAAGGTTCCCATATATATAGATATGATGGTGATGACCGTTGGAACGTTTTCCTTTCGTCCGTTGGTGAGTGCGCAGCCACTGTTGACTTTTCAAGTTTTTGAAAAATATCCGTTGGCGGTGGTTGGCATTTGAACGTTTGATTTGACTTTTATCTCTTGAAGTGATTCCTTCATTGTTTATCTGTAAATAGACTAAGAATACTAATACAATGAAAGGTTAATCATATAGGAAACAAATCAATGAACGTTTGAATGATTTCTAAATTTCTGGGTATGCTTACTCGAGTAGCTCCTCGAGTAACCCTTGAAGTTTACTCGAGTAGCTCCTCGAGTAACATCGGGAAATCATTTATCAACTGCAAGTTAATGAACAAGTATAAGATTACTCGGGTAGTGCATGGAGTAAACTAAATTTCAAACCTTTGGAATAGTTATTTACTCGGGTAGCTACTCGAGTAATGCACTCACAACTTTATGAGTTACTCGGGTAACACCTCGAGTAATCCTTTGAAAAACTTTTGATTACTCGATGCTTTACTCCAATAATGTTGGCAGGATCAAAATGCCGAGAGCACTTACCTCATTACTCGAGTAGCTCCTCGAGTAATGCACTCAATCTTGCATAAGTTACTCGGGTAGCACCTCGAGTAACTGAGACATTTGAACATAACTTACCCTGGTCGTGACTTGAAGTTTCCTTTGAAAATATTTGTGCTACTGGGGTACATACTCGAGGAATCCACTTAAGATAAAACATTAGAAACTTGAATACTCGAGTCAGCACTCGAGGAAGACAGAATAAACAATTCAAGTTACTCGGATACCAACCTCAAGTTTTAACTTACCTCAGGCTGTTACTCGAGTACCTCCTCGAGTAACATTGGCAGTGGTACAAAGTGCCGAGAGTTACACATTTTCAAATACACGGTTACTCGAGTAGCTCCTCGAGTATCATGGAAAACTTGAAGGCTGACTGGAAGTTTCTGACCTGGTTACTCGAGTAGCTCCTCGAGTAACATTAGCAGTGGTACAAACTGCCGAGAGGTACATATGGTTACTCGAGTAGCTCCTCGAGTAACATTCTGCTAACTTGAAGGCCACTGGAAGTTTTCACATGGTTACTCGAGTAGCGCCTCGAGTAACATTGGCAGGCCGAGAGCAACCTTGAAGTTTTACCTGGTTACTCGAGTAGCGCCTCGAGTAATGGTGGCAGGTAACTGGAAGTTTTGCCTATTTACTTCAAGTTTTGGGTCATTACTCGAGTAGCTCCTCGAGTAATGCCTTAGAAAATGCACTTCAACTTAAGTTCCTTAGCATTTTCTCTTGGCCAATCTTCACTACGTCCATGCTTTCCTCAAGTAAAGCTTATTCCTGTCATTACTTAGTTCAAGCTTGATATTTAAACATTTCCTTTTCAAACCATTCTTTTGTTATCATCAAAACATGAGATCTAACAAATATAGTTGTGTAATCCTTTATATGGGAATTGTAAACCTTCTAGTGGATGAACGGAACCCGGGGGTTGCCAGGATTGCTATTAGATATTCTGATATGAATGAATGTAAATTAATTGCACAGGTAATTATATTCGATAAGTGAATTTGAGACCGGAATAGGAAAGAAGTTTTGAAAATTTCATAAAGTCCCTACTATAAAAGGGAGTTTTAAATGAGTTTCGAACTATTCGATGGTCTCTAAACCAATTTAATTAAGTGATATCGAATTATAATTACGCTAATTAAGGCAGGGGGTTACACAGATAAGTTCAAACTTCAAAGGACCGAATAAACCACACTTCGGATTTTATCCCCTTTTTCAGAAAAAAAATAACTATTCTTTTTTTTTTTTGAAGAAACAAGAAAGGAACTGAGTTTAAAGGGAGCCACTGTGTAAGCGTACAACAAAAGAGCATGGAATGTGAACTCCATCAATAACATGGTATATCAACAGCCAGAAGAGAATTTTTTATAAAATTTACTGGTAAATTAATTTTTATTTATTTTATTAAAATCATAGATATTGTTATAAAAATAAGGAAAAACAAAAGATTAAGATTAGGGCAATAGAGAAGATGAGAGAAAGTTAGATAGAAAATAAGGAGGAGTTCTCATTCACTTCATTGTCTCAAATAGTGTACATCATCCTCTATTTATAGGACCCTAACTTGAAGACTAACCTAAAGAGTTACAAGTACATAAAGAATGGAATTAAGCAACATAATTGTGCAATTGGAGGTTATAGGGAACAGATACAAGAAACCCTTCAATTGGGGTGTTATAGGGTATAATGACACATTAACCATATGAGATGGAATCCTAAGAGACTATGGGCCTATAGACATCCACACTTCATAATATCTATAACACTCCCCCTTGGATGTTCATAAATAAATATTATGCCTCATCAAAACCTTACTAGAAAAAACCCAATGGGAAAAAAACCTAGTAAAGGAAGAAGAGTATCCAATACATATTGAATCTATCTTATTAAAAACCTTACCAGGAAATCCTAATGGGACAAAACTTTGGTTAATGAAAAAACAGTACAACATCATCGTTCTCTACCTGAAGGCAACGTCACTTTTGAGAACTAATTACATACTCTAGGAGCACAACGCATCATCTGAACTATATCCAATAAAAACATAACAACTCAAATCATTTAAATCCTAGTTGGCAGGTGACTCATCTAAAAAAATTAAAATCCTATTTTGTTTTCATGAAAAATATGAGTTCATCATTTTGTTTTAATTTTGTTTTCCAAATTAAGATGTGTATTTTTCATGAAAACAAAATAAAATTTGAATTTTTTCAGATGAGTCACATGCTTACTAGGATTTAAATGATTTCACTTGTTATGTTTTTGGATAGAGTTAGATGACATGGTACTTCTGAAGTATGTAAATATTACTCGTCACTTTTACTTCTCCTTATGACGACTACATTACTTTTACTTCCTCCAACATTACTCTTTGTCATTTTCACCTAATTGAGTATGCTAATTTTTCAACTAGGTTATTTTGAATGCCTTTTCAAGCATATCTTTTTTTTAGTTGTCAAACTATGAATGATGCATTCTCATCAAATGATCTACTAAAATGTATTCTTCTAACATATCTTTTGAATATGTTAAATTATCAATATGTTCTCCCTTTAGCTTGTTCATTGCAATAGATAAACATTATTCTAAAAATGACCAATAATATATTTGGCATCCACATATTCAACTTATTCTGAATAAAACGATGTCATATACTATTTTCATTGAACTATAATACCATATCTCAATTTCATTATCCATTACACGCCTGCAAGAACTAAATTTTACTGGTAAAATCATATTGAATACACTATTAACATGATATCTAAATATTCTCATAAAATATAAGGTACTTCTAGAATATTAAATTCAATATATATTTTGCAAGCAAAATCATCTTTGGACATGCTTTTGGTATTTTTGATCCTTTAATAATTCATATGTAAACTTCACTATTTAATGAGTCATATGCATAGGCTATATATAACAATATCTAACAGATGCAAAATTTCTCTTTCATATATCACCAGACAAATAATATATACAAAAATTTTTGCATCCACTACAAAATCGTATACCTCATCATAATCATTATTAGACCTTTTTTAAAATCTTTATTTTCACATTAGCACATAAACATTCATATATCTCTTAATACCATCATATTTCTAGAGTTTGGACTACAGGTCCATAACTATCACAATATAATCATATTTTCATTGCGTCTTTTTTCATTTTTATTTTTCCTTTTGGCCAATTGTAACATCTCAAAAATTTATAAGTGGGTTAATTCCTCAAAAAGTGAATTAAATAATTCTAAAGTTAATTTTGTGGATTAAAAACCTATTTTCCAAAAAATTAGAAGAAACATAGTTAGAGATTGTAATTTGGCTTGAAACTTTTTGGGAAATTATTTTATGGCTGAAAGAAGCAAATTAAGGAAGAAAATCCTTATAAAGTATTAAGGATTTATTTATGAAAATCATATGGTAAGCTAGTCCCGATAAAGAAGGGGAAAAATTAGTAATTGGATTACACATACCCCAAAAATTTGAATTTGGCTAAAGTCTGAGCCAAATTATGGAACCTAAACATGCTACTGTTAGTCAAGAAAATTACAGTTACATTTAAGAGATTTTAAATTAGGCAAATTAGGAAAATTAATGCCTTGTGAACAAGACCAATGGGATAAACACACACACATACACACACACACACACGGACACCACTCACGCTTATACACATGACACACATACACAAATAAAAATACTTTAGCTCTCTCATTTCCTTATTTAGCACCTGAAACCAGAGAAAAGAAACAAAGGGGGGAGGAAGAGAGAGGCTGAAAGAGGAAGGAATAGACTGAGAGAGAGAGAGAGAGAGAGAGCGAATGAGAGAGTTCACCGAAGAAGAAGAGAAAGTAGTTGGAGCTCACATGCCATATCGGATTCTTGATTAGGTGAGTATACTACACCCTTTTCTAACTCCTTTACTGTCAAATGGTGGTAGTTTTGAGGATTAAATGGTTGCTAAAGTTGGGTGTTCTTGAGAAAGGTTGTTGTCATCATAAAAGCTTGAGACAAGCACATGCATGTTGATTTTGATGTTGTTTTTTAGGTCTTTTGGTTTTGTAATCTAAGCACAAAAATAGGGCATGCATTTTGGAGTTTGTAGGGTCAAAATTCCTTAGGTTTTAAGCCATGATTTAAGCTTTCATGTCTACTTTTTCTTGTTCTTCCATTATTGAAAAAAGAGTGTACATGCATGTGTTTTCAGAGGATAAAGGTTGCGTTTTCATGTGAGTTTGGTTTGGTTTCTTTAAAGTTTAAAGAGTTAAACATGTGTTTTAAAAGATAAATCCAAGAAGAACTCACATTAAGAAGAGATAGGTAATGTTTCTAAGGTTATGTGATAGGTTGTCAATTTTGTAAAGTCAGTGATGCAATCAGAATCGAGTGAGATTTTGATAGGGAAAATGGTGTCCTCTATCTTTGAAATTTGGTAAGAAAATAGTACACATCCTATGCTTTAAAATGGGTTCATAACATGTTAATTGGATATCTAGCTCGAAAGTTATGATTTTTGCAAGCTTGGACAGAAAACTGGATACATTTTGTTTTTCAGATTTTAGGTAAAGAGCAATTAAGCAAATCATCCGAGGTTATTGTCATAATATGTCATTATGGTTATTTTTTCTTTAAAATAGACTTATAGAGAATTAACTTAAGTACTAGAACATATATATTGGATGTGTATATTGTAAGTTATAAATTTTCAAAATTTGGATAGGGAAACTAGAATGTCATGTCTCAGTAAAGGAGCAGTTAGAATACAGGTTGGAATTGAGAAATTAGGTCCATGATTTAATATTGTATATTATTTTTTCTTTATAGAGGATTGAAAGATATTTAAATAAGAACTTGAACAACCTCATTTGGAGTTCAATAGCTTAAGTTATGATTTTTCAAATTTCCTTAAAAGATTATAGGCAGATTTTCAATCAAGTCTGAAAATGACACATTTTGAAGAAAATGTAATTAGGAATGGTTTGAGAGTTTTGGGACAAGTTTGAGGGGCTAACTTAATTGAATGGAATGGTTAATTACAAAGGGAAAATAGACATTCAATACATCTTAATTAGATACACAATAATATAAGTATAAAAAGATTATCAAAGATAACCAACTGATTCAAATAAAAGGATAAGCATTATAAAAGGGTCAAGAATAACATAATTTTAAATATGTTAAAAAGCTTGGAATGAGCAATGACCCATCTCTATATGGATTTCAAAATTATAGGATTTGATATCTGCCTAAACTCGAAGAGAAGGCAAATTGGAAAGGATTTTGGTCAAGGTAAATTACCAAAAAGGTCAACAGGTAGTAATTCTTCTCTCATATATTATGCAATTGTTCTGCATGTTTGTCCGTACCATCAATTATATTCGTTTCATGAATATATGAGTTTGAATATTGGACTGTGTGTCCTAAAGCGATAAGTCCTTATATGCATTTTGCATGGCATGTGCCCCTATGTTGTAAAACCTTATATGCATTCAGTGTGAGGTTGTAAGTCTCGATATGCATTTTGCATGGGGTGTGTCCTTAGGCTATAAGACCTGATATGTATTCAATGTAAGGTTGTAAGTCTCGATATGCATTTTACAAAGGGTGTGTCCCTGGGCTGTAAGACCTGATGTGCAATTTGTATTGTATTGGACAGTATGCTTATGATTGCTGATTGTGCTGTATCATGATTTGCTGAATGCTTATTATTTGATGGTTTGTTTTGCTTGCTTTGTGAACTTGCATTTATGATAGTCTGTTGTTACTAATATTCTCAAGAATCTCTCCCCTTTCCATTAAAATGACATACAACTAAGTCAAGCAGCTCGAAGGGGTACAAATTGAGAAGCAGCTCGCCGATAACTGAGAAGGTGGCGAGCAAGATTAGTTCATTTTGTTGGTTATATGTATAATCTTTTGATTTATACATAAGACTTTTGGTAGCCTCATATGGCTACAAATTTTTATGTATATATACACAAACAAAGAAGATCTACATAGTGAAAATGGTACACATAGTAGTAGTATGAGCATGCATAGTAAGGGTAGTAGTAATATACTATGCTTAAATATTGAAACGGGGATGGCTATTTGTAAGATTCGAACCCTCAACTTAAAATGATAAATTAAAGATGAGATTAGAGCAAAACTTTGATAAGACTAATATGGTTAAAGGATTGATGAGTTAAAATGAAACCACCAATTTGCTGTTTTAAAAAGTTTTAAACTTTTCAGAAAAGCCCATTCATTTACTGGTTAAAACCCTTTGTTTGGGCTAAGTTTTCAACTATTTTCGAAAGTGTTTTCTCCCCAAGACCAAACCTGGCTTAGTGGTTCAAAATTTTTATATAGTAACTCATATGACTAGTAGGAAAATAAGGTGTCATGCCAATCATCTTTATGTCTACTTCTTATGACATATCTTTATATAGCATCCTCATTTGATTATATGATATCATTTCAAAACTGTTGTTGACAACTTTATCTTTTCGGTTCCATTTTGCTAGTTGTTGTAACGTCGTTTTTTCAAAGTGTTTAGATGAGTTCAAACAGATAATGATTTCAAACCAAAGACTGGAAATCATTTGTAAACAATAAAGACCCCAACTTTAATACAAGGTTCAAAAGTGGGATTTTCAAAAACATTTTAAAATACTTTCAATATGGTCTCATAATGGTTTCTAGTTACAAAACAACCCATCCATTTTAATTCCATTTATTAATATCAAAGTGTTTAACAAAAAGTGTTCTCTGCTAAAGCCCATACTGCGTTTGTTAACTAATGGGCCCTAAGAGTACGATTGCCCATTACTAGTTCATTTATCGTATTAACGTACTCAGTTTCGGGGTTACGGTTAGTGAGTTTACAACTACTACTAGTACTAGTCTTACTATGTAGTTATACACATCATATACAATTCAGAAACAGATAACCAACAGAACATAAATCCTTGAGTCTTGCTCTTTATTCACCTGTGATTACCTTCTTGCCCTTGAAATTGATTGCCCGTGCTGTAAAATTAGTTATTTGGAAAGGAGTGAGATTCAAAAGAATCTCAGTAGTAACAAGTATCACTAAAATAAAATGCATATATAAAACATACTAGATCAACCATCATATTACAACATACAACACATTCAACATTTAGAGATATTCTATGCAACATACAATTCATTAAAGGACATAATAGTCCCTTCCTATAGTGCTAGGTATTTTCAACACCCATTAAGATTTTGATATGCACAGAGTAATGAGTGCAAAGTTCTGTAAGCCATACAGAAATAGTAAAAACATAGATATTAAGTACAAGTTTACATACAAGAATCTCCCCGTAGGGATTGGTAATATATACACGTTTTCCCAAAATATACAAATTAAACTAATATAACCCAACTGCTCCAATCTCAGGGTCCGCACCCTTCAATTTCCCGTGTCTAATACTTTACCCTTGGAGCCACTAATTCTCACTAGAGTATTTATTTGATTGAAAAAGGGTGAGATTCAAACGAATCTCAGTAGTAATAGATAATCATTAATAGAAGATGCGATAAATAAATATGCCGAATACCAAATAATGCAATATTATACTAAAACATAACTCATTTCAATTGAAATGCGATTAAAGCCAACCACTATTGCAACCCCTACACATTCTGTACCTCAGTCCTCGACAGGGCATATCAGTGTACCCGTAGGCACTATTCATCAGTATACCCGTAGGCATTATTCATCAGTGTACCTGTAGGCACTATGTATCATACATATTACAGAAAATGGCATATACAAAGCATATAAATATTCACATAGTGTATGAAGAATAGAGTTACTACCTTAACCCTTTTTTATCCTTAAATAGGCTCCTCGAACTTCATGCCGCAAGTTGGGCTATTAATCGGGTCCTAAAATTTCAAATATATAAGAGTTAGGTTAAAACTCATTCATGTACCTCTTTAGAGACTTCTAAAGTGTTTTTTGTGGTTATATTAGTCTATATTGAAAAATTACCAAAATGCCCCAAGGGACCCAGCCCGACCCCTATGTACTCGGCCCAACCGTACTTTTCCTGAAATTTTGACCCAATCTATTCCTATATAGTTTTGCCCAAGGAATCCATTTCTAGCCTCGTTTTTCACAAAATCTCTGTCAAATAACAGTTATGCCATTGACAACCCCTAATTAGGGTTTCGGGGGCATTTTAGTCATTCGGCTTTCTAGGACTTTTCTGAAAAAGTGTTCAATAGTAACCCCATCTAATTTTCCCTCTTGAAGACAATAGAATCATCAATTTCATGAAAATCCAGCTCTATCCCCCCACACCAGGTCTGGCTAAAACTTCTCTAAGATAAAGTAGAAGTTTTGATTTTGAGATTTAACCTTTAAAGCTTCTTCCTTTTCTCTCCTAATCACTTGATTAACCATTTAAACACTAATTGAATATGATTTAAGGAAATTTGGGCAGTATAACCCCCTAGGGTTTAACAACCCAAATTTTACTAAATCAAGAGAAACAACCACAATCAAGCTAAGAATCACAACAACAAGCTAAAATCAACAAGGAAATCAAGGTTTTATGGTTACCTCTTGATTTCCCTTCCCCTCTCTCTCTAAGCGTCACCTTCCCTTCTCCTATACCTTGAAAATTGGCTTGTTAAACATGTATTCAAGATTGCATAGAGGTTAGAGTGGCTTTGCTATGAATTTACAAGCAGGAACATGTAAATTTCTCAACACATACCTTGATTTTGCTTCTTGCCTCTCTCTTGAACCCTAGGTTTCTTAAGCTTTCTTAAGAGTCTCTTTCTCTCTCTCTCTCTCCTTTTCTCTCATGCTTGCTCATGAAAATGAAATGGGAAAGAGACGAAGTCATTTAAAAAATATCTCATTCCTCTTTCTCTAATAATATATTTGTGTAATAAATTTTATGACAACTTTATTTGACCTTATCCTATAATAATTCTTGTCATAAATTCCTATTCCAATTGAACCATAATTTCTCCTCCTTCCTTGGCCTATTTTCACGCCAACTTAGGGCCCAACTGAGATCAATTGGCTTTCTCCATTTATCTCATTAATTGCACACATATGATGCTTTATTGACTTTTCAACATATACTCATAACTCCACATTTTCACATTTAATTCTTCTCTCCTTCTTTTAATCAACCCAAGATCACACCTTAAGCCCATAGGAAGAGCAAAATAGGCTGATGGCAATTTCTCCTATAAATACAAGATTGCCATAACATTTTTTTCCATTTTCAGAATAATTGGCAATTCTGTCAGATTTTCTGACCAAATTTTGAAAAATCATAACTCTATTTGTAGACATTAGATTGGAGTGATTCCAAAGGCTATATGACCCTTATTGAGTCTGTTTCAAGGAAAAATATAGTCTTTAGCCAATTGGAAGCTCACACTTCCCAAAATTTTTGTTTTTGAACGCTGCACAAATGTTGGCCAGTTTCACTAGGCTAACTTCAAAAATTCACAACTCCTTATGTACAACTCCAAATAATTCCTGTGAACTGTCAAATTAAAGCTCAGGATGTCTACTTTCTTCTTATAAAATTTCACACTTTTTGGATATTATTTGATTATCTAAAACCATATAACAATGTCACTACCTTACAAGAAATTTTCACTGGCAGCAAATCCCTATTCATTGGACTCTTGCTAAACCGGGACTTAGCAGTCCACTTAATTCAGACTTATTTTCAAGCATCTAATCTTAAGATTTGGGATATTATAGGTATTTTACTAGGCATTTTCCCTTTTTAATCTGAATGCTTAATAGGTTTCGTGACCTAAAGACCCAATGGTCCAATAGGCCCTATTGCCTATCTCGTGTTCACAACATTGGTATTCATAATGGTAAAAATATGCATATAAGAGCATACATAGTATGTGAGGGGAACGTTACTGCCTGAAAACCTTTCTACATGTTGTACTTATTCCCAATCTATCGGGGGTCCCAGGCAGATATTAAATTCTATAGGGTAGAATTCACGAACGAATGAGATATTACTTATCCAAGTTCTTTGATAACTCAAGATACTTAATTTGGTTATCTTTAGAGTTAGTGCATTATACCAAATGAAATGTCAATGTTCCTACACAAGCCCAAAGTGCTTATCTTTACCCTTGGAGTTCAAACTTATTACCATTTGCCCTAAACGTCTTAAATTTGCAAGTTAACCAAAAGTTGCCAGAATTTTCACCGAACTTTAAAAATTCATATCTTTATCTAGGAATATCCAATTTAAGTGGTTTTAAGTTCTATGTATCCCTCATTAAATCTATTTTGAAGAAAAAATATCTCCTTCAGCCAATTGCATGCACACAATTCCAGATACCCCAATTAATTCTCAATGCCATAAAATCATTCCAGATTTCAATGTCTAATTTTAACAGGTCATATCTCCTAATGTACAATTCCAAATGGAATAAATGATATATCAAATTAAAGCTTGACATGTATACTTTTATTTTGGAAAATATCATGTCCAATGAATAACATTTGCTTATTCAGAAGTACATCACATTCCATCTGTCTCGCAGAAACCCTAAATTGACAGCACTATGCCTAAGTTCCAATTTTCAGATTTCATTTCAATCATCCAGAATTCATAACCAGAGGCTATTCCTACACCATTTTTTTTGTGTAGAATCCATTGGTGACATCAAATTCATCAATATCTCACTCCTCCTACATGCCTTGTTTTGACCAAAAAATCCCTTCCCAAACCCACAATTACCAAGTTTGCAATTTTATAATCAAACTAGCCTCATAGCATCATTAAGCATCACATATCATCATTTTCATGATAGCCACATGAAATACTAGAAATCCCATACCAACCGAAACTAGGTAACACATCAAATCCATAAAAATTAACCAAATTACAAGATGTTGGGTTCAAATTAAAGCGCAAGCTCACCTCTTTCACCTTCTAAAACTTATTCTTGATTTCTCTAACTTTAGCACTTGATTGGTAGCTCAAAACACCTCCCATTGAAAAACAAAAACCATAGTGTTGTAGCTCTTAGTAAGGGGAACAATATTTATTAAGGCACTTAAGCCTAGAGAGGTGATTTAGAAGTGAAAATTGAGCAAGAAGGCTTACCTAGCTTCTTGTTCTTCCAAATTCTTCTTTCTCTTTCCTTTTTCTTTTCTATTTTTTTTCTCTCTTTTTTTCTAGCTTTGGACGACTTTTTAAGGTGTGAAAGAAAGTGAGATGTGTTTAAATATTGATCCTTCCCTTCTTAAATCACTTAGCCAAAATTTTAGTGGGAGTTGGAGAAAAAGATGAGTTGCCAACATTCTATGGTATCTTGCAAAAGCTAGTGGGTTAATTAACTAGAGTTGGGTTGGTTTGATTAAGTGATCTTCATTCTTTCCTTTTCTCTCTTGCCTAGCCAATGTTCCCACTCAAAATAAAGGGAAATTGTTGATCAATTTCACTCTTGAACTATTGCATTTTGGTCAACTTTCCAAATTGGAAAAAGTGGAAGACTCTTTGACCTTTTCTTCTTCACTTCTTTTCTTCTTTTTGACTTAGTCAATGGGCTTGGAAATTACTTTAATTTCATATTCTTTTTCTCTTTTTCTTGGTCTTGACCAAAATTTAAGAGCCCAATAGAAGAAGAAATTTGTTGAATAAATGATCTTATATGCATAGGTTCAAGCTTGACCAAAGGCTTCTTCACAATTGGGTTGACACTTTGACCAAACCTATCTTTCTTCCATTTTTATCCTCTTGGCCCAATTTAACCATGTGAGAGGAGGGAGTTGTGTTGTTTTTCAACTTTCATGATTACTCTTGCTTTTTGACATCAAATCTGGACCCTTCATTTTTTGTTTCCAATTTTAACCTTAAGATCAAATGGCAAATGTCTCTTTTGCTCTTGATTATGGCAATATTAATTGAATTACCATCAGTTCTTTTATTTCTCTTAAATCTCTCCTACTAGATGACATTTCCTCTTCTTTTTAAGTTCAAGTTAGGCTCTATATCATTTCGAGCTTTCAATAAAGGAATTAGGTGATTTCTTTTAGTCAATTGGAACTAAGTTCCTTGTAAAATTCCCAAAGTAGTTTCTAACATTATTTATACTTTCTATTTGGTACATTTAGCCCTTGTATATATTTTGGGATATTACATTTGTGACATAATGTATTGAGATTACTTGTCAAGTACATGAACCTTTATTGGGGTTTTGATATTAGTTATGTCTTAGCCTCTTCTATAGTACATGCTTCCTCAATATAATCATCTTAATTACTTGCTAATTTCTCCTTTCTTTTGGAACTAAATGGTTTCTGATGCTTCAAGCATGTTTTATTTTCATTTTGTAGTGATTGGAGCATTTTCAGGTGGAATATAAGATTTAATAATTTTCATTTAGGTCAGTAATTACATCTGGTAAAAATTTTGTAATATTTCATGAATGCAAAGTCTAAAACTTCTGGTCCATACTGTTATATTAGTAATAATACATTATGTGTTCTCTTTTTCAGTGACTCAATTTTTCCCCTTCATATTGGGAAAACTTTATTGAATGGCAATCAAGTAATCATGCAATATAAGTCTCCTAAATCCATTTGTATCCTTTAGAAACATCTTTTTGTTTCATTTAGAGACAAGCAAGAAGAAGGAGACTCTTACCTAACATTTATGCCAACTTTTTTTAAAGAATATCCATCTATGTCATTTTGGTGGATCAGTTGGAATGCATATTCAAACCTTTTAAGATGGAATATATTTGGCTTTTGATCAAAAGCCGATTTTATTGGGAGAATTTTGTTGGTTTCATGTATATAAGTGCTACAATATGTAAAATCAAATATGCCAACAATGAAATAGAAAGTTTGTTTTCATAAGTATTAATCTAGCTATATATGGAGGCTTAATAAATGATTTCTAGATATTATAATTTGGAAATTGTGCACTTAACATAATGATTTATTCAAACAATATTGCAAGCTTTAGGTTGCAAATTAATAATAATCATACATGTAACCATCTTATAGATGCTTCTATCAAATTTATTGAATACTTGTATGGTTTACATGCTATTTGTAAGGGCCCATATATTTCAGTTTGATATATTTCCTCAAACATTGAGATCCAATCCAAATCATAACTATTGATATTCTCATAATCAATTTTCTTTGAGAACAAGCATCACATAATAATTCTTGAACAATATAATGAGCAATTCCTCCTTGTGAGTTGTGCGGGGAGCAATAATTCCAATATTAATTTTATTATTTGGCATTATGACTAATATCATAACTTCATTGTAGGTTGTATCAAAAAGAAAAAAAATTCTTATTTCATATACACATTGAATAGACATTTCAAGTGATGACAATACTAATCAACAACTCAAGTTTCTAAAAATCTCCTTAGACACAATACTTGTTGTTGTCCTTTCAACATCATGTCCATTACTTGGCATGTAAATCTTTAACCCATCCATGCTTCTAACTCTAGAGAGTGTATCATATAATCGACCAAGAATTGTCTTCTCCTCATATGACTTTGGTTGATTGTCATTATAAAGCTTAGGTTGATCAGGAATTGTCTTCTCCTCATATGAAATGGCCATTTACTTTCTAAAGAATTCATGTCCATCCTATGAATTAAGGCCTTCTTATTAGGGTTTGAACCATTCAATGATATTCCTTCAATAACATTCCTCATAAGCTTAAATATATGAAGTCTTGTACCATTGCACAAACCACACCATATTGATCTATATTCATTAACAACATAATTAGGGCTCCAACCTTCAATTTAAGCTTATGTAGTGGCATCCCAGAGCTATTGATGGTGTTCAAGAATTATGTTGTGTACAAGTTATAAAAACAATCACTATCATCTGCAGATTTGCATATTGAGTCGTAACTCAGGTAATTGTGAGCTTCACCATACAACATAAAACACATGTACTCATTAATCTACCTAACCATTTCTATTGTGGGTGCAAGTATTGCTATATCATTGAAGTATTGATTATTTGCTTAATTATCTTCTAATTGGTTATACGTTTCTGCAACGATTGATTGAATTGAGTTTTCTTTCTCCTCATCTAATAATGCTAATGGAATTTCAATCTCAGCCATACCATCATGAGGCTCACCTAATTTACCATCACCCATATCTAGAAGTCATTGCCTAAACCATTGTAATTTCTCAATCCCTTGTTGTGATCTTCCATTAGTTAGCCTTATGCTCTTTGTCAAATGGAAGATGAAGCAATAGTTCCAGATCCATGAAGAGCTTAGTGCTACTTTAAAAATAATTGCTTACAACCTTTTGCCATTACCGAAAGGATTTATCGGAAATCATCATCCATAAGAATGCAATTTCCACTGAAAACATTATTTGAATGCATGATATCTTTTAGAGAATGGTCGAAAGCTTCAAAGTAAAACCTTTAAACCATAGGAGCTTTATCCCATATGATTAACTTAGTCTTGATGATCAAATCTGCAAGTACAGAATTTTGTTTGATTGAGCACATTGAATATTCATTTATCTGTATTAGAATTGCAAAATGTGAATGAGCAATTCTTCTTGAAGGTAATAACATAGCAACGATGCCACTAGACATAATTGTCAATACAATATCTCCTTTTGCTTATAGAGTTGATGTCAATGCCTTATACAAGAATGTTTTGCTTGTGCTGCCAAAACCATTAACAAAGAAGAATCCTAGTGAGTTAGATTGTAGGGAGGACATAACCTTATTAAAAATCACCTTTTGCTCCGTGTTCAAGCACTTTATCAACTTTGTCGATTCTTTATGTAGAGCAACATGAACATAGCTTAGCTGTTATAGTATATGATTGTTTGTGACATCAACTGTAATATCCTAAATTTTGGGATTGGGGGCTTGAGAATAAGCCTAAATCAAGTGAACTACTAAGCCACAGTTTAGCAAGAGTCCCAGGAATGAGGATTTGCTGCCAGTAAAAATTTCTCAGAACGCAGCAACATTGTTTTATGGTTTTAGATGATCACATGATGTCCAAAAATTGTGAAATTTTACAAAATGATAGTAGACATCCGAAGCTTTAATTTGATAGTTAATGGGTAATTTTTTGAGCTGTATGTAAAGAGTTATGAATTTTTGAATTTAGCCCAGAAAACTTGCTATTTTTTGGAACAACGTCCAAAGATTTTAATTCTGAGAATTGTGATCTTTCAATTGGCTAAAGACTATATTTTTCCTTGAAACTAGACTCAATAAGGGTCACATAACCTTTTGAATCACTCCAATTAAGGTTCTACAAATAAATTTGTGATTTTTCAAAGTTTGGGCATAAAATCTACCAGAATTGCCAATTATTCCGAAAATGGAAATAAAATATTATAGCAAACTTGTAATTATGGGATAAACACATCAGCTTATTTTTCTTTTCTAATTGTAAGATAAAATATTATGGCAAACTTGTAATTATTGGGCTCATGCTAAATTGGGGCTTAGCGGTTCACTTAATTTAGGCTTATTCCCAAGTCTCAAATCCAAATTTCAGGATATTACAAAAATGAAGGCAAGAGGAAGAGGATGAGACTTCATAAATGTTCTTCATACATTCTACTCCATTGATCTCATCAATGGTTGAGATCACAAACACCTAACATGCACACCATTCCTCCTCCCATACCTCCAACCATACTCTCTACTTTATGCCACGCCTTCTCATCACTTGTTTTCAATTGGGTTTGACTAACTTTTCCCTTAGTTAGCCTAAAAAAAGTGCTCCTCTTCTCATGATTCAACCAAACCAATTTCTCTCCCAACTAACCAAACTAGCACTCAATGTAGTATACGATTTCATCATTATTTGTCCATGTAGCATTATTTTAATGCAATTTGATATGTGCGCATACAAATCCATTTTAATTTAATCCCCTCCTTATATGTTCATGACACTTGGCATTTTAATTACATTAATCAATTTCTAACATATTTTATTTTAAATTTTTGGATAATACCAATTCTGGCAGATTTTTTGTCCTAACTTCGAAAAATCGTAACTAATTTTATAGATATTGTTTTGGATTAATTCCAATGACTATGGAACCCTTATTGAGTCTAGTTTCAAGGAAAAATATGGAATTTTATTAGCTGGGATCATATTATTCCCATATTTTAAATCTTTGACCGCTGCTCCAAAAACTTTCCAGATTTTCTGGGCAAACTTCACAAATTCATATATTTTTGTACATAGCTTCAATTATGACCTATCAAATTAAAGCTTAGGATGTATACTTTCATCCTGTAAAATTACATAATTGTTGCTCATCATTTGGTCTTCCAAAACCACATGACAAACTCACTACTTTGTAGGCGATTTCACTGAAAACACTATTCAACTTTCAATTTTCAATATTTAATTCCTTTGGCCTTAAATATTCACATTTTTATTGAATTACTCAAATAATTACAATATATTTTTTGTGAATATAAAATTTGGGATGTTACACTATTTACAATAAAATTGCCCAATGCAACTGTGATATGCATTTATAATTTTATTTGTTTCTCAAGTATCACACACAAGTTTAATTAAAATATATGTGTACACAGTATCCTGATAAATCCATGAAATTCATATAAATGATATTGACTTTCCATATATTAAATTTACAAGTAAATTGGCGTAGTAAATCATACTATCACTCTATGACAAATGACTACTTTTTAATTTGGTCTATTTAGAGAGTAGAAAAGATAATAGCAAGACAGAAAATTGGGAGGAAACAAGAAGTATTTCTCATTTTCTCACTTCAAAATGTCACATAGATATATTATTTTCATTTTTCTCTCAAGTGTCACATAAAACTAATTTTCTTACAATATATATGTATCATATCATGATTAATGTCTAAAATTTATGTATAAATAATACTCATATATCATATATGAATTTATACAAAGAAAAAGGGGAAAAGAGATAGAAGACAAAATTAAAATGAAAATTAGGTGCCAGTAATAAAAGAAAATATCTTCATACACTGCTACAAAAATCGTGATATATGAGTGTTATTAACTGCCATATGTACTGGTTCTGAACCGTCATATATGCGGACACTATACACTACAAAAAAAAGTAATTTGGTAGTAGTTAAAAATGTGTGTATATATATCGGTTTTAATTACTACACATGACATTAGTAGCGGTTGACAAATCCGCTACAAAATCCACTGTTGCAAATATTTTTTAATAAAACCGCTACTGCTTTTTATAGTGGTTTCTTCCAACCACTACAAGATTCTAATGTTGATAACACATCATTTGTAAACATAAAACCGCTACAATTTTGGCGCCAGAAATTTGAATGGTGGGAAATCAAAAATGAAAATTTGGCTCCATTTTTGTAGTGGTTACAAAACCACTACTAAATTGAAATAGTAATTTTTAAGAAAATGACATCAAAAGTTAGTAGCGGCTCGTAAACCACTACTAATATCATATGAAATTTCAAAAGTGGCGCCAGAAATTTAATCCCATTTTGTTTTTAAATTTGTAGCAGTTGTAGTTCTTAAAACCACTACAAATATTTTGTGAAATTTTAAAAAAATTATACAATTATTATATGTTTCCATTTTTATAATATTGGATTGAATAGTTTATTATTTAAGTAGTTTAGCTAATAGTAATTATTATTTAAAAAGAATGATTAAATTAAGTTGAATAAGTATAAACTTTATATTGGTAATATTATTAAGGATATGTAGGTAATAAGAAATTATTATTTTTTCTGCTACAATATGGTTATCATTATATAAGGAAAATAGAAAATGGTGAGAAAACGTCCTTCAATATTTGCAAAAAAGAAAAAAAAAGTGAGATGAAATATTATGCGAGGGAAAAAATATTGAAATGAAAGAATTAAAAAACTCTACCATATTTGATCACCTTGTACAGCCTCTCAGCTCTTGGAAAATAATTTGTAAATGAGAGAAAACAAAAGAGAGGAAGGGTTAAAAGAAATGGGGGAGTGTTTGAAATGAGGTGTGATGGGGGTATTTATAGGGATTTGCATAGCACTTGTAGCACTTAATATGACAAGTGTTGTAGCGGTTTATTTTTGTAGCGGTTATTGCGAAGTTCTTTGCTGCAGTTGTTGCATTTGTAGCGGTTTTGTTAACCCCAACAAATATTGTTCTGAATTTTTTTTAATAAAAATATACATTAAGGTTTACAAGAACAAAAAAAAGCATAATTTGTTTAATCATTCTTCGTCGCCATCCCTACAAAAATTGTATGAAGAAATTGTTAGTATGGTATTATTTTGCACAAAAATTAAACTTAAATGATGTGAACTTAAAAAAACATTCCAAACTATAGGTAAATTGTCATCGCCTTCATAGAAGAAGTTTTTGAAATTGGCAGGCTGCAACGGTTCACTCTCATAGGCGATGTTGTTACCATCACCCATGTCATAAAGGTCTCAAGGCTTTAAATGAACCTCAACATAATAAACCTGGTGTACCTCTAAGGTAAGAAGATACGGCTCATTATCTTCAGAATGACTAGTGTGAATTGGCCATGAGAAATTTATCGATGTGATGCCTAAGTCGTCAGTTGTAAGTCCCTAGAAGTTGTGGTATTTGCCCATAAAAACTTAAACATTGTCACAATGAAACGACCTTGGTAATTTAGTTCAACAACATCAAGAAGCTTTCCATAGTAAGGGACGCCTCCAAATTGCATGTTGGCATCACTGCTGCTCGCATAACTTCTTGTCCCAAAGGTGCCATAAAAACCCAAATTTTGAGTTTTCAATCCTTGATCTCGTGAAACCATGCAAAACTTGAAACCATTGGCATTGTATGCTGTAAACCTTTTTGCATGGTCAAGAGGTCCGATTGTGAGAGCTCTGAAATCTAGTGAGCGTGGATTGTGGTCATTTAGTATTCTATAGCAAACCATCTTGATAATTCTCTATGGACCTTTTTGTCAAATTCAGAAGATGTTTGTGTACGGATCCTAAGTTGACACTTCACATCACTTCTGAATTCCATACAATTAATCATAGAAAGGCGATCTTGAAATGTAAGTACAGAACATTACAAAAGATATAGAATAACATATGGGTGTACAATTCTTACAATTCCGAATTGTCTTGTATCTCGATGTGTGACATCACTTACAAGTCTCCCTATTGGCATCATCTCCCCAATACAGCATACAATCGTTGGGGCATGCATCAATTTTTTAGTAGTTCTAGCCCAATCTATTAATAATCTTATTGGCCTTGTAGAACGTTGTGGAAATCTCTGTGTCGGGGAACGCATCTTGTAATAATTCCAGAAACATCGACATTCCCTTATCTATGATTCCACACAAGCACTTGATATGATACAACTTGATCAAAAAAGAGAATTTAGAGTATTTTTGACAACCTTGATGTAAAGGACGATCTGTTTCGAACATTAAACTGAAAAAATCCCGAGCTGCTTCATTAAATTTGTCATCTTGAAAACCAAACACATCACACAAAGTATCATTAATAGGATAATCTTCATCTACTTGAACTCCTACTTGTGAACTTTGAGGAAGAGCATCATCATATCTCATACCAGCCTTTTTACCATGAATTCCCTAGAATGTATAGTCTTCCCAGAAAGACTTCACAAGCAAATGTTCCTTAACAACTTGTCATGCATGCCAATTCTTGAACTTGCATATCTGACACGAGCAGATGATTTTGCCATTACAGCTGGCGTAAGAGTATAGAAATCTAAGAAATTGTTTAATCCGTACAAATTGTTTAGCAAAGAAGAAGAGTGAATAGAGAATGACAGGGGACTGGAAGCTTATATTCGAATTCTCCAACATTTAACATTTTGTAGTGGTTTTACAACTGCTACCAAGTAGAAGTTTGTAGCAGTTATAGTTAAATAAATCACTACAAAATATAAGGACCGTTGGCTGGATATGAAATTCAAATTTCAAATGTTTGACACTTTGATACGGTTAAGTAAAAACAACTGCTACAAATGTGCATAACCGTTGGTAAAAATTAACACATACAAATTACTACCTCAGGTCCTAAATATAGGACATAGTTTGTAGTGCAATTTGCACTCTATATTTAGGACCGGAGGGAGTAATGATTTTCAATTTGTAACGGTTTCTTAACTAAAATAGCTATAAATGTGAAAATCAGTTTCTAGCCATTGTGCTATATAACCGCTACAAATGTACAAGCGCGGGATTCAAATATTCAAATTTCAAATTGACAGTTTGTAGCGATTCAGTTGTTAAAACCACTACAAAGTGTCTTGACCGTTGGTTATATTTCAATTTTATTATTTTGCAATTTGTAGCGATTCTTGTTGATGCAACCGCTACAAAGTTTAACTACAATTTGCAGTGGTTATAACCTAGAACCGATACAAAGTAACGAGTATTTCCTATTTCTAGCGGTTTAATATGATTAACCGCTACAAATACATAGTTTATAGTGGTTTCTTTGTTACAACCACTATAAAGAATATTTTTATTTATTTATTTTCCTAATTTTTTTTGTGAGTTGTAAATGAAAGACAAATCTAACATTAATGAAAATATAAAAATCCAAATTGTTTTATACATGTTAAAAAGAAAAATATAATTATCTTAAAGCAAACTAAAAACATAAACTAACTATCCGAAGGGGTAGAATCATGGGGTTGATCATCAGGGCCTCCCTTAGGGGGGTAAGGGGATCTCAGGGCTAAGCCGAGTAAACCGTACCATCATCATTGGAAGTAAGAGGAAGTTGGACGACGAATCTAGGGATAAGGGGACTTGTGGATGCTCCTCGTCAGGGAACATGTTGTTAGATATTATTAGTTTTGATGATGACAACTATAAATATGAAATGATAAGAGCCAAAATTTTTTATAATGTATTTATTTTATACTTTGACTAATTATTGTGTTTAATCAGTAATATCTTGTAGATTAATTAAGTTGAATTATTGAGGAAGACAAAATTATCAAATATGGTAAAATGAACAAAGAAGTTATTGAATTGATGAGAATGAACAAAAGGGAGAAGAAGAAAGAAATTGAAGATAGTCAAGGAGCTGCTTACTTGGGTTATGGAGAATGAATATCAAGAGAAAAATAAAGAAGAAATATATTGAAAAAAAAAATTGCAAGATCTAATGGGAATATCAACATTCAAGTTCTGTAGGAAATTTGAGGTGACACTGTAGCGGTCGGCACTATTTGGCATGGTAGCACTCGAGTGCACTATAGCAAGTACAGCTAAATCACCACGAGTGCAGCACTGTAGTACTCGAAGTGTGAGATGAACACTAGAATGAGTTTTGAAGCACTCTATTCAGCTCTATTTTTCATTCTACCTGATAGAGGTTCGGTAGTTTGGCCATATCTCTCAAACCATATGTCGGATTGAATTGACACTAGTGGCATATGAAACTAGACTCCCAACATGAAAAACACACACCATAATCATATTGAAAGGAGCTCAGATAACATAGATATGAATCTTGGAAGATGACACATAAATCACCATCATTTTCCAAGATAGGTTCAGTATTTTGGACATAACTCTCAAACTACACATCGGATTGAGATGAGACTGGTGCCGTACAAAGTAAACTTGAAGACCTTTCCATGGATAGGTAATTTGTCAAATTTGAATTTATATACTGAGAGATATACCTTTTGGAATCTAATGCTAGGAACATTGAAGACTGTCAGGAACAGTAGACACTCCTTCGATTATAACTTGCACAACACAATGAGTTTAGAGCTGATTCTTTTTACATTGGAATATATACGACAAGTACTTTTCGATGATATGTCATTTGCCATATTTAGAATCAAATGAATAGATTAAATCTAACGTGGCACCTAGACGCCCGTGAGTGAAGAATCTCACTCTTACAAATACTAGCGCAAGTGTGTTCCACAAGCGGCTATGAAGTGGAAGAATGTCAGCTATACTCAAGTAAATGGAAATGCACTCGAGTGAGGAGAAGGATTGCACTCTAGTGAAGCAAGTAAGACACAGAAAGTGTTTACTCAAGAATATACTAGAACATGAAAGCTTGAAATGCACTCAAGTGAGGAATGTAGCACTCGAGTGAACAGCTCAACACTCACAAGTGCAAAGTCTTACTCTTGCAAAATTTGGTGGAAGTGCTATCCAAAAGTGAAGCCTAAAGCTAAAATACACTGATGCACTCAAGTGAGACACATACACTCGAGTAATAATCAATTACATTCGCGTGAGAAAATACACTCTTGAAAAAAATGGTGTAAGTGCTGTTCAGAAGCTCAAGTCCATAGTACAATATACACATGTACTTGAGTAAGACATTTAATACTCGAGTGAGAGCTCTGTACACTTGCAAGTGAGAAAACTCACTCTTGCTAATTCTCAAGGAAGTGCTACTCAAAAGCTAAGAAGAAGTAGAAATATGATGATGCACTCGAGTGAGAAACAGAACACTCGAGTATGACAATGACATAAGCAAAATGCATTACAGAGTCATAGTAGATAATCCAAATCTTGCTGAATCTTATTGAATCATTGTCTTTTTACTTGTTATTGTATCTAAATGTTAACTAACATATATTTCAAGTGTGAAACAAGAAGACAAACATTCAGATTATATATTCAAATGAAAAGGTCAAATGCGGTGAACATAATCATTACACGCCTACTACCAGACAACTATCATCACATGAAGTTGACCCACCATGAACAAATGTCTGAAAATACAAACATCTTAATGCCGCTCCACAATGTGATGGACAGCTTATAACAACATATGCCACTCCTCAACAAGATGTTCTGCTCTACAATGGACAGTTCATAATGGCTAGTTTTTCAACTACGCTCAACAGTCAAATAAAGCAATGAGATTCTAATAGACGAATACTTATAATGGTTATCTTCTACAACACAATTATAAATAAAATAGCATTCAAAGAAGTGAAGAGCAGTAAATAGAGCAATAACCTCAATATGCGAATATCATGAGTCATCCACTTTGACTCAAACACTCTCTATTTTTTATCTTCTATATTACTTACCATTGAGAGAGTGATTATTTGTTTTGAACTTCAGTGAGCATTATATCTACTCTAGAAGAGAGTCTAAAAATACTTTAAACTACATTTTTGAATTGATTTCAAGGTAGAGGGACCTTGTGAGCGTTGATTTCCTTACAGGGGAAGCCATAAAGAGAATTGCCAGAAAGACTTTCTGCTCGTAACACTTACAAGGTGCAAGCAATAGAGAATGTTGCTACTTGTAACAACAGGGGTGTAAGTAGGAGAGAACGTTATTGCTTGTAAGACTTGTATGGATAAGTAGGAGAGGAAGGTCTTCAGGATTGCTTTACTCGTAAGAATTGTTGTAAGGGGGAGTATCTCAGTGAGAAAATTTTTAACAAGTTTAACAAGTACTTGGCTAAACATGTGGGTTTGTTAAGGCTTTTCTTATGCCCGGATTAAATTGCAAGATAGTGGATTTGAAAATATCAGGAGAAGCCTGGAGACTGAATGTAGGTTATCATAGATTAGACCGAATTAGGATAAATCACAGTTTGCATATTCTCTTCCCTAAGCTTTTATATTTCCAACATACATTATTTAATCTAACTATTGATTTATGATTCATTACTTTTATACTTATTACTTCCACTAAGATGTGAAAATATTTTCAAAGTTATTAGGTTTTTATCTTACACCCAATTCACCCCCTCTTGGGTGTCAGTCGGTTCTAACATTTGGAATCATAGCTTAGGCTTTTGTTTAAAAGACATAACCGTTTTAAGAGTTATCAATGGCTGACTTTGGGTTTTATTCACTTTCTGAAGGTTTTGACTATACAATCCCACCTCTTTTAAAAGATATTGATTTCTGGTTTTGGAAAGCTAGCATGACTAGTTTTATAAAAGCATCTAATTTTGATATATGGAATATTTTTACAAATGCTTTTGATTACTAACCGAGAAAGAATTGGACAAAAAGACAAAAGAAAATGTTTTCATTGAATATTAGAGCAATGAAAATTCTGTATAGTGCTTTAACCGAAAATGATTTTGAGAAAATTAGATTTTGCTTTAACACTAAAAATATCTGGGACACTCTTGATTCTATTGATGCTTCTAACAAGTGTGTTAAAGTTGAAAGTGTTGATAATTCATATGAAACTACAAGATGTGCATCTACAGTGCATGAACAATTAGAAGGTGATGATAAAGAAGAAGAAATCATAGAATACTTCCATACAGTCAACATAGATAGAGAAGAAGAAGAGGATTCCCGAAAGAGCTCATTATAGATAGACATGAAAAATCACTCTTCGAAACTCAAGATGAAATTAAGGTAAAAAGTTCTAATTCTTCTTGTGATTTTTGTAAAACTGATTTTCAAAGTTTACATAAGATTATTTTTCAACCAATTGTTGATTTCATTGAGAAAAATAAAAATGTTTTCAAATATATTGGAAAGTTTGTTTGGAAGAAAGAATGTTCAAATAAAATCCATTCGAGTTTCTACTCTTATGATCAACATAATACTTGCATGATATCCCATAATGCATATTTTCATACAATTTGAAATTTTTGTGACAAATTCGATCATATTTCTCACACATGCCATATTAGAAAAATTTCCTATTTGAAAAATAATATATTTCGGTACCAAAGAGACATATAAGGTTTAATACTAATAATCAAGGACCCAAGTATATGTAGGCATTGAAATATTCATCTAATACTTTATGTATGCAGGCAATCCAAAAAGAAATGGACATAAGGGTATAGAGAAGATGGAGAAGAAGCCAAGAGGTTCTCATGTACCAATTAAGAGGTTAATATCATCACAAAGGAGAACTCTCAAAACATCTATTGTAGGAGCTAAAGAGCATAGCCACAGAAAAAAGCAATGGATAAAAGGAGTATGTTTCACCTCAAGGAAGGGCTACCATAATGCACCATTCAACTACCTTAAGGAGAACAAGAAGAGGAGGATCCCTCATACACAAAGAAAAATAATCTCACAGCCTATATCATATGAGAGAGCTTTGCATAAAGTCAAATACGCATAAACAGAACTTCAAAGAAAGATGCAGTGGGTATACAAAGGCAATCCTCCAAGCACCTAATGTAAAAGTAAACAATGGTAAAACCTCCTACACTATCATCTTTAATATATATATTGAGGTTTGTACCTTGTTACTTGTTACCTTAGGTATGAGCATTACACATATGTTTTTACAATCTTTAGAAAAATCATCCATAAAGATATGCAATGTTTAATAGTCTAGCTTTTTATGCATATACGACAAACACCATGAAAAAAATATTTTTTTACACATAAAGTCATGCTTAATTCATTATGATCAATTTCTTTGAATTGACTATATTCTTAAAGCATGTGAATCATGATTCCTACAAGCTAATCGTGAGTGGATCCAAGTAAAATTGAATACCGAAAGAAGAAAAAGAATTATATGATTTTGAAGGAAGAAGAAAGGAATGCTCTATTTTTTGTCAATAAAATAGGTATGAACAAAGTATACATAAACTTTGAGTGAAAACTCAAGTTCATATTAAGTGCAGACACAAAAGTCGAGTTTTATAGGCAAACTCGAGTTCATAACTTCAAGTTTCAAGGAAATTTGAGTTTAGGAAGGCAATTACAGAAAAGCTTGATTCAAAGGCATGGGTTACTCAAGTGATCTTAGAGGACTTGAGACAAAGATACAAGGAAAAGGAAATTAACTTGGGTATCTACAAGTTACACTTAAGCCAGGTATGCTATATCAGTATGCAAACTTTTCTGTAGAACTCAAATTCTTAGGGAAAACTCAAGTTCATATGACCTCAAAGTTCTTAAACAGAACTCAAGTATCGCAACTTTGTATCAGTAATTTCAAAACTCAACTGTCACAGCTATTCTTCCCAACTTAATTTCAGTGGTAAATACTTGCTCATTATTGCATACCATTAGCAATCAATCGTTTACAGTTTTCAAAATGTTTTTCAGATTGCTAAATGAACCAAAGGTGAAACTATATATAGTTTTCAATCGCTCTATGTTTTGAAGTACACAATCCAAAAATGGGTTTTGGTTTCAATTCATTCTGTTTATAAAAGTGCATACACATGATTTGAAAATTATTTTGCTTGCATTCAAATTGGTTCTAAAATTGGAAGTTAATATTTTTGTATACTGAAAGTCGAAAATGCTTCAAATTCATCCACCAGAGTATTTTCCCATCGTTGACATATTGATCTTAAATGTGCTATCCAATGCTTGAACTCTTTAGTTTTTATTCTCTAACATGTTAGACCTTACGTCTAACAAGTTAACTATCTATATGAGTTTAGAGTGTATTCCCTTAAAAAGAATTCAATTTGTAAAAGCCTTATGCCTAATGCATAAATCTTTGGTTGATCATGTTATTCCAAGCATTATGAATGTTTATTAGTGCATTAATTGTTGATGCATTAACCATTATTGTGGAATAACACATTAATATTCTAAAACTCTAGTCATTTGGACTAATGAGTATGTGCTTCATCGTCCATAAATCAATGTACTCATTTCATTGTTGAAATACATTAATATTTGTATTCATCTATTTTTGAGTAACTAGAGCATTATACTTTAAGTCTTGCCTTGAATATTCAAATGCAACTCTAAGAGGCAAGATTATCTCTTGATCAATATTAAAGTCATTATGCTTATATATGTCTACCAGACAAGCCTTTTTGACTAATTCATTTTCCATATGAACTTTGTTCTTGGGAAAATTCTCAAACATGTTAACTTGAATGTCTAACTTGTTATCTTAGTTATTGTCTAAAAGAGAAGCTTTCTGGTATGTATATACTTAAGCTGTTGACTTCCATTATCTTTAGAATAAGCATCGATTGTAAATATGTTTCAAAAATGAGTTTTACATGCATTCAGAATCTCAGTTTCAATACATTGTTATGATTTGAAACAATTTGCTTATTTCATTATCATTCTTGAAAAAGAAATGGTTTCAATCATGATTTATCATAAGGGTGTATATATCTATCATGGATTGCATGAAAATCTTATTAATGACATATTTTCTATATAAAGTGCATTTACAAATTGACATTGATCTTTGAAAATCATCACTCTTAGTATCACTTGTTTGTTATGCTTTACGATGACTTGAATTTATTAGGTAAAATTATTTCTTGGACTTTGTTGGATTATGATACTCTTTGTTCAAATATCATGTGATTTAATTGTATAAGAGTATAAGAGTTATAATGTCTAATATTATATGGACCCGAGAAAAAGCTGGGTACCAAACAGCATATATTTATACTTTTGCAAGAATTGACCAAAATGCTATGCTTTCATATACAAAGATCAGAGGCTAACAGAAGAGGCATGACTGACAGTGTTATAATGTGAGTGGAAGCAAAATATGTGATATCACTCAAATGACCCCCCAACACTAGCAAGTGACCAACTATTGGTGCAGTCAGAGAAAGAAATATTCAAAGGAAGACACAGTATTCTTCTATAACTGATCCTCCTGGTCCTTCAGTCTTTGATCCATCTATTAGAGGCTATCCAAAAAAGGAGGTTTAAATACTTTCACATTGAGTTAGCTATAAATAATGCTAAGATCATCATTCAATGAATGATAAGATGAGGCAACTGTATGACTTAATCAACTAGAACTTCAAAGTTCTATTTGAGAAAGAGCCTGCATAAAAAAACAATATTAAAAATATTTTTGAAAAATAATATAATTATAATTATTAAAAACATAAATATTGTGAAAATTATATTAAAATTATAATTATATATAAATTACCTGCCCCTCTGCACTCCTCCTATACTAGATAAAACTCGCCCAGTCGTTCAGTAGGACGCCATATGGGATGTTCTTGATCAGCTGCTACAGAGGAATCATCCCATTCTTATTCATACTATGGAAGAGACGATTCCTCATGTTCCTCCAGCCGTCTCCCATCTTCATTAGCTTGTACCTCTTCCGATTGTCCCAGACAACAAACCTAAGTTGTAACATAATTGAAAAAAATAATTAAATACATTTAATTACAAATGATGCAATTAATAAATATTAATTAAATACAATTAATTACAAAATATATAATATAATTAAATACTATTAATTACCTTCATGGCGTCGTCCTACACCAGTTTTTTCGACCCTTTGGTAATGTTCTTCCATATCCTAAAGTGGATGGGGAACCGTATTTAATTCAAGCCCAACTCATTCAGAAAGTGGTTGAAGAGGTGACCGCCATTCTCAATCAGTTGGTTCGTGGCCTCATTCTACGTAATTACTACGTGTAGGCTCCAGTCCATGCTATTAAGACCGGCCACATCATGCCTCCTTGTTGAAATGTTCCCCTGCTCATCTGCACAATTTACCACACACGTTAAGTAAATTTTAAAAAACATTTAATCTATGGAATTTCAATATTAAATTTATTAAAATAATAATTAAATTTACCTTGAACCTACACCTCAAACCCGGTCGACTGGGCAGATGACCGTTGTGGGTTGTTCTGGTCCCTCGCGTCCTCCTTATCCAGGAACTCTTCATATCAATAATAGGAATCGAGATGTCAAATTCCTCATTCTCTTCTAAATCACCAAAACTGATCTCCCCCTTGAGCTGAACATGTAGCTCTGGAGTGATCACCTCTTGTAGGGCCGTCTGCTATGGCCTTATCTCCTAGACGAGCAGCTATAATAGGGCCACCGTTTATAGCTGCTACGGCATAGTCGACCCCTGTGACGGCATGGGGACGTGACGACCCTAGCGTTGCCCTCTGCTGTCGCCTCTCCCACTACCCCTTCTGCTATTGCTCCCTTACAAAATAGGTCTAGGGGAAGTTCAACCTCCTTCCCCTTCCCCTTATCTCACTCAAAAATTATAATATATATACTTGTAAAAAATATATATTAGCATAATTTACATCAAAACTATAAAATAATAGCCAAAAAACATAAATAAAGCACTTAACTTTACAAACCTCACATAGCAAACTCTGTCAAAAGCTTCAGCAGAACCTTTAATCTCAAGGAAAATCTCAAAAGGGCGCGTGAGAAATCAAAATGCAAAATGAGGAATTTGAGAAAGCTCGGGGCTTTTATGGCTCCCAGATTTATAGCGGTTTTAATAAAAATGGCTACCTTAACCACTACAAATGCACAAAGCAGACCTCAATTAACGTGAACTTGTGTAGCGGTTATATATAACCACTACAAACTTGCAGAACCTTTAGATTTTGTAGCCATTATAAGTTATAACCGCTACAACTTTATATCCCAATTTGTAGCGGTTGACCTTAACCGCTACAAATATGTGGTTCTTTGCATTCTGTAGCGGTTATTTTTATTATAACCACTACAAAATAACCGTCATAATAGTCGTGTCAATTTCGCGTCATTTGGCCCCAAGCTGGCACCAAATTTGTAGTAGTTAACATATATGACCCGCTATAAGTGAACAACGAAAAATTCGCTCCAACTTGGTGCCAAAATTTGTAGCTATTATACTTTGTAAATAGCTACAAAGTCTGTTCCCTAACCCACGTGCCACTTGTCACAAGGTAGCCTTTTGCAGATTTATAGTGTTTTATTTTGACCGCTACAAATGCACTACTATGAATTGCAATTTTTTTAGTGATAAATTCTCGACGCAGATACATTATGTTTTTGAATTGTGATTTATTCTATATATATTATAACGGTTCTATTATAACACCCGTTATGTATTGAGATGCAGTGAGGTTATGCTGTGTATAATATTGTCATAATAAATAACAGTCTCAAGTAAACCATTATAAAACTCTGTAACATACATAACAATGCTTGCACAATAATAATTATATAAAAGTTTAGCATACATAAGAGTTGCTATATAGCAACCATTATTTATTTGTTATAAATGCTAATAGGTTTAATGAAACAACCATCATATATAGTTTATAAATATATAATTGTTATTTTTTTAATAACTGTTAAGTTTTGAGGCTTTTTTTTTTTAAAAATGGGGATTCTCCTTTCACTCATACATACATACATACAGAACAAAATTGTACAAAGATTTATATATTACATAACCTTAAACATTGAGTATAGCCATGCAATTTGGGATTGATCAAGACATTCTCACTTTATGGCTACACTCAATAAAACTCCCTACTGTAAAGGGATCAAGGGGCATACAACCTCAAACAAGATTTGATAGAGAATGAGGGGTTAGATCTATAGTACGCCATTTGCTCTTTCTTATTTGGAAGTATATGGCATTCTATAGATTAATCTCTCCTTGTCTATCAAGTCTTACTTGAGGCTGCATACCCCTTGATCCCTTTATGGTAGAGAATTCCATTGAGCATAGTTACAAAGCCGAAAATGTCTTGATCAATTTCAAATTGCATGACTATACTTGATGTGTGAGCTTCTGTTATATTATACAATCAAATCTAACAAGCAAAGCTAATATAGAAACTCTATTTAATGCATATGTGTGTGAGTGTGTGTGTATTATACCTTTTTTGTCATAGATGGTATAACTAGGGGTGTTCATCAATTTCCCATCCCGACCTTCTCGTTCCGATCCCGAGCAAATCGGGACGGGAAAATCTCGTCCCGAAAATTTCGGGATCGAGAATGTGATTTCGGGATTGGGAAAAAGTCGGGATCGGGATCAGGATCGGGAATGGGAATTCCCGATCCCGACTTTTTCCCAATCCCGAAAATATATATACACACATGTATATTTTTAAAAAATATTTAAGAAAATAAGACCAAATTTAAAATAAAATATGAAAATCCCTAACACCCTTAAGGTAATATCTATTCTTTTAGTTTAGTTAGTTAATTTCATTTATTATTTATTAAATAATTCTAAATTTTTGTTCTTGTCTTGGTTCTTTTTACAGCTGAATCGACAACTTTAAGCATGTATTAGACTAATTATATATTTATATTAGACTTATTTGGTACAATATGATATTAGATAAATTATATATTTATATTAGACTAAAGGAAACACAACAAAAAATTCAATATAAAGTTTTTTTGAAAAAACAAAAAGCAAATTCGGGATCAAGAAATTCCCGATCCCGATGCCGAAATTTCCCGATTTTCAGGATCGGGAAATTTTCGGGATTGGGATCGGGAATGAAAATCATTCCCGAACCCTTCTCTGGATCGGGATCGGGAATGGCATTTCCCGATCCCGAACACCCCTAGGTATAACAATTAGGTGTTCAGGCCAAGCAACAAGTTTAAGCACTCAACACAAACATAACTCCTCTTATGAGCATTATGTGGTAGACACTGGAAGAGCTAACTTGGATCGATGGTGGCCTTTAGCTCTCTCAGCTAACATGATTTTGAGGGAGTAGCAAGTTATGAATCATGTTATCCATCTGCAGGTTATACATGTGGCCTGTAAAGACAGTTGTGAATTGTGTTCCCTCTATAAGTAATGCATATAGCCTATAGCAACCGTATACTGCTTGCCACACACTCAACATATTGAAATCTTTGTAAATATTTACTAATTTTCTATAATAGGAGAGGAACCTTCTATCAAAGATTTTTCAAAATTAAAAAATATGAGCACAAATTAGGTCAAAACCTAGCTATAAAATACGAAGTGAATAATAATGGAGAATGTAGAATGGAAAAGGGAATTCATACCTCCATATGGTTAAAATAGACAATGCAAAGAAATAATACCTGGCTAGGGCTAAAGAATGAAAAAATGAGTAATGAACAAAAATGCGTATTAGGGCTTGCACAGTTACTTGAGTAGCTATCACTGAGAAGTACAAAAAAGGCTTTGTGGATGGTGTGATTTGACTAAAATTGATGGTCAATGACTAAAAAAATGACTAGAGTAGTGGGGTTCTAAGGTTGGTGAGTTAGGGGTTTACATTTGACTTAAGAGGCTAAGACGTGTGCTAATGAATGAAACAAAGAAACAGAGAGACGTTTAAATAGAGGAGAAAGTTTAACTTTATAATAGCTCAAATATAACACCCGTAATATATTGCTATATTGTTACATATATAGCAGTTACTATAAGAAACCATTAGGTAATTTCAAAACATATATTACAGTTCATAGCTAATAACCGTTAAATATCTACAACATTTTTAAAAAAAATTAGGGGATACTGCTATCAATTTCCACATGCTTTCATAAACAACACAAACAAACAACAATACAAAAGACCATCCATAAAAACACAGAAATTAACCTAGCCCAACAGAAAGAAAACAACAATACATAGTCAAAACACGGAAATTAAGTGCCTCCTTTTCCTTTCATAGTCTTAGCTTTTTACAAGTTACTTTTTTTATCTTGAATTCTTCTCTTCTTGGTAAGTAATAATTTTCTCCTCTTCAAAACCCAAATGCCTTTATTATGATCATGCCTGACATATAAAGCATCTTCTTCCTCTAAATTTAATGGTTTAAGTGAACTCCCATTGAATGGATCAACCTCAACTCCATCACCCATCTCCTCATCAATCACTTTATTTGTCAACAAAACAATAGACCGTCCATGTTTAGAAGGATTATGGGCGTAGAAGACTTGTTTACCCTGAGAAGACAAAATGAAAGGCTTTTCTTTATACCCTTCCTTGTTTAAATTCAATTGTATCAAGCCTAAGTCATCCATTTTCAAGCCATGATTATTGCCAACCCACTTCCAACAAAAATGGTAACCCTAAAGTAGATATAATCTAACTCCTGGATATCCTCAATCACCATAAAGTATAACATCTTCACATAGATAGGATTTTTGTCTTTGGAACTCAATACATGCATAGTGCTACTACAAGAGCTATGCCAGTATTTTGCATTATGCTTTAATCATCTTGCTCTTTAGTGTTGAAGTTGAACCCATTGATGATGTAGCTTGCATAAGATGTCACTTGATTGTTCGGATCATATGCTAAGACTTCAATTTACAAGAAACTAATTTAGGATCATCTCTATACTCGCAAAGGACTTGATCTTTAAACCATGTTATAAAATGTTTATTATGTTGTTAAGAACACCATCTTTCTCCTTTGTAGGGATCTTTCTTCTAAATTTGATGCATGTGGTTACTCACATATTCTTTAACCTCCTAGGAGTTGTGCAAAGCATATAGGTGTTCTTGCTTCAACTATTGATCTGAGATAGTTACAACTTTCCTATCCATAATCCCTTCCTTATCAGTCCTTCTTCTATAACACCCCAAATTTTTTTCACTAATATGCCTTGTAATTATTTGTGGCATTTAATGAAATGAAATGGTGAATATTGAACCATCTTGATTAGCCTCCAGCTATAAATTATGGATCATAGGAATTAAACACTAAAAATTGGAATGTGAATAGTGCTGCTAGAGTATTTCCGGTAAGGCAGCAAGATTGTCATGTGATTTTGGATGACTAAATGATGTCCAAAAATTGTGAAATTTTCCATGATGAAAATAGACATTCTAAACTTTAATTTGATAGGTAATGGTAAATTTTGGGACTTATATACTAAGAGATATGATTTTTCAAATTTAGATCCTATTTCTAGAACCAAATCTGGAACAGGTAATATTTAACAAATTTCTGGGAATTATGAGCTTCTAGTTGGCTAAAGCCTATATTTTTCCTTAAAACTAGACTCAATAAGGGTTAAGTAGCTTTTAGAAACACCTCAATTGAATGTCTATAAATAAATATATGAATTTTCAAAGTTTGATGAAAATTCTGCCCAATTTTCTAGCTAGTGCAAATATGGAAATAAATGTAAGAGAAAAATGATCATTTGACCAATAAAAGCAAGTAGCCATCATTTTTCCTTTTCTTGGGGAGCAATTCAGTCAAAATGAGTAAGAGGAAGGAAAATTAATACTTGGCTCATATTTATTCAAGAAGGGAATTTGTTGACCAAGTAAATTAGACACATGCAAATTTCCATTAAACAATAATATTTCAAAAAGAAAATTGTGTGGCGGAGGGAATATATGATATTTCAAGAGCTCTTTATTTGGCTATTCTAAGACTCAATTTTGGCCAAGCGAATTAAGGAAAGAGAAAAGATAATGATCAAGTTAAATAGGCATATGTTTAATTAGAATAAAATATTATAAGCATAAGGAGGTGGAGTTGATATTTTAAAAGTGTAATATTCTCTCCCAAGCCTTTATTTTTGGCTGAATCAAGAGAGAAAGAGAAAGGGAGGGATCAAGAGTAGTTGAAGAAGAACAAGAAGGGGCCTAGGGTTCAAGAGCACAAATCAAAGGTAAGAGCTTGTAATCTTAGTGATTTTGCCTTCTAATCACCTTGGAACTCCCTTTACTCTCTAGGTCTTCATGAATCACACATGTAGCAAGGCAAAATCAAGAGCAAGAAAGAGGAGAGAGGGGATGGTTTAGAGAGAGAAAGAAGAGGAAATCAAGGTAAGCTTGAAAGCTTGTCTTATCTTGATTATCTATGCTTCTTGTTGATATTATGGTTGGTTTGTTGGATTGTTTTGGTTGTTTTTGTAAGTTGGAAAACACAAACCCTAAAGGGAGGTGCTGCCCAAATTCACTCTAATCATGTGCAATTAGTATTTAAATAGTTAATCATGGGATTGAGAGTGAAAAGGTGTTTAGTCGATTGAAATCAAGAAATTTCATTTTTCCCAATTTTATGGAATTTCCTCCAGCAGCTGTTTTGGCAGTGTTTTGAATGGATTTTGGTGGTTTTGATGATTTCATTGAGTTTAGAATGGAAAATTGTGTAGGGTTCACATTGGGTGCAAAGTGAGAAAGGCCCTAGAATGTAAAGTATCAAAATACCCTTGAAAATCCTAAATTAGGGGCCGTAAGGACTTTTTCATAATTTGTCACTGAATTTGCCCAATCTGAGGTCAAAAATGGATTCCTTGGATGAAAATATGTAGGATAAGCCAGGGTCATAATTTTTGGTAAAGTACAATTAAACTGAGTACAAAGGTGCGTTGACCGGCTCCCTATAGGTATTTTGATAATTTTATGGTTTTAGACAAAGATAACCAACAAAATGAATTTAAAAGAGTTTAGACTAGTATATGAATGGGTCTTGACTTAATTCTTGCACATTCAAAATTTTAAGACATGGCAGTAGCCCAAGCCTGATATAAGATTAGACAAACAGTGGAACCAGCCAAGGATCAGCGAAGGGCAATTAAGGTAGTGAACTTACCTCTCCTGCATGTATTTGATATTTGTGCTTGTGTATTAATACATGTGATTGCTTTTCTTGATTATGTGAAACATATATGAATGATTGAAGCTCTGTTTCTATTTATGCTATGGCTATGAGTATGTTGTTTGAAACATCGAGCACGCAGATATGTCATTATGTTAGCATGAGTTATGTAACGCAAGCATGTCATGCATTAAGCACTTATCTTGCATGCATATTGGTACTGTTTACTACTAAGATTCACTTAAATATCAACCTCCCCTAACCAACCATTTAGACATGTGATCACAGGAGGCATACTGAAAACAAAAAAGAGGACTGCACACAGAGAAATACTATAGTGGAACAAAGATGGAAGGATGTCTAAGTTTTATTGAACGGGTTTAGACACCCCAGTAGCCCTATGCAGCTACATTATTTGTAATTATTATATACGAACCCCTATGGGGAATTTCTGTATTCATGTACATATTATTAGTATATTCATGCTATTCTTGTGTTCCCACCGAACTGTGCCGTGCTACTCTAGTTAATATTGGTGTTAAGGGGTATGTAAGGTGAGGCCTTACATCTTCCCTCATGCTGAGATACGGGAAGCCCAATATCACTTGTATGCTTTAAGTATGTGGCAAAAAATTCAATGATCTCTTCAAGATATATCATTCAACAATGCAATCCTCTAGATGACTCTGATTTTTCACAAGCCCTTTCATTATCTCCCTGCAATGTTCAATAGCGTACATCCACATTAAATAGGTAGGCTATAAAGTTATATCTCTCTAACCAAGTAAATTGTCAGGTAGACCATGATGTCAAAGAATGCTGAAGGAAAATACATCTCAAGCTCACATAATGTGTGTACGATTCGATTTGCAACCTTAGAAATTTTTTAAGGTCTATCACTTTACTATAAAGCAACTTAAAGAAGAAACATAACTTAGTGATTGTAGGTCGCACCTCATAAGGCAAGATACCCCAAATAGCTACTACAATCAAGTTCCCCATTAAGACATGGCAATCATGAGATTTTAATCCCATTAGTTTCAAGTCCTTCACTAATATGAATCTTCTGATGTTTGAAGAGCATCCCTTTAGCACCTTAACTGAAGCAAGGAACAAAAAAAACTAGTTTTGTCTTCCTTTGATAATGAATAAGCTGTGGGACGAAGAAATGTACGGGTTCCCCTGTCCTATGGTGCTAATTCTTCCCTTATTCAAAAATCAACCATGTCTAGCCTAGCATTTATGCCATCTTTGGTCTTGCCTAGAAAATGGAGTAATGTGCCAACAATACTTTCACACACATTTTTCTCAATGTGTATAACATCAAGAAAATGTCTCACATCCAGGTCCTCTAATAAGGCAAGTCAAAGGAAATGAACCTCTTATTCCACCCGCTTGTCCCAACATTCTTGCAAAAGGTTTGCCAAATAGACATTTTATATCTTTCATCATTTGATATACTTGTTCACCGATCAAAGGTTAAGGTGTTCGAACTTCTTATAACTTCCTATTGAAATATTTTTTTTAACACCAGAAAGGATGCTCCTAAAGCATTCATCTTCAATGTCCTATGTAGGAATTCTTTATGTCATACTTCAATCTAATTGAATTCATACCCTCTTCACAAAATAGACATCTAAGTTGGCCTTTAATGTTGTATCCTGACAAATTACCATAAGTAGGATCGATTCCATGAATCACTAAGTGCAACATACAAGTTTCTCAATCACACCACTATACATTGGCACAATTTACACAGGGGCAAAGAATCAAATCATCATTTGGGGGATTATGCACAAATGCAAAGTCAAGGAAATATGTTGCCCCATCTAGTAGTCTCTCGTTAGCTAATAAGCATACATCCATTGCTTATTCAAAGATCTCATCTAGCATAAATCATTTCAAAATAAAGACCCCAATCAAAATCCAATAATCATTTGTGCCCAAAATAAATTCATGAAAATGTATATTAAAAGAAAACCACAAACCTTATGTCAACCGGTATAAATGTTGAAGAAAGAAAACTCTGAGGTTAAACGGATGCCTTTCTTAGATCTTAAAGATTTAGAGCTTTTAATTGAGTGTGAAAGTTTTCAAATGTCAAATTGATTGGATGTTTTACAAAAAAACCCCCTTTATAGATTTTAAGGTCTTACATAACGATTAGCTTTATTTTTATAACAATTGTATCCAAGTAACCATGAGGTATGTTATTAAAAATCTACAATGTTTAAGGTCTTACATAGCAGTTAATTGGTAAGAACTGCTAATTATATTTTTACCTTTATAACAAATTTTAATTAATTTACTTATAGGTATATTTATAACATTTATTTAATAACAACCATAAGGCATGTTATTATTATTTTTTTATATACATTTGAGTTATTACATTAATATATTTTTATATATAAAACTAAAAAATAGAAATAAATAAAACTTACCCATCATCCTTGGAGGAGTGATTTGAATCATATGAAAAGACGAGTAAGAGTGATGCAGAAGCGATAGTGGTGCTAGCTGTGAACTGAAGGTGGAGGAAGAGAAGCAAGCAGAGGAGAATGTTGGGAAGGAGGAGCACGAGGACAGCGTGGAGGTTTGGTGGGAGGAGGAAGGGAAGCAGGTGGAGAAGGAGTAGGTTGGAAAGGAAGAGCACAAGGAGGGCGTGAAGGTTGGGTAGGAGGAGGAAGAGAAGCAAGCAGATGTGCATGTTTAGAAGCAACATGAAGAGGAGAAGGAGGTGGAGATTGGGGAGGATGATTCTCCAACATTTTTTCAGCGCATCGCTTGACTATGATGATGAGGAAAACAGAGGAAGAAGGTGAAAAGAAGTATGAAAATAGGGAGTTTAAATAGATTAGTAGTGAAGTGTGATGGAAGTTGAAAAGGAATCAATTCGCTTAATTATACATGCTTTTTTCCTAGACATGAGTTTCATGAAAGTTGTTTTATAAACACCGTTAGTTATCTATGAATTCATGATGGTTGTTTTGAAAGAACAGTTAATAAACCATTATTTATTATATTTTATAATGGTTATTTTCTAATAACCGTGAAAAATCAACTGTATTTTTAACAATAGGATATTTAAAACGATAAAATCTAAAAAACAAAATAGTGGCCAGTTCATCAGGCTACTCATCACCAAAGGAGTGTCTAGGATTATTGTTAAGATCATGGCCAATCTTATGAGATTGGCCTTCCTGTTCATACTAAAGAGATATAAAGAAAGCTTTCTCACAGCATGGTCAATTTCTTCTGCATGTCGTAACATTGCCTCCAGGTATGACAACATAGGATGTGGAGGTAGAGGAGGAGGCGGAGGTAAAGGAGGAGGAGGAGGAGAAGCTAGAGGTAGAGGTGGCTAATGTTGGGGAGGAGGTGGAGGATGACACCGAAAGCTTTCTAGCAATTCTTTTGCATGCCATTTCATCTTTACGATTGAGAAAACAAAAAAAGGAGGATGATAAAGAAAACATAGAAAAAACAATTGAAAATGGGGAGTTTAAATAGACTTCTAGAACTCTAGAAGGGATGGACTTTGAACAGGATATAATGAAAGGGTACCTAGTTCTCCTAACAATCATTGGGTAAGGTGGAGGGTCACAGAGTCAATCAACATAGGGAAGAAGAAATGTTATGAAAGCTTTAATTTACATTTATTAAATTAGAATCGTTAAGTATGTTGGTTTTTTGAATCCACGGTAGAAGAATGCTTTACGTTTATTAATTAATAATTGTGAATTATGAAGTCATTTTTTTAACTTATTTTTTTGAATATTTTTAAAATACAATGATGGTGTTCATTCATCACTATTACTACTTCCATCCTCCTCCTCCTCCTCTTCTTTATCCTCTTTATTCTTATCATCGGAGGAAGGAGACGAAAGGTCTGACTGCAAGTCATTCAACCATACTGTGATAAAGTATGAAGTTCAACTTCCTATTCAACTTGTTGGCGTATGTCGTGAGATGCCTTGTGTAGCGATCAAGGCCTTCCAACAGCTGCATTAGAGCCTCCATTTCATGAGGACAATGAGGTGGTGGCGGCGGCAGAGGAGCTTCCTGGGATGTTAATATGATGGAAAGAAAGAGGAGGCCGATAAAGAAAAGCAGTAAGAACCACAAAGAATATGTGAGTTTAAATAAAGGTCTAATGGATGTTTATGAAGTTTCGACGATGTTATGAAGGGTTATGACCAATGAACTGGTACTTAGGGAAGATAGGTCATTTGAAAGTATTCATGACGGTTGTTTCTGAAAACCATTATGTTTTGTCTTGCTGATATAAGAGGTTGGAAGTCGAATCATTTGTAAGAGTTACATGGTAGTTTTTTTTAAAGAACTATCACTTTTGTCACTAAATAAATTATAGTTACTAACTACAACCATTATTTTTATGTTTTTATGAATTCCGCCTTGCAATACATGACGGTGTGTATAATTAACTGTTATGTTTAAGCATTATATATCCTTGAACGACCTATACCTCAATATACAAGACGTTTATTAGTTGTAATCGTTATGTATTATTTGTTATAAATGCCCAAATTTGTAATAGTGATATTAGGGTATATGAGTTGAACATTTGTAAGAAATCCAAAGAAATAGAAGCCCAAGAAGAAAATCTATGAAGAAATAGATAAGCGAAAATCCCAAGAAGAAAACAAAAGCAAGTTGGAGTTTTACATAGTAAACTCCATTAATTACAATATCAACAAACTTGTTTAATTTCAATATATACACACACTCACACACCATATTATATCATAGTTAATGTATGAAACTTACGCAAATAATATTCACACAAATAAATTTCAAAATGATCAATAATTCCTTTTGGTCTACAAACACTTATCGATATCACAATATCAACTACTTATAATAAGTTGTATCTCACAAATTAATTAGAATAAATTTAAATGTGAATAAAAATTAAATATCACTATATCATAAGGCCTTCTAGGTATAAGGTTATTTCTTTTGGCTTTACATTAACTTTGGTCATCTTTCCTTATACAACTTATTGCCTTAGGCATCATAATTAATTTTGATATTGTCCACAATATCTCATGGGCTTTGTGGTTTTATAGCCAATTTTGACATTTAATTTCATTGAATTGTTGCATATTTTTTTATATGACTTCTGATCATATTGTAACATTTGCTCATAGAGATATTATTGGTTCAAAGAGTATGGCAAAATATTTAATTTTTCAACAGATGAGATAAAATATTATTGGTTTTCAATTGTCAATCTCTTCAATGAATGTAACGTGATCATGGCTATGATCACTCTCATAGATAGATTTCCTACTTTCAATAGTACGTAATCAATTATTCCAAATATTAGTTTTCAGAACCATGTCAAAAATTTCTCAAGGCCACAATGCTTTTTGTATCATTGATGTTTAAACCTTTAGCCTTCAGGGCTTTGACCTTTGTACCAATTAGATTGTTCAAGTGCCACAATTTTTTTTGTCATGCCATTTAACAAAATCAATAGTATTCTTCGATATAAGAACCATTACAAAAGTGATATGATTTCTAGTCATCTAATTACAAATACAAAAGGATCATTAATATGTCTTTTGGCCGTCTAATAACAATATTAAAAATATTATGGGTATTAGCCATTCAATATAGATGAATAGATATAAACCAACAAAACACACACACACACACACATGTCAATTATAGTGTTGTGAACACAATAATAAGCAATTGAAAGGTAACATAACAATATGTAAGAAAATCAAAGATAACAACAGGTATAACACCCCAAATTTTATTCATCAAGAATGTATTGTAATTATTTAATATATTCAACAAAATGGTGAATAATTACAGCCATAGGAATTAAACATTGGAAATTGAAAGGTGAACAGTGTTTTCAGTGAAATCGCCTGTGAGGCAAGGAGTTTATTATGTGGTTTTAGATAACCAAATGATGACATATTTTTGAGAATTTCTAGAATAAAAGTAGACATCCTAAGCTTTAATTTGATAGGTAATGGGTAATTTATGGAGTTATATGCACAAAGTTATGAATTTTTGAAATTAGCCGAGAAAAGCTGTTGATTTTCTAGAACAGCATCCAAAGAATTTAATTCTGGGAATTTTGTGCTACAAATTGGCTAAAGGATATATTTGTCCTTGAAACCAGACTCAATAAGGGTTCTATAACATTTGGAATCATTTCAATATGATGTCTACAAAATTAGTTATACTTTTTCAAAGAATGGGTAGAAAATCTGCCAGAAATCTGAAAATGAAAGAAAATGCAATGGCAAACTTGTAATTTTGCCAAACAAGCACCAAATTAATTATTTCCCAATTAATTGAAGTTAATTTAAATGAATTAAGGAAAATAAAGGAGAAAAATATATTTGAAATATTTTGGTCAAATAAATATGAATTTATGGAAAATTAGAGCAAAAGTGCAAAACACAAAGTGTATACGTAACTTGAACAAGTTTTGAAGCCAATTAAGACCAATGGGAAGGACCCTTAGGTGTCCCTTACATGTAACAAGAAAAGGGAAATGTTAGTTACATGCTAATTAAGCTTATGACACAATTGGATGGAGATAGAAATTATTATATGAAAATTCAAAGTTTGGTATTTTTGAAAATTAAATAAATAATTAAAGTATCATATAAGATATTATAAAAACACTTTTGCTTTATCACCTTCCTCCAAATTGACGTGAAGCACCAGGCATAGAGAGAGAAGGAGCTTGTTGAGTTCTAGAGAGAAAAGGAGCAAGAAATTGCAAGGTAAGTCGATTCCTCCAATGATTTAACTCCTAACCGGTGTAATCATTCTCCTAAGCTTCTCTTCTATGTAACTTAAGGTATTTGAAGCACAAATTTTGGTGTTTTTGAAGCAAGGGTTTCGGCCACACCAAGGAAAAGCCAAGAGGAAGCAAACGTAACTTCCGAAACTTCAAATATTGGTTGTAGTGGCTGCTGTAAGTAATTTAATCGGCGAATTTTTGCTGGATTTGCTCTGATTATAAATTTGGGAAAAGTTGTGTATTAAACTTTATGCTACCCAAATTGAGTCTAATTAGCAGTTATAATGTAATTAAATAGTTAATAAAGTGGTTAGGAGTATAAAGGAGCAAGTTTGCAGAATCAGAATTGGAAAACCCCAATTTTTTTAGGAGAATTGGGAATTTTGGCCAGTGCTGGTTAGGGGGTTGGAGTTGGATTTTTGATGATCTGATGATTCCATTGGGTTCAGGAGGGAAAATTAGGTGGGGTTACAGTTGATCATTTTTCCAAAAAAGTCTTAAAAAGCATAATTACCAAAACGCTTCTGAAACTCTGAATAAAGGCTGCCAAGGGCATTCTGGTCTTTTGGAAGTGAATTGGAAATCCTGAGTCCATAAATGGATTTCTTGGGCAAAAATATGTCAAAATAGCCCAGGTCAAAATTTCAGGAGAAGTATGGTCGAACCTGGTATAGTGGGGTCAAGCTGGGTCCCCAGGGGCATTTTGGTAAATTTTCACAATAGACTCATATAACCACTAGAAACACTATGGAAGTTTCTAAAACACTACATGAATGGGTTTCAACCTAATTCTTGCACATTTGATATTTTTAGGACCAAATTGAGAGCCCAGACATTAGCACGCTTTATGTGACACACAAAACAAGGTGAAAAAGATTTAAGGCAATGACTTTATCCTTCATGCATGATGCCATGGTTCATATGTTTTGTGGTTGCCATTGTTTTTCTTAATTAATCCACATGGATTGCCCAAAAAGGGGCAGTCTACCGAGAAGGGGCAGTTAGTGCAAGAAGTGCACTTACACCTGGGGGTTGGTGTCAATCCAACCGGTGTGCGATTAGTGAGGTGGAAGCCCTACACATGTATACATGTCGATATTGATTTTATATTGTTCATTAATTGGTTCATACATTGTGCATAACATATTTACTTTTCGTATTTTACATGAATGATAGTATGTTGATACTGGGATTCCTTGGAATTTCATTCTTTTTCATAAACAAAAATGTACCAACGCGAGGTAGCGGATCTAAAGAAAGGGTGCAGACACAAGAGATTGAAGGGATCGGATCCCGAGATGAGGAACAGTGATTATTTGTAGTTATCTAGGAATATTTTGGACGAAATTGTAATTAATAATGAACTCTGAACTGTTGAATCATATATGTAGACAAATACTTTTATCAGTATATTTGTCCTTTTCTATTTGTCTATGGAGTTATGTCTTTATTCCTCTACGCATATCGAAATGGAAACGGGTGTTGACAACAAGAGAGATAAAAATAGAATGCACAAAAGAAAATTATTAAAATTAATATGGAACAACGTACCAATAACGCGAAACTGTAAGGGTAAAATAAAGTTAGAGAACAAACAACATAAAACAACACAATATGCTAGAAACAACATGATAAATATAGATAATGAACAACATAATAAGAAGAATTGAAAAATAACAAAAAAATTTAATATGTGACATAAAAGGACACCATAATATATATAGCAAATGTATAAAAAAAATTAAAATTTCACATGCATGATAATTGGGTAAACGGGATAATTGGGTACAGGGAAGTTAATAGAGACCATCACCATAAACTACAAGAACATATTAATTTACAAAGAGCTTATATCTCAAATCTTCAAAGCAAACACGTGCTAATAATATGTTATAAAAATAAGGAAAAACATTATGTTAAGATAAGGGAGATGGAGAAGATGAGAGAAAGTTGGCGAGAAAATAAGGAGGAGTTCCCATTCACTTCATTGTCTCAAATCGTGTACATCATCCTTTATCTATAGGACCCCAACATTGAAGACTAACCTAAAGAGTTACAAGTACATAAAGAATAGAATTAGGCAACATAATCGTGCAATTAAAAGTTGTAATATCCTGAATTTTGGGATTGGAGGCTTAGGAATAAGCCTAAATTAAGCGGACTGCTAACCCCCGATTTTGTAGATGTCCTAAATCTATTCTCTAATTTTCCTTATATCTTTGGGGCGATAAAGAAAATAAAATGATGAATTTTGGAGAATATAATTATGTTTTCGGTGAAATCGCCTATGAGGCAGTGAGTTTGTCATGTGATTTTGTATGATCAAATGATGAGCAAAATTATTGAAATTTTACAGGATGAAATAAGACATCATAAGATTTAATTAGATAAGTCATATGACTCAATTAGAGCTATATACAAAGAGTTATGAATTTTTGAAGTTTGCCGAGTAAAATTGATTAGTTTCTGGAACATCATGCAAAAATTAAACTTCTGGGAATTTTGTGCTTCCAACTAGCAAAATGCTATTATTTTCCTTCAAACTAAACTCCATAAGGGTTCTATAGCCTTTGGAATCACTCCAATTTGATTTTTTTAAAATTAGTTATGATTTTTCAAAGTTTGGGCAGAAATCTGTCAAAATTTTGTAAAAATTCAAAATTGAGAAAATTAATTAATTAAATTGGGATAGATTATTAAAAACATCATCCTCCTTCTTCAGCCCATATCTGACGTGAATTTCAGATGGAGGAGAGAGGAAGTTCAGCAATTTTCTAGAGAGAGAAAGGGAAGAGAAACTTGTACGATAGGTTGATTTCTTCGGTAAATCTCTACCTAACGTGTATAGCTCTTCTCCTAAGCTCCTCTTCTATGTTATTTAAGGTTGTTGAAGCTGAATTTTCCTTGTTAAGAAGGGCTAGGGTTCAGCCATATCAAGAGAGAGCCAGTGGGAGTTTGAGGTAACTTCCAAACTCTTGTATATTGACTATTCTGGTTGCTGTGGGCAATTTAATCGGTGAAACTTCGTCGGATTGCCGTTGGTTTTAAATTTTGGAAATGGGTTGGCCTAGGGGTTATAATGCTGAAATTGGGTCGAAATGGTAGTTTAACCTAATGTAATAGTTAATAAAGTGATTAGAAGTAGAAAGGAACACGTCTGCAGAGTCAGAACGGAAAAACCTCAATTTCCCCCGAAGACTTCAAGATTTCAGCCAGGGTTAGAAAATGGGCCTTAGAGTTGGATTTTCAATGATTTGATAGTTCCATGGAGTTCTAGAGGGAAAATTAGATGGGATTACAGTTGGTCACTTTTTCGGAAAAGCCCGAAAAAGTATAATTACGAAAACGCCCTTGAAACCTTTAAAACGGGGTTGCCAAGGGCAATTTTGTCTTTTGGCAGTGAATTTGATAATTTTGAATCTGAAAATGGATTCCTTAGGCGAAAAAGTGTCTGAATAGTCCATGTCAAAATTTCAAGAAAAGTACAGTCGAAACGGGTACGGCAGGGTCGGGCCGAGGTCTTGGGGGCATTTTGGTAATTTTCACTATAGGCTAATATTACCACCAAAAATACTATGAAAGTGTCTAAATGGTACATTTGGAATTGTAGGACCAAGTTGAAAGCCCAAGGGATTGGTATGCGAATCGAAGCACACAGTTCGAGGTGGAAAAGGTCTAAGGTAGGGGACTTACCTTGATTGCATGTAATTGATGTCTTTGCTTGTGTAGTGATGTATATGATTGCTTTACTTGATTGTGTAGGGCATATTTAAACAAATGAAGCTCTGTTTCTGTTTTGTTGTGGCCATAGTTTTGTTACATGAAATATTGAGCATGCAGAAATGTCATTATGGGGCATGCATCTAGATAAAACTAACATGTCATACACAGCATTTATCATGCATGCATTATGGTATCTGTTTCCTATTTAGATTCTCTCAAATCTCACCCTCCCCTACCAATAATTTAGACAAGAAAATACAAAAGGTACTTGGAAATCAGAAAAGAGAACTACAAGAGAGAGGATTGCAGTGGTGGAGCGAAGACGAGAAGAAGTCTCCGTTTCACTGGGATGGGTTTAGACACCCTAGTAGCCTTGTGTGTTTACCCTAACCATAAGTATCATGTACGAACCCTTATAGAGATTTTCTATAATCATGCACATATTATCAGTATATTTATGCTATTCCTGTGTTGCCCACCAAACCACATATCATTTTCTGTGAATACTCTGGTAAGGTGAAATTAAAATAAGGGCATGACAAAAGTTAAAAGGAATAAATACAAGAAACCCTTCAATTGGGGGCTTATAGGGTATAATGACACATTAACCATATGAGATGGAATCCTAAGTAGATGGAACTAATAATGCATCTAACGTGGTTTTCTTTCTTACATGTATCCTCTTATATGTCAGGTTTTACAGTTGTTTAATATTCTGGCATATATATTCTCTTATCTTATCAGGTTACATAGCTCGTTCTTTATTGCATGCATTCTCTTATTAGGTCATAGTTCTTTCTTTCTCACAGGAAGTTACATATTGGAGTTGCTTACCACAATTGCAGACCCTGCCCAAAATTTTCTAGTGGTAATTGATGTAAGATTGATCCATCAGAAGCCGTGAATACTATTCTTATTAATTAACAGTAACTACTTGATAAACTTCTTGATGATCAAGAAGTCATTATCATTATGAACATGCTTGATGAACAAGAAGTCATGAATATTATATTTTTATAAATACTTCATCATGTTTAGTAGTATTTCGAGTGCAAAAATTCATAACTCCATCGCTAATTCAGTGGGTAAATACAATTGCCAACGGAATTTTGTGTTGGAAAATTCCGTCTCTACTTTTTTTAATTTATATTATAATAAAATAACGTATTAAAATAAGACATTTGGGTAAATCTGTAAATATCTTGTAAATAATTATATTAGATAATTATTTGACTAATTAGTTACTCAGATTACTATTCATAATTCTCTATGTCTACAAAAATATGTAATTAAAATAAGTTCATGATGGTGCCAGATAATGAGATTGGGTACTGCAGTTTGACACGGACGATGAGGATTTCAGACCAATCAGATGGTTTATCGTTAACCTTTTGTTGAACTTTCTGGTTTTTAAAGTATGATGAAGTGATCAAGGAAAGCAAAGAGTTGTTCCTAGATCAATGCTTGTAAATGGGTTGGACACAAGCGCCCTGATGAACAAGGTTGCGCGATTTACGCTTACTTTGTTACTAGGCGCTGCCTCTATAGTAATACTCCTTCCAATTCTTAATATAACATTCAAGAAATTATACTACAAACAAGAAAAATGAGCCGTTTTCAACGTTCTTGCTTTGTTTCCATACAGATACCATTTTGGCCCCTCACCTTCCTAGGATAACAGTTTTTCGAAACTTATAAAAAGCGTTTAACCCAGTTTTCCAAAACCTGTGCAAAAAGCATTTTATTTTACTTTTCGAAACTAGTTTAATTAGAAGCCCGTGTTTGTTTTCATGCATGGCAGTTTATTTATAATATGAAAACAAAACTTGCGAAAAGCATTTGATATTTGTTTTACTGTGAAATGACAGTTTTGAATAACTCATGTTGTTTGTGCTCTATTTTTATTTTAATTTTAGAAATTATCACCTTTAAAAAAATAATATAACTCATGCTGAAGATATTGATAATTGTATTAGAATTATCTTTTTTGGTTATATTAAATTATTTTGGCAAAGTAAATGTTCAAATAATCTTATGTTAAATAGTGGCATTTTGGTCAAAATAAAGTTTAAGAGTCAAATTTAACAATCGTTCCACTACATGAAAATAGAATATCAAATCTATAAGGAAGGCTTTTGCAGTATACATTTTAATCTTAAGGGAGGTTTTGTTAGAATCGGCAGGCATAACGGAAGAATTTTAAAATTTTACCTATCCTAATCGAGGATCTATCAACGACGTTTAAATCGGGTTAGAAAGAACTCGTACCTTTTTTTTTAACTTAAGGTTTTCACGATCTCTATGAGCCAAGACGTTAGGTCCGCTCCCTCTACCGGTATCCACACGAATACTCTTCAACCGAGATTGTGTGCTAGCGCCTCCAATGTTTTTAGGGTTTCCCTTACGGCTCTGAATTCTCATGCGCATATGAGTCTATCTGATCTATCAAGTTTATAACCTATAAGGGCTGTATTCAAATTTCAAAATTAATCATCATTAATTTCAAAATTAATCAACAATTAATTATCTTGATGAGATAATTAAATAAATTCAGTTTAAATTAAATCTGTCTAACCGTTTTAATTTAACCTATTTATTTAATCTAAATAAAGAACCATTTAATTTATCTTCATAAATTAAATCTAAGATACTATATCTCTATCATGTTAGTTATTAAATTTAATATATCTTAATAAATTAAATTTAAAACTAACACAATATAATAATATCATATAATATATATATACATATATATATTTTGTATTTCGAAAATACATATCTATATAATATTATTAACGAATTTTTATATTACATATATATATATATATATAATCCGTCCACCCTAAATTAAACATTATCTTGTGTTGAACCGTTTTTGTGTGCGACTCTGTAAGCCCATATGAAGTTGGCAGTGGGCCAATAATTGTATTAACCCACAAGTCCCAAGCGGCCTCTAGCAAGACATTACGACTACCCAATTCATATGAGAATCGTTAATACGATGCAACCTATCATACAACCATGTCACATCCCTTTTGTCACACGATATATCGGTCAAGGATGAGGCATAGATAATGTCATCCACTTGTCCTGACCATTACTTTCTCGATTCCTGAGTAGTCTAACAATAGAAATGGAAACTTCTTTCATTGTAGTATGAGTAAATGTATTAACTAAAAGCATAAAGGTATTGGCTAGATGAGTAAAAGTATTTGTAAGATCAAGCGTTTCACCCAAGAGGGGGGGTGAATTGGGTGATACTGAAATTTATTTCGAAAATATAAAACTTTGACAAAAGAATTAAAACAGTAATGAGTAAGGAGAAATATCACCGAAGTGTACACCGGGAGTTATACTGGTTCGGTCACAACCACTTTGACCTACGTCCAGTCCTCAGAGCTTCTCTGAGAGTTTCACTATAACTTCCAAGATTCAGTGGGTTCTTGGCACCACAGTACAAGCAAGTTCCTTCACACCTGGACACTCGCTCCCCCTTACAGGTTGTAATCCAATCCCAACTCAAGGTTCCACAACCTTAAGTTATCTCAATATCAAATATTGAGTTTGAATGAAATATCTCTCACAAAGAGTAAATGATAATCACTGAAGCATATGAATACAATTTCAACGTGAAAACAGAGCAATGAACTTAATGAATCGTTTGTGTGGATGCTTGGTTGTTCTTCTCTGTTTGAAGGTTCCCATATATATAGATATGATGGTGATGACCGTTGGAACGTTTTCCTTTCGTCCGTTGGTGAGTGCGCAGCCACTGTTGACTTTTCAAGTTTTTGAAAAATATCCGTTGGCGGTGGTTGGCATTTGAACGTTTGATTTGACTTTCATCTCTTGAAGTGATTCCTTCATTGTTTATCTGTAAATAGACTAAGAATACTAATACAATGAAAGGTTAATCATATAGGAAACAAATCAATGAACGTTTGAATGATTTCTAAATTTCTGGGTATGCTTACTCGAGTAGCTCCTCGAGTAACCCTTGAAGTTTACTCGAGTACCTCCTCGAGTAACATCGGGAAATCATTTACCAACTGCAAGTTAATGAACAAGTATAAGATTACTCGGGTAGTGCATGGAGTAAACAAAATTTCAAACCTTTGGAATAGTTATTTACTCGGGTAGCTACTCGAGTAATGCACTCACAACTTTATGAGTTACTCGGGTAACACCTCGAGTAATCCTTTGAAAAACTTTTGATTACTCGATGCTCTACTCCAATAATGTTGGCAGGATCAAAATGCCGAGAGCACTTACCTCATTACTCGAGTAGCTCCTCGAGTAAAGCACTCAATCTTGCATAAGTTACTCGGGTAGCACCTCGAGTAACTGAGACATTTGTACATAACTTACCCTGGTCATGACTGGAAGTTTCCTTTGAAAGTATTTGTGCTTACTGGGGTACATACTCGAGGAATCCACTCAGGCTGTTACTCGGGTACCTCCTCGAGTAACATTGGCAGTGGTACAAAGTGCCGAGAGTTACACATTTTCAAATACACGGTTACTCGAGTAACTCCTCGAGTATCATGGAAAACTTGAAGGCTGACTGGAAGTTTCTGACCTGGTTACTCGAGTAGCTCCTCGAGTAACATTAGCAGTGGTACAAACTGCCGAGAGGTACATATGGTTACTCGAGTAGCTCCTCGAGTAACATTCTGCTCACTTGAAGGTCACTGAAAGTTTTCACATGGTTACTCGAGTAGCGCCTCGAGTAACATTGGCAGGCCGAGAGCAACCTTGAAGTTTTACCTGGTTACTCGAGTAACGCCTCGAGTAATGGTGGCAGGTCACTGGAAGTTTTGCCTATTTACTTCAAGTTTTGGGTCATTACTCGAGTAGCGCCTCGAGTAATGCCTTAGAAAATGCACTTCAACTTAAGTTCCTTAGCATTTTCTCTTGGCCAATCTTCACTACTTCCATGCTTTCCTCAAGTAAACCTTATTCCTGTCATTACTTAGTTCAAGCCTGATATTTAAACATTTCCTTTTCAAACCATTCTTTTGTTATCATCAAAACATGAGATCTAACATTCTCCCCCTTTTTGATGATGACAAAACTTGGTGTGATTTTGAACCATGATTTTTCAAATTGATTTCTTAATTAATTATTTCTTATTAAGTTGAATAAACCTTGCATATATAACAACTTCATTAGTCCAAACAATTATCACAAACTTAAATGAAAATAAATGAAGTCATAATTTAAACATACTTGTATTGAACTAAAATTTCAAATTACAAAATAAGTTCATACTGAATTCAAAAAGCTCCCTAAAGTCCCATGTACACCCATATACCCATGAAAAACAAAGACAAATCCACAAAATCACTCTCAAGTTCTTCTCCCCCTTTTTGGCTTCATCATTCAAGAGGAGGGTTAGAAGGCTTCACCATAGAGATGGGCTTTACAGGAAGGACCAATCCACCATCTGAACTAGATGAATCAAAGGAACTGGATGATTCTGGTTCAGGAAGATTAAGAGGTGGGATATGGATGTCATCTCTAGGCAGGAAAGGAGAAGGTTGAAATACAACCATAGTGGTCTCAGCCTCTGGAGGAGTGTCTAACACAGGAGTGAGATGTTCAGAGGAGAAGGAAGATGATACTTCCTCTGTTTGGGTAGGAGAGGGGATAGGTTTAGGAGTAGTCTCTGGCTGTGGCTTCTGAGGTGAATCATCAATGGTAATATGTGTAGTCTCATGGGTTTCAGGATCATCCACTGTGAATAAGATATCTTTTCCTTGGGGCTCAAGTGGATCAGAAACTAAAGGGGTAAAGGGTTCAGCCTCTGGAATAGGAATATCAGTAGGAGGGTTCTCTGGAGGTGGTGGTGCAGATGAGGATGGACCGGCAGAAGGTCCGGGACCCAATGAGTCCAAGCGTGCCAGTATCAGTCTCAAGGTCTCTCCCTGGGCACGTTGCTCTTCAAGCAACTTCTCATGTTTCCTATCCATTCTCTCAACCAACTCCTCATGCCTTTTGTCAATTTTCTCAACCAGTTCTCCCATCTTGAAGTTGGTATTGGTAATCAATTCAGCATTAGTATTGGCTATGTCCACATGGAAGCCTCTGAGGATGTTTTCCATGAAGTGCTGGAGAGTGGCATTCAGGAAAGATGGTGAGGATGTGGTAGCAGCTGGAGCCGATGACTGAGTGTCATCCATTCTACTGGTTTCAGCCTCAGTAGCCTTTCTCTTCTTCTTGGACCCAGACTCCAGTGGGCCTTTGAGAGGAATGTCTATGTTTAGTTTACCAATCTGGTTCCTTCCGACCGGAGACAACCTCTCAATTGGCTCTTTGCTATCCAAGTACCATATTTTGTTCTCTTTTAGGATAAGAGACACAATTTGGGGATATGGCATTGGAGTAGTCCCTTTCCCATCCACCTTATACCTCTTCATCTCTGAGAATATATACTCTCCCAGATCCTTTTCTTCTTTCAAGAGGAGTGAAGCAAACCATCTATAGTCCCTATCCGAAAAGTGGGTATAGTTGTTGGCTTTGTTTACTAGGGACCTAGAGTAGATGTACCATAGGACCCTGTGATGATCACACATATCACTCGGTTTAAAGTTTAAGGGGCCAACTAACTCACCGGGCTTAAGGATAGTGAATATTTGGTTTGGCTCAAGCTCAGAATAGATATCATCCGGGGGATTCTCAATTCCTAACCATAAATTGATCCTAGAGGGAGATATAAGGATTTTCTGTCCTCTCACTGTGGTAGTCATTTCTTCCTCAACTGAGGTTCGGTCAGGCTCATCAGTGATTTCTAGGTTACAGTAAAAATGGGTGATTACCTTTGTGCAAAAAGGCAATCTCACAGACAACCAAGACATAAATGGATTAAGATAAGGACTAAGGTCAAACTTCACTACCTCTTGAAGAAGCTTCAGATCAACGTAGTGTGTTTTACACACTTTCCTTCTGGAGAACTGTGTCAGATACTTGGGGGACTCCACCAATTTCCCCACATTGAATCCTTTGGGAGGGGTAGTGATCTCTGCCTCTGGAATCTTGGATTTCTTTGATGATTGACCCTTCTCCAATTGGTCAATGATCCCAGCCATTGCCTTAGCCACATTTTTGTCATATTTTGGCTTCTTGGGAATTTTTGGAGTAAAAGAGGGTGTGGATGAGTCTGAGTGTGAAGGTGAGGGAGTTTTGACACCTTTGCTTCTTCCAGTGGATGTGCTCTTTTTAGACTGAGCCCTAGTCACAATAGGCTCTTTGATTACCACCCCTTTGGCCTTTGGTTGAGCTTGAGGTTGAAGAGGGATTTTGGCTTTTGATCTTGGGGTCAATTTTCTTCTTTTTCCCTTGGGATGAGATGAAGGAGGATCAGAATGTTGCTCGGATTCAGAGGAATCTAAGGGAGTAATATTTTTGGTTCTCATCTTCCTGAAGAATTGAGAAACTGAGATTTTTTAAAAAAAATAAGGTAACTGTCGCAAGTTTAGGTCAGAGGGATTTTGAACAAAATAGGAAGTTTTTGGACTTGAAACCAGTTGGGTTTTGACGGAAATGAGGCAAGGAATCGATTGGGAAAAGTTTTTGAAAGGGTGTATAGTGATTTACTCGAGGAGATTTTGTGGAAATGACCAAGTTTGCGCAAGATAAAGACCTAAATCCCGACTTTACTCGAGGCCTTACTCGAGTAACATTCAAAGTTACTCGAGGCCTTCCTCGGGTGATCATACAGAAAAATTCAAAAATAATTCATTTAAATTGCGTACCTGGCATGAATAATATAGTAATTATCCATGAAAATTCCCTCGATCATTTATAACTCATGTTGATCAGATTTTCATCATTCCTTATCAATTTGAGAATCTGGACTCCGACTTTACTCGAGGCCTTACTCGAGTAATCTTCAAGTTTACTCGAGGCTTGCCTCGGGTAACCTGTCTTTTGAACTTCTGACTTTTCATTTCCTCAAAACTGAACCGTTAGATTTAAATTTCAAGTTACTCGATCCATTACTTCCAGTTTTGGGGGCCATTACTCGAGTACATACTCGAGTAAACTGCTACATTACCTCAAGTTACTCCTCGGGTAAATCTTTTCTGTCACCCATTACTTCAAGTTGGTACTCCAGTAATGGTGTCCTCTGATTACCTCTGTTTTCGTTTCCCAAAACAGAGTTTCTTTCTTCCTGCAAAACACATTTCTACATACTCCGATGCTTAAGTTAGTAATCATCAAAACATTATTAAATGACTTCATCTAATATTATGAAATGTTGAAATTCCTTATAACTCATTGGGATTTACCATTCCCAATTCTCTTCTAATATATAAAAATTGATCTTTTGCAAGGGGTTTTGTGAAGATATCGGCTAATTGAAGATGAGTAGGAATGAATATCACTTTCACATCTTTCTTTTGGACATGATCTCTGATGAAGTGATGTCTGACATCGATATGCTTGGTTCTAGAGTGTTGAACTGGATTCTTTGCCAAGCTTATCGTACTAGTGTTGTCACAATAGATTGGTATCTCTTTGAGATAAATACCAAGATCTTGTAGTTGTTGTTTTAACCATATCACTTGTGCACAACAACTTGAGACTGCAACATATTCGGCTTCCGTTGACGAAAGAGACACTGTATTTTGTTTCTTGCTGAACCACGAGACAAGAGATCCTCCAAGGAATTGTCCTTGTCCACTGGTGCTCTTTCTGTCTGTCTTATATCCTCCATGATCAGAGTCCGAATATGCAATTAGATACTCACTTCTTCCTTTGGGATACCACAGACCCAATTCTGGTGTGTCAGCAAGGTATCTAAAGATTTGTTTGACAGTTTCAGCATGTGATTCCTTTGGTGCCGATTGATATCTTGCACATATGCCAACACTAAATTGGATGTCTGGTCTACTTGCTGTGAGATAGAGTAATGATCCAATCATTCCTCTATATTTTGTGATATTGTAGTCTTTTCCTTTGACATCAGCATCAAGCAACGTTGTTGAGCTCATAGGCGTATCTGAGCCATTTGCTTCATCCATTCCATACTTCTTCAATAGCTCTTTTAAATACTTTGTTTGAGATATGAAGATCCCATTCTTTCTTTGTTTGATTTGCAAACCAAGAAAGAAATTCAATTCTCCCATCATTGACATCTCAAACTCTCCCTGCATAATCTCAGAAAATTCCTTACACAGAGATTCATTAGTAGCACCGAAAACAATATCATCAACATATATTTGTACAATTAAAATATCATCACGTTTTCGATTTATAAATAATGTTGTATCAACTTTTCCTCGTACAAAACCTTGATCGATGAGAAACTTACTAAGCCTTTCATACCAGGCTCTAGGAGCTTGTTTTAAACCATACAAAGCCTTTTTAAGTTTGAAAACATGGTCCGGTTTAGTGACATCTTCAAAACCAGGAGGTTGTTCCACATACACTTCTTCCATGATGTAACCATTTAGAAAGGCACTCTTAACATCCATTTGATAGAGTTTGAATCCTTTGATGCATGCAAAGGCTAAGAGTACACGTATAGCTTCCAATCTAGCCACTGGAGCATACGTTTCCTCATAATCAATTCCTTCTTCCTGATTATAGCCTTTGGCCACCAATCTTGCCTTGTTTCTGACAATAATTGCAGATTCATCAAGTTTGTTTTTGAATACCCATTTAGTACCAATGATCGTATGATCTTTGGGTCGGGGCACCAAATCCCAGACTTGATTCCTTTCAAATTGATTTAATTCTTCTTGCATTGCTATGACCCAATCATTGTCTGATAGGGCTTCATCAATGTTAGAAGGTTCAATCTCAGAAATAAATGCAGAAAAACTTACTTCATTGAAAACTCTATTTCTGGTTTTGATCCCTTCATTCACATCTCCTATGACTTGATCTAAGGGATGACTTCTATTGTATTTCCAGGCTTTAGGTTGACCTAGGGATTGCTCTTCATCCTTAGTTTCATCAACCTCTGGAATAAGAGACTTAGAGATAGATTGACCATTTTCTTGATTTAAAACAACTTCCTATTCTTCATCAATGGTTTTGTCAGAGGTTTCAAATTCATCAAATACAACATGAATTGATTCTTCAACAACACAAGTTCTTTTATTGAAAATTCTATATGCTTTACTTCGGTTAGAATATCCTAAGAAAATTCCTTCATCAGTTTTAGAATCAAATTTTCCTAAGTTATCTTTACCATTATTATGAATGAAACACTTACAACCGAAGATGTGTAGATGACCAATGTTTGGCTTCCTTCCTTTGTATAGCTCATATGGTGTCTTTCCAAGTTTCGTTCTGATGTAGGCTCTATTTGAAATATAGCATGCTGTACTCATAGCATCAGCCCAGAAAACTTGAGACATGTTCTTTTCATTTAACATTGTTCTAGCCATTTCAGTAAGTACTCTATTCTTGCGTTCCACAACTCCATTTTGTTGAGGCGTCCTTGGAGCAGAGAAGTTGTGATCAATGCCATTAGTATCACAATATTCTTCAAAGGCTTGATTTTCAAATTCTCCACCATGATCAGTCCTAATACCTGCAATAGACATACCTTTCTCATTTTGCACTTTCTTGGCAAAAACAATAAATTCTTCAAAGGTTTCATCTTTTGATGAAAGAAAAATAACCCATGTAAATCTAGAGAAATCATCAACAATGACCAATGAATACAAGTTGCCACCAAGACTCTTTACTCTTGCTGGACCAACTAAATCCATATGCAATAATTGTAATGGTCTATTTGTTGAAATCTCATTTTTCAATTTGAAAGATGATTTAGTTTGTTTACCCTTTTGACATGCGTCACAAATTAAATCGTTTTTGAAATTTACTTTGGGTAATCCAAGAACTAAATCCTTTTTGAGTAGTTTACCTAGTTGATGCATATTGACATGAGCCAATCTCTTATGCCATAACCAACTTTCATCGGTATTACTCAGAAAACAATTTTCAGATTCATTTCTACTAATATCTAGAGTATAGCAGTTACCTTCCCTTTTTGCTCTGAGCTTAGCCTTGATATTTTTCTTATCAAGTTGTAAGTCATTCTTGTTGATAATTAGACATTCCTCTGAATCAAATATTATCCAGTTGTCTTTATCTGCACTTTGACTTACGCTCAGCAAATTATGACACAAGCCTTCAACGTAATATACATCTTTGATTTGTATGCCTTTGTCATTTTTGATTTCACCAATTCCTGCTATTTTTCCGGATTGATTTCCTCCAAATTTTACCTTTCCACCTTCCTTAGGTTGTAATGTGGTAAAACTTTCGAAATCTCCGGTCATATGTCTAGAGCATCCACTGTCTATGAACCATTTGTTATTTTTGGATGCTTTAAGACATACCTGCAATCAAATGACTAAGTTTTTAGGTACCCACTTCTTTTTGGGTCCTTTTGGGTTAGTATAAATGATTTTCTGAATATATGTGCCTTTAGGTACCCATTTGTAGGTTCCTATGTTTCCTTTCTTTTTATGAATGCATGAGGAGGTATAATGACCTTTTCTATTACAGTAATTACAAAAAGCAAAAGGATTTGATATATGTACAGAATGCTGGAAATAATTCAAATATGACTTACCTCCTGCTTTCTTTCTACCTTTCCTTTTATCTGATTTTGGATCATATCCAATACCAGATCGGTCATTTACAAATCGTTGTTCTTTTAAAATCACACTTAGCATCTCACTTCCTTTGGTAAACTTTTCAAGAGTTTTTGTGAGATCATTGTTTTTCTCTTTAAAAAAAGAACAATTTTCACAATTCTTTTCTGAACTTTCTTTAAGTTCAATTTCAAGAGCTTTGTTTTTCTTTTTGAAAACAATTAGTTCTTTAACTACTTTGATGAATTCAGAATGTAAAGCATTATATTCAGATAATAATTCATCATAGGTAGGGTCAGAATCATTTACCTCTTCTTCTGTCTCTTCTTGAGCAACAAGACATATGTTGGCTACTTCTTCCTCATCACTTTCTTCGTCTGAGGAACTATCTCCCCATATAGCAGATACAAAGGCCTTCTTTTTGTTAAAGAATTTGCCTTTTCTCTTTTCTTTGCTCTTTTGATTGAGCTCTGGACATTCTGATTTGATATGTCCTGGTTTACCACATTCATAACAAATGATATGGTCTTTGTTGCTAGTTCCTCCTTTTTGAAAGTGTTTGTAGCCTTGACCTTTCTTGTAGAACTTTCTGAATCGTTTTATGATTAAACCCATTTCATCATCATCAAACTCCTCAACTTCATCTTGATTTTCTTCTTTTGCTTTTAGAGCTAGACCTTTCTTTCTTTTGTCACTGATGTCGTCTAGTTCCCGTTTGAACTTTAACTTGCTTTCATATTCAGAAAGGCTTCCAAATAGAGAAGCAACTGATCTCATTGATTCTCCTTTTGCCTCTTCTATCGCAGTGACTTTGGCCTCCCACTCTTTAGAAAGAATATTCAAAATCTTTCGTACTTGGATATTTTGATCATATACTTTTCCAAGTGCTGCAAGTTGATTAACAAGATGAGTATACCTAAGTTCGAATTCAGAAATTGACTCACCTGATTTCATTCGAAGTAGATCGAATTCTGTGATCAAGGTGTTGATTCGATTCTCCTTTATTCCCGAAGTTCCTTCATGAGCTATTTCCAGAGCTTCCCACATTTCCTTTGCTGTTGGGAGTGTGCAGATTCTGAAGTATTCATTTTGACTCAAGGAGCTTTGTAACATCAGAATTGCCTTGCTATTGAGAGTGATAAGTTTCTTGTCATTCTCATCATATTCCACTGGCGTCTTTGGAATTTTCTGAGAATCTACAGTCTTTGTAGGTTGATAGTTTCCACTCTCGATCACATCCCATAGCCCATATTCAGTAGCCATCACGAACACTCTGAATTTAGCTTTCCAGAAAGAAAAGTGTTCTCCATTAAAACCGGGAGGTCTAGTGATGGATGCTCCGTCGGGAAGAATTCCTTCACCCATGCTTGCCATTGGATCCTTCTTAGGTTGTTATACCTTAACAAGAAGACCTACGCTCTGATACCAAATGTAAGATCAAGCGTTTCACCCAAGAGGGGGGGTGAATTGGGTGATACTGAAATTTATTTCGAAAATATAAAACTTTGACAAAAGAATTAAAACAGTAATGAGTAAGGAGAAATATCACCGAAGTGTACACCGGGAGTTATACTGGTTCGGTCACAACCACTTTGACCTACGTCCAGTCCTCAGAGCTTCTCTGAGAGTTTCACTATAACTTCCAAGATTCAGTGGGTTCTTGGCACCACAGTACAAGCAAGTTCCTTCACACCTGGACACTCGCTCCCCCTTACAGGTTGTAATCCAATCCCAACTCAAGGTTCCACAACCTTAAGTTATCTCAATATCAAATATTGAGTTTGAATGAAATATCTCTCACAAAGAGTAAATGATAATCACTGAAGCATATGAATACAATTTCAACGTGAAAACAGAGCAATGAACTTAATGAATCGTTTGTGTGGATGCTTGGTTGTTCTTCTCTGTTTGAAGGTTCCCATATATATAGATATGATGGTGATGACCGTTGGAACGTTTTCCTTTCGTCCGTTGGTGAGTGCGCAGCCACTGTTGACTTTTCAAGTTTTTGAAAAATATCCGTTGGCGGTGGTTGGCATTTGAACGTTTGATTTGACTTTCATCTCTTGAAGTGATTCCTTCATTGTTTATCTGTAAATAGACTAAGAATACTAATACAATGAAAGGTTAATCATATAGGAAACAAATCAATGAACGTTTGAATGATTTCTAAATTTCTGGGTATGCTTACTCGAGTAGCTCCTCGAGTAACCCTTGAAGTTTACTCGAGTACCTCCTCGAGTAACATCGGGAAATCATTTACCAACTGCAAGTTAATGAACAAGTATAAGATTACTCGGGTAGTGCATGGAGTAAACAAAATTTCAAACCTTTGGAATAGTTATTTACTCGGGTAGCTACTCGAGTAATGCACTCACAACTTTATGAGTTACTCGGGTAACACCTCGAGTAATCCTTTGAAAAACTTTTGATTACTCGATGCTCTACTCCAATAATGTTGGCAGGATCAAAATGCCGAGAGCACTTACCTCATTACTCGAGTAGCTCCTCGAGTAAAGCACTCAATCTTGCATAAGTTACTCGGGTAGCACCTCGAGTAACTGAGACATTTGTACATAACTTACCCTGGTCATGACTGGAAGTTTCCTTTGAAAGTATTTGTGCTTACTGGGGTACATACTCGAGGAATCCACTCAGGCTGTTACTCGGGTACCTCCTCGAGTAACATTGGCAGTGGTACAAAGTGCCGAGAGTTACACATTTTCAAATACACGGTTACTCGAGTAACTCCTCGAGTATCATGGAAAACTTGAAGGCTGATTGGAAGTTTCTGACCTGGTTACTCGAGTAGCTCCTCGAGTAACATTAGCAGTGGTACAAACTGCCGAGAGGTACATATGGTTACTCGAGTAGCTCCTCGAGTAACATTCTGCTCACTTGAAGGTCACTGAAAGTTTTCACATGGTTACTCGAGTAGCGCCTCGAGTAACATTGGCAGGCCGAGAGCAACCTTGAAGTTTTACCTGGTTACTCGAGTAACGCCTCGAGTAATGGTGGCAGGTCACTGGAAGTTTTGCCTATTTACTTCAAGTTTTGGGTCATTACTCGAGTAGCGCCTCGAGTAATGCCTTAGAAAATGCACTTCAACTTAAGTTCCTTAGCATTTTCTCTTGGCCAATCTTCACTACTTCCATGCTTTCCTCAAGTAAACCTTATTCCTGTCATTACTTAGTTCAAGCCTGATATTTAAACATTTCCTTTTCAAACCATTCTTTTGTTATCATCAAAACATGAGATCTAACAGTATTGACTAAGGGTGTAAAAATATTGACTAGATGAATAAAGGTCACTACAAAAAACACTGAATTTTCAACGGAATTTGCGATGGAATTAGAGTTTCCGACAGAATTTGCGACGAAATGGATTTCCGACAGAATTTCCAACGGAATGGATTCTGTTGGCAATAATAGCGTCACAAAAAAATTTCTGACAGAATTTATTTCCGTTGCAATTTCCGACGGAATTGATTCCGTCGCAAATTACCTCACAATTTCCGACGGAATATTCCGTTAGAAATTCCCTTACAACTTCCAACGGAATTGAATTCTGTCGGAAATTACCTCGCAATTTCCGACGGAATATTCTGTCAAAAATTCCCTCGCAACTTCCGATGCAATTCATTTCTGTCTCAAAATTTTTTTAAAAAATTTTAAAAATCCACTTGGCAACTCCGGCAACCACCCCCTAATCGCCGGCGGCAGTGCGTGGCAACTCCGACGACGTCCACCTTGTCGTCAGCCCCCAGATCTGCCACGTGCCGCAACCTCATATTTCCTATAAATGCAACTTAACTTACCCCTCATTTGGTTCGAACCCACGACCTCATCCGTACACGCGCGATGCCTTACCAGATGAGCTCAACTGCTTTAATGTTCTACTATTACACACAATTATATATATAATCTTATGAGTATATTTTTTTAATTTCTAAAATTAAATTTTTATTAATATTAATTAATAACTAATAAGTAATTATTAACTAATATTTTATTTACTAATATTAATTAATAACTAACAAATTTTATTTTTTATATGATTATTTTGCCCCTACAAGGATCAAAACCTATGATTGGAAATTAAAAATATTTTAGAAATTAGAAAATAATAATAATAATAATTAAATTAAAAATATTAATTAAAAATAATAAATTTTATAAAAATAATTTTTCAAAATTAAATTAAATTTTAAAATATTAAATAATAAAAAATAATTTTTAAAGTTTTCTACGGAATTTCGGACGTAATTGAATTCCATCGAAGATTCCCTCTTAATTTCTGATGGAATCAAATTCTGTTGGAAAATTCTGTCAGAAATTTCTGACAGAATTTTCCATCAGAAATTCCGTGGCAAAAGTCAGAATTTCCGACGTAATATTTTCCGTGGCTAATTTGCCACGTAAAAAATTATGTCAAAAATTCCATGTTTTTTTATAGTGGGTATTGACTAGATGAGTAATGTTATTGACTAAAAGCGTAATTGTATTAACTAAATGAGTAATGATATTGACTAAAGGTGTAAATGTATTGACTAAAGAGGTAATTGTATTAACTAAATGAGTAATGGTATTGACTAAAGGCATAAAGATATTGACTAAAGGTGTAACTGTATTGATTAAATGAGTAATAGTATTGACCAAAGGCGTAAAGGTATCAACTAAACGAGTAATTATATTAATTAAAGGCATAATGGTATTAACTAAATCAGTAAATCAATTTTAAAAGAAATAATGTATTAAATTGCTTTAATTATTTTATAATTTTAAAATTCAAATTATTATAACAAAAATGTCTACAAATTAGAATAAAAATCTAACTAGTTATTTTTTATTTTTATAATTATCAATGTTCCCAATCACATTTCGTAATGTTGTCAATTGCTTTATAGAAGTCGTCAAGTGCAAGTGGTCAAACCTTAAGTGTTAACTTATATTTGTTTTTGTATATATATAATAAGAAGGAATGATGGCTGAATGGTCATATACCTTTTGTGCCTCCAAAGGGTTGGGGGTTCAAAGCTTTCAGTACCATTAAAACAAACTACAGTGCTTCTTAAATATATGAAAACATCATAACATGATTTTTTTTTTTTAAAGAAAAATATCACTTCCATAGGAAGTTAAATGACTTCCTACAGCACTTCCCTGGAGAAGCACCGTAGGAAGTCTTTTATTTACAAAATAATAATTTTATGACTTCCTACGACACTTCCCTGGAGAAGTACCATAGGAAGTCTTTTATTTTAAAACAAATAATTTTTCATAATTATTTTATTTTCCTGATAAAAACTTCCATTTACAATCCAAAATCCACTGCAATTTACAATATAATCCATAGCAAAATGAAATGATATAGCACGTATTTTTTGCAATATTGCATCTTCATGTATCAAGTATAAAAGAACTTCAGCATTTAAGTTTTTAAACTTGAGCCATACAGGTTACTTCTATGGAGGATTAAACTAAGTATTATTATATTTGTAATCTCAAAAATTTAAAAACTTACAATGTATAAGAAGTTCAAGAAAATAGAGTTGATACTTCAAATAAATATTTGGAAAAAAATTATGAGCATACATATAAGATCCATGACAAATTTTAACTAAAAGAAAACATGAACCAAATGTTGAAAAAAGAAAAACACTTACAGGCTAGGGACCTTCTTAAAGAGGCTGAAACAAGAAAAAAAAAATACATGGAAGAGGAAACTTTGTACTGCAACGGAGTTTTGGGAAATGAGGGAGCTAGAGGGAAAGTGGGAAGATGAAAATGAAAATGAAAACAGCGGGGGGTAAAAATTAAATATCACTGTGTATAGAAGTTACAGCACTTTTTGTCAAAACGTCGTAGCTCTCTAATTAAAAAAAACAAAAGCAAACACTAAATACAAAAATAACCTTAGATATATTTAAGGCATCACATGTAGCCTTGTATATTTCAAGGCACCACATGGTGCCTTGGAGGCCTTGTATAATATATGGCATTAATAAAAAAAAAAAAAAGAGCATGCTTCGTTAAATAAAAAATGAAAGAAAGAAATAGGCCTTAGCTGGCACTTCATGAAGAAGTGCTGGCTAAGGGCTTTTAAAAAAAAAAAAATTCTATGAAGTAGTTTTTTTTCTTTTTAATTTTTACAAAGTAGACATTTTTTTTAAGTAATGCTATATATGAGTAAAGCCTTAGCCGACACTTTATTATCAAGCGCCGGCTAAGGCCATTTTTTTATAACAAAGCCGGTGATTTTTCTTTTGGCTTACTATAAGATTCTGAATAATAATATCCTTTTGACTTGCTCTCACCTTACCTGGCACTTTATTTTTAAGCGCCGAATTAAGATTTTTTTCAAATAAAAAAATGTCAAAAAATTATCTCAGCTACGACGCTTTCTTGAGAAGTGTCGTAGCTTGGACTTTCACTTTTTTTTTTTATAAATAAATGTTTTGTATGACGCTTGTTTAGAAAAGTGTCGCAGAAGCCTAATACTAAGCCTTGACGCTTATATTAAAAAGCACCATAGCTTTGAACTCTAAAAAAAACTATTATTTACGGCGCTTTTTCAAAGAAGCGTAAAAAAAAAGGGCGCCGTTAAATCCCTCTTTTATAGTAGTGTAAGGACTTATTTGTCATTTGCATTTTTTAACAGACTTTTTAGGGTTTCATAAATTCAAGTGGTATTTAAGGGGAAATTTCCATATATATATATATATATGTTGGTACATAAACTAATTGATCTCCAATTATTGTCATTCCAAAAGTGAGGTAGCTAGAAGTTTGATTTTGCTTCTGACTAAATAAATAATAAGCACACACTCTAGTATTTACACAAACAATCAAATACCACGTAGCCATATGCATGCATATGTTATTGATGTCGCTTGAACTTGAGCAACTACAATAGTTATATATATATATATATATATATATATATCTCTCTCTCATAATCACAGGACCCTAATGTTGTGTCGCTTATGGACATTTCACATTTATATATATAGGCCAGTAAATTAATAAGGAGCAAATTTATATAGTGGAAGAATATATATATATATATATATATATCTATATATAATTAGGAGCAACTAAATCAACTCCAAACATGAGTTAATGAAGTTTCAAATGAGCCATCCATTGTTGTGGTTGATGCTATTATTATTATGAATGATTTGACCTCCCTGTGTCCTCGTATCAATAGCTTTCCATTTTGAGCTGTCTTCCTTCTGCCCATTCCTGTATTACACACACAATATCATAACTAAGTTCCTAACTGTGCAACTTTCAGTCTTTTATTTAATGTTAATACTATCATTAGTCTTTATAGTTTGACCCAACTTTAGTTTTTGTAGTTTCAAATGCCCTTAAATATATGAGATAGTTTGTACTTGGGGGGGGGGACAGTTTGTGCTGGAATTATCAAGTTACACTAAGTTTTTTTTTTTCAATTCAAATAAGATGTTATGACTTGTAAACAGTGCAATTTATTATAAATTTATATTATGTATTCATTCAACATATTTTTAACATCATATGAAATTAAAAATATATTTAATTACGCTACCAATTTGACTGGCTATAAGAATTGCATCAGAATAAAATATAAAAAAATCATGAACTAAGTGAAAATGTAAGCACCATATTTGTAAGGAGCTCTGATTTGCGGCTGATTGGACTTCAACATCTTCTACGGTTTGGCTGCGTTCATATATTTCTTGAAGCTGAAGTTTTGGCAGTTAAAAATTAATGTAAGAAGAAAATCACCAAATCGCCATATCACCCCCATTAAGATAGCTAGCCCTAATTGTTCACTAACAATTAATCATTAATATTTATTTAAGAATTAAGGCATAGATATATACCTTGTACTTGAGTTGCTTGTTAACCTCCTCTAGTTCGTGTCCCTGTTGTAAAACTCAACATGTATAAATGCATGCATTTTAAAATTAGCTGTCCATCATTAACTCGATCTGGTGAGTTTTATCCACATATTCTCAAAAGATTGTTGTAAATAGAAGAAACTCACTTTTCATATTTTAGTAGAGAAAGCAATGTTATTAAGGTTTGACCATAAGAACCATCGAACTGGTCATCTAACCGGACTAGTCCGACCGGTTTAATATTTATTCTGACTTTTTTAATTTTAAAAATTCATATCTAATTTTACATATTTTCAAAATTTATAAATTAAAACTCTATGGAAAGCTTAAAATGTCTACTTTCTAATGCAAAGAGAATTACTCAAAAATATTATCATTTGATTCTAAAAATTATCAAATTCCAAAATTATTTTAAAAAATATTATCATTTAAGTTTACTTCCTTGCAGGTTCAACCCCAGGTTAGCTCGGTTCAACTCCAATCTGACCCACTGACCCTTAACCCACTACCCAAACCAGTTAAGTGGCCGATCCAAGTTTAGCAACCTTAAAAAAAGTGCTTCGCGCCCCTACTTGATAACCTTTGCTTTTAATTATATAATGAGTCCCCCTAATAATATTTTTGGCAAATTAGTCCCCTAGTCTACTTCTACACAATTTTCTTCGTCTAAATTAAATGTTATTTCTAGCTTAGCTCCACATATTTTTAAGAAAAATATCGTTGACTTCTACTTTCTTTTCTGCATCCACTTTCTCTGAATAACAGAAAATCTAAATCTTTTGACAACAGTACTTCATCTGTACCATATGGTAACTGACTATTATCTTGCTCTTTGAACACTCAATTCTTACTTTTTTTTTTGACTGAACAATTCTTACATTAATCGTTAGAATAAAAGGTATTACCACCTCCTATCCTGAATATAACCTATCCTGAATATAAGATCTTGTTAGTAATGAAAATATAACTATAAACAAAATCTTATACTAAAGAAGGGAGATGGTACTAAGAAGTTTCTCGAGAAAACAGAGGAAATGGCAGAGCAGTATTCTGCACATTCATTATTTATATTTGGTGATAACAAAACACAATGGTTCAGAAGTGGACCGACCAGCAAAAAGAAGGGTTCTGAGTCATTACCTTTTTGCGTAACTCTTCAACTCGTTCCATCGTCTTCTGGGTCTGCCACCAATTAAACAGCAAGATAATATTGGATTAGGAGTTCATGAATATTTATCAGATTTCAAGCTAAACAAGGAAAGAGAGAGACGAGAGGAAGAAGACAATGGAATGAGAGAGAATCCATTCTATATTAACTAAGATCAACAGTACACAAGATTTATGTATCAAGTTCAGCAAGTCACAACTGAACTAAACTGACGCAACCTGAATAACTGTAACAGGAAACAGAGCAGGTGCCATAATGAAGTTTCTAGAGTCGTACACAAGCAAACACCCTCCTATTAAATTAGGTTGGTGATTGTTTATCGCCAACTTGAAGTTCAACTTAAACGTGTGTTTGGGTAAGTCTAAACCATGATTTTAAAAAAAAAATTTCGTAAATCGAGTTAAAACTCCTCTCACATACTTATTTAATAAATCATAAAATTTATTTTTCAAAAATTAATCCAAACGCATACTAAAATTCAAAATCAACCGGTGCACTTGACAATTAATGGTTTTGTGAACAATCTGCAATCTGATCGCATGAGGGTTTACGAGGGGACCACAGACTACTTATTGGCTACTATCTTACCTAGTGAACACAAGTTTTTCTCACATGTTTTAATACTTCCTCTTATTTCTTAATATAATTAATTTTTTTATAAGGTTAAGGAAGCTAAATAAATTAATTAATCATAACATATGTTATATATCATTTGATTATATAACAGTTTATAAGTCAAACAAATTAATTTGATATAAAAATGATAAATATAAATATTCTAAAGTAATTTATTTGGTTTCCTTTATCCCTCTAAAAGACTCAACTAAATATCATATTAAGGACTAGATGTAGTATAATAATCTCTCTGATTTTAAATGTAGGATCTGGCTAAGAGATTTATTTTGTTTTTAAATATAAAACCTTAACTCATTTTACCTTCCAAAAGCCTTGCCATCGGTAGGAATGGTAATTAAATATGATATTTCAGAAAAACCAATACACATTTATAATAAATAATTAACTTAACTAATTATTTTAATGCTTGTAACTTAGTTACCTATCTCCTAGATTTAAAACTGTAGGAACCAACACATGTTTGTAATAAATAATTAATTTAACTAATTATTTTAATACTTGTAAATTATTTACCTATCTCCTAGGTTTAAAACTGTAGGGAGTACGTTGTATGATGATTTGAAGAATCATGAACATGCAAAGATGGATTATCGATGCATGTGGATAGAAACATGGAAGTGCAGTGGACGGCAGATATAATACGTCACTCAAAAACTCAAATTTTGTTAGCATATAATAATTCCTCATTTTGTTTTTGTCTACTATACTTGGGGACCCCGGTTTTGCTTTACTAAACATTTGGTCTGACTTCATAATGTCATAGAATACCTCGAATTCATAATAAGTTTGATTTGTGCGTGTGTGTGTTGGAAACCGGATCAAAACAAGAGAGCAAAAGTCCAATGAAGAAATGTACTGTACTTTGTTGTTTGGGTTCATTGTTTGTATGACAGGACATGTCACTGTTTAAGATAGAGACACAACGACGACGTTTCAGCTAATTAAGTGTGTGTTTGCCTGGAAGCGACCATTTGTCCACTTTGGTCAAATGACAGTTTGGCACCCCAAGTACAGCCTTAAGTACTCGTTACTGTAAATACTCGTTGCGTGCTAAATATAAAAACTAATTATGGTTTTATCTTGATCATTTATACAAGACTTCAATTAATTTTATCTTTTAAATTTATAACTTTTTCTCCTAAACTATCCTTATGCAAATGATAATTAAAGCGAGTATTTTAAAAAAAAAATCAACACATTTTTTTTACAAATAAATAATTTAACTAATTTCATCCATCTATGAAAATTAAGTACATAGCTTCTACGTTAAGAATTGAATGGATTATTAATGATAATTCCCAACCGGTGGTCTGATGAGAAGCATGCTTCTCACATTACATGAATTTTGGAATTTGTACATCTCTTGAACACGTATATTCAAACTCACTCTAATACCAGATAAACAATAGATCACGTGGTCTCATTTCCTAACAAAACTTTGTTACAATTAATAACAACTATAGTTGGATTGAACTGTAAGAGACTCTGCACCACCCTTAAATAGTATTTCAAATTTAATCTCTTTATGAACAAAAAAAGATCATATTAGAAGAGCTTTCTTGGTTTCAATTCAACTCGAATCTAAATTACTTCATAATATATACACACACAAACACGAATTTATGAATATATATATATATACACACACACACAGACGCAAGTAAAGAGTTGAAGTAGTACCTTGCGCTGTCGTGCTTGTGTTAGGGTTTTGTCGAGTTGTTTCTCAAGATTATGCAATTCCTTCATGTTTAGTGGCTCAAGATCTTCTCCAAGCAGATGCCTTCATAAAAAAACAACACAAAATTAATGATCAACCACTCTATACTAATATATAATGACTCATTCATATGTTAATAAGTGTTGATCTCTTTAACCTAAATAAATAGTACCTCCAACCCTTAATATATAAGAGATAGATTTCTAATTTATGAATATTAAATGAATTAGTTAAGTTAGTTATTTGTTATTAGGAGCTTGTTTGACTCCCTAAAATGCCTTCTTTAATCATGTTTATTGAAATTACCCTTTAATAAAAAAAAAATCTGTTTAATATTTATAATCAATATGAATACTTTAAAGCAACATTCATAAATTTAGAAGGTAAGATTGATTGAGGGCTTCCTATGGAACAAAAATAAATCCATTCTCCAACCCTCGTATTAGAGACAGAGGAGTAATTTGCTTTTTGTGATAATTATATTATTCTTACCTTTGTGTCCTCTCAAGAGATTCATGTTTGACTTTTAATCTCAAAAGCTCCTGGTACAAGTTCTGCAAATACACAGTAGAATGCTGATTGGAAAATGGCGATGAATATATTATATAATTGCTTTGTGCGTAGTAATATTTTATTTTGTAATTAATTGCTTTTTGTAACATTAAAATTTAAGAGGGGGAAAATTTAACCTGAGATTCATGCTCAATAAGTTCGTGAGCGTGTGAGACGTAACAACTTTGACGATACCGCTCTATGGTTCTGTTTGGGCTGCACCGCACCAGCAACGATAAATCAGGACTTCTTAATTACACTATAGTACATATATATTATATAAACATATACATACTAATTAATAAGCAGTATATTAGTTATTATATTATCACCAGGAGAATACTCAGTTACTCACTACAGAGATACACTCCACAGAAAATAAAAAAAGATGAAGATCTTTTCACCCAAAAAACAAAAAGATAACGATCTAAACAAGACTTTGATCAATATATTTATCATAATACTCCATCCAATTCTTAACGTACAAATTAGATAACTTCTCCTCCGGTCCTCTTCGATATAAGGCATGTTTAGAGAATCTATCTTGATTCTAAATATAAGGCACGAATTTTATATTTGTCAATCATTTCCTAATTTACCTCTATTTATCTTTCCTCAACAATAATCAATGAAGAAAGGGAATGAGAGAATTACGGATGATTGGGTGTTTTAAAAAATACATATTATATTTTTAACTCAACTAACTTCCTTAATCTAATCAAATTAAGCAAATATATCTTATATTAAGGATTAAAGTAATAATTTGTAAGTGTTAAGAAAATTAGTTAGGCTAATTAGTTATTTATAAGATGTGTTGGTTTTCCTAAAATACCCTCTTTAATTATTTGCATTATAACTACTCTTCGATATAAACCTTCTAAAAATCAAGTAAACAAAGCATTTGAAGTTAACACGCACGCACCATATTCAATATTATTTAGACACCATCAAATTAAAATTCATAATTACTATAAAAAAACCTATTAAATAACTGCGATAACTTATAAAGATAGAACCAATTAGTACATTGGTGGTTTAACAAAAGCCAGAACTGTTTCCTTAATAAATATTTTTATAATTAAAATTCAATAAATATATTTGAATTAGAAAAATATGAATTTATCGTGACAGAGCATAGGGTAATTTTTCATAAATACTTCTACTTATTGTTAAAGGAGAATTTTAGTTAAGTCCCATATGACCAAATTTATTTCAATCAAGAACCATAACATTCTGAAATTTTACTGCATGCCTAAGGACCAAAATAAAAATAAGTTTTGTAAATAAAAAGATAATAATGCTGCTTGCTTTATTTTTTTAAAAAAATGTTTAATCGTTGTCAGACCTCCGGCACCGTCAGAGCTGGACCTAAGCTCTAACTACTAGAAATTAATGTGTTGTTCATAAAAAGATTCCATTTATTCATAACGAATTGCACACACTTCCAAATAAAACTTGTTGAATTAGTATTGGCAAAAGTAGAATTGGCAAAGGGTGTCAAAAATTTTGAATCATGGACTTGTAAAGTTGTACAAATGACCACTCCATTGACATTCCACACCATCATTTCATCAAAGGAAAGTGATATATAATTCAAGTACAATCAAATCATATCATCTACTGTATTCTATTGATGACATATATAATGAATTCATTAAAGAAAAAAAAATACACCTTTAATCTTTTAATTCTACACAAGGCTTCATTTTGACCATTTAATCTTTATAAAATGCATTTTTAGACTTCTAACACTAACACAGTTTATTGCCGAGATTAAAATTTTAAATGTAGACAAAATATTGACAAATGCTGAGATATTATGTTTAAGTTTTTAAAATAATCATGATTTGCACAAAGAATCACGTTTGAAATTAACAATCGTAGGATTGAAAGATTAAAAAGATATTTTATAAAATTAAATTATAAAATTAAAGGACCAAATTAAAACCTTATATAAAATTACAAGATCAAATATACAGTTTTGCCTTCAGGATATAGATCGCCTAGCTACCAGAAAAAAGGAAAAAGAGAGAAGGCAAACCAATCTCCCACGCACAAACAAAGAAATTACATTTGAAAGCTAATCATCAATTTTTGTTTTGAAGTGTTGGATTTTGGGTCTAAGTCCGCTCTTGATGGGCTGGACTATTTGATTAAGATATAAATAGCCTAATTAAATAAGAATAAAATCAGCATTAATTACAGATTGGGGAATAATTCAGCAATAATTATAGATTTGTTAAATGAGGAACAAATCACCATAATTAGAAAATTAATTGAGAATCAATTAATTCCTGTCTTAGAGGGCAAGAAAGAGTGCACACGTTTCCTAATTAGTGGTTTCCATAAACCACTATAAATAGGGTGTGCCTCCTTAATTGTAATGCATCCCGCCATTGAGTTTTCTGGCAATTCTCTTCTCTCCTATCATCTTTCTGGTTCTAATGATCTGCTGTGCAAATCACAATTAGGCTCTAGTAGTCTAATAATTGTGTGGGCACAATTATGGAGCATTGAAGCTTTGACCCGAATCCAAACATGAATTCGCCCCGATACGTCAAATCTCCCTTTTAGTTATATTTTTCTTACATTGGTATCAGAGCACCGTGGCAAGCACTATCAGAGAAAGGACGGCGCGTGGAGTATTGGGAGCCGGCGCGTGTTGCCGGCGAATGGCCGCAAGGCGGTGCGTGTACGTCACGCGCCGCTGCCGAGAGTGGTCAGCACTGGAATTTTTCAATTTTTCAGGATTTTTTGATCCAGAGACCTTCTAGAGGCACATGACGACGCGTGGGACCTCTGATTGAGACGCGATTGGCTCCTAAAAATCCCTAAATTCAAGAGCTTCAATTTGATATATAATTTGTATATATTTGAAGCACATTTGGATCTGTTTTAAGTCAAAAAGATGTTTGTATGCACCTAGAGATTCCCAAAAAATATTGAAATTGAGTCTTTATGGATTCTATTATTTTTGGGATAGGTTGACTTACTTATTAAAAGTATTTCAACTACAACATAAGGTTAGTGCTACAAGATTCTTTAAAAGTAAGGGATTATTCAAATGAGTTTTTTGAATATAAAATCCTATCCAACCTTGACTCAAACTCTTAGAGATAAAAACCTGAAAAATTGTAGCAACTTAAAATTATTCAATGATTATTGAATAATAATAAGTGTTCCCATGCTTCTAACCACATTGATCCACTTGGATTGAAGCAATGACTTCTAAAAGTTAATCCTTTATCACAAATGTTGTGACAAAGGATAAGACAGATAGAGATGTTAGAATCATCCCATCAAGTGGGAGGTATGCTGCAATTATATCCAAGTAAGTGGATGTCAACATGGCAAAGAGGAGCTGGACATTGTAGCAAACGTTACATGAGTTAATATAGTCAGAAGGGCCTATGAGAAGGAGAACCTAGTTAAAAGACAACAATATGAGGCTTAAACTTTTGAATGTTCTTGTTTTTTCATTGAATTTATTATTAAATTCTCTATTTTTTAATTGAATTAAGTATGTTTTCTTCCTATTTCCTTGAACGTTCATGCTGATTAGATGATATTGTGTTATTATCTTGTTGATATAACTGCCTTTGATTGAGTTAGAGTTTCTAGAATGTGTCTAGAAATCCAAAAGGGGAATGTGTTCAATAAAGATTTTGGTTAAAAGGATGATGAGCTAACTAGCATGATTAAGATGGGAGTCAATATAGTTGTCTCCTGAACATGAAACTAGTGAACTTATTATCTAATTATCCTTTGTCTTATTTGAACAAATAAGATTTATATACCATAATCGTCTGAGTGACCAATTATGACCAAGTTTATTTGACTGAGCTTATGAAGACAAGCTCAATAGAGATATCTGTGAAGTTAAAAACTCTCAAATCTCTTTCATTCAAGAAGAATGAGATGTCAGGGACATCCTACCAACTAGTCTTCAGCATTTAAAGGTTGAAGCAACCGAAGGATACAAAAGGTTTATGCTATCAAGTATAGAAAGAACAATATTGCTTAAACTTATGTTGGTATAAGCAATGTAACCTTATCCAAGCAGTGTGAATAGTGTTGAAAGACAATGAAATAGGTGATCTTCTTCCATAAAGTTAAAACTAAGTTAAGTTTTAACATAATGTATTAAGTTCTAATATATTGTTTAGGCAATACTTGAGGCAGATGTCAAACTAAGAAGTTGAGATAAATTAAATGCCAAGTTCTTTCTAACAAACAATAAGTGTATGTTGTGATAAGACATCTCCCAGTGAGTGGGAGGAAGCCATGTCTTCCAGTGAGTAGGAGTGAGCCATATCTTCCAGTGAGTGAGCGTATACAAAAGTAAAGATTGCCTCTGATATACATATTATAACCTTCAGCAATGTGATTCACCACATTAAACTTGAGTGTGAAAGACTGAAGGACTGAAGGATTCAAGATCCATCAGTTAGACGAACTTAGTTAAAAAGTTGGAGGATAAAGACTGAAGGATTCAAGATCCATCAGTTAGACGAACTTAGCTAAAAAGTAGGAGGATTCATCCTCTAAGCCCAAGGGCAAGAAACCTATGAGGTAAACTTGATCTAGAGGAAGTCAAATGGTTTTTACAAAGATAAAAAGCTATATTCATAATCCTTAAGGGTTGTAAAAGTAGCAATCCACATGAGTTGTGGATATTTCAAAGAAGCATATGGCTTCATGTCAAATACAAAGCAACAAAGAGATAAAATCAAGGGATTGGAACTTACACGTTAACTCTGTACTGATAAACCACCCTGATTCACTCCATGCAATTGCAACTGACAAATCACATCTTTGCTATCTCTTTAGTTAAGTGGGACTATGATTCTTAAATCCTTCGTTGGATTTTGATGTTTCTTTCTAGAGATAAAAGATTTCATTTCTTGCCACATGTACACCTTGATCAAAGGGAATGATCAAACTAGCAAAAGAGTATTTACTAAATTTGTGCTAAAGGGTTAATACCCTTATGAATAAGTTGAGAACTTATTTTACCTGGCAAGAAAGACAAAAACAGTTTTTTGAGAAAATCCACTACAATTGGTAAAATATAACGTTAATGAATCAATGAACGTGAGAGCAAGATACAAAGTTTGGTGTTTCGTTAACGTTGTGGATGTTTACTCGAAATATAGTAATGTTTACTTGATTTTTGGCAAGTGTGAAGATGTTAGATAATGGCTGAACTAGTCAGGAATCAATAAACTGAAAGAATAAGATCTTTCAAACTAACAAGGGTTTAAGACACCATGTGATTAGTTCAAACAGTTTTGTGTATAAGAAAAACATTGTTAGGCAACTATCAATACCTAGAACCCTTCAACATAATAGAATTGTTGAAATGGAGAGATAGACCTCTCCTTGATTTGGTTATGAACATAATGGCATCAATGAGGCTATCAGCCATATGTTGGTAGGTGAACTCATAGCTATTATATTCACACTTAACCAAATGCCCTCTATGTTAGTCACGACATTACCCTATGAATCGTGGACGGGCCTTAGACCAGGGCCAAGCTCATTAAGACCATAAACGTCATCAACTTTATATTCATAATTCTTCCTATGAGTAAGGAAAATTAGAGCTAAGGTATACAAGGTATCTCTTTGTGAGATGACATGAGAATTTGACATGACACGTCTTCATTAGTGAAAATAATGGCGGTTCAGTGGCTGAGAGAAAATCGTGAGACACAACGTTCATAAAACCCAAATTTCCTAGCAGGAAATGAGCATTAATCATAATAAATCTCTTTAAGAGGTTCACAAGTGATAAAGAATAACCAAGTGTTCCTAAGTTCACTGATCCGAGTGGGAGGATTGACACCATTTTCACAATAAAAGAGGTAAGACGTAAGTTACGAGAGAATTACCTTACTCATACATAGGAAAAGAATCCTATGAAATCCACCTCGGAGCAAATTGTCATCTAGCGAATGACTATAAGGGATAGATTCCCTAATGGATTGAATGCTTTCTTCATCATTTAGAAAGTGATGATAACTAACTATAAGTATCTGAAAGACACTAGAAAGACCTGCTAAGATGAATTGCAAAGTATCATACAGGAGGATTTGGATTCTTTTTAAGCTAAATACGTGTTTGGGTAATTTGTCACCTAGCCAAGAGGCGATTGGAACAAGTAGGTTCTCAAAACTGTTGGGGGCAAATAGAACCTAAAACACTTAGTGGCTAAGGGATAATTCAATGGAAGGTTGTCCGTTGTGCATTTTAACTCTGAACTTTAGCTATGATAACAATCTTAGTCTTGAAATTGCATCAAGATGATGTAAAAACCACCTTCCAATTTAGAATTTTGAAAATTGGATGATGAACTCTACATGAAGCATCTTAAGGGCTTCGTAAAAACAATCATCCAAATAGTAGTATATGAGGTTTTCACAAGGTGAAAGCCTCACCAACTTCAAAATAATCGAAAAACACTACATAAGTCCCAAACGGTCTAGTGATGATTCTTTGTGAAGTCATCCTTTGTCAAATGACATATAAAACAAGTGTCAAGTGAATCAAAGGAATAAAGGATCAAAGAACCCTTAAATTCTGAGTTGAGAAAGTCATGGATTGAACAAATATCTTAAATGACAAGATAAACGGAGATTGCACAAGAAAGATAGTCTTTTCCACCTAAGACATATACAAGTGTAATCCTTAGACATCTTAGGATGTCAAACTGCAAACCTATAGACACCCCTGAAGTCAAGGACATAAACCTAAAGAGGTTACATGTCCTATAAGAAATCCAACATAAAAAAAGTAGATAGAATCCCATGTGAGACTATAGTTGGTAATATGAATGTACACATCGGTGTACATAAGACCAAATATTTTTTGTCAGACTTGGAAGTTGTTTTTGGTCCTGCTGTGAAATGGGTTATGAGAATAATCATGGATTAAGTTGTTAAGACAACAACTTTCCTTTTGAAAGGATACTCCAATACAAGACCTAGGCAAATGGTGATGGAGTAAGAAAATATACAAAATATTTTTTCCTGTTATCCATGGAAATAGAACGCAGGGCGTGTTCTACTATCATTCAAAGTGCCATATGACTAATGTAATTCTTATGAAAGATTGGGAATGAATGATGGATAGAAAGATCCAAGCGGTAACATCTTATGATGAGGATCCTAAATATCACAGCAAGGCGAAACATGCTTTTTGATATATCTCTATAAGATATATGCTTTCAAAGAGGGAAAGCAACAGTTCAATGACCTTCTACTGATAGAATGTTGGTAGATCCCCTTAATGAGCCCATAGCTTGATTTTCATTGAGTTAGTGAAAATCTTTGGGCGTAAATAAAATGTAAGGTCGTGAACTTCTTTTATATGAAGATAAAAGAAATAGTATGTATGTTATGAGTAAATACATATAAGGTATACAAGTTTGTATGTCGTACAGGTCAGAAAAAGTTAGTTTACTCATACGAACAACCATCTTCTCATGTTTTGCGGGGACATGGGAGGGTAAGACGAGCAAATGATCACCATGAGATGGTTAAGAAGAATCTTTACGTTTGAATCGCCTCGGTTAGACTGAGATGAGATCTACATGTGTGCATATACACAGAAAATGGATTGAAGCATGATTATAGACCTGTAGCCAGACAAAAAACTCTTTTTCATAATTGAGATTGTATAAGAGATATTGTGAAAAAGAAAGTTCTAATTCGAATGTTGAGTACATTTTGGAACTAATGTCTGTACGGTGAAAGATAAAGAAATCGACGTACACCTCAAACCATTCACTGTAGCATGCAATTCATACTGCATATGCTTAAGAGTTAGACTACAACACGGGATGTTGGTGAAAGATCCTTAGTTCACTACAGTGAGTCCTAGGAAGGAAAAATCCTTCCGCGATGCCCTTAAGACTTAGACGGCATCATGAAAGCTTGGTTTGGTGACAGCTACTTTATGTGAAGCTCCATGATCACACTCGACTCGGTCAGACGAGTGAAAACTAGGAAAGCAACCAAGTTAAGATGGACTGATGTTTAGTCAAAAAGGAAGATTTACTCCTAGATACATAAGATGTGCTAGTATCTGTGGTCGACCCCTTACTAGCTATATGTGTAGCTAGTAAGTGCGAATATTATGTGCGTGGAAGGCAATCTGAGTTAATCAACATATTAACTCAAGAGGGATTAGATATACCATGAGTAATATGTATGGGAGAATCTGGGGCATATGAGGCAATGAACATATAGCTTACGGTTATATATAAAGGGTGTCCTTGGATACTGATCCGATATAAAGGATTTGTAGTATCACAAGCATCAAATCTTAAAGATGTTTTTGCCCACACGGTCACAGCAGACGCCAAGTATGAAATAAGAAAAAGTAATGCACGCACGATGGGAGGCCCATCAAGTGCGAGTGGGAGATGTTGGACTTTGGGTCCAAGTCCGCCTTTGATGGGTCGGACTATTTGATTAAGATATAAGTAGCCTAATTAAATAAGAATAAAATCAGCATTAATTGCAGATTGGGAAATAATTCAGCAATAATTATAGATTTGTTAAATGAGGAACAAATCACCATAATTAAGAAATTAATTGAGAATCAATTAATTGTTGTTTTGAAGGGCAAGAAGAAGTGTACACGTTTCCTAATTAGTGGTTTCTATAAACCACTATAAATAAGGTGTGCCCCTCAATTGCAATTCACCCCGCCATTAAGTTTTCTGACAATTCTCTTCTCTCCTACCATTTTTCTGGTTCTAGTGATCTGCTGTGCAAATCACAATTAGACTCTAGTAGTCTAATAATTATGTGAGCACAATTATGGAGTATTAGAGCTTTGACCCGGATCCAAACATAGATTCACCCCGATACGTCAAATCTCCCTTTTAGTTATATTTTTCTTACATAAAAAAAAAAAGTATGGCCACAAAAGCAACTTCAAGCGGGAAAAAAAAAATAGCACCTTTCTCCCAAAAAAAGCCAAATCAAGAGGTAATTGTTAAAGAAACAAACAGAAAACAAAAGTATGGACTGATGGAATATGCCTAACCAAAGTTTAAAAAAGGAAGAGAAAATATCTAGTCCGAATCCTTCACCTCGACGCTAACACATACTTAATTCTTCATCAACCCCAATTCCTGACAACTCATTATTATCTATGTACGTACCTTCAATTCGTTTATGGAAAATCGTTGGAATTATTTAGTTGGGAATAAACTAGCGGTAACGAAGTGGAAAACCCTCGCTGTTTTCAAATGAATGAGATCTAAATTACATATTTTAGGAAAAAAAAATTAAATTGAACAGTTACTGAATTTTTTGTCGTGTGTTTGAATAACCGTACTACTTGATTACTACTACTCTACTAGGCCTCAAACATTTGATAATAACCACTTCAAAATTTCAAATTGCATATATAACACCTTTGATATATACTATTAGTCCATTATTTGACAAGTATAATGATATTCTAATCGAAAAAAGTTCTTTTACTTTATTGTGTGGAGACTGGAGACAGCTCCTAAACTTAGTAATCATTGTGAATAACTTTATGAAAGTCGTGTACAAATAAGTTCTCTCTTCGTAGTATTAATGAAATAATGGATTAATTAATGGTAAAAAAGCACAAATTTAATATATAAAACATTTAATACCCAAAATAAAAAGTTATCAGAGATATGACTGAAAGAAATTAGACTTGGCTGATATTTAATCAAAAGGAAGAAATAGGAAATAACCAAAATCCTTGCCCTCTCGAGTCTCAGAAACCTGATTTGCCTAACCTAACAATCATTGTAATAAGATCTAAAAACTAAAATTATCACACACACGATGACTAAACATGAAGGACCTTATCAAACTCCTCGAAAGAACACACAGTAATACAATGCAATAATGTCTCCCAATGAAATATCCACACAAAAAAGGGTTCTTTAACTTCAAGATGCTATGTTAAGAAGAAGATGAAGAAGAGAAAAGAAACGACAAGAAAACGAGAGGGAAATTACAAAATTACATGCATAAGATCTGTGAACAGTATAAAACTAAACAAACAGGGAATTTCAAAATTACATGCATAAGATCTGTGAACAGTATAAAACTAAGTGAACAGAACTGAAAAAGGAGATGAGCGCCCACTACTCGTTGTCTGATTCATATCATAGGATATAGCAACAAAAGCAGACCACAGAAACCAAACACAGGATGATGATGGATTTGGTGGATGATGAAAAGGAAATTACGAAGGAAAAGGAATTGAAATAATGAAATCAGAAAAAGAGGAAAGTAGAGTGATTAGTTAGTTAGTAATAGTAATATACTCAGAGCTGCTGTACTGGAAAAGCTTTCCACGGCTTGAAAAGATAATAAGAGCAATCTCAGCATCGCACAACACAGAAAGCTCGTACGCTTTCTTCAGCAATCCATTCCTTCTCTTTGAGAAAGTCACTTGCCTGTTGATCTTGTTCTCTATTCTCTCCAGAACCACTCTTCCTCTTCCCATCTCTCTCTCTCTCTACTGCAACTTATCAGCAAGTTCTCTCTCTCCTTCTCTCCCGACCTCTTTCTCTCTCTCTCTCTCTCTCGATTTAACGAAGAAGTAAGAGAAGAAAGAAAGCGTGCATCACCCAAGATTCCTCGATTACCGAGTCGCTTTCACAGATGGATTAAAACGTCAAATCCCAAGTAATCTTCCGTCAAAATGCCGTGACTTAGGTTTATGGTTTCCCTGTTGTGAATTGTCCTTTTTTACGCAACTGTTAATTCCTGGTATTTTTTACCGTTTGTAAACGGAAAAGCTCGAAGAAAGTAGAAAGTAGAAAGTAGAAAGTAGAAAGTAGTTACAATAACAAAGGGAAAGAAAATGGAATTATTACAGGGTTAAAGTGTAAATTAACCCATAGGGTTTATTATGAGGAGCGTCCAATGCAAGTAAATTTCAGAAGAGGTAAAAATATTAATAAATAATTTTAAAATGTGTAAATTTATCAAAACCTTTAAATTTCATCCAATGTCATTAAAGTTTTTTCTTCTTATAATTTAATGATTATTTAGTTAAATTTAACGGTTTTAATAAATTTATATCATTTTAAATTATTTATTAATATTTTTACCTCTCCTAAAATTTACATGTAACCGATGCTCTTCAAGAAAAATTTTATTGGTAAATTGCATCTTAATCTATTATATGGGGTTAGATTTAACGAATCGGAGCCTCACAGTTGGTGTGGTCTAGGTTTTGTCTTGGCAATTTTCAAACACATATACTTGTCAATATAATATAATGAGTGGGGCCACCAAGTGGAATTTAGTATTTTCAAATATATCTTCTATTGTTTTGGCGAAAAAAATATCTTCTATTGTAAAAAGAGAATTAAAGTCAATACGTCAAAGAGGTAAGAAAATGTTTATTATTCTACAGAAACAGATCCTCTCATCATCTCATTTTCTCATCATCTCTCATGAGCTCATCTGAACCATTGATTTGGAAGAGGAGCCATTTGGACAGTTGATTAAGAAGGTGAGAGAAAAGTGAAAGGAGTGATAATTTGATGACGTGGCTCATCTTTTATCTTTTAGATTGATTGGATGGACATGATTTAGAGATTATGAGGGACGATGAGAAAATGGACAATGAGAGAAACCGAACCCTCAATTGAGATCCGCACATATATGCTATTTAAGAGCCTGTTTGGAGAAGTGTTTCAGGTCGAAAACGTGTGGCAAAGAGGAAAACGCACCGTAGTCGTGATGTAGACCGTTTGGGAAAGCGGCGGGCTGTACTGCACTTCTCCTACCAACGTGGCTTCTAAAAGAAGCCCACATGCCTTGCTTTTTTCTCTCCCGTAGTGAGCACTTCAGCACCATTCACGAGTTGGAGCTTAAACTCGCAATTGCTCTATGACAATTTCAAGCTTTAGTGGCTTGGAAAAGCTCCTACCAGACCCATAAAATAACACCTCCACACATGCCTTTGCTTTTTTCTCTCCCGCCTGAAATGTGATGAAGAAGAAGAACAGTGTTGTTTTGTCTTTTTTGCTTTTTGGATTGTTTATTTTTTTTTTACCGTTAGATTGTTCTTTATCTATGGCATGTGGATAAGCATATCAGGTTCTGAGCAAAAACAAAAAGATAAGCATATCAAACGGGTAAAAAGAGTTAATAATACGTGGAGACATAGAGGAAGTTTTTTGACTTGTTAGCTTGTGGATGTTTTTTCCCCCTTTTTTATTAATAATTTGACTATTTTTATTTTATCAAATTTTAATGTTAATTTTTCAATTTGATAAGCATATCCACATGAATCATATTCGTAATACAATCAGAAATGGTGTATTAATAATTTGATAAGCATATCAGGTGGGTAAATTTTTTTTTAATGCTGAAATGATGTATTTAAATGAATTATATTCGTGACATAATCAGATACCAATTTGTTAGGGGTAGATGATTCAATAATAATCCACTTCATGTATGCATTGTAATATAAATATAAATTTATCCATTTTTAGTGAAGTACTTTAGTATCTATTTTTTAAATAAAAATTGAAGTTTTTTTAATCAAATTTTATTTATGTTTTTTCACTTCAAATATCTCAATATATACAAATAATATATGTGTGTGTGTGTGTGTGTGTAGTATTCAATAACATCCATGCCCTTTTCAGTCATTTTGCATCTAAACGAGCTTTTCAAACTCTAATCCAAACAGGTTCAAGGTTAGAAAAAAAAAGTCATTTCTGTCACCGCTAATTCAAACACAAATTATATTTACAATTTTACTTTTAATCCTACCTTACTTTTTCAAAAGTCAGATGATAAAAAAAGTCACTTCTTCACTGCTAATCCAAACGGGCACTAAGTTTCTTCAATAGTTTGGTTGCATTATTGAAAATGTTTATTTCTTTAATGCCTAAACATATTTTCATCCACTTGTGTGGGAAAAATTTGATGAAGCTTTTCTAATCTCGATTATATATTTCTATGTTAGTTATCTAAGGGTCTGTTTGGCAAAGCGTTTGCCAGTGTTGAATGCACGTTTTAAATAAAAAAACTTGTGGGACAATATTCGACTATTTGGCAAAGCTTTTTCTTCCATTGTGCTTTTATCCCAACCGTAGCTTATTTGTGAAGTTGATTTGCACTGCTTTTCGCTCTACTGCACTTTTCTCTCTTCCATCACGGTGGATAATTAATGCTTGCAGAGGACCATTGCACGCATGGAAGGGCATGCAACTCTCGACCTCTAATCTATGCCTCTGATTGGTGGATATCGTTCAACTGCTTGGCTTTCGCTGCTCTCCGCCATCTAATCCAGAATCTCACACGCCATATTCCTCATGGCCGTCATATAATCATTCAAAGCAAACCTGCAATAATATTACCAAGCTCAGATTTTGTTATTAAATTGAAGTCAAGATTATATGGAATTCATATTACCAATCATTCAAAGTCCTCACATCCATTAGACAGGAATGTGGGTGCCGGTTTCGATTTTCGTATGTAGCTGTATTTCTCGGTGTTTGGTTTCGACAGGACCACCATTTTTTTTCTTGTGTCATCTCAGGTTTTTTTGCTCTATCGCGAAATATATGAACAGGGGAAGAGAGAGAGAGAGAGGATCAAAAGGAGAGAACTGGGAAGGGAAGAGAGAAGAGAAAGTTGATAAGAGAGAGTTTATACTCTATAATATAAAAATTTTAATTAAAGATGGAAGATAAAAAGTTATAATTAATTCATTAAATATGTTATAAATCCATTTTTAATTAAGTATTTTCCTATATTTTTCTATTTTTTCAATAATAATTTATTTTTTTTATTTTATAAAATTTAATTTATATTTTTAAAATTTAATTACCATAATTTATACAAATAATATATATATATATATATATATATTATATGTAGTATTTAATAAGATTCATGCCATTTTCAATCATTTTCATTTAAACGGGTTTTTCAAACTCTAATCTAAATAGGTTCAAAGTTAGAAAAAAAAAAGTCACTTCTGCTACCGCTAATCCAAACACAAATCACATTTACAATCTGACTTTTTTTCCTATCTTACTTTTTTAAAAGTTATATGATAAAAAAAGCTACTTCTCCACCGTTAATCCAAACGGGTACTAAATCAAAGGATCTTAAGATGATTTGTGGAACACCGCGCTGCATGTCCTTGTTCGAAATTAAATTCTTGCTGCAGGTTCTTGGCTGTCCTTGTCTCCTAAATAAAATTTTAAAAATAATTTTTTTGTATTATTAAAATTTAATAGATAAAAAAGTCATGAAACTTAAATTACGTGTAAACAACTTTCTTAATGACAAAAAAATTCCTAAACTTTTAATTTTATGCTGGCGACAACCCTTTGTGGTTAATTATTGGGTTATTTAATGCTTTCATAAGCTAATTATATATTTTGATATGTATTTAACTTTCATAAGGACGAGTATGAGAGCCAAGTAGAACTAAAGGTAAGGGCTATATTAGAGCATAGCTAAAATGTATGAAGTTGGTAATGCTAATAAGTAGCTATTTTATTGATCAGCCATGATTTTGAGAGTGATATTTGACAGTCAAGCGTTTTAACCAGGTTATGAAATTATTGGTTAAACTATGCCATGTCTAGATAACTATTCAAAACGCTTGAGTGAGTGTTTAGAAAACCATAAAATCATGGTTTTAGATTTTTTTTCAAGTCAAGATCAAGGTTCTGAAACTCGGGCTGGTCACTGAACCAGTTGGGGTATTGGGTCAAGGGTCAATGGGTCATATTGGAGTCAAATCGAAGCTAAATTGGGACCAAACCGGTGAGAAATTAAATATTTTAGGCTTATTAATATAGAATTCTGAAGAAAGCATTTTAAAAATCAATTTTTTTAAAAAAATAAAAAAATGCTAAACCGGACCGGTTTCCCCAGTCGGTTCACTTGTTTGCTAGTTCCCGGGCCGGACCGACCAGTCCGATCAGGGTTTCAAAATCCTGGTCAAGACAAAATCCCTCTTATATACTTATCTTGTAAATCGTAAAAACTATTTTTTAAAAACTAATCAAAACATGCACTAAATCATATGCCATATGCAAATAAGCCCTCCGTCATGTTATGTCATATTAGTTTTTGGGCAACAATAAATAATTAACCGGAGGGAGTTATTTGCAAAAATAAAAAAGTTTGGAGGGTTTAATGTAAAATTTTAAATATCAGGAAAGTTATATATACAATACTTAAAATTCAGAGAGTCATGTATAATTTAGACTTGGCTAAAAACTCATTTGTTTGAGTTTTTTCCCCTTAAAAAGTTACTTATTTTCTTTGTGGAAAACACTTTGAGAAATTTTATATGTTTCTAAAATTTCTTAAAAATAATCACAATATAAAAAATATATTTCTGATTATTTTGACAAACTACCCTAGCCAACATTTAAAAATAATCAGATATAGTTGATGAGAGAAATTAAAGGGTTTGTGATATATATATATATATATATATGTATGTATATATCACAAAATTTTAAAACCACTAAAATAATAAATATTTTTATGAATGGAAATGCATGAAGAATTCACAAAATCCGAAAAGTATCCAAATAGTATATATTTAAAAAAAATTTCTCGCTACAAGCTTATACAGATAGGTCTTCAGAAAAGTATCCGAAAAGTATCCAAACAGTTAGATCTTCAGAAGGTGCAGGCTTATACAGATTCGCTACAGGCTTACCAGTGGATTGCACGTGATGTCACAGGTCATTCTCGTCATCCACTTACAGGGGAGATTCAGGAAGCTCGGGAACTGCTCTTCTCAAGTTGGGATGCACATTTACATTATACTTCCAGGGAGGCAATTAGATGCGCCGATTTTTTGGCCATGGATGCTCACCAGCTAGTTGGTGGTCTAATAGTGTTACCTCTGGTACATCCGGGGTGTATGAGGTATATGCGTGATGATATGGCAGGTGGTCATATAGCCTAGAGAAGATTTTATACTTCCAAGCCTTCATCTTCGCCGTTTTGTATTAAAAAAAAAAATTCTCGCTATTGAAAAATAAAATACAATGTCTCCAAAGCAAACAAATAGGCCCTAAATTATACAAAATCTCTTTAATTGTGAGATATAGGTATAGATATTCTTTCAACTTTTAGGGTCTATTTGAAAACGCGGCTGGGAGAAAAAAAGGCCCATTTGGCTGCCAAATGCCCCAAAAGCCCATTTGACATTGGCTTCTGTAGGAGTTAGGCTTATCTCAAAAAAACAGCTTCTTTCTGAATTAAAGCTGCTTTTAGGTGTTTCTCGCGGGTGGAAGCTCATTTGAGAAGTTGGGTTTTTCCCTTTTTTTTTTCAATAATAATTTAACTTTTTTAATTTTATTAAATTTTATTTATAGTTTTTCACTTCAATTATCACAATATATACAAATACTATATATATGTAGTATTCAATAAAATTCATGCCCCTTTCAGTCATTTTTCATCGAAATGGGCTTTTCAAACATTAATCCAAATAAGTTTAAGGTTAGAAAAAAAAACTACTTCTGTCACCGCCAATCCAAACACAAATCACATCCACAATCCGACTTTTACAAAAATTATATTGTAAAAAAAGCTACTTCTCCACCGCTAATCCAAACGGGCACTCAAAAAGTTGGTTTGTGGACATTCTTAAATATTTAAAGCAAATATCCTATTTTATTACGAGTATTTTGCTAATATAACATGTAATTAAGTGGCAATATATCCATTAAACTTTAAATTTGATGTATAAAACTTTAAAATTTGTCGTGCTAATAAATTTTTTTCATGTCATATTTTATTAATGAAACAACAAATTGGTTAAGAATTAATTAAGTATATTAAGAGAATTATATTCAAAACTATAGTGTTTCATCTGATGCTTTATTCTGTGCCTTGATAAATGAACATCATGGTTAATATAGGATCTGATTTTATTATATTTTTATATTATATATATAATTTTTAAAAAAATAAAAATTAACATAAAATATATATTTAATAACCTAATTTATAATTTATTAATAATATAACTAACTAGATGTGAATAACGTATATTATAGAAAATATGACTAATAAATAAAAAGCCCGAGAAACCAACTGATTCGATCTAAAATAAGATGAACTAATACCTAACTCAGTTGGAAATTAAGGATAAACTGGGATCATAAAGGATTGTTCAATAATTAATCCAATTTTCGATATTGGAGGGAGATGATTAAATCACATGTTCAACTTATAAATTCTATTTTTTTTTTATAAATTACTCCATTCAGTCTTTAATGTATAATCAAGATAATTAACTATAGATATTAAGAAAATTCGTTTGGTTTGTTATGCATAGAAAATGTGTATTAATTCCCTTGAGAACTCTCTTTAATCATTTATATCCAAATTAACTCTTAATGGAAACTTCATCAATATGTAAAATTAATATGAATAATTTTGTAGAAAAATGATCAATTTAAGAAAGATAAAACGGATTGAGGTTTCATCTTTAAGATTAAAGTAAATCCCCTAGCTTCTAACTAACTCCTATATATATATATAGGATTAGAAAGAGAGAATATATCAATAAGGGTTGGATCTAGCGGAATGAGCTAATTTCTCATAATGCAGTGAATCAAGATTTGAATTCTTTTTAGGAGAAGTGTCTACGTTAAATATCCAAAAATATCTTAAATATGGGGGAGTATAATTTAGGGAAAATTCCGAAAAACTACATTAAAAGTAGCAAAAGAACAATTCAGTACATTGAAATTGCAAAAGGATAAATCAGGCTGTGTCAAACGGGCAGAGGAATCTGGCATTTTGAAATTTCGGCCAAATGATGAAAATGCCCTTCAGCCCTCCATCCCCACTTCAGAATAACAACATGATTCTCGTAATTAACACTTCCGGATTCGTTATTAACAACTTCAATTCTTCTTTTACAATTCACAAGTTTCAAGGCCAATAACATCACCGATCTCGCCATTAACAACTTCAGATTCGATATTAACAACTCCATTTTTTTCTTTCGCACTTAACAAATTTCAGGGCCAATAACATCATCGATCTCGCCATTAACAACTCCTATGTTGTTATTCCGATTGAGGGCTGAAGGGCATTTTCGTCATTTGGCCGAGATTTCAAAATGCCAGATTTCTCTGTCCATCTGACACCGTCTGATTTATCTTTTTACAATTTTAATATATTAAATTGTCTATTTACTATTTCCAATATAATTTTTTTGGAATTTTCCCTATAATTTATGTTTAAAGTGGATATGTTAATTATGAGACTTTATGTAATCGACGAGGAACCATGTCACGTGATGATAAAACAAAAGCTAGTTTGATGCGAAATGGAGATGATAGCATATTAGCATAGGAAGCAACGTGTCGATTAAGTGATTAACCTTAGAAGGGGAATTTAGAAGCGAGAGTTTCATTACACTCATAATGGCCATCCATTATTCCAAACACATCTTATCATTTCAATTTTTTTTTTTGTTTTGTTTTGGTTTGCACACTCACACACACTCTCTCTTCAGTGCCGCCCATTGGCTTTGATCGTCTGATTCCATTTCGCAGTCATTTCATGTCTTTTTGTTACTCTAGGGTGTCAAATCAGAACCATACCACTATAATTATCACGTATGTCCACTCCTACTGAGCCCAGCCACGTTTCAACCTCTCAGTGGCTGTATTCAATGCTTAACGACGACGTCTGCTTGCCTTGTTGGTTATAAGTTGCTTTTATGATTTATCACGTCCATACTTAGTATGAGACCAAGTGGAACGCGAAACGTTTCGAGCTTACGTGAGTTGAATTGCTGGGGAAAAGGGCTCAACAACACTCTCCCCCATAGCCCATAGGGGTTTTTATCTTTTTGCTTACGGGAAGTTCAACATAAGGAAGTGCTTTTCCAACCCCCACGTTTAACGGTCCCCTGTGGAATTTTTAATCTCTTGCTACTTTTTTGTCTTCCTTCCTTCTTTTGACCTTTTTATTTTTTGGATGGGATTTTTTAAAAAAGAATGTCTTAGATTCCAAAATTAATTAAGGCCAGGCGGGTATCATGTCACTCTAGTCCCATTTATCAGATTTATAAGACACAGAAGAATTTTTTTCTTATGTCTTAAATATTTTATCACTAATTTTCCTTTTTATCCCTCATTGTTAAATGTTTGTGTATACTCTATTATTTAATTTCTAAAGTATGTATATTTATTATTTAATCGGGATAAAAGTTAAAAAATTATTAAATTTTTAGATAAAGTTAATGAGTTTTATGGTTTTCACTATAATTTTAGTGCATTATATTAGAAGTGGCTTATAATAGAAATCAGAGGGGTATCACGTAAAATAATTTTAAAAATATTTACAAATTACTTATCAACAAAATCCTCATATTGTTAATAGAATTTAAGTAAATGTGTGAAGGATTTTTTTTTATTTGAATTAAACAAAGTATATATTTATAAGTTGGATTTTTACAATTTATCATAATTGATGCATAATTAAATATTTTTAGGAGAACTAGTTATTCTCAATTGGTACTCGACAATAGTCAAATATAACGAGACAAATAGCCATATCAAGAGAACTGGGGCATAATTCATAACTTCAAGAATGTTTTCAAATATTGCTTATAAATTACGAAGCAACAAAATATTTATCAATATGTTTGCCCTCCACATAATACCCTCTGGTTCTATATATAAGACAATGTTGATTTTTTTAGAGAAATTAAGGAAGTTAATTAAATTACTTTAGAGTATTTATATTTTTATATTTTTCTCTAAACTAACTAGTTTGACTAATAAACTGATATATAATTTAACGATATATAACATATGATATGATCAAGTAACTTATTTAGTTTTCTTAATTTCTCAAAAAAAAAAGTTAACTTTATTTTATATTTAGGACCGGAGGTAGTAATATAAGAGTTAAATGAATTATTTTCTTGTAAAATATCCAAATACTCTTATATATACAGAAGTTTATCATAAACCCTGATTAATACTCATTTTGATCCATAATATATATTTAAGTATTCAAAAAAGAAAGTTTGATCCAATATATAAGAGATTGAAAGGATAATTAATTATTATTTTTTTACTTTTACCCCTTATAGGAGGGAGAGAAAAGTGTATGTCGACAGATAATAAATATATATTTAAAAATTATATTTTTTTAATAAGGGTAAAATATGTAAATTTTATTCATTTAAGATACATTAAATAACTTAACTAATATTCCTTAATTCACGTGTATCAGTTAATAACGTCTTATATTTTGGATCTAATGGAGTACATGTCAAAATCAATTATGAACTCAAAATCATCATTATCTTATAACTTGCCAAACACATCTTATATTGGTTGGAGAATTTAAATCCACGACTTTTTTAAAATATGTGTCACATTCTTATTAGTTGTGCCAACCTTAATTATTCTCGGAAGTGTAATGCATCGTCTTCTTATGCCATCCACACATATATGTAAGCAAGCTTTCATGGGTTCTCTTTTATCTCTTTATCGGAGTGTTTCTTCTTTTATTAACTTTAATAATTAATGAATTGATTATTTTGTCCCTGTCGTGAAATTTGGGTAACGCATAATGTAACCTTTGAAAGAGCTATCCACCTCGATTGGTTTTTCTTTTATTTAAACTTGTTTGAAAACGAGATGTCCATTAAAATGCGGATAAAAATGAACTTGTTTCTCCTATAGTCATGATTCTCAACCCTTCTTTTGAGACACTAGCTTGTATGTCTATTATTAATGTTATAAAAATTGGATTAAAGTAGTGGCCGACTTGCTCAAAGAATGTTCAACCAATAACCGTATAAAATTTATCATTCCTATACAATTAACAAACACAACCAGTAATAACTAGTCAAAATCATATTAGGCAAGTTTTTTTTCCCCATTTTTTAAGTTAATGGCGTAGAATGACATCGGTTTTTATTCAAGATTTTTACGCTCTGTATTTATTACAGTATTATAAGTATTACTTGCCATACTTGATCATTACTAACTTATACAGTAAGTATTTAATTAAAAAAAAATATGAATATCCATACTGAGATTTTGATGAACAAGGAGAGAGGAGGAAGGAGTTGCCCCCTCCGGCCCTGCCCTTGTTTGGCTCAAAACTTGTTTATGGAGAGGAGGTGAGATCTGAGTTGCTAACTTATTTGTTTCCCTTTTTTTGGTTTGTCAACTTTTAATGGAAGGGAGGAGAAATCCCTGGGAAGCATATCTCCAAGTCTTTCCTCTCATAATCTCATCTTCATCCTTATATAAAAAATGAATGGTTTAAATTTAACATTTTAAAAAACTATTATTATAATATTTTATAATTTAATTTTTTTATTTGTATATACTAAAGTTGTGAACTATCCAAATAAAATGTCAACCATTTAAATTTATTTTTATCTTATATTATGATGGGTTAAGGTGTAAAAAAAGTCATAAATTTATCTCCAACGTGCAAATATACCATAAACCTTTCTCGGAGGTAAAAATATACATGAACTTTAAAATTGGAGTTAAAATGACACAACCATTAAAACCATCTAATATCCGTTACTTTTTTTTGTAGAAAAAGAAGACGGTGGGTCACACCGCAAAAAGTAGCCAACTTTAGGTATTTTTAATGATTGTGACATTTTTACTCAAATTTTTAAAATTTATAGGTATTTTTATATAAAAAAAAAGTTTATAGATATTTTTACATATTGCATATAAATTGATTGGTATTTTTGCACCTTAATCGTATTATAATAACATGTTATAAAATATTAAATTCAAACTCTCCATGTTTTAATCTAAGGGATAGCCAACTTTAGATATTTTTAACGGTTGTGATATTTTTGCTCAAATTTTTAAAGTTTATGGATATTTTGGCACCCGAAAAAAATTTATAGATATTTTTATTGCATATAAATTGATTAGTGTTTTTACACCTTAATCATATTATAATAACATGTTATAAAATATTAAATTCGAACTCTCCATTTCTTAATCCAAGGGGTGATGGGGGTTCTGAAAGAATCCAATCCAAACTCCCATCCTACCGCTTTGCTTCACTTTGCTGAGCCAAACATAGTGCAAACTATGATATTTTTTCAGCAAAAGTTATAATATGAACTTATAAGATGTTCTAGGGTTTGAATCAAATTTGTTGGTATTTTTTTTGACATAAACATTAAAGAATAATTTGCATGATCAGTTATTTATTTTAAATTATCATTTTTAATTCAAAATTAATATTGATATCTTGTTTCAATTAAAATATCAAGTTGTGAATTTTGTTATTATTAGTGTTTCTTATCATATAATTTTTAGTAGAGAAAATTGGAGAGAAGGAACTAGAAAAGAATGGTATTTTTTTTTTTTTGGCAAACTAAAAAGAATGGTATTTATTGATAAAGATCTTAAACCTTATAATTATTTAAAAATAACAAACACCAAAATATAAATTTTAAAATATGAAATTACTCATAAACCAAACGTCCTACATTCTTTTTATTTTCTTTTCCAATATATACCATTCTTTCAATCAATTTGGATATTTGCTTTGGGACTAATTTATTGGGAAAAAGATAGACAAAGAACTTTAAAAATAGGAAAAGATAGAAATGTGTTTTCAATATTCATAATATTAGAGAAGTTTTAGGCTTGATCTGTCGTTTTTTAAATCAAGAGGCAACGACACAAATGCCCTCACACATATTTTTTTCAAAAAGTAAAACACCCCCTGGGCCGGGGCTGGTGACATTCCCTTGCCATTGACCTGAGCTCTAACTGGAATCCTTATGAGCAAAGTAACAAGATTTATTAAGGAATTTACACATCTTATTAGGTTTTAACAACATTTGTTTACCAGGTAACAAATCTACACTATCAGGTTGTTCACAAATTTCATTATGTTTTAACAACCACTACTATTGATTTGGGCATATATAACACTTAATAAATAATAGTCACAATGAATAAATGTCAAGTATATTGAGGCGAGGGTCATGCAAAGATATATAACACTAAAACCTAACAGTTAAATATGCACATCATGTATTGAGAGGCGGAATCCATGAAAACACAAAAATAACGATTGTAGTTAATAACCGTTATTTATTTAGTGAGAAATATGATGGTTCTTATGAAACAACCTTCATATAATGCTTACAAACTCTAACCTCTTATATCAATGTAGACAAAACGTAACGGTCTTTAAAACCAATGAAGAGCCATGTCGTAGGGCTATCAAATAAAACTAAGCTAAATGCATAATAGGACAACTAACCTAGGTTGATCTCTACGTGGAGCCTATATTTAGTTTCTAAGTAATCTAGTGTAAATAACAAATTAACCAAAGAGTATGGGATGTGAGTTTCATCTGTCTAATTAAACTAAAGAGCCACTTGTTTATGAGTTTTCTAATGTATAAAGTGAGTGTGAGTGTAAACGTAAGGGATGAATGTCCTAAGTGATTGAATATACTAATCTTCCTTGTCCAATCTTATTATTAAGCTTCTTATCCTACTAAGCACAAGGACTAGTTAGAGACTTAACTTATCAACTCTCTCAACTTCTCAATATCCTCTAGACAAAGATTCAATTGGTCAATTAAGAGCATCTTTAGTGCATAGCTCATGTTAGGATTATAACAGATCCTCTCTTTCCCTAATTAGCTCATAGAAACCTAGAAAATCAGTTGACATTCAAGAGAATATAGTAAAGCCAACTAAATAGCAAAAGATGTTGCTATAGTTCGATCAACAATCCAAGAAGTACAATCCCTAACAAAAATTCCGCATTCCAGATTACATCAACCGATAATAATTCTCAATCAAATATACAAATCATAAACCATAGAAACCTAAGAATCATAATTTGTATATAAGAAGAGTGGAAAAAAACATTAGAACACAAAGAACTCCCCTGTTAGCTCAGGACTCGAATTAGTATCTTCAATCACCATTGAACTATGAAATTAGCCACTCATGGCTTGGAAGATGATTTGACCAAGATCTTGAACTCCTTCGAACATAGCAGCTCATATCTGGATGCAACGGAGCTTCGGACTGTGATGGAGATAAAAGTGATCAATGGAAATAAAGGAAGCCGAAAATGCCAATAGAATGGTGGTGTAATGCCCCAAAATTTGATTAAGGGATAATTACAATTATTGTGAATGATTATGTGGATTAATGTGGATTTGAGATCCGGATTAAGTATTGGGAATGCCTAACACCTTGTATTTTAGCATAAATATGTGATGAAATAATTATTGGGCTAAATATAGGGGTAAATGGCGCATGAAAGAAGGAAAAGAATTTGATTATGTGTTGTATGGAAATATTAACTAATATGCCATGATTAGTGGAAAATAGAAAGAATGGAAATTATTGGTCAATTAGTTAGTGATTAATGGAGAAATTAATTACTAACTAAGAAGAAATGAGATGTATAACTAAATGGCTAATGGAGGGGTTAGAATAACTAATTTAGTTACTTACTTTATGAAAATCAATGAGAAGTGGACACTTGTCAAGATGAGGTCAAGAGACAGGGCTTTGGAAAATTTAAATAAGCAATATTTTATCAATTTCTCTTCCCTCTCTCCTCTCATTTTCATCCAAAGGGCATGGGGGGTAGATTTTTTCTGCTATTCTTCATCATTTCGCACTCTTATCACTCTCTTCCTTCTCTCTCTTTCGTTCAGCCATGGCAGCCCAAGGTGAGAGGAAGAACTTTCTGTAAAAGGTGAGTAATTGACCCTCTTAATGGCTTCTAATAGAAAAATGCTCTTCTATAAAGTTGTTCCTTGGGTTGAGAGCTTTACTTTTATGGTTTTAGATTTGTCATTTGGTGGTGTTTGGGCTCTCACAAAATTGTGGACTTGGGTGAATCAAGGAACTTCTTCAATGCAAAACAGGGCATTGCATTGGGCTGTGATTTTGGTCATTTTGACGTTACTATTGTGTTTCTTGTGAGAAATTGTATAGGAATAGGTTTGGTTATTGATTTTGGAGTCATTGAACACTTTGGTAGAAAATTGGAAATCTGTCAAGTGTAAACTCTGTTCTGGGCAGTCAGTTTGCACGAAATTTTTAAATAACCAAATGGTGTTAAAAAATTCTGAAACTTTTCATTCTTAAAGTTCACATCCCAAGCTTCAAAATGGACATATAAAGTGTGTCATTTCGTTTTGTGAACTAGGAGTTATGGTTGCCCAAAGTTTGGAATTGAAACTGAACTCTGTTTTGGGGCAGTGTGGAGTTTTGTGTAATTCTGGAATTTTTTGGTGATTTCCAGTAATGGTTCATATTTTTCTTATAAATAGGACTTAAATATATTTCATTTGGCTCTAGAATCACCTCATTTCGATTTTTCTAGAATTAGTTATGATCTTTGAAAGTTTAGCCAGGAAACAGAATTTTCTTGGCCGCGGCTAGCGGTTATGAACCGCGGCCCAAGACCTTCTGTGCATCCATTGGCCGCGGCCCATGGGTAGGCTGGCCACGGCCAACCACCAAAAATCAGCATTTTGGACTTTTAAAAGGTTACCTTTGGTCAAGTGTTTCCCAAGCCTTTAGGCATGTATTTAGGCTTTGATTAGCCACCTAAAGGTCATGAATGGTAACCAACTTTAAGTGTTATGAAAATGAGAATTTGGAAAAGAGAATGATCCTATGTCCTTGATTTGGTTATAGGGTTGGGTATTCGCCCTGATTATGATTTGATATCCACTTGGATCATGAGTAGCCGATGCTGGAGCATACGTAGAAAGAATAAGAGTAGGGAACTTACCTCTCCTGTATGTATTGATATTTGTGTTTGTGTATTGGTGCATGTTATTACTTTGCTTGATTATGTGAAACATATATGAATGATTGAAGCTCTGTTTCTATTTATGCTATGGCTATGAGTATGTTGTTGAAACATTGAGCATGCAGATATATCATTATGTGAGCACAAGTTATTGTGATGCAAGCATGTCATGCATTAAACACTTATCTTGCATGCATATTGGTATATGTTTCCTACTGGGATTCTTTAGAATCTCACCCTCCCCTACCAACATTTTAGATAGGACAAGTTTCTCGAGGAAGGAGTAAGCGACTAGGGGCAACGAGAATCCCTTATGGGCATTTAGATTTTGGTAGTTGGTTATCGTTATATGCTGGGATAATTGTATATGTTCATATGATAGATTAGAATGTGTATTTGGATTAAGTATTGTGTAATCCCCATTTGAGAAATTATAAAGGGCGTATGTGCCCTACATATCTTTAGTGAAGGTATGAACCCGGAATTGCCGGTATTATTATTGTGCACTCTGATATTTATATAATTGTGATTTATCTTCACGAGGTAATTGTATTCGAAATATGAATGTGAGACCAGGTTAAAGTGTTTGTGAAATGTATTCGTGAAAACCCTATCTTAAGGATGGGAATGTAAATGAGTTTTGATTATTATTGGTCTCTATTTCATTTTAATCACGTGTTTCGGATATAATTACGGAAGGGGTTATAGGTGGAATCAGCCAGAGAAGTGAAAAAGAAGATAGGCAAGAGTGATCTGGAAGTCTGTGATCCAAATGTTGCAAGCTCCGACCAAAAGAAGTTCTGAATCGCGATTTGGAATCTGTCAATCTCATGTCCAAGGGCGTGTTTGAAGTAGGTAATAATGTGAGGGATCTTAAGGCCAATAATAGGTCATTAATTTAATCACCAAACAATGTCTAACTCCTTTCTCATGCCTATTAAAATTAGAAAATTAGGAAATAAAATATACACAGGTGCTCTTCTCTAATTCCATCTTTGCCCTCCTTTAAACTCCAATGTTCCATGCCATTATCTACATAAATGAGATATATAAAGGTAATATCATATGTTTACAATTAAAGAATAATAGGAATAAAAATATTACTTAAAATATATAAATTTACCCAATTTAATTCTCAAATCACCTTTGTACTCAAATCTCTCATTAATACCTAGTTATGCCCAAAATACTCAATTAATCCCACAAAATCCTAAGGTTAATCACTAAAAGATATGCAAATATTCAGCTTTATCAACCAACCATCATCTAACACTTTCATAACTCTTCGCAACATCGTCAGACCTTCATAAGTCATAAGTCATAACTCATCGTAATTTGTTAGACCTTCAAAAGTCATAACTTACAATCCTTCATAATCCGTTAGACCTTTATTTAAACTCATATATTCCTTGTGATTTTTACTATTTTTCTTTATCGACCTCCTCCTACTCTCCTTTATCATGTTAAGTTCTCAGGAAGCTCCTTCGCCGCAGCCACCCTCTCCCCCCACCTCCTCCTTCGCCTCCTCCTCTTGAAATAGAGGCTCTGATGCAGATGTTAACAGGCCTGGACTGCCATATAAGGCGTCTTTCGGTATATGCCACCAAGCTGAATAGGAAGTTGACCATATACTTTATCATAATGATGTTGAATATGACTTGTAGTCATACCCTTCATCTCCCTCCTTCGATGATGAGGATGAGGAAGAGGAGGATGAAGAGCATGAGAACAGCAGTGGTGGTGGTGACTGAAAATCATCATTATTTTTGTAAAGTATAAAAAATGAAGTTACAAAAAAAAACGCTTAATAATTCATGGTTATTAATTAAGAACCGTAAATCATTTTTTCCTGTTGTCCTTATCCTCCTCTTCCCCATCGTCATCCTCATCCTCATCATAAGAGGAGAGAGATTAAGTTAACAAAAACATGAAAAAGAAAACAACTTAATAATTCATGATTATTGTTAGAACTGATTGACACCCAATAGGGGGTGAATTGGGTGTAAGATAAAAGCTTAATAACTTTGAAAATAATTTCGCATCTTAGTGGAAGTAGTAAATATGAAAGTAATGAATCATAAATCAACAATTAGATTAAATGATATATGCTGGAATTATAAGAGCTTAGGGAAGAGAATATGCAAATTGTGATTTATCCTATCTCGGTCCAATCCGTGATGATTTACGTCTAGTCCCTAGGCTCCTCCAGAGATTTTCAAATCCATTATCTTCTTGTTTAATTCGGGTACAAGAAAAGCCTTTACAACCCACAAGTTTAGCTGGGCACTTGTGAAGCCTTTTACAAATCTCTCATGGAGTTACTCTCCCTTACACACCCGTAAGGTTACATTTGAGTTACTCCCCCTTACACACCTTAAGGATACAACTTTGTTGATGACGGATTATAATCGATCTTCTCTCTTAGAAGTGAATAAGATGAACACTGAAGTATAATGCAAAAATTTCTCTCTCAAATATACATGATATTTAAAATATATAGGAACAAAGAGTAGTTGGGTCAGAGTGGATGATTCATGATATAAGCATGTTTTCATTGTTGAGCTCATGTTGTTGTTACACTCTGCTTGAATCTCCTGTATTTATAGTTGAGTAGGATATTACCATTGTGAGTATTTCAACTTATCTGTTGAGTCCCATTGCTTCGTTCGTTCGTTTGCTTGAATTTGAAAACTAGCAATTAGGAATGTTGACGCTCCGCTTCCATAAAGTCAACTTTTGTCTCTTCGCATCATCTCTTCATTGTATTCCTAGAGAAATACATTAAACACTAATACAATGAAGTGTTCGAGTGATTAGAAGCAAGAAGAATGAATTACAATTATTCCAATGAATTTCTGAAGTTATTGTGTATGCTCTATTTTATGGAATTATACATCACTCGAGTGGTTTAGCCTTTCACTCAAGTGATCTAGCTTTTGTTGTGTATCACTTGAGTGATCTGCTTCTAGTCATACATTACTCAAGTGAATTTCCTAATCACTCGAGTGATCTATTAGATCACTGCAACTGAATTTCACTTTCACTCCTGTTGAGCAAACCTTCTCAAACTTCTTCCTTTACTAATAATCACTTCAATTGATTTTGATGTTCACTCGAGTGTACAGAGAATTCACTGGAAGTGTAAGAAGTGCACTGGAAGTGCAGGTTGCACTTTCTGCCAACACTCAAGTACAATTGCCAACAAAACTCGAGTGCATCACAGGAACTAGTGTTTGTCTAGACTTGCAAGAGTGTGAATCCACACTCGAGTGTTCAAGCTTCCAGAACTCAAGTGCTTCCTCTAAACTCGAATTTATCTTGGACCATAACTCAAGTTTGCATCTAAAACTTGAGTTCTTGTGACAACTTCAATTTCTGGATAAGTTCTTGTGCAAAACTTGTGAGAGCATGTGCAGTCAATTCAAAATCTCATCAGACATGATTTGTTCATTTTGACTTCAAATATGGCAAATAATATATCATCGGAAAGCTCTCATAATCTACATTCTAATGCAATAAGAATCAGCTTCAAACTCATTGTATACAAAAATTTATGATCCAATAAGTGTCTACTATACTCAGACATTGTTTGAAATCATATGCATTAGCTTCCAGAAGGCATAAATCTTAGTATATAGCTTGAAATATAAAAAATTACCTATCTATGGAAAGCTCTTCAAGTCTACTTTCATATGGCATAGGTTTCATCACAAACCTATGTGTAGTTTGAGAGTTACGTCAAAAATACCAAAGCTATTCTAGAATATGATGGTGATTTGAGTGTCATTTTGTAAAATTTATATCTCCTTCATCTTAGCTCCTTTTGACTTGAAGTTGGTGTCAAAATGACACATTAGGAGTCTATTTTCATATGGTACTAGTTTCACCTCATTCGGAGTTGTGGTTTAGGAGATATAATCAAATTAATGAACCTCGCTCATGTTGAATGAAACAAAGCATTGCGTTTTTCAGCATCACTCGAGTGATTCTGAAGAGATCACTCAAGTTTTGTGAATCTCACCCTCCCCTACCAACAATTTAGACAGGAGAAGACATATGATATGCTAAGAACAATGTAGAGAACCATATGAGGGGATTGCAGTGGTGGAATGAAGACGAGAAGATGTCTTTGTTTCACTGGTATGGGTTTAGATACCCAAGTAGCCCTGTGTGGCTACATTGATGGTAATGATCATGTACGAATTCCTATGGGAAATTTATATAATCATGCACTTATTATCAGTATATTCATGTTATTCCTATGTTACCCACCGAACCGCATATCATTTTCCGCGAATACTTTGAAAAAAAGGTTAACACAAGGTAAGGGCGTGACATTTTGGTATCAGAGCTTCAAACAGTTCTGGAGGAGCCGAAAGTGGTTTTTAAATACAAAACTACTACAAACTATCAATTTGAAATTTGAATAATTTAATTCCTACCCTTGTACATTTGTAGCGGTTATACACAACAATCACTGCAAAGTGAATTGCACATTAGTAGAGGTTATTGAACAGTAACCGCTACAAATTGAAATTTGAAAGTTTATTTCCAACTAACGGGCATGAACTTTTGTAACGTTTTTTTGGTGTAATTGCTACAAATTGTTAAACATTTGAAATTTGAATTTATTATCCCTCCAACAGTCATCATTTTTGTTGCAGTTTATTTAATTATAACCGCTACAAAAATGTACTTGGTAGCGGTTAAAGTAGTAGTTTTGGAACCGCTTCAAATTGTTTGATGTTAGAGGATTTGAATATAAGCTTCCATGCACCCATTATTCTGTATTCACTCATCTTCTTGCTAAAATTTTTCACTAGATATGGATAAGTTATGGATCAGGTTTCTACGCAATTCTCCAAAATATTTGTACGTATTAAACAATTTCTTGGATTTCGCCTACTCTCATGCTAACTGTGCTGGTAAAATTGTCTATTCGTATCGGAGATGCAAGTTCAGGAAGTAGCATGAACAACAAGTTGTTAAGGAAGACTATATGTTCTAGGGAGTTGATGGTGAGAAAGCCGATATGAGATATGATGATGCTATTCCTCAAAGTTCATAAGTAGGAGTTCAAGTAAATGAAGATGATCCTAGGAATGATGCTGTGAGTGATGCTTTTGGTTTTCAAGACGACAACTTCAACGAAGAAATGCAAGGTTCAGAGTCGGTGTTCATGAGGAATAAAGCAGCTCAGGATTTTTTCAGCTTAATGGATGAAGCATATCGTCCTTTATATCAAGGCTGTCCAAAATACTTGAAATTATCTTTCTTGATCAAATTATATCATATCAAGTGCCTGTATGAAATTACAAATAAGGGAATGTCGATGTTGCTGTAATTATTACAAGATAAGTTCCCCGACGCGGAGATTCCCATATCGTTCTACGAGGCCAAGAAGATTATTAATAGAAAAGGTAGAAGAAGAAACCTGCAAAGATTCTCAGATACTTCCCTGCATTTATTCTCAAGAAAAGTTCACAACTAAGTATATAACGATTGCCTGTGTGAGACCATTATTTAGTTTTCTTAAATGTCATAGTTCTTACATAAGAACCATTATGTATGTTACTGAATATATTACGGTTGTCAAATGAGACTATTATGTATCATGTAAGCATTACCATATATTATGAGGGTTGTTTACGTATGCCTGTTAATTATTATCACAGCAATGCGCATATCATGATCTCATTGAGCCTCAATATATAATAGGTGTTATATTAGAATTGCTATAATAGGTCTATAATAAGTAATGGTTCATAACCATAATTTATCTGTGAGGAGCATATATAGCACTCTCATATATGACTGTTCGAAAACATGATGTATGGCAGATAATAATCATTATATATAGCGATTTTTGTAATAGTGAACTTTTGTTTACCAACTAATAACAAATCCAATGAAAAGTGGGGAATACCTAATGAAATGTTGTGAATCCTTTAATAAAACTTGTAAACAACATGATAGTGTAGATTTGTTATCTGGTAAACAAAGTTGTTAAAATGTAAAGAAATGTGGAGAATTCCTTAACAAAAGTTGTGAACAACTTGATAATGTAGATTTTTTACTTGATAAATGAAAGTTGTCAAAACCTAATGAAATATTGTGAATTTTTAATAAAACTTGTGAACAACCTAATAGTGTGAATTTTTTTCTTAGTAAATGAAGGTTGTTAAAACCTAATGAAATGTGGTGAATTCCTTGACAAAATCTTGTTACGTTAACAATAATTATTCTTGCTGGACCTCTAGCCCCGGCAGCTAGCTGACTAATCACCCTGGCTTTAGCACCAGTAAGGGGTATGTTGCCGGTGGCCGGCCAATGGTGGTCACTGGGGGCTCGCCAGGGGGAGTTAATACACTACAAAAAAAATGACAATTCGTAATGGTTAGAATAAACCATTACAAATATCAGGATTTGTAGCGATTTAGAGGAAAACCATAACAAATTTGCATCGATATGACTCGCGTGAAATGGCGTGCTAGTTAGTGAAAGACATTTGTAGCGATTTACATGATACAACCACTACAAATTGTGGTGCCAAGCTAGCATCAAATTTGTAATGGTTCATTTGTAGTAGTTCCAATATCTGAACCGCCACAAATAAGGTGTCTAGGCTCGAAGTTGGTGTGACTATTGTGGTGGTTACTTTATAGCGGTTTGCATGACATGAATCTCTATAGAATGCAAAGGACCGCCTATTTGCAGCAGTTCTTTGTCTAATACATATTTATAGCGGTTTATATGTATAACTATTACAGAATGCAAAGGGTTGACAATTTTGTAGCCATTGTACATAATCGCTATAAATATTCATATTACACGAGGTAAGGTTTGTTGATTTGTAGCGGTTTAGGTAGCAGTTTTTGTTAGGATAAGTAGGCACAGCGGAATAATTTTAAAAATTTTCACCGATCCTAATCGAGGATCTATCAATGGCGTTTAAACCAAGTTGGAAGGATTCATACCTTTTTGATGATTCAGAGTTTTCACGATCTCTAGGAGCCAACACGTCAGGTCCACTCCCTCTACCGGTATCTACACAAATGCTCTCCAATCGAGACTGCGTGCTAGCGCCTCTAATGTCTCTTAGGGTTTCACTTGCGGCTCTCAATTCTCATGTGCATATGAATATATCTGCTCTTCAAGTTTATAACCTATGAGAGCTATTTTCAAATTTCAAAATTAATCATCATTAATTTCGAAATTAATGATGATTAATTATCTTGATGAGCTAATTAAATAAATTCAGTTTAAATTAAATCTGTCCAACAGTTTTAATTTATTTAATCCAAATAAAGAGCCATTAGATTTAATTTATCTTCATAAATTAAATCTGAGATACTATATCTCTATCATGTTAGTTATTAAATTTAATATATCTTAATAAATTAAATTTAAAACTAACACAATATAATAATATCATATAATATATATACATATATATAAGATATATATTTCGAAAAAATATATATCTATATGATATTATTAATGAATTTTATATTATATATATATATATAAATATAAAATTCGTCTACCCTAAATTAAACATTATCTCATGTTGGGCCATTTTTGTGTGCGACCCTGTAGGCCCATATGAAGTTGGCAGTGGGCCAAAAACTATACTAACCCAAAAGTCGCAAGCGGCCTCTAGCAAGATATTACGACTACCCAATTCATATGAGGATCGTTATCACGATACAACCTGTCATACAACCATGTCACGTCCCTTTTGTCACATGATATATCGATCAAGGATAAGGCATGGATAATGTCATCATCTTGTTCCTAACCATTACTTTCTCGATTCCTGAGTAGCCTGATAACAGAGACAGAAACTCCTTTAATCATAGTATGGCCATACATTTCTCAGACCCACTCATCGAGGGGCCCAGTAATATCTCTCTACTAATGTGAGGGACAAATTCCATCTTGATCATTCATATTCCTCTGCATGAAAAACCACCAAGCCTGATCGTGGCCTTTATCATCACCCGGTTAAAAGTGACTTTTGACTAGTTCAAAGCTTAGCAACTCTCATGTAGGAATCCATGATGACCTCAGGTTTAAGGGCATTGTGACGTGGTTATACATGAGAAAAGCTTATGACTTGATCCATGTAACTTTCTCATAGTGGGTCGGTCCAGCACCTTGTACTCTTACAAGTGCCTAAGACTTTGATTTGTATCTCCATATCTTATCAAAGTCATACTGATCTTGTTTCATCTTTGCTCCCGCATAGATGACCGACCAGGGACATTCTAGGACAATCTTTATGAATTATCCAAGGATACAATTATCACAGTTAACATGCAAATAATATGATAACAGAATGGAAAAATTTCATTAAAATAATAATGTTCAAAGTACAATGATTGGCCCTTAGGGCACAATTTCCAACAGTTTTTGTTAAAACCGCTATAAAATTCATCACTATAAAAGCGCCTTCACCCCCTAGTTTACCAGTTTTGTGAATTTCGTTTCTCATGTGCCTTTTAAAAGGTTTTACTTAAGAACTGAGGTTCTACTCAATCATTGATAGATTTTAGCATATGAGGTTAGTAAAGGTAAGTCCTTTATTTTGTTTTTCCCTATTATTCTAATATTATTTTACATATTGATAATTTTTTTTATTTTTCAATTATTATGACTTTCGAGAGAGATAAGGGGAAGGGGAAGGAGGCTGAGCTTCGCCAGACCTATTCTACGGGGCATCAATAATAGAAGGGGCAGTGGGAGGGGTAGTAGAGGGCAGCGCGGGGATAAACATGTCCTATGCCATCACAGGAGGCGACCTTGCCACAGCAGCCATAGTAGACGCCCCCACAACAGACGACCCCACTAGAGGCGACCTTATCAGAGTTGCTTGTTCAGCCAAAGGGGTTGACCACAGTGTCAGCGATTATGATGAGAATGAGGAATTTGACTTCAGTATTCCCATTCTCAGTGACATGGAGCGATTCCTAGATGAAGAGGAGGCTCAGGACCAGAATAACCTACAACGGTCGTCTTCACGATCAACAGGGTTAGAGGTATAAGTTCAAGGTTAATTTAATTATTTTTTAAATAAATTTAATATTGAAATTTCATAGGTTAAATGTGGATTTAAATTTAATTAACGTATGTGGTAAATTGTGTAGATGAGCAGGGGAACATTTCTACCAAGAGACTAGATGGGTTCGGTCTCACTAGCCTAGACTGGACACTAGGTGTGATAGTTCCATGAAATGAGGCCACAGACCAGCCAATTGAGAATAGTGGTCACCTATTCAACTGTTATCTGAATGAGTTGGGTTTAAATTAAATGTGGTTCCCTATCTACTTCAAGACATAGAAGAGTGTTCCCCAGGCACTAAAGGATCTAGTGTGGGATGATGCTGTGAGGGTAATTAATTGTATTTAATTATATTATATCATTTGTAATTAATTAATTGTATTTAAATTGGATGTGGTTCCCTATCCACTTCAAGACATAGAAGAGTGTTCCCCAGGCACTGAAGGATCTAGCGTAGGACGATGCTGTGAGGGTAATTAATTGTATTTAATTATATTATATCATTTGTAATTAATTAATTAATTAATTAATTGTATTTAATTATTATTTATTCAATTGTGTTACAAGATAGGTCTGCTGTCCGGACAATAGGAAGAGGTACACGATGATAAAGATGGGGGATGGCTGGAAGAATAAGAGGAATTGTCTCTTCCATAGCATGAATAAGGATGGCATGATACCTCTACAACAGCTGATCGAGAACGTGCCTGACAGCATCCCACCTAATGACTGGGCGAATTTTGTTTAGTACAGGAGGAGCCAAGAAGGATAGGTAATTTTTTTATAATTATAATTTTAATAATTTTTGAATAATTTTTATTTTTTGAATAATTTTTTATTTTTTATATTTTTTTATTAATTTTAATGTTATGTTTTTATGCATGCTCTTTCTCAGAGAAACACCAGGTGTCGAGGGCAGTAGAGGATCCATCACACGACAGGATCGAAGACATTTGCAGTTACTTACAGCGAACTGGTAATTTTTTACTATGTCAATTAATTTTAGCTTTATATTATAAATTTATTGTTTTATTTTTTATAATACTAATTTAATGTTTTAATTCTTTTAGGAGAGGGAGGCTTAGCAGGAGAACCGTTGGACTGACTATAAGGAGTTATTTACCGTCATCAATAGACATCGGGACTGGACTCTAACCTCTCAACAGGCAGAGGAGGCCATTGTAAGATAATTTTTGTTTAAGGGAAATGGTGCAAATTTAGTATTCAACAATTTCGCTAGGAGCATCTATAAGACTTGTCTATTTTTGGGTGCAAAACTAGACATAAACTATTTATTTGGGAGCAGATTTAGCAATGCCATTAGAAAAAACTTAACTTCCATTTCTTTTTAAAATGTAGGTCCCACCAATCTTCTCTCTATATTTTATTTTAATATTTTTTTAATGAAAAAATATTACTTAGGCCACATGAAAAAAAATTCATTTCAGATAATGCCCAAAAGATTCTAAAATATCACTACACCCCTTGGGTTAAAATGAAATTAAGTTCTGTTAGTAAAAATAAATTAAGTTTTGCAGTGAGATTTTTGAATCTTTTGAGCATCAACTGAAATGAAATTTTTTTTCATCTGGCCTAAGTGAAATTTTTCCATTAAAAAAATATTGAAATAATACAAAGAGAGAAGACTGGTGGGACCCACATGTCAAAAAGTAACGGAAGTTAAATGTTTTTAACGGCGTTGCTAAATATGCTACCAAATAAATAGTTTATGTCTGCTTTTGTATCTGAAAATAGATAAGTCTTACGTATGCTCATAGCGAAATTTTTGAATGCTAAATTTGCATCTTCATCCTTTGTTTAATAATTATAATTTATTTTTTTATTATTTGTAACACTAATTTATTGTTTCATAAAATGGCAGAAGTGAATTCAGCAGTCGCAGGCTGAACTGCAAGTGACCCAGACCCAGGAGTCACAGGGGTCTATGGATCCCACTGTGCCATTGAAAGCTAGTCTGGGCCCAGTTGAGCACTTGGGACGCATGAGGGGTGTGGGGTTAGGTGTCAGACCTAGCAAGGAGCGATGCCTCTGAGGCTGGCACTTTTGGAGTAGGGACTTCCGGTGTTAGAAAGCCGAGGGAGGAGACTATTCAAGACATTCGTGTGCAGTTGCTAAGTAGATGCAGGAATAGGCCGACTTCTTCTACGCTCAGAGAACCCAATAGCAATATATCACTAATTCCATGCTGTTTATGTCATAGAATCGATTGTTTCCTGATGGGGAGTATCCACAGTTCCTCCCAAACCCTAGGTTCATCGTCCAGCCACCTCTTCCTACCAATAATGATGGTGCTGTTCACTCTAGTTAGCCTCGTGATCTTGTCCCCTGAGAGAGGACCTAATGATCAGGCTCTGGATAGTTAGTTATATATCTTAATTAGCTTTATTAATGATTTAGGACAATTATATTTTGATTTCTAATAGTTGTTAAAAAATTTGGACATTTTTATTTTCATTTATGTAATTTTTTGTTTCGATTAGACCTTATCAAATAAATTTGAAAATAAATAAATAAACAAACAACTGCACTTTGTATTGGTTTTTATTTACTAACCACTACAGATTATGTATTAAACTTTGTAGTGGTTTCTCCCATATAACTGTTACAAACTGTGATGAAACTTTATAGCTGTTATATGGCAGAAACCGCTATAAAGTGTAACATTTTGAAATTTGAATATGTCAAATCCCACCAACGGTTATGTAACTTTGTAGCAGTTTCTTCCAGATAACCGCTACAACGTGTGACATTTTGAAATTTGAGTATATCAAATCCCGCCAATGGTCATGAAACTTTATAGCAGTTTCTTCCGGATAACTGACATAACGTGTGACATATTGAAATTTGAATATGTCAAATCCCACCAACGGTCATGAAACTTTATACCGGTTTCTTCTGGATAACTGCTATAATATGTGTCATTTTGAAAGTTAAATTTGTCAAATCTTGCCAATAGTCATGAACCTTTGTAGCAATTTCTTCCAGATAACCGCTACGAAGTGTGGCATTTTGAATATGTCAAATCCCACCTATAGTCATGAAACATTGTAGCTGTTTCTGTAACATCCCAAATTTTGGGACTAGAGGTTTAAGAATAAGCCTAAATCAAGTGGACTGCTAAGCCCCAGTTTAGCAAGTGTCCTAGATAGGCACAATGATATTTTCTAATATTTCATATATCTTTGTGGCATTTAATGGAATAAAATGGTGAATTAAAGAGCACAAGAAAGGACAAAATAAGGCAATTAGTGGTCACACACAACATGATTATGTTTAGAACACAAATTGTAAGAATTAAAATTTGCTGCCAATGTGTTTTCCTGTGTGGTAGTGTTGTTGTGTGACATTTTTAAATTGGCAAATGATGTCTAATACATATAAAAGTTTTTAGAATAAACGTAGATTTATTAAGCTTTAACTTGATAGGTCATATAGGTCATTGGGAGCTATACATAAAGAGTTATGTATTTTTTAATTTAGCCCAGTGAAACTGGCATGTTTATGTGACAACGTCTAAAAATGGAAATTCTGAAAATTATGATCTTCTAGTTGGCTAAAGGCTATATTTTTTCCCTAAAAATATACTTGATAAGGGTCACATAGCCTTTGGAACCATGCCAATTGGACATCTATACAATTAGATATGAATTTTCAAAGTTTGATGGAAATTTTGTGAGATTTCCAGCAAAGTGCGAAAATGAAAAAAATGTAAGGGAAAATGGTCATTTGGCCAATAAGCAAGAAGCCATATGTTTTTCCCTTTAATTGGGATAAATTTTGGCTGAAGTAGGGAGCAAGAAAGGAAAATAATTTACTTGGTCTATATTAATTCAAGAGGAATTATTTATAGCCAAGTAAAACATGAACATGTCAATTTGCTTTAAACAATGATAAACAAAAAAGCAAGAGGAGATATTTCAAGACATATTTTCCTTTTTCCCTCCTCATTATTTTGGTTGAGCAAGAGAAATAGAGAGAAAGAGAGAGAGAAGAGCTCAAGAACACAAGAGGAGCAAGAAGGAGCTAGGGTTCAAGAAGCAATAATCAAGGTAAGAGGTTTGATTTCAAGTGTTCTTGCCCTCTAAATTCACTTAGAGCCTCTTCTAATCTCTTCTTCATCTTGAAAATCATGGTTAGAAAGCAAAACCAAGAGGGAAGATCAAACCTGGTCGAAATCTTTCGATTTTTTACAGGATGAAAGTAGACATCCTGGGCTTTAATTTGATAGATAATATAACCCATTTGGACCAGTGGATTGAAAGATATGACGTTTGAAAATTTGATCATGAATCTAGATAGAATCCTGGACGAGTGTGGCTTTAGTCGTGATTATGGAATTCTGAGGCTAGAGTTGGCTCTGATTAATATTTTATCTTTAAAATAGACGTAAATAGATTTAAGTAGGAAGTTAAACCACCCTAATTGGAGTTCTATAGAATTAATCATGAATTTTCAAAGTTTGGTAAAAATGCTTGCAACATTTGGCTACCATGCAGATTTAAGCAGGAAAGGGCCAAATGCAATTTCTTTGAACTCCAAGGGTCAAGTTCAGCACTTGGGACTAGTGTAGCCACACTAGAGGTTCATTGGTTATGGCTTTAATAACGTCATTATTTATCTAGGGCCATAAGGTGATAAAGAAGAAGCAACCTCAATGGTTGGGAAAAGGACAAGAGGAGGACTCAAGGCACAAGGTAGCGAACTTACCTCTTCTGCATGTATTTGATATTTGTGCTTGTGTACTAATGCATGTGATATCTTTGCTTGATTATGTGAAACATATATAAATGATTGAAGCTCTGTTTCTATTTTTGCTATGGCCATGAGTATGGTGTTTGAAACATTGAGCACGTAGATATGTCATTATGTTAGCATGAGTTTATGTAAGGCATGCATTAAGCACTTATCTTATATGCATGTTGATATTGTTTACTATTGAGATTCTTTAGAATCTCAACCTCCCCCAACCAACCATTTAGACAGGTGATCACAGGAGGCGTGCTGATAAAAGAAAAGAGGATTGTATGCAGAGAAATGCTGTAGTGGAATGAAGAAGGAAGGATGTCTGAGTTTCACTGTAACGGGTTTAGACACCTTAGTAGCCCTATACGGCTACATTATTTGTTATTATTATGTACAATTCTTATGGGGAATTCCTATAATCAAGTACTTATTATCAATATATTTCCACCTATCCTTATGTGCCAATTGAACTGCACTCAAGTACTCAGAGAAATGGGGAAATAAGATAAGGGTCTGACAGTTTTTGCCATAAAAACCGCTACAAACTGTGACACTTAGTAGTGGGCATAGTAGCGGTTTGTTAACTACTACAAATTGCTGAACGTTGGAGAATTTGAATTTAAGCTTCCAGGTACACGTCATTCTCTCTTTACTTATCTTCTTTGCTAAATTTTTTCACTAGCTTTAGATAAGTCATGGATCAAGCTTCCATACAATTCTCTACCATATTTGTAAGGATTAAACAATTTCTTGGATTTCACATACTCTCACGCTAGCTATAATGGTAAGATCCTGTGTCCCTATCGTAGATGTAAGTTTAAGAAGCGGCATACATGAGAAGTTGTTACGGAACATTTGCTGGTGAAGCCTTTCTTGAAAGACTATACATTTTGGGCAGTTTATTGTAAGGATGCCGGTATGAGATATGATGATGCTCTTCCTCAAAGTTCACAAGTAGGAGTTCAAGTAGATTTAGATGATCCTGTTAATGATATTGTGAGTAATGCATTTGGTTTTCAAGACGACAACTTTAATGAAGAAGTGCATGGGTTAGACCTTGCGTTCTTGAGGAGTGAAGTGGCTTAGAATTTTTTCAACCTAATGGATGAAGCAGATTGTCCTTTATATCAAGGTTGTCAAAAATACTCAAAATTATCTTTCTTGATCAAATTGGATCATATCAAGTGCTTCTGTAGAATCGCAGATAAGGTGTAACGCCAAAATTTTGAAAATATGGAGCCGCCTCCAAAATTTTGAAAAAGGATAATTTTGGAAACCTTTTTAAAAATGAATGAAGTCCGGTCTACAAAAACCATTTAGGATTCGGGAGTCGTTTGTGTATGGGGAAGGTGTTAAGCACCCCATAACACCCATTCAAAAGAATAGTTACCCTAAATTAATTATTTAAAAATATTATAGCATTTAATCTAATGATAATTATCCAAATAAAAAATGAGAATATTTACAAAAATAAATGAAATGAAAACTAAAGAAAAAAAGGAACATTTATTTACAAAAAAATAAGGAAAAATATATTTATTTACAAAGTTGGACTTGACCTAGGATATAAATCTAAGGCCTACGTACCCTTTAGAGAGATCAAAGCCCACGTAGTTCAGGAGGTAGAAATGCGTGTCACTTTGTTGGTGTTTTTTTTAGAAAAAATATTTATTTAATTTATTTGAGAAAAAATATATTTGTTTGGTTTGTGCTTTTTATTTTTTTTAAAAGCATTTTTTTATTATCTCATATGAAACAAAATTCATTTACTTTAAGAAAATAATCTTTTCTTTTTTTATTTTGAAACATTTTTATTTGAAAAGAAGAAGAAAAGAAGTGCATTCTCATCATATCATTTATAGTAGAAAATTCAAGATGACAAGAAAATCAAGGAAGACATGGTGAGAACATTTACCTTTTATGATTAGAATCCCACTACAATAAGAGATAGGGTGATAGAATCACATAATGGACAATAGGCAATTACAATCACATTACCTATATCTATTAAGCATGACATCTAACACCATTAGAAGACAAAGCAGCACATACCTCTTGATTCCAAACAGAACACGTCCATCAATATATATGTGATGGTTCAATAGACAAAACAAGTCCACTTAATTATTGATGTCCAACATCCAGCAATGTTAGGGATAAGCTAAAAGACAAGAAAAAAGTCATAATGGAGGGAGAATTTGTCAAAGATCATCACGTGGCTGTACCTCACTAAAAATAAGAACAAAAGCTTGTCTATACAGGTATTTGCGCAGAGTAGTGAGTATGAAGCAAGTAAATGGAAACCAACAAAATTCTTGCAAGTCTTATATATAAGGATTTACCCAGTATTCAAGTGGGTATGCCTCCATCTCTAATAAGAAATGTTCATTGGCTTGGGCAAGAATATTCATACCTTATTTAGATAAAGCAAAACAATATGGCCTCTTATGTCAACTCCCATTCCCCATGAGAATTATGTATGAACAGTGAAAAATGAGAAAATAAAATTAGCTCTCTACCTTAACTCTCTTTCCTTCCAAAATTCTTGTATGTGTTGCTTCAACCATTGCTTCTCTATTTATAGTCTCAAGGTAGTGTTTTCTTCATAAATGCTCCTTCTTTTTTGAATTTTCATTTTTGATTTTTTCTTTTGTATTTTATGTTAAGAACTACCTAATTTGACCCAATCACCATAAATGGTGATTTTTTTTAATTTTAATTTTTTATTTTTTTTTGTATTTTCTATTGGTAAAACTTCCTAGGTTGACCTAATCACCATTAGTGGAGATTTTATCGTTTTTAATTTTTTTATTATTCTCACCACAAGTAATTTCCTAATTTAAACCTATCAACATAAATGCGATTTTTTTTATTTTTCATTTTTTATTTATTATTTTCCCTTAATGAATGACAATGTCAATCCTCATCAATGAGGGGATTTATTTTATTTTTCGTTTTACTTTTTTTTTATCTTTTCCCCACAAGTAATTTCCTAATTTAAACCTATCAACATAAATGAGATTTTTTTTTCTATTTTTATTTTTCATTTTTCTATTTATTCTTTCAATGATGATTGCCAATTTGGACACCAATCATCATCAATTATTTTTTAGTTTTTGAGTAGGGCCCGGACAAAAAAGAGTGTTCACAGTTACCCCTTTTTACTTGTTTTTTAGCTGAGAAAAGTGAGATTCTCGTCTATGAAGCAAGTAAAGATAAGAATATGTATTTTGTCCGGCCAAAGAACTAGGTGCCCCCTTGGAATCAAAGAGGGTTTGGACAAAATATAGTGCCCATGCCCCTCTTTACTTGGTTTATAGAGGAGAAGAACGCAGGTGGAGATAGATGATTACTTGGAGTGGAAGTGAAGAGCCTAGTTGCATAGGACTTTGGTGGGGCGTAAAATAATTATGCCAGTCGGTACTAGGCTTTGAGAGTGCCTGCTGATACAGGGCTTTAAAAGAATAGTGCTTGCCGTTACAGGGCTTCAAAAGAATTATGCTAGCCGTTACTGGGCTTAAAGGGTGTCTGCTGATACAGGGCTTTGAAAGAATAGTGCTTGCCGTTACAGTGCTTTAAAAGAATTGTGTCAGCCATTATTGGGCTTTTAGGATGCTTGTTGGTACAGGGATTTAAAAGAATAGTGCCTGCCATTACAGGGCTTTAAAAGAATATTGCCAAGCGTTATTGGGCTTTAAAAGAATTGTGCCAGTCGTTACTGGGCTTTGAGGGTTCCTGCCGGTATAGGGCTTTGAAAGGGTGCCAGCCGGTACTGGGCTTTAAGGGTGCATGCCAGCATAGGGCTTTGAAAGGATGCCAGCCGTTATTGGGCTTTGAGGGTGCCTACCAGTACAGGGCTTTGAAAGGGTGGCAGCTGTTACTGGGTTTTAGGGGTGCCTGTCGGTACTGGGCTTTGAAAGTGTGGCAGCTGCAGCCGTTACTGGGCTTTGGGGGTGCCTGCCAGTACAGGGCTTTGAAAGGGTGCCAGCTGTTACTGGGCTTTGAGGGTACCTGCCGGTACAAGGCTTTGAAAAGGGTGCTATGAACATGTGATGCTCCTTGGAGTAGTGTTTATGAAGATGATGACATTGATAATGATGATGACAGTGATGATGAAATCCTAATGAGGATGACAATAATGATGATGAAGAGGATGATAATGGCCATTATAATGAGGGGAATATCAAAATAGTGAAGGATGGAGGTGATGACACTAATAATGATGATGGAATCCTAATAAGGATGATGAATACAATGATAATGCTGATGATGATGATGAGAGTAGTGATGATGATGATGTTAATGGTGATAATGATAATAGAGGTGATGACATGCTAATGAGAATGAGTGAAAAAATGGTGGTGTTAAAGAATATCCTGGTAGGTGATATTGCTCCTTCTTCGTCCAGGTGCTTAACCAGAACCCCATTAGTCGTGTAGTCTTGTCGGATGTATGAAGATGTGTATAATGAGATTCACTTAGACGCCATAGCCTAGAATCCTTGGTTTAGATTGTATCCTTTTGTCAACTATTTAACCCCACAACAAAAATTCTAGTTGGGACCTTCGCTAATGATCCTGAAATTACACAAGTTAAATGGGAGTATAGGACACCATATATATCATCGTGAGTGTTTATCTAGACAAAGGTTGTTCTTTCATTAAAGAGAGTTACCTTTATATAAATTATGACACAAAGTTTGACATGCGATTTAATGGAAAGGAAAGATATACTAAGGATGAAGATTTATTTAAAGGAAATGATCTTGCAATATTCAAGTGGATGCATAATGATGAGCACATATTGGTGTAGATGTGATGCTATTAGGAGGTCCTTTGATTTTAGTTATGTGTAGTCCCCCTGATGGTGCCTTGCCTAATTGCCAGAGATATGCACTTTTCGATAAATGATTACGGAGTCTTCCAAATAGACAATGCAAAGAGAGTCATGGGGCTAGGACTGATAACTTTCTTCGATATTTGTTTAACCCGCCCTTTTAGGTTTTTGACTCAACGACCTCCTAATTTTGTGCTCTAATTTTTGCCTAAGCCACCCTTTCAGGTTTTCAACTTAGCGAGCTTTTTTTTTTGCATAGTATTTCTTTACAGCATCTGAATTGATTGGTCTTGGTAAATCTTGGCCATTCATGTTTGTCAATATCAATACCCCTCCAGAGAAAGCTTGGTTAACAACATATGGGCCTTCATAATTTAGAGCCTATTTAAATATATCATCATCTTAATTTGGCAAGATCTTCTTAAGGACTAGGTCTCCTGCTTTAAACCCCCGGAGTTGCAGTTTCTTATTAAAGGCCCTTGCCACTTGTGACTGATATAACTAGCCATGACATATTGCTGCAAGTCTCTTTTCTTCAATCATATTTAGTTGTTCAAACCGAGAGCATATCCATTTACTTTCATCTAGGTCTGATTCAGCCAAGATTCTCAGGGATGGTAATTCCACTTTAATTGGAGTGACAGCCTACATGCTGTAAACTAAAGAGTAAGGGGTTGCCCTAGTTGAAGTACGCATTGTGGTATGGTATCCGTGTAATGCATATGGAAGCATTTCATGCCAGTCCTTATAGGTTACTGTCACTTTGCTGATAATCATCTTGATGTTTTTATTGGCTGCCTCAATTGCGCTATTCATCTGTGGCCTATATGGTGCAGAATTATGGTGTTTGATTTTGAACTGATCGCATAATTCTTTAACTGCTGCCCTATTGAGGTTTGGTGCATTGTTAGTTATGATCCTCTCTAGCAACCCATATCTACAAATGATATTGGCCTTTAAGAATTTGATAAAGGCCTTCTGAGTAATACTGGCAAAGGAATTGGCTTCTATCCACTTAGTAAAATAGTCAATAGCAACGAGGATGAAACGATGACCATTCAAAGCTTTTGGGTTAATTGGCCCGATGACATCAATTCCCCATATGGAAAAGGGACGTGGAGATACAAGACTATGCATTAGAGTCGGAGGAGCATTAGCTTTGTTGGCGTATATCTGGCACTTATGACACTTTCTAACATAATTGATACAATCCTTCTCCATAGTGATCCAATAGTAACCAAATCTTTGAGCTTGTTTAACTAATAAGTGGCCATTTGCATGTGTACCAAATATGCCTTCATGGATCTCTACCATAATTTTGTGCGCCTTCCTCATGTCTATACAGAAAAGCAATGTCCTATCAAAGCTGCTCTTATACAGGATGTTATTACTAATAAAAAAGCCCATTGCCATTTGCCGGATGGTCTTCTTTTCATTGTGTGTTGCATCTGGAGGGTAAGTATCATGTTCCACATACATCTTGATACTATAGTACTAAGGTTGCTCGTCATGCTTTCTTCCAATATTGAAGTAAAATGCTGGCGATCTTCTAGTCTCAATCTATATTGACTGAACTTAGACCCCACAATCGAGTTGGATCATAGCTGTTAAAGTAGCTAAAGCGTTGGTAAAGCGATTCTTTTCCCTAGCCATGTGATAGAAATTGATTACTTCAAAATTTTTGATTAACTCTATCAAATACTCTTGATAAGGGATCAACTTTGGGTCTTTGGTATGCCATTCACCAGTCACCTGATAAATTATAAGAGCTGAGTCACTATAGACTTTCAGGTTTTTTATTCCAAGATCTATGGCAGCTTGGAGACCATTAATACAAGCTTCATATTCTGTCATGTTATTGATACAGTCAAACCCTAGCTTTATAGTAATCAGAAATTTCTTTTCGTTTGGGGATACGATTACTGCCCCTACACCATTGCCATGCATGTTTGCTGCCCCATCAAAATACATCTCCCACTCCTTCATTTTGCTTTCCTCAATTGGACCCTCGGTAGTACATATGTCTTCATCTGGAAATTTAAAATCTAGTGGCTGGTATTCATCTATGTGGTTTTCTGCTAAGTGATTGGCTATCGTACCACCCTTGATGGATTTTATAATGACCTATCTTATAAGATATTCAAACAATATTACCTGCCACTTAGAGACTCTTCCAGCTATATACAGGCTTTCAAAGATGTACTTGTGTGGGTCTACTCTAAAAATTAACCAAGTGGTGTAGTAAAGCATGTATTGCCTTAACCTCCTTGTAGCCCAGACTAAACCACAACAAGTTCGCTCAATCATTTGGTAACGTGACTCACAATCATTAAACTTCTTGCTCAAATAATAAATCGCTTGTTCTCTTTACTTAGATGCATCGTGTTGTCCCAACATGGCTCCCATGGAGTTTGTTCGTATTGTCAAATACAAAATTAAAGGTCGTCCTAGTGCAGGAGGAACCAAAATTAGGGGATTTAGCAAATAATCCTTGATTCTATCAAATGCTTGCTGGCAATCTTCATCCCACTTCCTTGTGCAGTTCTTTTTTTTAAAGCTTGAATATTAGCTCATAAGTTGCATTCAGTTTAGCAATGAATCATGCAATGTAATTCAACCACCCCAAAAAGCTTCAAACTTCCTTTTCTATTTGAGGAGGGGGCATTTCCCGTATTGCTTTTACTTTGTCTGGATATACTGTAATCCCTATTTGGTGTACAATGAAGCCCAATAATTTCTCAGATAAAGCCATAAAGACGCATTTGTTAGGATTTAGCCATAGCTTATACTTGTGTAGCCTTTCAAACAGCTTTCTTAACACCACAACATGGCTTTCTCCCTCATAAGATTTAGCTACCATATCATCTATGTATACTTCAAGTTCTTTGCGAATCATATCATGGAAGAGTGCCACTATGGCATGCTGATAAGTTGTCCTATCATTCTTTAGCCCGAATGGGATGAAGCGATAACAATAAGTACCCCATTGTGTAATAAATGTGGTTTTTTCTTTGTCTTTTTCATCCATAGGGATTTGGTTATACCCCGAGTACCCATCCATGAATGAGTACTTATATCTACAGGCTGTATTATCAACTAGGAGATATCAATATGAGGTAATGGAAAATCATCTTTTGGGCTAGCTTTGTTCAGATCTTGATGATCAACACATATTCAAATTCTACCATTCTTCTTTAGGACAAGAACAACATTTGCTATCCATTATGGGTATTTATCTACTTCCAGTAAACCCACTTCTAATTGCTTCATCACCCCATCTCAAACCACTAAGGACATATTGGCGGTAAGCCTTCTCAATTTCTGCTTTTTAGCCTTGGTGTCTGGGAACATGGGAATCTTGTGAGAGGCAATCCCTAGATCAAGGCTTGGCATGTCTTGATAGGACCATGCAAACACATCTATGAATTCTTTGAAGAGTTCAACCATTTGCTCTCTTTCGGGGTTATCTACTATCTTTAGTTCTCTCTTTTCTTCCTCTATGCCCATATTTATTACTTCAATTACATCTTCATATGGGCACATTTTATTATCGTCGAACTCGAGGATTTTTTTGTATACTTGAATGATCTTATCATCATCACACTCGTAATCATGGATATCAATAGCAACAAGCGAATCATCATTCAGGGACTCAGAAACCTCTACGTTGGACAAGATTTCTGAGGAAATCGATTTCCTGGAGGGCAAAAAAGTGAACAACGAATGAATAGAAGGAAAAAAAGAAAGAATGAATATAAATAAGTGAATTTTATTCGCATATTATTCTTTATTCATGGTTCATATAAGAGCTCGCCTAAAGGTGCATACAAAACATAAAATGATAACTTTTAGCTAGGCATATTACTCTAAAATAATAGAATTGAAGGTATCCTCAAACTCCTAATTTTCCAGAGCTCTTCCAGAATCATCAGCTGAAATCCACACGCAGGTTTTTTTTGCCCATTGTTGAAACCATTACAACATTCGGCCTGTTTAGCACTTCAGAGGATATTGGGAATGTCTTCCTTATGTGGGGGATTTCAAAATACTCATCCTCCCTCCCTATCTTCAAGCTTGCTTACTCTTTCAACTGTATTTCCAATGTTGGCTCATATCCTAACCTTTGGTGCTTGTAATTCTCTTGCAGATTTATGGGGGATTTGATGCCTTGAAGGTGAGTGCCTAATCCTCTACCATACTTAAACCCTTTCTCCTCTATTTCTTGGTTACAATGGAGTTGACATTTTTATATCCTTTGGGTCCTTCAAATTCAAAGCCTTGGAAAACTATTCCTTTCTTATGCTCGGTAGCCTCAATGTATGGAAGAGAGCTTGGCTTGCTCACCATGATTTCTTCTTCGCCCTTGATTATCACTATCTTCCCATTATCAATTAACTTTACCTTCTGGTGCAAGGTATAAGGTACTGCCCCAGCTGAGTGTATCCATGGCCTCCCCAACAGCATAGAATAGGATGGGTCATTGTTCATAAGCTGAAAGTCTACTGTGAATGAAGTTGGCCCAATTTGTAAAGGCAAATGGACAGTTCCCAACACGCTTTTCCGAGTACTATCGAACCCTCTAACCACCATGTTACTCTTTTCAACCTCTGAAGCCTCTACTGATAATTGATCAAATATGGATAATGGTAAAACATTTAACTCTGATCCTCTATCTATCAATACTTTAGCACAATGAACCCTTTATACTTCAGGGAAATGTAGAGGGCTTTATACTGATCAACGGCTGATTGAACAACTTCTCCTAAAAATGAGATGGTAGAGAACGCCCTCATCATATTCATAATGCTTGTAACCTTCTCTGGGTTCATACTGGACTGCACATATGCTTCATCTAGGGCCTTTTATAGTGCATGACGATGCGGTTTAGAACTCAAGATCAAAGAGAGAATTAAGATCTTGGCCGGAGTTTTATTCAATTGGTTTACTATGCTATATTCACTTTGCTTCATGATTTGAAGGAATTCTTCATCTTTATTTTCCATGCCAGAACTTGATGGAATATCAACATTGGCTTGTTTTCTCTTCTTTGACAATCCAATATTTTGTGGCAGATAAGATTTCCCACTTCGTGTTTCTCCTGTTGGGCAAACCATTGTTTCATTGTTGACCTCGGCTTCCATTACTTTCCCTGAGGGATTCTCAATAATACCTTTATACCTCCATGGTACAGCATGATTACTCTGATATGGAAAAGGGGTCGGTACCTTAATGGTCACCTTAGGCTGTTGTAATGGAGTCAAGATGGTGAAAGAGACAACATAGGAATTTCTTTTTTCATATGGTTTCTTAAGGACGAACTCGACATGTCTTTTTTCTACCATGGCTACTTCTTTCTCTTCTCGAGGCGTATAACTTGCTACCTTTAAACAAGCATGAATATATTCTCCTACTAAAAGAGGATCATTATAGAACTCAATTTCATCAACAACATTTACTTGGTTTTTATGGCCTGGAAGAGGATTAGCGTTGATAGTAGAGTTGTCGTTCCTCTTCAATTGAATGTGATTAAAATCAATTAAATCTAATACATTCCTCTTAAATGTTGCACAGTCCTCTATTGAGTGTCACGGGGCGCCCATATGGTATTCACATCGAGCATTAGAGTCATACCAAGTAGGGAATGGCGGTTGAAGCTGTTTGTAAGTACGTGGCCCTAACAGCTGATTCCAAAAGTTGGCAATATAGCTCAATATTTGTCATGCCAAAATCTGGCCATTGCCGACTATCTCGTTGCTGCTAATTCCTTTGTCTTCCAGCTTGACCTTGCCTATTTTGTGTCAGATTATTCTTTGTCTATCAAAACCTATCATTACCACCTTGATGTAATGCTTGGGGTTGTTTAGTGGTTTGGATGAAGCTAACATTGCCTTCCTTCTTCTTCCCGTTGTTCCCCTTTTTGGTGCTGCTCTTGCTTTGAAGAATCCTACCGTCGCGTATATCAGCATCGATTCGCTTTCCAATCTCAATCAAACTAGAAAAATCGGTGACGTGAATCCCAACCATGTATCTTTAGTAAGGTTCTTGTAAAGTACAGATGAAATAAGAACTGAGCTCAGATGGTATAAGGGGAGGTTGAGCTTGTGCTACGGCCATCCTCCATCTTTGGGCATACTCTTTAAAAGCTTCAGTGGCTTTCTTGCTCATTGACTTTAGTTGTTCCCTGGTGGGGGTAGTGTCAAGATTGAACCTGTATTGTTTCATGAATACATCAGTCAAATATCTCTATTTCTTGATCTTTGTCTGATCAAGTTGCATGTACCATTCCTGTGCTGGCCCTTTCAAGCTCTCATGGAAGAAGAGTAGCAAAAAGTTTTCGTCTTGTGACCATACAAGCATCTTGGTGTAATAGGCCTTAAGATGGTATATCGTATTCCTTGTGCCCTTGTACTTACCACAGTCCGGCATCTTGAATTTCATGGGAATCGAGACATGTGGTGCCAAGCATAAATCCTTTAGATCAAGTGAACCCCAAGTGTTTGAAGTGCCTATTACCTCATAGGGAGAATGAAGTGCCTATTAACATGCGAATGGCCCAAGCCATCACGTAGCTAAGGCTTTTAAGAATGATGATTATATCTAAGGCCCATATCAAATGAAGCTAAAATGCTAATGAATGATATAATGATACCTCATAAGTCCTAAAGGATTATCTCTCATTGAGATGTTTTCTAACATGATTGATGTGATGAGATCATGGTCTTTTAGGGTCATAGACCCTTAGATTAAGGTTGGCTATCTAATATATACACCGTCCTTGTAATGTATCTTCATGTGAAGTGATGCTAGATACATACTCAGGTGAAGCGACAGTTAGTCACTTGATCCTAGGGGTTTCATTAATTATGTATGGATGACAATAATGATTATCAACAATAAATAGATATATGCCTTCTAGTGTCTTATTTTAGGAATGACCCTAGGTTGGTGGTATCTGTCTTAAGAAAGGCAGGTACTAATTAATTGGGTAGGTCGATAATTTCCACTAATAGGTGCAATGGTTTCGAGGTAGTTCTAATTCTCACATATAAAGGCCTCATAAATGCCCCCATCGTAAAGATAAAGACCCCATTTGATGAAATTGACCTTCAGGGGGTTCTGAAAACCACACAGGGATCAACCTCGCCAAATGAGTAACAGCTAGGATGAAGTCTTCACAGTAACCTCAGGGGGTTCTTAAAACCCTACAGGGAGACCGCTAGAAAATTCCACTCACCTAAGGAACCCACAGACCCGGGTATAGGGCCCAAAATGTGTGTGAGGAGAAGAATGTATGTGTTTAGTGTGTGTGCAGAGCATACCAATCTCTTGGCCTAGGTTTTACCTAACCCTCATCTGCTAAGCAGATCACAAGATAGATAGAAAAGAAAAAAACAAAGAAACAAATAGATGAATAAGGAATTTAATAAATAAGAACAAATATTCACAAAATAAAAAAAGGGTAATTAAAATAAGATAAAGGCTGTATTATTTTTAAATATTTAACTTAAATGGGCACTACTATCAAACTGTCCCCAGTGGAGTCGCCAAGCTGTAACGCTCAAAATTTTGAAAATATGGAGCTGCCACCAAAATTTTGAAAAAAGATAATTTTGGAAACCTTTTTATGTGATGGTTCAACATCCAGCAATGTTAGGGATAAGCTAAAAGAAAAGACTAAAGTCATAATGGAGGGAGAATTTATCAAAGATTATCATGTGGATGTACCTCACTGAAAATCAGAACAAAAGCTTGTCTATACAAGTATTTGCGCAGAGTATTGAGTATGAAGCAAGTAAATGGAAACCAACAAAATTCTTGCAAGTCTTATATATAAGGATTTGCCCAGCATTCAAATGGGTATACCTCTATCTCTAATAAGAAATGTTCATTGGCTTGGGCAAGAATATTAATACCTTATTTAGACAAAGCAAAACTAGAGGGCCTCTTATGTCAACTCCCCTTCCCCAAGAGAATTATGTATGAGCAGTGAAAAATGAGAAAATAAAATTAGCTCTCTACCTTGCCTCTCTTTCCTCGCAAAATTCTTGTCTGTGTTGCTTCAACCTTTGCTTCCCTATTTATAGTCTCAAGGTAGGGTTTTCTTCATAAATGCTCCTTTTTTTTGAATTTTCATTTTTGATTTTTTTATTTGATGTTAAGAACTACCTAATTTGACCCAATCACCGTCAATGGAGATTTTTTTTAATTTTTTGTATTTTCTATTGATAAAACTTCCTAGCTTAACCTAATCATCATTAGTGGAGATTTTTTAATTTTTAATTTTGTTTTTATTATTCTCCCCACAAGAAATTTACTAATTTAAACCTACAAACATAAATGCGATTTTTTTTATTTTTTATTTTTCATTTATTTATTTATTATTTTCTCTTAATGAATGACAATGCCAATCCTCATCAATGAGGGGATTTATTTTAATTTTTTTATCTTTTCCCTAAAAGTAATTTCCTAATTAAAACCTATCAACATAAATGAGATTTTTTTCTATTTTTATTTTTTGTTTTTTTATTTATTCTTTCAATGGTGATTGCCAATTTAAAGACCAATCATCATCAATTATTTTTTAGTTTTTGAGTGGGGCCCGGACAAAATAGGGTGTTCAAATAATGGAATGTCGATGTTACTGGAATTATTACAAGATGTGTTCCCCAACATGGAGATTCTCACAACGTTCTTTGAGGCCAAGAAGATTGTTAACATATTGGGCATGAACTACCAAAAAATTGATGCATGCCCTAATGATTTTATGCTAGTAGGGAGACTTGTAAGTGATGTCACACGTTGAGATACAAGATAATTCGGAAAGGGAAAAAGCAGAAGAAGAAACCTGCAAAGATTCTTAAGTACTTTTTATAATATCCTGACTTGTGATTTAGGGCTAATTACGATTTTAATGATGTAATTATTGTTAATCTTGTTGCAAACATGTTGGAAGCAATGTTAAAGTTTATATTGGAGTATAGTGATGATTTGGCAAGGGTTATGATAATTAGGGGCGAAATTAGAAATTTACTTACCCGCAGGTCAGTTACCGAGGAGGAAACTCATTGGTAACTTGAAGATCAACGGTTGAGATTAAAAGTCAAATGAATCAATGGCTAGGATTTAACCTTGGGGGTGGAATCCAATGTGAATGAATACATATGAATTCATAAAGGAAGGATGAGGTTGTGCTATAAGGTCAAATGAGAGCCATTGGATGTGGAGTCAAAAAGTCAAATGATTTTCCCTCTCTTTTCCCTTGTCAAGTCGGTTGGGTGTGTATGTGTGAGGGGGAAAATATCATCGTCATCCACTCACTCTCTCATCTCTCTTCTCACCTCCATTTTCGCTGAAAACAACCAAGAAAGAGAAAGTGAAAAGCTTGGTTTTAGGTAAGTGAATGCCTTCAAATGCTTATATTATGTTTAGTAAAGTTGTTCATAGTTTTGAAGACTTCCTTGCCATGCTTTCAGAATTTTCTTTGGTGTTGAATTGGTGTATGTTCAAATTTGAAAGTGGGGAAAATAGAGATTTGATCTTATCAAGTTAAAAAGGTAATCATTTAGTGCATTTTGGTATGAATGTTTTGGCCATTGGTTTGGTTTTGTAAATTCTGGATTTTTGCCCTGATTTCTTGTGATTTTAGGAGATATGAATTGAGTAGTGTTTGGTGGTGGAATAGATGCCAAATAGTGTATATGTGTCAATGGTTTTGGGTTGGATTTGAAAAGAAGTTTGGCAAATTATGGTTTTGGTGATCTTGTGGTCTAGAGATAAGAATGTGTTGCTTGAGTAGGGAATTGGTTGTTTTGGGTTTACCAATGGGTTCTTTGTGTTAATTTAAGTAAGAATGAGTTGTGGTATAAGTCTTAGGATCATTGGTAGCCAATTGGTCAATTCTGGTAAGCATCACTCGAGTGAGGGAGGATCTCACTCGAGCACGATATGAATTTCTAGGTATTTTGGTTAAGTCTTTAGGTAGAAACTGCGAGCACACTCCCTACCTTACGAGTGAAATATGATCCTGCTTGAGTGCGCATGGACATGCTCGAGTGAGGTCTTGCCTGGAAGTAGTCTGTGCTCTCGGGAAAACATTCTTGGTGTTGCACTTCCTAGTGCTCGAGTGCACTTAGGGTCATTGCTCGAGTGCAGCCTCTTGTGCTTGAGTGAGTGTGAAAGATATTTTGAGGATATGCTCTCTGGCAAACACTTTCTGTGTTTCACTCGCTGGGACTCGAGCAGAACTGAGGGCATCACTCGAGTGAGGTGGTTGTCACTCGAGTAAGGCAGCCCAAAAATTGGTGTTTTGCATTCGAAAAAGGTATCTTCTGGGTAGTTTCTTCCAACCCTTTGGGGATATGTTTAGGCCTATTATAGCTGCCTAAAGAGTCTAAATGATAACCAACATAAAGTATTACAAAATTTGGAAACTTGGAAAAGAAATTGACCTATTGTCCCTATTTTATTTTATAGGATTTGATATCTGCCGTCCTCGTGAGCCCACTGAGCTAGCAAACATCAGGAAGGAACGAGGTAGTAACTTTTCTTTCGTACCATATGTGATGCATTGTATATGTGTACTATAATTGATTTGTGATAAATTCGTATGCTGCGATATTGTGAATATGTGTAAGCATCATCATTCCGATAGTCCCTCAGTAGCTAACAACAGTTCGGGTAAGGGCTGTGTGCCTTCCCAGCAGAGAAAGGGGATGAGGATGAGGTGTGACTTTGTGATTATGTGAAAAGCCGAAAGGCTATTTGTGAAGGCCGACGGGCCATTTGTGAAAGCCGCATAGCTATATGAGCTATAAGGCTATGGGTATGCACTGCCACGCTAATAGTCCCTGAGTAGTTAGCAACGGATCGGGTTAGGACAGTGTGTCTTCCCGACGGAGAAAGGGGATGAGGGTGGAGTGTGATTTGTGTTACTGCTGCTGCTGTATGATGATTTGCTTACATGCTGTGTGCTTATGTGTGGTATAAATGTTTTGTTACTACTGGGATTATCTTGAATTTCACTCTTTCCTTAAACTAACCTTTCAGACAGGGCAAGTGGCTCCAAGGAGAAGCACACGACCCGGAGTGGTTAGAACCCTGTAGGGACACTTTCTTTTGGATATGTTGGTTAAACATATTGGACAAAGATCTTGTAAATTATTTTTGGGTTGTAATTATTAGTTGAATATAGTTGTGTAATCCCCTCTATGGGAATTATAACCCTTTTAGTGACTGAATGAAACCCGGGGGTTGCCGGGAATTTTTGGTTATATACTCTGATATGTATGAATGTAAATGAACTGCACAGGTAATTATATTCGATAATTGAACTTGAGACCGGAATAGGAAAGACGTTTTTGGAAATTTTATAAAGTCCTTACAACTTAGTGGGTGTTTTAATAAGTTTTGAACTACCTGACGGTCTCTAACCCCTTTTTACTATGTGTTATCGAATCTTAGTCACGCTAATTAAGGCAGGGGGTTACATTTTGGTATCAGAGCCGTAGTTCCTGGCAAGGTTAGAGTTTGCTAGTATAGATCCTTTAGTTGGCTCTAGGAGTAGAAGATCATCTGTGAATAATTGTTGTGTATGCACATATAAGTTTTGTTGATGTAGATATGTATGAAACTTATGCATATGTGTGCATACTATCTTTGTTGTATTAATGGGGTAAGTTGTTTGTAGAATGAAGTAAACTAGAGGACAGCCCAATGTTCCGCGTGTAGACCCAGAGGTGGAGGTCGTCAATGATAATCCACCGGATCCAACGCAAGAATTAATGGGTCTGATAAAAGATCAGCGGGACATGATCACTGAGCTGAGAGAATAGCTCAGGGTAGAGAAAGCAAAGAACAAGGAGAACCCGGTTCAGTCTATTCCAGTAGAAACTCAAGAAGAAACTCGCTATGAGGAGACTGCGGACGGGTCAGCACGAGCGTTGGAGTCCCCACCTCATATTGTCCAAAATCAAGAGTCTCATGGGGTACCAGTTAAAGAGGATAGGGATCTTTAGTTCTGGGTTACTAGATTCTGCAAGCATCTGCCTCCGGTGTTCAAAGGGAGGTTTGATCCTCAAGTGGCAGAAGATTGGTTGAACGGTCTCGAGAAGATATTTGAGGTCCTTGGGTGCTCGGATGAGGTGAAGCCATGTTTGGCAGTCTACAAGCTCGAGGGTGATGCGGATCGGTGGGGCAGGGCCGGGTACCAGGGGAATTTTGGTAATTTTTTAATATAGACTAATAGCACCACTAGAAATACTATGGAAGTATCTAAACTGGTATATGAATTGGTTTTAATCTAATTCTTATATATTTGGAATTTTAGGACCCGATTGATAGCCAAGCTACGACACAAACTTCGAGGAACGCTATACAATTAAAAAAGGGTTTAAGACAGAGAACTTACCTTATTTGAATGTATTTGATATCTCTGCTTGTGTAGTGATGTATGTGATGGCTTTACTTGATTGTGTAGAGCATATATGATTAATGAAGCTCTTTTTTTGTTTTTATTGTGGCCATAGTTATGTTGCGTGAAATGTCATTATGGGGCATGCATCTTGTAATACCCCAAATTTTGTGTTGAGCATGCAGAAATGTCATTATAGGGCATGCATATTGTAATACCCCAAATTTTGAGACTTGAGGCTAGAGAATAAGCCTGGATCAAGTGGACTACTAAGCCCTGGTTTAGTAGGATCCTAAGTTTTTATTAAGGGATTATGATTTCAAAAGTGGGTGTGATTATTTATAAATAACCACTTTTGGAGAAGATGATATGCCTTATGATTCAAGTGTGATATGAGTAGTGCCAAAGCCCTGTATTTAAGCTTAATTATGGATTAACATCTAAATTGAGTTAATTATAGGGAGGGCGCATATTGTGGTATAATGGGGCGATATAGTGTGTTTGGTGGTGATTCAAGAGGAATTACCATAATCAGGGGCAAAACGATAAAGTTACTGGCCAATTGATCAGTTGCTGAAGAGGAAACTCATTGGTAACTTGAAGATCAATGGTTATGATTGATTTATGTAGAGATCAAAGGGGTGGAATCCCATGTGCATGTGTGTGTGTGAGCTTATGGGAGGTGTGTTGAGATGGTGACAGGTGTCACAATATAGACCATTGGATTGGTCAAAGTTTTAAAAGCTCTTCCCTCTCTCCTATCCCCTCTCCTTCCTTCTAGGCAAAATTCTGATCTCCTTCTCTCTCTTCCAAGCCTTCAATGTCGCCATGCTTGAGGGAGGAAAGAGAAAATGAAAGGTGGGTTTTTGGTTAGCTTTATGTCCTCTTTAGCTTAAATCATCTTTATAAAGTTGTTGATAGTGATGAGAGCTTCATTGCTATGGTTTTAGATTTGTGAAAGAAGGTGTTTTGAGAACTTGAGGAAAGTTGAAAGATGAAGAATCAAGGATTTGGCTTGGGAAAGAGGAAGAGGTGAGTATTTGTACCCTTTTGATCTAAGTTTTGTGACTTTTGGTTGAGCCTTGTGAATTATGGAATTTTCCCTGATTTTGGTATAATTGTGAAATGAATGATTTGAATGAGTATTGTGGTTAAAATGTTGTCATAATGTGATATAATGCCATTAGGATTGGTTTGGACAATTGAAAGTAAAAGTGGTGGAATTGGGTAATATGTGTGAAGAGTGTGACCAATATGGGGAAAATGTCATTGTGATATGATTTTGGTTGTTTTGAGGTTTCCAATGGGTTCTTTGTGTGAAATTATGTGGGAATAGCTCTGTGCTAGAGTTTTGGAGCCATTAGAAACATATTGGTTAAGTTAGGGAAAATTCTGATATCTGCTGCGTTTTGGCTTTTGATAGAGCCTCACTCGAGTGAATAGAGGTCTTACTCGAGTGCAGCATTATATTTTCCCTTTTCCCTTCGTTTTTTGTTGCACTTGCATATGGAAGAAGTAAGAGTGCACTTCTTCACCTACGAGCGATATGGGTTATCACTCGAGTGAAGGTAGTCTCACTCGAGTAATCATGTGCTTCAACACTAAGAGCCGTTTCTCGGGTTGTCACCCGCAGTTGGTTTGTCAAGAGTGTGAGTTGGCACTCGCAAGTGTTGTGCTATCACTCGAGTGCCAGAGCTAGTGCTCGAGTGCACTTCTGGCTCTGGGTTCTTTGTTTCTCTTAGGTGGTCACTTTTTGTGCCATACTTTAGAGGACTCAGGTGAGCTTGGGGGTATCACTCGAGTGTTGAGGGACGTGCTCGAGTGGAAAGAGCAATTCTGGTTTCTGTTTGTGCTTTTGGGTCAAGTACTCGCATAAGTGAGCCATCCTCACTCGGGTAAGAGTAGTCCATCACTCAAGTGATGAAGCCAGAATTGGGGATTTGAGGTTTCAAAAGTGATCTTTGGTCAAGTTTCTCCCAACCCTTTAGGCTTGTGTTTAGGCTTTGAGTAGCTACCTAAAGGTCGTAAATGATAACCAACTTAAGAGTTTGAAAGTTAAGGAATTGGAAAAGTGATGAACCCTATGTCCTTGTTTTGGTTATAGGGTTTGGTGTTCGCCCTGATCGTGAGCAGATGGAGCTTATGTGGAAAAACCAGGGTACAGAACATACCTCTCCTGCATGTATTTGATATTTGTGTTAGTGTGTTGGTGCATGTTATAACCCCCTGCCGTAATTATATCCGAAATACGCGATTTAAAGTGAAATAGAGACCAATAAGAAACAAAACTATTTCAAAATCTTATCTTCACGATAGGGTTTTCACAAATACCTTTTGAAATCATTTATAACCTGGTTTCATATTCACTTTTTGAATACAATTACTATGCAAAGATAAATCACATTTATACCAATATCAGAATGCACAATATAATTATCCTGGTACCCCGGGTTTCATATCTTCGCTAAACAATCATAGGGCACATTAGCCCATACAACTCCTCAAATGGGGATTACACAAATCCTCTTAAATACATATACAAGTATCCAATAACTCATTCCAAATACATAATCAAATATTCTCATCCAAACATATATTCATATTTACATTCCACAATATATATACAACCTTTATCCAAATACGAATACAAATAATCCCATTTATGATAACTAATTATCACAACCAAACTCTAATGGGAGCCCTAGCCGCCCTTGACTGCTTGCTCCATCCTCGATCCACCTACCCTGTCTGAAATGGTTGATAGGGGAGGGTGAGATTCTAGAGAATCTCAGTAGGAAACAGATACCTATATGCATGTATGATATGTGTTTAATGCATGACATGCTTGCAATACACATCTCATGCTCACATAATGACATATCTGCGTGCTCAATGTTTCAACAACATACTCATGGCCATAGCATAACTAGAAATAGAGCTACAATCATTCATACATGTTTCACATAATCAAGCAAAGCAATACATGCATCAAAACACAAACACAAATATCAAAGCATGCAAAAGAGGTAAGTTCCCTACCCTCTTTCTGTTAGAACCGACTGACACCCAAGAGGGGGGTGAATTGGGTATAAGATAAAAACTTAAGAACTTTTAAAATCCTTTCGCATCTTAGAGGAAGCCATAAATATGAAAGTAATAAATCATAAATCATAGCTAGATATTTAAATGATATATGCTAGAAGTATAATAGCTTAGGGAAGAGAATATGCAAACTGTGATTTATCCTGGTTCGTCTCAATCCACGATGACCTACGTCCAGTCCCCAGGCTCCTCCTGAGATTTTCAATCCACTATCTTCCTCAAGTTTAACAGGGTACTTGAGAACCACTACAATCTCACAAGTTTGATCCGGGCACTTGTGAAGCCTTTACAATTCTCGCACTAAGATCACTCCCCTTACACACCGTAAGATTACAACCAAGTTGCTCCCCCTTACACACCGTAAGGATACAACTTTGATGATGAAAGATTACAATCAATCTTCTCTATTAGAAGTGAATAAGATGAACACTGAAGTACAATACAAATAATATCTCTCTCAAAGATAAATCATATAGAAGCTAGAGAAACAGAGAGTATATGTGATGAGTATTGATGTCAGGATGTTGGCATTTGGACGATGTATACACTGAGTCTTACTTCTGTTTTGGATGATCTTCTATTTATAGCTGATGAGGATTGATGACCGTTTGAGCATTCAACATGTCCGTTAGAGTGACGTAGCTTTGTTTGACCGTTCTTCGATTTTGAAAACTAGCCGTTGGAATGTTGGCCGCTCCGCTCCGTAAACTCAACTTTTATCTCTTCTCATCATCTCTTCATTGTTTTACTGGAAAAGTGCATTAAACACTAATACAATGAAGTGTTAGAGTGATTAGAAGCAATAAGAATGAGTTATATGATCATTCCATTGATTTCCAGAATCTTCGGGACGTTGCTCTGTTTTCCTGGGAAGCATTACTCGAGTGCTTACTTGAGTGGACATCAAGTTTCTTCACAGGTTACTCGAGTGGCTACTCAAGTGGCCTTCCATTTTCTGCATAGCTTACTTGGGTAGTGACTTGAAGTTCTCTTCTAAATAACTCTGCATACACAGTGCTTTACTCCAGTAGTGACTTGAAGTTCTCGTCTAAATAACTCTTCAAGTTTTGCTAGCACAGTGCTTTGCTCCAGTAGTGACTTGAAGTTCTCGTCTAAATAACTCTTCAAGTTTTGCTAGCACAATGCTTTACTCGAGTAGCTACTCGAGTATTCATTAAAGTTTACTCGAGTACATACTCGAGTATAATCGGGAAAACTTTGATGAACTTCAGGTTTTTGCTTACCACAGTGAGTTACTCGAGTAGCTCATCGAGTAACATTGGCAGGATTGAAAATGCCGAGAGCAACTGCAAGTGACCTACATGGTTACTCGAGTACTTACTCCAGTAACATTGGCAGGCCGAGAGCAACTGGAAGTTTTCTATCTGATTACTCGAGTACCTACTCGAGTAAAGTCTTTTGTTATCAACCAGTTACTCGAGTAGTGCCTTCAAGTGAATTCTTGATTTTGACTCGAAACATGGGAAATTATATATCAACGGAAAGCCCTCATTATCTATATTCCAATGTAACAAGAATCAACTCCTAACTCGTTGTATACAGAAAGTTATGATCCAAAGAGTATCTACTGTTCTTAGACAATCCTGAAATCACTAGCAGAAACTTCCAGAAGTCATAGCTCTTAGGATATAGCTTCAAAAGTGAAAACTTATATATCCATGGAAAGCCCTTTGAGTCTTCTTTCATATGGCACCGGTCTCATCTCAATCCGATATGTGTTTTGAGAGTTATGTCCAAAATACCGAAGCTGTCCTGGAATATGACGCTGATTCATGTGTCAACTTTCGAGGCTTATATCTCTCTCATCGGACCTCCTTTGAATGTGATCTTGGTGTCAAAAGTTCGTGTTGGGAGTCTCGTTTCCAATGCCACCGATTGTAGTTCGATCCGACATGTGGTTGGAGAGATATCATCAAAATATCAAACCTCTGTTCTGCCGCGCGAAAACAGAGTGTCCATTACTTCAAGTGCCGCCTCGAGTGATTCATCAAATAACCTTGCAGATTACTCGAGTAAGGCCTCGAGTAAACACTTCTAAAATCAGACAATGCCATATTACTCGAGTGATTACTCGGGTAATCATCCCCAAAGGTACCATAACTTCCGTATACATCATTTTAGCTTCGTATTGACCCATTCCAACTTCCGTATGATAATAGAAACCTTCGGTATCATTTCTAATTGCTTGGATCTTGATATTCTCATGTGATCTTGTAAGTTTTTCTTTCTTTAATTTCTTTCTTCTTCTTTCTTCAATCTCTTTCTTCTTGTTTTGCCACTTGATGATCATTCTTCATAATCCAACTAGATATCTTCTTGAATATCTTCAATCTTCTTCTTTCTTTGTTTTGCCCAATCTTTCTTCTTGATATTTCATTAGTTCTTACATTGCCTTCTTTCTTCAATCCCTTGTCTCTTGATTTTCTTCTTGATGATCATTCTCCACATATGAAGCATTATAACATCAAACCAATTCCAATGGCTCTATAACACATCAAGACACCAATTGCCACTCAAAACACAAGGCAATTCATACATTTCGAAAATCACACAAAATCAGGGTAAATATCACAATTCTCAAAACTCCACCAAAAACCACAATCAATAGATCAAAATGGAGAAAACACTCACCTCTTCCTCTTTCCTAAACAAATTCCTTGATTCTTCATCTTTCCAAATTTCCTCAAGCCACCAAACACCTCCAATCAAGAATCTAAAACCATAGAGATGAAGCTCTCATCACTATGAACAACAGTAAAGAAGGGTATTTGAGCATTAGAGGACATTATCTCACCTAAACATTGAACTCTTCCTTTCTTTTTCTTCCTTGAGCTTGGCATCCATGGAGGACGAAGAGAGAGATGAGAGATAAAGATGAAGAGATGAAGAGAGGATCATTTTTTTGGGAGCCAAAACGTCCAAATAAAGAGAGGAGAGAGGAAAAATGAGTTGAACATGTTGACCCAATCCAAGGGTCCACAAAATGCCACATGTCAACATCTTGCAACATCCTCTATGGACTCACATGCACACACATACACATGATTCCGCCCCTTGATCTAATACACAAATCAATCCTAACCATTAATCTTGAAGTTACCAATGAGCTCCTCTTCGGTAACCGATCAATTGGTCGGTAACTTTACCGTTTTGCCCCTGATTATGGCAATTCCTCTTGAATCACCACCAAATACATTTTCTCATTCATTTTCTTTCACAATGCGCCCTCCCCTCTATTTTAAGTCAATTTAGATGTTAATCCATAATTGAACTTAAATACAGGGTTTCGGCGCTGCTCACAACACATACGAATCACATCGGGTGCCAAATCACGCCATAATCTCCAAAAGGGTTTATTTATCACTAACCACATCCACTTTTAGAGTCATTATCTCTTAATCACAATTTAGGATCTTGCTAAACCGGGGCTTAGCAGTCTACTTATCTCAGGCTTAATCTCTAGCCTCAAATCTCAGAATTCGGGGTATTACACATGTCTTTGGTTTTCATGATTATGTGTAATTTGAAGCTATGTTTCAATTTTATGCTATGATCATCAGTATGTTGTTTGAAGCATTGAGCTTACAATTTGTCATTGTGTGAGCATGAGTTATGTGATGCAAGCATGTTATGCATTAAACATTTATCGTACATGTATATTGGTATTGTTTACCTACTGAGATTCTCTAGAATCTGACCCTCCCCTACTAACCTTTCAGACAAGGTAGTGGATCAAGAATGGAGCAGGCACCAAGGGCGACGAGGACTCCTTCAGGTTGTCATTCTGGTTGTTGGTTATCATAGATAGGAGTATTATGTATTTGGATTTAGATGTGTATATGTGGATGAGTATTTGATTGGGTATTTGTAAATGACTTTGCGTTATCCCCGTATGAGATATTGTATCAGGCGAATATGCCCTGTAAGGCTTGACTAATGTATGGAACCCAGGACTGGCTGGGAATTTCATTATGAACTTTGATATATTTAAATGTGATTTATCTTTATGCAGTAATTGTATTTGGAATGTGAAAGTGAGACCAGTTTATAAATGATTTCGAAATGTATTTATGAAAATCCCGTCTGGTAGATGGGTTTGTAAAATGTTATTTGATTGTTATTGGTCTCTATTTCACTTTAATCGCATAATCCGAATATTAATTACAGTAGGGGGGTTACATATCTAGTTAAAGCTAACATTTCATACACATAGCATCTATCATGCATGCATTATGGTATCTGTTTCCTACTGAGATTCTCTCAAATCTCACCTTCTCCTACCAATAATTTAGATAGGTGAAAACAGGAAGTGTTTGAAAGAAGAGAAGAGAACTACACGAGAGGAATGTAGTGGTGGAATAAAGACAGGAAGATGCCTTTGTTTCACTGGAACGGATTTAGATACCCTAGTAGCCTCATATGACGTCATCAATTGTAATTATTGTGTACAATTCTGATAGGGAATTTCTGTAATCATGCACATATTATCAGTATATTCATGTTATTCCTGTGTTGCCTACCGAACTGTGTATCGCTTTCCCCTAAATACTTTGAAAAAGGTGAAAATAAGATACGGGTATTACATTAAGGTATAGAGCCTAAGGCGGTTTTGGGGGAGTCTAAGCGGTTCTTGAAGAGTGGTAGTTTTGGCAACAAGATTGTATACTGATATAGTTTTGATTATACGATGAAAGGAAATATGCACTAATAGGGGTACCAGAGGAGTGAGACACCCTAGTTTGTGAACTAGCTCTGAGAGATCAACGAATATCTGAAGGGCAGCTAGTGGTGCAATACTGAACTGAGGATGTTGTAAGGAAATTACGGGTACGGCTAAGCTAGTGTGCATATTATACCTAGTATTTAGTCGACTGAAAGCAGTTAGCTTGATGTTTGAGACAAGTGTAGTGTCAGGGTACCGATAGTCAAGAGCAGATAGAGTCAGTATTTGCGTATTAGCACAGGTAGATAAAAGTTAAGCATGCTCAATCTAAGGAAATTCTAGAATGGGCGACCCCTCGAGTAGTTAAGTTGGCAAGGTCATGGAGACTTGATGAATAGTTATTATCTTAAGGTTTCTCTATGGCTAATAATCATTTGAGTTAGATGATTTAAAGAGTGCTTAGACGTATAGAGACAATGATGATGTAAGTACTGATTTTAAATCAGGACATTTTTGTCGCTATGAATAGTGCCCAGAAAGGGTCCATTAGATGGGGTTATGGGGATTGAAGGTGTAGTAAATGTTTTGAGGTTTCTCCATGCTAGTGATGACCTGTGTGGTCTGCTGTGTGATGACCTGTGTGGTCTCCTATGTGATGACCTGTATGGTCTATTGTGTTATTGGTAATAAGGTGAACGGTGTGGTTTGTAATGTGCTGATTTATGTGACTGTGTGGTTTACAATGATGCAACCTATTAGGTTTGTAGTAATGGAAGTTGTGGGTCAGTGTGCATTACACATGCAAAGATTTAAAATGAGCCCTTGTGTATCAGGGCATCATAACAGCGACAAAGGTAGTAAGATCCTATATGCAAGATGGCGTGGGCAGTGGCCCTAGGCTACAAGATCCTTTATGCCAGTGATGTTGTAGCAGATTAGTGTGTCCATTGGACCTAAGACGTTGTGGACTAGTATGTCCTTAAGGTTGGAAGATGTATTTAGATTTGTGGTGAGCAGTTGCCCGAAGATTTGGGGATAGAGACCCTCGGCTGTATGATCTTTTATGTCATTTGTTTACATTGTACTTTGATTGTGAATGAGAATGTTGGGTGCTATTCGAGATTCGCGTTAAGCTCATAATGATGGTTATGTTGCATAGCTCGTGTGTCTGCACATTAAAGAGATAGACTGAGTGAAAAAAAGGGGATTCTCTAAGATATAGATGATATTATACGATGTAGCAAATTTTGGTGATGAAATTTATTTAAGAGAGGGAGAACTGTAACACCCCAAGTTTTATTATATGCCTTGTAAGTATTTGTGGTATTGAACGAAATGGAAGGGTGAATTTTGGAGAATATGATTATGCTGCCAGTGAAATTTTCTGCGAGGCAGTGAGTTTGTCATTTGGTTTTGAATGACCAAATGATGATAAAAAATTATGAAATTTTACAAGATGAAAGTAACCATCTTAAGCTTTAATTTGGTAGGTAATGGGTAATTTTTGGAGTTGTACACAAAGAGTTATGAATTTTTGAAATTTACCTAGTGAAACTGGAAAGTTTCTAGAATAGCGTCCAAAGATTTGAATTATGGGAATGTTGAGCTTCCAATTGGCTAAAGGCTTTATTTTTCCTTGAACCAAGACGCAATAAGGGATTCATAGCCTTTGGAACCACTCCAATTGAAGCTCTACAGATTTAGTTATGATTTTTCAAACTTTGGGCAGAAAATCTGCCAGAATCTCTAATTAATTTGAAAATAAAGAAAATAATATGCTGGCAATTTTGAAATTATGCAATAAATGGGAAAAGCTATTTGGGCTAATTGAAGGACTCTCTTAGGCAGCATTTTATATGGACCAAGTGAGGGAATTATTAGTTACATGTTATTGGGCTTTATGACAACATTACATGTAGATAAGTCCATGTACACAAAAGTCAAATATTTAGAATTTTGGTAACTAGGTAAAATAGAGTAAAATTGGATATTTTATAAAAAGCATTTCTCTTCCTCTTCCCTCCATTTCACGTTAGCCATGAGTGTTCAAGATAGGGAGAGTGAGCTTTGATTTCTAGAGAGAAGGAGAAGTAATTTTGCCAGGTAAGCTTGATTTCTTCGGTTAATTAGTTCCTAACTTGTGCAATCCTTCCTCTAAGCTTCTCTTCTATTTGACCCAAGGTGTTTGAATCAAGAATTTTAGTGTTGTTGGAGCTAGGGTTTCAGCTAACAAGGGAAAAGCCATAAAGGAAGCTAAGGTGACTTCCTAAACTTCAATCTTTGGTTATTTTGGCTGTTGTGGTTTGTTTAATCGGCGAATTTCTATTGGATTTGTTGTGATTGTAAATTTGGGAAAATGTTGAACCCTAAAGATTATGCTGCCTAAATTGAGTCAAAATGGTGTTTATAATGTAATTAAATAGTTAATAAAGTGATTAGAAGTATAAAGGAGTAAGTCTGCTGAGTCAAAATTGGAAAACCTCAAAAACCAGTTGGAGAAAGGGAGAACTTCAAACTAAAAGCAACTGAGAGGTTGCAAGCACATAGACATGTCTTGATTAATTGCACTCAAGTTGAACCCTTCCTTCAATAAAAATTGTACACTCATATGTTATTCTATGTCTTTCCTTATATTTTTTACTTACATTTCACGATCACCTTCCCATAATTAATGCAAGAGATTCAGAAGTCATGTGAAGTGTCAACTCAGGATCCATATACAAACATCCTCCAAAGTTGACAAAAAGGTCCACAAGAATTCCCAAGTTAGTTCAACATAGAATACTAAATGATCACAACTCATACCCATCAGATTTTAGAGCTCTCGCAATCGGCCCTCTCGACCATGAAAAAAGGTTTAGAGCATAAAATGTCAATGGCTTCAAGTTTGTTATGGTTTCACGAGATCAAGGATTGCAAACTCAAAATTTGGGTGTATATGGCACCTTTGGGACAAGGAGTTATGTGAGCAGCAGTGAAGGCAACATGCATTTCATAGGCATCCCTTACTATGGAAAGCTTCTTGCTGTTGTCAAACTAAATTACTAAGGCCATTTTACTTTGACACTGTTCAAGTGTTTGTGAATAAATATGGAAACTTCTTAGAGACTCAACTGACGATTTAGGCATTACATTGGTAAATTTCTTTTGGCAAATTCACACTGGTCAATCTGAAGATGATGAGCCATATATTCTTACCTTATGGGCACACTAGATTTGTTATGTCAAGGACGAGAGGCACATGGATTGGAATATGGTGGTTTACTTAAAGCCTTGAGACATTTACGACATAGGTGATGATGATAACATCACCTACGAGAGTGAGCCATTCCAGCCTGCCAATTTTGAAAACTTCTTTCCTGAAGGCAATGACAATTTACCTATAATTCGTTGCGTTTTATATATTATGCTTTATTATGACATCATTTACCTTTAATTTTCGTACAAAATAATATCGCACTAACATTTTCTCCACACAATTTTTATAGGGATGGCGACAAAGAATGATTAAACAAATTATCCTTTTGTTCTTGTAAACCTTAATTTATATATATATATATATTTAAAAAAATCAGACCAAGTTTTGTAGCGGTTCTAAAACCGCTACAAAGATTGTCACCTAAACTACTGCAAATATTTTTTTTGCTTGAAACTACTACTACAAAAATACCCCCATCATACTTCATTTCAATCCCTTCTCCGTTTCTTTCCACCCTTCTCTCTCATTTTCTCTCATTTGGGAATTTTTTTGAAAGTCGTAGAGCTAAGCATGGTGATCAAATATGGTACAAATTTTTTTAAAATTATTGATTTCAACATTTTTTCCTTCTTATAATATTGATACTATTTTTTTTCCTTCTTGTCCAGAAATTTAAGGACTTTTCCTCATCATTTTCAATATTCCTTTTATAATGACCAACATCTAGTAGACAACATAATAAGTCTTTATTACCTACACATTCTCAATATTACCTATATAAAGTTTATATTTATCTAACTTAATTTAATCATTCTTCTCAAATATTAACTACTATTAGTTAAGTTATTTAAATAATAAATTATTCATCACAATATTATAACAATGAACTCAAATTATTATCTTATTTTTTTTAAAAAAAATTTCCCAACATTTTGTATCTGTTTAACTGCTACAAAGTTAAAATAAAAATCAGATTAAATTTTTGGCGTTACTTTTGAAATTTCATCTTATAACTGCTACAAAGGTTTTAGTGCCAATTTTTTAAAATTCCTACATGTACTTAGTAGTGGTTTTCAAACCGCTACAATATTGGAGCAAAATTTTCATTTTTTATTTCTCGCCATGCGAAATTGTGCCAAATATTTGCGCCAACTTTTGTAGTGGTTCAATCTTCTTAGTAATGTGTTATCTACATATGCATCTTGTAGCGGGAGAAAGAACCACTACAAATTCAGTAGCAATTCTATTACATGAGTATTCATCAGAATCGCTACAAAACCCTTTGTAACAGTGTGTTTTCTAGCAGTTTTTACAACCGTTACTTCTGTCATTTGTTGCAGTACGAAGACACCATTTTAACCACTACAAAATGACAGTTTTTTTGTAGTGATATTATTTTTTTAGAAAAATATATGTAAGAGCATTTGTGTAATTTCTTTTTAATTTCAAAAAGGATAAATAAGAGATAACACTTATGTGGTATTATGAATATTGGAAACACCTTTTGTCTTTTAGTATTTTTAAAGTTCTTTGGTGGGATTTTCCCTAATTTATTCTATCTTATTATTCTATAAAATTTCCAATTCATACATATTATCCTTCATTTCAATTAATTTGTATTTTTTTAGTGCAAAAATTGAGAATAAATTCCCATTTGGGAAATTAATTAGGAAAGGATGACCTAGGATCTAAACGATCTCACAGCTTCACCTTTTCCCTATGTCCCATTCCTGAATTAATTTTTTAAATGGGGATTTATCCCCAATTTTCCCTTTTTTATTTCCCTTTGGGACTACTTCAATGGACATGAACCATGGGTTGCAAGTACGGGTGAAAATATGTTAGGTTTTAGCTAAGCAGGCCTGAGCTTATAACGGAAATTTAAAGGATGGGCCTGGGATGAACATGTATATATGCTTTTCTTTTGCTCATGCTTAAGCCTTTAAAAATCCTAACAAAGTATGTTTAAAAATACCTTTAAAATATAGGCCTTTATGTATGCTTAAAAGCCTATACTCCAATGCAAGGACCTTATTGATGGGTGATCTATAAGTACTTTGATAAGCGATCTTTGAGCCTGGAGGCATGTCCTAATTTTGGTGATCCCCAAGGACCCAACTTACCTAAACTTTTTGTATAAAAAATGCTTATACCTCCAAGGCTCCAAGTTCATATAAAACCCTTCAAATCGATCTATTTAAAAACCTACGTGGTATCTTAAAAGCATGTGATCCATTCTCACCGACAATATAAGAGTTTAGTAAGGAAAAGAAAAAGAGTGTCTAGTAACAGTAGTTGTTGGAACAAGTAGGAATAAGAAAAATCAATCGTCTGTTGACTAAAAAGATATATTTTCTAACATCAACTAAGCATAAGTGACATGTAAAATCAAATTTTACCTTTTTTTGCTTTTCCCGCAGAAACTGAGACAAATTACTTCTATTGAGATTATAATATTTCATTTCGATATCACTAAAATAAACTTACAACAATTACTTTAGTGAACTACGCAAATTAGAGGAGAGGGAGCGAGCATTGCCATCTTAAGCAATCAAAGAGAAGAGAGATAGAGGTGAACGATTGAGAAATAAAAAGGTTGATATTGTGTATGAATGGTAGGTTGTGTGACACTTATGGTTAAGTTAGTAATTTATAGATAACTTATAATATTGATTCTGATTATATTATACATAATAGTGCAAATTAAAAACAAACTAAAGAGGCTACGCTTGTAGGCTTATAGCATAATCATAGTGCAAATAGGTCTTGCCTGTTTACTTAAATAAGTATGGTAATAAACCTGAGATTAACCTATTTACTAAATAAGCTAAGTTAGGATCAAAGTAGGTTTGGCCATAGGGTCCTAATAGGGCTTAGCTCACCTCCACCCCTAGTTGCAATTTCAAAATGTTAATTAATAATCTATATAAAACAAAAAAATCAAATACCAAAGAATACAAAATATGGTTTTCAAATAGACATAATATTCTTTATGATTTTTCTAACCTAGATTAATTAAGAAATTCAAACCCATATCCTCTGACATGGAAACAGATCCATCCACTAAGCTGAACCTCGCAACTAATCAATTATCGTTCATGTTCACATATAGGCAGTCTCAGAGATTAACTATTTAACCACTTATTAATTTTTTTAAATAAACATTATTTAAATCGGTCAGTGATTAAGTTGTTTGATCGTTTATAGTGACAGACAACGTTTGCTGTCGTATTCATGTGATATTGATATGCGTAAGTACTGGTCATGTGTGAATTAATAATGTTCACGGGAGGTCCGCATGATGTGGGTCTAGATAGATGTGTCAGTTAAAATTAGAGAGTACATATTATTGGTATAAATGTTTGTTCTTATAAGGAAAAATTTTCGAAACATTACTAGGTTGTTGTGGGCCTATAGGGTAAGATTATTAATAAATAATATAATATAATTATATAAGAAGATATAGATTGAAAATGGTTTTTTTCTCCACATTTTTTAAAAAAATTTACAAGGTTTTAATCAAAATATACCTAGACCTTCGTAATCATTCTTAATACAATATGCAGAACAAATATTTACAACAACAGAATTGGGATAGGGGATATTTCAAAATTCATGACAATATCTTAATTAGAAGAATATTTTATACATTTTTAAAAGTGTCATAAAGATTTGAGTCTAGATAAAAGAGTTAACATTTCCATCCCTAGTTGCAATTTCAAAATATTAATTAATAATGAATCACTAGTAGAAAAATCACTTTTAAGACAAGTTAAAAATGACATTTTAGATCGGTTCTGGAGGCGGTCTAGATACAGCCGATCTAAAAAATCTGCTATTTTTTTAAAAAAATTATTTTAAGATCGGTTATTGAGACAACTGGTCTAAAAATAATTAGTTTTAGAGCGGTTATGAAAGAAACCAGTCTAAGAGGTGAATTTTTTTAGACGGGTTTTCTAAAAAACCGGTCTAAAAGTTCAACTTTTTAGACCGGTTGTCTCAATAACCGGTCTAAAATAAACACTTTTTAGATTGGTTATTTTAACAACCGGTCTAAAATAAATAATTTTTAGACTGGTTATTTTAACAAGCGGTCTAAAAAGTTGATTTTTTTTTTGAAAATTGTTCCGTTTAAAAGCATTTATCCAGCAAGTCATTTCCCCTGTTAAGACATTTCACTCAGCAAGTAGCCATTTCAACGACATTCAAATAAATTCTTCTCTTACACATTATATAACAAACATCTATCTTATACAGAAGCATTTTCATCAAGCATTTCAATTGGATATGCATGCTATAATACTTACATCATTCATCTTATACTCCACATTCAACAGAAGTAACAACAATAAATCATTTTCCTAGGCTCTTCATAAATAATTCTCTCTTACACATTCCCATTTCATCAAGCATTTTAAAACAATTTCAAATCATGAAACTTACATTATCATTCTTCCTACTTCCACAGAAGCAATAACTATAATCATTGAAAATCAACACATGATCATACACAATATGAAAATTAAGGTATATTGCTAAACATTTTTATTCCCCTATTTTAATATTATAGTTTGACAAAATAAATCAAACCTTTAGGCAAGATCAAAATACATGCGTAGACAGAATCCATAGCTGATGATCACTAGCTAGCTTTGGAGCATCTATACTAAGACACCTTTATATCCTTCATTTTCCTGTGACGACAACAAAAAAAGTAGTTTTATATATACGAATAACAATATACATAATTCAAATATAGTTTATGATAATTATTTTAACTAACTAATTTTCAAAGTAGTTTTATAAAGGGATATCCTCCCATATCCCTTCATGATGATCGTTTCTTGTGCCATGTTCATTGTCTGCTTCATCTTCTTCGTTCAATTCTGGTAGACCCCTAGAAAAAGAAGGAGTCTCAAGAAGATCATTCATTGAATGACTTTCCTGATTAATATCAATGACCCTTTTTACTTAGAGAGCTGAGACCACATTTTATTTGCTTGATCAGTAATATAGAACACTTGTATCGCGTGATATGCCATAATAAAAGGTTCTTCTCCATAACTTCTACTAATTAGATTAGCCAATGTAAATCCCAACTGATCAATCATCACACTATTGTTGACATCAAGCCACTTGCATTTGAAATTGGGAGATTTAATTTTAACATAATCAACCACTCAAATATCTTCAATAACCCCATAATAAGGTATTGCTACCAATCTTGGGTTCTTATCTTTCGAACTAGAGAAGTGCATAGATTCAGCGACTAACATAACCCTATTGTTCTAGACGGTGCTTCTATCATTAAGGGACTTCGTGTAAAACATATAACCATTGATCACAAATAAAGTCCAGCTTATGACATCTACCTTAGGACCACGTGCTAACCATTTAATTGTATCAGAAACACATTCTTCTCTGTCAACCTTTTGTTTAAACCAATGTGAAAATGTTTTTTTATGCTCCCTAATTAACCTTTGTTCAGTCATTCGACTATTTCCTTTCCGTACAATTTTTTTATGAGAATTAATGTAATCTTGAACTTCATCAATATTATTCAAGATGTACAAGTGGACTTGTTGCAATTCATCAGGATCCACAATCTTTACTGAAGCCTCGCGTCTACCGCCTTCTTCATCATGACGTTCAGGAAGTTTAATGTGTCTTACATTTGACAAGTAATCTTGACAAAACTCCATGACTTCTTCAGAAACATATTTCCTAACAATAGATGCTTCAGGTCAGTTAAGGTTCTTCACATACCCTTTTAGGATTTTCATAGTCCTTTCAATTGGATACATCCATTGGAAATGGATAGGGCCACACAACTTGATCTCCCTGACTAGATGAACAATTAAATGTACCATGATGTCAAAAAAAAGAAGGAATAAAAAGCTTCTCAAGCTGGCACAAGATCAGATATCCTTAATTTTCCAGTTCATCCAATTTTTCTGTCTTAATGACTTTACTACAAATAGCATTGAAGAAGAAACAAAGTCTAGTCAAAATATGTTGAAGATCATATTCGGCAATGCCTCAAATAGCTACTAGGAGTAGTTGTTGCATTTAGACATGAGAATCATGAAACTTTAGCCCTAATAACTTTAAGTCTTTCATCGATACAAGTTTCCTACAATTTGAAGAATACTCTGAAGGAACTTTTAATGCCATGTAAACACTCACAAAAGCTTCTTTTCTCATCCTTAAACAAAGTATGAGCAGCTGGAGGATAAAAAGTTCTCTTACCATATGGCTTTGGATGCAAGTCTTCTCGTATTCCCATTTGTTGCAAATCTAATCTTGCCTTCACACCATCCTTAGAACTACCTTGCATGTTAATCAGTGTCCCACCAATACTATCACATATGTTTTTCTCCATATGCATGAAATCAATACAGTGTCTCACATCAAGATTGGGCCAATATGGAAGATTGAAGAAGACAGACCTCTTTTTCCATTTATTTTTTTAATTACTATTCTTTGTAGTCTTGCCAAATATAACATTCATATTTTTTATCTTTTCGTAAACTTGCTCCCCAGTCAATGCCTTCAGAGCATCTTCAAACTCTTGTCCACCAAAAAAAGCTTTCTTTAATCTACGATACAGGTGGCCTCGTCTAAGAAATCTCCTATGGCCAAGATAAACTGTCTTTTTTTCATGTTGAAGTTGATGGTAGCATGTTCCTTCCTTACAATTCGAACATGCTTTATGGCCTTTAACACTATATCCTGACAAGTTTCCATATGCAGGGAAGTCATTTATAGTACAAAAGATCATGGCTCGCATTTTAAAAACCTCCTTCTTGTTTGCGTCAAAAAAATCAACACCTTCATCCCACAACTCTTTCAATTCTTTGATTAAGGGTTCTAGGTAAACATTTGTAACCCCCGTCCTCATCAAGGTCATGATTAGTGTTTAAACACGTTAAATGATGGAATGAGAGATCAGAAGTTATTAAAATTTTTTACAAAAAACCTGTACAAGTAGATCTCCATTCATTCATTCATAAAAACAATAGGCCCGTTCGGTTTGTCACATATACAATATCAGAGTATAAGCAAAATTCCCGACATTCACCCGGGATACTAACATTAATCCAAGAGTTTGTAGGGCATATTTGCCCATCTCAGTTTCCCATACCAGGGATTACACAACATCACTAATCTATGGTCAATTATATATACATTCATCCAAAATGATAACCAATCCAAAAACGAAAAGAATCTAGCTAAGACCACCACTGGCAGTCTTAATAGCCCTTGCTCACTTGTTTGCCTCTCGATCCACTTGCCCTGTCTAAAAATGTTATTTAGAAAGAGTGAGATTCAAGAGAATCCCAGTAGCAACAGTTTACGTATATGATGCATAATTAGACAAAGAAAGTAAGCATATATCAAAATGTTGCATATCAATATTCAAGGCTGGGCTCATGCCACGTCCCCTCAATAATATTCAAGGCCGGGCTCACGTCGCATCCCCTATTCAAGGTCGGGCTCACACCACGTCCCCTCAACAATATTCAAGGCCTGGCTTATCGCCATATCCCCTCACTTATTCAATGATAAATACAAACAAGCAATGCATTACATATGATATAGGATAAAGTGTCACTACCTTGGTCTTTCCGTTCTTGAGCAGGCACGGGTCTTCTACGCTCCAAGAAAATATCAAATCCTAAAAGTTATAATTAAGGATGACACGTTATCACTTATTCCAATACTCAATAACTTCATAACACTTAAATTGATTATCATTCATGTCCCTTAAGTACCTATATATACCTCTAACAAAAGCCCCAAAGGGTTGGAAAAACTATCTCGAAAATCCTCTATTGGAAGCACAAGAACTGATTTTCCTACTGTTACACTCGAGTGAAGAAGACCTCACTCGAGTGATGATGCACAGATACTCGAGTGAAGAAGGCCTCACTCAAGTGATAGTACAATTTGCACCCAAGTATGGAAGCACACTCGTGCAAGTGTTTGGCCGAGAGCAACGATAGAAGTAGGAAATATTCACTCCACTTGAGCACAAGAATGAACACCCGAGTGATGGCCTAATGCTCACCCGAGTTCAAGAAAGTGAACCACCAAAATTGATAACCCGACAGCATAAGAAACTTTCAGAGAGAAGGAGCACTTGAGTGGGGACTCCTGGCACTCGAGTGATGGCTTAACACTAGCAAGTGTTTTGGCATACTCTTGAAACTTGGCCATGAGTGACAACCCGAGATGAGAGTTCCTGGTGTCAAATACACCTGCATCTGAGTGAGAGAAAGCTCACTCGAGTGAAAAGCCACGGCACTCACAAGTGAGGCAACACTTTTGCCTTTCATATGGAAGTGCCCCGGAATACTGAAGGCAAAAAGAGGAAAAACACCATCACACACAGGTGATACCCATCCTCACTCGAGTGATGCTCATAAAAAACCAGAGAACGCAGAAAAACTGACAGCACTTTCCAGGATTTACCCCAGTATTTCCAATGGACCAAAAATCTCAACTAAAGCTACTACCTCACAAACTTGCTCAAGGAATCCAATGGAAATGTCAAAACTACCAAATTCCAACTCCATTATCATACTTTGGTTTTGGGCAACACTAAACACCAAAATTCCAAAATCACCAAGCTTAATCATTCAATCCCAAATCCCTTTCTATCTATCCACATACATTCTAAACATACCATTTCCATACCAACAACATGCCAAATACCCAATGACCCTTATTTTCAAAATCAAGGCCAAAATTTCCAGAAATTCAAAGCTAAACAGTTTGTCATAAATAGAAAAATTGGTTTTACTTACCTCTTCAACTTTTTCAAAGGAGTTTCTTGATTCTCCAAACTTCAAAATTCCTTAAGAGCTCAAATCAACACTAATGAACAATCTATAACCACGGAAATGAAGCTCTTAACTCAAGGAAAAACTTTAAAGAAGAGAGTTTGAGGAATGGAGGTCATCTTCTTACCTTTTTCTCAAGCTTTTCCTTTCTCTCACTTGCCTAACTATGGTAGCCGGAAATGGAGAAGGGAATGAGAGAGAAAAGAGTGTGAAGGAGATAAAAAATGATGATGACACTCCCTCCCTATGCTGCAGTCGAAAATGAGGAGGGAAGGAGAGAGAGAAACTAATTTTAAAATATTCCTTTGACTTTTCTCAACTCCTCTCACTTCACCAACTTGCCACATGTCAGATTTCTATTGGCTCTCATAAAATAAACAACCAATTAGTCACTCTAACCTCTCAATTAGCCATTTAGTCACGTAACTCATTTCTCTTTTGTTAGTATTTAATTTCTCCACTAATCACTAACTATTTGCCCAATAATTCTATTATTTCAATTTTTCCACTGATTATGGTACATTTACTTAAATTGCCAAATATCACATAATAAATTCATCTTTAATTAACAAATACATTGTCATTAGTCATCATTAGCCCTTAATCAAATTTTGGGGCGTTACAATTCTCCCACCATTCAATAAATTTGGTCCCCAAAATGTTTTACACATTATGAGGCATAAATTCAGGGAATCGCTTCTTCATGTCCGTTTCTGCTTCCCAAGTCACTTCTCTTAGAGACATTCCCTTCCAGACCACCTTCACAAACGGTAACTAGTGGTGGAAATAGGTCAGGCGGCCTGTCAGGGGCCTACGGCCTGGCTTGTTCTGGGCCTGATTAGGCCTGTCCTATCAGACTAGAAAGCTAGGAGAAGGCTTATTTCAAAGCCTGTTTTTCTTAACAGGCCAAGCCTAGGCCTACTATTATGCCTTTTAGGCCTATTAGGCCGGCCTATTAATATTTTTTTAAGAAAGTAGGGTTGAAACCATAATTACGCCCCCTTACACTCACTCACTCACTTACCCTTCCTCACCCACTCTTACTTGCTCAGTCACCCTCACCCATTTTCACCTAATCATATAGACACAGTCAGACCCAAGCGGCCAAGCCCTAACTTAATTTCTTCATTTCTTCTCCTTGATTCTTGAACATTCGACCCTAAGCCGTTGTCACCCGTCAGTCGTCGTTTATCTGAGAGTGTCCGTCGTCTACTCTCTCCATCGGCCGTCCTTCCTCCGACTTGAACTCTCTCTTCCTCAGTGGCCGGTGGGGAAGCAGGAGTAGATATCTAGCTGTAGAAAGTCCACTCTTCTCTTTCAATTTTCTACTTCTTTTCTTCTTTCGTCTATCTCCAGATCTCCTACTCCGTCTATTTATTTTTTTTGATTTGCTGCTTTACCTATTTACTCTTTCAATTTGTTTCTCTATTATTTGCTAGCTTCCTACTCTGTTATTGGAAAAGAAAGGGATATAGAGTTTTTTATCCTTTCACTATAATAATATATGATTATAATCGGACTTCATTGCTCGATCACTTGAAGGAGGCTGCTTTGGTACCTAACTTAACCCAATTTCCTTCAAATCATTTTATGGCCACTCTTACTCCTATTGAGAACTGATAAATATGTTTGAGAGTTTGATGGAAGTCCTGTCAGATTACAACTGCATAAAACATATACTTATTTTTCCTTTTGGCAGTACATCCCACATGTTCATTCTTTTGAAATCTCTTGCTTCAAAATCTTCAACTCTATTATGCTGAATTTATAAGATTTTATGTTGTCGACCTTGAAAAAATGTATTGTTTGATGAACTAATAGCTTCTACAAAATTGATGGTTTTTAATTTGAAGAAGATGGGTGTTTGACACACCCCCTTTTAGGGGAGAAAACTTCAACGATGACATACTGTAGGAACAAAGGTTACCTACTGTTCTTCAAAATACTAGATATCTTGATTCTAGATTTAGAGAAGCCAAGTGACTTAGACTATGTGAAGCAATGTACCATTTGACATGTGTCTATTTAAATCATATTTAGCTTGGGTATTCATCTGCTCATCCTTGGAAAAGTTTGGCCCATCTATACTGGTAAAGTTTCTTTATTCTGGATGTTGATTCTGAATATTAGGTTTATACGGCATTGCCTCTTCAAAATAAGATAGATTTGTCTTTTAAAAATGCAAGGCCAGTTCATTCTATCTTTATGACCAACAGTACATGTCTTTTTATGTTTTAATTCTAGTTAATATATGTTGGATCATTAGTATAATTGGGCATGTTTTTGGCCTTTTTGAAGTGGGCTTGTTTTCATCCTGTTTAACGTCGGCATGTTGTAAGGCTTGTTGTAACACTTCAAATTTTATTCCCCAATATGCCTTATAAACAGTTGTGGCATTTAATAACATGGAAGGGTGAATTTTGGAGAATGTGATTATGCTGCAAGTGAAATTTCTGGTGAGGCAACAAGATTGTCATGTGATTTGAATATACAAATGATGAGCTAAAATTATGAAATTTATAGAGTGAAAGTAGACATCCTAAGAATTTGATAGGTCATATGAATTATTTGAAGCTTTATACAAAAGGTTATGACTTTTTTGAAGTTAGCCAAGAAAAACTCAAAAGTTTATGGAACAGAGTCTAGAGATTTAAATTTTGGGAATTTTGAGCTTCCAGTTGGCTAAAGTTTATATTTTTCCTTGAAACTAGACTCTAAGGTTTTCATAGTATTTAGAATCACTCCAATTCAATGTCTACAAATTTAGTTATGGTTTTTTAAAGTTTGGACAAAAAATCTGCCAGAATTTATACAAAATCTGAAAATAGGAAAATCTGTGATAGGAACCTTATAATTATGAGGAAATTTATGATTAGCATATTTTGCTCTAATTTGGGCCCTTATGTGACGTAAATATAGGTTGATCAGAGGGAGGAGATATTGGTTCAAATACAATAGAAATATGACACAAGAATAATTTTTGGATAAAGGTCAAAACAAAAAAAAAGTGGTCAAATATTGCAACTGAAAATAAATTGTGTGGAGGAGGATGTGGAGGAGGATGAATGAGATAAATGAGTACATATTTTATTCTCTCCTAATCTTCAATGTCGGCCAAGTATAATAATGGCTAAAGGGAAAAGAGATGATGATCAAGTTAAATGGCACATGTTAAAGCCCATTAAAATATCATTTTTGGAAGGAGGTGTAAGGGATATTTTATAACACTTGTTCCTTCCATTCAAAGAGCTCAATTTGGTTGACATTAGGCAATAGAGAGAGAGAGGGGGGGTTGAACGTGAAAGGCAAGCACAAGTGAGAGGTCAAGTGATTCAAGCCAAGACAAGGACTAAGTTGAGAGCCCGAGTTGACGCTTATTACGAGGTATGAGTTTCAAAGTGAAGAAGGTTTAAGGTAGGGAACTTATCGTATTTGTATGTATTTGATATCTTTGTATGTGTAGTAAAGTATATGATAGCTTTACTTGACTGTGTTGAGCATATTTGATTAATAAAGCTCTGTTTCTGTTTATACTGTGGTCATAGTTTTGTTGCATGAAACATTGAGCATGTAGAAATTTCATTATGGGGCTTAAATCTAGTTCAAGCTAACATGTCATGCACATAGCATATGCCTTGCATGCATTAAGGTAACTATTTTCCTACTTAGATTCTCACAAATCTCACCCTCCCCTACCAATAATTTAGACAGGTCAAGATAGAAGGTATGCTGAGAAAAAAGAAGAGAACTATACGAAGGGAATGCAATGGTGGAATGAAGACGGGAGGATGTCTGTATTTCACTAGGATGGGTGTAGACACCCAAGTAGCCCTGTGCGGCTACTTTGATTGTAACTAACATGTATGAACCCCTATGGGAAATTTTTGTAATCATGCACATATAATCGGTATATTTATGCTATTCCTGTGTTGCCCACCAAATTGCGTATCATTTTTTTTCAATTACTCTAAAATAAAGGTGAACATAACATAAGGGTGTGACATGTTGGTATCAGAGCCCAAAGTGGTTCTGGAAGAGCATAAGTGGTTTTGATAGAGTGGTAGTTTGGGCAACAAGATAGTATACTGATATGGTCTTGAGTATACAGTGATAGAAATATGCATAGAAAGAGGTACCAAAAGAGTGAAACACCCTAGTTTTGGAGCTAGCCCCAAGAGACCAGCGAATATCTAAAGGGCAGCAGTGGTGTAATACCTAACTAAGGATGTTCCTAAGATGTGAACCTAACAATTGAGTTTGAGACCTTAGGCTGCATGATATTACACATCAGATACATTGTAGTGGTCCTGTGTGTCTAGAGGCCCTAGACCTAGCGGACTAGTATGTCCTTAGGTTAGCAGAGGTATTCAGAATTGTGCGGGGCTAGTGAAGATTCGTAAAATTGAGGAACAAGATTCTTACGGACATGAATCATTGCAGAAAGGAATTTTAAAAGGTTTCTAGCTGTTAAGCGTAGCAAAGGGAAAGATTAAGATTATAAAATGTTTCCATAAAGGATTTATTGAGGTGAAAGTTCTTTGATGAATGAGAGATAGAATTGATTTGTCTGCTATTCTACTACTTGAAGCTATACTAGGAGTCGATCGGTATATGGTAAATGAGGTGATGAATGGTATGAGTAGAAGGGTTACTAAGTAATCCATAACCTTGGAATCAATTGTTAAGTTTTGATTCCAATTAAATTTGAAATGGCCCAGAATGATTTAGGTTGGAACAGGCCAGGAACTGGCATAGTGAAACACAAAGATGGTAAGTCTAAGAGGTACAGATGTTGGGTCAAGTCAATAAGCTAGAACCTGACCCAATATAGTAAATATTCGACATGTTAGCAGAATATCATAATAATGAGCTGTGAGAGAGGCAGAAGAACACATACCAGGGGAAGATTAGAAATCCAATATTATCCAGGAAAGGCTAATGTAGTAATTCTATCCTTCATATACTACATGAATGTTTATATGCTTTGTATATGCTATCTTCTGTACTATGTATGATACATAGTGCCTGCGGGTATACTGATGAATAATGTCTTAGGATAGTGCCTCCAGGTACACTAATGAATAATGCCTACAGGTAGTGCCTTTGGGTACACTGATGAATAGTGCCTACAGGTAGTGCCTACGGGTACACTGATATGCCCAGTTGAGGCCTAAGGTACGGAATGTGGTGGGGTTGCAATAGTGCTTTTCTCTGAACACATTTCTAACTGAATTGAGTTATGTGTTAGTATAATATTGCATTATATGGTGCAAGTCATATACTTTATCACATTTTCTATGAACGATTATGTGTTACTGTGAAGGTCAAGTGGGATCCAACTAAGGTGGTAAGCAAATATGGGATTTGGCTTTCAGAAGTTAGACTTTTGGGCCATATAGGCCATAGCAAGGAGTCTCAAGAGATCCTTGCAAGGTGGAAGTAGTACTAAACTGAAAAAGGCTAGAGACTATTTCTGAAATACGTAGTTTTCTGGGTCTTACAGAATAATTCTAAAAATTTATTCTGAATTTCTCCAGAATAGTTTTGCCTTTGATAAGGTTAACCTGAAAAACTCAACATTATCTATGGGACCATAACTGGGAACAGCGCTTCACTGAGCTGAGATGAAAATCAACATTAGCACTGATATTTATAATCCCATATCTACTGTGAACCTTTGTTGTCCTTGTTGATGCTAGTAGGCTGGATTAGGAAGTGTTTTAATGTGGCATAGCCATGTATTGGCTTATGCATTTAGAGAATGGAAGCCTCATGAAAAAAAAATTGAATTATTATCCCACATATGATCTTGAGTTAGCAGTAATTGTGTTGCACTGAAAATCTAGATACGTGCCGTCATGGTGTGACTGTAGTGCTGTACTGCAACTACCAGGATTTGAAGTTTTGGTATAATCACAAAGAACTGAATATGAGAAAGAGTTACCTGGAATTTTTGGCTATGTATGTGTAGCAAATTTCAGGGTCGAAACTTATTTAAGAGGGGGAGAACTGTAACACCCCAAATTTTATTCCCCAATATGCCTTGTAAACATTTGTGGCATTTAATAAAATGGAAGGGTGAATTTTGGAGAATGTGATTATGCTGCCAGTGAATTTCCGTTGAGGCAGAAAGATTGTCATGTGATTTTGAATAATCAAATGATGAGTACAAATTATGAAATTTTACAGGTTGAAAGTAGATATCTTAAGCTTTAATTTGATAGGTTATATGAATCATTTGAAGCTATATACAAAAAGTTATGAATTTTTGAATTTCGCCTAGAAAAATTGAAAAGTTTTTGGAACAGCATCTAAAGATTTAAATTTTGAGAATTATGAGTTTCCAGTTGGCTAAAGTTTATATTTTTCCTTGAAAATAGACTCGATAATGGCTTCATAGTCTTTGGAATCACTCTAATTCGATATCTACAAATTTAGTTATGATTTTTCAAAGTTGTTTGGTATGTGTCCTTGCTCATGATATTCTTTGAATAATTTGTACAATTCTGTGAGTGCTAATGGTCCTCCATTTGTCTTTCATCTTTTGAGAAAGTACTTCTTCTCATCAAGTTTAGGATGTTTCTGACTGTTTTCGTCCTCCTTTGAATTTTCAGAGCCCTCTATTTCTATGTAATCCCCATTTTCCTTGCTTACGTCTCATTTACTGGCATACAATGATAAAATTAAACACTCCGTCTCCTTTGTCCTCAACATTTATTCATATTGCCAGTTTCAAAGCAACCAATTTGTTTTGAGTTTCATAAACCCACAAATCACATCTTCTCTGATTTCCCTTCATCGCTTCAGAAAACTCTTAGGTTTAATTCTTCTCCGTTCACCATTAAAGTAAGCTCAGAAGCTTTAAAGCATAGTCCTTTTTTTATGTGTCTTATACATATATTGTTTTGAAATTGAATGGTTTTGCATTTTGGTGAAAACTTCATATTTGGTGGCAACTAGCTCAACCATTGCTTCTTTTTGGAGGGCAAAACCTACTCGCATCATTAGATTTTGGCATTCTTTTTCATAAAATAGATGAGTTCATGAATTTCAACATACAAGTACTTTATAGAGTATATGATAGCCTTTCTATGGAATTATTTGTGAACAAGATTTTGAATTGTAAACTATAAGGTAGGTTGCCTGTTCATATATATTCTGATAGGGTTGAACTTGTTATTTCTCTGCATTAAACCGAGCTCCCTTTTCCTCTACATTGAACCGAACTCCCTTTGCAACTTGCTTTCATGTTATATATATATATATATATATAATATTTCCAACTTGCTTTTTTTCTGCATTGAATATACTCACAAGTCCTTTTGTAACTTAAGGAATAATTTCCTTTCTGATCCGAATTGAGTATAGATTGTCCAACAAATTGTTTTTTATGATTGAACTTTTGTTTTCAATATTCTATCTTTAAGTAGCTTGTAGAATGTCTGAACTTTGAACATCTCAGGAAACTATGCTTAAATATGCTTTGGTTATATGATTTGGAACATTATCCCCCATTTCAATCTGGTTTCATTATTTTTCAATTAAATGCGGAATTTCTGCTTGGTTGGTATACTTGTCATTCTTTTATGGGCACAAGTTGCACATTGAATATGAGAGTGGAATGAAACGTCCTTGGGACTATTGACTCAGATGTGTATGTGAATAAAATTACCTTGTCCATGTATGGTTTATTGGTAGTTCGCTTAGCAATTTCCATTTACAAAAATTATTCAGTCTCCCAATCTTTGCTACTTTCTGTGAAATAATTTTATGACTGAAGGAAGAAGAGAACATGAAAGGCAACAAGGAAACCATTTGTTTTAATTGTCAACCTCAATTTTCTGCTTCAATTATTTCTTAGCCCTACTTCAACTAATTAATTATTTCGGGAGAGTTTCATATTTTGTTAGGAAATAAAAAGAAAACAAATAACTATATTTCGTCATAGCAGAAAAATACAGCATCTGTAGCTTTTGAAGAGTCTAAAATAAAGATGACCTAACCATGTGGCTTCAATAATTTTTTAATGTGCAAAAACACATCTTACAATTAAAAGCTCATGTAAGGGAAGATATATATGTATATCTCAGTGGATGCCACTACGAGCTTCTTCTCTAGGATCAATAATACAACTAAGTAGCTAGTTTTATTTTGTGTGCTAGGCTTGTTGCCTTTAAGGATGCCTGTTATTGGAAAATGAAAGATCTTTCTGTGATTATTTTTCTATAGGATTCCACCATAAAAAATGTATATTTTCTTCATACGAAGATTTGTTATCTCTAACTTATAAAACCAATTGGACACATTACATAAAGTGAAAAAAACTAATCAGTGACATATTTCCTTTTTAACTCTTATATGATTGTTTACACAGCTATGACAATATCTGAAGAAAAGAGAGCCCTGCTATGCTTTTTTACTCTGGTGGCAAAGCATGGTTGAGGCAATACATTGGTTTTATCAGTGTATGAGTATGATGATCATGTCAAGGAGGCGACAGATCATTCATATACCTTACAAAATGGAATTTTTTGCAAAGAGATCTTATCTAAATAGATTAGTGTGTAGCAGTGATATAACTTGTTACAACTTGCTTAGAATGCATAGGTCAATATTTGATAAGCTATGCTCTATGCTAACAGATGTGGGAGGTCTCCAATCTAGCAAGAATATGCTTATAGATGAGCAAGTTGCCATTTTTATTTACATACTAGCACATCATGTGAAGAATAGAGTAATACATAGTATGATGAGGGTTGGACATATTTTATTCAAAAAAGCAGAGCCTGTGGCAAAAGACTCCAATGATGATAGGTGGAAATGGTTCAAGGTAGATATATATGTTATATACTTATTAAATTTTGTATATACATATGGATAATTTGTAATATATTTTTTTGCTTTTTGACAGTATTGCTTAGGAGCGTAGGATGGAACTCATATTAAGGTGAGAGTTTCTGCTTAGACAAGGCAAGATATCAAAATGGGAAAGGAGACATAACCACAAATGTGCTGGGTGTTTGCTCACACGATTGCTACTTCATATACGTGTTGCTTGGTTGGGAAGGGTCTGCATCAGATGGAAGGGTTCTTTGTGATGCCATTAGTAAGAGGAATGGCTTAAGAGTTCCACAAGGTCAATATTACTTGGTTGATGCTGGGTATGCCAATTATGAGGGATTTCTTGCACCATATCGAGGACAAAGATACCACTTAAATGAATGGAGAGAAGGGTGATATCCTAGAGATGCACAAGATGCTTCAATGAGACATTCATCTGCACGAAATGTCATTGAGAGGTGCTTTGGCATTTTGAAGTTACGGTGGGCTATTCTAAGGTGCCCATCATTTTATCCTATTAAGACATACAACCGAATCATAATTGCTTACTGCCTCTTGCATGACTTAATTCGTCAAGATAGTGTAGATCTACTTGAAAATGAAGTAGATGACCTGGAAGTTGGAGTGGATAGGATATACAACCCTCCAATCCAAAACATGGATAGCTCTAATCAATGGGCTACTTTTTTGAATAATCTTGTTAATGAAATGCTTACTACTTTTACTTCTAATAGAACAATGAGTTGAAAAGGATATGTATTTTGTACAATTTTTATTTATGCTATAACTGCTCCTTTTTTATTTAAACTATAAATGTTCTCCTTTTATGCATAATTTATGTTAGGTTCTAACATGTCTTACAGTTAACCAACATGTCAAAAAAATCTGGAAAGTTAGATTTTCAAAAATGGACAAGTGTAGAGTACGAGTTGTTAATCCGTTTCATGTTAGAATTGTATGAGAAGGGTGATCTTCTTAGGGAAAATGATCTTAGGCTTGGTGTCTTGAACACATGAAGGACAACTTTCATAAGACTATACCTGGATGCCAAATTCAGGTACATCGTCATATCCAATCCAAATATAAAAAGTTAAAGGCTTGCTATAGTGTGGTGACTGACCTTCTCAACTTATCTGGGTTTGGTTGGAACTCTGAAATAAAACATGTGATAGCTCCTAAGACAGTTTGGGATGAATATATCAAGGTGAATATGATTTATTATATATATATATATATAGCGTTTATTGTTAATCAAATGTAATTAGTCCTGATGTCAAGTTATGTAATGTCCTTACAAGCTCACAAGAAAGCTACAAAGTTCAGGCATATTTCTTTCCCTTATGATGAGGAGTTTAGCCTTATATTTAATAAGGATCGTGTATAAGGCAAGGAGTCTGAACAATATGATGATGCGGTTGAAGAGATAAATAATCAACCTGGTTTGGAGGAGCACAATGATGGGGACATACTTATATCCCATGAGAACAATTTACAACCTGAGCAGACTCCATATGAGCACCCATCATTTGAGCAGACTCCTGACGAGCAAACTCCATCTGCTGCAAGTGCAGGGTCGAAAAAGTGAAAGCGAAATAGTTCTGATCGTGAAGACTTTCTTCTATAAGGCATGGAGAAAATTGCTCATATGTTGGCTAAACGCTTTAAAGAGGCAAGTAAGAGATTAGCCATGTATATGAACAAAGATGAATGTAAGAAGTATATGGAAGAACGTGAGAAGCATTTGGATGACATGAAGGAATCTCTTTATACTAATATTATGCAGGTTGAAGGACTTTCATACCAACAATGAGATTTTGCTCATATCAAGTTGATGTCCGATAAGAAATTGTTGACTGCATTCTATGCTACGCCTCAAGAGGGAAAAGCTTGTATACTTCGCCAGATGATAGCCTAGATACTTTGATTTCTCAAATTTATTATTGTTTTAACGTCATAGTAGATGTTTTTTATTGATTACTAAGTAGGTATTTGTTATTTCATATTCGATATTTTTTCATTGATTATTCATTATGCACAGAAGACTATAGTTTTTGGACTTTTGGCTACTTGCTTTGTCTATCAATAAAAAAAATGAAATTGATTTTTTCATTGATAATGACAAAAGACTATATTTTTCCATTGATTTTTAATTGCTTTTTTTTATCAATTGGTTATTCATTATTCATTTTGTCCTACTCTTAACAATACATCATTACCAAGTTTAAGAGAATGATACCTAAAAATCTGTAGCTTATAAATGGTGCCAAGCGTGAAGCAATTTTGTCCTACTCCTGCCACTGTACATCCATGTTTTGAATCATGTTATTGTGTGTGTGTGTGTGCGCGCGCGTGCAATTCCCTTTCTTTGTTTCCTTTAGTTTTGAAGTTTGGATATTAAAATCAAAATTGGTGAATGATAAAGCCTTAGTGAGAATGGTGTAAAGCAACAAAAGCAGAAAAGCTAGTAGCATACAGCTCTCCTCTAATGACGAAGTAGGAAATAAATTCTCATTCTGCTGTATCATGTCCTTGACATTTTTTTGTTGCTTCACTCCATCTGCTGCCAGCTGCTAGCTTTAAATCTTACAGGGCAAGAATACTAGCTTTAAGTTGTGGGGATATGTAACTTGTGTAATGCTCTAGATTTGGATTCTGTAGAGTGTAAATAGTACACGTAGTGGAAATCCTCTTAGAATAGTTCACATGCCAAAAAACACAGAGTCAGCAAAACAACCAGATGTAAGCTCTACTGAAAAATTGCTAGGAACTCCATTTCAACATAGGGGACCTGTACAAAAAGAACAGATAAGCATTAGCTTATCGATATTATTTATTTTGGGGTTAGTGTAATGGCACGGGTATAAAACTCAAGTACCTTATAGGAATATTGTGCTACTTGGATGTATCTCCTGAAATATTACAGTAGCTCAGTTTAATTGAATGGCATTTTGCTGAAGTAAAACTTAGCTTTGTAATACATACTTTAAAAATGTTTTGGTGGTGGGAACAAATAATTGAAAATGCAGAAGAATTAAAACCTCTCTCTCCATTTTGAATACCTGGCAAGTGCTAGTGATTTAGGTGCCTTATATACCACTTTTGATGATCAATGTTTGAAGTTTGATTAGACTGCTAGGTAATCCTTTCAAACAAATATGAATGGCCATAAAATCTATATATCTTAGAAGTAGATACCGCATCTCTCATGTACATACTCCTTCCAGCCAATGTCATTGGTGTGCTCAATGAAATTGAAGTGTCTGGGAATAGTTGACACAGTGTATAGCAAAACTGTTGTAAGAAATTCAAGTGAGTGGAGGACTAATAATAGAATTAGATAATACTTTTAGATTCTTTTGAAAGCTAATAGATTCAAATAGGAATTACCAAACATCCATTCTTCATAAATAAATAGCTAAAGTGCAAGTAAATCCCTGAAATTTTGACATACAAAAAATGACCCCTTCTGGTTACAACTTGGTATATTAGCACAACTAAATATGGTAAATAATACCATTTATACACTGTGAGGTAAATGGAAACAACAAAATAAAAATATAAACTAAAAAATTAAAACTTGATCAAACAAGTATGTCATAGAATCAAACTTTTAACCTGCTATTGCAATTTCATGCTCATAAATTTTTGACATAATAAATGTTTAAATGGTTCAATAACTAGGGATGATTTGCAATAGGGACAGAGCTGACATAACTTACTTGCAATTAGCCAATATTTGTAATGAAAATGAGTATGTTCTCACTAAAAATAAGCTAATATGGTTATGGATTCAAGTAGTTTTATGCAATCCCTGAGATTTTTTAGAACCCCAAGAAAGGTGGAGAAAGAAGGAACCCACCCAAGACAACATTGTCAATAATTCAATTCATCAAGTGATGATAGATGAGCAAACTAGTTGATATAAAAATGATGGTAAAAGTATAGTCAAACTGAGCAATATGTACTGCAATTGAAACTAATCAAACTAAATCTACTCAAACTCTACTGCAGTAATCAAAGATTAAAATTACAAAAATCGTAGTAGTTGTAAAATCATACACCCTACGTTTAGCAATTGCAGTACATATTGCTCAGTTTTACTACAATTATTTAGAATGTGTACTGCAATTGTTCCTATTTGTTAGTTGATATAAATATGTACTGCAATTGTTCATATTACTTAGTTTTATTAGATTTAGTTTTACTGCAATATGTACTGAATTATTCATTAGGTTCTCTCCAACGTATGCAAGTTCAGAAAAATCATACACCCCATGTCACAAACAAACAAAATACTCTTGTTCAATCATCAACATAATAAATCTGCTAAAAACAAATAAAGAAAGAAAGAAAGAGCATAGTTCATACCATTCTGAGTGACCAGAAGATAAAAACCAGAACTTCTTGTCGGTGAAGAAGGCTATCTGAGCGCTATACAATTCCTTCAGACCGGAGGTCCTTCTGTCGATGGTCTTTGTTGGCCAGGGACCGGGGAGGCTCGTCGTCATTGTGAAAACATACCTATAGTGACAAAGAGTTTGAAGACAATGACGTTGGTGAGTTCGATGATGATTTCCCTGAGGTCTTGATGATCGATTGATTATATTTGGGATTTAGGGCAAGGGGTATTTAGGTCTTTTTATAATTAGTATCTATTTATTAAATAAGATTAGTGAAATCATTCCTTCCAATTATTAGCTTATTTCGCCAAATAGGGCCTCGTAACAAATGGCATAGGTGGCGAACAATGAGCTAAGTTTGTTATAGGTTCCACCAGCTTATTGTTCGAATCAAATGTTAGTTGATCTAGGCTAAGATTGGTTGATGTTGTATCACTCCTTTTGGTTTTGTAGTTGTTAGATCCCATATGTTTTGATAATAACAAAGATTTGACCAATGATATAAGAGGATACGATAACAAATGAATTTGAACAAAGTAAATAAATGGCAGACAAAGCATTACTTGAAGTAAGCACTGGAGTAATGAAGAAGATATGAGAGGAAGAGCAAAGGAACCATCACTGGCAGTAGTCTATGTTTACTCAAGTGACCACTCAAGTAAGGAACACTGTTACTCGAGTGGGCACTTGAGTAATGTAGAAAGAAAATGTTTTCGGAGGCACTGCCAAAATTTGGAAGAAGTTACTTGAGTAGCCACTCGAGTAATCTGTAAAGTTATATTGACTATTACTTGAGTAACCACTCGAGTAACACATGAGAAAAGGCATTACTCGAGTAGCCACTCAAGTAACCAGGCCAAAAATCTTCCAGTAGCTCTCGACCAAGAAATGCAACACTTTACTTGAGTAGCCACTCGAGTAACTATGTGAGAAAAAGACATTACTCGAGGGAGCACTCCATTAATTTGTGGACTTATTTGATCCATTACTCGAGGGATCACTCAAGTGATCAGGTAAATAAAGAACAAGTACTCTCGGCCAAGAATTTGATGCAATTACTCGAGTTAGTAATTGAGTAATCTGCAAAGTTATTTGGAATTTACCTGAGGGGTCACCCGAGAAAGATGTCAAGAAAAGACATGGCCACTCGAGTAACCACTCGAGTAATAGGCTTACTGAAGGAGGCACCCGAGTAATGTGTTAATAAAAGACATGGCCACTCAAGTAACCACTCGAATAATAAGGTATTTCCAAGGTTTGTGATGTATCTTACTCTATGTCGTACCTGAGTAATATCTTGTGAAAAATGTTGAATTACTCACTGCCATATTTTTGATAGGTTTTCTCGAGGGACTACTCGAGTAACAAGCATGATCACTCAAGTAGCCACTCGAGTAATGAAGTCCAGAAATCATGTTTTTAATTGAATGATTATTAATTTATTATCTATATGATTAACTCTTCATTGCACTAGTATTCTAAGTACATTTGCAAAGAAACAATGAAGAGATCATGCCATAAGTGAAAAGTCAAATAGAAGTTCTAACATTCACCTACTGCTACATACCGTAAATGGATAGTTTTCAAATTCGAAGAATAGTCAGCTGTTGCTGTGCGACTCTAACAGACATGTTTGAATTGCTTCCAACAGATACTACAAATCATCTATATATATGGAGCATTAAAAGAGCATAGAACAACAACTGAGAACAAGTAATCACATATCGATCAACATACTCTTTGCGCTTTGTTTTCTTATACTCATTCATTATACTTCAGTGATTATATATTTGCTCTGTGAGAGAGGCTTTCATTACAAACTCAATATTTGTTATTGAGACAACTTAAGGTTGTGGAACCTTGAGTTCGGGATTTGATTGCAACGTGTAAGGGGGAGCGAGTGTCCAGGTTAAGGAACTTGTTGTGTACAGAGGTGCCAAGAACCCACTAAATCTTGGAGAATATAGTGAACCTCTCAGAGACGCTCTGAGGACTGGATATAGGTCAAAGTGGTTGTGGCCGAACCAGTATAACTTCCGGTGTACACTTCGGTGATATTTCTCTTTGCTCTCAATTGCTTTAAATATTCTATCAATTTACTTATATGCAATGAAATTTTCTTGTATCACCCAATTCACCCCCCCTTTTGGGTGAAACGCTTGCACTAACGTTTGGTATCAGAGCGTAGGTCTTCTTGTTAAGGTTTAATAGCCTAAGAAGGATCCAATAGCAAGCATGGTTGAAGGCATTCTTCCCGACGAAGCTTTTATCACGAGACCTCTGGGTTTCAATAGCAAACACTTCTCATCCTGGAAAGCAAAGTTCAGAGTCTTCTCCCCTACCAACAATTTAGACAGGTAAAGACAGAAGGTATGATGAGAACAAAGAAGAGAACTATACGAAGCGAATGCAGTGGTGGAATGAAGACGGAAGGATGTGTGTGATTCTCTGGGACGAGTTTAGATCCAAGTAGCCATGTGTGACTACATTGATTGTAATTTACATTTACGAAGCCCTATAGGAAATTTCTATAATCATATATATATATATATATATATTATCAGTATAATTATGTTATGCTTGTGTTGACCCCCGAACTATGTATCATTTTCCGCAATTACTCTGAAATAAAGGTGAAAATAACATAAGGGTGTGACACCTGTGGCCTGTTAGCCTGCTTAAAATCTTTAAATATTCTAAGCCTCCTTAGTAAGTCAGGCTAGGCTTAGGCAAAAAAAAAAAGTCTCTAACAGGCCATAGGCCAAGCTCAAGCCATCCTATTACGAAAGAGGCCTGGCCTGTTAGGGTCGAAGCTTGGTTTGACTTGGCCAGTTTCTACCTCTAATTGTAACAAATCAATTAGTTTGATCATATATAGTCAAATACATGTTTGCTGTCATCTTTATATGATATTGATATGTATAAGTGGTGATCTATGAATTAATATTATTCATGGGAGGTACACATGATGTGTGTCTACCAGGGTTCCCGAACCTAGACCAGACCAGCAGGTCCGGCCCCAAAACCAGCGAACTGGCGGGTAGACCGGTCTGGTTCGCTGTTCGGTCCGGGTTTCTATTTTAATTTTCTTTAGAATTTCATATAATAAGGCTAAAATCTTTAATTTCTCACCGGTTTGGCTCCGGTTTAACTTCGATTTGGTCCCGTTCTGACCCACTGACCCTTGCCCAATACCCCGATCAATTCAGTACCCGATTCAGGTTCATGAACCTTGGTGTGTACATGTGTTAGTTCTGACTAGAGAGTACATATTATTTGTGTAAATGATTGTTCTTTTCAGGAAAACTTTTTCAAACTTTAATAGGTTGTTGGGGGCCTTGGGTAAGATAATTACTATATATATAAGAAGGATTTAAATTTAAATTGAAAATGGTTTTTTTGGCCAAAAAAGTTGAAAATGGTTTTTCTCTCCACGCCCTTTTTAGAGATTTACAAGGTTTAAATTTGATTAATTTTCTTGGCTCGAACAACAACCATACCATATACCTTCCTATGATTTCCAATACCATATGTAGAACAGATATCAACGACAACATAATTGGGGTAGAGGATATATCAAGAGTCATGAAATATCTTAATTAGAATAATATTTATTTTTTAAGAGTGTCCTAAAGATTGGTGTCTAGATAAAAGAATTAAAACGAAATCTAGGTTCAATAAATTGATACAATCTAGAAGTTCCTGTTGAATTATGATAATATAACATAATGATATTTTTAATTTGTTATACTGTTATAACTCATTAATTTGTAACTATTTTATATATAATCTAATATATAATATCAGTAGTTTTTTTAACATATCAGTATACACACACACATGATAAAATCAATACATTCTACAGAGGTGTTTGACAACTTATGAGATAACCATAATTTTTCGTTCATAATTGATTTTAACATGTTTAAGGTGCGTGAGAATTATTTTTAAGAAAATTATAGTTTTGATTTTTAATTTTTTTTAATTATACTCAAAATCAATCTTATAAATTATTTACAACCATTTTTAAAATAATAATTCTAAATAATGTTATTTAAAATCTATTTTCTCATAGACGCATTAAGTTGATGACCGATTTAACTTTTGATGCATTATATGTAGGATATTTATGTGTGTCCACATTCGTGGCACAACAACAACAACAATAATTGTCTGTGTATGTATAAATCTGTCCTCATGCGTGAATAATATTCATCCTGAGGTACAGGTACCTGAATATATGTGTTTGTGGTAATTGTGAGTAGAGGGGACACATTGTGTGTGGAAATGTTTGTCCTTGTTAGGAAGACCTTTTGCAAAAGGTACTGTGAATCCGAATAAACAAAAAAATGGTTGACACAGTAATTTATGTCGGGGTCAACCTAAAATCAAACCCTTCAATCCATAAGTATATAGAATATTTATGTATAAGGCCTATATACATAATTCAATAAAAGCATAATTACTGAAGCATAAATATGATGGACTACTATTTTTTTTAAACTCAAAACGATTTTGTTTCTAGCTCAATAATGAAATAAAAAATATAAATTCCAAAATGGCTAACATTCCTAAAACTCTTAACTGAATGGGCCAAGGAATTGGTTCAACAGTTTGGTTTGACCTGCGAAATCGAGTCAGGTTTGAATATAATGACTTTTAATGCATTTCTAGGTTGTTTTGAGCCCATAAGGGTAATATAATGTATGGATGATTTTTTCTTCACATAAAAAGTATTTAAATCAGAAAATGGATTATACATTCTTTTATAATTTGTTTGGAATGACGATTGAAACTTTTAAAAATAACTTTTTAATTGTGATTTACTTTGTACGAGATAAATATATAAGAGGAGTTTTATCTCGATTTATGTAAATATGCTTATGATAAGCAGCTCCAAACAAACAAATTTATACATAAGGTTTACATTTTATATAATGATTATGTGCCTGTTTAGATTGGCGGTAGAAGTAGTTTTTCTAACGTAATTTACAGTATATGAGATTAGCCTATGAGAGAAGTTTTGTATTAATTTACATGAATGTGCTTTTATAACCCTAATTTACACAAGCCCTACATTCTTAGAATTAAAATTAAAATTAAAAACAATGTTTTCGTAAATATGGCTATGGCCCCATATTTTGAAAAAACAAAACAATGTTTTGAAAATCGGAGTAGCTTGATTGGTTTAACACTTTAACCAGTTAAACCTAAAACCGTTTCAGTATCCGTCTAAAAATCATTTTAAAAAAATGATGGTTCAAAAAACTAATAAAAAATGGATTTAACCTGTGACTTCTTGTAAAAATAAGGAAAATACAAGAGAGATTGAGATGAAGAAATACAAGAGAGAATTGGAGAGCAAAGAGAAAATTATTCTTATTTCATTTCACCCTTACAATCTTTGATACGCGCTTGCTATTTATAGGCTACAAGTCCTTAACTTACATTACAAGAGCTACAACAAAAGATTACATCTACATAATTGTAGAATATAAAGTCTTTGTAGGTTATGTTCATTAATAATAGAAAACTCTCATATAGCCATTCATGTCATAGGTTATATGGTTTTAAGTGTAGAATTCCAAAAGGCATCTCTTGAAACGTTATAGACATTCACACTTATATTGTAATATTTATAACACTTCTCCTTGGATGTCCATAAACAAATATTGTGCCTCATTAAATCCTTATTTGGAAAAACCCAATGGGACAAAAAATCTAGTGAAGGAAAATAAATATACACAATACATATTAAAGATGGCTCGTTAAAAACATTGCCAGGAAAAAAATAGGGGACAAAACCTTAGTTAATGAAAAGAGTACAGTATGGTCTTTACTCTCTCTAATGATAATATCATATTTACTCCCATTGAACAACATCACTTTCAATATATATTTGAGCATATATATGTTTTAGCCACCGAAGCATGAATAATGCATTGTTACCAAATGTTATGGTATAATGTATTCTATAACACCCCAAATTTTATTCTCCAATATGACTTGCAAGTATTTGTGACATTTAATGAAATTGAAGGGTGAATTTTAGAGAATGTAATTATGTTGGTAGTGAAATTTTCTGCGGGCAATGAGCTTTTCATGATGTTTTGGATGACCAAATTCACTACCAAAAGACAAAATTGCCTTTGCCAGCCCCACTTTAAAGGTATCAGGGGTATTTTTATAATTATGCCTTTTTGGGCTTTTCCAAAAAAATGACCAATTGTAACCCCACCTAGTTTTTTCTCCTGAACTCAATGAAACTACTAAATCATTGAAAATCCAACTCCTTCCCCTTAGAACAGGTCTGGCCGAAACTTACACAAGGGAAGGGGAAAATTTGTAATTTTGTGTTTTAACCCCTAAAGCTTACTCCTTTCCACTTCTAATCCCTTATTAAACCATGTAAACATATGATAATCATGATTTAAAGAAATTTGGGCAGCATAACCCCTTAGGGTTATCACTTGTTGAATTTACAAACTCAACCAACAATCACCAAATCCAACCACAAACATCAACAACAACAACATACTAGTATAGATTTGAGATTTTTGAAGTTACCTCTTGAGTTCTTATCCTTTCTCTCTCTAGGCGTCTCCTTCATCTCTCCTTAAGCTTAAGATTAGCTTGCTACACAATGAGTTTCATGGAGAAGAAGAGATTAGAGAGGAAGCTTATGCAAGTTTAGAAACTAATCTTAAGAAACATCAAAGATTACCTTGTTTTTCTTCCTCCTCCTTCTCTCTAAAGCTCAAGTGTCTTAAGCTTCTATTTTTCTCTCTTCTCCTTGGCTTAAGATGAAAATGAGCAAGGAAAGATGAAGCTTTGCATCATAAAAATCTTACCTATGTCCCCTTATTTAATAAATGGTGACAAATAGGTTTATGACATCATGATTGTAATTGGCCTTATCCTCTTCAAATTTGTGTCATAAAGTTCAATTAGACTTGAACTAATTATTTTCCCCTTTGGTTATCCCAAACATGACGCCTAAAGGAGTCCTTCATAAGCCCAACTTAGTCTATCCAATTAGTCGAACCAACTTGTACATGTATATTGTATTTTATGCTTAATTAAGCATGTGCTCATACTTATCAATTATTATTTAATTCCCTTGCTGAAAATGATGCCACTTGGCATATTTATGAGCCAAATAATTATTTTTCCCTCTTATTTCCTTATTCCACAATTTACACACTTACCAACACATTTTATTTTCCAATTTTTGGAATAGTTGGCCTTCTTGGAAGATTTTCTGCCCTAACTTTGAAAATCATAACTAAATTTGTAGACATCATTTTAGAGCGATTCCAAAGGCTATAGAACCCTTATTGAATATAGTTTCAAGAAAAAATATAGCCTTTTGATAGCTGGAAGCACAAAATTCCCTGGTTTTCAATCTTTGCATGCTGTTCTAGAAAATAATTAATTTTGTTGGGCAAACTTCAAAAATTCATAACTCTTTGTATATAGCTTCAATTGATTCATATGACCCTTCAAATTAAAACTTAGGATGTATACTTTCTCCCTATGAAATTTCATAATTGTTGCTCATCATTTAGTCTTCCAAAACCTCATGACAAGCTCATTGCCTCGCAAGAAATTCATTGAAAGCGTAATCACTTTCTTCAAAATTCAGCATTTTATTTTCTTTAAAGCCCCAATGATATAAGAAATATTAGAGAATAGATTTGGGACATCTACTAAACCGGGGCTTAGCAGTCCACTTAATTTAGGCTTATTCCTAAGCCTCAAATCCCAAAATTCGGGGTTTTACAACAAGCATACACAAAGAGGAGAGAGAGAGAGCTCAAGAACTCTAGACAGAAAGAGGAGGAAAAGCTTAAGGTAAGTTTTTATTTTCTTCGTGATTTAGCTTTCAACTTGTGTAGTTTCTTCTCAAAGCTTCTCTTCTCCATAGATTGACATGTTTAACAAGCAAAATACCAAGGAAAAGAGAGGGGAGTTTCGGCCAAGGGAAGAGGAACCAAGAAATTAAGAGGTAACCTCACAAACTTCATATCTTTAATATGTTGTTGTTGATGATTTGGTGTTGATTGGTGGTTTGTTTGCTTTGGTTTGTAAATTTGGGAAGTGATAACCCTAAGGGGTTGTGCTGCCCAAATTTCTTCAAATCTTGTGTTTTAAGTATTTAAATGCTTAATCAAGTGATTAGGAGTGAAAAGAAGCAAGTTTTCGGTGTTAGAATTCAAAAACCCAATTTTCCCTTTTATTTCTCTAAGTTTCGGCCAAGACCATAATAGGGGGTAGGATCTAGATTTTCAATAATCTGATAATTCCATTGTGTTCAAGAGGGAAAATTAGGTGGGGTTGATATTGAACACTTTTTCAGAGAAGCCCTAAAAAGTGAAATTACGAAAATACCCCCAAAAACCCTAATTAGGGGCTGTCAAGGCAAAACTGTCATTTAGCAGTGATTTTGTGAAAACCGAGGTCAAAAATGGATTCCTTGGGTGAAAATATCTCTGAATAGCCTAGGTCAAAATTTTTGGAAAAGTACGGTCATACTGGATACGGTAGGGCTAGGACCGGGTCCCTCAAGGCATTTTGGTAATTTTGCGTGGTAGACTCATATAACCACTAGAAACACTTTGGAATTGTCTAAAATAGTACATAAATGGGTTTTAATATAATTCTTGTAAATTTGGAATTTTAGGACATGAGTAATTGCCCGAGTTGTTGGCACGTCGTTCGACGAATTCTTTACAAGGTGAAAAGGGCTTAAGGTAGTAACTCTATCTTTTATATACTATGTCAATGTTTATATGCTTGTGTATGCCACTTTCTGTAATATGTATGATGCACAATGCCTAAAGGAACACCGAACTTCGTGCCTACAAGTATATCGAACATAGTGCCAACGGGTACACTGATATGCCCAGTTGGTGGTCTCGAGCATAGCTGATGTACGGAACAAGTAGGGGTGTAATAGTGGTTGGCTTTGAATGTTTCCGACCGAACTGAATTATATGTTATTATAATATTGCTGTATGTGGTATTTGGCATATTTATTATTGCATTTTCTATGCTCGATTGTCTGTTGCTACTGAGATTCTTTTGAATCTGACCGTTTTTCATAAATAATGATTGTTCCAGCGGGAGCCAGTGGCTCCAAAGGCAAAGTAGTAGATATAGGCAATTGAAGGGTGCGGATCTTGAGATAGAAGATGTTTAGTTATATGTAGTCTAACTTTTGAATATTTTGGTTATTTTGGATAATTGTATTTGTATTATCAAACCATGTGGCAAAATCGGTAATGTATTCAAGTACATTGTATCAATCTATCAGTATATTTACACTATTTCTGTATTGCCCATCAAACTGCACAAGCACTCTGGAAAAATTGGGATTTAAGATTAGGGCCTTACATATTCTGCTAACATATCTTCTGGATATGTCAAAATATCAATATATTTTCCACTACATTACACACTATAAAAATAACAAAGAAAATTGTTTTGAAAATCACCAACATGTTCAACTTGTGTTTTGAACAAAATGTTCTCATGTAACAGTCTCAGAGTACCATCACACCAAATATTAGTTTCATAGCATCATAGCTTACTGGTAGAAACTTAGTTTTATCAACAAAACATAATTAATGCAATATTAGCTTGATGTGAGTATTCATAAAATATATGGTACTTTTAATCTATTAAATTCAATATATTTTTCAAACAAAATCATCATAGCAAGGATATGTGATTTTGAAATCATTAAGGCATTCAATAACTCAATTTACAAGTCAAGTAAAATATAAAATTACTCATTTTCCAATATAATTCTCAATCAATTATATAGGCTCGAATTATTTTCAAACTTGCATAACATTTTATTTATAGAATGATTTTCTTGTGCATGCTTCTGGAATTTTAGATCCTTCATGGATTCTCATATAAATTTCCCTATTTAATAACCCATATATATAGGCTATATATATAACAATATATAACATATGCATGATTTTTATTTTCATATGTTGCCAAGATAGTAATATATGCAAAATTATTATGTCGACCACAAAATAATATGCCTCATCATAGTCTTCATTAACATTTGTGAAAATCTTTGTTTTTACTTAAATATTTATATATTTTATATTTCAGTTGGGATTGCTGCAGGTCCATAATTTTCATATATTGAAATAATGTAATCATATTTTCATTACGTCTTTTCTCTTTTACTTTTCCTGTTGGCCAATCACCATTCTGTCTACCTCACAAAATAGACTTATGCATAAGATTCTTACTTGATCATGTGAATTTATTATTAAGACCATTATTGACAACTTAATCTTTTCAGTTCCATTTTTCCTATGATATAATTCATTGAGATCTCTTTATTACTTTCAAGTACCTGAACCTCTTTTGAGGGTTTGTCTTGATCTCTTCTGGAGTACCTTCCTCCTTAATGTGATCATCTTGACTATTTTCTTCTTTCTCTTTTTCTTTTAAAACTGATTATTCTCTCATGTTTTTGGCATGCCTCCCTTTCATTTATACTAATTTGAGCATTTTCAGCGGAATATGAGATGTAGTAATTAACATTTAGGTCAGTAAATGCATCTGGCAGATAGTATGTAATAATTCATGAATATAAAACCTAATGAACTTCTTGTTTGTACTACTATATTCAAGGATATATACTTGATAGTTATAAAGTATTCATTTTGTTCTCATTTCCAACTATTCAATTTCTTCCCCTCGTATTAAGAAATTTTTTCAAATGATAATCGACAAATCATGTTGTATAAGTCTCTTAAATCCATTTGTTTTCTTTAGAAACATCCTTTTGTTTCATTTAGAGACAAACAAGAAGAGGTTCTTACCCAACAATTTTATCCCAATTTTCTTTAAATATTCATCTATGTGCATTGTGGTGGATTAATAGGAATAAACATTGCACATTCAAGTACCTGAATTGTATAAGTAAAGATCTACCTATATATGGAGGCTTCAATGAATGATCTCCAAATCGTATAATATGGAATTTGTGCACTTAATATAATTATTTATTCAAACATTCTTGCAAACTTTGTGTTGCAAACTAATAATAATCTCACATGTAACCATATTATAATCTCACATGTAACCATATTATAGATGCATCTATCAAATTTATTGAATATTTGTATGGTTTACATGCTATTTTAGTGGGTCCATATAATTCTATTTGATATATTTCCAAAAATATAGAGATTCATTGCTAATCATGACTAATGATATTCTCATTGTCAATCTTATTTGAGAACAAGTAGCATATATCAATTAATATTGAATTATATAATATATTGGCAATTCATGAAGAATCTTCTACTTCTTCATTGGATGTCAATACATAATCTTTTGGAATTAGTTGTATCATATATATGACTCAGATAATCAAACAAGTTATCACAATAATAAATTTATTTGGATCAGTAAACTTTCAGTTTACTTTATCATATTTCTTAACCAACAGTCAATTTTTCGATTTTCACAACATATTGATTCAAAATCTTAATCTAACATCTGTTTTAGGAGATTAATTAAGCTTTGTGGGGATGTATATGAGTACAACTTTTCAATATTAACTTAGTAGAGCTTTTCAATATTAACTCGCACTTGTATTCTAACAATCTCCCCTCAAGTATGAGATATATATACAAATTGCCCCCGGGGAGAAAAGCTTCTGGGGAAAAATTTCCCTTTAGCCCATATATATATATATATATATGCTTCATTTATTTATGTATTTCAAAGAGATAGACCAATATATAGTAGGCCAATAACCTATATTTCACTTAGAAGCTCCAGTACTTCATATCTCATATACAATTATGAATTTCAATCCAATTGGGGCAACTTTCATATCCTCTCACGGAATGAAATTCTTATGTAAATCTATGAGTCATAATTTTCATCACCTATTATTTGTCTGCCCATAGGGAAAATTATGTATTAGTTCTTCGATAAGTTTGTTAATTTTGTTGCATATAAGTTCTTCAGGAACTAACATAAATTATTACATCACACTTAATTTTGTTACTCATTAATAAGAATATGCTCCAATTTTTTTTATACATACTCAAAGTTTGAAATGTTTGGAACTTTCCACAACAAAAATATGAAAAGATCCATGATCAAAATACATAAAGATTACATTGTAATGATTTGTGATGTTTACGAGCTAAAATTAATTTGAGAGAAATGTAATCACAAATGTATTATAATACAAAATGTAACACCTAAAATTTTATTTCCCAATATGTATTGTAATTATTGAAAATAGTCAATCAAATAAAATGGTGAATTTTGGAGAATGTGAACAGTGCTGCTAGTGAGATTTTCTGTGAGGCAGTGAGTTTGTCATATGGTTTTGGATGAACAAATGATTATAAAAAATTATGAAATTTTATAGGGTGAAATTTGACATCCTAAGCTTTAACTTGATAGGTAATGGGTAATTTTGATGAGTTGTATATAAAAATTTATGAATTTTTGAAATTAACCTAGAAAAATTGTTAATTTTCTGGAAAACCGTTTAAAGAATTTAATTCTGGGAATTTTGTACTTCTAATTAGTAAAGAGCTATATTTTTTCTTGAAATCAGACTCAATAAGGGTTCTATAACCTTTAGAATCACTCTAATTCTATATCTACAAATTTAGTTATGATTTTTCAAAGTTAGGCAGAAAATTTGTCAGAATTTCCAATAAATCCAAAAATGGAAAACATTTTCTATTAAATGGATGTCAGCCCATGTTGGCTCTAATTTGGACCCTAGATGTGTTTGAGAGCTAACTAAAGAGGAGGGAATATTAGTCACAAGCTAATGGGCCTTATGTCATAACATTACATGAAGATAAGTCCATGTACACCAAAAAGTAAAAATTTGGAATTTTGGTTAATTAAATAATTAAGGTAATTATAGGATATTATAAAAAAATATTTTTTCCTTCTTGCTACATGCCAAAACCGTGCAGCACCATGAAAGCAAAGGAGAGAGAGAGTTTTGTGATCTAGAGAGTAGGAGGAGAAATTTCATTAGGTAAGCTTGATTTCTTCGATAAATTAGTTCCTAACTCATATAATACTTCTTCTAAGCTTCTCCTTTATGTGATTCAATATTGTTTGAGGTAAAATTTTAGTCTTGAGGGGAGCTAGGGTTTTGGTCAAGGAAGGAAAAGTCAGAAGGAAGCTGAGGTAATTTCATGAGCTTCAATCTTCGGTTGTTCTGGATGTTGTGGGTAGTTTAATCGGTGAAATTCTATTGGATTTTTTCTGTTTGTGAATTTGGGAAAGTTGTGTCCTAAACGTTATGCTGCCTAAATTGAGTCTAATTAGTGGTTTTAATGTAATTAAATAATTTTTTATAAAACTTTAAATATTATCAAACCCTGAGGGATAAACCTGTGATGTAATCAAGTACCATGTAATTATATATCAGTATATTTATAATATTCCTGTATTGCTCACTGGACTGTGCTCAAGCACTCTGAAAATATGAAAAATAAGATAAGGGTATGACACAAAATCATGAATAATTATAATATTTATAGTCTTCTTTCGTAGTTAATGTAATAAAAAATTTGACTTGCAATATATATTACTTGACACATATAAGAAAAATGATTTTCCCAACAAATCAAAATCAACTATTTATAATGACCTTTCTTACTCAATTCAAATATATGACTTTTTTCCCACAAATGTCACATAAAATTAATCTAATTCCAAGATATATAGGCATGACCAATAATTCATCATCTTGAAGAATAAAATAAGAGACATTATTAAGAAAATAGAAAGAAAAACTCACCAATGGTATCTAATGGCTAGATTTTGTTTCTGCAGCTGGACATTTTCATTTGAAAAATAAAGCTAAATTTCATTGTTAGTTAAACAAGCTAATTTCATAGTTAGTTAAACTAAAAACAACTGCAAATACTTATAATAAAATTTACCATCAATAAATCTCGATAAAATCACTCTAATATTTAATAAAATAATAAAATATGAATGGAAAATATGAATGATATCATCCCATTTAATTTACCCATAAAACAACTCAATAAAATGCATCAATATAATATGACCATGTTTTAGGGTCGTTGATATTATAACCTGTTTTTGCATTTTTTTTAAAGTCATTTATGGCTTCATAACTGTTTATTTCATAACCATTTGTTTTACTTTCAATAAATTTATGGTCATCTGTCTAGATGACTTTGAGCTATATCATCACAACCTTTACTTATAATTGTATTTCAATGACCATGGCAATATGTGTACTTCAACATGGTAAGACGTTGTGTTCTTCAAAAGCCATGAATTTGCTGAGTCTTTCAATAGCATGAGTTTCATAACATATAGTCTTCTGGACTAGAAAAAATCTTGAGTTATTGGCCTTCAAGGCATGATAAAAATCCCATTCATAACCATTAAATTGTCAAAAGTTCTTTTATGAGTAAATGCCATTTCTTAAGATCACTAAGTGACCTTTTACAAAGTAATCAAAATTGAAAGAAATATGGTTCCTTGTTTCTTGAATCATTAGCCTTTAAGGCTTGACATTTTTAACAATTAGATCATCAAATCGTCACACCCCTTTTTTTACCTTGTCATTTGTTAGAACCATAAGATGGTCTTTAACCCAAGATTCATTATCAAAATTGAGGAGACTTCCAGTCATCTAATAAAAAATTTGAGAATATTATGGCTATTGGCCATTTAATAATATTATAATATCAATAGATATCATCAATTAATTATCAATAAGAACAAAAGTTGATCTTTTAAGTGATAAACTTAGAAATATAAACATAAGATAAAGTAAGGACAACAGATACACCTTAAAACTCAATATGATGAATATTAATCACATAACTCAATAGATAGAAAAGAAGAACATTTAACAAGAATACTTGCAAGATGCAATATAATAAGATATATCTGAAGAGATTAATCGCCCTAGCTAGCATCCATGATTATATTGGAGTAGCTGACATGATGATATTGAGAAGTAAAGAATTTGATGCAAAATGGAAATGATGATCCCATATAATGCTCCCCAGAAGGATTATAAACGAATTGAAAATCTTCAAAAATCTTACCACATTATTTGAATTCAATTACTTTCAAGCCATGAACAAAAATCAGTTAGCATCAACAAGATGCCATGAGGATCTTGTACAAAGATGTCATAAAGTAAAGAGAAAGATAAATCTAATATGATGAATATGAATCTCAAATCACCAATGGATAGAATAGACACTCCTTCTCTTATAAATTGCAAATAAATCAATAAAATATAACAACATAAATCTATAAATGAATATAAGAGGGAGACATCATAAATCAAAGATATATGTAGTGAGGACAAGAGAGATACCCACACTCACATAGTAACACAATATATACAATACTTATTACTATATTATGTAAATATAAATAAATGTTACTATAACAGTATAAACAAAAACTAATAAATATAAATATATATACATAGTAATATCTAGTTATAATATATGTAGATAATGTGACTCTCACAAAAATAGTAAGTAAAAACAATAAAATAACAATTGTTATGTGAGAGAGCCATCATATCATAAAGAAAAGAAAAACAAAACAAAATGTGGCAAATGCTAATTAGACATTTCAAAATTGAGCTGAGAGGTGTGTGTAAACAACAAAATAAAACATGAATGAGAGTGTTTGGAATAATTTAACTTTTTCTCGTGACAAATGTGTTAGATCCCAAGTTTTGATGATAACAATAATTCAATTATGTGCAAAACATGTTTTTAGAAGGTTAAGAAAAGTTTTCAAGTTACCAAATGCATATTTGATGATTTGCTGATATCTGCTGTGAATTTGCACTGGAGTGCTCGAGCAAGGATTTTGCACTCGAGCATAGATCTCCTCTGTGCTCGAGCATGTGCGAGAGAAAGCCAGAAAGTATGTACCCGAGAGGCATTCTCCCTTTGTATTCACTAGATCACTCGAGCAGAAGGTATGCACTCGAGTAGAGAAGTCATTCTCACTCGAGCACACATGCGAGTGAGGGCATGCGAGTGTTTGGCCGAGAGCAAGTAATGGCATGCTTCCTTTATTCACTCGAGCAGAGACATCAATGCTCGAGCATGAACATTCTGTGCTCGAGCAAGGTACTGCGAGTGCTTGGCCGAGAGTCATGAAGATTCAGAGAAGTGCAAGTGTGCTCGAGCACACCCATCCATACTCGAGTGACACATCAATGCTTGCGAGTGAAAATTCTATCCCTCTCCAAATCAGTTGCGAGTGCTTGGTCAAAAGGTATAATTCTTGAGAATATTCTTCTCACTCGAGCAGGAGTCTTTGTGCTCGAGTGAGGGCCCATATCACTCACGAGTGAAAATTCTATCCCTCTGAAATTCTGATGCGAGTGATGGTTTTGAGAGCATATTCCTTGAGAATATGCTTCTCACTCGAGCAGAGGTAAGTGTGCTCGAGTGAGGGTCCATATCACTCGCGAGTACAAATTCTCACTCTTGTCAAAATGATATGCAAGTGATGACCCGAGAAGACATTCCCTGTGTAAATTGCAAAGATCACTCGAGCAGAGATTTTGTGCTCGAGTGAGACCCCTCTTCACCCGCGAGTGAAGATTTTGTCTCTCTGATATTTCATGCAAGCACAACCCGATAACAGAGGTATATGAAGGAAAATAGGAGATCACTCGAGGTGAGCCTTTCATGCTCGAGTGATGCCCTGTTTGACCACCGAAACTGCTAAGTATCACAACGTTCATTCCGAATATGGTTTATTGTTATTAATTCATATCATCATTACTTTTTATCATTGTTTAACATTGTTTTGATTGTTTTAAAAGTATGATACAGGAATATGAACGTTTGAATTGAACCACATGAGGAAAGTGATACAACGGCAGACAAGATGATTATAAACACGCTGGCACCTACCGCACTCAGATTATTCAAACATGCACGTGTCTGCCAATACTTTCAAATGTCCCGCTCCACAAATGAAGAATTTCCAAACGGGCAAAAACTGGAGCAACTATATATATACAGAGACTCATAGAGAAACTACGACAACGTAGCACATGCATTCATAAGCTCATACCAAGTTTCTGCTATTCATCATTTTTCTCTGTATACACATTGATCTTCAGTGTTCATTCATTTGCTCTGTAAGAGAGTCCTCATACAATTCAAAATTCTATGTGTACTTGATCTCAAGGTATTGGAACCTTGAGAGGGTTGTTTTTCCTTACGAGAGAAGCCGTTGAGAGAATTCCTTGTTGTGTCTTCCACTCTTAAGCCTTATAAGATACAAGCAGAAGAGAACGTTGCTGCTCATAAGACTTACAGTGGTGTAAGCAGGAGAGAACGTTGCTGCTCATAAGTCTTGTATACATAAGCAAGTGAGAAGAGTCATAGGTTGTTTTTCTGCACGTAAGACTTGTCGTAAGGGGGAGAGAAATTTCTTGTTGAGAGAATATTTCTGCTCGTAGTCCGTTTAAGGACAATTGTTGTCTTGTGGCGTTCTAAGAGCCCATTGAATCTTGGAGATATAGTGAAAAGCTCAGTAGGTCTTGATCTCTGAGGACTGGACGTAGGAATTGTTGTTAGGCCGAACCAGTATAACTCTCTGTGTTCAAATCTTCTCTACTCTACTCTATCTACTATATTTACATATCACCACTTCAAGCGAAAAAATTTATAACATCACCCAATTCACCCCCCTCTTGTGTGAAGCTTGCCTCTTACAAAATGTATGGAGAATTAAAATTGCATGTGACAATATCAAATAAGAGAAAACTAACAATATTTGTGTATTATAGAACATCATACATATAACATATACAGAACACATTGGCCTATAAGGAGTTCATACCTTCAAATTCATAGAGCGAATTCGTACTAATAACGTGTTGTAAAAATGAGGAAAATAAAAGAGAGATTGAGATGAAGAAATACGAGAGAATTGGATGGCAAAAAGGGAGCGATTCTTATTTCATTTTAAACTTACATCATTTGATACATGCTTACTATTTATAGTCAATTCCTTAACTTTCATTACAAGAGTTGCAAGAAAAGAGTAAATCTACATAATTGTAGAATATAAAGTCTTTATAGGTTATGTACATTAGTAATAGAAAACTCCTAGTAAACCATTCATGTTATAGATTATATGGCTTTAAGTGTAGAATTCCAAAAGGCATCTCTTGAAAGGTTATGGACATTCACACTTATATTGTAATATTTATAACATCACTTTTCTTTTGACCTGAATAGTTTAACTAGTGACTAGTCTAACAAGTTACATATCTTTATTATTTTTAAAATTTCATTCCATATTTTAAGTAACAACTTTTTCTCATCCATACCAAATATACATGGGAAAAAGAAGAAATATAATATATAAATATATATATGTAAGTATTATAAAATTATAAATTATAAAAAAAGGTATATATATTGGATGTGAATAATGGGGTATTAATGAATATTGACTTTTTTGTAATATATATTTTTTGAATTTAAATATTCATTTTTATTATTATAAATTATTATTATTTATTCAAAACATATATTATTTAAAATATATTAACATACTTAACCATTTTTTTGGCCAAAACATTCATAACCATTTCAAACATGTCAAAAAAAAAAAAAACATCATAAAGATATGAGGCTAGAAAAGAATCAACGTGAACTCTTTTTTTTAAAAAAAATAAAATAAAAGGATCAACAAAAAATACACCCACATATATACACAATAACGCAAACATAAAACACAAAGGAGAAGTCTGCTTCATACCTTAAAGCCCAATGCCACAATAAAAAATCAATCCAAACAACAAACACCCATGAAAGAGAGCAACCACAGTAAACTATTTTTTTAAATAAATATTGATGTGCATTATGTATTTAAGTCACAAAGAACAACAAACAAGTTTAGTTTCCCGCATCAACTTCCACCTAAGACCTAGTATATGGTGATTGATTTGGGATACAAAAATTGCCCTCCATAGTATGTGACAACTTAGCTAAATGTAACATCCTGAATTTTGATCACTAAAATTCCTTATATTTAATGGAGTAAAATGGTGAATTAAAGAGTATATAGAATGACAAAACAAGGCAATTAATAGTCACACACAACATGATTATGTTTGGAAGACAAAGTGTAAACAATTGTATTTGCTGCAAGTGAGTTTTCCTATGTAGCAGTCTTGTTGTGTGACATATTTAATTAGGAAAATGATTATTCAAAAACTATGAAATTTTTTAGGATGAAAGTAAACAACTTAAGCTTTAATTTGATAGGTTATGGGAATTATTTGGAACTGTGCACAAATAGTTATGAATTTTTTATGTTTACCCAGTGAAATTGGCTACTTTCTGAAATAACGTCCAAAGATTGAAATTCTGGGAATTCTCAGCTTCTATTTTGTCAACACCCATTTCCATTTCGATAATTGAAGAGTAATAAAGACGGAATTCCATGGGCATACATAAAAGCACATATATACTAATAACAACATTTGTTTACAATCCCAAAGTCATTCGTAGACAAAATACAGAATACAGCGGAAACTTTAATAGATACAGGATTTCCCAAAATATCTTAAGCATAAACTAATTATAGCCACTGACTTTAACCTTGCTTTGAGACATGTGCCAATCATTTCCTAGCGTTTACATCTTTGCCTTTTGATCCACTAGCACTGCTGAGATATTTGTTTAGAAAAAGGGGTGAGATTCTAAGGTATCCCAGTATAAACATGCTATCATTCATATAAAATACGAAAAGTAAATATGATATGCTCCATATATCCACCAATTAATGAACAATATAACATATCATTTGCATGTATACATGAGTAGTGCCTATGGGCCCCCACAATTCACACACCGGTTGGATTCTTACTAACTCCCAATACAAGTGCCCCTAGCACTAATTGCCCCTCTCGAGGCAAAATATGTTGATTAATAAAGTACATTTACAAACAATGGCATCCACACATTCATATAACTATGACATGATGTATGAAGGAAAATGTCCCTACCTCAAAGTTCTTTCAACCCTTTTTTAGTGTGCCTCGTAAAATGTGTCGCTTCCGACTTCAACCTTGGTCCTAAAATATTAAATATATAAGAAATAGGTCATAACCTATCCAAGTATCATTTTAGACACTTTCATAGTATTTTTTGTGGTTATATTAGTCTATGGTAGAGCCAGGAATACGGGCCGGCCCTTCACGGGCTCGGGCCTAAACGGGCCGGCCCATTTAGGCCCATTTGCTAAAAAGTACAATATGTTTTAGGCCCTCGGCCCTACAGGGCTGGCCCTTCACAGGCTCGGGCTTAAACTCATTTTAATTCAAAAAAATTTATTTTTTAAGTTTTACAATTTATTTATTATTTTGCTTAAATTGAGATACATTATTTTTAAAACTCATAAATTTTTAGTTAAAATAATCATCTAATGTCCAAATTAGCCTATTTTTTAAAGTTTAAATTAAAAAATCATTGTAGAAAATAAAATAAATCAAAACAAATTAATAAGTGTTTGCCTGTTATTAATACTCTATTAGGTACTTAGGTGTCTCTCATATTGATAATTTGATATAATGATATTATATTTATTAATTTATTTTTAAAAAAATATTAAACGGGCCTAAAAGGGCCGACCCTCAGGGCTGTAGGGCCGGCCCTTTTAGGCCCGCTTCTCTTTTTAGCCTCTAAATCATAAGCCCAGCCCTTGAAGGGCTCGGGCCTAAACGGGCCAGCCCGAATTCCCGGCTCTAGTCTATGGTGAAAATTTATCAAAATGCCCCAGCGACCTCGGCCTGGCCTCGCCGTACTTGGCTTGATGGCACGTTTTTCCAAAATTTTTTCTAGAGCTATCCTAACATATTTTCTCCCAAGGAATCTATTTCCAGGCTCAAAATTACCAAATTCAGTGTCAAATTAACAGTTTTAGGGTTTTAAAGGCGTTTTCATAATTATGCTTTTTTGGGTTTTTCCGAAAAAGTGACCAACTGTAACCCTACCTATTTTTACCTCCTGAATCCAATGGTATCATACAAATCATTAAAAATCCAACTCCTTCCCCCATATCTGCTCTTGGCTAAAACATAGGTCAAGAAAAGGAAAAATTTTGGAGTTTTGTGTTTTAGCTTCCAAAGCTTGTACCTTTTCACTTCTAAACTCTTATTAAGTCATTTAAACACATACTAACAATGATTCAAAGAAATTTGGGCAGTATAACCCCTTAGAATTAGGACTTTTCAAATTTACAACTTAACCAAAACCACCAAACCAACCACAAACCTCAACAACAACATCATACAAGAATAGATATAAGGTTTGTGAGGTTACCTCTTGAGATCTTGAGTTCTCTCTCTCTAGGCGTGCTTCTCTCTCTCTCTCCTAGAGCTCAAGATGTGTCTTCTAAACCATGATTCCATAGAGAAGAAGGGTTTAGAGAAGGTTTTATGGAATGCTATAAGAAAATGCTTAAGAAAACACCATTTACCTTAAGCTTCTTCTTCTTTCTCTAGCTTTAGATGAAAATATGAAGGGAAGAGGAAGGGAACTGTTTTATAAAATGTCCCTAATCTCTTTTAACCACTTGATCTCCATCCTTGCATCACATGGTGACACTTGGCATTAGCTTTTATCTCTTCCCAATTAGTGTCATTAAGCTTCAATTAGGCTTGAACCAATTTTTCTCCTCTTTTGATTAGCCTAAAACTGTCCCCCTTCATGCTCTTACTAACCAAATGAGTTTCTTCCAACTAATCCAACCATGCACTTAATTGTTGTACCAAAATCATGATTACTTTGTAAAAGTATCATTTTTTAACTCAATATGACATGTGCTCATCTTAATCAATTATAAACTAATCCCATTCCTATAGGATAATAACACTTGCCATATTTAATCCCATTAATCATTTTTCCCTCTATTTTTCTTGTGCTAAGCGAAAATTGCAAGAAAAAAAGGGAAATAAGAATTGTTTCAATATTTCCATAATTCAATTAAAGGTATTTATGCATACTTCCTTCCAATTGCACAACTCTTGATTTATTCTACCAAGAATATTCAATGCATATATTCTCCTTTATTTTCCTTAATTAATTGAAATTAACTTCAATTAATTAGAAAATAATTAATCTTGTGCTAAATTGGAAAAGTTTTGATTTTGCCACTACCTTTGTAACCTAATTCCGTTTCTTAAATTAATTTTCTTATTTCCTTATGAATATGAATATTTCAAAATTCATAAGTTCCAAATTTCATGAATATTCACCATTTTATTGAATTTCTTGAATAATTACAATATATTTGGTGAATATAAAATTTGGGGTGTTATAGTTCTCCCCCACTTAATTAAATTTCGTCCCTAAAATTTGCTACATTCATAAATTCTGGGGTAACATTTCTTCATACTTTCTTATGTTTCCCACATAGCTTCTCCGGACGATAACCCTTTCCAGACGTTCTTGACAAACAAAATGCTCTTGTTCCTGAGTTGCTTTTCCTGCTGATCAATGATTCGGTTAGGCATGAATTCGTAAGTCATATCTTCATGCATTTCCACATCTTCATGCTCTATTACAAGTGCTAGATCAGGTTGATACTTTTTCATCTGGGAAATATGGAAAAAATCATGTAGCCTTCTCAGATTCAGCGGCAAGGTTATACAGTATACTACAAGCCCAATCTTCTCCAAGATCTCGAACGGACCAATGTACCTTGGTTGTAGCTTCTTTACTTTCAATGCTCTGCCAATACCCGTAACATGTGATACATTCATTAACATATGGTCACCGACTTCAAATTCCAGAGCTTTTTGCCTCTTATTTGCATAACTTTTCTGTTGGCTCTGAGAAGCTAACAACCTCTACTTAATCAACTTTATTTGCTCCATTGTCTGATCAACAAATCTGGCCCTAACAATTCCCTCTCAGACAACTCAGACTAGCATAAGGGTGATTGACAGTTCCTCCCATAGAGTGCCTCATATGGAGCCATCTGAATGCTCAAATGATAACTGTTCTTGTAGGCAAACTCTGCTAAGATAAAGATTTTGTTCCAACTACCTTTATAATCAAGCACACACACCCTTAACATATCCTCAAGGGTTTGAATCATTTATTTTGTCTGATCATCCGTTTGAGGATGATATGCTGTGCTGAATTGGAGCTTGGTACCCAAAGCTTCATGTACCGCCTTCCAAAACTTGGAAGTGAATTATAGATCTTGATCGAAGATAATGTTCTTTAGAGTACCATGTAATCTCACAATCTTCTTAATGTAGATTTCTCCCAGTTTGTTGGGAGCATAGTGAATACTAATCAGTAGGAAGTGAGTTGTCTTTGTGAATCTATCAACTATCACACATATAGCGTCATGGTTTCTGACCTTAGACAACCCTGTCACAAAATCCAAAGTAACGCTTTTCCACTTCCGTTCAGGAATCTCAGGGTTGGTCAAAAGCCCCGATGGTCATTGATATTCAACTTTTACTTTTTGACATGTCAAGCGTGACGAACTCAGTCACCTCTCTTTTCATCCCTGGCCAATAGTATTGAGCCTTCATGTCATGGTACATCTTTGTAGCCCTTAGATGTAGAGTATACTTACTCTTATGTGCTTCCCCCAAGATTTTCTATTTCAGTTCTGGTTGTAGTGGAACATAAATCTGCTTCTTGTACCTGACTAATTTGTTAGGTGATAAGTCATATTCTTGGGTTTCACCTCTATCAATCTTACCTCTGATAGATAGTGCTTCATCATGATGCAGTTGGGCTTCTTCAATTACTACCCTCAAATCGTTGTATACTTGGCTAACCCCACTGCCTAACAAAATCTTACTAGACGGATTTAGGTCTCTGAAATCCTCGATCAGTTTTTGCTCATAGATCATTATAGCTGCCACTTGTACTGATTTCTGGCTTAATGCATCTGTGATGACATTAACCTTACCAGGATGATACTTGATTTCTATATTGTAGTCTTTTAGCAACTCCATCCATCTGTGTTGTCTCATGTTGAGCTCTTTTTGATCATACAAGTACTTCAAGCTCTTGTGGTCGTAGTACAATTCTACAGTCTTACCATAGAGATAATGTCTCAAGATTTTTGAAGCAAACACAATTGCCGCTAACTCAAGATCGTGGGTGGGATAGTTTAGTTCATGAGGTTTCAACTGACAAGATGCATATGCCACTACTCAGCCATGTTACATCAATACGCTTCCCAATCCATGCTTAATGGCATTTGTATAAATAACATATGAAAACTGCTGATATGGGATTGTTAACACTAGTGCTGTAGTTAATCTCTGCTTCAACTCTAGGAAGCTCTTCTCACAATTCTCATCCGACACAAAATATTGAGCTTTGCGTGTCAATTTTGTCAACGGTAATACAATTCTAGAGAAATTCTGTATAAACCTTCGATAATAACTGGCTAGACCCAAAAAACTGCGTACTTCAAATACAGTCTCTAGTTTCTTCCAATTTAGTATTGATTTTACCTTACTAGGATCATCAGAGACCCCTTGCTGTGAGACAACATAGCCCATAAACTTTACCTCTAAAAGCCAGAATTCATACATGCTCAGCTTGGCATAGGGTTGCCTATCCCATAATGCGTTTAGCACAGTTCTCATATATTGTTTGTGTTTATCTTTACTTTGAGAATACACCAGTATATCATCAATAAAGACTACTACGAACTGGTCCAAGTATGAACGAAAAATTCGATTCATGTAGTCCATGAACACAACAAGTGTATTGGTCATCGCAAATGGCATCACTAGGAACTCATTATGCCTATATCTGGTTCTAAAAGCAATCTTTGATACATCTTCTACTTTTACCCTTAATTGGTGGTATCTTGATCGCAAATCAATCTTTGATAATACACAGGAACCAGACATCTGATCAAGCAAATCATCAATTCTAGGGAGTGGATACTTGTTCTTAATGGTCACCTTGTTCAGCTCTCGGTAATCAATACAGAGACTCAGGCTTCCATCTTTCTTCTTTACGAAGAGCAATGGAGGCAAGGTGCTATCCCACTAACTTGAGGCTATACTAGGAGTTGATTGATAGATGGCAAAGAATGTGTTGAAAGGTATAAGTATAGAAGGGTTATCAAGTAATATGTAACTCAGGAATCAATTGTTAAGTTTTGATTCCACAAAAAATTGAAATGGCCCTGAATGATTAGAGTTGAAACGGGCCACGAACTTAGAGAGGAATTGGTGGATGATTTTTTATGGTAACTAGAATACTTGCGGAGTAGATCAAAACGTGAATAGCATTTGAGAATTTTATTGAATACATTGAACTGAACTAGGTAGGTACACTAATATGCCCAGTTGGTGGTCTCGAGCCTAATTGAGGTACAAAAAGAGTAAGGGTTACAATAGTGGTTGGCTCTGAACATTTTTGACTAAAACTGAAAATGGAACTAAGACTGAAACTGAAACTGAAATTGATACTAACATTTTGGTATAGTGCAAGTGATTACCAAGTAACTCTTAAGGCATGACTTATCCTCAAGTCATGGCCTCGAGGCCTTGGGGAGGCGATTTAAATGCTCTAGAGGAAAGGACAATTCCTACCTATACCAAAAGACCTCAGAGAAGGCGGGGTTAGCGTAGGTCGGTATCCAAAAGACCTCGGAGAAGGCTAGGTGAGGGTAGGCCAATATCCAAAAGACCTCAGAGAAGGTAGGGTGAGGGCACTGTTACATAAAAAAGCATATGGCATATAGTGATGAGCCTTGAGTAATAAGGTAGCACATTAGAGCATGTTATAGATGCAACTAACCAATCTATAATTGGGAAATTTTTACCCTGACATGGATTGGCAGGTTGTGTCACACTGGTTGCTCGCAGTCAAGAGGCTGGTCTTAAAATATGAGTGTTGTGGCGGTGTAATGAACAATGATACGACTATTGTGGTCAATAGTCACACAACCAATGTGGTTCGTGGTGATGCATGTAAACATAGATTGGGATGAGCTCTAGTGAAGTAGGGTATAATAATGGTAGCGAATCACTCTCAATAACCTCATAAAATTAATTACCTACTCAGTGAATAGTACAACCAATGAGTAATACATGTAATACGGCTAGTAAGGGTTAAATAGTCCTTTGATCCTGAACACCAAACAGGCATACATGTTAGCAGTAAGCCCCAATGTACATGTATGTACAGGGCACTAAACCAGGATATTCAATGTTATAAGAATAGAATGATACAAGCTGTATGGCTAAATATACCGGGTAGCATCCCAATAAGTCAATGAGGCCTACTGTGACTAGCGGACAGTATGTCTTGAGATCATAAGACCTATTAAACTAATATAACCATGAGCTAGTAGATTATTAAGCAATCAAAGTTGTGTCGAACCAAGAATAGAGGCAAAAAGACCTGATGTGCATGGTTGTATGGGGCAATGACCCTAAGCAGTAAGGCTTGATGAGCACTCTATGCAATATTGAACAGTGTATATAGTATGGTCAGTAGGGATGAGCAGGAAAATAATCCTGAATGCTGATAGACAGATAGGCAGTGAGGCCTAATAGACAAACAATATAGTAATGGGTTGTGTAATCGCTGAGTATGAAACATGCTGAATGTGTGAAGGCTAATGGGCATTAACACTCACATATTAGATAATTTGTCATGCATATGAGCATGAATACAACAGGAATGAGTTGCATATTTAGATGGGATTCCCCGAAGATAATTAAAATTATATGGTATCCAAAATTTTGAGAACGAAATTTATTTAACGAGGGAGAAATGTAACATCCTGAATTTTGGTCACTAAAATTCCTTATATTTAAGGGAATAAAATGATGAATTAAAGAGTACATTGAATGACAAAACAAGGCAATTAGTGGCACACACAACATGATTATGTTTGGAAGACAAAGTGTAAACAATTGTATTTGCTACCAGTAAGTTTCCCTGTATAGCAGTCTTATTGTGTGACATATTTAATTAGGCAAATGATATTCAAAAACTGTGAAATTTTATAGGATGAAAGTAGACATCCTAATCTTTAATTTGATAGGTATGGTAATTATTTGGAACTATGCACAAAGTGTTATGAATTTTTGATATTTAGCTACTGAAACTGGCTACTTTTTGGAATAGCGTCCAAAGATTGAAATTTTGGAAATTTTTAGCTTCCAGTTGACTAAAGGCTATATTTTTCCTTGTAACTAGAATCAATAATGGTTTCATATCCTTTGGAATCACTCCAATTCGATGTCTACAAATAAAGTTATAATTTTTCAAAGTTTGGTCAGAAAATCTGCCAAAATTGCCAATTGTTGTGAAATTGAAGGAAAAAATGTTATAGAAAATGTTGTAATTATGGGATAAAATAAATTCAGCCTGGTAAGTTTTTCCTATGGGCTTGGGACATGAACTTGGGCTGACTAAAAGGAGGATAATAGAATTAAATGTGAAAATGTGGAGTTATGAGCATATGTTGAAAAGTCAATAAGGCATCATATGTGTGCAATTAAGGAGATAAATGAAGGAAGCCATTTGGTCTAACTTGGGCCCTAAGTTGCCGTGAACTTGGGCCATGTAAGGAGGAGAGAATTAGTTCAAGTGTAATTGGAGTTTATGACAAGAGTTTTTAAGGGATAAGACCAAGCAAAAGTTGTCATAAATTTTATTGAATAATTATATTCTAAAAGAAAGAGAAAATGAGATATTTGGCATTAAAATCCACTATCATCCCTTCTCTTTCGCATTTCATGATTTCACCAAGAGAAAGAAGAGAGAGAAAGTGACTTGGAGCCTTGAGAAGCTTGAGAGCACAAAGAAGCAACAACAAGGTGAGTAAGTGTGATTTCTTGTGCTAATAGCCTCTATCTTGTGCAGTACTCCCTCTAAGCACTTCCTTTTCATGAAATCCATGTTCAGCAAGCAAATTTTCATGGAAAAGAGAGGGGGTGTGTTTGATTAAGGAGAGAGAAAGAGAGAAATCCAAAGGTAACTTTACAAACCTCAAATCTTTGTTGTGATTGTTGCTATTGGTTGATTTGTAAATTTGGAAAAGGGAAACCCTAAGGGGTTATGATGCCCAAATTTCCTCAAATCTTAGGAATTAAGTGTTTAAATGGTTTATCAAGTGATTAGGAATGAAAAAGAGTAAGTTTTTGGTGTTAGAATTCAAAAATTCAATTTTCCCTTTTACTCCTATATGTTTTGGCCAGAGATAGAATAGGGGGAAGGAGCTGGATTTTCAATAATATGATTATTCTATTATGTTTAGGAGGGAAAATTAGGTAGGGTTGACGTTGAACACTTTTTCAGAAAGATCCTAGAAAGTAAAATTACGAAAATACCCCTAAAACCAAAAATAGGGGCTATCAAGGCTATTTTCATATTTTGGCAGTGATTTTGGGAAAATTATGGTTAAAAATGGATTCCTTGGGCAAAATTATGTAGGAATAGCCTAGGTCATAATTTTTGGGAAAGCACAGTTGGACCGGGTATAAAGGGGCATAGACCGGGCTCCTAGAGGTAAAACGGTCAAAATTGGAATATAGAGTGATTTATAAATGAGTAATAACTTATTTAACCTAAATTTGGAATTTTAGGGTATATCAGTAGCCTGAGTCGGATAGACAAAATTGGACCGATAGACAAGCAAGGAAAAGGCGATCTAGGTAGTGAACTTACCTCTCCTACATGTATTTGATATTTATTCTTGTGTATTGATGAATGTGATTGCTTTTTTTGATTATGTGAAACATATATGAATGATTGAAACTCTGTTTCTATTTATGCTATGACCATAAGTATGTTATTTGAAACATTGAGCATGCAGATATGTCATTTTGTTTGCATAAGTTATGTAATGCAAGCATATCATGTATTAAGCACTTATTTTGTATGCATATTGGTACTGTTTACTACTGAGATTCTCTCAAATTCCACCCTCCCCTACCAACAATTTTGACAGGTGAGAATAGGAGGTGTGCGGAGATTAAGGATGAGAACCGCATAAGAGGAATGCAATGGGGAAACGAAGATAGGAAGGTGTACACGTCTTAGTGGAGCGGGTCTAGACAACCTAGTAGCCCTGTATGGGGTACATCATTTGTAATTATTATGTATCAATATATTAGTATATTTATGTTATTCATGTGTTGCCCACTAAACTGTGTATTGTTTTTCGTAAATACTTTGAAAGGGGTGAAAATAAGATAAGGATATTACACTAAACAATCAGTAGTTATAAAAGATTCCTATGTCTACACAAAATCTTCCAATTCCTATGAACTATAAGTCAAGCATAATTAATTTTGTCTTTCTTTGCAAAAAAGAACTTCTGAAACCACGGTTTTATGATTTGCCAAACATGCAGTAAATTTATAACATCCCGAATTTTGGTCACCAAAATCCCATATATTTAAAGGAATAAAATGGTGAATTAAAGAGCACATGGAATGACAAAACAAGGCAATTAGTAGTCACATACTATATTATTATGTTTGGATCATAAATTGTAAGTATTTGAATTGGCTACCAGTGAGTGTCCCTGTACACCAGTTTTGTTGTGAGACATTCATAAATAGACAAATGATGTTCAATGCCTATAATATTTTCTAGTATGAAAGTAGACTTATTAAGCTTTAATTTGATAGGTCACAGATAATTTGAAGCTGTACACAAAGATTTATGAATTTTTGAAGTTTACTTAATGAGATTGGCCAATTTCTGGGATAGAGTACAAAGATTTAAATTCTGGGAATGTTGAGCGTCCAGTTGGCTAAAGGCTATATTTTTCCTTAAAACTAGACTCAATAAGGGTTAGTAGCCTTTGGAAGCACCTCAATTGAGTGTCTATAAATAAATATATGAATTTTCAAGGTTTGATGAGAATTCTGCCCAGTTTTCCAGCAGGTGCGAAAATGGAAATAAATGTAAGGGCAAAATGGTCATTTGACCAATAAAGCAAGCAGCTATTTATTTTTTTCCTTTAATTGGGATGAATTTTGGCTGAAGTAAGGAGCAAGAAAGGAAAGCAAAATACTTGGCTCATATTTACTTAAAAAAAGAAAAATTCTTAGCCAAGTAAATGTAGTTGAAAAGTCAATAATTATAGGCTAATCTTGTAACTTTAAGGAGGCAATGTTATGATATTTCAAGAAGCCATTTTAGTTATTTTGGAGCCTCCATTTATGTCATATTGGAAGAGAGCAAAGAGAAATCAATTGTGAACATGTACAAGAGGAAGAAAAGTTTAAACAAGTTGGCATGTGATTAATTGCAATAAAATATTAGTATTTGAGGAGCTAGAGATAATATTTTTTTAAAGCCTCTTATCCTCTTCCAACAGCCCTTATTTTCATCCAACTCAAGCAAATGGAGAGAGAAAGAGTGTTGAAGAACAAGAACACAAAGAAAGGGCTCAATTGTTCAAGAAACAAGAATTAAGGTAAGAAGGTTGAAATTCAAGTGTTTATGCCTTCCAATTAATGCATAACTCTATCTAATCTCTATTCTATCTTGAAATACACATGTAGTAAGACAAAATCATGGGCAAGAAGGAGAGAAAGATGACATTTTAGAGAGAGAAAGAAGGAAATGAAAGGTAAAGCCATAGAACCTTGTTATCTTGTTAGATTCAAGGTTGTTATTGTTGTTGTGGTTGAATTTATGGCTTTTGTTGGTTGAATTTGTGATTTGGGAGGCTCAAACCCTAAGGGGAGGTGCTGGCCAAATCTTGACTAATCATGTGTAAAAGGTGTTTGATTAGTTAAACAAGTAATTAGAGGTGAAAAGAAGGTGGTTAATGGAGTGGAATCAAGACATTCCATTTTCCCCAATTTATTGTGATTTTCGTCCAGACCTGTTTTGGGAATGTTTGGTCTAGAATTTTATAGATTCAATGATTCCATTGTGTTTAAAATGGAAAATTGTATAGAGTTAATGTTTGGTGTGATGTGAGAAAAACGCTAGAATGTAAAGTGTCAAAATACCCTTGAAAATCCTAAGTTAGGGGCTGTAAGGGCAGTTTCATAATTTGGCACTGAATTTGCCCAATCTTAGGTAAAAAAATGGATTTATTGGGTGAAAATATATAGGATAAGCCTGGGTCATAGTTTTTGATAAAGTACAATTAAACCGAGTACAAAGGGGCGTAGACCGGTTTTGTGGGGGTATTTTGGTAATTTTGGGGTTTTAGATAAAGATAACCAACTGAATAAATTTAAAAAGAGTTTAGACTTGTACATGATCGGGTCTTGACTCAATTCTTGTACATTTGGAATTTTAGGACTCGGCAATAGACCAAGCCGAATATAAGATTGGACAGACAATAGAACAAGCTGAAGATCAGGGAAGGGTGATTAAGATAGTGAACTTACCTCTCCTGTATGTATTTGATATTTGTGCTTGTATATTAATGCATGTGATTGTTTTACTTGATTATGTGAAACATAAATGAATGATTGAAGTTTTGTTTCTATTTATGCTATGGTTATGAGTATGTTGTCTGAAACTTTGAGCAAGCAGATATGTCATTGTATTAGCATGAGTTTATGTGATGCAAGTATGTCATGTATTAAGCACTTATCTTGCATGTATATTGGTACTGTTTACTACTGAGATTCTCTCGAATCTCACCCTCCCCTAACCAACCATTTAGACAGGTGATCACAAGAGGTGAGCTGATAACAGAAAAGAGGACTTCACGTAGAGAAATGTTGTAGTGGAATGAAGGCGGAAGAATACCCTAGTTTCAATAAACAGGTTTGACACCCTAGTAGCCCTGTGCGGCTACGTTATTTGTAATTATTATATTCGAACCCCTATGGGGAATTTCTGTAATCATGTACATATTATCAGTATATTCATGCTATTCCTATGTGCCTACTGAACTACGCCTTGCTACTCTAGTTAATATCTGTGTTAAGTGGTATGTAAGGTGGGGCCTTACAAAATTACTATAGATTTACAGCCTCTTGACCAACAAAAATAGAGTTCATGAATGAAACCAAGAAGTTATGCAACAGTCGAAGGAACTTTAGTGTGAGTTTGCAACGAAAACTGCATAGCCATCATCCTCTCTATCTTAGATAACACCCCTACAATCACTTCTGCCATATCTTATGGCTCCAAATTGAAGTATTCACCTTGAGAACTACCAGTTGCTGGCCCTCTTAAAGCAACTATTTTAAACTTGCAACAATGAAATGAACATATAGTTAATAATCAGGGTTGATACAATATGTGGTCCATCAAGTTTGCCTTCATTTTGGTTTTGGTTCCTTAAGTTTTTTTTATGTTTAAAACATTAATCCCTATAACTTAATAAAAACATGAACTATTTTGCCTCTTGAAGAATCAAAATCCATAGTTTAAAACTTAATGAACTAAAACTAAAATGAGGGCAAACTTAAAAGACTAAAAATTATATAGACCCTAATAATATAAACTACTAGACAGAGGAAGTGTTGTAAAATTATGATACATTTTGATGTTTTTCATTAGAAATAAAATGCTATTACACATCATTATATAGTTATTTTATAAATAAAATAAATTTTAAATATTATTTTAAACATATTTGCTCCTGTCTTAATTTATATTTTTACACATCATATATACTTTTTCTAAATTTATATTTTTTCTCAACAATTTCCCTATTAATTGCATAAATTAAGGAATTTTTTTAAGGGGGTGATTTCCAATACAAATGACTAAAAGTGGGCCACTTTTGAAAAATCAACATATACTTTTGACAAATAAGTAACTAATTTTGTTCATTTCTATAAATCATTTATCTAACTTACATATTTTAGGGAAAATGTCAGCTAGGTCCTAAGGTACAGAAAAAATGTTAAAAAACTCCCTTTGAAAATGGTCAAAAAAGTCCCTAGGGACTTTTCTGACATGAATTCTCAATGGCCAATTACAAAAATAACCCCCACTGAAATAACAAAATAAAATGCACAGAGGAGGAGGAGGGATGCACGTTTTTGTGATCAAGCCATTAAGGAGAAGGAGAAAAATGCACGGACGAAGGGCGTAGGAGGTGCAACATTGAAGGGATACAAAGTAGCGTTAATGTGCTTGGGAATCTCGTCTTCTTCATCATCCATGTACAGGTAGCAAGGTATAGAAGTGAACTGGAATTTTTTTTCCTGTGTGAAAATTAGTTAGATTGAGATTGAGGGTTGGTTAAAGGTTGGATCTTGGGCTAAAAAATGGAGTAATTGGTAGGTGGTAGACAAGAAATGCTAAGAATTTGGTAGACAAATGAGCTTGATCATTGAAGTTGGGGTTTCACCTTGGGTGGGTTGTGTTTATGTTAGAGTGCTCTATTTTTATGGCATGGTAACAGAGGAGCTTATGTATTTAAAGTGAGATTAGTGAATGTAATTGGTATTCTTTACTGGAAAAACGCTGAAATGAGCACAAAAAATTGTTGTAAATTTGTGCATATGAAGTTGTAAATATTGCTATGAAAGTTGTTAATATGTACCGAACTTGTGCTCTGTTTTTGAGGAAGCAAACAGAGGTTTGGCCTTGTTTTTAGTGTGTTTGGTGTTATTAGAAAAAAGACATGTGTAGGAATAAAACGTGTAGTTAACGTGTTGTAAATTTGTACAGATGCAGTTGCAAATATTGCTGTAGAAGTTGTTCATACGAAGTTTGTCCCTGTGCTCCGTTTTTGGGGAAGCAAACAGAGGTGTGAGTATGGTTTGTGTTATTAGAAAATGCTGATATGATGAAAAAAAAAGTGTTGTTAACGTGTTGTAAATTTGTGCAGATGCAGTTGTAAATATTGCTGTGGAAGTTGTTAATACGAAGTTTGTCCCTGTGCTCTGTTTTTGGGGAAGCAAACAAAGGTGTGAGTGTAGTTTGTGTTATTAGAAGATGCTGATATGATGAAAAAAAAGTGTTGTTAACGTGTTGTAAATTTGTGCAGATGCAGCTGTAAATATTGTTGTGGAAGTTGTTACTACGAGTTTGTCCTTGTGATCTGTTTTTGGGGAAGCAAACAGAGTTGTGAGTGTGGTTTGTGTTATTAGAACATGTTGATATGATGAAAAAAAAAGTATTGTTAACGTGTTGTAAATTTGTGCAGATATAGTTGTAAATATTGCTGTAGAAGTTGTTAATACGTATAGAATGTAACCCCCTGCCTTAATTACCGTAATTAATATTCGATTATGCATAATAAAAAGGGGTTTGAGACCGTCGGATAGTTCAAAACGTATTAAATTACCTACCAAGCAGCAGGACCTTACAAAATTTTCAAAACTTCTTTCCTATCCGGGTCTCGTTTTCAATTACCGAATATAATCACCTGTGCAGTTAATTTACATTCACATATATCAGAGTTCGTAATTTAAACCCCGGCAACCCCCGGGTTCATCTATATATATATAGAGTTTCAAATTCCAAGTAGGGGACTACAAACCAAATATTCACACTATTTACGTCTCAAAATGTAATACAGTAATCCCTATCCAAAATGATTAACCAACAAAAGCCATACTAATGTCCCTAGGAAGCTCTAACCGCTCCGGGTCGCTCGCTTCTCCTTAGAGCCACTCGCCCTGTCTGAAAGGTTAGTTCAAAGGAAAGAATGAGATTCAAAAGAATCCCAGTAGTAACTAAACATTTATACCACATATAAGCACACAGCATGTAAGCAAATCATCATACAGCAGCAGCACATATCACACTCCACCCTCATCCCCTTTCTCCGCCGGGAAGGCACACCGCCCTAACCCGAACCGTTGTTAGCTACTCAGGGACTATTGGCGTGGCAGTGCATACATATAGCCTTATAGCTCATACAGCTAACCGGCTTTCACAAATGGCCCGTCGGCCTCACAGATAGCCTTTCGGCTCATAATCAGCCTTTCGGCCCACATATCACATAATCACACCTCATCCTCATCCCCTTTCTCCGCCGGGAAGGCACACTGCCTAAACCCGAACTGTTGTTAGCTACTCAGGGACTATTGGACTGACGGTGCTAACACATATCCGCATAAGTCGCAACATACGAACTTATCACAAAATCAATGATACTACGCACATACAATGCATCACATATGGTACAAAAGAAAAGTCACTACCTGATCCCTTCCTGATGTCTCTGGGCACAGTGGGCTCACGAGGATAGCAGATGTCAAATCCTATAATCAAAATAGGGACATTTGGTTAATTTCTTTTTCCAAGTTCTTACTTCCATAACACTTTAAGTTGGTATTCATTTGGACTCTTTAGATGGCCATTAAATGCCTAAACATATGCCTAAAGGGTTGGAATAACTATCCCCAAAGATCCCTCTTTGGAAAGCTAAACTCTGATTTTTGGCCCTCTCACTCGAGCACAGAAGACCGTGCTCGAGCACGACCCCCGCTCTCACTCGAGCACACAAGCGAGTGAGGCGCAGGAAGTGCTTGCCCGAGAGCAACTCCCGCGACCATTCTACACTCTCACTCGAGCACAAGAGGCTGTGCTCGAGCAGAGACCCCGAGCACACTCGAGCACCACGGAAGTGAGGCCTGCGAGTGACAACCCGAGAGCATCTCTCAACATCCACTTCCATCTTCACTCGAGCACAAACGCCTGTGCTCGAGCACTGACCCTCCGTGCTCGCGAGCACAAGGTAGCGAGTGTCTGCCCGAGAGCACCCCAACTCCCAGGCAACAGATTCACTCGAGCACAAACACCCGTGCTCGAGTGATCCCCCAATGCTCGTGAGTGCCAGGCGCACTCTTGGCAATCACTCTCGAGTGATACCCTGAGATACTCACCCGCAGCACCAAAAACACACCCTCACTCGAGCACAAACATGCTCACTCGAGCACGTTCATCCTGTGCTCGAGTGAGTTCTTCTCTCACTCGAGAAATCACACCAGAAGCCAGAACGCAGCAACTGGTAAACTTTTCCAAAATCCACCAAATGAACTCCAATGGTTCTTAAACTTGTGTCAAGGCTCATTATCACTTATTTCAACACAAGGAACCCATTGGCAACAAAAAACAACCCAAATTCAACCCATCCAACACATTCTCTCTCTAAATCATCAAACCACTCAAAACCTCCTTCTAACAACTTCCCTTATTCAACTTCAAATCAAATTCTAATCACTCCCAAATGTCAAAACTGACCAAATGAACAGTGACACTCTCATCAAAATCTACTCCTCATTTAACATCATAATTAGGTCTAATTTCCAGATTTCTCATTGATTAAGCAAACATCTTGACATATATATCAAAATGCATTACAAACCTACCTCTTCAACTTGCTGAATTCAGAACTTGGATTCCTCAACTTTCAAATTCCCTCAATTTGCCACACACCACAAATCCAAAGTCTGAAAACATGGAAGTAAAGCTCTCAACCTTTTAGACAATATCAATGAAGGGTAGTTAAGCATATAAGATCATTTACCTTCCCAAATTTCAAACCCTTCCTTTCTCTTTCTTGCCAAGCTCGCCGGAAATGGAGGAAATGGAGAGAGAAATGAGTTGGTGAAGATATGATCATTTGCTTCTCTTTTCCCCATGCATACCAACGAGTTGAAGAAAGAGAGGGAGGAGAGGAATATTTGACTTAATCCAATGGTCCTTCTCTTGCCACTTGTCACCATCCTATTCTCCCTATCATGATTTCACATAATCTTGCTTGCATCAAATTCCACCTCATAATCTTTCAATCTCAACCATTGATCATGATTACTAAAGAGTTTCCTCTCCAATCTCTGACCAATCGATCGGTAAATTTACCGTTTTGCCCTTGATTATCACAATACACATTAAACCATCACTAATGATCTTGATATCACGTTACACCATATAGATACTTCAAATATGCTTAATTAACATTAATTACATCATTTGAAGTTACTAATCCTTGATTAAAATCCAGGATATTACAATTCTCCCCCCGAAAATTTAATTTCGTCCTCGAAATTGTTACATTACTTGAGTCATAAATTCCGGATATCTTCTCCGCAGATCTTCCTCCGCTTCCCAAGTTGCCTCTCTTGGAGTCATTCCCTTCCAGACCACCTTCACATATGGAATGCTTCGGTGTCTGAGCCGTCGCTCCTCTCGGTCAATGATTTGCTCTGGCTCCACGCATATGTGAAATTATCTTGTAGCTCAACATTCTCATATTCAACTATATGAGATGGATCTGGTTGGTACTTCTTCAGTTGGGAAACGTGAAACACATCGTGGAGTCTGCTCAAGCTCGGAGGTAGTGCTACTCGATACGCGACAGGTCCAATCCTCTCAAGGATTTCAAAAGGACCAATATACCTTGGGCTCAACTTCTTCCTCTTGATTGCTCGCCCAATGCCCGTAACAGGAGATACTCTCAGAAAAATATGATCTCCGACCTCAAACTCTAGAGGCCGTCTCCTCTTGTCAGCGTAGCTTTTCTGTCGACTCTGCGCTGCAAGTAACCTCTTTCGAATAGTCTGAATCTGTGCTGAGGTTTGATCAACCAAATCTGGTCCATATAGCTTCCTTTCGGATAGTTCATTCCAGCATAATGGTGATCGACACCGTCTTCCATACAACGCTTCATACGGAGCCATTTGAATGCTCGCATGATAGCTATTATTGTAGGCGAATTCCGTAAGTGGAAGAAAACGATCCCAACTTCCTTTAAAATCAAGAACACACGCTCGCAGCATATCTTCCAATGTCTGGATTGTTCTCTCCGACTGTCCATCCGTTTGCGGATGATAAGCCGTACTAAACCTCAATTGAGTTCCCAAGGCTTTATGCAACGCTTTCCAGAATCTTGAAGTAAATCGAGGATCTCGATCAGAAATGATATTCTTTGGTGTACCATGGAGCTTCACAATCTCATTGATATAAATCTCTGCTAGTTTATCAGGAGAATAACCAGCATTGATTGGTATGAAGTGGGCTGACTTCATTAGCCGATCCACAATAACCCAGATCGCATCATAATTCCTGATCTTGGGCAATCCCGTCACAAGGTCCATGGTCACACTTTCCCATTTCCATTCTGGAATCTCAGGACTCTGAAGTAAACCAGGTGGTCTCTGGTGCTCAATTTTCACTTTCTGACAAGTGAGGCATCTCGCCACATATTTGGTCACATCACTCTTCAAACCCGGCCACCAATACACAGATTTCAGGTTATGGTACATCTTGGTCATACCAGGATGAAGAGTATATCGGGTCTTGTGCGCCTCATCTAGAATCTTTTGTCGCAACTCCGCCTTAAGTGGAACGCAAACTCTGTTCTGATAGCGAACCAATCCTCTAGGCGACAAATCATAACCTGGGACTTCTCCCCGTTCAATCCGAGTCAGATTGCGCTGTATCCAGTCATCTTGCCTCTGAGCTTCTTCAATTTCAGCTTTTAGATCATTTTCCTCCTGGGAAACAGTGTAGTTGGCATAGATGATCTGGTTTATCAAATTCAGGTCACGAAAATCTTCAATCAATTTCTTCTCTCATATCATCATAGCTGCAACGAGTACAGTCTTCCGACTAAGAGCATCAACGACTACATTGGCTTTACCCGGATGATATTTAATCTCCAGATCGTAGTCCTTAAGCAATTCCATCCAACGGCGCTGTCTCATATTCAGTTCTTTTTGATCATACAGATACTTGAGACTCTTGTGGTCGCAGTACAGTTCCACAGTCACACCATACAGGTAATGACGCCAAATCTTCAAAGCAAACACAATGGCCGCAAGCTCCAGATCATGAGTGGGATAATTCAATTCATGAGGTCTGAGCTGTCGAGAGGCGTAGGCCACCACACGTCCCTGCTGCATAAGGACACACCCTAATCCCTGCCCACTGGCATCAGAATACACAACATATGTCAAACTGGGATCGGGCAAAATCAACACAGGTGCCGTAGTCAACCTCTCCTTCAGCTCCACAAAACACTTTTCACATTTCTCATCCCACACAAACGGCTGATCCTTTCTCGTGAGCTTGGTCATTGGTAACGCAATACGGGAAAAATTCTGGATAAATCTCCGATAGTACCCGGCAAGACCCAGAAAACTGCGTACCTCTGCCACAGATTCTGGCCTCTTCCAGTCTAGTACTGCTTCCACTTTACTGGGATCCACAGAGACCCCTTCTTGCGAGATAACATGGCCTAAGAATCTCACTTCCGATAGCCAAAACTCGCATTTACTCAACTTCGCGTATAGTTTCTTCTCATACAAGATATTCAATACAACTCTCAAATGATGCTCATGCTCTTCCTTGTTTTTGGAATATATCAGAATGTCATCGATAAACACAACAACAAACTGATCCAGATATTGCCGAAAGATACGGTTCATGTAATCCATGAAAACCGCAGGCGCATTGGTTAGCCCAAATGGCATCACCAAGAACTCATAGTGACCGTATCTGGTCCGGAAAGCAGTCTTCGAAACATCTTCTGCCTTCACTCGCAGCTGATGATACCCTGACCTTAGATCAATCTTTGAAAATACACACGATCCAGATAACTGATCTAAAAGGTCATCGATTCGGGGAAGAGGGTACTTGTTTTTGATAGTAACTTTATTCAGTTCTCTATAGTCGATACACAACCGAAGACTTCCATCTTTCTTCTTTACGAATAACACTGGAGCTCCCCAAGGCGATACACTGGGTCTAATGAACCCTTTCTCAAGTAGATCTTCTATTTGCTTCTTTAGTTCCGCCATCTCGTTTGGGGCCATACGATATGGGGCTTTCGAAATAGAACCTGCTCCAGGCACAATGTCAATCGGGAACTGGACTTCCCTCTCGGGAGGTAATCCGCTAAGGTCGTCCGGAAACACCTCAGGGAATTCATTTACCACGGGTATATTACTCAACGTTTCACCAGTTTCCCCCTGAACGGAGAAGAATACCATATACCCCTGGCAACCCTTTTCAATATATCTCTCGGCTTTAGCAGTAGAAAGGAAATTCATACTAGCACCTACAGCTTCAGCCCTCTGAGAAACAGGATATACTATCCTTTTGTTCCCGCAATCAAGCAATACGTTATTTGCCGTTAACCAGTTAAGACCCAAAATGACTTCCAATTGATACAGCGGCAGACAAATCAGGTCTATAACAGACTGGTGCCCTTCCACAGTTATAACACAATTCAGGCAAACTTCTGTGGTCAAGGCCTTAACACCCATCGGAGTCGACACTACCAAATCGAATGGTAACTTATGCACATGCATACCCAGGCGTCTCACACAATCATACGCAATAAAGGAATGACTGGCACCCGAGTCGAACAATACTTGTAATAGATAGCCATTTAGAGAGATTTTACCTTGTATCAACTCAGGAGATCTACGAGCCTCCTCATGGGTCATTGCAAACACTCGACCCTGTGTCTTCGGCCTTTGCTCCGCTCGTGGTTGTTGACAATCTCTAGAAAGATGTCCTGGCCGCTTGCAGTTAAAACAAATCATTTCTCCCTTACAATTCTGGCCATAATGTGATTTGTTGCAGCGACGACATTTCCACTCGGTTGCAAATCTCTGAGGTTCACGACCTTTAGGTTGATAGGGCTTTTTATCACCACCCCTATATGAAGATGATCCTTGGCCTTTCCGCTTCTGGGATACATTACTCTTACTAGGTTCATTGCGATGACCAGTAGCTCTACCAGGATACACTTCTCTTAGATTGTTCTCCGTGATTCGACATTGCTCCACAGCCTTATTGAACTTCTTGAATCGGTGAGTAACCAACCGCTTCCGCAGCTCTCGCCTCAGACCACGAATGAGCATGTCTGAGCTCCATTCTCCGTCATCCTTGTACCGGAGATAGGAGGAATACCGGGACAAGCGGATGAATCGGGACAAGTAGTCATCAAAGCTCTCCGTGTCCCCTTGCTTGATGTTAAGGAATTCTGTCTCCTTTTCAAGCTGAACTGACTTCAGAAAGTACTTCTCATTGAATTCTTGTAAGAACAACTCCCAAGTCAGTGGCACATTTCCGCTCTTCAATGCTAGGGCGATATTCCGCCACCAACGATCCGCATCACCCTCAAGTTTATAAACTGCCAACCGTGGCTTCACTTCATCCGGACACCCGAGGACCTCAAATATCTTCTCCAAACGATTCAGCCAATCTTCTGCCACTTGTGGATCAAACTTCCCTCTGAACGCCGGAGGCAGATGTTTGCAGAATCTTGTAACCCAGAACTGCAGGTCTCTTTCCTCTCTTAGCGGCATTCCATAAGACTCTTGATTCAGAGCAACATGAGGTGGGGACTCTTGAGGTCGTGCTGACCCCTCAGCAGTATCTTCATAGCGGGTCTCTTCTTGAGTTTCTTCCGGAGTAGACTGAACCGGAACTTCTTTATTCTTTGCCTTCTCTGCTCTGAGCTCGTCTCTCAGCTCAGTGATCATATCCCGCTGGTCTTTAATTAGACCCATTAATTCTTGCATTGGATCCGGTGGATTTTCATTATCAACCTCCACCACAGGGTCCACACGCGGAATTTTGGGGCGTCCTCTAGTCTTCTTCATTCTACAAATAGCTTACCCCATTAATCCAGCAGAGACAGTATGCACATATAGTCATAAAACTCATCTATATCCAAATCATTTAAACACATATATGCACACACAACGATCATTCACAAACAATCTTCTATCCCTAAACCAACTAAGGGATCTATCCTAGCAACCTCTACCCTTGCCAGGAACTACAGCTCTGATACCAAAATGTAACCCCCTGCCTTAATTACCGTAATTAATATTCGATAATGCATAATAAAAAGGGGTTTGAGACCGTCGGATAGTTCAAAACGTATTAAATTACCTACCAAGCAGCAGGACCTTACAAAATTTTCAAAACTTCTTTCCTATCCGGGTCTCGTTTTCAATTACCGAATATAATCACCTGTGCAGTTAATTTACATTCACATATATCAGAGTTCGTAATTTAAACCCCGGCAACCCCCGGGTTCATCTATATATATATAGAGTTTCAAATTCCAAGTAGGGGACTACAAACCAAATATTCACACTATTTACGTCTCAAAATGTAATACAATAATCCCTATCCAAAATGATTAACCAACAAAAGCCATACTAATGTCCCTAGGAAGCTCTAACCGCTCCGGGTCGCTCGCTTCTCCTTAGAGCCACTCACCCTGTCTGAAAGGTTAGTTCAAAGGAAAGAATGAGATTCAAAAGAATCCCAGTAGTAACTAAACATTTATACCACATATAAGCACACAGCATGTAAGCAAATCATCATACAGCAGCAGCACATATCACACTCCACCCTCATCCCCTTTCTCCGCCGGGAAGGCACACCGCCCTAACCCGAACCGTTGTTAGCTACTCAGGGACTATTGGCGTGGCAGTGCATACATATAGCCTTATAGCTCATACAGCTAACCGGCTTTCACAAATGGCCCGTCGGCCTCACAGATAGCCTTTCGGCTCATAATCAGCCTTTCGGCCCACATATCACATAATCACACCTCATCCTCATCCCCTTTCTCCGCCGGGAAGGCACACTGCCTAAACCCGAACCGTTGTTAGCTACTCAGGGACTATTGGACTGACGGTGCTAACACATATCCGCATAAGTCGCAACATACGAACTTATCACAAAATCAATGATACTACGCACATACAATGCATCACATATGGTACAAAAGAAAAGTCACTACCTGATCCCTTCCTGATGTCTCTGGGCACAGTGGGCTCACGAGGATAGCAGATGTCAAATCCTATAATCAAAATAGGGACATTTGGTTAATTTCCTTTTCCAAGTTCTTACTTCCATAACACTTTAAGTTGGTATTCATTTGGACTCTTTAGATGGCCATTAAATGCCTAAACATATGCCTAAAGGGTTGGAATAACTATCCCCAAAGATCCCTCTTTGGAAAGCTAAACTCTGATTCTTGGCCCTCTCACTCGAGCACAGAAGACCGTGCTCGAGCACGACCCCCGCTCTCACTCGAGCACACAAGCGAGTGAGGCGCAGGAAGTGCTTGCCCGAGAGCAGCTCCCGCGACCATTCTACACTCTCACTCGAGCACAAGAGGCTGTGCTCGAGCAGAGACCCCGAGCACACTCGAGCACCACGGAAGTGAGGCCTGCGAGTGACAACCCGAGAGCATCTCTCAACATCCACTTCCATCTTCACTCGAGCACAAACGCCTGTGCTCGAGCACTGACCCTCCGTGCTCGCGAGCACAAGGCAGCGAGTGTCTGCTCGAGAGCACCCCAACTCCCAGGCAACAGATTCACTCGAGCACAAACACCCGTGCTCGAGTGATCCCCCAATGCTCGCGAGTGCCAGGCGCACTCTTGGCAATCACTCTCGAGTGATACCCTGAGATACTCACCCGCAGCACCAAAAACACACCCTCACTCGAGCACAAACATGCTCACTCGAGCACGTTCATCCTGTGCTCGAGTGAGTTCTTCTCTCACTCGAGAAATCACACCAGAAGCCAGAACGCAGCAACTGGTAAACTTTTCCAAAATCCACCAAATGAACTCCAATAGTTCTTAAACTTGTGTCAAGGCTCATTATCACTTATTTCAACACAAGGAACCCATTGGCAACAAAAAACAACCCAAATTCAACCCATCCAACACATTCTCTCTCTAAATCATCAAACCACTCAAAACCTCCTTCTAACAACTTCCCTTATTCAACTTCAAATCAAATTCTAATCACTCCCAAATGTCAAAACTGACCAAATGAACAGTGACACTCTCATCAAAATCTACTCCTCATTTAACATCATAATTAGGTCTAATTTCCAGATTTCTCATTGATTAAGCAAACATCTTGACATATATATCAAAATGCATTACAAACCTACCTCTTTAACTTGCTGAATTCAGAACTTGGATTCCTCAACTTTCAAATTCCCTCAATTTGCCACACACCACAAATCCAAAGTCTGAAAACATGGAAGTAAAGCTCTCAACCTTTTAGACAATATCAATGAAGGGTAGTTAAGCATATAAGATCATTTACCTTCCCAAATTTCAAACCCTTCCTTTCTCTTTCTTGCCAAGCTCGCCGGAAATGGAGGAAATGGAGAGAGAAATGAGTTGGTGAAGATTTGATCATTTGCTTCTCTTTTCCCCATGCATACCAACGAGTTGAAGAAAGAGAGGGAGGAGAGGAATATTTGACTTAATCCAATGGTCCTTCTCTTGCCACTTGTCACCATCCTATTCTCCCTATCATGATTTCACATAATCTTGCTTGCATCAAATTCCACCTCATAATCTTTCAATCTCAACCATTGATCATGATTACTAAAGAGTTTCCTCTCCAATCTCTGACCAATCGATCGGTAAATTTACCGTTTTGCCCTTGATTATCACAATACACATTAAACCATCACTAATGATCTTGATATCACGTTACACCATATAGATACTTCAAATATGCTTAATTAACATTAATTACATCATTTGAAGTTACTAATCCTTGATTAAAATCCAGGATATTACATAGAACCTATGTTCTATTTTTGGGGAAGCAAATAGAGGGAATGCTTTATTTTTGGAGAAGCAAATAGAGATGTGCTGTCCATTCTCACTGGCAACCAACAAATGAAGAGGAAGAAAGACATGTAGCATTTAAGATGTTATTTTGTAGTATAGGCTAGTTATTGTGTACATTGACAACACATTATGTATATGTTCACAACATATTTTTTGGTGGTTTAATCAGGTTGTTTGACAGGTGAAAGGGCCAACGTATTTAGACAGCAAGGTCCCCAAATCGGTTTTTTTTTGTTTTTATGGTTTACCAGTGGATGTGCATGTTTTCACAACATTTGATGTTATTTTAACAACTGTTTGATATTTTTATGTTTTCACAAAGGTCATTAGATGCGTGCTTGTCTCACCAACTCTCAAAATCTCAAATAGCGTTTACAATATATTCAGTTACTTTTACAACATGTACACAACGTGGTATGCTGTATTTACAACATCATAAGTCATATTAACAACGTATTCAGTTACATTTATGGCATGTAAAAGGAATGCATGCTTGTGCAATGTTTACAACACATGCTGCTACGTTTACAACACGTTAAGTTATTTTTACAAGTCTTTAAGCTAGTTTTACAACTATTTTCACCAGTGACACTAGGACAGTAGCTTGTGCAAGAAGCTACAACATACACACCACTTTTTTGGCACTTCTCTCATCGTTTACAACATGTTATGCTATATATACAACATCATAAGTCATATTAACAACGTATTAAGTTACGTTTACAACATGTAAGAAAAAAAGTTTGCTTGTGCAATGTTTACAACATATTCTGCTACGTTTACAACACTTAAAGTCATTTTACCAAGTCTTTAAGCTATGTTTACAACTATTTCCAGCTGTTGCACCAGGGCAGTAGCTTGTACAAGAAGCTACAACATACACACCACTTTTTTGGCACTTCTCTCATTGTTTACAACATACACAATACTTTGGTGGCACTTCTGTGATTGTTGACAATATGTTATGCTATATTTATGCATATGTTGTGTCTTCTTTTATGCATCTTGTTTTTACTAAACCACCAACATATTGCATTTTATCTTCTCCACCATTTAAAAACTCCCCCATATGAAAGAAACAAAATAGATTCTTCCCTGAACAACTTCCCATCTTTCATGTCAATCTGCAACACAAACTTCGTATTAACAACTTCCAAAGCAATATTTACAACTTCATATGCACATATTAACAACACGTTAACTATACGTTTTTTCCTACACATGTGCTTTTTCTAATAACACAAAACACACTAAAAATAAGGCCAAACCTCTGTTTGCTTCCACAAAAATAGAGCACAGCTACAGTACGTATTAACAACTTCCACAGCAATATTTACAACTTCATATGCACATATTAACAACACGTTAACAACACATTTTATTCCTACACATGTGCTTTTTCTAATAACACCAAACACACTAAAAACAAGGCCAAACCTCTGTTTACTTCCACAAAAATAGAGCACAGCTATGGTACATATTAACAACTTCCAAAGCAATATTGACAACTTCATATGCATATATTAACAATATGTTAACTACACGTTTTATTCCTACACATGTGCTTTTTCTAATAACACCAAACACACTAAAAACAAGGCCAAACCTCTGTTTGCTTCCCCAAAAATAGAGTACAGCTACGGTACGTATTAACAACTTCCAAAGCAATATTTACAACTTCATATGCACATATTAACAACACGTTAACTACACTTTTTATTCTTACACATGTGCTTTTTCTAATAACACCAAACACACTAAAAACAAGGCCAAAGCTCTGTTTGCTTCCCCAAAAATAGAGCACAGCTATGGTACATCTTAACAACTTCCACAGCAATATTTACAACTTCATATGCACAAATTTACAACAATTTTTTGTGTTCATTTCAGCATTTTTCTAGCAAAGAGTACCAATTACATTCACCATTCTCACTTTAAACACAACAGCTCCTCTGTTACCATGCCACAAAAATAGAGCACTCTAATATAAACACAACCCACCCAAGGTGAAACCCTAACTTCAATGATCAAGCTCATTTGTCTACCAAATTCTTAGCATTTCTTGTCTACCACCTACCACTTACTCCATTTTTTAGCCCAACATCCAACCTTTCATCAACCCCTCAATCTCAATCTAACTAACTTTCACACAGAAAAAAAACAAAATTTTCCAGTTCGCTTCTGTACGTTGCTACCCGTACCTGGACGATGATGAAGACGATGTTCCCAGCCACATTAATGAAGACGATGATGAAGACGTTGCACCACCTACGCCTTTCGTCCGTGTATTTTTCTCTTTTTCCTTAATGCCTTGATAACAAAAATGTGCTTCCTTCCTCTCCTCTGTGCGTTTTCTTTTGTTATTTGAGTGGGGGTTATTTTTGTAATTGCTCATAGGGAATTCATGTCAGAAAAGTCCCTAGGGACTTTTTTGACCTTTGACTTTTCAAAGGGAGTTTTTTGAGATTATTTGTGTACCTTGGGACCTAGCTGACATTTTCCCCATATTTTATAAAGGGAGCACAACTGCGCAAGCTAAGTATGTATGTGCATGTATAATCAATACATTCTGACATTTTTTGTCAATCAAAATAATGATTGACTGATTTCGTTTTTGATACATTATTTGTATCATACGACACTACAAAAAAATATTTAATTTCTTCCATGATAAATTCTGTCAGAAATTCGTCGGAAAAGTTTTTGATGAAATATTTTTTGTTTCCAGACAGAATATTTTCCCTAATTACCATAGGTGTCAGAAATTCTGTGGCAAATAATTTTGGATGGAATTTTCGATGGAATAATTCCATGGTTAGTTTTGCCACGGAATTGGCCATAGAAATTTCTGTACAGAATTAGCCAAAAAAAAATTCTGAGGCAAAGAATTTTCCATGGCAAAATTCGTGGCTAATTCCGTTAGAAAAATGAAAAAATTACAATTATTTAATTAAATTAAATTATTAAAAAATATCTTTATAAAAATTTAAATTATGATATTATTAGCCGTATAAATATTTAAAAATTAGGATTAATACCATCTTTCATCTCTCAAGTTTTTTCACGTTTAGGTTTTGGCTCCTCAAGTTTTCAACCATAGGTTTTGGTCCTTGTAGGGGCAAAATAGTCATATAAAAATTTATTTATAAAAAAAAGTTATTAGTTATTAATTAATATTAATAAAAAAAATTAAATTTAGAAATTAGACAAAAATATAGTCATATGAAATTTATTTAAGATGTAAATTTTTTTAATTTAAAGTTAATTTATATTAAAAATTATAAGAATCTATAAAATTATTTTATATAATTATTACATTTATATTTAAGAAACAAATATATATTTATAAATAATTGATTATATATAATAAGATTATATATATAATTGTATAATAATAAAACGCCAAAGTAGTCGACCCAATCTGGTTAGGCATTGCATGAGTATGGACGAGGTCGTGGGTTAAAACCAAAGGAGGGCAAGTTGAGTTGTATTTTCAGGAAAAAAGAGGTTGTGACACATGGCAGAGGCAAGCTACACCATGTGGACGATTTGGTCGCCGACGGCGAGGTAGAGGCTGCCATGCACCAACACTAGTGATAAGGTGTCAGCCGCCAGAGTTGCCACGTGGCTTTTTAAAAGTTAAAAAATAAAAAATAAGTTTGCGAGGGAATTTGCAATTTCGTCAGAAATTTACGACGGAATCAATTCTGTCGGAATTTACGAGGAATCTGAATTCCGGCGAAAATTGGTTTGTCATGCTATTATTAGCGACGAAATCTATTCTATCCGAAATTCTTTCAAAAATCAGTAGGAAATTCCGTGAAAAACTCTGAATTCCGCGGCAAATTCTATTGCAACTTTCGTTGGAAATTCAGTGTTTTTTTGTAGTGCGATAAGATATAGGAAAACCTCTAAATAAATACCATTTGAATTTATGAATCCCTAAAAAGTCTGTTAACACATGAAAATGACATAAATGTAACAAAGATCAAATTGGAATTTTAAAGTATTAATGATTTTACCATTATGCCCTGCAGTTGTTTTAATTAAAAAAGAAAAAGGTGCCCTTACAAGAGCACCTTATCCGGCTGACTGCTGAAGCTCCTGGGCCGGGGGCTTTTTTTGAGAGGTTTAATTTTTTCTTTCAAAAAAATGTGCCAAAGGGGTAGAGGTGCGATTCGAACCCTTCCCACCTTGTTTACAAAAAAGCTAGGTGTCTATTGCGCCACCAAAGCCTCTTTGATATATGTGACACCCTATTTCTATAGTTATTAGATGAGCTTTATATATAATCAATTCAAACCACTCAGCCAGGTTTGACCTTAGATAGAAAAATACCTTTTGAAAATAGATGAAAACACAGCCCAAACATGTAGCCATATGGGGCTACCAAAATACCTAAGTTGCAACCAAATTACTATATAGATAACCAATATAATAATATTAATCCTTCTTCTCCACCTTCTTATTTATCAGTAATTATAACTCCTTTGCCCCTAGAGCTTCTTGCTTTAGATGTATGTCATTTAATGGAAAGGGTGAGATTCGTGAGAATCTCAATAGTAACAACAATCAATAATAAGATATGAAAGTTCACGAAGCATGCAAAACAAACCATCATACATTAAGCGTCTAGCAATCAAGATGCAGCACAAACATCATTCACATGACACAACAGTCCAATACAACACAGCTGGTATACTGGTCTTACAGCCCAAGGATACACCTTATGCACAAATACACTTTTGGGACTTACTGCCTCAGGCACATAGTCCAATACAACACAACTGGTATAACAAGTCTTGCAGCCCAAGATAGACCCCATGCACAAATGCATTTTCAGGACTCAAAGAATTTGGACACACAGTCCAATACAACACAGCTGGTATAACAGGATTTACAACCCAGGGATACACCCCATGCACAAATGGACTTTTGGGACTTATAGCATCAGGACACACAGTTGGTATATTAGGTCTTATAGCCCAGGGATACACCCTATGCAAAAATGCACTTCCGGGACTTACAGCCTTAGGGCATACAATCGGTTACAACACAGATTGCATAGCAAATCTTATAGCCCAGGGATACACCCCATGCAAAAATGCACTTTCGGGACTTACAACCTCAGGGCACACAATCCCTTACAACATAGATTGCATAGAAGATCTTATAGCCCATGGATACAGCCTAAGCAACAATGCACTTTTAGAACTTATGGCCTCACACTGAATGCATATCATGTCTTACAACCCAGTGATACACCCTATGCAACAAATGCACTTTCGGGACTTATGGCCTTAAGACACACAGTCCAAACATCAAACCATATATTCATGAAATAAATATAATCGATAGCAACACAAACATGCATAACTATTACATAATATATGAGAGAAATAATTACTACCTGACTACCTTTCCAGTAATTTACCTTCTCCAATAAGCTTCATCTTTAAGCTTGGGTAAATGTCAAATCCTATAATTTGAAATTAATGTAGAGATGAGTGATTACTTATTTTAGTCTTATTAACATAATTAAAATTATGTTATTCTTAACCCTCTTATAACTCTTGTCCTTTTTTTTTGAATTAGTTGGTTATCTTTCATATTCTTTTGTGCTTATGTCTAATGTGTATCTAATTTAAGACATACTATTTGTCTTTCACCCCTATGATTTCAGTACTATATTTAATTAAATTGGCCTCTAAAACTTGTCGCATAATTCTCAGATCATCCCCTAATCACATTTTCTTCAAAACTAGAAAATTTCAAACTTAACCCAAATTTGCACCAAATTTTTTAGGAAACTTTGAAAAATCATATCTTAGGCTAAGAAAATCCAATTGAGGTAGTTCAAGTTTCTATGTGAAACTCTTGAAATCCTATGTACAAGAAAAATAATGTCCATATCAACTTATAGACTTAGTCTCCCAAATCAATGTTTAAACTTACTGCCTATAATGAAAGTCAAAATTTTCCAGATTTTCTACCCAAAGTTTAAAAATTCATAATTTATAATTTACACATCCAATTATTGATTCCTAATACTTAATTGAAAGCTATATGAGTATACATTAAGGCATAAATAATCACACTAACAAATTACCAAAATAACATCATGAAATTTGCCTATTTATCTACTATCAGAAATCTGGAACACGGAGTGTTCCTAGTTTTTTTAGCCAAACTTCCAAAAATAATTACTTTTACTCTACATATCCAATTGACCTGTTGTAAGACTCATTTTAAATTTTTGGATGTTTAATAATTCCTTGAAAAATTTCATAAAAAATGGACATGATTTGCCTGATCAAAACAGTGTCCGATACCGACTGACTCCTTGAAGCTACAGATTTAACACTCTAATTTAAACTCTCAAGAACCCCACATTTTCCCCCTAAACTAAACTTGCCTTGATTCTATCATCTAATACACATCTTAAACTCTCAAATCCACAAAAGAAACCAAAGCAATTCCACTCAAGATTCCAGTTTGAGCTTCTGAAAATTCGTGCATGCAATCCTTTGTTTCCCAAAAATGAAGATGAAGAAGAAAAGTGTGCATGCAACCATAAATTTGGAGTCTAAACCTTAGGAACTTCAACTCTATCAACTCAAACCTAAATGCTCTATTTTAATGACCTTTAAATAGAACAAAAGAATCCAAAAATCCCCCAAAAATTGATATGCAAGATTTTATTTCAAGCCTATACAATTTATGATTTCTCAACATTCTCAACTTCTAGCAACCGAATATACCTAAAGAAACCACTGGATCATCTAAGAGAAGTTAGGAAAAGATAAAGAAGACTTACCTAAACAATATTCCAAGCTGGCATGTGGCAGTCAACCTCTTCTTCCTTGTAACACCCCGCCTTACAAACCTCTTATTATTGATATTAACTAGAGTAGCAATTACGCAATTTGATGGACATACATGAATAGCAAAAATATACTGATATTATTGAAACAATATTGCTTGATTATAATACAGGATTTCCCCACAGGGGATCGTACATAATAATTACATACCTTAAAATAATAAAAGGGTCTTTAGATAACCAATGACTCATCTTGTGCTCGTCTAGAATGTTCTGTTGCCGATAATTACGATTGTGCCCTCTGAGACGCTGTCTGCTGCTGAAAATTTCTTACGTTTATAGAAAGGATGAGATTTAAAGAATCTCAGTAGTAACATACAATCAAGCATATACGATGTGAAAATAAATATGCCATGAGCCATGTTATGTGAAATGATAGAATGTTGTGTGTACACTGTCTAAGGCTAAACGGCTATTTGCAACCCTGGCTTAACTTTGAGCTTCCGTTAGGTCCTAAACCACAACTAAGTTAATATGCGTGTCCAAGACACTGTTCTCATGTTATAGAAGATGGCATACACAAAACATACAATAATCACATATTGCATGAAAGGAAGTGTTACTACCTGGAATTGTCCTTTCCTACTCTACTGGCTTTTCAATACCTTTGATTAGGCTGGGGCTATTGATATATCCTAAAATTCCATATGTACAAGAATTGAGTTAAGGCCCATTTATGTACTTGTCTAAACTCTTTTTAAACTCATTCTGTTGGTTATCAATCAAAGTTCAGCAATTTATGCACAGTACAATTTTGTATAGTGCAGTTTCATTATTTTCTACAAAACTAGTAGATTTTCAGTCGACTTTGGAAAATCATAATTTATTCTAGGAAATTCAAAATTGACTGGTTCCAGATTCTATAAAAATCTATTTAAGTGTAATTTTATGGAAAAATACACAAGTCTAACCTTTACACTCATATTATTCCTAGAATTTCGTTAAACCTCCCCTGTTCCAAATTTCCTTCAAGAAACAGGGCTCCACTTTGAAAAATCATATCTTTTAATCTATTAGTCCAAAATTATGTTCTACCTATCAAATTAAAGCCCTATATGTCTACTTTAATCCTGTCAAAGTTCACAATATTTGGACTAGGTTTGACTAATGAAATTCATTTCACAACAAAACTATTTCCAGGAATCAAATCAAACAGAATTTCTTATAAACTTCTAAAATTTCCAGATTTTGACACAATCATCCAGAAATCATGAACATGTGTATTTTCACACAATTTTTCGTGTAGAATCCAATGGAATAATCCAAAACGCCAAATTCCAATTCCAACAAGGCAAAAATGCCCCTGGATGAGATCTAGAAGTTAAAGAAAAACATGAATTTTCTGGATTCCACTTGGTTAAACACTTCCTCTTCACTTATAATCCCATGATTAACCACTTAAACAGTTATCAATCATGATTAATGAAGATTTGGGCAGCATAACCCCTTAGGGTTTGGCATCCCTAAAATCATAAACAAAGTAAAGCAAGCCATCAAACAACCACAATAACAATCAAACACCTTGAATCAACCAAGATTACAAGGTTTTATGGTTTACCTCTTGTTCCTCCTCTTTATCTCTCTAAGTCATCCTTGTCACACCCCAAACTTTATTCACTAATATACCTTATAATTATTTATGGCATTTAATGAAATGGAAGGGTGAATATTAATGCGTTTGGAATTTAAGAAGCTAGTAAATTTTCATTTTCATAAGAATTGGGCTAAAACAAGACATATTGTCTTGCAAAAATCTAATTTTTAAAGCCCATTATTAAAGCCCAAAGTAGAGTATAAAAGAACACAATATTGTTCCCAATAGTAAAGAGGAATTTTGGTTATAAGGAGAAGGAGAAGGAGAAGGCCTAAATTAAATCCATGAATGTGAGGGTAAAATAGTAATTTGTCAATAAAGCAAGGAATAAATTATTTTCCTATTTCTTAAGATTAATTTTGGTTAAATAGAGAAAATAAAGGGAAAATATATATTTGAAAATGAATATGCAATTTTGGAGCATTTTTTTATCAAGTAAATTGGTTGGAAAAGTCAAAAAGTAAAGGTACTTGATTTAATTAATTAAAGAAGGGAATTATGGAAAATACAAGAAGCAATTACTATTTTCCTTTCTTCTTGCTATTTTTGTCCATAAAAAGAAATTAGAGGGGAAAATATTTGCTTGGTTTAATATGGTGCCAAGTGTCATTATCTTGAGCTAAGGAATTTAATATGAATATATTAAGGATATAAGCACATGTTCAATTAGCATAAAATAATATATTTGTGCAATTGGAAGTATTAATTGAAGGAACCAAATTGGGTTATGAATGACCCCTAGTTGGCATATTTTTGGGCCAAGAGGAGAGAAGAAAAATTAGTTCAAAGCTAATGGAAGTTTATGACACAATTAAGAAGGGATAAGATTAAATAAAAACATGTGTCATAAAACTATTAAACTAATATATTTTTAAGAAAAGATGAAGAGATATTTTAAATACATCTTCATCTCTTTCCTTCTTCATTTCTCACATCAAGCACAAGAAAAAGAGAGAGAGAGAAGAGATCTTGAGAGACTTACTACGTGTTTGGCATCACTTATTTTTAGGCAATAAGTCCTTATTACGTAAGTCGAGATAAAACTCCTCTTATATACTTACCTCGTATACTGTAAATCAGGATTTCTAAGCAGTTATAAGTAATAAATAAGCTATCCCAAATGAGCACTTAGAACAAGAGAGCACAAGGAGCAAAGATCAAAGGTAAGGCTTGTGGTTTCAAGAACTTGTGCCTTCCATCTTGTGAATATCTCTTCTAAGCTCTTATTCTCCACCAAAAACCATGTGTAGCAAGCAAATCTTCAAGAGAGAGGAGAGAGAAAGTGACGCCTAGATAGATAAAACTTGAGGAATCAAATGTAACTTCAAGAATCTCAATTCCTATGGTTTCTTATTGTTGTTGTTGTTATGGTTCTTGTCATGATTTGTGGTTTGGTTGGTAATTTTGTAAATTTGGGATGTTGAAACCCTAAGGGGTTATACTGCCCAAACATTCCTCAAGTCATGTTTAATAAGTGTTTAAGAGGTTCAACAAGTGATTAGGAGTGAAAAGGGAGGAGCTTTAAGGGTTAAATCAAGAAATCACAATTTTTCCCCTTTTCCCTTCAATGTTTTGGCCAGCATGAAAATAGGGGAAGAGCTGGAATTTCATCAATTTGATGGTTCCATTGTGTTTAGGAGGAGAAATTGTGTAGGGTTGATGTTGATTATGTTGCGAGAAAAGCCCTAGAAAGTGAAATGTCAAAAATAGTCTTAACACCATAAGTAGGTGCTGTCAAGGGCAAAACTGTCATTTGTCAGTGATTTTGAGAAAACTGAGGTCAACAATGGATTCCTTAGGCGAAATTATATACAAATAGCCTAAGTCATAATTTTTGGAAAAGTACAGTTGGACTGAGTACAAAGAGGCTTAGACCAGGTCCCTAGGGGTATTTTGGTCATTTCACAGTTTTAAGTTAAGATAACTAACAAAATGTGTTTAGAATAATATTTGAATGAGTAATGACTCATTTATTATAAATTTGAAATTTTAGGAATAGATTGTTGAGCTTGAGCCGGATTGAATTAAGGACTTAATTGGATATAAGGTAGTAGCACTTTCTTTCATATACTATGTAATTGTCTATATGCTTTGTGTATGCCATCTTTTGTGATTTGAACACTGTTTTGCTGAGTAGGGCAATTGTGTGTAGAGGCACATTACCTGGTTGTGAACAAAAACCCAACTGAGGTGTTTACAGGTAGTGGGGAACTAGCCCCAACTCATGTGCACATGTCGTATTCCAGCTGTGGTGCGGGAAGTGTATATGTACTACCCGATGGAAAGTATATATGTACCATTCGGCCAAGTAGGGAACCATCTATGAATTGTTTGTGTTATGTTACATTACATGGTGTATTGCATATTTAATTGTTGCATTTTATATGATTGGTTGCATACTACTACTGAGGTTCTTTTGAATCTCATCCTTTTTTAAATTAAAAATATTCTAGTAAAGGACAGCGGCTCAAAGGGGTGAGAGCGTAGTTACCGGCAACTGATGGTTTCGGTACTGATTAAACAAGATTGTTGTTTATTTGAGGACCATTTTTATTATTTTAAGGTTTGTAATTCCTATTCACACACCCTGTCACTAGTGGAAAAATCACTTTTAAGACTGGTTAAAAACGACATTTTAGACCGGTTTTGGACCCTGTCTTAATATAGCCAGTCTTAAAAATCTACTACCTTTAAGACCAGTTAAAGAACCAGTCTTAAAAAAACGTTTTAAGACCGGTTAATTATAAAACCGGTCTAGAAAATTATTATTTTTAGACCGGTTATCGAAGAAACCAGTCTAAAAAGTTCAGCTTTTTAGACCGGTTTTAAAAACAACCGGTCTAAAAAGTTCAACTACTTTTTAGATCGTTTTTACAAAAATCGGTCTTCAAGTAATACTTTTAAGACCGGTTTTATAAAAAAACGGGTCTTAAAGTATTACTTTTAAGACCAGTTCTTTTCAAAACCAGTCTAAAAAATTTTAGACCGGTTTTGAAAAGAACCAGTCTAAAAAGTTTTTTTTAAAAAAAAGAATTACTCTGTTTAAAACATTTACCTAGCAAGCAAGCCAACCATTTCCCTTATTAAAACATTTCACTCAGCAAGCAACCATTTCAACGACACAGATAGAATCATAGACAAAATAAACTCACAATCACAGGCAAAATCATAAAATTATGGCCAAAATTAAATACTTCATACACTGTCTTCTCAGGCAACCCAAGCTAATTGAAATAGAAACAAAGTTCATCATCATCATCAACACTTATTCATTATGGCCAAATTACTTTATACACATTCTTTCCAGACTGATAATCACTAGCTGGCTTTGGAACATCTACACTAGACACCTCATATGCTTCATTTTCCTGTGCCAACATCAAAAAAAGTAGTTTTAATTTATATATACCAATAACAATAAACATAATTCAAATATAGTTCATGATAATTATTTTAGCTAACTGACCTTCAAAGTAGTTTTATAAAGGGATATCCTCCCATATCCCTTCATTATGATCGTTTCTTGTGTCGTGTTCATTATCTGCTTCATCTTCTTCGTTCAATTCTGGTAGACCCCTAGAAAAAGAAGGAGTCTCAAGAAGATCATTCATTGAACAACTTTCCTGATTAATGTCAACAAACTTTTTTCTTTGGAGAGCTACAGACCACATTTTATTTGCCTCATCGGTAATATAGAACACTTGTTTCGCTTGATATGCCATAATAAAAGGTTCATCTCCAAAACTTCTACTAATCAGATCAACCAATGTAAATCTGAACTGATCAACCATCACACCATTGTTGACATCAACCCACTTGCATTTAACAATGGGAAATTTAATTTTAACATAATCAACCATCCAAATCTCTTTAATAACCCCATAATAAGGTATTACTGCCAATCTAGAGTTCTTATCTTTCGAACTAGAAAAGTGTATAGATTCAACCACTAACACAACCCCACTGTTCTAGATGGTGCACCTATCATCAAGGGACTTCGTGTAAAACGTATAACCATTGATCACATATGAAGTTCAAGTTATGACATCAACCTCAAGACCATATGCTAACCATTTAATTGTATCAGAAATGCAACAACCTTTTGTTTGAACCAGTGTGCAAAAGTTTTGTTATGCTCCCTAATTAACCTTTGTTCAATTATTCGACTATTTTCTTTCCGAACAATTTCTTTATGTGCATTAATGTAATCTTGAACTTCAACAACATTATTCAAGATGTATAAGTAGACTTGTTGCAATTCATCAAGATCAACACTCTTTACTGTAGCCCCATTTCTACCCCCTTCTTTAACATGACATTCAGGAAGCCCAATATGTCTTACATTTGACAAGTAATCTTGACAAAACTCCATAGCTTCTTTAGAAACATATTTCTAAACAATAGATGTTTCAAGTCGATTTGCATTCTTCACATATCCTTTTAGGATTTTCATAGTTCTTTCAATTGGGAACATCCATCATAAATAGATAGGGCCACACAACTTTATCTCCCTCACTAGATGAACAATTAGATGCATCATGATGTCAAAAAAAGAAAGAAGAAAAAGCTTCTCAAGCTGGCACAAGATTAGATATCCTTCATTTTCTAGTTTATCCAATTTTTATATCTCAATGACTTTACTACAAATAGCATTTAAGAAGAAACAAAGTCTAGTCAAAATAAATTGAAGATCATATTCGGTAATGCCTCTAATATCTAATGGGAGTAGTTGTTGCATTAATATATGACAATCATGAGACTTTAGCCCTACTAACTTCAAGTCTTTCATTGACACAAGCTTCCTAAAATTTGAAGAATTCCCTGAAGGAACTTTGATGCCATGTAAACACTCACATAAGCTTCTTTTCTCATCCTTAGACAATGTATAAGCAGATGGAGGACAAAAAGTTCTCTTACCATATGCCTTTGGATGCACGTCTTCTCGTATCCCTATTTCTTGCAAATCTAATCTTGCCTTCATGCCATCCTTAGAACTACCTTGTATGTTAAGCAGTGTCCCAACAATACTCTCACATACGTTTTTGTCCACATGATGAAGTCAATACAGTATCTCACATCAAGATTGGGCCAATATGGAAGATTGAAGAAGACATAACTCTTTTTCCATTTATTTTTTTCATGACTATTCTGTGTAGTCTTACCAAATATAACGTTCATATTTTTCACCTTTTCATAAACTTGCTCCTTAGTCAATGGCTTCGGAGCATCTTCAAACTCTTGTCCACCAAAAAAAGCTTTCTTCAATCTGCGATACGGGTGGCCTCGTCTAAGAAATCTCCTATGGCCAAGATAAACTGTCTTTCTTCCATGTTGAAGTTGATGGTAGCATATTCCTTATTCACAAATCAGATATGCTTTAGGCCTTTAACACTATATCCTGACAAGTTTCCATATGCTAGGAAGTCATTTATAGCACAAAAAATCATGGCTCGCATTTTAAAAACCTCCTTCTTTTTCACATAAAAAACATCAACACCTTCATCCCACAACTCTTTGAAGTCTTCAATCAAGGGTTCTAGGTAAACATCTATGTCATTTCTGGGTTGTTTTGTTCCCGAAATCAACATAGAAAACATGATGTACTTTCGTTTCATGCATAACAGAGGAGATAATTTATAAATTACCAACTAAACAGGCCATGAACTATGTATACTACTCAGGCTACCAAAAGGATTTATGTCATCTGTGCTAAGCCCAAGCCTAAGGTTTCTAGGCTCTTCACCGAAGGCAGGAAATAATTGATCAATTTTCTTCTATTGAGAAGAATTAGCCGGATGTCGAAGCTATCCATCGGATATCCTCTCATCCACATGCCATCTCAAATTTTTTGCATCGTTTTCATTATCAAACAATCGTTTGAACCTTGGTATGATTGGAAGATACCACAACACTTTTACAGGGGCATTATTTGATTTGTATCTTGAGGTTTCACATATAGGACAAGGTTGTTCCTCTTCATGCTCTTTTCTATACAATATACAATCGTTAGGGCATGCATGGATCTTTTTATACTTCATCCCTAGTGGACAATATTTTCTTAGCATCATAGTATTGAGAAGACAATACATTTCCATTTGGAAGCATGTCCTTAAAAGCCTCAAGAGTTTCTAAAAAACTCTTGTTGCTCCATCCATGCCATGCTTTCAAGCTCATAAATTTCAATACTGCTTTCAACAATTGGTATTTTTTACACCCTGGGTACAATGGCCTCTCAGCATCACTATACATATTACTATTTGCATGTGATTGCTCAAAAGCCTCTTCTCCTACACCACGAATAATATCCTCTATCCGATCATCCGTATCCATGTCATTATCATCAAAGGTCACTCCCCCATGTTGAGATGAGCTCAGCATTTCCAATTCTTCACCATACCATACCCTCACTGTATAACTCTTACAAAATCCTTCACAAATTAAATGTATATATATCTACAACACTTAGTCACTTCTCATTCAAACATACTACACAAGGGCAATAAAACTTCCCACTACCATCATCGACATTTCTTCTAGCGAAGTCTAAAAAACCCCTTACCCCATTATCATATTTAACACTCGTTCGTTTAGCATTTATCCAACTATGATCCATATATATCTCAATACTTGTAGCACCTTATATCCAACAGCAAAAAGATAGACAAAAAAACAAGAACTATAGAGTTTTAGAGATTTTAACCAATTTTAACATGCACCATTTGAAACTAACTAGTATTGTTTCAACAAACCAATAACACTGACAATCAAACAATCACACTAAATTAAAATAGAACTTAGAATAATATTACTCCAAGCCAAATGTTACAAGTCAGAGCATCTTATTTACTTTTGGTTGAAAACAAGAAAAATGTATATGTAGTAATAATAAAGTCATCACATAGTTTTCCCTTTCGCCTTAATTGCTTTGTTCTGCAATTATTTTATGTCTAAATATGTTATAAGAGTTAATATTGTTGAGAATAAGAAAATACAAGTAGAAAGTTGAGGGTTTTAATTAACAGAACACTAACCCGATTGAGCTTCTACTCAAAGTCATGGTGGCGTCGACTGAGGTTAAAATGTAGTCCTGAAATACACGGCACTGACAAAGGGAAGTCAGGGTAGAGGAGAATGGTCACTACGAAAAATAGAGGTGGCGACGAAAGAGAGTGACGATGACCAAAGAATAGTGACAATGAACACAACAACAGCAATGGTAATGACGAAGGAGAGTTGAACAAAAGAGAAACGAGGCGCATTGGATGAGTTTAGAACAAGCAGGGACAGAGCTGACAGAGAAATGGTGAAAAGATAAGAAAAGGTTCATAGAGCGAGAGATCTGGGTGCGGGAGTAAAAATACGGGCGAAAAAGTTTACCTTTTAGATCGGTTTTTTCAAAAAACCGTTCTTAAAAGGATGAAAAAAATATTTTTTAAATTTTTAACATTTAAGACTGGTTTTTCTTAAAACCGGTCTTAAATATTTTACATTTATGACCGGTTTTAATAAAAACTGATCTTAAATGTGTCACATTTTTAACTTTTAATTTATTTTGTTATTTTTAGACCGGTTTTATTTATAACCGATCTAAATAATATTTTTAAGACCGGTTTTTTGGAGAACTAGTCTAAGAAGTTTTAGATAATTATGAAACTACCACCAGTTAAATTTTTTAGACCTTATTCGCCATAACCGGTCTAAATGCGGCAGTCTAAAAAGGGAATTTTGTACTAGTGTGTGGGGATTCCTGTAAAATAATCATGTACATTTTATCAGTATATCTATGCTATTCTTGTGTATCCACCAAACCACGCATTACTACTCTGATTAATATCAATGATAAGTGGTACGTAAGATGGGGGTCTTACAGTCCTTTCTCTCCTCCTTGTTTCTCTTGGTTTTACTTGCTACATATGCATTTCAAGAAAGAATAGAGATTAGGAGAAAGTTTTCATGAATTAGAGACAAAAACACACCAACTTTACTACCAACACCTTGATTTGGCTTCTTGAACTTCTTGCCTCTTACTTGTTCTTGCTTCTTGAAGACACACACACACTCTCTCTCTTGCTCTCTTGTGGTTGGAAGAATATGGAGTCTTGAAAAGGGATAAGAACTCTTAAAAATATCTCAATTCCACCTCCTTAAGATATAATATTTTATTTGGAATTAACATATATCATTTACTTTATATGATCATCTTTTCTCTTTCCTTCTTCTTGATATACAAATGTGTGCCTCTTTTTAATGCATGTCATGATCGCTTATGTAGCCAACAATTGTTAACCAAAAATAGTAGAAGAGAAAGAGAAAAAGGCTTCTTGAATTTTCATATTTGCCCTCTTACTTTAGTTGAATTGTTGACTAAAGTTCTCACCTTTTTGTTTGGTCAAATATTTTTTTCTCTTGGTTCCTTTATTGTAATCGAAATATGACTCTGGAGAGCACTAAAAGAGCTTCTTGATTTAGCACAATTTTATCTCTTCAGTTGCCTACTATTTTTTAATTTTCAAACTTCAATTTACTTGGCCAAAATTGCTTCAACTTGTGGCATATGTATCTCAACCACTAATTTCCCTTGCCACCTACTTTTTTGACGTTCAAGAGCACATGAGAAAGGGAAAATTATGGGCTTTGGACTAAATCTAGCCAAAGGAATATTTAGCCCATATATTTTTGCCATTTTCGTACTTGGCTAGAAATCTGGCAGAATTTTCATTAAACTTTGAAAATTCATATATTTATTTATAGAGATCCAATTGGTGTGGTTATAAAGGCTATGTGACCCTTATTAAGTTTATTTTTAGGAAAAATGTAGCCTTTAGCCAACTGGAAGCTCATAATTCCTAGAATTTCCATTTTTGGATGTTGTCACATAAACTTGCCAGTTTCAATGGGCTAACTTCAAAAATACATAACTCTTTGTATACAGCTCCAAATGACTCATATTATCTATCATATTAAAGCTTGATAAGTCTACTTTTATTCTGAAAAATTTCACATTCATTAGACATCATTTGATTATCCAAAACCATATGAAAATCTCACTGCTTTGCAGGAAAATACACTGGTAGCAAGGTTTACATTCCTGGGACTCTTGTTAAATCAGGCCTTAGCAGTCCGCTTGATTCTAGCTTATTCTCAAGCCTTTAGTCCCAAAATTTAGAATATTAAAGTCCCCCCCCCCCAGTTTAATAAATTTTGTCCTCAAAATTTGAACGTCTACAACTCAGGGATTCTTCTAGACATTCAATCTATCCCTCTTGTATGCAAGCTTATAAAGTAGGCATAATAAATTTTATTGTCTGTCAGCATTTAGGATTAACTAACTGTTGATTCCTACTAACCTTATTGTATATACTTTTCAGTATAACACAACATGTTTGTTAGGTCTTATTGCCTAGGGACTTGCCCCATGCAAACATGCATATTAGGTCTTACTGCCTTTATCACTATTCAGCATAATTGTGATTGCATAGCAATATGCTATCCTGAGGACATACTATCCCATATGTCTTATGATCTCAAGACACACTGTCTACTAGTTACTCTAGGCCTCAGTGCCTTATCGAGATATTGTCCGGTGTATTTAGCCTTATGGCTTATATCACTCTATTCTCACAATATTGAATATTCTGGTTTTACTGCCATGTACAAATATGCTTATTAGGGCTTACTGTCAACACGTCTAACTGTTCGGTGTTCAAGATCAAATAACTATTTGACCCTTACTGGCCATACTGTGTGTACTATTCACTGAGTGGGTAATTAATTCTATGAGGTTACACTATTGAGAGTGAGTTGCCGCTACCATTATGGCCTATTATACTAGGGTTCATCCTAATCTCTATTTCATGTGTCACTATGAACCATATTGGTTGTGTGACTATTGACGACAACGATTGTATCACTATTCACTATACCGCCATAAAACACATTTTTACACCCAACCTCTTGACTACAAGTAACCAGAGCGGTACAACCCTTCTCGCCATGTCAGGGTTAGAGCCACTCGATCATATACTGATTAGTTACATCTTTAACATGCTATGATGGGCTGCCTTGCTACTCCAAACAAATCAAAGCCTTTAGTCCCAAAATTTAGAATATTAAAGCCCCCCCCAGTTTAATAAATTTTGTCCTCAAAATTTGAACATCTACAACTCAGGGATTCTTCTAGACATTCAATTTATCCCTCTTGTATGCAAGCTTATAAAGTAGGCATAATAAATTTTATTGTCTGTTAGCATATAGGATTAACTAACTGTTGATTCCTACTAACCTTATTGTATATACTTTTCAGTATAACACAACATGTTTGTTAGGTCTTATTGCCTAGGGACTCTGCCCCATACAAACATGCATATTAGGTCTTACTGCCTTTATCACTATTCAGCATAATTGTGATTGCATAGCAATATGCTATCCTGAGGACATACTATCCCACATGTCTTATGATCTCAAGACACACTGTCTACTAGTTACTCTAGGCCTCAGTGCCTTATCGAGATATTGTCCGGTGTATTTAGCCTTATGTCTTATATCACTCTATTCTCACAATATTGAATATTCTGGTTTTACTGCCATGTACAAATATGCTTATTAGGGCTTACTGTCAACACGTCTGACTGTTCGGTGTTCAAGATCAAATTACTATTTGACCCTTACTGGCCATACTGTGTGTACTATTCACTGAGTGGGTAATTAATTCTATGAGGTTACACTGTTGAGAGTGAGTTGCCGCTACCATTATAGCCTATTATACTAGGGTTCATCCTAATCTCTATTTCATGTGTCACTTTGAACCATATTGGTTGTGTGACTATTGACGACAACGATTGTATCACTATTCACTATACCGCCATAAAACACATTTTTACACCCAACCTCTTGACTACAAGTAACCAGAGCGGTACAACCCTTCTCGCCATGTCAGGGTTAGAGCCACTCGATCATAGACTGATTAGTTACATCTTTAACATGCTATGATAGGCTGCCTTGCTACTCCAAACAAATCACAATATATCATACAGCCTATGTCATGGTAGACCATATGGGTCTAATCATGACTTGGGATGATGAACACTGGTGCAAATATCAACCTTTCCTATTGACCCCAAAATTTACACATCAATTTACTATGCTTCCGCTACCTACTTTGATATTTATCTCCTCATATGGGCCTTAATAATGTTAGGATGATTTAATTGGAGTCCCACAAGAGCCTTCCATAACACTTGACTGCACCCACAATCTAGTTTCTCTATGCCAGTTCTTGGATCGTTTCCACTCAACATTGTTTTCACTTGATTAGGATATGATATATCCTAATTTGTGACAATTCCTTACATGTCTCACAATGCCTTAGCACCACACTTAGGTGCTTCTTATATTCTTTTCTACTTATACCTTTTAACATATTATCTGCCATCCATTAATCGACTCCTAGTATGGCCTCAAGTTAGTAAAATAGTAAGCAGATCAATTCTGTCTCTCATTTCATCAGAGAGCTATCACCTCATTCAATCCTTTAAGGGATATTTTATGATCATAATCTTTCCCTATGCTAGACTTAACAACTAGCAACCTTTCAAAATCCCTTTCTACAAGGATTCATATTAATAAGAATCTTGTTCCTCAATTCCACGGATCATCATTAACCCAAACACTCTGATCAAGCACCTCAAAGATATCATGGGTACTTTAACTAGGCCTAAATCTGATTAAGTATATAATTGGGAGTACTTTGTTTCTACCCCTACTCCTTGGGTCACTGCCCGTTACAATTCTGAATACATCTGCTAGCCTAAGAACACACTGATCTACTAGGTCTTAGGGCCTCTAGACACATTGGTCCATTACACTATCACTGGCATGTAGGATCTTTCAGGCTAGGGTCTCTAACCTAACTTTTAGGTTTATCATGAAATCTAGAACCTCAATATGACATGGATTAGAAATCATTTCCTCAATTATACCCAATAGGTTTGTTAAGAATCAGGATCAATAGCGCTTATTCTAATCTTCAGTGTTTGGGTAATATCCTTAAAACATTACTGAAGGTTCAACATTATCCACAAGGTTCAAACTTCCATCATGGATAGAACTTTAGTGCAGCTAATTCACATTTTGACCTAAGCACTATTTCAGCCTAGATATGATTCAAGCCTATTATCAACCTTCAGTATCGTTAGATTAGATCCTCTAGGATCAATATACAGTATAATCACCACTGCTCATATGTATATCATATTTATATTCCTTTAACACCACGGTGTTACTAAGGATCATCACTTATCATGGAGAAACCTCAAAATATTCACTATGCCTCGAGTCTCCATCACCCCATCAAATAAACCTTCTAAGCAGTAATCACTGTAACAGAAATGTTCCAAATTAAAATCAATACTTACATCATCCTTATATCCATGCTTTTAGGCATTCTTTAAATCGTCTAACTAAGATAATCATTAGTCATGGAGAAACCTTAAGACAATCACATTCCTCAAGTCTCCATAACCTTGCCAACTTAACTTTCTAGGGGGTCACCCATCCTAAGATTTTCCTAGGTTGAGCATGCTTAACTTTTGTGTACCAATGCCAAAATGAAGATACCGGCTCTATCTGCTCCTGACCATAGGTACCATGAGACTACTCTTGTCTTAAAAATCGTGCCCACTATCTTCGGGCATCAAAATACTATGTGTGGAATGCATATCAGTACCGATACATGTACTTGGTCATGTACTTTGTGATATGCCTCCTGAAGTCCACCAAGCTGTCATTAGAACTCGCTCCCTCAGTGTCCGTGACATCCATATATTACCCTCAAACCGGTATTATGATACTAGCTGCCCTCTGCGTATTTCACTACTTCTCTGGGATTTTCTATTCCATTCAAAGGCTTAACTATGAATTAGCCCAAGTAATTAACTTCGTTGTTCTTGTCACTATATAACCAGCATATTAGTATGCTATCTTATTGCTCAAACTACATGCATTGTGGCCAGAACAACCGCTCTGACACCAAAATGTAACACGCTACCCTACAAACCTCTTATTATTGATATTAACCAGAGTAACAATTGTGCAATTCGGTGGACACACAAGAATACAAAAAATATACTAATATTATTGAAATAATGTTACTTGATTATAATACAGGAGTTCCTCACAAAGGGTTCGTACATAACAATTAAAGACCTTAAAACAATAAAAAGGTCTTTAGATAACCAACAACTCCTCTTGTGCTCGTTCAAAACCTTCTGTTGCTGATAATTACGATTCTGCCCTCTGAGCCGCTGCCTGCTTCTAAATATTTTTTACATTTATGGAAAGGGTGAGATTCAAAGAATTTCAATAGTCACATACAATCAAACATATACGACATGAAAATAAATATGCCATACACCATGTTATGTGAAATGATAGAATGTTGTGTGTACACTGTCTAAGGCCAAACGACTGTTTGCAACCCTGGCTTAACTCTGTGCCTCCATTAGGTCTTAAACTACAACTAAGATAATATGCGTGTCCATGACACTGTGCTCATATTACAGAAGATGGCATACACAAATATACAATAATCACATAGTGCATGAAAGAAAGAGTTACTACCAGGAATTACCCTTTCTTGCTCTACTAGCTGTTCAATACCTTTGACCTGACTCGAGCTATTGATATGTCCTAAAATTCCAAATGTATAAGAATTGAGTCAAGATCCATTCATGTACTAGTTTAAGATCTTTTTGAACTCATTTTGTTGGTTATCTATCAAAGTTCATCAATTTATGCACAGTATAATTCTGCATAGTGGAGTTTCACTATTTTCCAGAAAATTGGCAGATTTTCAGTCGATTTTGGAAATTCATAATTAATTCTAGGAAATTCCAAATTGACACTGGTTCCAAATTCTATAAAATTCTATCTAAGTGTAATTTTATGGAAAAATACACAAGTCTGATCGTTACACTCATATTATTCCCAGAATTTCGTCAAACATCCCTTGTTCCAGATTTCCTTCAAGAAACAGGGCTCCATTTTGAAAAATCATACCTTTTAATCTTTTAGTCCAAAAATTATGTTTTACCTATCAAATTAAAGTTCTACATGTCTAGTTTAATCTTGTCAAATTTCATAATATTTGGGCTAGGTTTGATAAACAAAATTCATTTCACAACAGAACTGGTTCCAGGAATCAAATCAAATAGTATTTCTTCTAAACTTCTAAAATTTCCAGATTTTAACACAATAATCCAAAAATCATGAACACGTGTATTCCCATACAGTTTTTCATGTAGAATCCAATAGAATTATTAAAAGCACCAAATTCTAGTTCCAACATGGCAAAAAAGCCTCTAGACTAAATCTGGAAGTTAAAGAGAATCATAGATTTTCTTGATTCCACTTGGTTAAACACTTCATTGTCACTTATAATCCTATGATTAACCACTTAAACAGTTACCAATCATTGTTAATAAAGATTTGGGCAGCATAACTCTTTAGGGTTTGGCATCCCCAAAATCATAAACAAAGAAAAGCAAGCCACCAAACAACTACAACAACAATCAAACACCTTGAATCAATCAAGATTACAAGGTTTTATGGTTTACCTCTTTCTCTCTCTAAACTATCCTCTCTCTCCTCCTTGTTTCTCTTGGTTTTGTTGCTACATATGCATGTCAAGAAGGAATAGAGATTAGGAGAGAGTTTCGATAAATTAGAGACAAGAACACACCAATTTTACTACCAACTTACCTTGATTTGGCTTCTTGAACTTCTTGTCTCTTACTTGCTCTTGCTTCTTGAAGACACACACACACTCTCTCTTGCGCTCTTAGTGTTGGACGTATATGGAGTCTTGAAAAGGGACAAGAACTCTTTAAAATATCCAATTCCACCTCCTTAAGATATAATATTTTATTTGGAATTGACATGTACCATTTACTTTAAATGATCATCTTTTCTCCTTCCTTCTTTATGATATTCAAATGTGAGCCTTTTTTAATGCAGGTCATCATCTTTTACTTAGCCAACAATTGTTGACCAAAAATAGCACAAGAGAAAGAGAAAAAGGCTTCTTGAATTTTCATATTTGCCTTCTTATTTTATTTGAAATTGTTGACCAAAGTTCTCAACTTTTTGTTTGGTCAAATATGTTTTTCTCTTGGCTCTTTTATTGTAACCGAAATATGACTCTTGAGAGAACTAAAAGAGCTTCTTGGTGTATCAGAATTTTATCTCTTCAATTACCTACCATTTTTTACTTTTCAAACTTCAATTTACTTAGCCAAGATTTCTTCAACTTGTGGCATATGTATCTCAACCACTAATTTCCCTTTGCCACCTACTTTTTTGACGTCCAAGAGCATATGAGAAAAGGAAAATTATGGGCTTTGGACTAAATCTAACTAAATGACTATTTAACCCATACATTTTTGCCACTTTCGCACTTTGCTGGAAATCTGGTAGAATTTTCATCCAACTTTGAAAATTCGTATCTTTATTTATAGAGATCCAATTGTTGTGGTTATAAAGGCTATGTGACCCTTATCAAGTCTATTTTTAAGGGAAAATATAGCCTTTAGCCAAATAGAAGCTCATAGTTCCCAGAATTTCCATTTTAAGATGCTGTCATAGAAGCTTGCTAGTTTTATTGGGCTAACTTCAAAAATACATAACTCTTTATGTACAACTCCAAATGACTTATATGACTTGTCAAATTAATGTTTGATAAGTCTACTTTTATTTTGGAAAATTTCACATTCATTGGACATCGTTTGATTATCTTAAACCACATGACAATCTGTCTACCTCATAGGAAAATACATTAGCAGTAAGGTTTACATTCCTGGGACTCTTGCCAAACCGGGACTTAGCATTCCACTTAATTTAGGCTTATCCTTAAGCCTCTAGTCCTAAAATTTGGGATATTACATTCCTACTGTCTGATCAGCTTATCTCTCTCTCTTCACTTTCTCCCTTTCTTTCTTTCTCTAGCTGAATGAAGTAAAATGAAGAAGGAAGGAGTGTTTTTGTTTTAAGTGTGCTAAGTGTGGGTCAGATCTTGTATCTTAGTTGAGAGTGAGATACTGAAAGGTGAGCATATGTATGTGTATATAAGTTTATTTTTTATATATGTAAGTGTTTTTTTATCCCATTAATCTTACACACAAGGTTCTAAATTTCCTACTTCATCTAATTTAAGATTCCTTAAATTTCTTAGGTTCCATAATTTGGCTTATCTTTAGCCAGTTCCACTTTTCGGGTTTAAAGAATAAAGTTACTAATTTTTCCCCTTTTCTGAATTGGTATTGGCTCACTACAACATTTTCATAAATAAATCCTTAATAATTTTTAATGATTTTCTTCCTTAATTAGCTTCTTAAAGCCTTAAAATAATTTCTGAGAAAATTTTAAGCTAAATTATGACCTCTAATTATTTTTCCTTAAATTTTTGGGAAAATAAGCGTTTAAATCCCGAAATTAACTTTAAGATTTTAAAATTTTCTTTTGAGAAAAATTAGGCCATTTACCAAATTTTGGGATGTTACAATATGTGTGTGTGTGTGTATGCATCAGTGTATATATATATATATATATAAGTATGTATAATTCAAATAAAGGTGTAATGATATTGACTAAATAAGTAAAGGAAATGACTAAATATGTAATAGTATTAACTAATGGCATAATGGTATTGACTAAATGAGTGATAACATTAACTAAAGGCGTAATGATATTCACTAAATGAGTAATGATATTCATTAAAGACCTAAATAAACTGACTAAAGGTGAAATGGTATTGACTAAATGAGCAATAGGATTAGCTAAAGGCATAATAATATTGACTAAATGAGTAATGATATACATTAAAGGTGTAATGATACTGACTAAATGAGTAATGAGATTGACTAAAGATGTCATGACATTGACTAAATGAGTAATGATATTCATTAAAGGCATAAACAAATTGACTAAAGGCGCAATGGTATTGACTAAATAAGTAATAGAAATTACTAAAGGCATAATGATATTGACTAAATATGGAAAGGTATTGACTAAAAGTGTATACATACTCACTTAAGAAGTGATACCTTTAGTCAATACCATTACTCATTTAGTCAAATATGTGAGAATAAGCTGACACACAAGAGGGGGTGAATTGGGTGTAAGATAAAAACTTAACATCTTTAAAAATCTGTTTGCATCTTAGTGAAAGCATTAAGTATAAAATTAATGAATTATAAATCAATAGTTAGATATTTAAATAATATATGCTGGAAATATAAGAGCTTAGGGAAGAGAATATGCAAACTGTGATTTATCCTAGTTTGGTCCATAATGACCTACATTCAGTCCCCAGACTCTTCCTGAGATTTCCAATCCACTATCTTCTTGTTTAATCCGGGCACAAGAAAAGCCTTTGCAATCCATAAGTTTAGCTCGACACTTGTGAAGCCTTTTACAAATCTCTCATGGAGTTACTCCCCCTACACACCATAAGGTTACAACCAAATTACTCCCCTTTACACACATCGTAAGGATAAAACTTTGATGATGAAAGATTATAATCGATCTTCTCTCTCAAAAGTACATAAGATGAATACTGAAGCACAATACAAACAATCACTCTATCAAATACACATGTTATAGAAAATAGATAAGAACAAAGAGTGGTTAGGTTGGAGTGGATGACTCATAATATAAGCATGTTTGCGTAGTAATTATCTTTCTATATAGCACTTCTTTAAATGCTTCCATATTTATAGTTTATAAAGATTGATGACCGTTTGAGTATTTTAACTTGTCTGTTAAAGTCCCATTGCTTCATTTGACTGTTCTTTGAATTTGAAAAACTAGCCGTTACGTTTGGTGGACGCGCTACATCCGTAAAGTAGTTTTTCTCCTCTTTGCAAGATCTTCTCATTATTTTCCTGGAGAAATAATTTAAACTCTAATACAATGAAGTGTTGAGTAATTAGAAGCAAAAGGAATGAATTACATAATCATTCCATTGATTTTCAAAATCTTTCGAATGTAATCCATCGCATCGCTCGAGTAATCCAAGGCCATCACTTGAGTGATCCCTTTTAAAACTTGCCAGAGAGCATAAATACTATATTACTCAAGTGGTCACTCTAGTGATCTCAAGTCATCCCTCGAGTGGTCACTAGAGTGATCTCAAGTATTTTGAATCCAAATATGGCAAATGACATATCATCATAAAGTTCTTGTCATTTACATTCCAATACAAAAAGAATCAAATCCAAACTCATTGTATTATGCAAGTTATGATCCACAGCCATCACTCGAGTGATCACTCGCGTGATGCGCTCTAAAACTTAGTAGAGAGCTATACTCAAGGAGTACCTTGGGGAAGTTCCATAACTTCCATATCAGTCATTTTAGCTTCGTATTGAGCCATTCCAACCTTCGGTATCACTTCTAAGAGCTTGAAATTTGATATTCTCATTTGATCTGTAAGTTCTTCTTTCTTCTTCTTTCCTTAATCTCTTTCTTCTTGATTTTCCTCTTAATGATCATTCTTCATAACCCAACTAAATATCTTCTTGAATTGATAATCATTCTTCATAACCCAACTATATATCTTCTTTAATATCTTCAATCTTCTGCTTTCTTTGCTTGACTAATCTACAATATATGCAACACTAAATATAGTAGTTAGTCAGTGTAGAAGATAAGTATATTATACAAAATTTTTGCTCTTAATATTTGACATCATCAAAACTAATCATATCTAACATTCTCCCCCTTTTTGATGATGGCAAATCTTTAAAGAAAAATATGTGTGAATATGACAACAATTTGAATGCAATATATTTTTCTTGCCTTTCTCTCCCCCTATTTGACATAAGAAAAAAGTTTGAACGATAAATAAGAAAGGCTATTAGAGAAGCAAATATGAAACTGCATTTAGAAATGCCTTTCACTCCCTCAATTAAGAGGAATGTGACAAGAAAACAATTTTCTCTTCCCCTATTTGAAATATTTTTGTTTATAATGTGATGTAAATGAAAAACATGGTTTTCATGAAAATAAATTTGAAACAATTTGGAGAGGCTTTCGAGAAAACTTTCATAATCAAGGCAAATTGAAATCAAAGATATGAAAAATATTCTCTAAATATAAAAAGAGGGTTTAGAAATGCTTATTTGGATTTGGCAAGCTGATGTTTGATCCATGAAGTCCATTGCATTCTTTTCTTGTTTTGTTAGATCCATGATGTTGTGTTCACCCCACTTTCGATGTACAACTCTGATATATATTCATATTGTCTTCAGGATTCTCTCACTAAGTTGAGATTCCGTTTCATATTTTTATCACAATATGCTTAACACTCTTTATATTGGCATAGGTATTTGTTGCTTTGAATGTTGCAACCAATATATTTCCCTTGTTTAAGTGTTAGAGCATTGTTCCTCAAAATTGATAGAATCATCTTGTAGTATGTTGAGGAATGATCTTGCATAGAATAAATTCTCCTGTGGCAAAATTTAAAAACATTCTTGCAAAGAGAATTATTGGCGCCATCAAGTATTAAAATTATCCTTTCTATAAGATATCTTAAAATTAAGATCATGAAAGGAAGAATATAACTTATCATTAAAACTAATCAAGAGATAGGGAATGCAGATGAGTATGCTAAATTTCAATAAAGAAAATGAGCATTTTAAGATATAAAACATATATGAATGTGAAGCTCCCCCTTAATGAATGCATGGCTTAAATAACAAATCATTATGAGGAATACAGATAACAACTCTCCTGGATTTGTAAAACTATTAGAAATTTTGTGCAGAAAATGAGTATGAAAATTTGAAGATTTAGAGAGAAATCAAGTTTTGAAAATGACGATGCTATTCAGGATTTTAATACTATAACCCTGTATCACTCGAGTGCTCACTCGAGTGATGTAACTCAGAGAATTTAAAGTAAGAATATAATACCTCACTCAAATAATATCATAATCACTCGAGCCATAGTCCTCTAAAGTTCGTTGATGCATCATTAGTACTCATTGCCTAATGATGTCATTAGTACTGAGGGATTCTGAAGTGTCGACTCTGTGAGCATTTAAGTATACCAAGATGAGCTTGGAATAAGGCCTTGAAGTTCTAGTATATCAAGTTATAGAGTTATCTAATCTTGTCATTCACAAAAGTGATGAACTCAACATTGTTAGTAGCAAGCTCTGTGTGATTGTTGAAGCTCTTCTCTCAAATAGCCTTAGAAAGATAAAGAATGAAGGACCAAGGAGACCAGCTCTAGCAGAGTGTTGTATCTCATATATCCTTGAAGTCTCAACTCCTATCCTCTGCACCTCTTGTGTTAAGTAAGCAACATTTGGAAGTTCTGATTCACCACAGCATATAACTTCCTACTTCTTCATTGGTAACATCAAGTGAAGCTTGGTCTGTTTGAATGGTGGATCCAATGAAAGAGGCTCCAGCTGATTTAGCTCTAGCTGAGGATTGTACTTCATCATCTCTAGATACCTTTAGTTCTGCTCTCTGTCTGTAGTTAATATCGCCTACTAGTAACAAGTGTATATTCATCCTTTGGATGTGTAGCTTCTCAATCATAGGAGTTCTAACATGGGGCTCATTTGACTCTAGGTACCATATCTTGTTGTCCTTGAGGAATAGAGATATCAAATGAGTGTATGTCATTGGAGTATACCTTGTAACAGTTTATACGTACCTCTTGTTCTCTGTAAGACATAATCTTTCTAATATTCCTCTCCTTCTTGCTAATAACATAGGCCATTGTGTGATAATTCTTTTCATTGAAGTAAGTGAAGTTATTGGCCTTGTTCACCATAGCTCTAGTTTAGATATACCATATAATTTTTTGAAGAATAGATATAGAGCAAGGATTGTACTTGAGAATCCCCATAGGCTCACCCAGATTAATGATTTTGTACATCTCAGGTTTATCATATTCTTTGAAAGGTCTAGTGGGGGGATTCTTGATCCCTATCCATTCATTAATCCTCTTGGCTTAGATGATGACCTTCTAATTTCTACTTGTTATCTCCAAGGTATCTGCATTCACAACACCTTCCTTAGAGCATATCTCAACTAGTTCCATGTCACAATAATGTCTAACTTTCTATAGGCAGTAAAGGAGGTAGATAGATGATGAACATGGCTCATATGGCTAAACTTGTTCTTGGCCCTGAGCTTTTTTGAAATAAACTCCGCTGGGCCCACTAAGAGGTATTCCTCCTCTTTCTCTTTCTCTTTTTCTTTCTTTGATTGCTCTACTAGCTAGTTAATTGCTAATTATGGGGTTTCACTCAAGTTATCACTTGAGTCATACCACTGATTCAGCTTCTGCTCATCTACAACACTTCTAGTCACTATTAGCCTTTGTTCTTTATACCCGAAAGAAAAGCAACTTAGTCAACTCCTACAAAAGGATACGTACATACTCTTTGGTACCCAACTTCTCTTAAGTTCGTACAATAATAGACATAACAACTCTTATGCTTTTATACAATTAAACCACCATATATTTGAGTAAAGAGTATAATAAACCAACAAAGACCAAAATATAATTTTACCTCATTAAATAAATTTAAGCAATTGAATCATAAAGGGTAACAAACAAATAATACCAAGAATGATGATTTTCAATTAGCAATAACAATTTCTAAATACACTTTATATAGAAAATATGTCATTGATAAGATTTTCATGCAATCCATATAAGTTGGATCACAGAGAGTAGAGAATCTATCCATAATAACCAACTTTTATTAAATGATAAATTATGAAAGAAATAAAGTTTTCTAGGAATGAAACATGTAAATTTATTTTAAAATCTCAAATGTTCTTTCAAATCATAAATATAAATTATGACATTAACATTTTGAATGCATGGAAACTCATTTATAAAATCAATCCTCATGCTAAAAACAATAGAAATCAATATATGTTTACATATATCATAAAGCTTCAATTTTGGAAAACATGTCAAATATTTGAAGTTAACATGTTGGAGTATTTTCTCGAGAGCAAAAGTCATAAAACTAAAGCATTAGCTATGTTAGATATTATTAGTTTTGATGATGTCAAATATAGATGTGAAATAATAAGAGCAAAAATTTTATGTATTTATTTTATACTTTGACTAATTACTATGTTTAATGTGTAATATCATACAAATTAATTAAGTTGAATTATGGGGGAAGAATGAGAAGATAAAATTATCAAATCTGGGAATATGAACAAATAAGTGATTGAATTGATGAGAATGAACAAGAGGGAGAAGAAGAAAGCAAATGATTATCAAGAAGAAAATCAAGAAGCAATGGATTGAAGAAAGTCATAAACCTGATGGTGGGTTAATGTTATTTTGCTTATAAAGCCCCTCAAGAAAGAAGAAATTACAAGATCTAATGAGAATATCAAGATTCAAGCTATTAGAAGTGATACTGGAGGTTTCTATGATCAAATGATGGTTGGAATAGGTTAATACGAAGCTAAGATGACTTCTATATGAGTTATGACACTTCCAGAAAAGTTGTACTCGAGTGTGAGCTCAATACTCAAGTACCAGTGGTGTTGCACTCGAGTGCAGGAAGAACACACTCGAGTATTGGGGTACTCTATTCTACTCTATTTTTTGTTCAGCCTAATAGAGGTCCAGTATATTGATCATATCTCACAAATCACAAGTCGGATTGAACTCAACTTAGTGGCATATGAAACTAGACTCATAACACAAAAAACATACACGAAGATCACATTGAAAGGAACTCAGATTGAAGAGATATGAATCATGGAAAATGACACTGAAATCACCGTCACTTTTCAAGATAGGTTTAGTATTTTGAACATAACTCACAGAATACACATTGTATTGAGACGAAACTAGTGCTATATGAAACTAGACTTAAAGGAATTTCCATGGATATGTAATTGGTCACATTTTAAGTTATATACTGAGAGATACACCTTCTGAAAGTTGACGCTTGTACTTTCTATTGCGGTAGACAATCCTTCGATCATAACTTGCAGAATACAATAATTTTTGGAGATGATTCATTTTGCATTGGAATGCATATAACAAGAGCTTTCTTATGATACATCATTTGCCATATTTAGAGTTAAATGAATAAATCAAGTCTAACATGGCATATCAACACCCGTGAGTCTAAAAACGAACTCTTGGAAAATATCATGCAAATGTTGCTCAGAAGCTCAAATCCATAGTGCACTCGAGTGAGATCATTCACACTCAAGTGAGAGCTCAATATACTCACGAGTAAGAAATTTCGCTCTTGCAAATATCATGTGAGTGTGTTCTAAAAGCGGCTGTGAAGTGGAAGAATTTTAGCATTACTCAAGTGAGAGATGTTACACTCGAGTGATGTCCATACTTGCACTCAAGTCCTATGAGTGTGACACTGAAAGTATTTGCCCGAGAGAATTTTAGAACCTGAAAATATGAAGTGCATTCAAGTGAGGACCTTATCACTCACGTGTTGGTAACCCACACTTCCTGAACTTCCAATTACACTTGAGGTGTTGGAAGAAAGTGCAAGTGCACTTCCTATACTTTTGAGGTGCACTTCCAGCAAAAACTAAGCAACACTTTGTAACTTCTGAGAATCATAGAAATAATTATGTAACTCATTTTCCTTGCTTCTAATTACTCTAACAATTCATCATATCAATGATTAAGCATTTTCTAGGTGATCAAACAACGATTAACACTCAACCTAAGAATGTGATGGTGTCAGAAGCAGAATGCATTACAGAGTTGCAGCAAACAATCTGAATATGGTTAAAGGTTATTTATTTATTATGTTTTCACTTGTTATTATATATAAACATTAACTAACATATATTTGAAATGAGAAACAGGAGATTAAGCATTCGGATTGAATCTTCAAGTACGGAGGTCACTCATGGTAAATATCATCACTCAAAGTGATAAGTCCTAGAAACCAAAAATTTAGTCTTTAACCTATGATCCAATGTACCTATGATTAACACTTTATCATATTAGTGATTAAGCATTTTGTAGTGTGAAAAAGGAAATTTAACGTTGGGATTACAGATTCAAATGAAAGAGTCAATTGTGGCTGGTGGCATCATTACACACGGAATATCGGCTACCTACTACGATAAAAGATTGACCCACCATGAACGTATGTATGAAACACAAACACTACACAAGGTGATGTACAGTGCATAATTAAATATTCTACTCTTCTACGGGACGCTATGCTCTGCAACAGACATTTCATAGCAGCCAATTTTTTAAATGTGCTCAATGGTCAAATGAAGCAGTAGGACTCCAACAGATGAATGCTTACAATGGTTATCTTCTACAACTCATCTATAAATATGGTAGCATTTAGAGAAGAGACAAGTAAAGAACAGAGCAATAACGCCAACATGCAAATATCATGAGTCATCTACTTTGACCCAAACCCTCTCTGTTCTACAACTTCTATATTACTTATTATTGTGAGCTTGATTATTTGTATTGTACTTCAGTGTGCATTATATCCACTCTGTAAGAGAGTCTGTAAACACTTTCAATTATATTTCTGAATTGTTCTCAAGGTATAGGGACCTTGAGAGGGTTGATTTTCTTATGGGGGAAGCTGTAAAGAGAATTGCTGGTAAGACATTATACTCGTAAGACTTACAAGGTGCAAACAGTAGAGACTGTTACTGCTCGTAAGACTTACAGGGGTGTAAGCAGGAGAGAATGTTGCTGCTCATTAGACTTGCACAAGTAAGCAGGAGAGGAAGGTCTTCGAGAATAGTCTCCTTGTAAGACTTGCTGTAAGGGGGAGTATCTCAGAGAGAGAGATTTGTAAAAGGCTTCAAAAGTGCCCGGCTAAACTTGTGGGTTTGTAAAGACTTTTCTTGTACCCGAATTAAACAAGAGGATAGTGGATTTGAAAATCTCAGGAGGAGCTTGGGGACTGTACGTAGGTCATTACAGATTAGACCAAACTAGGATAAATCACAGTTAGTATATTCTCTTCCCTAAGCTCTTCTATTTCCAGCATACATTATTTAATCTAATTGTTGATTTATAATTCATTACTTTCATACTTATTACTTTTACTAAGATGTGAAAAGATTTTCAAAGTTTTTAAGTTTTTATCTTACACCTAATTCATCCCCCTATGGGGTGACAGCCGGTTCTAACATTTGGTGTCAGAGCTACGCTCTTATTTAAAGGACTTAACCATCTCAAGAGTAATCAATAGCTGAATTTGGGTGTTACTCACTTTCATAAGGTTTTGACTATACAATTCACCTCTTTTAAAAGATATTGATTTTTGGTTTTGGAAAGCTAGAATGACTAGTTTTATAAAAATGTTTGATTTTGATATGTGGAAGATTTTTACAAATGCTTTTGATTTCAAACCAAGAAAGGATTGGACAGAAAGAGAAAAGAAAATATTTTCGTTGAATGTTAGAGCAATGAAAATTAAGTATAGTGCTTTAACAAAAAATGACTTTGAGAAAATTAAAGTTTGCTCTAATGCTCAAGATATCTGGGACTCTCATGATTCTATTTATACTTCTAATAAGTGTGTTGAAGTTAAAAGTGTTGACAGCTTATGTGAAACTACAAGCTATACATCTACAATGCATGAACAATTGGAAGTTGATGATGAAGATGGAGAAATCATATAATACTTCGATACAGTCAACATGGATAGACAAAAAGAAGAGGATTCCTGGAAAGAGCTCAATATAGACAAACATGAAAAATCATTCTCTAGAGCTCAAGATGAACTTATAGTAAAAAGTTCCAATTCTTCTTATGATTTTCATAAAACATATTTTCAGAGTCTACATAAGATTGTTTTCAGCCAATTGTTGATTCTATTGAGAAAAACAAAACAATTTTTAAATATGCCAGAAAGTTTGTTAGGAAGAAAGAAAGTTCAAATAAAATCCATTTTTGTTTCTACTCTCATGACTGTCATAATACTTGCATGATATCTCATAATGCATATCTTCATACAATTTGCAATTATTGTGGTACATCCGGTCATATTTCTCACACATGCTATATTAGAAGAAATTCTCATGTGAGGAATAAATATGTGTGGGTTCTGAAAGGACATCTAAAGTTGAATGATAACAACCAAGGACCCAAGTATATGTGGGTACCAAAATGTCCATCAAGAGCTTTGTGTGTTCAGTTTGATTCCAAAAAGAATGGACATCAGGGAACATAAGAGAGAAAGAAGAATCCAAGAGTTTCTCATGAACCTAAAAAGAGATTCACATCAGTTAAGAAAACTCATGGAGAAGCCATTTTTACAACTTCCTCAAAGTAATGAATACAAGCAAGAGGAGTATCTTCTATCTTAATAAGGAATTACTATAGAGTACCATTCAACTACCTTGAGGAGAACAAGAAGAGGAGGATCTCTCATAGATAAAGAAAAATACTCTTGAAGCCTATATCATATAAGAGAGCTTTACATAATCCCAAAACAAAATACACAGAAATAAAGCTTCAAAAAAAGATGCAATGGGTATGCAAAAGCAATCCTCCAAGCACCTAACGTAAAAGTAAACAACGGTAAAACCCCCTATACTATCATCTTTAATATTTATTGAGGTTTATACTTTGTTACTTGTTACCTTAGGTATGAGCATGGCACATATGTTTTCACAATCTTTAGAAAATTCATTCATAAAGAATCACAATGTTCAATAGCTTAATATTTTATACATGTACTTATACTCCATGAGAAAATATTTTTTCTACATAAAATCATTCATTATGCTCAATTACTTCAAACTGACTATATTCTTAGAGCATATGGATTATGATTCCTATAAGCTAACCGTGAGTGGATTGAAGTAAAATTGGATACTGAAGCAAGAAAAAGGGTTATATGATTTTGTGGGAAGAAGAAGGGAATGCTCTATTTTTAGTTAGTAAAACAAGGATAAATAGAGGGTACTAAACTTTAAATGAACACTAGCGTACATCAAAGTATGGAAGCACACTCGAGTGCAAAGCTGTATCACTCGAGTGCACAAGTGAAAGTGCAGTAAGAATAGTTGAGTGAAGGAAGAACATGCAGAATAATCTGAAGCGAAAAGCATGGTTTACTCAAGTGATCTTGGAGGACTTGAGTACAAAGATACAAGAAAATAGAAATTCACTTGGGTGTCTACAAGTTACACTCAAGCCAGGTACGCTGTATCAATATGTTATATTTTCTACAGAACTTAAGTTCTTAGGAAAAGCTTAAGTTCTTAGGCAGAAGTCAAGTGTCATGACTTTATCAGTAATTTCAAAACTCAACCATTACACCCATTCTTTCAAACTCAATTTGAGTAGTAAATACTTGTTCATTATTGCATACCATTAACAATCAATCATTTATGGTTTTCAAAATTTTTTACAGATTGCTAAATGAACTGAAAGTAAAATTGTTCATAATTTTTCTATACATTGGAAGTTTGAAATGCAAATTTTCACAAATTTAGTTGGATTTCAATTCATCTTATTTATAAAAAGTGCAGATACATTATTTGAAAATTATTCATATCGCGTTTACATTCAAATCGATTTCAAAATTGGAAGTTAGTATTTTTATATTGGATGTCAGAAATACTTCAAATTCATTTACTAGAGTTTTCCCATTGATCAATGATCTTAAATAAGCTATCCCGTGCTTGAACTCCTTAGTGCCATTCTCTAAACAAGTGATACCTCATGTCAAACAAATTGATCATCTGAGTTTCAAGTCAACTTTCTAGAAAAGAATTCAATTTGTGAAAGACTTATGTTTAATGCATATATCTTTATTGGCTGAGTTATTTCAAGCATTATGAATGTTCATTAATGCATTAACCATTACAGTGGAATAACTTACTGGGATGATATTCTAGTACTCTAGCCATTTGGACTAATGAGTATATGTTTCATCATTCATAAATTCTTATACTCATTTTGTTGCTCAAAAACATTAACTATTGATATGATCTATCTTTGACTAACTAGTGTCATGTATCTAAATCCTTGAATTGAATATTCATATCTTTCATGACACAACTCTAAGAGTCAAGATAGTCTATAAATCATTAGCAAAGTCATTATGCTTATATATGTCTATCGAGCTAATACTTTTGGTTATGACTTTAGCAGCTAGGAAAATTCTCCCACATGTTAACTTGGATGATTAACATGCTTTCTTAATGAACCTTTCTGATACATATTTTATAACTGTTAACTTCCACCATTTTTAACATGAATATTGATTATAAACGTGTTTAAAAAAATATGTTTTGCATGTATTCAGAATCTCAATTTCACAATGCATTATCATGGTTTGAAATTACATCTTAGATTTGAAATAATTTGTTTATTTCATTATCATTCATGGAAAAACTGATTTCAATCATGATTTATCATAAAGATGGATTTATCTATCATGGACTGCATGAAAATCTTATCAATGACATATTTTTTTTATATAAAGTGTATTTACAAATTGTAATTGATCTTTTAAAATCATCACTCTTGGTATCACTTGTTCATTATGTTTTATGATTCAATAGATTGAATTTATTGGGTAAGATTATATCTTGATCTTTGTTGGTTTATGATATTCTTTGCTCAAATATCATTTGATTTAATTGTATAAAAGCACAAGAGTTCTAATGTCTAATATTATATGGACTCAAGATAAAGTTGGGTACCAAGGAGCATGTATTTATACTTTTGCAAGAGTTGATCAAGATGCTTTGCTTTCAGTACAAAGAATAGAGGCTAATAGAGTAGTCATGACTGGCAGTGTTGTAGTGTGGGTAGTAGCAGAATTTATGATATCACTTAAATGGCACCCCAGCACTAGCAAGTAACCAATTATTGATGCAGTAATAGTATTCTACCAGCACTAGTCCTCCTGGTCCTTTAGTCTTTGGTCCATCTATCAGGGGCTATTTGAAAAAAATAAGGGAAAAAGGAGGTTCAATACTTTCACACTGAGCTTGCTACAAACAATGCTGAGATCATCATTCAGTAAATGATAAGATGAAGCAGTTGTGTGACTCAATGAACCAGAACATCAAAGTTCTATTTGAAATGATGGATGATAAAACAAGAAAGTAATGTGCTATGATGAAATCAAAGTTTCTAGATGGTGTTTGCTAAACAAGGACATATACTAAGCTAATATGCACAAAAGGCCTTATTTCGAGCTCATCATGTTATCCTTAAGTGCTCACAAAGACTATACTTCAGAAACCCTTAGTGCATATCACATATTCAGACAGTGACTAGCCAACAAAGTATTAATGGACTACAAGAGGATTATGACTCAAGTGATTACGACATTACTCGAGTGAGATATTGTATTCTTGCTCAATCAAAATTCTCTGAGTTGCATTACTTGAAGTAATCGATTAATGGTTAAGTAGGATCACTCATGTGATCACTCAGGTGATATTAGATTATATCTCTTAAAACCCCTAAATAGAATTATCATTTTTTAAATTTGATTTCTCTCCAAATCTTCATATTTTCAAAATCATTTTCCATACAAAGTTACCAATAGTCTTTCAAATCCAAGAGAGTTATTAACTATTTTCTTCATAACGAATTTTTTTTAAAACCATACATCAATTAAGGGGGATCTTTACATTCACATGCATTTTATATCTTGAAAGCTTATCTTCTTTATAGGAAGAAAATCCTTTTAACATACCCATCTATATTCACTATATCTTGATTAGTTTTGATTATGAGTTACTCTTATATTATTCTTTTCATAATCTTAATTTTAACATATCATATGGAAAGGAACCTTTTGTTACTTGATTGAACTAACAATTCTCTTTGTAAAGAAAGATTTACATTTATAACAAGACAATTTGTTTTGTGTAATAGCTTTCCTCAACATACTACAAGAAGAATCTATCAACTTTGAGGAAAGATGTTTTAACACTTAAACAAGGGAAATATATTGGTTGCAACATTTAAAGTAACAAATATATATGCCAGTACAAATGAGCATTAAGCATGCTGAACAAAAGCTCAACTTAATTGGAGAATCCTGGCAAGAACATGAATAAATATCAGAGTTGCATAATAGAAGTATGGTGAACACAACATCATTGCCAAAGAATAAAGCAACGGACTGCATAGAACACTTCATCATTTTTCAAAATCTATATGAGCATTTCTAAACATTTTCTCTTTATATTTCAAGTATACATTTCATATCTTTAATTTAAATTTTCTTTGTTTATGAAAGTTTTCTTGAAAACCTCTCTAAATCTATTTTCTGTTCCATAACATTAAAAATGAAAATACTTTCAAATAGGGGGAGAGAAAATTGTTTTCTTGCACATTCACTTCAAGCCTTGCTTCTTTCTATTTCAAACTTTTTTTTGATGTCAAATAGGGGGAGAAAAAGGCAAGAAAATTATGTTGCATTCAAATTGTTGATATTCACACATATTTTTCTTGTAGGATTTGTCATCATCAAAAAGGAGGAGAATGCTAGATATGATTATTTTTTATGATGTCAAATATAGATGTGAAATAATAAGAGCAAAAATTTTATGTATTTATTTTATACTTTAACTAATTACTATGTTTAATGTTGTAATATCATGCAGATTAATTAAGTTGAATTATGGAGGAAGAATGAAAGGACAAAATTGTTAGATCCCATATGTTTTGATGATAACAAAGATTGGACTAATGATAAAAGAGGATATGATAACAAATGAGTTTGAACAAAGTAAATAAATGGCAAAGCTTTACTTGAAGTAAGCACTGGAGTAATGAAGAAGATCTGAGAGAAACAGCAAAGGAAAAACCTCAATGGCAGTTTTTGTGTATGTTTACTCGAGTAACCACTCGAGTAAGAAACATTGTTACTCGAGTGGGCACTCAAGCAATGTTGAAAGAAAATGTTTTCGGAAGCACTGCCAAAATTTGAATGACGTTACTCGAGTAGCCACTCAAGTAATCTACAAACTTATATGGGCTATTACTCAAGTAGCCACTCGAGTAACACATGAGAAAAGGTTTTACTCGAGTAGCCACTCGAGTAACCAAGGCAAAAATCTTCCAGTAGCTCTTGGCCAAGAAATGCAACAATTTACTCGAGTAGCCACTTGAGTAACCAGGTGAGGAAAAGGCATTACTCAAGGGAGCACTCCAGTAATCTCCAGAGTTATTTGAAGCATTACTCGAGGGGTCACTTAAGTAATCAAGTAAACAAAAAACAAGTACTCTAGGCCAAGAATTTGATGCAATTACTCAAGTGTGTAATCGAGTAATCTGTAAAGTTATTTGAAATTTACTCGAGGGGTCACTCGAGTAAGGTTTGAGGAAACAACATGGCCACTCAAGTAACCACTCGAGTAATAGGCTTACTAAAGGAAGCACCCGAGTAATTTGTAAAGAAAAGACATGGCCACTTGAGTAGCCACCTAATAATCAGGTATTTCCAAGGTTTGTGATGTATTGCACTCCATGTCTTACCCGAGTAATATCTTATAAAAAATGTTGAATTAGTCAATGCCATATTTTTAATACTCGAGGGACTACTTGAGTAACAAACATAATCACTCGAGTAGCCGCTCGAGTAATGAAATCCAAAAATCATTTTTTAATCAAATAATTATTGATTTAATATCTATATGATTAACTCTCTTTATTGTACTAGTATTCTAAGTACATTTGCAGAGAAACAATGAAGAGATAATGCCAGAAGTGAAAAGTCAAATAAAAGTCTGAACGATCACCTACCGCTACCTACCACAAACAGATAGTTTTCAAATTTGAAGAATGGCCAACCATTGTTATGCGACTCTAACAGACATATTTGAATTGCTTCCAATGAATACTACAAATTATCTATATATATGGAGCATTCAAAGAGCAGAAAACAAGAACTGAGAACACACGAACATACACTGATCAACACACTCTTAGTGCTTTGTTTTCTTATACTCATTCATTGTACTTCAGTGATTATATATTTGCTCTGTCAGAGAGTTTTTCATTACAAACTCAATATTTGTTATTGAGACAACTTAAGGTTGTAGAACCTTGAGTTGGGGATTTGATTACAAGTGTAAGGGGGAGTGAGTGTCCAAGTAAAAGAAATTGTTGTGTACTGAGGTGCCAATAACCCACTGAATCTTGTAGAATATAGTGAAACTCTCAGAGACGCTCTGAGAACTGGACATAGGTCAAAGTGGTTGTGGCCGAACCATTATAACTCCCAGTGTACACTTCGGTGATATTTCTCTTTACTCTGAACTACTTTAAATATTCTGTCACTTGTCTTATACGCAACGAATTTTTTGGTATCACCCAATTCACCCCCCTCTTGGGTTAAACGCTTGCACTAACATTTGGTATCAGAGCGTAGGTCTTCTTGTTAAAGTTTAACAACCTAAGAAGGATCCAATAGCAAGCATGGGTAAAAGCATTCTTCCTGATAAAGCTTCTATTACAAGACCTCTGGGTTTCAATAGCTAACACTTCTCATTCTGGAAAGCAAATTTCAGAGGCTTCATAATGGCTACTGAATATGGGCTATGGGATGTGATAGAGAGTGGAAACTACAAACCTGAAAAGATTATAGATTCACAGAGAGTTCCCAAGACACCAACAAAATATGATGAGAATGACAAGAAACTCATCACACTCAACAGCAAGGCAATTCTAATGATTTAAAGTGCCTTGAGTCAAAATGAGTACTTCAGAATCTGCACACTCCCAACAGCTAAAGAAATATGGGAAACCTTGGAAATAGCTCACGAAGGAACTTCAGAAATAAAAGAAAACTGGATCAATACTCTGGTTACTGAGTTTGATTTACTTTGAATGAAATCAGGTGAGTCGATAGCTGAATTTGAACTTAGATATACTTACCTTGTTAATCAACTTGCAGCACTTGAAAAAGTCTATGATCAACATACCTAAGTACGAAAGATTTTAAATATTCTTTCTAAAGACTGGGAGGCAAAAGTCACTGCAATTGAGGAAACAAAAGGTGAATCAATGTGATCGGTTGCTTTTCTATTCAGAAGTCTTTCTGAATATGAAAGTAAGTTAAAGTTTAAACGAGAACTAAATGATATTGGTGACAAGAAGAAAAGAGGTCTAGCACTAAAAGCAAAAGAAGAAGAACAAAATGAAGATGAAGAACTTGATGATGATGAAATGGGCCTAATCATAAAAGGATTCAGAAAGTTTTACAAGAAAGGCCAAGGATTCAAAAAAATTTAAAAAGGAGGAACAAGCAATAAAGAACACATCATCTTCTATGAATGTGGAAAGCCAGGACATTTCAAATCAGAATGTCAGAACTAATTCAGAAGAATAAAGAAAAGAGAAAAGGCAAATTCTACAACAAGAAGAAAGCCTTTGTATCTGCCATATGGGGAAATAGCTCTTCTGATGAAGAAAGCGATGAAGAGGAGGTAGCCAATATCTGTCTAGTTGCTCAAGAATAAACAGAAGAAGAGGTAACTGATTCAAATCTGACCTATGATGAATTACTTTCTGAATATAATGCTTTACATTCTGAATTCATCAAAGTAGTTAAAGAACTAGTTGTTTTCAAAAAGAAAAACAAAGCTCTTGAAATAGAACTAAAAGAAAATTTAGAGAAAGATTTTGAAAACTGTTCTTCTTTGACAAAAAAAACATTGATCTCATGAAAACTCTTGAAAAATTCACTAAAGGAAGTGAGATGCTAAATGTGATTCTAAAAGCTCAACGTTTTGTAAATGATCGATCTGGTCTTGGATATGATCCAAAATCAGATAGAAGAAAAGGAAGAAAAAAAGCAGGAGGTAAGTCATATTTGAATTATTTTCAGCATTCTATGCATACATCAAATTCTTTTGCATATTGTAATTATTGTAATAGAAAAGGTCATTATACTTCATTATACATTCATAAGAAGAAAGGAAAGATAGAAACCTACAAATGGGTACCTAAAGGTTCATATGTTCCTAAAATCTTTTGTACTAACCCAAAAGGACCCAAAAAGATATGGGTACCTAAGACTTAATCGTAATTGAATGCAGATATGTCTTAAAGCATCCAAAAACAACAAATGGTACATAGACAATGGATGCTCTAGACATATGACCGAAGATTTTGAAAGTTTTACCACATTGCAACCTAAGGAAGGTAGAAAGGTAAAATTTGGAGGAAATCAATCCGAAAAGTAGCAGAAATTGGTGAAATCAAAAATGATAAAGGAATACAAGTCAAAGATGTATATTACGTTGAAGGCTTGTGTCATAATTTGCTGAGCGTGAGTCAAAGTGCAGATAAAGACAACTGGATAATATTTGATTCAGAGGAATGTCTAATTATCAACAAGAAAGACTTACAACTTGATAAGAAAAATATCAAGGAAAAGCTTAGAGCAAAAAGGGATGGTAACTGCTATACACTTGATATCAATAGAAATAACTGTGAAAATTGTTTTCTGAGTAATGCTGATGAAAGTTGGTTATGGCATAAGAGACTAGCTCATGTCAACATGCAACAACTAGGAAAACTACTCAAAAAGGATTTAGTTCTTGGATTACCCAAAGTAAGTTTTAAAAACAATTTGATTTGTGACGCATGTTAAAAGAGTAAACAAACTAAATCATCTTTCAAATTGAAAAATGAAATTACAACAAATCGACCACTTCAATTGATACATATGGATTTAGTTGGTCCAGCAAGAGTTAAAAGCCTTAGTGGCAACTTGTATTCATTGGTCATTGTTGATGATTTCTCTAGATTTACATGGACTATTTTTCTATCATCAAAGGATGAAACCTTTGCAAAATTCATTGTTTTTGCCAAGAAAGTGCAAAATGAGAAAGGTATGTCCATTATAGGTATTAGGACAGATCACGTTGGAGAGTTTGAAAATCAAGCCTTTGAAGAATATTGTAATACTAATGGTATTGATCATAATTTCTCTGCTCTAAGGACACATCAACAAAATGGAGTCGCAGAACCTAAGAATAGAGTGCTCACTGAAATAGCTAGAGCAATGCTAAATGAAAAGAATGTGTCTCAAGGTTTCTGGGCCGATGTAATGAGCACAACATGCTATATTTCAAATAGAGCCTACATTAGAACAAAACTTGGAAAGGCACCATACAAGTTATACAAAGGAAGGAAGCCGAATCTTGCTCATTTACACATCTTCGGTTGTAAGTGTTTCATTCATAATAATGGTAAAGATAACTTAGGAAAATTTGATTCTAAAATAGATGAAGGAATTTTCCTAGGCTACTCTAACTGAAGTAAAGCATACAAAATTTTCAATAAACGAACATGTGTTGTTGAAGAATCAATTCACGTTGTATTTGATTAACTTGAATCCTCTGAGAAAACCATTGATGATGAGCAGGAAGTTGTTTTAAATGAAGAAAATGACCAATATATTTCTAAATCTCTTATTCCAGAAGTTGATCAAACCAAGGAAGAAGATCAGTCACTAGGACAGCCTAAAGCCTGGAAATACAATAGGAGTCATCCCCTAGATTAAGTCATAGGAGATGTGAATGGAGTCAAAACTAGAAATAAAATTTTCAATGAAGTTAGTTTTTCTGCATTCATTTCTGAGATTGAACCTCCTAACATTGACGAAGCTCTATCAGACAATGATTGGGTTATAGCAATGCAAGAAGAACTAAACCAATTTGAAAGAAATCAAGTTTGGAATTTGGTACCCCGACCTAAGGATCATCCGATCATTGGCACTAAATGGGTATTCAAGAACAAACTTGATGAATCCGCAATTATTGTCAAAAACAAGGCAAGATTGGTGGCCAAAGGCTATAATCAGGAAGAAGGAATTGATTATGAGGAAACGTATGTGTTAGGGCAAGCGTTTCACCCAAGAGGGGGTGAATTGGGTGATACTAAAATTTCATTGCAAATAAAAACTTGATGGTGAATATAAAGCAATAAAGAGTAAGGAGAAATATCACCGAAGTGTACACCGAGAGTTATACTGGTTCGGCCACAACCACTTTGACCTATGTCCAGTCCTCAGAACTTCTCTGAGAGTTTCACTATAACTTCCAAGATTCAGTGGGTTCTTGGCACCTCAGTACAAGCAAGTTCCTTTGCCTGGAAACAATTTTCAGATTCATTTCTACTAATATCTAGAGTATAGCAGTTACCTTCCCTTTTTGCTCTGAGTTTAGCCTTGATATTCTTCTTATCAAGTAGTAAGTCATTTTTGTTGACAATCAGACATTCCTCTGAATCAAATATTATCCAGTTGTCTTTATCTGCACTTTGACTTACGCTCAGCAAATTGTGACATAACCCTTCAACATAATATACATCTTTAACTTGGATTCCTTTGTCATTTTTAATTTCACCAATTCCTGCTATCTTTCCGGATTGATTTCCTCCAAATTTTACCTTTCCACCTTCCTTAGGTTGCAATGAGGTAAAACTTTCGAAATCTCCAATCATATGTCTAGAGCATCCACTGTCTATGTACCATTTGTTGTTTTTAGATACTTTAAGACATATCTGCAATCAAATGACTAAGTCTTAGGTACCCACATCTTTTTGGGTCCTTTTGGGTTAGTACAAATAGTTTTCTGAACATATAAGCCTTTAGGTACCCATTTGTAAGTTCCTATGTTTCCTTTCTTCTTATGAATGCATGAACAGGTATAATGACCTTTTCTATTACAGTAATTACAAAATGCAAAAGGAAATAATTAAAATATGACTTATCTCCTGCTTTCTTTCTACCTTTCCTCTTATCTGATTTTGGATCATATCCAATTCAAGATCGGTCATTTACAAATCGTTGAGCTTTTAAAATAACATTTAACATTTCACTTCCTTGTGCAAATTTTTCAAGAGTTTTTGTAAGATTAGTGTTTTTCTTTTTCAAAGAAGAACAATTTTCACAATTCTTTTCTGAACTTTCTTTAAGTTCAATTTCAAGAGCTTTGTTTTTCTTTTTGAAAACAATTAATTCTTTAACTACTTTGATGAATTCAGAATGTAAAGCATTATATTCAGAGAGTAATTCATCATAGGTAGGATCAGAATCATTTACCTCTTCTTCTGTTTCTTCTTAAGCAACAAGACATATATTGGTTACTTCTTCCTCATCACTTTCTTCGTCAGAAGAGCTATCACCCCATATAGCAGATACGAAGGCCTTCTTTTTATTGAAGAATTTGCCTTTTCTCTTTTCTTTGCTCTTTTAGTTCAGCTCTGGACATTCTGATTTGATATGTCCTGGTTTTCCACATTCGTAGCAAATGATATGATCTTTGCTGCTAGGTCCTCCTTTCTGAAAGTGTTTGAATCCTTGACCTTTCTTGTAAAACTTTCTAAATCGTTTTATGATTAGGCCCATTTTATCATCGTCAAATTCCTCATCCTCATCTTGATTCTCTTCTTTTGCATTTAATGCTAGACCTTTCTTTTTCTTGTCACCAATTTCATCTAGTTCCCGTTTGAACTTTAGTTTTCTTTCATATTCAGAAAGACTTCCAAATAGAGAAGCAACTGATCTCATTGATTCTCCTTTTGCTTCTTCTATCGCAGTGACTTTGGCCTCCCACTCTTTAGAAAGAATATTCAAAATCATTCGTACTTGGGTATGCTGATCATAAACTTTCCCAAGTACTGCAAGTTGATTAACAAGATGAGTATATCTAAGTTCAAAGTCAGATATTGATTCACCTGATTTCATTCGAAGTAGGTCAAATTCAGTGACCAAGGTGTTGATCTGATTCTCCTTTATTCCCGAAGTTCCTTCATGAGCTATTTCCACAGCTTCCCACATTTCCTTTGTTGTTGGAAGTGTGCAAATTCTGAAATATTCACTTTGACTCAAGGCACTTTGTAACATCATAATTGCTTTGCTGTTGAGAGTGATAAGTTTCTTGTCATTCTCATCATATTCCGCTGGTGTCTTGGGAATTTTCTGAGAATCTACAATCTTTGTAGGTTGATAGTTTCCACTCTCAATCACATCCCATAGCCCATATTCAGTAGCCATCACGAATACTCTGAACTTTGCTTTCCAGAAAGAAAAGTGTTCACCACTGAAACCTGGAGGTCTAGTGATGGATGCTCCGTCAGGAAGAATTCCTTCACCCATGCTTGCCATTAGATCCTTCTTAGGTTGTTATACCTTAACAAGAAGACTTACGCTCTGATACCAAACGTTAGAGCAAGCGTTTCACTCAAGAGGGGGTGACTTGGGTGATACTAAAATTTAGTTGCAAATAAAAACTTGATGGTGAATATAAAGCAATAAAGAGTAAGGAGAAATATCACCGAAGTGTACACCAAGAGTTATACTGGTTTGGCCACAACCTCTTTGACCTACGTCCAGTCCTCAGAGCTTCTCTGAGAGTTTCATTATAACTTCCAAGATTCAGTGGGTTCTTGGCACCTCAGTACAAGCAAGTTCCTTCGCCTGGACACTCGCTCCCCCTTACAAGTTGTAATCCAATCCCAACTCAAGGTTCCACAACCTTAAGTTATCTCAATAACAAATATTGAGTTTGAATGAAATATCTCTCTCACAGAGTGAATAAAAATCACTGAAGCATAGAATTACAAGTATAATGCAAAACAGAGTAATGAGCTTGATAATGCGTTCGTGTGTATGATCTTCTTCCTCTTTCTCTGTTTAGATGTTCCCATATATATAGATGTGTTGGTAATGACCGTTGGAACATTTTCTTCTTGTCCGTTAGAGTGTACGCAGCCACTGTTGACTTTTCCAGTATTTGAAAAATATCCGTTTGCGGTAAGTGGCCGTAGGTGACATTTGAACGTTGCTTTTGACTTTCCTTATTTGGTAAGATCTCTTCATTGTTTATCTGTGGATATGCTAAGAATACTAATACAATGAAAGGTTAATCATATAGGAATCAAATCAATGAATGTTGGAATGAATTCTCAAAATCTGAACTTGCATACTCGAGTATTCATTAAAGTTTACTCGAGTATATACTCGAGTATCATTGGGAAAACTTTCATAAACTGCAAGTCAATAAGCAAACATAACATTACTCGGGTAGTACATGAAGTAAACAAAATTCAAACCTTTGGAAATACCTGTTTACTCGAGTACTTACTCGGGTATGGAAAACTTTTCTTCATTAGTTACTCGAGTACCAACTCGAGTAAACCTTCAAATAAACTTTAGGTTACTCTATGCTTCACTCAAGTAATGTTGGCAGGATTTCAATGCCGAGAGCACTTCAAGTTTGATTACCTTGTTACTCGAGTCCTCACTCGAGTAAACATAAATTTTTATGCATAGCTTACTCGAGTAATGATTTGAAGTTTTTCTTCTAAGTAATTCTACATACTCGAGTTATAACTGGAAGTGAAGGGTGAGAAAATCATTTCATGTTATTCGAGTAATACCTTCAGGTTTTGCTTACCACAGTGAGTTACTCGAGTAGCTCCTCGAGTAACATTGGCAGGGTTGAAAATGCCGAGAGCAACACATTTCTTGAAACAGAGTAACTCAGTACTTACTCGAGTATCATTGGCAGCGTTAAAAATGTCGAGAGTAACTGGAAGTATTTGACATGGTTACTCGAGTAGCTACTCGAGTAACGTTAGCAGGCCGAGAGCAACTGCCCGTGAGTTACCTGGTTACTCGAGTAGCTACTCGAGTAACATTGGCAGGCCGAGAGCAACTTGGAGTCATTTACCTTATTACTCGAGTACTTACTCAAGTATCGTTGGTAGGTTACTTGAAGGTTGACCTGGTTACTTCAAGTTTCTGTCTCATTACTCGAGTACCTACTCGAGTAACCCTTTAGAAAATTTGCCAACAATGAAGTTTCTCAGCTTTTTCTCTTGGCCTTTCTTCATTACTTCAATGCTTACTTCAAGTGATGATTTTCCCTGTTTTTACTTTGTTCAAACTTATTTGTTTATCAAATCTTTTTCATGCCATTCTTTGTTATCATCAAAACATGAGATCTAACAGTATGCTCCAGTAGCTAGATTGGAAGTTATACGAGTACTCTTAGCCTTTGTATGCATCAAAGGATTTAAACTCTATTAAATGGAAGTAAAGAGTGCATTTCTAAATGGCTACATCATTGAAGAAGTATATGTAGATCAACCTCTAGGTTTGGAAGATGTAACCAAACCTGACCATGTTTTCAAACTCAAAAAGGCTTTATACGGTTTAAAACAAGCTCCTAGAGCATGGTACGAAAGGCTCAGTAAATTTCTTATTGATCAAGGTTTTGTACGAGGAAAAGTTGATACAACACATTTTACAAAACAAAAACGTGATGATATATTAATTGTGCAAATATATGTTGATGATATAGTTTTCGGTGCTATTAACGAAACTATGTGTAAAGAATTTTCTGAAATAATGCAAGGGGAGTTTGAGATGTCAATGTTGGGAGAATTGAATTTCTTTCTCGGTTTGCAAATCAAACAAAGAAAGAATGGAATTTTCATATCTCAAACGAATTATCTAAAAGAGCTATTGAAGAAGTATGGATTGGATGAAGTAAATGGAAGGGACACACCCATAAGCTTAACCACATTGCTTGATGCAGATGTTAAGGGAAAAGATTACAACATCATAAAATATAGAGGAATGATTGAATCATTACTCTATCTTATTGTAAGTAGGCCTGATATTCAATTAAGTGTGGGCATGTGTGCAAGATATCAATCAGCACTAAAAGAATCACATGCTGAATCTATCAAACATATCTTCCGATATCTTACCGACACAGCAGAATTGGGTTTCTGGTATCCCAAAGGAAGAAGTGAATATCTAGTTCCATACTCATACTCTGATTATGGAGGATACAAGACAAACAAAAAGAGTACTAGTGGATAAGGCCAGTTTCTTGGAGGCTCACTTGTGTCATGGTTTAGTAAGAAACAAACTACAGTGTCTCTTTCATCAATAGAAGCTGAGTATGTTGCAGTATCAAGTTTTTGTGCACAAGTAATATGGCTAAAGATATAACTCCAGGATCTTGGTATTTATTTGAAGAGACCAATATACTGTAACAACACTAGCAAGATAAGCTTGGCAAAGAATCATGTTCAACATTCCAGAACTAAGCATATTGATGTTAGACATCACTTCATCAGAGATCATGTCCAAAAGAAAGATGTCAAAGTGATATTCATTCTAACTCATCTTCAACTAGCTGATATCTTCACAAAACCTCTTGCAAAAGATCAATGTTTGTATATTAGACGAGAATTGGGAATGGTAAATCCCAATGAATGTAAGTTATTTAGTGTTTACAAAATGTTAGATGATATTATTTATTGATATTTTGATGATTACTAACTTAAGCAACGAAGTTTCTAGCAATTTGTTTTGTAGGATCATGATATTCTGTTTTGGAGTATGAAAAGTAGAGGTTAACAGAGGATAACATTACTGGAGGGACAACTTTAAGTAATGAGCATTACTAGAGTGACACCTTAAAGTAATGGATGAATTACTCAAGTAACCACTCGAGTAATAAACTTGGAAATGTGCCAGTAAAGCATTAATTTCAAATGAAACGACATAACGGTTGGAATTGAACAGTCAGAAGGTGAAGAGACAGATTACCTAAGGGAGGCCTCAAGTGAACTTCAACGTTACTCGAGTAAGGCCTCGAGTAAACATGGGTGCATATCTCAAATTTACTGAGTTTCAACTCAAATCTGTCCTAAAGAGTCATCAAATGATCGAGGGAATATTCATGGGTAACTACAATATTATTCATGCCAGGTATGTACTTGAATTCACTACATTTTAAAATTTTTGGTATGATCACTCGAGTAGCTACTCAAATGAAGCTGATGATCACTTGAATAAGCCCTCGAGTGATGTCGGTTTTTAGGGTTATTTCAGTCGACACTCGGTCATTCTCATAAAATCGCCTAGAGTGATTCTCCTAGTGCTTTCAAAAAAAAATTTCACAATCATTTTCCCTTCTCATTTTCGTCAAAACCCCTTGGTTTTTAACTTCTAAAAACTCCCATATTGCTCAGTAACCTTTGCCCTACATTCGCGACTCACGGTCCCTGTTTTTCAGAAATACTCATTTCTCTCAAATCAAAATGGTGAGGACCAAATCTCTTAATCTTAGTACTCCTTCTGAGTCCTCTGAACCATATCAACCCTCTGATTCTCTTTATCTCCACCTACCAAGAAACGAAAGATTTCTCCTAAACCTAAAACCAAAGCCAAACCGCAAGCTAAACCTAAGGTGAAAGGAGTTGTCATTAAGGAGTCCATTGCCACAAGAGCTCAAACCAAGAAAAGTTCACCTCCAGGAAGAGGCAAAACAACAAAAGAGCCATCTCCTCCTTCTTCTGACTCATCCGACACATCCACATTCTCACAAAACCTCTGAAAAAGCCCAAGATTAATTAGAAGCTTACCAAAGTCATGGTAGGCATGCTTGAGAAAGCTTTTTAATCTAAGGAAGCAAAGAAAGGGCAATCTTCAAGGCAAGCAGAAGAGAGGGATGAAGAAATCACATTTCCTCCAAAGGGATTCAATATGGGCAAGCTTGAGGAATCTCAGAAGTATCTGAGTCACTTTGCAAGGAGAAATGTGTGCAAGATGCACTACATTAACTACAAGGTTCTTCAAGAGGTATTGAAATTCGACCTGAGTCCCTATCTTGATTTCTATATGCCCTGGCTATCTGTTAAACTCCTATTTTGCACTAAAATTGTGGGGCATTTTTACTATAACCTTGAACCTATAAATGATCCCATTAGGAAGTCTGTGGAAGAAGAAATGACTTCTAAAGTTAGAGGACAGAGAATTCTAATCTCACCTTCTAGAATTAATAACTGGTTAGGAATAGAGAACCCTCCTGATGATGATTATCCTAATTATTATTCAAACCAGCTGTTTTCTATCCTAAGACTTGGTGAGATAGTGGGACCCCTCAATTTCAATCCAAGTGATATGAGTGATTTTCATTGAGTCCTATGGTATATCTATTCTAGAGCTATGGTGAACAAATCCAATAACTTCACTCATTTCATTAAGAGAGACTTCAGAAAATTTGCCTCATTGATCCTCAAAGAACAAAAGGACTTGGGAGAATATATCTTTACTGAGATCAAGAGATATAGGTATGAAGGAAAACCTACTACTCCAATGCCTTATCCTCAACTTATTTCCTTGTACCTCAAGAAGAATAAGATTTGGTACTTAGAGAGTAAGGAGCCGATTGAGAGGACAGCACCAGTTTGGGAGTAATCAAATTGGAAAATTGAATATTGAGATTCCCCTAAAGACTTCTCTAGAAGCAAGTCCTAAGAAGAAGAAGATTGACACATCAACTAGTTGAATAGATGACACAGTCTTCTGCTCCAGCCAACACATCTTCTCTATCTTTCTTTGGTGCCGCAATGCAAACATTCATAGAGAACATTCTGAAGAGTTTTCATATCGACATTGTGAATACCAATACGGAGTTAGTAACCTACATGAATGAGAAGATAGGACAACTTGTGGAGAGGATAGATAATAGGTACGAAGAGTTGTTAGCTGAACAACATGCCCAGGGTGAGCTTCTGAGATGCATTATTGCCAAACTTGATGCTATGGCATCTGGCTCCTCTATTCCTGGTCTTTCTGTTATTCCTAAGCCCATACCTGTCTTTGAACCTGAACCCTCTATACCTACTAAGCATAGACCCTCTGAGATTAGACCCAGTAATGTATGTTCTCTATGCCTAACCCTGACACATCTGAGCCAATCCATATCACCACTGATGATCCACCTCAGCCTATTCAGCCAGAGCCCATATCTACTCCCATTACCTCACCTACACGCACTGAGGAGGTGCTCGAGTCTTCACCGGTTGCTACAGAGGAAGTAGAAATTACTTCTCTGGTTCCTTACCCATCATCTCCAGTGAATCCTTTAGAGGATCTTCAAACACCCCCAGTAAACCTTCCTGACCCTGAACCATCATCTTCAGATCCTGCAAGTTCATATGGTTCTTATGAATCATTGGCATTTCCTGTCACTCCTATCTCAACAGCCAAGCCACCTACTCCTCCTCATGATTGATTCCATCTTTGTGATGAAGACAAAAAGGGGGAAAAGAGCCTGAGTAATTTTGTGATGAATAACTGAGTTAATGTATTGGGATTTGGGTGTACGAAGCTTTAGGACATTCTTAACTTTGAATTCTAAGGTTGATTATGTGTTGAATTCTTCTTTATGCAGTTTGTTCCTTTATGTCATTAAAGTTAAATTTAGTTGAAGTTATATTGCATTGAGGGACTAATGAGTTTTTGATTGTGTATGCAAGCTGAACAAGTAAATAAGAACAAAAACTTTGAAAAGATCTTTAATAAGCTATTTCAAAAGAGTTTTCAAGGTTAAATTGAACAAAAGATTTCATATGAAAAGTATTTAAGAAACATATGTTTGAAAACTCAAATTCAAAAACTTTGCTCAAAATCACCAAGTTTTGTCATCATCAAAAAGGGGGAAAATGTTAAATCCCATATGTTTCGATGATAATAAAGATTGGACTAATGATAAAAGAGTATATGATAACAAATGAATTTGAACAAAGTAAATAAATGGCAAAGCTTTACTTGAAGTATGCACTGGAGTAATGAAGAAGATCTGAGAAAAAGAGCAAAGGAAAAACCTCAGTGGTAGTTTTTGTGTATGTTTACTCGAGTGACCACTCAAGTAAAAAACATTGTTACTCGAGTGGGCACTCGAGTAATATTGAAAGAAAATGTTTTCGAAAGCACTGCCAAAATTTGGATGACGTTACTCGAGTAACCACTCGAGTAATCTGCAAACTTATATGAGTCATTACTTGAGTAACACATGAGAAAAGGCTTTACTCGAGTAGCAACTCGAGTCACCAAGGAAAAAATATTCCAGTAGCTCTCGACCAAGAAATGCAACAATTTACTTGAGTAGCCACTCGAGTAACCAGGTGAGAAAAAGGCATTACTCGAGGGAGCACTCCTATAATCTCCAGAGTTATTTTAAGCATTACTCGAGGGGTCACTCGAGTAATCAGGTAAACAAAGAATAAGTAAATAAATATGTACATATGTGTGTATAAGAATGCCCATAGTGCAATATATAACTTGTTAAGGGAAGAAAACAAATATATAGATGCAATTAAATAAGACTGATAACAGAAGGGAAAATAGGATAACACGCATTAAAATGTAAAATAGAAGGTAACATAAAATAAAGATAACACATAAATATATGATCCTATAACAAAATTCAAATGTATAAATGAACAACAGAATGAAAAGTATAGAATATAATATGCAGCAAAGCATAAAGACTAAATAAATGCAAATATAATTTGGACAAAGGAATAAAGGGTAAAATAGAGTTAATATAGAATATCATTGTATACCACAAAGAGAGTAGAAGAAATAGAAAAATAGACTCTAGGTCTTCAGAGCAAATTCATGCTGATAACGTGTTATGACATTAAGAAAATATAAGATATTGAGATGAGATAGATGAAGAGAGAATTGGAGAGAAAGAGGGAGTAATATCTTTTTCATTTGGATACATCCAATCACTTAATACAATGCCGCTATTTATAGGCCACAAGTTTTTGAATTTTATCCAAGAGTTACAACAAATATTATACCTACATAATTGAACAATATGTAACGTTTAGAGGTTATTTGTATTAATCATGAAAAACTCCCAAAAAGCCATAATGTAGTGGGTTACATAGGTTTAAATGTAAAACTCTAAAAGACTCATCTTGGAAGATTATGTACATCCACACTAAATATTCGAATATCTATAACAATTTCTGAATATTAAAATTGATAGTTTAATTTTTAAAAACCACTTATCATTTGTTGGTCTATTTACACATCGGATAGAGCTGAAACCAGTTTTATATGAAACTAGACTCCTAACACGTCAAATACACATCAGAATCATGTTCAAAAGAGTGTAGATAAGAGAGATATAAGCTTCAAAAGATGACACATAAATCACCATCATATTCTAGGATAGCTTCAGTATTCATCTTATGTACTTTTGAGAGAGAAGATCGATTATATTCTTTCATCATCAAAGTTGTATCATTACGGTGTGTGTAAGGGGGAGTAACTCGGTTGTAACCTTATAGTGTTCAAGGGGGAGTAACTCTGTTAGAGATTTGTAAAAGGCTTCGCAAGTACCCAGCTAAACTTGTGGGTTGTAAAGGCTTTTCTTGTGCTCAGATTAAACAAGAAGATAGTGGATTGGAAATCTCAGGAGGAGCCTAGGGACTGAACGTAGGTCATCATGGACTGAACTAGGACAAATCATAATTTGCATATTCTCTGCCTTAAGCTCTTATATTTCAAGCATATATTATTTAAATATCCAACTATTGATTTATGATTCAGTACTTTCATACTTAATGCTTTCATTAAGATGTGAAAAGATTTTCAAAGTTATTAAGTTTTTATCTTACACCTAATTCACCCCCTTCTTGGGTGTCAGCCAGTTCTAACATTTGGTATCAGAGCTGGACTCTTGTTTAAAGGACTTAATCGTCTCAAGAGTTATCAATGGCTAATTTTGGTGTTATATACATTCAGAAGGTTTTGATTTGTAAATTTAGAAAGTGTTAATCCTAAGGGGTTAGTTGCCCAAATTTCCTCAAATCTTGGTGTATTAGGTGTTTAAATGGTTAATCAAGTGATTAGGAGTAGAGAGGAACAATGATTTAAAGTTGAAAATCAAATATTTCATTTTTCCCTTTTTATCCAAGATTTTTGGTCAGAGCTAGAATAGGGGAAAGGAGTATGATTTTCAATAATCTGATGATTCCATTGAGTTCATGAGGGAAAATTAGGTGGGGTTACTATTGAACACGTTTTCAGAAAAGCCCTATAAAGTGAAATGACCAAAACACCCCCCGAAACCCTAATTAGGGGCTGGCAAAGCCAAAATTGTCATTTGGCAGTGATTTTATGAAAACCAAGGTTAAAAATGAATTTTACATGCAAAACTCTGTTGGAATAGCCGGGGTCAAAATTTTAGGAAAAGTACGGTTTGACCGGGTATGAAGGGGTCAGGCCGAGTCTCCAAGAGCATTTTGGTATTTTTTCAATATAGACTCATATAACCACCAAAAACACTTTGAAAGTGTCTAAAATAGTACATGAATGGGTTTTAACCTAATTCTTTTATATTTGAAATTTTAGGACCAAAGTGATCGCCCGAGCTGATTGGCACGTAGTTCGAAGAACTATTTGAGTGTAGCAAAAAGGGATACAAGGTAGTAACTTTATCCTTCATACACTATGCTATTGTATATATGTTTATGTATGCCATTGTTTTTATTTTAATTAATCAACATGGGTTTGCCATGAAGGGGCAGTTAGTGCGAGAAGTGCACTTTTACTTGGTTGTTGAATACCAAAACAACCAAGGTGTACGGGTACACTAAACATAACTGAACATAGTAATTATAGGTACACTGAACATGACTGAACTTCGTGCCTATGGGTACACTAAACATAATATGTACGGGTACACTGATATACCTAATTGGTGGCCTCGAGCCCAGCTGAGGTATAGAACGAGTAAGGGTTGCAACAATAGTTGGCTCTGAATGTTTCCGACTAAATTGAACTAAATTATAGGTTATTATAATATTGTTGTATGTGGTAAATGGCATATTTATTATTGCATTTTCTATGATCGATTATCTATTACAACTGAGACTCGTTTGAATCTCACCCTTTCCATAAATGTAAAAAGTTTGTAGTAGCAAAAAATGGCTCTGAAGGCACAATCAAAATTACAGGCAATTCATTGAAGGTTACGGTCAAGATCAAGTGAAGATGTTGTTTATCTGAAGTCCCTATTATGATTTAAGGTTTGTAATTACCATAAACACACCCTGTGGGGGAAATTCTGTAAGATAATCATGTACATTTTATCAGTATATCTATGATATTCTTGTGTACCCGCTAAACTGCACATTGATACTCTGATTAATATTGATGATAAGTGGTATGTAAGGAAGGGCCTTGCATTTTGGTATCAAAAACTAAGCAGTTCTGGAAGAACCGCAATTCTAGCAACAAGATAGTATACTGATATGGTCTTGATTATACGGTGAAAGGAAATATGCATGGATAAGGGTACCAAAAGAGTGAAACACCCTAGTTTTTGAACTAGCCCTGAGAGATCAGTGAATATCCAAAGGGCAGCTAGTGGTGCAATATTGAGCTGAGGATGGTCTAAGAAAATTGTGAAACCCGAGAAAGAGGGTACGACCAAGCCAGTGTACAGATCATACACAATATTTAGTCAGCCGAATGCAGCTGGCATGATGTTTAAGATAAGAGTAGTCTCAGGGTACCGATGGTCAGGAGCAGATAAAGCCGGTATCTACATTTTGGTATTGATTGTTTGACACAAGTTTGTTAGATATGGTGGCCAAAGAAATATGTATATAAAATAACTATCTATTTAATATTTTAAATAATAAAAAAATAATATCTTTTGTAGCGCTTTTCTGAGAAAGCGTTACAAAAGGTGAATAACTTTTTTAAAAAAATTACAGGGAAATGGTCATCTATTGTAGCGCTTTTTAAGCGCTACAAAAACCTATTATGGCTTAGACTTTTATAGCGCTTAGAAAGGCTACAAAAATATAAAAATAAGTGCTACGCATTAATTTTTTTATAGTAGTGCGTTAAGATATTTATTTAAAAATAAGGTGAGATTCCGAAGAATCACAGTAGAAACATGCTATCGTTCATAGAAAAAGTGAAAAGTAAATATGATATATGCCACGTTTGCACCAATTAATGAACAACATAAACACATTATCTGCATGTATACATGAATAGGGCTTAGCCCCACTATTCTGCACTGGTTGGGTTCTCACCAACTCCAGTGCAAGTGCCTCTGGCACTACTGGCCCCTCTCTAGGCAAAATATGTTGATTAATAAAGTGCATTTACAACAATGGCAACCACACAATCATATAACTATGGCATGTTGTACGAAGGATAATGTTCCTACCTCAAAGCTTTATAGATTCCTCTTTAGATGTGTCTCGTAAAACGTGTCATTCTGGCTTTCGACTTGGTCCTAAAATATTAAATATATAAGAAATAGGTCATAACCTATCCAAGTATCATTTTAGACTCTATCATAGTGTTTCTTATGGTTATATTAGTATATGGTGAAAATTTACCAAAATGCCCCCGGGAACTCGACCCGACCCCACCGTACCCAGCCCAATGGTACATTTTTCCAAAATTTTTGCTAGGGCTATTCTGACGTATTTTCACCCAAGGAATCTATTTCTGGGCTCAAAATTGCCAAATTCACTGTCAAATTATGAAAATACCCTTGACATCCCCAATTTAGGGATTTTAGGGCCATTTTCATAATTATACTTTTTTGGCCTTTTTCGAAAAAGTGACCAACTGTAACCCCATCTATTTTTGTCCACTGAATCCAATGGAACCATCTATTTCATGAAAATATAGCTCCTAGCCCCCTAAAATAGTGCTATCCAAAATATTTCAAGAAAAATGGAAAAATGTAGTTTTGGGTTTTAGCTTCCAAAACTTGTACTTTTCCACTTCTAATCCCTTATTAACTTATTTAAACATATCTTAACCATTATTCAAAGAAATTTCAGTAGCATAACCCCTTAGGGTTATAGCTTTTCCAATTTTTCAAATCAACAAAAAATCACTAAACTAACAACAAACTTCATACAAGTATAGACTTGAGTTTGGTATAATTACCTCTTAGGCTTCTTGGTTTCTCTCTCTATATGCCCCTCTCTCTCTCTCTTCTCCTTAAGCTAAGAATGAGTCTTCAAGATCATAGATTCATGAAGATACAAGGTTTAGAGAAGGATCTAGGGAAATGTTACAAGAAAAGCTTAAGAACCAACTCTTACCTTAAGATTTCTTCTTCCTCTTCTCTCTAACTCTTCAAAGTTTCTCCAAACTCTCTCTATTTCTCTCTATTTTATTTGGTTTGGTCGAAATGTTGCATGAAAAGGGAAGACAATGTGTTTTATTAAATTCCTCTTCTTTCCTTCTAGCCATTGATTTCATCAAAGGTTAATATGGTGACACATGTCTTCCACCATACTTCCCTCCATACTTCTACCATACCTCTTCACTTTATGCCATGCTTGCCTCCATGCTTCCACCATACCTCTTCACTTTATGCCATGCTTGCCCCATACTTCCTTCATAATTTGACCTACTTACTCCATTAGATTTCACTTGGAATTGAACCAAATTCTCCCCTTGATTTGGGCCACAAAACTATCCCCTTCTCCCTTTAACCAACCAATTTTTCTTCCAACTAAGTTCAAGTTTGCACTCCTCCATGCACTCAAGTTCTTTCATTTATTCACTCAAGCTTAACCTCCCATCATGTACTCAACATTTAGTAGCAAAAATCACATGAACACTCTGATTCAATTTAATTTATATTATGATTTATCTCATAATATAAATTTGAGTTTCATAAGCTTATATTATGATTTAATGCTAAGTTCTCAATCAAAATTTGATGATCAACATTTAGTTTACTAAGTTTATGTTGAACAACCTCCTGGTTTTGAAGCTTTCTCTAATCCCGAAGATGTCTATAGACTAAGAAAAGCTCTTTATGGTCTTAAACAAGCTCTAAGAGCTGGTATGAAAGACTAAGCAATTTTCTCATTGATCACGGGTTTGACAGAGGAAGGGTAAACACAACTTTATTTATAAAATGAAAGAAAAATGATACGTTAGTTGTACAAATATATATTGATGATATTATCTTTCGAGCCACTAATAATTCTTTGTGCAATGAATTTTTTAACATTATGAAAGGAGAATTTGAGATGTCTATGATGGGAGAATTAATATTCTTTCTGGGTTTGCAAATCAAACAAAAAAGAATGGAATATTCACAGACTAAGTATCTCAAAGACTCCTTAAGAAGCATGGAATGTATCAAGCCAATAGAGTTGACACACCCATGAGTTCAACAACTATACTGGATGCAAATTTAAAAGGACCTGAATTCAACATAATAAAGTATCGAGGGATGATTAGTTCATTACTCTATCTTACAGCCAGCAGATCAAAATTCAATTCAGTGTTGGTATGTGTGCTAGATAACAATCAAGTCCCAAGGAATCTTATACTGAAATGGTGAAAAGGATTTTTAGATACCTTGGTGACACAGTAGAATTGGGGATATGGTATCCTACAGGACGTAATGAATATCTTACTGCATATTTAGACTCAGATCATGGTGTTTACAAGACAGATAGAAAAAGCAGAAGTGGACAATGCCAATTTCTAGGAGGAATAGTTGTTTCTTGGTTTAGCAAGAAACAAAAACATAGTGTCATTATCCTTAACAGAAGCTGAATTTATAGCAGCTTCAAGCTGCTGTGCTCAAGTACTATAGTTAAAGCAACAATTACAAGATCTTGGTATTTATCTCAAGGAAATTCCTATTTACTGTGACAATACCAGCTCTATTAGCTTGGCCAAAAATCTAGAAGAGCATTCAAGAACAAAGCATATTGATGTGAGACATCACTTCATCAGAGATCATGTTCAAAAGAAGGATGTCAAAGTAGCATTTATCCCAACATATCTGCAATTGGCTAATATATTCACCAAACCTCTAGCAATGGATCATCTTTACATAAGGAGAGAATTGGGAATTGTAAATCCTAATGAATTGTGAATTAATTTATGTATTATTTATTCATTTGATTAAGTTTTGATGATAAAAGTAACTAACTTAAGCATCGGAGTTTGTAGTTATGTATTTTGCAGAGTTAATTATGGAAAAGAAACTCAAGGAAAATAAGAACTATTCGAACAATGATATTACTATTCAAATACTAAAGCATATTTTTCAAAAAGGACTATTCGAATAGCAAGAATAGTATTTGAATAACAATACAACTTCACAAAGTTATATTCGAATACTTATGTAGTTATCTGAATACTAAAGCACATAATACAAAAAGATTATTCGAATAATAATCGAAGTATTCGGATAGTATTTTTTTTCAAGGTTTGAAAAAGAGCTATCCGAATAAAAGAGTCGTTATCCGAATACAAAGGCAAGCCTTTCAATGGAAGTATTCAAATAGTGTATCTATTATTTAAGTAGCAGTAGACTATATTCGGATAGTATTTGAATAACAATACAACTTCACAAAGTTATATTCGAATACTTATGTAGTTATCTGAATACTAAAGCACATAATACAAAAAGATTATTCGAATAATAATCGAAGTATTCGGATAGTATTTTTTTTTCAAGGTTTGAAAAAGAGTTATCCGAATAAAAGAGTCGCTATCCGAATACAAAGGCAAGCCTTTCAATGGAAGTATTCAAATAGTGTATCTATTATTTGAGTAGCAGTAGACTATATTTAAAACTTCAATTCAAAAGTCTATTTGAATACTACTCAAACTATTAGAATAGTAATAGTTATTATTTTGCCAAATTATTCGAATACTTTGAGGACTATTCGAATAGTAATTTTTCTAGAATTATATTCAATTAACAAAAGCTCTATTTAGATAATCTCACTTCATTTTTCAGACTGACTATTCAAATAGTAAAATATCTATTCAAATAAGATAGACTCTTGATATTCTACAAGAAGAAAGTGTATTCGAATACTGAAGTAACTATTCGAATACAACAAAGAGCAAGAGATAGTGGACTATTCGAATAAATGGTATACTATTCAAATAAAGCAAATCCGTAAACAATCCAAAGAATACTATCTGAATACAACTCTTTCTATTCGGATAATGGGAGCTACAAAACAATAAAAGCTATTCGAATACTTGGATAGCTATTCGAATATTTGGGGTAATTAAAGACAAGGCTATTCGAATACTACAAGGACTATCCAAATACAAGTATGGATATTTACTCTCTAATTACTCAAATAAGTTCATAAGTATCCGAATAATCCCCCTACTATTCAAACACTTATGAAACTATTTGAATACACCTAGGTCTAAATATAGAGAAACTAAACTCACTCTTTGCTCATTATTCGAATACAACTCTACTTTCACTCTATAGACAAATCTTTCCCGTTATTTTTGCCTTCATTTTGTGATCAAAACCCATTCAGAAACACCCCATTCCATTATCTATAACATTTGAGTCCTCCAGATGATTTAAACTATGCATTGTATCCCATAATTACCTGTATAGTTTAATAACAAAAGAATTCTTTGCCAACTAACCGGTCTAACATCTGGTCAATGAAAGGGAGTAGGAAATTATCCTTCCGTGTCTCTTCATTCAGCTTTCTATAATCCATACACACTCTCCAACCAGTAACTGTACGAGTAGGAATGAGCTCATCATGCTCATTAGCAATAACAGTCATTCCTCCTTTCTTAGGAACATATTGTACTGGACTAACCCATGAGCTATCTGAAATGGTATAAATGATTCCAGCATCTAACCACTTAATTACGTCCTTCTTGACCACATCCTTCATTATAGGATTCAATCTTCCCTGATTCTGAATAGACTTCTTATAATCATCTTCCAAAAGTATCTTATGCATTACAATTGAAGGACTTATACCTTTGATGTTAGCTATTGTCCAACCCAAAGCCCTTTTGTGATCCCCAAGGACTTTCAACAACCTTTCTTTTTGATCTTCAGATAAAGAAGAAGATATGATAATAGGAAGTTTCTTAGATTCACCCAAATATGCATATTCAAGATGTGAAGGTAAGGGCTTAAGCTCCAGAATTAGTGCTTGTTCAATAGAAGGCTTTAAAGAAGTTTACCTTGACTCCTCTCCAACAACTCAAACTACCTTAATCGATTATTGTAAGGAGAAGAAGCTTCAAGTAACCTTTTGCATTCAACTAGATTCCCTTCTTCAACATCATCAAACCCAAGTAACACAGCTTCTAAAGGTTCTTTTATAGCATAGGAATCCAAAGTCTCTTGAATAACCTCATCTAATATATCAACTCTGAAGCAATCAGTAGTGTCCCTAGGATACTTCAATGCCTTGTTCATGTTAAAAATAACCTCTCCGTCATTCACTCTTAACTTAATCTCCCCTTTTTCAACATCAATCAAAGTTTGAGCTGTAGCTAAGAAGGGTCTTCCTACAATGAGTGGGAGAGTACTATCTTCATCACAATCTAATACAATGAAATCAGCTGGGAAGATAAACTTATCAACTTTAACTAAAACATCTTCAATAATACCCTTTGGATAAGCTAAACTTTGATCAGTTAACTGAAGTGTCACAGAGGTTGGATGAGCTTCACCAAGTTGCAATTTTCGAAACACAGATAATGGCATCAAGTTGATACTTGAGCCTAGATCACATAATGCTCCACCTTGAAACTTTTCTCTAATTATGCAAGATATAGAAAAACTACCAGGATCTTTCTGTTTAGGTGGCAACTTGTTGAGAATAATAGCACTACATTCTTCAGTGAGAGGTATTGTTTCATAATCACCAAACCTCCTCTTCTTACTCAACATCTCCTTTAGAAACTTAACATACTGAGGCATCTGCTCTAAAGCTTCAAGGAAAGGGAGATTGATGTGGAGTTGCTTGAAAATTCCCAAGCACTTCTTGTATTGCTCATCTAAAGCTTTCTTCTGGAATCTCTGTGGAAATGGCAAAGGTGGTACCCATTTAAGATTCTCATTAGCAGCCTTCTTCTTCACTTCACTTTTCTTAGACACATTATCAACTTTTGCTTCATGGACCTTTCCATGTACCTTCTGAGTAGGCTCTTCATCATTCTCTATCACAGCTTCAAGAGTTGCATTGCCATTAGAAGTTGAAGGTTTCTTCACTTGATGAGGAATCTCAGGTAATTCTTTACCACTTCTTAATATGAGAGCTTTACATTCCTCTTGTCCATCTCTATGAGGATTAGTCACAGTATCACTTGGCAATTCTCTTTGTTGTAATGCATTCACATTAGTTGCAAGTTGTCTCACTTGAACCTTAAGATTCTTGATGGATGAACTAAATGTTGCGTTAGCAGTAACATAAGAATATAGAAGGAGCTGATTTTTGGCAATCACTGTTCACCATCTTCTTGCTCTTGAACGTGACAATGAAGAAGGGAAGGACATTGGCACAGTGATATGTTATAATCTCTTGTCATTAAAATATGATTGGTTTTCTCTGTTTCTTTTATGGCTATGAATTCTGAAATTGTTGCTGAGTTGATTGGAATTAAAGCCATGTGTGGCTAATTATTTTTGAACCTAAAGTAGCTATGAACTAATTTGAGGATTTGAACATATATTAACTAATTAATTTGTGCTTAGTGTTATTTTTGCTTACTTAATCTGTTCTGTTTTGTCTAATTAGTGTTTGATCACTATTAAGTATGAAATTGGGAAATTTAGATTATCCTTGGGAGAGGGATCTTAATTAGAACATAAGATTAAGTAATGTGGGATTATAATTTATTCTAATTTGCCAATAGGATAGGAATATACCTATTGGACCCATATAATCATATTAGAGTGAATTTGAATATTTATTGCCTCTTAAGTAAATTAGTTAGGAATAACAATTTTAACTTGAGAGATGGGTATAAGTGATTAGAAGATACTTATATCCATTAATACTCTAGATTAACAAATTAACATTAAGTTCTTTTAATTAGGTAAATGCATGCTCTAAGACTTAAAGAAGGGATTAGCTACTCTAGGTTGTTTTTATCAATTGAAATATTTAAATCATTAGAATTGTTTCTTTTGCATTTGTTTAAATTGTCTTTCAATCTCTTTCTTTAATTTGCTCAACTTAAATAAAAATGGGAATTTTAATGCCTAATTATCTATTACCTTGAATCTCTGTGGGATGACCTTGATTTGCTACTATACTATTTCAACGGCCCGTACACTTGCGGTGCTTATTTAAAATTTAGTAGCATCAGTCAAATACTAGATAATGCAAAGTATACTAACACATAACTCAATTCAGTCAAAAGTGTTTAAAGCCAACCACTATTGCAACTCCTACACATTCTGTACCTCAATCCACGACTAGGCATATCAGTGTGTCCGTAAGCACTATTCATTGGTGTACCCTTAGGCACTATTCATCAATGTTCCCGTAGGTACTATGTGTCATAAATATTACAGAATATCGCATATACAAAGCATATAAACATTCACATAGTATATGAAGGATAGAGTTATTACCTTAAACCTTTTTGACTTGTATAGCGTTCCTCGAAGTTCGTGCCAACGACTCGGCTCTCAACTTGGTCCTAAAATTTTAAATGAACAAGAATTAGGTTAAAAGCCATTCATGTAGCACTTTAGAGCCTTTCAAAGTATTTTTGGTGGTTATATAGTCTATATTGAAAAAGAACCAAAATGCCCCTAGGGCCCGACCCGGCCCTGTTGTACTCAATCTGACCGTACTTTTCCCAGAATTTTGACCCTGGCTAATCCAACATGTTTTCACCTAAGGAATCCATTTCCGGCCTCATTTTTTACAAAATCACTGCCAAAATTATAGTTTTGCCCTGGGCAGCCCCTAATTAGGGTTTCAGGTGCGTTTTGGTCATTTTGCTTTCTAGGGCTTTTCTGAAAAAGTGTTCAATACTAACCCCACCTAATTGTCCCTCCTGAGCAAAATGGAATCATCAATTTCATGAAAATCCAACTCCTAGCCCTATTTTCTTGCTTGGCCAAAACTTAAGGAAATAAAAAGGGAACTTGTGATTTTTGAGTTCTAACAATATGGATTTAGATCATTTTAAATCAAGCTTTAGATAATTGGGTGATTTAATGCTAATTTCTCAATCAAAATAATATGATAATCAAAATAATATAATATAAATTATATTATTTAATTTAAATTATTTTAGTTTTGAAGAGTTCTAACAATATATTATCATAATTTAAATTATCAGATGATAGGGTTTACATGAATCATATTATAAAATAAATTGGAACCCTATCCAACAGCGAATATTGGAGATGCTAAAGCTTCAACATTGTAAAAATCATAATCTTATGAATTAAAAATTCTTTAAGTTTGTTACATAAGATGTTACATAGGTTAATTGATTGGAAATCACATATCGTCTCCAGATGCTTCACCTTTAAGATTATATTGGTCCCATTCACCTCCAAAATTTTAGAAGGGAGCAAAAATGACCTCTGGACTATTGCCACCATAGACTCACATACAATTCCCATTGGCTTTGAAAAAATAATGGATTCAAACCATTCAGACCAAGAGCTTTAAGCAATCCTATTGCAAAGAGATCTTGTTAGACCTCAAGGCTGGATACCTCTTTCCCAATCAGCATTAGCATTGTCTGCACTGTCAATCATAATAAATCATAGCCCAAAATCCATATTGTCTTCACTGTTACTATCATCTGTATACAAAGATTTAAGGAAATATGTCCCTATTTGCATAATGATCTATTGCTCATACTCCCAATTACCATTAGCATTTTTAAGAGCCTCAATTAATCAAGACATTTCTATATGTTTGCAACTTCTTAGTTGCAGTTAGTTTAAAGTTCTCAGTTCCTCCAACTGGTTTAACAACACGAGGGATAAATTCTCCTGATGTTGGCGCAAGTTTAGGACAATCGTCTACACGAGGCGGGTGGTTAAAAGCCATCTCAATGTCATCAAAGTACCTTGAACAGAAATACAGGACCTCATCCCTTATATTACCTTCAGCTATAGAACCTTCTGGCTACGCCTTATTCCTTACATAAGATTTCAATTTCCTAAGAAATCTATGAAGTAAAGAAGGGAAATATGATACCAAATGATGAAAAGGGCAACTACCAAACATAGGAACTAACAATGACACACATATATTAAATGAGTACCTCTTAATATGATACATCCATTGATATTGAACTAGGCCAGCGAGCTTTGTTTCATGAACAAGGTGGACTGTAAGGTGAACTATCATAGTAAAAAAGAATGGAGGAAAGATCATCTCTAAATGATAAAGCGTAAGAATGATTTTGGACCGCAGCTGATCGACACTACTAGAAAAAATGCTTTTAACGTCCCTTTTTTAAGCCTTTTAACGTCTGAAAATAGGAGGACGTCTATCTGAGGGACATAGAAAAAAATGTCAATAACGTCCGTAAAACAGGGGACATGTATGAGCATGACTTTAGACGTCCCTACTTCAGATTAGGGATGTCTAAAGTCTAGGGGCACTTTAAACGTCCCCAGTTTGGATAGGGGACATCTAAAATGTACCTTTAGATGTTCCCTCTCCAAACTGGGGACGTCTAAAGTCACCTTAGACATCCCCGGTTCAGACTGGGGACGTCTAAAATAATGAATAACTTGTTTCTACATCCCTTTTTATTTTAAGGACGTTAAAAGTTTTTTTAATGGCCTTTTTTAATATATATATATATATATATAATTGTCTAGAAAATTTAAACTGCAGAAATAGGATAGAAACAATAGAATGAAACAACAGCAGTTCAGCAGAATGGAAACAAGAATCTATATGCCGCTGTTATATAATAAAAATAAACTATATGTACAATATAGAGAAGACATAGCTGCCATGACATACTCTCACCTTTGTTATGCTAATGGAAACAATGACCAAGGATTTAGTAGCTAGTTACATAGCTACTAGCAAATAGCAAGGGTAGCACCCAAGCTTAGACTGGAGGAGTAATACCTTGAAACATAGTAATCAACCCGAAGGCTCTACATGCAATAACTTTAAGGAGTAGCAAACTAATTAACTAACAAACTACACAACAATCTATATCCAACAACAACAACGCAAATTATATGTACAATATATAGAACCACCACAAAAGTATGTCCTACACAAACTACTAAAGACTTTACTCTGGTATACGTTGAAGAAGATGTCCAACCAAAAAGCCTCCGATCATATTTATGCCTTCATATAAGTAGGCATCTTCATTGTCAAAAATATGTAAATTAGAAAATAAGCTTAGGTGAAATAATGAATCAAGTGAATGAATTAATTTGCTATTGAATTACAACACCAAAAATATTATCCTTTAAGAATGAAAAAGTGATTACTTATTCAAAATCTATCGTAATGCCACTCTGAATGATGTTAAACATATAAAGTAAGATATAGTATCCACATTCTCAGCTGCCAGGTTGTTGAGGGCACTATAAATCAAAGGCAAATAGATAGAATCAATAAAGGCATATCTAAAAAGACCGTTAATCAAAAGAAATTGATTAGTTTTTCAAAATGGAAGGATTATGCCTTAATGTATAAAATACTTGAAATAAATATGTCTGAAAATGTGTTGGTTGATACAGACTTCACTACTAGACTTCGCAATATATAAGATATAATTATTATCTTTAATATCAGCATAAAAATAATTTTCAAGATAGAACCTAAGGGAGTATTAAAGTTATACTTGTGTTTAACAAAAATAGAAACCAAAGGAAATAATCATGAGTGCAACTTAACTAAAAATTTCAACGAAATATATCTATGGTGGAGGGGGAATTATATGGAGCATACAAAAATAGAATCTCCTTTTTTTTAAAAAAAAAAGGGAAGAAAAGGGACAAGGAGGCTGGGGCACTAAATGGAGGAGCATCGTGGTGGGCCATTTGCTTTATTTGCATCCCTCTTCACTCCTCACAGCCTGTTCAACTAAGTACTCATATTCACTTCCTAAGTGTGTATATAATTTTAAATAATTTCTTACATCTTTTGTTTATGTTAGAATAAGTTTTACTATAAGTTTCCCTCTATGTATATCTATGATTGAACTTTCTAACTCTTCCTTCTCTTAGGCCTGGTTTGTAACTCTTTCGTCTAATTTTAAATACACAACTCATCTCCTTTTGTTTCATAACTTACCCCTATTTTCTATGAACTATACGCTGATTATCTTTTTTTTAATTCAATTCTAATTCTAATTTTTCATTCTTTAAACAACATCAAATACTGTTTTCTAAATTTTCTAGTTTCTGTAATCATTCATCTAAGAATTAAGTGGATGTCAACTTTTCATGGTTTCTCATTATTATATATATAACACCAAGGAGTCAGTTGCGAGATTATAAACTATAAAGCTTACACATGAAATAATTGTAGTACCAAGCAACCATCCCTATCATTATTCTGGAATAGTAATTTGAAGAAACTGTATGCAATATAATCCATTGTCATTATATATCATTAAGGGTGAGCTCAATAACGAACCTACCAAACTCTGAAGCAACACAAATATAGTAGTAATACATAATGCATTGCACAATATATACTAAGCCATATTTAATTCAGCAAAAAAGAAACTGCTTTAAGAAACCCAGACATGACGCACCTGATTCTGAGATGTAATTGCAGCAAATATCGAAGACTCAGTGGAGGTGCAGTGCAATTTGTTCAGTGAAGAATAGAGTATGAGAGAGTTAATGAGAATAAGATAACCGTTAAACAAACTGTTTTTATATTTGAAATGTTGTGGAGGTGAGATGATGAGCTTTGCATCAAGGGAAAGTGGAAGACTGCAGGGAAAACTCACGGGAAAGGGAAAACAGGGGAGGACGAGACGAATGCAAAGGGAAAAAGAAGGTAAAGATGCTACAATAGTTGCATGATGGGACAGGTGACAGGCTCTTTTGTGTCCCCAGTTAAAATAGGGACGCCTAAAGTCACTTTAGGCGTCCTCATTTTTTCAAGGGACGCCTAAAGCTCACTTTAGGCATTCCCAAAGATACTGCAGATGCCTAAAGTGCTGGTAATTTTGTTTTTACTTTAAATTCAACTAGCGCCAAATGTTGCCGCCAAATATTGCACTTTGGACGTCCCTAACTTAAAAAGGGATGTCCTTTAGGGTAGTAGAAAGTATAGTTTGTAGTAGTGCGAGCTCCTCAATGATCAAAACTTTAGAACATAACATCCAAAAGAAATAACAAAGTTCCTCCAAAATGATAGACACATTGGAAGGAAGTGCATTCTTTATAGCTAGCGGGAATAACTATTACATAAGAAATGTGAGTTATGACTCTTCGGGCCAGCAACCCTTTCGAGCTTGTATGTCAATACATTGAGAAATGTTGCTTGAATACCCATTAGGAACTTTTATTTTCTTCAACGTTGCAAGGAAGACTTCCTTGTTCGGTTTTGTGAGGGTAAGCTTTACCGGTTGAAATTTGTCATGCTCATCTGGCCACACGTCTTCACAAACTCCTATGGCGCAAAAATTTTTCCTCGCTTGAAGATGATCTTTTGACTTGCCAAGTTCGTTAAGCAGCGTATATAGCACATTATACAAACATTTTTTTCAATGTGCATGACATCAAGACTGTGATAAAGTAAATTAGAGTTCCAATATGAAAGAGTGAAGAAAATGCTTATCTTCTTCCATTACTGAGGCGCTGAAGTCCTGCCCCTCTTTTGGCCTGCTTGTGCAGTATCATCATTTTTTCAAAATTAGAATTCAACATCTTCAAGCTACTGTAAGATGTTTACACTGGATAAAGTCTGAGGTGATCGTCTTTTTTCTGGTTTCCCATTGAAGTGATTCCGTTGCAATTTAAACTTATGCCTTCCATCGAGAAACCTCTGATACCCCATAAAGCACCACTTTTGGCTGTGGTGAAGGCGCACTACTTCAGAGTCAAAATTGCAAGCTGGACACACTGACCCAGTATGCACATTCCAACTGGATAATGTTCCAAGCCAGGAAAGTAACTAATTGTCCACATCAAGGCTGCACGCAAGTTGAACAATGTCTTCCCATAAGCGTCATATGTCTCAATGCCAACATTCTATAGGTCAAGCAACTCCACAATAAGCGGTTGGAGATACACATCAATGTCATTATCCGGTGCCTTTTTTACTGGAATGATCATAGATAAAATGAAGAAGCTTTGTTTCATTAACATCCAGGGGGTGAATTAAGACTACCAGCTAAATACTGTAACTTGTACTAAGATTCCCAAATGGATTGAAACTGTCGGTCGCCAAAGCAAGCCTAACATTTTTGGGGTCAGCCGTGAAAGATAGAAAGTCGTTGTCAAGCTTTTTCCAGGCATCTGCATCCAGGGGATGTCTTAATTTACCATCTTCATTCTTACCAACATCATGCCACCTTATGTACTCTGCCATTTTGGACGACATAAACAATCTTTGTAGGCACGACTTTAAAGGGAAGTACCTGAGAATCTTTGTAGATTTCTTCTTCTGCTTTTTCCCCTTCTGAATTGTCTTGTACCTCGATGTGTGACATCTCTTCCAAGTCTCCCTGTTAGAATCGTCTCCCCAATACAGCATACAATTGTTGGAGGATGCATCAATTTTTTGATAGTTCAACCCCAACCTGTTAATAATCTTCTTGGCCTCATAGAGCGTTATGGGAATCTCCGCGTCGAAGAATGCATCTTGTAATAATCCAAGTGACATTGACATTCCCTTATCTATGATTCCACACAAGCACTTATATGATACAACTTGATCAAGAAAGATAATTTAGAGTATTTTCAACAACCATGATATAAAAGACGATCTACTTTATCCATCAAGCTAAAAAAATCCCGAGCTGCTTCATTCCTTATGAACATCAGCTCTAAACCTTACACTTCTTCGTTGAAGTTGTCTTCTTGAAAACCAAATGCATCATGCACAGCATCATTAATTAGACCATCTTCATCTAATTGAACTCTTACTTGTGAACTTCGAGGAAGAGTAGCATCATATCTAATACCAGCCTTCTCACCATGAACTCCCCAGAACATATAGTCTTCCAGGAAAGGCTTTACAAGAAAATGTTCTTTAACAACTTATCTTGCAAGCCGCTTCTTGAACTTGCATCTCTGATATAGACAGACAATCTTGCCATTACTGCTGGCGTGAGAGAAGGCGAAATCTAAGAAATTGTTTAATCCGTACAAATATTCTGGCAAATTGCCGTGGCAACTTGATCCATGACTTGTCCATAGTTAGTGAGAAAGTTTAGTGAAGAAGATGAATGGATAGATAATTACAGGTGCTTGGAAGTTTATAAGGAAGGGGAACGGATAACATTTTGTAGCGGTTATAAAACCGCCACCCCAACCGCTGCAATGTTTTATGCCTATTGGCAATAAATAAAATATTTAATTTCATTTTGTAGTAGTTATTACATTCAAACTGCTACCATATTGTCTATTAGTAGTGGTTATGTTTTAAAAAACCGCTACTAATTTCAAGCACAATTTTAAATTCAAATTTTTTAATTTATAATTTATAGTGGTTTGTTTTATTCATTTTCTAAACCGCTACTAATTTCAAGTGGGAATGGAAATTCAAATTTCAAATTTGTGACTTTTGTAGCAGTTATTGCAATAAAACCGCTATAATATTCCACGACCGTTGAAAAATTATTAAAAAATTTACTTCCACTTTGTAGCAGTTTTTATATGAAACCACTACAAAGGTAAGAGAACTTTGGCAGGATGAATTCAAATTTCATATGACTATATATTTGTAGCGGTTAGTTTTATTCATTTTCTAAACCGCTACAAATTTCTAGCGGGATTCAAATTTCAAATTTGTGACGTTTGTAGCGGTTATAGCAATAAGACCACTACAATATTCCATGATCGTTGAAAAATTATTAAAAAAACTTACTCCTATTTTGTAGCAGTTTTTAAATGAGACCGCTACAAACGTTAGAGAACTTTAGCGGGACAAATTCAAATTTCAGATGACTGTATATTTGTAACGGTTATGCCAATAACCGCTGCAAATTTCATCTTTTTTTTGTAGTGGTTTTATGATAAACCGCTACAAATAAACAATTCATTTATTTTTTTTATTTTTGTTGTTTGCTTTAAAATTATAAATAAAACTATCATAAACAATTCATTCATTTTTTTAAACTTTTTGTTATTTTTTTTAAATTATAAATAAAATTGTCATAAATGAAAGAAGAATTTAACAAAGGCCTAAAGAAATAAATATTGAAGTTTATTTTACAAATGTTTGAAAAAAAATACAACTATCCTAAACTAACTACCCGAAGGATGATGATCAGGAGGGGAAGGATCACGGTACTGATCATCAGGTCCTTCCTCAGGGGGGCTCCCTCAGGTGCGGTTGTATCAGGGCGATGATCAGAGTTAACAGTGCATTATCATCAACAGGAGGAGTTGGCTGGACGACGAACCGAGGGACAGGGGAAACCTGTGGATGCTCCTCGTCAGGGAACAGGCGACTCCATGATCGCTCCAGTATAGAGTTTGTGATATCGTGCCACTGCGTATGCTGAGCGTAGTAGTAATCGGCATGTTGCTGTATCTAATGCATCTGATAGGCAACTGTAGCCTGTGTCCTAGCTAAATCTAAATGGAGCTCCTCAACAGACTCTTCCCTTGAACATCTGACCCTAGACATCCGTGCTCGAGAGCTGCCAGTCTCAAAGGTGCCGCTCTTGCCGTAGACCATACAAGGTCTGGCGTCTATCCCTATCCCCCTCACTCGTCCGGGGAGCTCAACCTGACCCAAACCCGCTTTCAATGGCACAGTAGGGTCCACAGACCCTTGTGACTCCTGGGTCTAGGTCTCTCGCACCTCAGCTTGCGACTACTGCATCTGCTCCTGCCGTTTTATTAAAAAATTAATTATTACAATTTACCATAAAGTTGTTTTATTAAAAATATAATAATAAAAAAACTTACAATAGCCTCATCTGCCTGCTGAGACGTCGAAGTCCCGTATCAATGTCTATGGGTAATAGCAAACAACTCCCCGTAGTCCGTCTGACGATTCTCCTGCTGTGCCTTCCTCTCCTAAAAAAATTACAAACTTAAATTAGTATTGTGAATAACAAAATACTAAATTTGTATTAGTATTATGAAAATTTACTAGCTCGCTGTAAGTGACAGCAAAGGTCTTCGATCCTGCTGTGTGGTAGATCGTTTGCTGCCCTCGGTACTTCGTATTCCTCTGAGAAAGCGCCTGAAAAAAAATATTACAAATATTTATAGAATATAAAACAATTATAATTATTAAAAATATTCAATTTATAAAATTTAAATTAAAATTTGAATTATAAATAAATTACCTGCCCCTCTACGCTCCTCCTGAACTAGACAAAACTCGCTCAGTCGTTCGGTTGGACGCCGTCCAGGACGTTCTCAATCAGTTGCTATAGAGGAATCTCCCATCGTTATTCATACTATGGAAGAGACGATTCCTCCTATTCTTCCAGACATCGCCCATCTTCATCAGCGTGTACCTCTTCCGGTTATCCTAGATGGTAAACATAAGCTGTAACACAATTAAATAACAAATTATTAAATAAGACTAATTGCTAATAAGACAATTAATAAATATTAATTAAATACAATTAATTACAAAATATAAACTATAATTAAATTCAATTAATTATTCACCACCTCGTCCTTCACCAGGTTTTTCGGCCCCTTCAGAACATTTCTCCATGTCTTGAAGTAAAAGGGAAACCGCATCCAATTCGAGCTAAGCTCGTTCAAGAAGTAATTGAACAGGTGACCCCTATTGTCGATGGGTTGGTCTGTGGACTCATCCACGGAACTACAACTCGTAGTGTCTAGTCTAGCCTGTTCAGACCTGCCATGTCCAGCATTCTCGTGGACACATTCCCCTACTCATCTGCACAATTTATGACATATGTTAGATAAATCGAATTTAAATATTTAATTTATTAAATAAAAAATTATATTTACCTTAGACCTGCACCTCAAACCCAATCGACAGGGAAGACGACCGTTGTGGGTTGTTCTGGTCCTGCGCGTCCTCTTGATCCAGAAACCCCTCCATGTCTCAGAGCGGAATCGAGATATCGAACTCCTTGTTCTGCTTATAGTCACTGACATTGATCTCAACTACCTCTCCCAGAACAGCCTCAGGCATTGTGGTACCATCGTCGCCTCTTATGGGGCCGTCTACTGTGGCTTTGATAGGGCCACCTCCTGTGGCTGTTATGGCGTAGTTGCCCTCGTTTTGCACTGCCCCCACCTCTGCTGTTGCTACCCCACAGAATCAATCTAGGGAGCTTGTAGTGCCCGCATTTTGGAAAACAAGGAGCCGCCACTAAAATTTTAGAAAAGGATAATTTTGGAAATTTTTTTAAAAATGGAAACTGGTCTGCAGAAACCATTTAGGGTTTGGGAGTCAATTGTGTATGGGGAAGGTGTTAGGCCCCCCACAACACTCATTATAAGAATGGTTACTCTAAGTTAATTATTTAAAAATATTATGGCTTTGATTTTATTATAATTACCCATATAAAAAAGAATATTTACAAAAATAAATGAAATAAAAACTAAAGAATAAAAAGGGAACATTTATTTACAAAAAGAAAATAAGGAAGAATATATTTATTTACAAAGTTAGACTTAGCCTAGGATGAAAACCTAGGGTCTACGTATCCTTTAGAGAGATCAAAGCGCACGTAGTTCGGGGGTAGAAATGTGTGTCACTTTGTTGGTATTTTTTAGAAAATATGTTTATTTAATTTATTGGAGAAAATGATTTTTATTTGGTTTATGTTTTTTATTTATGAAAGCAATTTCTTTATTTTTTTCAAGAAAGAGAGTTTTTTCATTTTATTTTCATTTATAAAAATGTGTTAAAATATTTTTTTTGTTTTTTTGAAAGAGAACCTAAGAAAGGTATAAAGAAAAAAGAAGAAGAAATAGCACAAGTTAAAAGAAAAGGAAGCCAAAGGTGAGGAGACTTATGCATACCTTTTATCCTTGAAAGCTATTCAAACAAACAAGATGAGAAAACCACATGGGTAGATCAACACACTATTCATTGCATTTTCTTTTATCCATCTTATAAAACCCTTCAATTTTGACGAGCATATATTGGGGGTAAGAGATCAAATTTGGTCAAGCATAAAAGAGTCACAAAGTGTGAGGACCTAACAAAACAAAAAGGCTTTCTTGCAATATGATGTGTTAGCATTGGAGGAAGGAGTATGCAATCATTTCAACTATCAAAATATCACTATAAAAAAAACTGTCAGCAAAGTAATGGGTTCAAATATAGCAATATCAAATGGTTGGGAGCACATTTAAGCATTCAATGAAGATAGAAGGAAACCAAACAAAAACACGCCTAAAGCTTTATATGTAAGTGCCTCAATCTCATGGATATGTTCATTGGCAAGCATCTAGACATGTCATAAAGAATACTAGGTTATTCCAACAAATTTCTAATTCTCAAAACTCGTGAAAGAATAAGGAGTAATCAAATAAGAAATTAAATTAGAATTCTACCTTTCCTCATTGCTCTCTCAAAATTCTTCTCAAATTCTTGTGTCTTTGCTCTCCTAATTTTGTGTGTGTTTTGCTTCAACCCTTGCACTTCTATTTATAATCTCAAGGTAGAGTTTTCTTCATAAATGCTCCTTCTTTTTTGAATTTTCACTTTTATTTTATTTTTTTGTATTTTATGTTAAAAACTATCTAACTTGACCTAATAACCATCAATGAGATTTTTTTTTCAATTTTTGTTTTTTATTATTTTTGTGTATTTTCTATTAATAAAACTTCCTAGCTTGACCTAATCATCATCAATGGAGATTTTTATTTTTTTTATTTTTATTTTTTTATTTTTTTTATTTTTCCCACAAGTAATTTCCTAATTTAAACCTATCAACATAAATGAGAGATTTTTTTTATTTTGTATTTTCATTTTTATTTATTTTCTTATATTTTCCCTACATCTTCCTAATTTAAACCTATGAATGGGAGATATTTTTTTTGTATTTTTTCCCTTAATGACAATTCCAATTTGCACTCCAATCATCATCAATAAGAGGACTTTTCTTTCTTGTTTTTTATTTTCATTTTTATTTTATTTTTTTATTTTCCCTTAATGAGTGACAATGCCAATTTGGACCACAATCATCATCAATAAAAGGATTTTTTTTATTTTCATTTTTATTTTATTATTTAATTTCCCCTTTAATGATGATGGCCAATTTAGACACTAATCATCATCAATGAGAGGAATTTATTTTATTTTTATTTTTTTATTAGTTTTTTAATTTTTAAGTGAGGCCCGGACAAAATAGGGTGTTCACAGAGCTTGACCCCCTTCCTCTTATCCCCCTGAAGCCATATCAACTACAAAAATTTAAAAAAAAATAGTCACATTATATATATATATATATAGAAAATACAATAATAATAAAAAGTGGAAAGAAAAATATGTCTTTTTCGTACCTCAAGTGAGAAAAATGTGAAATGCTGTAGCGAAACTCTCAGAGAAACTTCAGGAAACAAAATGGCCAAATGTTGAAAATGAGGGGGGGAGGCTTAAATAGGCTGTGTTTTGTAGTAGTTGTTTCTGAAACCGCTACAAAACACCTCAGGCAACAGAAAATATTTGTAAGTTCTGTAGTGATTGAGAAAAAAGCGACTACCTAACTGTTACAAAAAGGCAACCATTAGCATTCCGTACCGGTTTAGCTTAACAAAATCGCTATAAATAAACAACTACAATGCTTTGCGCCTTGGCGTGACAATTGTAGCGGTTGATATGCCATAACTGCTACAAACTCGGCATTACAAGTTTTGGCAGGAATTTGGCGCCAAATGTGTAGCGGATTATGTTTTAAAACCACTACAAATAACATTCGGTTTCCCTCTCACTGCTTGGCGCAAAGTCGACCGCCATAGATTGGTAGTGGTTTATATACGAACCGCTACAAATAATAAAATTTGTACCGGTTAGTTTGAATCTCTACAAACCCACCATTACTAAATGTCATTGTTTTGTAGTGTATATATACATTTACCTCTTGAATAAATTCTATCAGGTCTAGGGTGATAATAATATAAATGTGTCTCAAAACATACAACCCACACAAGTTGGACCTCGGCGGTTGCCTACTGCTCTAAAAAATAATATGATATCATTAAAACAAGTATACAATTAAAGCATGGCTTATTGAATACATTATTAAAACAAACCAATATGTAACTAACATTTGGCATGATCCATTAAGGTCTTTTATGTCACTAAGAGGCTTACCACAAGCAGTGTGTCAAAATGTCCTCATAGCCCTATCATCAAAATCACAAAGGTTACTTATTTTGCACAAATTCCATGAATTGCCAACAATAGGTAATGCAAGAAAACTTATGAGTTCATGGTCTTCTTCAATTCATTTCTGGTTTGTAGTGGAAGGAGCACACGAGGATGATAGTATAACTCTTCTTGCACAAAATAACCAATTGCCAATGATCACTAAAAAAAGGGATGACTATTAAGCAACTATAAAGCATTATATATATTATGAAATATAAATTTGTTTCTTACCCATGCACATATGGAGCCAAGAAACACTCAATTGGGATTTCACTAAGCCTCTCCGATAAGTATGTGTGTCTGATAGCAGTAGTGGTCCCTTTGTCGTGGATTTGAACTGGGCATAGGAATCCAAATTTATCGCTTTTGCCAGAGGAAACCAACCTATGATTCATGTACCTACAATAATGCAAGCATACAAATCAAAGTTTAACGGTGTAATTTGTAAAATATTTACTACCAATTGATGAAGATACTTACATTAAAAATAGTTGGACAATCGAAACTGTAAGCAGTTGTCTAGGAGCTACTAGAGACATTAAATTATCCCTCTCAAGATAGCATTGCGCCCCTGACTTGCCAACAGCTGAATCTGTAAGCCATTCTCTTGTTTGAAAGGACGTATCATATGCCATCAGAATCACTTGTTGCATGACATTCAATGGACGTTATGAAACTTCTTGAGTGGAAGTAGGTGCAATTGAGGCAGTGATTCGGGTTTCCTCAGCTCAATCAGAAATAAGGTTCTTTGGCCACAAGATGAAAGAATTGAGGACATCACTCATAATTTTGAAGTCATCAACGGGGATAGGGAGAGGTGCATCTGCAACGATAACCTCTTCAACTACTACTCTAGCTTGATCATTTTTTATTTGTTAGTGGTAGACAGTTGATCCCAAGTTGTGCACCCTCCCCATGCAACTAATTGTCTTAGAGGATCCTCAACATATAGGTCACAAGGCTCACCAATTTCTTTTCTAAGACACTCTGATGACTGACCAATATTGCAGCAACTCCCTTTAGTGCTCTGCTTAGGTGCAAACAAATGTGCCTGGGGAGCACTGGGATCTTGTCTTCTACTCACAATGATAATCATTTCCTCCTTCATCTTGCTCAACCTTTCTTCTAATCGTGCATCAAATAATGATTCTACCTCAACCCTTGCTTCTGCCCTCACAATGGCCAATATATGCTCCATCTCCTCACTAGTCACCATACTTGAGGAATGGTGTGGGGGTGCTCCAAAGTAATCCCTTATACCTACCCCGCCTCCAACTCCCCTGACATACTCGAGATGCTCGTGTTTTCCTGTAGCAACGGTTAGGATGTCATTCCCCCCATTCGACCTAAATGATCCCTCAACTTATTTTTTTTAAGTTCCTCCTTAAAGACACGTAAGACAAATATAAGTAATGAAATTTTGTTTACTAAATAATTAATAACAACAACAATACTTACAATTATTTCACCAACTATACGAGATTGTTCACTCATATAAAACCCACTCCTCTTTTGGTGAGCAAACTTCCACGTTTCTTCACGATGTATAAGAGATGGTAGATAAAGAAGAATAGAAGGATCAGATTGAGCTACTTCTTTTCATCTTTTCTGTTTGATCACCAACAAGTCTTTTTCAGCCTTCGCATAACCCCCACGAGACATTGTATGGGGGCAATCATTCTTCTTCCACTCTCTTGTGCCTTTTGCCTTTTTGCCTGTGAATAAGAAATAAAAGATAAGGTTATAATCAATAAATTAAAGACAATTCATAAATAAATAAAATGAAAATATGTTAACTCACCAAAGCTTCTGGAGTAATCTGAAGCCATCTGAATTCTTGCCAAGTGTGTTCATTAATATATGAATACTTGTTGCATGAATTAGGACGAGGCTTACCATCTTCCACCTCGATATGCACGTAATTGTTGGCTAAACTTTTCTTAAACTTCCTCCATCGTTCATCATAATACGTCATTGTCTTCTTAACAAGATGTCACTCTGAGGAATGTTGTAAGTGAGATGTAATGCATGCATTGGATAATGAGTGACAAATTTAATAATTCAACCATACAAATTTGATAATTAGTTAGGTGATCATTTTATACTTGGATAGTTTCTCAAATATGTTGCTTCACACATTTATCCACATTTCTCCACTCATCTATCAAGATGTTAGGCTTGTTGCATGCTAGGAGGCCAACAAAACTCCTATACCGGCTTGCATTAGGCCCGATTGATTTCCAATATCTATCAAACTCAATTAAAATCTTTTCCCTGGTATTTCAATTAAGGGAAATGTTTCTCAATCAGGTACCTCTTCTACCCCTTTATCATATGGATTGGTTACGGGGCTCACTTTGATTTTGGCTCGGAGCATTACTAGGCTCTCTCTGATTAACACTAGTTGGTGGCTCCGGAGTTTCCTCACTAGGACACTTTATTATCCTCACTTGAATTCAAAATGAGCTAATTTATATTCCTATGTGATCATAACACTTTAAATTTCAGCCTCCAATTTTCATTTCAAGCACTATATTAACATTCTAGACTTTAATTGCTATATCCTTATTGGAACTTAGTTGAAAATTTCTTCCTCATGCTCTCCTATACAATTCCACCTCCAAAATTCATTGGAGCCATAAAATAGAATAAAATCTAAATCTATCTAGCTAAAACAAATCTAATCGATTTAATAAGAAAATAAAAATATATAGATAGCAAATTAAAAATTGAAAGAAACTATAAGCATCTCAAGAATGTTTTTTTAAAGTCCCAATACAATTATGCCCTTTTGCATAAATTCAGAAAAGAGAAGGGACAAAAGTAACATTGTAAATTTTAATCCCAAGATTTTGTGTTAATTAAGTAACGATTTGTGTGGAAATTGAACAATTAGGTGATTAATTATTGATTAAATCTTGGAGAGATTATGAATGAGATTTTAAAGTAGTTTAATTATTGTATTCAAAGTTATAAATATTGGAAGTGAGAAATATTGAGATAAGATATGAAAAGACAAAAAAATATGAAAGGGAGTCTTAGGGCCCAGGTGCTCAGATGAAGGCCCAGGTTGTGGGCTGAGGCAGAGAGCGCAAACGCCTAGCCACTCAAATGAAGCCCCATGCCCTCATGTCGCATATTTTTATAAAAATGGGGTTGGGTGTTTGAAAATGGATGAAAATGAGTGAGAAAACGTTTGGGCTTTGCTAGGGCATCAATTTGCAACCTATTGGGGGTGTTTTCAAGCTTCCTAACACCCAAGTAAGTGATCTAGACTTGATTTCTAACTTTCCCTATTGATTTTTTTTTATATTTTTAAGCAGTTGAATGTTGAGGTTTTTGGTGATTTCGAAATGGGTGATGATTTCACCAAATCTTTTGGGTTAAAATGAGTTATATGGACTAGATCAAGTATTTAATTGATTTAGTTTTGTTACATTTGAGGTTATATGTGATTTGGAGCTAGGGTTTGAATCTTTTACTTAGATTTTGTTGAGATTTAATGTTTTTGGTGATTGGGAATGAGTTTTAATTGTTGGGATATGTTAACATGAGTTGGATTTGAAGTTTAATCGGTTTAGATTGTTGATTTAGCTTGATTTAGGAAAATTGGTATTTTAAGCTTGGAACCCAAAGTGTGAAATTGGGGATTTGAGTTAATTTAAGTAATTTAGAGTTAGTAATTGGTTTAAATGAGTAAATTGAGATATTTGTCATGGAGGTTTAATGTTTGGATGATTAAGTTGGAATGTTGTTGAGAGTAGAGGGGTTTAGAGCCCTTGTTTAACCACTCAATTAGTTATGAATACTAAATTGTGATTTTAATTGATTGTTATAGATTGATTTGTGACTTGCGGTTGAGCTTGGAGTTTGGGTTATTGTGCTATCTTACTTTGCTTTGGTGAAAGATAACAACTTTCTTCTTGTTGCGCATATTTGTATGATGTTTGTGAGTGGTTATTTTTTAACAACTTGAAACTATGAATTTGCTATTGGTTTGTGATATGAACCATGAAACCATATTTTTGTGAAATTGTCTTGTGGGACTTTTTTTTATTGAGAAATAGCTAGTGACATGATATATATAAATTGATGTTGATTTATGAGATTGGAAAAATTGTCTTAACAACTTGTGAATTGATAATGACATGTGATAACCTATTGTAATTATATCTCTGAAGTATTGATATGAGAGGGGATGGTGGATATGGATTTGATAGGACATTATTTATAGAGAAAATAAGGGGTGAATTCTTGTATAAAAGAGAAAATAAGGTTGTGGACTTCCAGATGTACACTGGTTAGTCTTTTGGCCCATATATATTTAGTAGCGTTGTACACACTGCTAATACATTTGAGGGGGAACCCATGGTTGAGTCTTGTACTTTGTAGATTTTGTTCAGTCCATATCATTTGATCTGTGAGCTTATTGAGTTGAACTACTAGTCATATGGGTGAGTACTAGTCCATGAGTTCAATTAGAGGAAATAAAGGAGGTTAGAGAATAAATTGTTGCATATTGATTTTGTGCCCCATGTGATAAATGTGAGCATAAGATTATGTTACTATAAATTGATATACATGTAACCATGTGACATTTGTAATAATGCTATGAATTTGCAACTTGACACTTTGCGAGCACTTACTTGTATGTCTGATGAGATGGATTGCTGGTTGTTGATGCTTTTTTCTCATCCCATTGATTTAACACTTTTTTAGATGATGGTTCTCATGCAGGTTCAACAGGGAAGACTTTGGAAGCTTAAACTACTTTTGCTAAGAGTAATGTTTCCATCTTTTTGGTTTATGCTGGATTATTATATATTGTCACATTATGGCGCATCCTACATTGTTTGAAAATTTGATGCATTATATATGTACTTTTGATTTTTAGTGACAAAATCACTCTTGATGATCTTGGGTGGCCTAGAGGCCTTAGTATTGCGTTTTAAACTTGTGGATTCACATCCTGATTTGATTTGGATATTTTATTATGTGATGAAGAATTATTCAGATAAAAGAGTTGGGCTTGATGGTGAATGTTTATTCTACGATTGATGAAGTCAAATCCCAACTATATGCTTAAATTATTATTAAGGGTTTTTTGTTCTTCTAATTATGACAGTCCTTTTGAAAACTAAATTTTATGATTAATTTGTTTTGATAATCAATACACTTTCATAATTATGATAGTGTTTGAATGAATGATTTAGTTAAATACTCCCTCTAGTTCTTTTTATAAAAGACTAAAATTTGAATTGTTTTAATTTTTTTTATAAGAGCCTGACAAAAATTGTTTGAACATTTAATGAATTGTTTTCCATTTTTGCCTATCATTGATTATATATATTGCTTTAATTAAAAAGTTGGTGATATCAATATTTATTCTATTTCTCTCTCTTACCTTCCCCTCATAAATAAGGGTGTACTTGGGGAAAAAAGTTTAGTTCAAACACATTTATTATTTTTAACAAATTTTAAACACTTTATTAAATCATATAATTCGATTACCTGGCTCTTATAAATAGAATCGGAGGAAGTACATAGTTAATTATTATTTTAAGAAAAATATTTTACAACAAATGCCCAACTTATCAAGTTGAACAAGGACTAAAATATAAGTTAAATTCAAGACACTAACCGTCAAGGTGTGCATGATTAGTAAATAGAAATAGAAATCCATTTTATTTTATATTTTAGGGAAAATTGTTAAAAAATTCCTCATTAGCAACTTATTTGCCAAATGGGGCATTCGCGTGCAGATTATCTTCCACGTGTGCAGAATATCTTTCCTGCCGTGCAGATGATCTTCCCTGTGTGCAAAATTCTTCCCTATACGTATGCAGAAATCTTCTCTATGTGTGCAGAAATCTTCCCTCTGTGTGCAGATATCTTCCCTCCATGTGCAAGATATCTTCTCAGGTCCCATTTAGCAAATAAGTAAACAATGATGTCTTTTTTAACAATTCTCCCTATATTTTATATCAATATAAATGCATGTTTAGGATAGTTTATTCTTAGCTTATAAGTGTTTTTCAAGTAAGTTGAGACAAAACTCATCTCACATATTTATCTCATATACCGTATATCACTATTAAAAAGTATTTATAAGCTAAAATTAAGTTATCTTAAAAAAGCATTCAAACAAAGAACGGTCCTCCTTCATTCCTGCAATCACAAACCGAGGTAGGCCTCAGGGTGATCCTCCTACTTTTGAAAATTCAAGACACTAACCGTCAATGTGTGTATGATAAGTAAATAGAAATCCATTTTATTTTATATTTTATATTAATATAAAAGTATAAAACAAAGAACGGTCCTCCTTCATTCCTGCAGTGCGTGATTATTGTTTGAGTACTACATGAATATGGTAATTAAACCAAGCACAAGCCGAGATGGGCCTCAGGGTGATACTCCTACTGTTTTTTTTTTTTTTCTTTTATATTGAAAAGTTTAGATGAGTTGGGTCCTGAGACTCACTAAGGTCAGAATATACTTCCAAACTCAAAGAACATTAACAGAGGATCTCGTCCTATCACGATTTTGATTTTTTCCCGATTTTCTTCTATCGTCTTGTAAATTTTTGGGCCAAACCATCTCTATTCCCAACACTCGGTGTAACGAGAACCTATACAGACTAGCTTTTATCGAGTTTTCTTCAACACCCTGGTTAAATTGGGGATCAATCTTTTAGGTAACAAAAAATAGTAACATATAAATAATTCTACTATAAAATTATTCATTCATTGAATTTTAAAATGAGTTTCTTTCTCATTTATTTACAATACATTTGATCCAAAATTAATGTAGGGCACATTTAATTATATTGCAAGGGTTTTTGAAAAAATAGTGTAAAAGAATTAGAAGCTTGAGTTTTAAAATATTATGTTCAAATTCTAGTATTATGCTTCTTTTTCTGATATTTAATATAAGACATATATATTTAATTTGATTAGATTAAGAAAGTTATTTAAGTTAGTTAATATGAGATATTTTTTTAAACACTCTAATCATCCTGTTTAATTTTTTCATTCACTCTCCCCCTTGATTATTTTTAAGGGAGCAACAATAAAGGTGAATTAGATAAAGATAACAAATATAAAAATTATATATCATATTTAGGATTAAGATTAATTCCTCAAATATGTATTTTATTAAGGACGGGAGGGGCTAATAATTATTAGGTATATGATTGAAGAAATAAAAATGTTTTCTCTCTTTTGTATTTTGTAAAAATGTCATACATTTTGGAGCAACATAAAAAAAATGTGTTTTACATAGGGTATTGTAGCTTTTGCGCACACAAAATATAGGTGCTCTCTCCCCAATCCTTTTGAGAAAACCATCATAAGGTCTTGCATATTTTGTTATTAAGTACTATTATTCTAAAAGAAGAGGAAGGGAATTGTTCAAAAAAAAAAAAAAAAAAGAAGAGGAAGGGAACCATTTTTGCTTTATTTTGTCATTAAGCATTCAAAGATGTGAACAAATGGTTTGATTGTTTTTCATTAGTTTTTAACGAGGTGCTTAAAAATGCCTTGTAAAAAGGGTCACACCAGTATATATTTTATTGGGTCCTTTTTTTTTTTTTTTTTTGCCAGTGGGTCCTATTTACTTATAAGGTAAGGAAACTTTTACTACTTCGGGAGAATTACACTGTAGTCCCATGGAAGTTAAAATACGAAGAAACGATCCCGGGAAAATCTGAAATTACCCTCAAGTCCCAAGGGACCATTTTGTAATAAAATTCATCTGAGAAATGTCACAATTGCCCCTGTCAGACAAACAACAAAAAATGTGATTAAATGCTGTGAATGACGCATGTTACGTCCGGAGAAGGCGGGAAAAAACGCAGCGAAGATCAGCATCCATGGATGAAGATTAAGGTAGGGATTTCATGGCATCCATTCCCTTGTCTTGATTAAGCTCCACATGACTCACATATTCTGTTTAGTTGGTAAACATAGGTTTAGGTTTTGTTGAGTCATTTTCGTTTTGATCATCAAAATGGAAAAAGTTATGTAGTTTTGATGGGTATTGTCCTGTATATGCTTGCAAATTAACAAGGAAGATCTATCAAATGCAATGGATATGGTTTGACAAAGTTTGCATTGTGTTTGGGTATGATTTTGTATGCTCTATTTTTGGTGTTATTAGCTCTGTTTTCTGGTGTATGGTGTTGTGTTTCTGCAATATAAGAAGTAAGGAATGAAGATGTGGATCAAAGGTTTGGAGCTACATGACATGATTTGCGTAGGAAAAAAAGAGTTGTTAATGCAAGCAGCGATAGTTGTCAATGGAGGCGCCTTAAGTTGTTAATGACAACTAGAGGTCATATTTAAATGATTTTTGTGACAACTAAAGGTTTTTTTTATTGATATTTGTTTTGGTCAAGATTTTTGTGGGAATTGTCCTCCATATGCTTGCAAGCTATAAAGGAAGGTCTTGAAAATGCAATGGATATGTTATGGCTAAGTTTTCAATGCGTTTTGCTATGATTTTGTGTGCTCTGTTTTTTTAGTCATTATGCTCTGTTTTCTGGTGTATGGTGGTGTGGTTCTGCAATAGAAGAGGTAAGGAATGAAGATGAAGATGAAGAAAGAAAGATATTAGTCATAAACCCAATGGTGGGTTTATGTTATATTGCCTCAAGGAATTGAAGAAAGAAGAAAGAAAGATGAAGATGAAGAAAGAAAGATATTAGTCATAAACCCAATGGTGGGTTTATGTTATATTGCCTCAAGGAATTGAAGAAAGAAGAAAGAAAGATGAAGATTGAAGATATTCATCAAGAAGGTTGAAGTTGGGTGATAAAGAATGATCATCAAGAGAAAAAATAAGAAGAAAGAGATGGAAGAAGGAAGAACTTGGAAGATCTATCATGAAGCGAAAGCAAAGTTGCGATACTGTGCGAACACTAGGTTTCACCTCGTAAGTCATAAAGGTAAACAAATCACACACTGACACTCACTTGACAATTCATAACAGCATAAGTGTGTTAACAACTCGAGGGGCTCCACTGACAACTCTATGGGCCTTCACTGACAACTAAAGGGGAGTTCATTAACAACTCAAGGGGCATTCACTGACAACTCTAAGGGCCTTCATTAACAACTAAAGGGGCCTGCACTGACAACTCTAGGGGCCTGCACTGACAACTCTAGGGGCGTTCATTAACAACTCAAGGGGCCTGCACTGACAACTCTAGGGGCGTTCATTAACAACTCAAGGGGCCTTCACTGACAACTAAAGGGGCGTTCATTAACAACTCAAGGGGCATTCACTGACAACTCTAAGGGCCTTCATTAACAACTAAAGGGGCCTGCACTGACAACTCTAGAGGCGTTCATTAACAACTCAAGGGGCCTGCACTGACAACTCTAGGGGCGTTCATTAACAACTCAAGGGGCCTTCACTGACAACTAAAGGGGCGTTCATTAACAACTCAAGGGGCCTTCACTGACAACTAAAGGGGCGTTCATTAACAACTCAAGGGGTATTCACTGACAACTCTAAGGGCCTTCATTAACAACTAAAGGGGCCTGCATTGACAACTCTAGGGGCCTTCATTAACAACTAAAGGGGCCTGCACTGACAACTCTAGTGAAGGCCCCTTGAGTTGTTAATGAAGGCCCCTAGAGTTGTTAGTGCAGGCCCCTTTAGTTGTTAATGAAGGCCCTTAGAGTTGTCAGTGAAGGCCCCTTGAGTTGTTAATGAAGGCCCCTTGAGTTGTCAGTGCAGGCCCCTTGAGTTGTTAATGAACGCCCCTAGAGTTGTCAGTGCAGGCCCCTTGAGTTGTTAATGAACGCCCCTAGAGTTGTCAGTGCAGGCCCCTTGAGTTGTTAATGAACGCCCCTAGAGTTGTCAGTGCAGGCCCCTTTAGTTGTTAATGAAGGCCCTTAGAGTTGTCAGTGAATGCCCCTTGAGTTGTTAATGAACGCCCCTTTAGTTGTCAGTGAAGGCCCATAGAGTTGTCAGTGGAGCCCCTCGAGTTGTTAACACACTTATGCTGTTATGAATTGTCAAGTGAGTGTCAGTGTGTGATTTGTTTACCTTTATGACTTACGAGGTGAAACCTAGTGTTCGCACAGTATCGCAACTTTGCTTTCACTTCATGATAGATCTTCCAAGTTCTTCCTTCTTCCATCTCTTTCTTCTTATTTTTCCTCTTGATGATCATTCTTTATCACCCAACTTCAACCTTCTTGATGAATATCTTCAATCTTCATCTTTCTTTCTTCTTTCTTCAATTCCTTGAGGCAATATAACATAAACCCACCATTGGGTTTATGACTAATATCTTTCTTTCTTCATCTTCATCTTTCTTTCTTCTTTTTTCAATTCCTTGAGGCAATATAACATAAACCCACCATTGGGTTTATGACTAATATCTTTCTTTCTTCATCTTCATCTTCATTCCTTACCTCTTCTATTGCAGAACCACACCACCATACACCAGAAAACAGAGCATAATGACTAAAAAAACAGAGCACACAAAATCATAGCAAAACGCATTGAAAACTTAGCCATAACATATCCATTGCATTTTCAAGACATTCCTTTATAGCTTGCAAGCATATGGAGGACAATTCCCACAAAAATCTTGACCAAAACAAATATCAATAAAAAAAACCTTTAGTTGTCACAAAAATCATTTAAATATGACCTCTAGTTGTCATTAACAACTTAAGGCGCCTCCATTGACAACTATCGCTGCTTGCATTAACAACTCTTTTTTTCCTACGCAAATCATGTCATGTAGCTCCAAACCTTTGATCCACATCTTCATTCCTTACTTCTTATATTGCAGAAACACAGCACCATACACCAGAAAACAGAGCTAATAACACCAAAAACAGAGCATACAAAATCATACCCAAACACAATGCAAACTTTGTCAAACCATATCCATTGCATTTAATAGATCTTCCTTGTTAATTTGCAAGCATATACAGGACAATACCCATCAAAACTACATAACTTTTTCCATTTTGATGATCAAAACGAAAATGACTCAACAAAACCTAAACCTATGTTTACCAACTAAACAGAATATGTGAGTCATGTGGAGCTTAATCAAGACAAGGGAATGGATGCCATGAAATCCCTACCTTAATCTTCATCCATGGATGCTGATCTTCGCTGCGTTTTTTCCCGCCTTCTCCGGACGTAACATGCGTCATTCACAGCATTTAATCACATTTTTTGTTGTTTGTCTGACAGGGGCAATTGTGACATTTCTCAGATGAATTTTATTACAAAATGGTCCCTTGGGACTTGAGGGTAATTTCAGATTTTCCCGGGACCGTTTCTTCGTATTTTAGCTTCCATGGGACTACAGTGTAATTCTCCCTACTTCTTTTCATAAGACTTTGAACAAACTATTTATTAAATTTTTTCTATTTTATCCCAATTCATGTTTTTTTAAACGTGGTTTTTATGTGAAAATATTGAAAGTATTTTAGGAGTGATGGAAATATATACCAACAAACAAGGCTTAAATATTAAAAATAAAAAACATATAAGGAAAAATTTGGGAATTTTCCCCAACTAAAAATTTGATTGCTGATGAGGATCTAATTCAGAGCAACATTGCTTCGCGTGTAAAAATTTCACACAGTAACATTGCTTTTTGTGCATGAAAAAATTTAACTTTTTGAAGGTTATTTTCATCAATAAAAGTTTTAATGTGACATTTTTCTCCATTTTTTTAAAAATAAAATTAAGCAATTATTATATCTCCCCCAGATGTTGCCTGAATTAGAACCAAATTGGAGCCGGTATATCCGGAGGATCTTAATTTTTATTAATTAGAAAACAAAAATAAACTCACATGATTTTTGCTCATTTTGAAAGATAAGTGGGTAGACGTACATGTGGCAGCTATCGAATCCCCCAACGCACACAAACCACTGACTATTCAGCTTATATAATCAGTATCGCAGAGCTCACAGCACAGTCACACCCTTCTCACTTCTCTTTCCTTTTCAACTCTATTTCCTCTCTTCTGCTTTGGAGGGAGGAAGTTGCACCCAAAAAAAAAAAAAAATCATCATCAATGGCTTTCTCTTCTACGCTTGACGGCTTTCTACTCTCTGCGTTTAAACCTCATAAGGCCTTTTTAGCTCCTCCATCCCAATCTTTCTCACGGTTCTCGTGTCCTATTTTCGTGAAATCTCCTAAACATTTGAGGGTAATGCGAAGTGCCTCTGTCAAAGCTTCATCTTCATCTTCATCTATCTCTTCCACCGCTCTTGCAGAGCCCGAAGGCATTGAGGTCGTCTCTCCATTCTCTTCTTTTGCATATATATCAGTGTCCTGTATTGCCAACATTTCATTCCCTGTTTTGTAGATTAACTTGGTTCCCACAAAGCCGATCGATGGACAAAAGACCGGTACCAGTGGGCTCCGTAAGAAGGTACTTTTTGGTCTGTATTCCTTTTGAATTGTCTTTCAGTGAAAAAAGTAATTATATTGAATCCTCATTTCTAATTTTTTTCATCTCACTCTTTGAAGCTATCCCTGATTAACCCCACCCGTCATTTGAACTAGGTTTTTAGCATTAGCAGGTGGATATAAGAGTTATGATTGATGTAATCGGCAATCTCCAAACTTTTTTAACTGGTCGTAGAAGTGATATTGTTTGTTTCCTTTTTCATTTTGGGCAATTACGTGTATTCTGTAGGTGAAGGTGTTTCAACAAGAAAATTACCTCGCCAATTGGATCCAGGTATGGTATTTATGTTTATATGCCGTGTTTAACTATGGGATTATGCACTTTTCTTTCAATGTTGGTGGATATATTGTGCTCCTGCAGGCATTGTTTAATTCACTGCCTCCGGAGGACTACAAGAATGGATTATTAGTATTGGGAGGCGATGGTCGTTACTTCAATAGAGAGGCTGCACAGGTCAATCTTTTTACTTTTATCATTATTAATTCCCACAGCAGTTGGATTTAAATATTGTAATGGTCATGAGAAGTCACTTCCCTGTTTTGTTCTCTATACTGTATAATGCAGATAATTATCAAGATTGCTGCTGGCAATGGTGTAGAAAAAATTTTAGTTGGCAAGTAAGTATTTTGTTCTGTAACTTTTCAAATGGCTTTGCTATGAGTCATAGCAAGAAAGATGTAAATAGTGAGATACTGGTGAACCGGAGTACATTATTTAATATGTGGAGCTGCCTACTATCAGTTAACATGAAAGCAAACCATCAGTTCTTATAACTGATGATTTTCCCGAAACTTGGTGTCTGGATAGTGAATGCTAATGCTCATAGATCTCACGTAACCTGGACACTATTGTTTTAGATCTCAACGAAGTTTGATGTAAATCTTTTTTGAGCTAGAATTAGGTTTTACTTTTCTGTTCTGTTTGAGTTGACAATGTTTGATCATTTTTTATTGACATATGAGCTGCAAAAGCTTTTCTGTGCAGAAACTGAAAAATGTTGCTCCCATTGCAGGGAAGGTTTATTATCAACACCAGCTGTTTCTGCTGTAATAAGGAAGAGGAAGGTACGCTAGTCCGTCTCTATTTTCTCATCCATTGTTTCAGCATATAGAGCATGATATCAACTGCTAATATGTTCTGACTTATTTTCTTAAACTGAAATAGGCAAATGGTGGATTTATTATGAGTGCGAGCCATAATCCTGGTGGGCCAGAATATGATTGGGGTATTAAGGTGATTTAACATTTTCTGATTCTCGTACAACAAATGGTCACGGTTCAATTTTTATGTTGGCTGTCACATTGCTGAAATTGATGGTGTTTCAAGTTCAATGATAATAAGCTAATATCTCCAGAAGCCTTCGTGATTCAAAAGCTGCAATTTACTGAAATATTTAATGATCTTTGTTTTTATGTGTGTGTGAAACTTATGTGACACAATTGGGTATATGGATTTTTCAGTATCTTATACACATCAAATATAGTTTTTGCAGCATGTCATTGTTCTGTAGCCTGTTCATGTCTATAATTTGTTTTTTGCAAGTCTGCTGGTTGTTATTTCTGATAAGTTCCTTTGCTGTTTATTCCAGTTTAATTACAGCAGTGGCCAACCTGCTCCAGAATCCATCACTGACAAGATTTATGGAAACACTCTATCTGTAAGTATCTTCTAAATATTGTCTGCCTTGCTTTTCATTTGCAACATTCATTTTGTCAAGATTTTCAATGGCTTGTTCCTAAGTTTCCTTGTTAGAATACCAAAGTATGTATTAATAATCTTTACTCTTGTTCTTATCTTCGGGTTTTATGTTTTCTTTTATGAAATTTGTCATGATAGATAAAGTAAATTCTTAGTGGACTCCTAACACTGCCTATATGAGCAGTGCAATTGGGCACTTACAGGCAAATGCCTTACTTTTTTCTTCATCAATTTACTTCTATGATGGGCTATCTTCTCCATCAATGATCACTTAGGGTAATTAACATTGTAGTTGGCTGGCCTACTACGATGTTAATTACCCCAAGTGATCATTGATTGGCATTTCTTTCTAAAATTTATATGAAATTCTAAGAGTTGACTAAGAGAGCTGCTCTGACTCGGGTCTGCGTGGTCCCGGTGGTTCTTTTCTCAGTGTTAATATTCACTTTGTCAGTTTGTTAAAAGTTGACAAAAGCAAGCAATTTCATTCAGGTACCTTCTGAATAGTGTTTTGGTGGGGTATATGAAAGGTTCAAATTACACTTTGCAGATGTTTTGGTCTGCTGAGTCCCTAAACATGATATATTTTGCTATCTTAAACCATCAAGATTGCCAATACATTTGTTCTGGTGCATCTTGTAAACTGTGAGATGCTTGCACTAGGTTATAAATAATACATCATTGTATATACTGCCCCTATAAAGGAAAAAAGAAGTCTCACCGTGTTGCAACTTCTTTGTCCCGATGTGAAACAATTCAAGCCATTCTTTGAATTGGATTGGATCATCCATTTGAAATAGGCTTTGTGTGTGTGTGTGGGGTGAGTACAGGTACAACTTAAACTTGTGAATATGCGCGTTTGTGAGTGTGTGTGTATGTGTTTATTTTTTCAAGTGTATTGAATTTCTTACTGCTAAGGAGCACACTATAGTGGGTCTTCACCCACTTTTGATAAACTTTGTTTTTATTGACACAGATTTCAGAATTAAAAGTGGCTGACATTCCTGATGTTGATTTATCAAATTATGGCGTTACAACGTATGGAAGCTTCAGTGTGGAGGTGATAGACCCAGTTTCTGACTATTTGGAGCTATTGGAGGTGAAGTTATCCTTTGTACCATTACGTTTGAGCTTTTAACATAATATATTCATTGTCCTTGTTGTATTTAACAGAATGATTAATGTAAATTGGATCTAAGAATTGGTCAAATTTTTTGTGCAGTCTGTATTTGATTTCCAGCTAATTAAAAGTCTTCTTTCACGGCCGGATTTTAGGTATCATCTTATTCCTAAGAGATTTGACAGTGTTGATTTTATCAAGTTGGTTTTCAGTTTTTATTTTCTCCTTACAGTTCTCACAATGTTGCCTGCTGCATTTTTTTTCTGGTTCTCTAAAATGTTTACCCTTTTCACCTTAACAATGAAGTCAATATGGTAGATTCCTCCAATGATTTTTTTACTATTCTTCTTAAAGGATTGGGCATATCCTCATGATTTTATATTATGTTTTGGAGCTATGAATTGTTCATGTTCTCGAACTTTAATATATATAAATTTCGTTTTTTCATCTTTTAGGTTTACATTTGATGCCATGCATGCAATTACTGGTGCTTATGCAAAGCCCATATTTGTTGATAAACTAGGTGCCGGTCCGGTATGTTGCTGTTCTAAAATTTGTTTTTGGAGTTTATGTAATGTCATGTTAGTTAAAGATGTTGATATTATATGTTAAGTTTTCCATGTAGGAATCAATTTTAAATGGGGTCCCATTAGAAGATTTTGGACACGGTCATCCAGATCCTAATCTTACGTGAGAACTTTTGCTTTATTTGGTGCTGATATGTATTTTATCCATGAAATAGTTGTTCTTGATGGGTATGCTGATTAAACAGATACGCTAAGGAACTTGTCAACATTATGTACGGTGAAAATGGACCTGATTTTGGAGCTGCCAGTGATGGTATGATAGTTTTGTGTTCTGATGCTTCTGTTATGATGTGTTTCTTGAAATCCTTAAGTTGTTCTTGCCGACTCACCAGCACACTTAGCTTTACCGTGATGCTGTTCATCTATTGCAAAAGAGAAAACAGTAGAAAGTAGAATCCCTAAGCTTGTGAGACAATTATGTTCTTAATTGTTCAATGATTTTGATGCACTTTTATATTTCTGTATCTGACAATATTTTGACTTCAGAGTTTGAATTGTATTCCCTATTATGTGGTGGTCATTATTTTCTAAAAAAAATTTAATTTAATTGTATTTATTTATTTTTATAGCATTCCATCTCTATATTGGTGTTGTGGTTAGTTGTTTTTTTTATAATTTTTTTTTATTTGATTACATTGTCAAAACTCTTCCTTGTCAGAACTGTTTGGGTTATCGTGACTATGTTATGGACTGCCACTCTCTCACCAAAATATTGATAGTTGCAAGGGTTTTCATGGGTTAGTTTCCTTTAGATTAATAGAAATGGTAGTTCTGGTTGCTAAAATCTAATGGAAATGAGGTTTCAGATGTATTATTAGATCTAGTGCTGTTAGTTCCATTCTGGATGTTAAAAAATAAGTGCAATGTACATGAGTTCTGGAAAGTAATCAACAATTAAACTTTTAGTTCCATATATTTATGTTGATTTTAATAACATAACTCCTGCCATTCACGCATGGTTTTGGCTCATAACTGTCAGATACCTTTGTTTCAGTCTTTGAGTGAAGTATTTGTGATGGTTTAGCAAATAACACCCTATGCCTAGCTGGCCTATTGCAATTAAGAGGCATTTATGCCCATGCACCTTGAATGCTTGCTGGTCTAATGCTAGAATCGCCTCATGCTATGTAAACTTCCGGAGGCAAGCTGCCAGAAATAAAGGCAACAACATCCTTGATACCACCGCCAAAACACTTTCAGATTTTGCCCTTCCCTTGGTAGATCAAACATTTATTAATAACGAATTATTTGCTTTAGTGTGACCTCTACTCCATGCGGAATTCCTTCAGTGGTACTATTTTGTATGCCCCGGGTCTTAAGCTGAAATGATCTTGTTGAAATAAGTTGCTAGGTTTAATAGGGTAAAAGCCATTTTTGGAATGAAACTACTTGCTTGTAGAAAGGAGAATATTGATAGAATGTGGGCTCCTACTGCAGCTGTGGTAGGTATGTTAAGCAATGCTGGATTACTCAATCATAGACTCAATAAATCTATATTGTGTGATGTAGTATGTGCAAAGAGAATGGAGCAGAGATTGGAGTATATGAAGCGAATAAAATTTTTTTCCTCTGACGATTATATGGTACAAGAATAATACAAATATATATTTCTGGGGCTGAAGACTGGGCGGAGGATCAGAAAATTTAATCTCGTATAATCAGCTTCTGATTCCTAAGATTATGGTTTCCAGGCCATGAATTTTTGCTCCTAATAACACCCTACTAATATTTTGACTATTTACAATTACAATAAATGCAAGATTTCAACACTCCCCCTCAAGTTAGATCATTGATACTGATCATGTCCAACTTACCAATGAGGCCTTAAAATGTATGAAAAGGTAATCCTTTGGTAAGGATATCTGTTACCTGCCTATTCTTTGTTGGGAACACAAATCATGCATGTAGTTCCTGTTTTGCCCTTGGTTCTATCATGTTCAATTGGATTAAAGGAGATATTGGTATCTGCTTATTGTCACAATGGCGTCTGATAGGAAGTTCCATTCAGGCTTGTAGGTATGTTAATAATCTTTTAAGCCATGGACCTTCACTCATTCCTTGAGCTACAACTCTAAATTCTTCCTTTGCATTACTCCTTGCCACCACATTCTGTTTTTTGCTCGCTCAAGCGACAAGATTGGCCCATATAAATGGGCAATACCTAGTGGTGGATCTTCTATCTTTTGTTGAATTGGATTTAAGGAGATATCAGTTTCGTCCTCTCTTCCCCACAAAAAGATAGATCAATTTTCCAACCAATCTCTAGTATTTTTCTGTCAACAAGTTCTCCCATGTCACCAAATCTCTTCCTGGCCTCTACAGGTGTATCACCTGGCTTGCAACCCGGCATTCCTGCTTCAGTCACGAGGTCAAGGGTGGATTTACTCTGTTAAATACTAATTCCCTTATTTGATGGGGCAACTTTCATTCTTAGGAAGTATCTCATCTGACCCTATACCTCAAATTCAGACACAAGAACTTCCTTTAATCTTCCCATTTCTTTGATGTCATCCTTGTCAAGATAAGATCATCCATGTATACTATGAGCATGGTCTTCATTCCTTCCCTATGCTTTATAAACATAGCGTGGTCTTTCTGCCCTTGCATGTATTCTTCCTTTCTCAACGATCAATTCTTTTAACTTCTGTGTAGGTGATGGTGATAGGAACATGATTTTAGGACGAGGCTTCTTTGTTACACCTTCAGATTCTGTTGCGGTCATTGCAGCTAATGCACAAGCAACAATCCCATATTTCAAGAACAATGTTAAGGTATGTAGTTCATGCATATTTTGTTATTAAGCATTCATCTTATAAAAGAGGAAAACATTCTTGTTTCATTTGCAGGGTCTTGCTCGGTCCATGCCAACTAGTGGTGCTCTCGATCGTGTTGCTGAAAAATTGAACCTTCCTTTCTTTGAGGCATGATTTATGTTACCCACAATTTTGGATTTTTTCTAAATGATGCTTGATGAGGTAGCTTTATTTATATTCATATGCGCCTTTCTAATAACAACACGGATGTGTCTTCTGTTCAGGTCCCCACCGGCTGGAAGTTTTTTGGGAATCTTATGGATGCTGGAAAATTGTCAGTTTGCGGAGAAGAGAGCTTTGGAACAGGTTCTGATCATATTCGTGAGAAGGATGGCATTTGGTAAGTTTCCCACAGGTACCTTTGAAGCCTAAATACAGTGTTCATGGGAAGTATCCAGTTTCCTTATGCACTGGTTGTCAAGCATGCTGAATTGGCCTTTCTATTTCTGAAATTCTGGAACTATACTATAGGTTCTCTTTTGACATTTTTTAAAAAGATAATTATTGTATTTTTAAATTCTTGTTACATTTTAGAATAAGATGAACTTTCTATTATACTTTCTGTGGCTTTATTATCAGAATTGTGCAAGACATTGCTAATGGTAGTAACATTTATTTGCCCATCTCTAATTATTTCTGAATTACAGGGCTGTATTAGCTTGGCTTTCTATTATTGCATACTGCAACAAAGACAAGAAACCAGGGGACAAATTGATCTCTGTTTCTGATGTAGTGAAGGAGTATTGGGCAACTTATGGTAGAAACTTCTTTTCTCGCTATGACTATGAGGTATGCCTATCATAAATGCATTTGAAAGTTGTATTTGTATAATATTTGTGGTATTCAGGTTTTAAGAAACTTTTGGCTCTCTAGTTTTGGTACCTCGTATAGTCTTAGCTTAAATTTGTTGGTTCATTTGCAGGAATGTGAATCAGAAGCTGCCAACAAGATGATAGAACACCTACGAGAGAGTATTTCTAAGAGCAAGCCAGGTGACAAATATGGTAAGTTGCCACAAGCCTTATCTCTAATGACCTCTTAAGTATATATTGAAGTTCTGGAGAATGCTATTCTGCAGGAAGTTATGTCCTCAAGTTTGCTGATGATTTTACGTACACTGATCCAGTAAGTTTTGATAATTTATCATGCTCATTTTTTATTTATAATTTTGCAATTATAAATGGGTCAAGCTGGGCACCCCACACCCTAAAGTTTTTTTTTTCCAGGTACATTCAGAATCCTAAAGTAAGTTGTGGTGCATCCGGCACCATGGAGTATTTTTTTATATACGTCCAGCACCTTAAAGTATTTTTTTAGATGCGTTCAGTACCTAAAGTATTTTGTGGCGCAATTTTTCCCTTAAAATCTTTGTTTTTCTAAAAAACCGTTTGCCCATGAAGTATTTTTTTAAGGAGCAATTTAAACATCATCATGAACTCGCAAAAAAGTTTGACCATGAAGTATTTTTTTAAGGAGCAATTTAAACATCTTCACGAACTCCCAAAAAGTCCTTTAAGTGTAGGTATATCCAGCACCTAAAGTATTTGTTAATAGCAACTTTAGGGTGCTAGATGTATATGAAAAAATACTTTTGGGTGCTGGTCACACTTGAAAAATGCTTTAGAGTGTTGGAGAAACCACAAAATATTATAGGATGCTAGACGCACCTTAACCTAATATAAATTATAAATTATGTTCTCCTTGGACTTGTGATTTAATTAATTGTATAGGTAGATGGAAGTGTGGTATCAAAGCAAGGTGTTCGGTTTGTTTTCACAGATGGATCAAGGATTATATATCGATTATCGGTATGTGGATTTCATCTTTCCTCCATTTTTTCTCCTATGATGATAATTCAGTTAGTCTTGTAACTTGAGGCCCAGTGAAAAGTAGTGATGTCTCTGTTTTTGTTTGACAGGGCACAGGCTCTGCAGGTGCAACCATAAGAGTTTACATTGAAAAGTTTGAATCGGATCCCTCTAAACATGATGCGGATGCTCAAACTGCCTTAAAACCATTAATAGGTTACTGCCATTTACTCAGACAAACTACAGTTTAATTCGTTTACTCTCATTCACATTCTATGTACTCAGTTGCTCTCATTTTTGTGTAGATTTGGCTTTATCTGTGTCAAAGCTCAAGGAATTCACCAGCAGGGAGAAGCCAACAGTAATCACATAATGTATCAAGTGTTTTCAGTGTTACACGCCGTCCTACCAGGCTAGTTGTCTTGCCCTTTCACATGACTAATGCTCTAGATCGGTCTTTCAGTTTCAGATTTGGAATGAGCAATTTAAAGCAAGAGGCAAAGCAAGTGTCGGGCGCTATTAAATTATAATAATGTCAATAATGCCAATAAGAACATTGGTTCCCTGCAAAAGGAACTGATTCATTTTAAAGGTTTGTTCAATACCTGGAATGAGAGAACCTGTGGTTATAAACAGAATTACATGTTGACATTTCTGCTGGTACAGTTTCATCATAAGCAGAATTTTCTTTTATCTTGTGTGAAGAAGGTATGGTGTTTTATGACAACCATTAGAACAGACATCCTTGTTTTTTCCCATATCTCACGCACATACCCTCCAGAGAGGGTTCAAACTCACAAACTCACCCTTAAGAAGGCCTTAAGGGAGGTGTTTGATATCAGTTGGGCTACAAGGCCCTGACAGACAACTCTCATTGCTTCTAGTGTGAAACAACTCTGCCTAGCTTTTTGTAAAGTATATTTCCAAGGAGAAAGTGAGTATGTTCATCTCAGTAAGAAATAAGCTTAAAGTACAGTAGGGTTATGAAAGGTGCTTTTGACTGTGAGAGGCAAGGGCACTGCCACTGAGTGGAAAGTGGGGTGAAGCAGACAAAACTCCCTAGTATTTTGTTTTGGTCCGGATAGAGGTCTAGGGTTGAAGACACGAATCTATAATCTACTGAACAAAGGTAAGTGAAAAAGTCAAAAAGGAGGAAGCTTGCTTCATGTTGTAACAGAGGTGAGACATGAAAGAGAAAGGGCATTGGTGAGTGATATGGTTGATCAGCTTTCCATAAAGGTACAAGGAAAGAACCTATTCCCATCTTTCCCGTCCCCGACCGTCCTATGTGGGAACTGAGTGTGTGTATGACCACACCATTGAATGTCACAGACAGAGTTGTTCCCCTGATCTCCATTTGGAAAAAATTAAGCACATGTTCGGGATGTGAAGGAAAACGAATTCTTTTCCTATAAAAATCATGCTCCACTACCCATCATACTGTGGGTCCAGTGATTTAGGCCTTGGATACTCATCAAAGGGAGGGGGTTCGATTCTTGCACGCTTAGGGAGACATCTTCAAAGCCAATGCTTGCTACCTTAAATTAGTTGCCCTGCTTTGAATTATGGGTGAGCCCAACCCTTTTCTTCACAATTAATCACCTTAAATAATGCTCCACTGGTTCTATATGCATAGCTAGTTCAGGAATTTGCTTTGATCATTGGATGAAGTTATGCATTTAGGCTTTTATATAGTATGTGTATGTATGTATATATTGTTTTATGTTGCACCATGTTTTAACCAAATTTTATTGTTTTTAAAAAAATCTGTAATTCACTGGTTCTATATTGAATTTAAAAATATATTGGTATTAACATTGTTTTTCTTTGCCATTGACAAATTTAGAAGTACTGATTCTTAATATATGAAATCGTTATTCTAAAAGTTTTGTTCCATTCTTAATGCTCCTTCTTGTCCTTAATATAGAGCATATTTTTGGGAAGTCTGATCTTATCCTAAATTATAAGACATAATCAAGGATGGGAGAGAATGAGAGAATTAAGGAATATAATTATGGTATTTTAGAGAATATATGTCATATGAACTAATTTAATTGACTTCTTTTATCTAATCAAATTAGGTAAATATTTTATATTAATGATCAAAGGGAGTATAAGATACTTCATAAAATTAATGAAATATTCAAGATTTATTTTAAAAATGCCTGTATATCTGATAGGTTTATTTAAGTGACATGTTTTACTTTAAAATTTAGAAATAGAAATTAATAATTTTCATCAAGGGTATTTTGGGAATGATATACTCCTCCGTTTTTTAATATAAATCATTTTTGAAATACACAAACCAAGGAAACACTATAAAATCTCAATGATATATGTCCTTAATTAGATGCCTTATGGAGAAGTGCATTTTATAGTAACTTTAATTCCCTATAAAAGTAATTTACTTATATTTAGGGATAAAATTAATATGGAATATGAGACATATTAATAAGGGCAAAAAGAATAACAAGTTTTGGGGGGGGGGGGGGGGAAATTAAGAATAACAAGTTTTGGAAAAAAAATTAAGGTTCTCAACTAATTTTAATATTTTTCTTAATTCATGTTATTTAATTAAAAATATTTTGTGAATAATATCTAAATTAATCAATATTTTTTGAATTATTGAATTGATTGCATATAGTTTATTCTTCACATTCAAACCTTTTAAGAAAAATAAAATAACATTTCCTTCAATTTCATCGCTGCTAAATTACGCTTAACCCCTGAAATTTTTTAAATTTATGTTATGTTATCATTTGAAAATGTATAAAATCTCTTATTATTAGTTAGTTTTATCCATTACTTATTTGCATATAGCTTAAATTTTAAGGGCTTGTTTGTATAAATTAAAAAAAATTAGGAAATTGATTATTAAGTATTAGAAGTTTAAGAGAATTATTTGTAAAAACAGTTCCGAGATTTTGCTATGCCTTTGAATTGTCTCTTTCAATATCTCATTAATTTCTCTCCTCATCTTAATCATCTATTCATCTCTTGCATCCTTTCCTCAAAGTAGCCATTTCTGTATTCTAGATAAAAGTGAATAAATTTATAATAAAAGTGTGGAATATTTTTGGCTACAAGAAAGGTAATGATTTATTAGAAATTAATAAAGATAAATTTGGAAAAATTATATTTATTTCTTAGATTTTCTGAAGCGATACATATAAAGGACTAGCAAAACCTTTTAGAAACTAGGTGAGTTTCAAGAAAGATGAGAGGAAGTAGTAACAACTTTGCATTTACAAAAATGAAGATAAATAACAACAACGACAATATATTACGATCATCATCTTCTTCAGTGAAAATTTAGTTTTGAGATGATTGAGAATGAGAATGGCGACACTTGAATTGCTAGCATGATAAGGTAGGCTACATTTAATTAATAGGTAATACTACCTCCGGTCGAGTGATCATACTGTTGAGCATGACATATAGTGGCTAAAGGATGGGGAGTATATTGCATTATAAACTTATTAAATACTTGAGAAAGTACTATTTATTGTAAAGCCTAACCTGTTTCAAAGTCTGAGTTCTTCAAAGGTTGATAAAGGAATGGAGGTTTCTCCACCTTATAGAATTAGATATAAAGACGAAGGTCATGCCCTTTGGCTGCTTTATTTATACTCCCTCCAGTCCTAATATTTTTAGTATCCTTAGACTATATATTAGTTTATTAGTCAAATTAATTAGTTTGGAGAAAAAAATAAAAATATAAACACTCTAAAGTAATTAAATTGACTTCTTTAATTTCTCTTAAAAAATCAACTTTGTCTTATAATTAAGACCGGAGGGAGTAATAAAGTCAACATATATATAGAACATTTTAGAATGTATTGCACATTTAAAATTCTTAGACTTACAGGTGTCCCAATAAACTTTAAAAGCTGACTAATACAGAGAGGGGGACAACAAAGCATAGATTATATGGAACATACATATATAAAGAACAAGAGATAGGAAGCAAAATTGACAGTCAACATTTAATTATTTGGTCAAGCATGTTTAGGAATTACGTTTCTTACTTATAAGCTTGTTATATTGGAAAAGAAAGGTGTTTGTATTATATTGCGTATGTGCGTGTCTGCTGTAGTAAGTTAAGACAAATGACTTTCTGGATAGATCAATATTTTGGATCATCTTCAATTTATTACTTGTTTGATCTAATTTTGAATGTTTTAATTAATTATATACAAGAAGAAATTTAAAAATACATGTTCTTTGCAGATGTTATAGTACTGATTAAAAAGTTAAAACAAGAGATTAACTTTAAAAATGAGTTTTGAAAGACTCTGAAATCAAATGGTTTCCATTTAAACAGTGCTAAGACAAAATATATGCAATTAATTATATATGGTAAAAACTGGAGAATAGATCATATCTCAAGAGTCAAAGCATACATCTTGGATAGATAGTATAGAGTAACAATAAAATTGATAGAAATGTCTTGTGTTGGATACAAATTGTGTTATTAAAATGGAGATAGGCGTGACCATAAAATACCTACCAGCTTATAATAAGGTTTTATTATACAGCAATGAGTATATGCCGGGTATTAAAGGTACAATAACAAGAGGACGTATAAGTAGCATAGATGAATCTTAAGATATGGTCATATTTAAAAACCTAAGATAAAAAATGATTGTATGTGGCACCTATTTAGAGAAATGGTATTAGCTAGTGTGGTTTGAACATTTGTAAAGGACACCACCAAAGGCACTAATTAATAAAGAGAGCTGAAGAAATGGCTTTAGTCTTATGAAAAGAGGTAAAGGAGATGGATAAGGATATTTAAGGAAGCTGTAGGACAAGATCTCATCGTCAATAGTACATATTTAAACAGTTGATTGTAAATTGAGCATAATTATGTCGTACAATTTATCTAGCTCACTCCACTTAGTGGGATAAGAGCGCAATAGTGATGTTGTTGTATTATTCATGAGTAACTAAATATGGCATGGGTGTGGTGTGGGTGTTTGATTTGAAGAATCAAGTCAAACACAATAAGATTCATATCTATTACAAAATGAAAGGAGCACTTTGAATTTTATTTTTCAGACACTGATAATCCTATTCCAATGTTGGTATAAGATGACTTAGGTAGGTAGCTAGTTAGCTAGGTTTAGAAATATATTTATTTTTCCAACGTCAACAAAGCATTTGGATATATGGGAGTGGTCATGTTCTCGTGAAACAAAAGCAAAATCCAAAATCAAAATGGGATTGCCTTTGCCAGCAAATTATGAAAGCCAGGTTTCACAAGCAGAGACCCACCAATAACAAAATAATGGTTAAGAAACGTACATATATGAATGGGGCAAAAACCAAAAGAATAAAGTAAGGCCATGTTGTATATATAGTGAATAATAATAAGAGGACCATGGCCGGAAAAAAAAAAAAAGAGAATAATAATAAGAGGACGAAATTGTGCTTGTCCTAATTGTCACACACACACGCTGTGTGTCTATACATATAATTTACTTATTGCCTACATCCAAACTTACTGGGTATGTCAGTTTCATGGGATTTTCTCGAGAAAGTGCTCATTCACGTTAATTAGCCCTATCTCACCAACATGCGTTGATTCTAGTAGGAAAAAACTTTAGCCGCTTAAACACGAGATATTGAGTTCAAGTTTATATGAATACAAAAAACATATTTAGAAAAGCTATCCCCAGTTGATTCTAACAATAATTGAATCTAACTTGGTTAGACTAGTTAGACTAGTGTGTGTGTGTGTGTGACAAAAGAAATCAATTAGGCATACCGCTCCTTTTCTGTATCGCACTGTGAACTACACCATCATGTTAGTTGCCTCTGCAAATGGACCTTCATGTTCCCTCTATTCCTCTGCGTCCTCTCCACCCATTGTTTGTTTGTCCACTAGTGAGAGCATTGTGGGATTTCGTTTGTTTGGATTTTATCAAAGAGTTTTGGAATTTATGAAAATACCTGGTTCTTAATTATTTCATCAGTTTACAAGTTCGGACCACTAGTCTCAGATGCTAATAATCATTCTACTGAATGAATGGACCAAAAACTTTTTAAGATATTGGATAGGATTGTGCATATCAGAAACAATAATAAACACCCACCATATTTATTGGGATTTGAATTCTTTAGAGATAATTTTGCGGAAATCATTAACAGGTAGTAAAAAAAAAAAAAGAAAAGAACCGTTTGAACAAGCCAAGTGCAGCCCATAGTGGAAGCATGATTGAAAATGGGGTTGAAGATTTATTGAATACAATTAGTTCTATGTAATGAAATAGATATGGTTGTTGATCTATATATGTGCATGAGTTTGAGTAATTTTGCTGAGAAACTACTAGATTTGAAGTTTTGAGAAAAACATAACAAAATGTTTATCATAGAACAGCAGTTTGTGCAATCTATCAAGAAGAAAAAAATAACAAAATTATTTTAGTTATTATAACAATTTTTACGATAGGAAAAGTGAAAAACATTGGATAATATATATATATATATATATATATATATGGGGACTGGGATGTGAATTATTAAAGTCGAAATCATATTATATAAAAATATTAGAACGCTATTCTTTTATTCAATTATTTCTGTTGGTGCATATATATCGCATTTACAATTTTTACTGAAGGTTAGATTGGATATAATTTAAATTTGATATTGTTTTTATATATTATTTTTAAATAATTTTAATTAGTTTTGTATCAGTTTTGTTAACCAAAAGATATGTTATATATCCTTTTCTATTGTATAAAAAATACTGACGATCAATATCTGGAACCAGTTTCGGTCCTTTTCTCTTAAAGAAAAGGATTAAAAATATTATTATAATAATATATTAAATCTGAATCATTGAGATTTTAATCGAATGGTCTATAAAAAAAAGGACGGTCCTGTTCTTTAAGAGAAAAATACCGAAAGCAATTCCCAATATCTCATATAGGAAGATGATTAACCACAAGGAAATAATGCATATGAAAAACGCAATCCCATTAACATGGAGTTTTTTTTTTGGGATCGCCATCAGCATAAGTGTTAATAATGTGGAATATTTCATTTGTGTATATATCGCACCTAGTGTTTAATATAGATTTGAACAATTAATGTTTAAGTATGATAATTAATGCCACACAAAACGCTCTCAGCAGTGAAAAATCCTCTTCCACAAGATCTTGTCGGCAGTATGTAAAACACTATAGAGAAATGAAAATGATCTATATTAGATATATAAAGATATGAGATTGCACACTAATCATGCATAAATTTGCTAATTATAGTTTGCATTAGGAATAGTTTTTAAGCTTTTGCTCATGAGTATTATTCATTTATTCTTCTTTTTGATGATCTGTTGTCGTCTTGTACTCCTCATAATATATGACTTTTGTCCCTGCGTTCCGTCAGAAAAGTCATTTCATTTCTTTTTTGCCATGAAAGTCATTTCATTTCACACAACAAAAGCTACCGATTAGAGACAATTATTATTACTATTATTTCTTTTCTTCTCCAACAAATCTTTGCCATTTTATGGTCTTTGTTTTTACATCAATTTAACTTATTAGAGTTTGATATGATTCTTTTATAAAAAAATTAAGACAAATATAAATTACAATGTTAAAATACATTACAAGTATTTTTTTTATTTTAGATTATATTCAAGTATTGTTGATCCCAATTAAAAATAGCTTTCATGAAGACATTTTTTACACACATAGAATGAAAATTAGTACTACCTCCGGTCTTAAATATATGACATAGTTTGTAATGCAATTTACACTACAAACTATGTCCTATATTTAGAACCGAAGAGAGTATGTCATATTTAAGCAGTAGTTATAACTTATAAGTATAACCCTTTCCACCAGAGAGAATACTCATTGATCCCCACATTTTTTAACAATAACATCTTGTACTAGAATCAATATTTGTTGTCATATTGTTTTTTTGAAATTGAAAAATATATTAGTTTTTTAAGAGAATACTTTTGAAATCAATTTTTTGATATTACTATATGATATCATGTATTTATTTTTAGGGCAAAACTTAAGTCCATTTACTCATATCCAATTCTTGAATAAAATATTTTTATGTGTGATTTTTATTATTAATAATAGTCCACAAATTTTGAAATTTTATTAATTTGAGTTTTTATTAATAAGGAAATTTCACTTGACAAGATTTTATTATAGAATTGGATCTAATGTATATAAACAAATTGATGTAAGTTTTGTCCTTATTTTTATATTAATTTTCTCATAATAAAAAAATAATTATAATTACATTCATTTCTAGTAAAATAAGTTTAAATTTATTTTAACGTTAAGCTTCTGGTAAGAGGGACATTCAATACTTTCGTAATTACCAAATGCCAAAAATGGTTCATGATTTTCTATACAACAAACAACATAGATGATATCATAGTTAAAGAAAATTTAACTAAAGGGGTTGATTTATTAATGAGATAATATTTTTCTCTTATTTAATAAGGACATATAAGTGAAAATTGCAATAAAATACTTCAAATAAAAAATTATATTTTATAATTAGGAATAAAATTACCCTATCATTTGTTCAATGTAAAAAGATACAGAGGAAGTACTTATTGGTATGTAAATTTTTTGAAAAAATAAATTAATATTGGTGCTGAACTTATTTTGATCATTTCTAAACTTTAAGAAATATTTATTATGCTCTAAAATAAAATTAGAACACTATATATATATATATATATGTATGTATGTATCTTTGAAAAAATAATTTTCCTAAATCCTTCTAACTTTTTACTTTCTTTCCAGTTTGAAGATATATTTCACAGATTTATCATACATTTATGAAATTACGAAAATTGATAATTCATTATTTTTAATATTTATTTTGAGAGTTTGAAATTACAAAACTATCCCATATTTCAGTCCTGCATAGTACAAAACCCTGGGTGACATCCTAGATGGTTTGTCTGTTTTTGTTTTTGCTTTGTTGCTTCAGAAACCTTTTGGATAGGGTTCATCATTTTTCTTGTAATTCCCCAGTGATTTCACACACTCTCCTGGCAAGTTAATTATTATTATTTTTTGAGTGTTTATGGCTAGTTGATTATAAGATCCTATCCCGCAGAGCCTTGTTTTAACGTTTAATTATCTGAACTCGTTTTGCCGTAAACCTATACATTAATTATAATGGTGCCATAAAAATAGGTATAAAGATTATGCTTTTCTTAATTAACCAAAGACTAAAACGTAAAATTACTTTTCTGATTTCCCTTTCCCTGTCAACTAAAATGGAAGTACATTTTTTTTATTGTATAATTAATATTGTTGATACTATATATTGATTTGATGCTCCGATGTCCTGAGTCTAAGAAAGTTGAGAAAATCAGTAGTTTGTGGATTTCAGCAACCTCAATTATGTAAAATAAGATTATTTACTTTTCCATAAACAGAAAAGTTAAGCATGTGATTACATTCGTCACTAAAAGTAACTTGATAAAAAAAATAATAGCATTTCTTGTTAGCCACTAGAAAGTGTAACAAGTTAAAAAATACAGAGCTTTCTTAATTACGTACCCTTTCACATGAGTTTAGTGATATGAGTTAATTATGTTATTCAATTACCGATTTATATGATATTTTGGCCTTAGTAATCGAATGGGTGATGTTGATCATAGCAACGATTGATTCTGGCTTGGGGTTGTTTATTTCTATAGGTGATGTGAAAACACAATTAGCTAATGACTTTTATACAATCAAATAAATATATGACAGAAATAAAATAGCATAATTGTAACAAGAGACATAAAAAAATTTCAATGTGAAAAACCTATCAACACAAAGTACTCCTTGCTGCTTTTAATATAAACTTATTTATCTAATTTGATTAGATTAAGAAAGTTAATTAAGTTTGTTAATATGACATGTATTTTCTAAAATACCCGGCCTAGTCATGTTCTTTAATTCCCTCATACCCTCTCCTTCTTGATTACTGCTGAAGCAGCATCAATAAGGGTAAATTAAGAAAAGATTGATAAATATGAAAAGGGTTAAGGGGCAATTTTGTCCCGGAAGTTTTCACCGAAAGGCAATTTTAGCCTAGAAGTTTTTCAGGGTGGGGGGAATTTCACTCTGAAAGTGTCAAAAAGGGAGAAATTTTGCTCTGACAGATAACTCAGTTAATTTTGACTATTAGTTGACCACATATGCTGAGCTGATAGTTTACGTGTCATCCATATCATTTTTGTTAAGATGCAAACTTACCCCGAAAGTCCATGTGTCATTTACTTCATCTTTTTTCAAAGTTAAATTTAGAATTTCCGGGGCAAATTTGCACCTTAACAAAAATGACGTAGATGACATGTAGACTACCAGCTCAACATATTTGGTCAACTAACGTTTAAAATTTTTTAGACACTTCCAGGGAAACATTGCTCTCCGAAAAAATTTTGGGAAAAATTGTCCTTCATTAAAACTTTCAAGGCAAAATTGTCCCTTAACCTAATATGAAAAATAGGCTTATATTTAGGACCCAGATCAATTTCTTAAATAAATCCTACATTAATAATAGGAGGTAATTAAAAACAGCAAATTGTCAAAGACCAATGAAATCAGCTCTACTACAAAAAGAGTCTCAATCAAGGATACAAATGAATATTATCAATAGCCAAACAACCAAAGCGATAGGCTAGAGAATGTGTACGCGCATGGATGATCCGTTTGAGATGCGGTTTGTTTCTAAAAATTCCTAAATTCTAGATCTTCATGATGATATGCTATTTGCTTATTTTGGAGGCAATTCAAGGTCTATTTGTGAGGTTTTTAGTGCTTATTTAAGTATTTATATGCATTTAAAAATCCCTAAAATTACAATAATGACTCACATTTATTTATTTAGGTGACAATGAAGCAAGAGGCTTCTAATATCATTGAAACACATGAGTATCGGTCATTGAGCATTGAGTTTGTGGATGATTAAGCTCATATGGATGATCCTAAAGAAAATGAATTTTTTGAGGAAGATTCTGAGGATGGTCTCTTTCTTATCCTTGAAGAAGATTTTCTATAACCTATTCCAGAGGAACCTCAAGTGGTCCATTCTGATTCTGGACCAAAGTCTATACCGACCTGTCATGATGAACCTCAAAATTTAGAAGAAGAGGTCGACCAACCCTATTTTGTTGATATGACTGAGAAGATAGCGGAACTTGATGCAGACAAAATAGCTAAAATAAAGAATATAAAAATTATATACTCAATCATAGCGAACTATGTAGAAAGAATAATTGACAAAAAGAGTGCAGAGTTCTACGTAAGCGTAATGATGAAATACCGCGAAGCTGTAAGAGCAAGGGGCACATTCTCTATGATTGTTTCTTAGGTTGATGCTATAAGAAAAACGACAAGATTCATGAAGAAAAAGAAAAGATTTTTTAGGAAACTAAGGAAAGCCATTATTGACTACTGTTGTTCTGACATTTAAATGGTGTATAATGTTCCTATTTCTTTTTATGTTGCTTGTATTGAGAATATGATTCTATATGTTGTTGTTAGTATGTTTTATGTATTGACATGGTATTTTTCATGTAATGAATTATGTTTTTAGTTAATGCTATTTTTTAATTGTGCATTATAATACCATGTATCCCTGATAAGTGGGAGCTTTTAAAAGGCAAAACTTCTAAAAGTTGATGACTTATTTAAAATACTTATATGAAGGTTTTTATAGAAAATAATAAAATTGCTAGTGCTTATGTGATGGGAGGTAGAAACATATTCTCCTGATCATGGATCTAGTAATAAAATTATTTTCTGGTCAAGAATGATATAAGTACAAACATTGTATACCGTACTGTGCTATATAATCGTTTAGTTATGTTCTCCTAAAGAGAACAACGTTTCTAAATATGAAAAACATCACTCTAGAATTGACAAATGGCCATAAAAGGCATCATTGCTGAGCTGAATAAGGGGCAGAAATTGAATGGTGACAACTGGGACATCGGGCATTGTAAGGTGCAGTATATTTTGGAGGAACAGGAGGCTGTTAAGCCACTAACCACTATTTTAGTGGAATCTAAAGCTAGGATGACTACTCAGAACAGGAGAAACTTGGAAGCTTACCAAGCATGAAAAAAGAATAGCATTGTAAGAGTCACCTTGTTGATCACTATAGAGAATGACCTGATGTGCCAATATGAGAAATACCAAACTGCTCAGGCTGTGTGGGCTGCACTCAAGGATAAGTTTGGTGGCACATCAACCACTATGCTTAGAAGGTTTACAATCAAGTTTGATACCTACAAGTTTAGAGGGAATACTCCTATGAAGTAGCATCTAAGAAAGATGTCTAACAGGATCAGAGAACTTCAGGAAGCTGGGCATACCTTGACTGATGAACAGCAAGTTCAGGCTGTGATCAGATCACTTCCTTCTAGCTGGGAGCTCATAAAAGCGAACTTGGCTCATAATGACAAAATCATCACTTCTGATGATGTAGTGAAACATCTTGAGCTTGAGGATGAACACCTAGAGGCATATAAGGCTTCTGGACAAGCCTACTACACTGAAAATGCTAGTCCTTCTAAAGCAAAGCTCAATTCAAAAAAGGTCAAGAAATCTCATAAGAGAGGCAAGAAGGATGGCTTTAAGTTCAAAAAGGGTAGAAAGCAATTCAAGAAGAACGGAAAGAAGGGCGGCAAGAAGAAAGTTGACCTGAATAAGGTCAAGTATTACGCTTGCCTTAAAATGGATCACTTCGCATGGGATTGTACTGAGTGAAATGACCGCGAAAAAGTACTAGTGAATTATGTGAATTCACACATTTCTTTTGTTTTAAGTATTACTTTTCTAACAGAACTTGTTTATTCTTTTTGGATTTTAAATTCCGGCTTAATAGTCCATGTGACGAGGGATCGGGGATCCTTCATGGAATACCGTCGGTTGCCGCATCTAAGCAAATGGCTTTATGTGGGTAACAATGTAAAGATCGAATTCAAGGGAATTGGCACCTACAAGTTAGCTTTGCGTGGTGGGAAGACTTTGATTCTACATGATGTTCTTCATGCACCTGACATCCGACAGAATTTAGTTTTAGTACTTTGTCTTTTAGATTATGGGTTTGATGTAAACTTTCATGGCAAAGTTGCAGACATTTTTAGCAACAAGACCTTTTATGGTTTAGTTTTTCTTTCTAGAAAGTTCTTTGTTATGGATATTATTGGTGACTTTTATATGCATGACTGTTTCGTTATTTCATCTAATATATAATTGTTGATTTGAATATTTGGCACGCTAGACTAGGACACATTAACCAAAATAGAATGATCAAACTATCTAGAGAAGGATTGCTAGGTGAAATTTTGAATATGGAAATGTCCTTATGCGAGAATTGTCTAGCTGGTAAGGCAACTAGGAAACCTTTCAGTAAGGGAACTAGAGCTGAGATTCCATTATAATTATTCCATTCTGATATATGTGGTATAATAAGTGTGAGGGTGAGGCACGAAGTTTGGTATTTCATTACCTTCATTGATGACTATTTATGATATGGTCATGTCTATTTGATCTCACACAAGTCTAAAGCTCTTGAGTTCTTTAGACGATACATGAATGAAGTAAAGAATCAAACATACTATAAAATTAAAGCGTTGCATACTGATTTGGGTCATGAATACTTATTTGATCAGTTTAAGGAGCTCTGTGAAGAAAAGGGATAATTAGGCAACTAACTATTCCTGGTACTCCACAATAAAACAGCGTTGCAGAAAGAAGTAATAGAACTCTTCTAGACATGGTTAGGCCAATGATGGCTTAAGCAAATCTACCAATTCCATATTAGAGTGATGTTTTACTGATGGATGCCTTTATTCTTAACGTGTACCCTCAAAATTAGTCACTTCTACACCCTGAGTTATAGACAAAACACAAACCAGATTTAAACATCCTTAGACCCTAGGGGTCAGCTGCATATATGCATGATGATTCCCAAAGGTATGGGAAATGAAAGAAATGTATCTTTATAAGATACTCTGAGTAATCAAAAGGATACATTTTCATAGGTGAAAATGAAGGTGGAAATGTGATTGAAATTGAATCGAGAGATACCGTATTTCTAGAAAATGAATTTCCTAGCAAGGGAGATATTGATCGTACAGTATCTCTTTGTGAGACACAAGAACAAGGTAGTATGGAACATACTCAGACTATGATCCTTAATAGTCTCAATGCATTGACTTGAGTGGGAGCTCAGAAAGGTCTTTACAAAGGCCTAAACAAAAGAAGTGAAAGAGACAGAAGCTCTCATAAGAAGGAGTAACTGGGGAAATGTACCCAGGAGACGCTTCTCAATAGAAGGAGAGGCACTTATTATTACTCCAGACGGAGATGATGAGCCATGTTCTATGTAAGAAGCCTTATCAGGTCCTACTAAGAATGAGAATGTTATGGAAGAGAAAATTGATTTAGTGAAAAAGAATTAAGTTTGGGAACTAGTTGACCTACCAAAAGGGAAAAAAGCCATTGGGAACAAATGAGTTCTCAAAATAAAAAGAAATTTTGATGGATCAATTGACAAATAAAAGGCTCAATTGGTTGCAAGGGGGGTACACACAACAGGAAGGTATAGATTACAAAGATACCTTCTCACCTGTTGTATGTTTTAATTCTATAAGCTTATTCTGGCGATAGTAAATAGTTTAGATCTAGAACTGCACCAAATGGATGTAAAAACTACATTTCTAAACGATGATCTGGATGAAGAAATCTATATGGAACAACGATTATGTTTCATTAAGAAAGGAATAGAGAGCAAAGTTTGTAAGCTCAAAAGGTCCATTTATGGACTGAAACAATCATCCAGATAGTAGTATTTAAGGTTTCATAGAGCGATAACCTCTTATGACTTTCAAATGATTGAAGAGGACCACTACATCTACATTTAGTGTTTTAAGGGTAATTTTGTGATATTATCTTATATGTAGATGACATACTATTGACTGGAAATAGTCTAAATTCGGTTTTAGCTATTAAAGAATGGCTATCATCGAATTTTGAGATGAAAAACATGGGTGAAGCAGAGTATATACTTGGAGTTATAATCCGAAGGGATCACTCTAAAAGAATTCTCTCTCTTTCGCAAGAGAATTATATCAAGAAAATTCTTGAGTGATTCAATATGAAAGACAGCAATCCATTAGATACTCCAGTAGCTTTTGAAGTAACCTTGAGTCTTGATATGTGTCCCAAAATTAAGAAGAAAATGGAAAAGGTTCCCTATGCTAGTGCCATTGGAAGTTTGATGTACGCAATAATGGGTACAAGGCCAGATATTTGTTACGCTGTTGGGCTGGTTAGCAAATTTCAGTCAAATCCCCGTGAACAATATTGAAAAGTAATGAAGAGGATTTTGAGATACTTGAATGGCACATTAGATTATGCATTACGCTATCAAGGAAGCGATCTATGCTTGGTTGGATACTCCGACCCTAATTTGGGTAGAGATGATATTGAGCGAAGATCGACTTTAGGATATACCTTCTTACTGAACCATGGCGCCATATGTTAGAGTACCAAGAAGTAAACATGCATTGCCTTACATCTTATGGAAGCTGAGTTCGTGGCATGCACCTCAGCAGTGCAAGAGGCTATATGGATCAGAAGATTTATTGAACACCTTGGATTTGAAAATGAAAGCACCAATTCGATGTTAGTGTATTGTGTGACAATACTGTAGCCATAGCCTATATGAAATATCCCAAATATCATAGCAAGACCAAACACATAGATATAAAGCATAATTTTGTGAGAGATTATGTAACACAGATAGTTGTTACTGTACAACATATTTCGACCAAGAGTATGATCACAGACCCCCTAACCAAACCAATAGCCAAAGAAATATATGACAAATATGTAAAGGCTATTGTGATGCACAAAATGTAAAATTGCAAACACTATGTAATATGTTTATAATTAATGAAAACATTTTTTCATAAATTTATGTGACTATATGAAAGTATACAATGTATAATATGTCGTACAGGTAGGTAAGGTTGGCTCTCTCACACGAGCAACCACCCTTCATACTCAGGAGGAGTATCCAAAGATGAGACAATTGTGTTCACTAGTAAAGCAGCAGTAATACTGATATGGTAGAGAAGAAACACAAATTATATCACCTCGATAAGAGTGTAGTATGTCGAGATGAGATCCAATAAGATGGAAATATAAATATAGATTGAATTATGGACGTCTGCTTCTATGATGCCTGTTGCCAGACAACAAATTCTTCAACATTAATGCCATGAAAGATAAATGGAATAGAAGAATTTGGGTTTAGATACTGGGATTATCTAAACTTATGTCTGTACAGTGTTAACAATAATATTTAAAATGACATACGCTCTTATAACGCAAGAGTAACACTGTAGCATGTGATTCATACTACATGTGTGAAAGAACCGCAAATGGGAAGTAAATGAATGGATCCCCGCTTCATTGCTGTGTGAGTCTCAAGAAGATTAAACACTTCTGTGATGTCCTTTGACTTTGACATTGTCATCGAGGTATACTTCATCGACTGCTACCTTAACATTCGTCCTATGATCACGACTGATACGATCCAAGGTATTATGTTAGGAAAGCGGTCGACGCATATCAAAATGATAGATGAGCAAAAAAAAGATTACCTGGAATATATACACCTATGGTGGTGTCTGAAACATGTCCCTTATGATATTAATTTTTGAAATTTTGTAAGTGTGGACACTAAGTATATGAAAAGGTGATCTAAGTTTTATCTTGACTTGAGAGAGATTAGATATGCCATATGAAAATATATATTGGTAAATCTAGGACATATGAGGCATAATATTAAAATTCAAATTACACAGAGAAAGGTTGTCTTGTGCTGGTCCTATGCAAGGGATTCCCAGTACAAGCACCTAGGAGACGTCATGCCTATACGATTACGGCAAAGCACCTAGTATGAAAGAAGGGAGAGATGGAGACAAGGCTCACGGTATCTAATCTACCAAGTGTGAGTAGGAGATGTTGGGAAATGGACTTGATCCACCCTTGGTGGATTAGGCCCAAACCCATTGGCCTTGGGGCCAAAATAAAATACCCAATTTTATGGGGAATTTGTTGACAATATTCTTGGGCAATTGTTGGCAATATTCCCCAAATATTTGAAACAAATGGTAGGAACGGTTTTTCCCATAACAATTGGTGGGAACAGTTAATATATATATATATATGGGCTATGTGATTTACGGCACTCCTCTTCTAAAAGCTGAACAGACTGTGAGAAAAACTTTCAGACATATTTTCTCTTCTTCCTTTAGTGCCATTTGCTGTGTATTTTAACCCGAGTCCGATATGATCCAGTTTGTGTAGGTATCTTGAAAGTACGAAACTACACTCTAGGTATGCCCGAAAGTCTACCGAATGAAACATATGGAAAGCGGTCAAAACAGTTATCAATTGAATAACTCTCATATTGCCAATAAATTGATGATCCAACTTTTGGAAATGAATAGATGTTTTCAACCCATTGACAACATTTCAACCAAAGAACAAAAAACCTGACCGGGCAATGAACGAATCACGGAACAGGTTTAAGGGTTAATGGGTCAACCGGGGTCTAACCGGTGGTCGAACCGATCATATTAAAATATTACAATTTATTAGTAAGGATTATAGAAAGGATCAGACTTACTAGAACAATAGTAACTTATACAAAGGAGGAGGGATGAAGTAAATAATAACATTGAAAAACAAATGTTAAGCATGAAGGAAAGAAATCTTAGCATTATAATAATATAATCAGGTCATGCTAGTAAAAAAAAAGTACTACAATCAGGTCAAAAAAGAAATCTTAGTATTATAATATTATCTCAAAAGGTGAAAAAATGATTATCTCAAAACTCATGAAAGTCTTTCTTCGACCAAAAAAAAAAAGATGAGAGTCTCTTAAATTTTTAAAGCATTCTGATTTTTAAAAAATTAAGAAAACATAATTAATTAATATTTCTCATATCCCAAAGTCTGAACACTTTCTCCACTAAAACACGTTTCCCCATTTCCCATTTACTTTTCTTTTCTCCACTCAGAGTCTCAGACACTCAATCCACTGCCTTCTTATTTTGTCTTTCTTCGTTCTTTATTTTAGTTGCTTCATCTTTCTTCTTTCTTCATTTCATCAGACTTGACGCCAGAGATGGGCGCCTTCATCTTTTCTGGCACAAAAATTGTATCTTGCGTTGGTGCTCAAGCTAGCAATCGCCCCATGGAAGCATCCATTTATTCTTCCAGGCCGTCGTCTGTTTTCTTTCTCCTTCTCTTTCCTTTTCTCTGATCTGCGTTAGGCCGTCCGATTTTTCAGTAACCTACCGGTTTTTCCAATTTTGACCTGTTTTGTACCGATTCAACCGGTTTCCACCGGTTCAGCCCCCCCCTCTCAAGTAATGAACGGGACTGGACTGGAGACCGGTTCACCGGTTTTCCAGTCGGACCGTCCGGCTTTTTGTTCCATGGTTTCAACCCGATTAAATCGCTATATTGAGACTACAATGTGAACATCTAGAAATAACTTTCTTTTCTTTTCTTTTCGCTGTTTTGCTTCTTTTTTTTTGGCCAACGTTCTTTTCTTTCCTCACATGGTTGTTCTTGAATAAGACCTCACTTTATTGTCTTAACCAAACCTCGAGACCCCTCTTCACTTTAGTTAATGAGACACATAACGTGCTTTAAATTTTGGGTCTTTTTCAACATAGGAAAGGACCATGCATTCAATATAGTGCACACAGAATAAACCTGTATTTTATGTGTAAATGAAGATTGCGGACGAATAACAAAAAACCAAAGAGAAGCTTGGTAAGGGATTATACACGGTTAAAGGGGAACAGAGAGAGATCCAGTCAACCTTACTCTTGCAAGTGATTTTCTTAATCAATAAATCATCTAGGTACGATGTAGTAATACTAACAAATTTGAATTTGCAAGCAGAGTCCAAATCAAGAAATCGGGCTAAAACTTCCTTACTAGATTCTTTGTTTCATTTTGTTTTTTTTTTTAACTCACAAAGCTTAAACTTGAAAGGTATCGAGTCTTTTTATCACTCAACCTGATAGGAGTCATTGTTTTTATTTCCATCTCTATCTCTTTGCTCACTGCTTCTTTTTTTTCCCCACTCATAGACATTGTCGATAAGTAACACGCGGGCGCACTGAATATAATAATAAATATTCATATTTTAAAAAAATTGTTATTACAAATAAATATAATCAAATTTTCAAAATTTTTTTTTTATAAAAAGGATGGAAGAAAGTTATAAAAATAATATTTATGCGATTCATTCATAATATTTAAAATACATTGACCAACAATAAATTGTTTTTGTTAGTGAAAAAAGATTTATAATTTTTCCCATTTTCTTTATCTCTTCACTAACTAAATTCCTCTATGGGAATTATAGGTTTTATCTAAATAGCACAAATAACAACCATAAACGGGTAAGAACTGCCTACACACAGCACACCAAAATTCGACTCTCATGTCAATAATACCTAAGTTTTGTGTTGTCGTTTTAGGCCAAATTAGTTCATCACACACCTATACTTCATTTTATGGTTGAATTACGTACAAAGTCCCATATAAGATGTTTGACATGCGCGTAAATAAAACTAAAAAAATAATTAATTTCCTTGATTATTTGGGACATGTTTTTAACCTTGTCATATTTTATTGTACCCTTCATTGATCACTCATATATTTTTCTTTCCTTTTAACTTTATGCTCTTTATAGTTAATTACGTAAGACCTCTGTAATATAAATCATGAAAGACAATTTGTAAAGTAAGCAATACTTATTAAAACTAAGCAATACCTATTGTAAATTATGCAAAATTTCTTGTAAATTTTTGGGAGATCCAAATGTTTAAATTTTGTTTAACTAGAGTTTAATTAGAAATATTTTACAATATATGAGTGAACCAAGTTGTAGAGTGTGTAAGACATCTTGTGAACCAAGTAAAATCTTTTGTAAACAAAGAAAAATCTCTTGTAAATTATCAAAAAATCTCCTGTAAATTTCTGTCATTCAAATGTTTTAAACTTTGCGGAATTTTTTTTTTTGGTAAATAATGGAAGACTAAATAAAAACTCTTGTAAATTTTGCAACACTTTAATTTATTTAGGATCAAAATGTTTCAACTTTATGTAAGACCTCTTGTAAATTATATGTATAATTACTTGTAAGAACATTTTGATTATTTTGCAATGTAAATCACTTTCTAATAACATATGTCCTTATAAGCAATTCTACAAAATCTGAAGTCCTTATAATAATATATTTATCTATAAGGTCCTTATGAGCAATCCTCCTGAAAAATCATTGAAATCTGAGCCATTACAAAACGTTTTGCGCAATTTATTTTGGGTAATAACCATTGTACGAAAAGTGTCGTGGTACCTAAAACCTTCATGTGCAATTAAACTCTCCAAAGTTATTGCCTACAAAAAAATTAAACTCTCCAAAGTCCAAAACCATAAATATACCAATATCAATGGAGACGAAAATTAAAAAATTGATATTCTATAAGTAAATTTGTTTATTCAATTTTCTGAACGAAAAAAATTACATTAAAAATGACCCCTAATATGCATTCGACAATATTCGAATTTAAATTAAGCACGGAATCACACACACACACAAGGTTTAGTGCAATTTTACCAATGAAGCATTTTCTTATGAGCGTGTCTCGCACAAATAAATTTTGAAATGGGTAAAAATAACAATATATAATTTAAAAAGGTATAAATTCACCAAGACCTTTAAATTTCATTAAACGTATGTTAAATTAACTAAAGCCAATTTGAAGTAAAACCTAACAAGTCTTTAATGAAATCTAATAGTCTTGGTAAATCTGTACCATTTTAAATTATTTATTGATATTTTTATTGATTTTAAAATTTATCTGTGCCAGACACTTGCAGGAAAAAAAAAAAAAAAACTTTAACCCTGTGTATACCAATCTCTCAAAACTCAAAAGCACTATTGGTTCATCGACCTTCGTATGCTTTTTCTAAAAGGTTTTTTTATTTCTATGCTTTTTCCTGTGGAAAATAAATATGGATAGCGACTTCCATTGAGTTGGGTTTTTGTTTTTATTATTCTGAAAAAAAGCTTTTGCCTTTTGTTCAACCCATTTCCGATGTGACATAGACATTTCTTTTTGTACCAACTGTCGGGTACATCAAAATAAAAAAAGAGATTGAAATGAATCTTGCTTGAACTCAACTAGAATAATTAACAAAATTTTAATTCAGTTTGATCAAACTGTTCAACAAAAAACAATATTTTTGAGTGTGAATTGGACAGAACACAACACAAACACTGATTATACAATATGCACATGTAAGCCAAGTTGGTGAGTGTGTGTGGAGTGCATTTTTTACAGCAGGTGGTTGGCCACTATATATAAGTTTGTTGTCAATTCAGTCCACATAGACCTAGGATTCGATACAAACATATATATATATATATATATATCATATCACACATGTCACTGTTCATGGCTTCTATAGTCAAGCCCCTTTCTTTATCATTTTTATAAGACTTCATATCTCTTGCTATAATATTATGTTATGAAAGTTATAACATTGTATGTTGAAAATAATTTTCTCTAATTTGTCCAAAAAAAAAATAATTTTCTCTAATTGAGGTCTGACTCAGCTCAAATATCAATTGTATTAATTACTTCCTTCTGTCCTTATTACAAAGACTTCAACATGTTTCATAATATAACAATAATATCTTTTGTCAAAATCATTAATGACTTTAGTTAGTATTCAGCTAACTATAAAACTTCATAACTAATTAACCAAATTTATTTGACCAAGGATACTTGGTAGCAATGGATTAGTTAGGTCATAAAGTGGGTGAACTATGTTCAAATCCCATCCTGTTGAAAAAAAAAATTTTCTAGGGAGAGTCATCCTTGTCGCAAACCTTCAGTTTGGATTAGTCGGTTGTTCAGATACCTAATAATGCCATTTAGAAAAAGTGTTTGCCAAGTATCGGGTGGCCCAAAGGGTTATAAGAAAAAATCAACCAAATTTTTTTAACTAATGAATTTTCTTAAGGGAAATTTTGATATTTTATAGGAAAACAATTAATTTGAACTAATTTTATTAATTGATATAAAGTTGCTATCGGGTGCTTGTGATAAAGACCGGAGGGAGTACTATATATCGTATGGATGGCTTGTCATTAAAAGAAATGAAGGAGATCGAATGGTGTGTGATTAGTAAAATGAATGGAATGAATTGTAGTTCTTTTGAATCATCTCAAAATACAAAACAGATCAAATTTGGTTAAGAAGTAAAGAATGATTCAAGAGTCACTAAATATTTTATTTGATCAAAATTCAAGTGAAAAGGGGACAAATAATAGAAATGGATCTGAGAATAGATATTAGCGGAACTACAATACCCCATGTTGCTGAACTTTATTGGAAATGAAGTGATAAGAAGTAGAAAGTGTAGAAGGTACATAAGAAAAAGAAGGGACACAATCACATGACTGTAAAGCAATATGTGAGAAAGAAAGTTGCCATTTTGATAGTGCAAAATGTTAGTAGTAACCTCTCTCCTCTTCTCTGGATTGGATCTGTAAAGTCAGACCTTGTGGGTCTCACCAAATTGCAATTATCGATTCTCAGTCATAGCCATTAATTCATAAAAAATCATTATAAAAGTCTCATGGCAAATTCTCTTATAAAAAAAGCTTTTAGGAACTGCATTGTGATTAATTCTAGATGTGAAGTTACTGAATTACCCTTACTAATTGAAAACACACTGTCGGAAATTAACAACTTCGTTGGCCTATTTTGACAACTGCATCTGCCTATTTTGACAAGTTTATTTTTCCATTTGGATAAGTTCTAAAATGGCAAGTTAAAGTGTATATTTTCACAAGAATATATGCCAATTTTGACAACTTCGTTAGCTTATTTTAACAATTGCATCTGCCTTCTTTGACAAGTTTAAAGTAGACAGATGCAATTGTCAAAATAGGCAAAAGAACTTGTCAAAATTGGCACATTAACTTGCCATTTTAGAACTTGTCAAAGTGGAAAAATGAACTTGTTCAAGTAGACATATGCAATTATCAAAGTAGGCAGACAAAGTTGTTAAAATTGGTATAGAGGTTTGTGAAAATTGATACATTAACTTGCCATTTTAGAATTTGTCAAAGTGAAAAAATGAACTTGTCCAAGTAGACAGATGCAGATGTCAAAATTGGCACAGAGGCTTGTGAAAATATGCACATTAACTTGCTATTTTAGAACTTATCCAAGTGAGAAAATGAACTTATCAAAGTAGTTAGATGCAGTTGTCAAAGTAGGTTGACAAAGTTGTCAAAATTGGCAAGAGGCATGTAAAAATAGACATATCAACTTACCATTTTAGAACTTATCCAAGTGGAAAAATGAACTTGTCAAAGTAGGCAGATGCAGTTGTCAAAATTGGCTGATGTAGTTGTCAATGTATGACAATATATTTTCCATTAGTAAAGGCAATCTAGTAACTTTACACCCAGAATTAATCACAATGCAGTAATTAGGGACCTTTTAGATAGGGGAATTTTTTATGGGATTTTTTTATAATTTTTTATTGTTCTTGGGACCTCACTGTGATTTTCCCTAAATAATATTCATAGTCACTCCCTCCCTTCCCTCCCTCTCTCCTCCACCATGAACATGTTTTTGTCTTGTGCACAAACCCTAACTTCAATTGAAACTTCTCTCTCTTGATCATTGACTTTCGTTTGCATCGTTTAACAGCTTTAAAATGGCTCAATTACATAATTCATCTTTCAAACCTATTTAAGGTAAACAAAGTCCATTACGCACAGTACACACATTATTGTAAACCTTTAATGCTGTTATCTAATTAATTGTGATTCAACAAATTCGCAATAATTGGCTCCAGACATTTGAGTTATAAAAATCCATTTAGCTGGACACCAAATTAAAGCCTCATCATAACAGGATAGTCACGACATATCTGAACAAAATAAATAATCTTTTCCCCAAAATCACAATATAAGTTTCTCTCTCTCTCTCTCAACTAAACCTGATCCAAATACATGTCTAGTTTGATACCTTTGCCCTGTAATTAAAACCGGAGGGAGTATAAATAGTTAATGTAGTATTGACTTATGGTAATTATATACTAGTACTTGAAAAGTTTTACAAAGTTGTTTTGCATATTTAATTATATAAGTTACTTCTAAGTTCTAACTACTTTTTTTAGTCTGTGTGGTAGTTAAATCAAGCTTATATTGTGGATGGGAAATGTTTTTGACTAATATAAATTGTTGAAGAGGATTTTTCTTTATTGGAGAATGAAGAGGGTGATATTTTTATTTTTCTTAATTATTTTTTAGAATTATAATTTCAATTTTCACATGTGGGAAAGTGGGAGCAGGTGTTCAGTAAAATTGAAGCTCATGCTAATTTTTATTTGAGAGAATTACTTTGAGGGTCAGCGTTTAAGGAAAGTGGGAGAATTATCATGAGGTTCTAAAGAAAGAATTTAATAATTAAAAGGTTTCAATGATAAGTGGCCAGCATAAATCTATTATTATTTTCTGCAATGGAACTTGCTCTTTCATGCTTTTAAGTTGTTATCAAACTTTTGAGTAATTAAATCCCTTTCTTGGGACGTTATAGTAATCCCCCTTTTTCATTAGTTTCCTTCGTAAAGTTAATTAATTTCTCTCTGTATTTTTCGTTCTTGATGTTTCTAATAAAATAAGAAAAAAATTCGTTTCAATTAAAAAATATATAATCAGCTGCAATTTCGGTTTTCAACAAAATTGCTACTAAGAAAAAAAATCCAAAAATAAATGTTGTGAAGAGGTTTTCCCCTATAATAATGCCAATGCCAGCCACGATTTATGAGAATTGTGGGTTGAAACTTAGCCGCAACTAAACAAAGATCTTATGGAAGTTTTAGTTGCAATTTTCAGAACTTAGAGAAGACAAAATACTGTGTTTATGACTGTAGTTAAAGCAGGGGGATAAATTACAGTGACTAAAACTTGGATTTTATGGCATAAAGATTAATAGGAATGAATACTACTTATAAGTTATACATATTATATATGATTAATTTATTATTTATTTATCAGATTCCATGTAGTATAAAAGATCCCACTTAAATAAGATAAAGCTAGATCACTTGAAAACTGTTTACAAAGCAGGATGATCGTACTTCAACAAGTTAAGAACTAATTAAATTCGTTTAGGGTTGATGTGGGTGGAGATTATAAAGCAAGCTAGATCACTTGAAAACTGTTTACAAAGCAGGATGATCGTTCTTCAACAAGTTGAGAACTAATTAAATTCGTTGAGGGTTGATGTGGGTGGAGATTATAAGAATGCTAAGTGACATATCACTATTATTGGGAATTACTATCTACTAAATAGCTAAAGGGAAATTAATTAATTAATTAATGATTTGCATATTGAGGCCACTGGAACAGTGAAGCGATGGTATTGGGGAGGCCATAATTACGAAATTGTCCGATATACATAATTTTAAAACCCTAAAATAAAAACCCACCATGCATACATGAAATAATGCTATAACGTATGGGGCAAAAAGGAAACCATCTTTTTAGTGGAAATTAAATCAAAACCAAAGAAAACAATTAATCAATAAGAACCCCTCTTTGTCTTCAACATGGCCCTCACTAGCTTTCTGCTTCTAACAGTGTAAACCCAACCTTATTTTATTTCATTATTATTTTCCATGCGTTACATCTATCACTACACTATAACTTGTCCTCCATATAATTGCAAACTTACGTGCCAACTTCCACCACCATTCTATTTCATTTCAAGTCCTATCCAATTATGTGCGCGCTCATGTTATTGTTATTTCTTTCAATACAACTTGCTAATGTATACTAAGTATTAGTAAGTCAGATTCAAGCACTATTAGGCTTAATTATTAAAGATAATTGTTCTGTGAAGCTTTTTACTTTATTTAGCAAATAGTACTTTTGGATTTAGCCTTTGAAAGCATCAACTTTAATTTGACCCATTTTTCTTACGAGTGGTATGTTAAATAATACTCGCTCATATTTCATATACAGGACATCTTACTAGAAGGTGTTCTTGGTTCTTTTTATAAGGTAGTATTTGGTAGTTTTAAGGAGTATCAAATGCTTTTCTTTCATATATGCCCATATTTAATAAGGGTAATAAAAGAGAATGAAATTAATTAGTTGAAGTTTAGTGTACTTAATAAGAGTAATATTAGAAATTATTTCAATTTTATGATAAATTTAATGTTTTTAGTTGTTTTCATTTATATGTGTGAATTAGTTAGAAGTTACTTGTATTTGAGACTAGATGGAGTATTTATACTAGCTAGCCTTATCATGTCCGATCAATTTATGGTTGTGACTTGAAATGGCAAATTGAGAAAGTGATCAAAACAATATATTTAATTAGTTGACACTTGTATAGACTAATTTAGTGTTATTTAATTTCCCTCCCACGCGAAACATGCTATGTGCTTGTGTGACTATAATCATTCATGTAGAAACAATAAAAGTATATAATGCAGTTTCTTATGGCTTTGACAATGCTCCCCTTAGTTTTAGCTCAGGTATTAATTTAGTACGTCAAATTTTAATCATCCCCATTTGATTTTTGTGTGGGTGTGTCTTCTTTAAAGTAGCAATGCAATTAATCACTCATTAATTAATTAGCTGATGGAGGTTTATTTTTATATAAGCCTTTTCCTCTTGCGATCATTAATTATTATAGATATAAAACTTTGGTTGAAGCTAAATCTTCTCATTTTCTCATCTAACTAATTTTAAAGATTCACTTTGAGCAATGAGAAGAAAGTCTCATATGATGCATTATAGGTTTTCATCTCATATATGACAAGTTTATAACTATCAAATATCACTAGCTAATTCCCCTCGTTCATTGATGAAATATCACTATAGCTAATTTACCTGTCTTTTTTGGGAATCATCTAGTGCTTGTTTGCATAAGTGATTTTGAGCTGTACCTATGCATGATACTCCTCCAGTGCCATTTATAAGTTGCTTTCAATATGATGCACCAGAACCAATTAAGGAAAACATTAAAAACTCATTTACTCCGTCTTGAAATTTAGCCATTTTTTAACTTGACCCATATTAAATTTACATATTCTGCCTCTATTTTAATGATATAAACCAACATTTAATTGGGGATAAATGAGTAAATTTATAAGAAAAAGTCAATGACATGTCTTATTATAATTAAATAGGACTAAAAATTCATTCTCTCTTTCTTATAAATAGGACAATAAACATGTAATAAAAGTTATGTCTTGTAAAGTGCAAAAGCACTTAAACAAGCAGATTGAGAAACTCAGCCAACTTGAGATGGTATCTATCTAAAGTGGGTCTGTTTGATTGGAAACAATAAGGTGCTGATTCATCTTAATTTGCTTCAAACTTAAGATTATTATGAGTGACTAATCTTTCAGCGCTTAGGGAGACTAATCGACATTTTTTTGCCACGTATACTTGGAGAGATCGGTCATCAATGATTAAATATTATGAACTCAATTCCCAGCAAATAAGAAGCATGATCAGTGGATTTGTCTGGATTTACTCAATGAAGCAAGATTCACTCTTTATTGTAAGGATTCTGAAAAAAAGTAATTATTATTTGAAAATTTTTAATTTTGGCCTCCAACATAGCATATTAATATGGTAACTTACAATAAATTTTATATTTTATATTAATATCAATTTTATTTCAATACCAAACAAAGATATAATTAATTATATACTTTAAATTTGAATGCCCTTTTGTTTATATATACTCCCTTGCCTCTAATTAATTATATATTTATCTTTTTTTTACACTCATTCTCTTTCATCTATTTTTCCATTCATTATCTAGATCTCTCACTCACCCCTCTCCATAAATAAGGATGTCTTGGGAAAATAAGTTGCATATTTTTATATATTTACTATGTTTAACCAAATTTAATAATTTTTCTATTGTGTATTTAGCAATGTATGGAAAACTGGACCGGACCGGCCGATTCAGACCTACAATCGGTGAACTAGGTGCCAGACTCGTCCGTTTGGGGGTTAGGGAACCGGTGTGTAGTGACTCGGGGTAACCCGGCTAGGTCACGGGTTGCCCCAAGTTGGGCTTTTTAATTTTTTTTAATCGCTGCCATGTGCAAAACGATGTCATTTTGTATTTTTTTAAAAAAAATTATTTCCTTCAAATCTGACTTCCCTCCCTCCCAAATGCCTTCTTCCGGACGCATTCTTCCTCTGGTTTTCATTTCAATTTTTTGCTTTCTCGACATCCGTCTCCCTTCACCATTTCTCACTCAGTCTCATCTCTCTTGAAGATTAAACCCAGCATGTTCCCTTTCCCTTTCCTTCTCGCCATAGCAACCATAAAGTCATTGCCTTTACCGTTGATTCACTCACTCCATTCGCCGTGACGCTGTTGTCATGGGTGCTAATCACTCTATGTCTCTGTTTTATGTTCATGGTAGAGACAAGTTTAGCATAATGCTACTAGTTGCCCATGATGCCATGAATCACCTTCGCCGTCAGAGTTTTGCGCTGAATCACCTTCACCGTCGCTGATTTCAGGTTTGTTCTTTTACTTGAAAGGTTGTGTGTGTGACTCTGTAATCGGTTTCTCATTGCGTCTGTGACTCTATGCCAACTAGTAGTATTGCGTATGTGACTCTGTGATCGGTTTAAGATTCTAATCACTTGAAAGGCTGCATCTGTGACTCTGGTTAATATTGGAGAACTAAGTTGGTAATGCATAAAACATTGGAGCACTACATCATGTGAAAGACTGAAAGTTTGCAGCTTGTGAGAAATTACAATTCAACTTATGTTTTCATATTGGAAACCAAACTGGCAGATTAATGCCAATCACTAATGCTGCTGGTGCTACAACTAATGAATCTTAGTTTCCATCATCGGTTCATGGACCTAGAAAAACTAACCCAGCATGGGCATATTTTGCCCTTAAAAAAGAAGGAAAAGTAAACATCGATCTATACATGTCTTTTTTGTACATCAAGTTACAGAGGAGGCAGAATAAATAGGATGAAGCAGCACCTTGCTAGTGTTACTGGCCAAGTAGCTTCTTGCAAAAAGGTTCCTTATTATGTGTGTAATAGAATGCAAGAATCTTTAAAAGAAGGTGCAAAGAAAAAGACTTGTAAGAATGTTCAGGAGGACATTGAAGATGTAGAAAGTAACAATGAACCAATTGCTTCAACTCCAATTACGATAGTCCCTAAGAGCAGTGCCAACAAGATGAGAGTTCCTGGGAGTGTTGAGAATTATTTTGCTCCTAGGACAACTCCTGGTTCACAACCAAGCATCAAAAGTGAATTGTCAAGTAAAGAAGCTCAAAACAAAGCCAAGATGGCTATCGCTAAATGGGTTATCACTAATTGTGTTCTATTTAATACTTTTGATTGCCCTTTATTTCAAAGAGCTCTTGATGTTGTTGCATCAATTGGGCCTGGATTTAAAGGCCCTAATGCTTATGATTTTAAAGTTAACTTGTTGAGAGGTTGGAAAAAAGAGTGCCAACTACTCATTGAGAGTCATTTAGCTAAATAGAGTGAAAGGGCTTATACACTTATGGCAGATGGTTGGACTGATAATAGCAACTTAATTTTGATAAATTTCTTAGTCTATTCAACACATGGCATGGTGTTTGTGACATCAGTGGATGCTTCCAATTTACTCAAGGATGCAAAAACATTATTGTCATTATTTTGTGATGTGATTAAGTAGGTTGGTCCTAAGAATATCGTTCACGTGGTGACTGACAATGCATCCAACTATATAGCATGTGGCAAGTTGATCAAGCAAAGCTATAAAACAATTTATTGGTCACCATGTGCTGCCCACTATTTAAGTCTTGTGTTGAAAGATATTGCAAGCATGCCTCATGTGTATGATCTTGCGACAAAGGCATCTAAGATAACCATATTTACTTATAATCATATGGTTTTCTTGTCATGGCTAAGAAAAAGAGAGGGTTGGAAAGAAATTATGTGTCCAAGAACAACAAGGCTTGCTACTACTTTGATTACTTTGCATAGCATTTATATGCATAAGCATGACTTACAGGCTTTGGTTGTTGACAAACATTTTGTTAAGCACAAATTAACAAGAAGTGAAGTTGGGAAATTGTTTAGTGCTATCATATTGGATAGTCGGTTTTGGAATGATTGCTTCCAAGTTGTAAAGCTCGTGTATCCTCTCATAAAACTATTGAGAATTGTTGATTCTAATGAAAAGCCTTCTTTTCCTTATATTTATGAAGGCATGCAAAGGGCTAAAGGTGCAATCAAGGAAATGTTTAATAAGAGTAAGAAACAATATAAGCCGTGCATAGGCATTATTCAAGCTCTATGGGATAAGCATTTGAAAGGTCACCTTCATGCATCCACATATTTGTTGAACCCCGCATTCTTATGTAGTCTTGCATTTGTTCACAAGCATAGGGTAGTGCAATGGCTGGTTGATGTGTTTGAGTTTTACTCTGGTCCAAGTCATGACTATCTTACGATGATGCAGAAAGTAGTTGTTTATCGTGATCGTAAAGATTCATTTAATAAAATGTCATGTGAAAAAGCAACCCAGAAACTAGACCCATGTAAGTAAAAAAGTATACAAATTTAATTTTAATTGCATTTTTAATTACTTTAACATGTAATTAACACTCATAACTAAATATTGTAGGTGAGTGGTGGACATTCTATGGGGTTCGGTTCCAGAATTGTAAAAGAATACCGTGCTCATCCTTAGCCAAACTGCTTCATCTTCTGTGTGTGAGAGAAATTGGAGTTTATTTGAGCGTATCTACACTAAAAGAAGAAACAGATTGTAACATGAAAGACTAAATGATTTGGTTTATACGAACTATAATCTACGATTAAAGAATAGGTAAGTTTTGAGTTATGGATGTTTAAATTGAATATCAATTTGATTAAGTTTAGGCTCTTTGCAAATTAAATTTGATTACTTTGATATTCTCTATTATTGTAGGAGTATATTCAAGAAGAAGAAGACTGATTATGATCCAGTTGACTTTGAATCAATTGACAAAGTCGACTTTTTGGTGGTTGAAGAAGATACAACTCCTGACTTTGATGATACACATATAGCAAATCTTGAAAGTGTTGTTGCTGCTAGTAATGAAGAAATTAAACAAACATCAACTTTCGCTAGGGGTTTCTAAAGGTTTGTATCTCCTATTATGATTTATGATTATATTCTTGTATAAATAAATGCTTACTTATTCATAACCACTTATATTAATTCTTGTTATATAGGTGATGAAGACATGGATATTCCTGAGCCTCCATCTTTGAATGATCATCATGTTGCTAGTATTTTTGGTTTTCCTCATGCAGCTTCGCCTCCTAATCCTATAGATTTGAATGCAGTCCAACACAATTTTGAGGGCATTGATTAATAGTTTTAGTGCCAAGGATTTGAATGACTATGTTACTAGTCTATGTTTTGGTTTTTGTTTTACAAATAGGATTGGGGAAAACTCTTTGTTTTGATTTTTGATTTGCAAGGAGCTTTGCACTACAAAAAAAAGGTATTTCGTAGCGGTGCACTTGTAGCGGTTTAATATAACCGCTACAAATTATAGTATTTGTAGCGGTTTTTACCTAAACCGCTACAAATTTGTAGCAGCAAGAATATTTGTAGCGGTTTCCTACAAAAAACCGCTACAAATTTGGCGCGAAATTCCCGCCAAAACTTGTAGCGGTTATTTTGTAGCGGTTAATGCACATAAACCGCTACAAAATACCAAAGGTCAGAATTTTGTAGCGGTCTTTACTGAAAACCGCTACAGAATTTCAAGAGACTCCAAATTTGTAGCGGTTCTGGGCAATAACCGCTACAGAATTTCAAACGTTGTGAAGATTTGTAGCGGTTATTGTAGAACCGCTACAAATTTAATTATTTGTAGCGGTTAGAGTAGCGGTTATTTTTAATAACCGCTACTAATTACTGGTCTATTTAAACGCCCCACCTCCTTCATTTCTCCGTTTGCTCATTTTGTTTCCTGAGGTTTCTCTAAGTGATTTCTTCGAGATTTGAGCGTTCAGACGTCTCTATAGGAGTTTTTAGTCAGTATTCCGCAGTATTTACACTTGAGGTACGTATATAACACGTATTTTATTTATATTTTTATTTTTATTATATTTTTGCATAATAATGTGACTAATTTTTTTTTTAATTTGTACAGTTGATATGGCTTCAGGACAGGATAAGGGGAAGGGGAAGGCCCCTGAGGTCCCCAGACCGAATTTACGGGGCGGCAGCAGCCGGGCCCCGGGCAGAGGGAGGGGGCAGCGCGCAGGCAGGGCTACCGAGGCATCTCAGCCCATCCCGCCACAGGAACCGCAGACGATCCCACAGGCGACGACCTCAGCTGAGGTGCCTGAGTTGGACGTGCCAGAGATTAGCGTTGAGGACTTCCTCAACGAGGAGGAGTTCGAGATCCCGATTAGTGGGTTCAGGGAGATGGAGCAGTTCCTCGATGAGGAAGAGGCTCGGGAGCAGAACAACCCACGAGGGTCGTCTTCGCGGTCCACTGGGTTTGAGGTGCAGGTCGAAGGTAAATTATTTAATTTTTTAATTTTTTAACTTTTTAACTTTGAATTATAATTTATCTAACGTGCGGTCAACTGTGCAGATGAGCAGGGGAACGTGTCGACGAGGAGGCTGGATGTGACCGGTCTGAACAGCATGGACCGGTCCCTGCGAGTTGTAGTGCCGTGGAACGAGGGCACTGACCAGCCGATCCACAATGGGGGTCACCTGCTCAACCGCTTCCTGAGCGACCTGGGATCGAATTGGATGCGGTTCCCCCTTCACTTCCCGACGTGGAGGCACATTCCGAAGGGGCCGAAGGACCAGGCTTGGGAGGAGGCGATTCAGGTAATTAAAACTATTTAATTAATATTTTTTTTAATTAATTCTATTTAATTATTTTTTTTAAATTATGGTTTTTATAATTATTGATATTTAAATGTATTTTTTTCAGCTGCGGTTTGCCGTCCGGGCCAACCGGAAGAGGTACGCCCTCGTGAAGATGGGCGACGCCTGGAGGAACAGGAGGAACCGTCTCTTCCACAGCGTGGATGGGGACGGGACGATGCCTCTGGAGCAGCTGCAGGAGAGCGTCCCGGACGGCGTGCCGCCGAACGACTGGCTGGAATAATTTTGTTGTTTTGCATTGGTTGGAGAAAAATTCTTATGTACTTAATGATATATTGATATTTTTGAAAGTATTAAGTTTAGGAGGCTATATTAGACTATTGGCTGGAAAAAAAAAACTTTTATGTAATTTTTTGAATGGTATGTATGAATATTTAAATTATATATATATTTTTTAATTGACCCTAGTTTGACCCCCCGGATTGACCTCGGTCTGAACCACTAACCTTTGACCCAATGTCTCGACCAGTTTAGTGTCCAATTCGATTTTCAGTACCTTAGTATTTATTTATTTAATTTGAAGTTAAAAAAAGGGATCGAACAGAGTATTATTGTCCTTTCATTCCCCTTCATGGTTGATCATGACTTCCATTGGCTGTCTTTTTAATATATATTTTAAAATTAGTTTTCTTTACATACATAACTGTAAATACTAGGTGATTTACAATTAACACCCAAAATTTCCCATACATAATTACTTAATATACATTAATCACACAATATACATGGAACGGAGGTAGCATTTTCTTCTTATAAGAAAATTCAAACAATTTTTTTTTTTTTTTCGCTAGAGTAAACTTTAAACATCAGTTTTATTGCATATTGTGGCTACCCCAACTTTAGGCTAAATTTGTCCCAGTTAATTTGAAAACAGATTAAGGGAATTTGGGGAAAAGTTTTCTATTGAAAACTTTATTGGTGAGAAGGATCTGAAAATTTTTTATGAACAGAAAGTGCCAATATTTTACAAATTCTTTACACATAAAATACTGATACTTTGATTTAGGTTATTTTTGCCAATAAATTTTTAATGTCAGATTCCCACAATTTTTCCAAAAATTTATAGCTTACTTTTTTAAAAAAAAAATGCAAATTTTTTAAAAGAATCTCACTAAATCTATCTTAAAATTCAATAACTTTTCAATTTTCCCTTATTAATGAATGAATGGTAAAATAGTATATTTATGTAAAATATTTAATGATGAAACTAACAAATAGATAAAAAAAAGACACCATATTTCTATGCTTTATAAAAACGATCAGAGAAGCATATTGGAACTGATAATTGTGGTCCTCTTGGCTTGATGAGTTTCGAGGTCCTCGAGGTCCGAAGTTCGATTACTGGTACCACCTCATGATACAACCAACGAGAGGAGCATATTGGAAGTCGGAAGGAGTAGAAGACAATTATCAATGTGGTGTTGATTGTTGAATTACAGGCACACATTTAGAGACTGAAACAAATTTTAGGGACACATCATTATATAAGAAAGAAAAACAGCAGCCACGTTAATGTTGCATGCAATATTGCATTGCATGCATGCCACACAAGTGTAACTTAATTAATGGATTTTCTGAGTTCCGATGTCGTATTGGGAAATAATAGGGCTTCCAATTTTAGAAAAAAAAACACATTATACACTAGAGGCATTCGGTACACATATGACTCAGCACACAAAGAAGCGCCAAACAGAAAAAAAAACACAACACATGCATGAGCTATCGCTCTCTTCATAATAAATTCACACACAACAAAACACAATACAAGACATGCAATAAGAGAGAAAACGCCAGACGTTGCTGCATGCATTGTGCATGAATCACAAGTACCACTCCTTGCTCTCTCCACATGTCGTCCGAGTCCCGGCGAACAACAGAAGCACGACAGACATATATAATTCGCAAATTCTTCATTATGGCACCACAAATATTTTTTGATATAGGTGTTTACTTGTAATTTTCTCTAATATTAATCATTGGTGGATATAACGAGGAATTATGTACTATGTGTGTGGTACAAGTCAAGATCACTGTTTTAACCTTCCTTTGGGAAAATTACACTCAAGTCCTAAGAAAGAAGGAAAATGAAAAAATGGTCCCTTAAAATTGTAAAATGAAGAAATACCCACTCGTGGAGTTGTCAATAAGACCATTTTTTCATTTTACAATTTCAAGTGATCATTTTTTATTTTCCTTTTTTTTTGGGACTTGAGTGTAATTTTCCCTTAATTTTTCAGGTTTTGCCTTCCCAAACATAATGTCCATTCCTGTCTTTAATATAAGAATTATATTAAAGAAATTGGTTTAGTAAGTTAATAAGACATGTATTTTCTAAAACATCCTAATCATCTTTCTTAATTATTAATTCCTTCCTTACTTCTTCTCCTTGATTATTGTTAAGGGTTCAATGAGGCTAAATTAGGGGGGAAAATTAACATATATAAAAAATAGATCATATATTTAGAATCAAGATCAACTCCTCAGATAAATCCTATATTCGGGGTGGTAATAAATAATTTTGTAATAATAAAAGAAAAATTAATATAGACACGTGGACGTTATACATACAGTTATTCACTATTTAAAGTTGATGTTAAAGAATATATTTATACCAAAAAGAATTTAAAAAATGATTTTTTTAAAATAAAATTTATAAAATTTTTTATAATTGATCTCTTAATCTCTCTAGATTTTACGAAAAATATTCACCATAGAAAATTCTCAGCACACATGTTTGGTTTGTCAACTAAAGGGAGCATAAAAAATATATAATATTTCTTATATTTTTAGAAATATTATTTAATAATATATACTTTTTACTGTAATTATTAACATTTCAAAATATTCTTACTCATAAAATTATTTCTTATTTATATTATTATTAAGAAAAATAAATATACAAATATTTATAGTTTTATGTTATTTTTAATCAGCTCCCTAAATTTTTTTCTCTTTATCATGTCCTTTTTAGTTTCACTTATTTTTAATTAGGATCCTGTGGTTTTTTTACATCTTTATAGTTTCATCTAATTTAAAAATCATGTCCCTATATGAAATTTAATTTTATATTTAAATTTAAAAATTATTTTGAATTTAAATTAAATTCAAATTCAAATTCAAATTTTTAATTTAAAATTTGAAAATAAGGGTTCATATTAATTTTTATAATTTAATCTCAAATAAAGTTATATCAAGTTTTGATTAAATTTTAAAAACATTAAAAAATCATTTTAAAATGAAATTTAAAATAATTTTTTAAAAAATTAAAATTATTTAATGTCTAAGTAAAAAATTAATTTTACTAATTCAGTTAATTTTAAAATTTAATCAAATTAAAATTTTCAAATCTATAAGGACCTAATTAAAGATAAAGTGAAACTATATAAGGACTTGCATTGTATATTCATTTTTCCTAATAATAATAATAATAATAATAATAATAAGATTTGCATGTCTCTTCTAAGTACCAAAAAAGTAATCTCACAGAAATTAAGCGTCTTTTTCCTATGTATACAACAAATTATAAGAATTATACTCACAATTTTAGGTCTTAGTCCAAAGAAAATGTCAAGACAAGAAAGATAATCGTATCTTCTTCGTTCTTAGCTTTTTCTACCTTCGCTCTGGCTCTTCTTTTTGCGCACATAAAAATTAATGTCACACAAATTAAGCATCTTTTTGCTCATGTATACAACAAATAAAAGAACTAGACTGACAATTTCAGTCTTACTTCAAAGAAAATGTGATAAAAAGAAACATAATTGAACCTTCTTTATTCTTCTTATTTTCCCATTGCTTAGGCTCTTCTATCTGAGTATAAAAAAATAATGTCACACAACTTAAGCATTTTCTGATATACGCAAATACAATAAAAAAAAAGAAAATTAGAATTATAAGTTTAAATGCCAGTTCAAATAAAATAAGAAGACAAAAAAGATGATGATGTACTCCTGCACAAATCTTAGAATCCGTTTGGTTCAATTGCATAATGCAATGGAATGCAATATAACAGGTGCAATGCAATAATGATTACCATTAGCATGGTTGGTTTGTTATAAACAAGATGGAGAGAAAATATTTTTTATCATTGCAGGCCTTCAATACGGTTAAATCAACGGACTCTTAGTTAAAACCTTCACTCGCTGAGAGTATCATGATGCATAAATTAAGCGTCTTCTTTCTATATATACAAAATTACAATAAATTCTTTATTTTTATTTTTATTATTATTGAAAAGCCAAATGCCTTATACACTCAAATGAAATTTCAATGTAATGATTTTTATGTGTTCGTAACAACTTGATGTATTTAGCAAGCTTTGTGTGTCATAATCACTCTGGTATTGTGATGATTTTAATATTGCGCGCTTAGGGTGCTTCTCCCCTATGATAAACCACCTGATCGACCAGTTGCACCTAAAACAGAAATTACAGCGCTAAATAAAATGATCTAATAATTAACATCGAAGTAGTACATAGTAATCTAATAATTAACACCGAAGTAGTACAGATTCTTATGCCGTGTTTGTTGCCTAAAAATTGTGAAGAAGGAAATGAAAATTGAATTAATTCCTACTTGATGCCTGTTTGGTACCAAAGAGATATGATTCTCAAGAAATCAAATTCAGCTATGAATTGGTTCAATTCCTTTGAATTATTTCATGAGACCTCTCTGCCCATACATGGCTTTCTCCCATCTCCATCTCCATTCCTGATTTTTTGAGTTTCTTCATTGAGGAGCTCCCATGATTTTCGATAGGTTTTTTGGGCCACAGATATGGTGTTTGTGATGCTCTCCTTGATTTGCAGATCTCATCATGCACGGCCACCATTGTTGAGGTTCAATGATGTTTCAAATCTTAGTGTTGGGGTTTGTTTATCTTATTCAATGTTTCCATTTCTATTTTCAAATCGGTTTGCATCTCATATCAGGGTTTGATTAATAGGTTGGAGATGTTCTGATGGCCGGGGCCTGCAGCCGGTTATGTAGTGCCGGTGGATATGGCGGCGGCGGCAAGGTGATAGCCGTGAGTTTTTCTTCTTTGTAAGGTGCATTTAAGTCTTTTGACATTTTAAATACACATAATAAAAAAGCTTGGTCCGATGCACAAGATTTCTACAAGTTGGGGTCTAAAAGGGGATATATGTATATAACCTTGTCCTTAAAACAGGGAGGCTGTTTCAGGATTTTAACCTACAATTTCATGTTAGATAGCGGCAACATTATCCTTGATCAAAGGCTCATCACTCCCTTTTTAAATACATATATAAGAAATAAAAGGATCTTAAAGATTCCATGTCAACATGAAACATACTTCTTCTTCCATCATACCATACCAAACGGGGACTTCGTTTTTGAGCAATACAGTCCCATCGTGTTCAAGTTTTGTCGTTGCATTCAATCACTACCTTCCAAACCCATCAAACGACACTTTCAAATCTCAAATATTGACTCCATCGAACCTTGCTCTGACACAAATCTTGCTCCTTTGTTTTTTTCTTCATTAGCCACTCTCTCTCTCTCTCTCTCTCGCACCCCCACCCACCTTACCAGTTACCACCTTAGGCACCATATTGATTCCACACTCTGGTTATTACCCCTCTAAGTTACAACTATCTGATACTTCTATCAAGTGATTCAGATTCAAACTTCTATAATTGTCTACAATTCATCAGGTCATTTTTACTTGATTCAAGATTCAACCGTCATCTGTAATATATCTGGGAAACAAGAAGCTGATGAGTAATAGCCATGTCATTAATTTTTATATATGTAGAGTGGGACTTTATATATAAGGGATGGAGCTAAACGCAATAGCCAAGTCACATTGATGATAGGACTGGAATTTTTAGGTTGCATGAGATCGTCCTACACTTTGTCTTTTTCTGTTGAGATATGATGCTTCCCAAACAGAAATTACTTTTCAGTTTCAAACACGTACGTGTCTGATACGACTTTTGTCACAGTACTACTCTATATGTCTTTTGATTTACAGAAAGTTGCTTGATTACTTTATATATAATAACTGAATTCTGCTCTCTCTCTTATCGAAGAGGGTGACATTAGCATTAATCACTCTTGTTGATTAATGATGGCTGTTACTTGCTCTGATGGACCTTCTTGCTATCCCTGAAGTCACTTTCTACTCTCACTAATTTCAAACAAGTCGGATATTATGACTATAGTATGATAATAGCTCATAAGTAATGATTTGTAGTAACTGATTTTGTCAATATAAATTAAAAAAATCGGTGGAAAGTATTTATTTAGAAATTTTCTTCGGTAAAGGGGGTTAAATTTGAATTGGTGCAAAAATTCTCCAATCGTATGTAACATATACTCAGCTACATGCAAATGACTTCAATTTTAAAGACTTTAGTACATAATTGAAGATAGGTTACACACAATTTAAAAAGAGTTAGCACTATGTTCGTTTTACCAATAAAATTTCTAAATATGTACATTTTACTAATTTTTTCATATAAATATGTGCAAAAGTACATATTTGACGCTTTAGTTTTATATTGAATTTACTTTAATTTACTAATGTTCTAAAACGTCTTTTTAGTCTCCTAACCTTTAATAACACCATCAAATATATTAACAAAAATTGTCAATCTTACAAATTTAAATGTTGACGAGATATTATCACATGTAGACATATTAAATTTGAGTTTAGAAATTAAAAAAAGGTTCAATTAAAATGTTACCATTGAGAATTTTTTGTCAGCATTTTCAGTTGATTATAAACATTACAAAAAAGCATTAAATTTTTGACAGAATTTATCACGGAAACAATTTTCGTGCCAAATTCCTAGAGATTTCCGTCAAAAATTCCGTCGAAAAAATTGCTGACAAAATTTTTCAGTGGCAAAATTTGCCACAGAATTAGCCGCAAAAAATATTTTATGGCAAATTCTATTGGAAATTCTATGGCAAAATTGGATTTTTGATGAAATAATTCTGTGGCTAATTTTGTCAAGGAAATTCTGTCGAAAAAGTTTCCGACAGAACTTCGGATGGAGAAAAAATTCCGTGGCTAATTCCAATGGAAAAATTAAAAAATGTTATTTTTTAATTAAATAAATTAAAATTATGATATTATTAGCCATATAAATATTTAAAATTTGAGTTAACCATCCCTCAAGTTTTTCCTCATTTTGGTTTTGGCTCCTCAAATCTCCAACCATAGATTTTGGTCCATATAAGGGCAAAATTTATTTATAAAAATTAAAATTTATTAGTTATTAATTAATGTTAATAAAAAATTAATTTTAGAAATTAGACAAAAATATAGTCATATGAAATTTATTTAAGATGTAAAATTTTTTATTTTGAAGTTAATTTATATTAAAAATTAGAAGAATATATAAAATTATTTTATATTATTATTACATTTATATGTAAGAAACAAATATATATTTATAAATAATTTATTATATATAATAAGATTATATATATATATATATATAATTATGTAATAATAAAATTAAAGGATCTGGGCACCGACGATAAGGTGGAGGTCGCTGGAATTGCCACGTGGCTTTTTAAAATTTTATAAATAAAAATAATTTTATAAGGGAATTTCCGACGGAATTAAATTCCATCAGAAATTACGACCATTTCCGTTAAAAAATAAATTTCGCAAATTTCCAAAGGAATTATTGGATTCCTTCGGAAATCAATCAAAAATTCTAAATTCTATGGCAAATTTCATCAAAAATTCAGTATGTTTTTGTAATGAAAGTTAAAGGTGTTACGTTAAAGGATTGAAAAAATGCCTTATAAAGTTAAAGGAATAAAAGTGTGTTTTTTTCCTATAAATTTCTTTAGTCCAAGTTTCACAAATATAAGCATGCTTAATTAGTGGAAGTTTTGTGAATATGATTCTCAGTCAATAGATGCTCATATTTAGAAAACAAAAATTAAGGAGCTGGCTTATGCTATTTAGTTACGACATATAATGCTCATTTGAGATAGCTTATTTTTGGGCAATAAGTATTTATAAATTATGATTTACGATATACGAGATAAGTATATGAAAGAAAGTTTATCTCAACTTATGTAATAAGTGTTTATTCTTAAAAAATAAACTAATTCAAACATGTAATTGTAAATATTTACATGTAATTGATACCATTGTAAATATAGGTGGTTTATATTTACAATACCTTTTTTTTGTTGCCAACTTATATTTACAAGACTACCCACATAAAATGACTACATCAAACAACTGCTATCACTGATGACGTTAACAACTCTGAGCACCAGAAATGCCAAAATGGCCATTATGGAAAACGCTGTTCTCAATACAATATAAAAGACAAAATACCTTAAACTCTTTGTACCATTACCTAAGGATTTGTTTGGAACGAGGGATTTGAAGGGGAGAGGAGGATTTTATGAGCTGAATTTAAGAAAATTAAAAAATTAGGGTTACAAACAAGCTCTAAACTAATTTCCCCATAAAGAGCACCCCTAATTATGCAATTTATCATTTTTCCAGGCCCTCCATTGCAAATTTCAAACTCCCAGCGCCATCTATAAGACTCCAATCTTTCCTTTCAGCTGTTTCACCAAGCCGCCTTGGCTTTTCCTTCATCTCATCTCTCAAACTTATTCTTCTTCTTGTTGATGCAATAATGGCAATCGAGACCGTAACAAACACACAATCCACGGCGAACCAAGAACGAAAAGACGACGGCGAGAAAGCAGTGGTTTTTGATTCCTCAGTGATCAGGTACGAGCTCAATGTACCACAGCAATTCTTATGGCCAGACGAAGAGAAGCCATGCTTGAACGCACCAGAACTGAAGGTCCCACATGTTGACTTGGGACGGTTTCTGACCGGAGACCCTGCTGCGGCGGCGGAAGCCTCCAAGATCATCGACGGGGCATGCCGGAAACACGGCTTCTTCCTCATCGTCAACCACGGCGTCGACCCCAAGTTGATCAGTGACACTCACCGTTTCATGGATGACTTCTTTGAGCTTCCCCTGTCTCAGAAACAGAGAGCTCAGAGGAAACTTGGTGACCACCAAGGCTATGCCAGTAGCTTCACCGGCAGGTTCTCCTCCAAGCTTCCATGGAAAGAGACTCTCTCTGTTGAATATTCCGCAGAGAATATAAATTCCAACACCGTCAAAAACTACCTGTACAATAAATTGGGAAAAGAGTTCGAACAATTCGGGTAATAATACCAATATCCAACCGTAACTGACATGTCACCATTTCTGCTCTGTTTCACCTCTTCTTCTTCTTCTTCTTCTTCGTCTTCTAAGTTGTTTTGTTTTGTGTTATAAATGAACAGGCAGGTTTATCAGGAGTACTGTGAGGTTATGAGCAAGCTTTCTTTACGTATAATGGAGCTTCTGGGATTGAGCCTTGGAGTTGGGAGATCATACTTCAGAGACTTCTTTGAAGGGAACTGCTCAGTTTTGAGGCTTAATTACTACCCTCCATGTCAAAAACCAGACCTCACTTTGGGTACTGGTCCTCATTGTGATCCCACCTCTCTCACTATTCTTCACCAAGACGATGTGGGTGGCCTTCAAGTTTACGTGGACAATCAATGGCAATACATTTACACAAATTTCGACGCTCTTGTGGTCAATATTGGCGACACATTCATGGTAACAAAAAAAAAAAAAATAAGACCTTTACATGCAGAAACAGAGAAAGCTCAAATATATTGGTTCTAGATTTCACTTATGATGCTACTAATAAAACTCACAATACTCTGTGTGATTGTTGCGGATACAGGCTCTTTCAAATGGGATATACAAGAGCTGCTTACACAGAGCAGTGGTAAACAACATGATGACAAGAAAATCCCTGGCTTTCTTCTTGAATCCCAAGAGCGATAAGGTGGTGAGTGCACCAAGTGAAATAGTGAACCAGCAGAGTCCAAGAATGTACCCAGATTTCACTTGGCCTGAGTTTCTTGAGTTTACTCAGAAGCATTACAGATCTGACATGAACACTCTTGAAGTTTTCTCCAACTGGATTGCCCACAACAAGACCTCATCTTCTCTTGTGGCCACATGAAGAAGGAAAAAAAGTCAGTTAGGTGAGAAGGCAGAAACAGAACAGAACAGAATAAAAACAGAGCACCCAGAGACGTATTATGTAGTTCCCTGTTGCTATGCCCTCTCTCTCACTAGTGTTGTTCAGTAGTTAATAAACTCATTTCCTGCAAATAAGTGAATAGCTTCCCTATCTGCATAACAAGTTGTGGCAAAATAATCCAACTAACTTCTTCTTCTTCTTCTTCTTCTTTTTCTTTTTTACTAACCTAGGACCTACATGTTACAATGAATCTCTAAAAACCAACTCATAACCTATAAATTATTATGTTATTGAAACAGATTCTTTACCCCCAAGTTTCAACTCTCTTAACTGTATAGTCTTATTCTTATTTAGATAAAACATGAATCAAGATGGATTTGTCCCCTCACTGGGAGGTAATACAAGGCAATAAAGTGGTTTTTTCCCCATATTTTAAGATAAATCGGGATGAGAAGAAGAATTAAGAATCCTACTTTTAGAATTATATGTTGTGAGGTAATCTAATTCAAAGGCTACTGCTTAATTAATTAATTAATTAATTAATTAGAGGTTTGATTACTTTTTAAAGTGAGACTAATAATTTTGCTGCTACATCTTACGTCATAAGCGTTCGTGCTTCAAGCCACACAAGAGTCTTTATTTATTATTATTATTTTTAAAGAAGTTGTCGTTGGAGTTATGTGCGAGAGAGTAAGGCTAAAAATCCAGAAAATACATTCATGATAACAAAAGTGGCCCACTACCCCTCTGAATGATTCGGAGGAATACGGAACTAAAATCCATTAAAGATTGTATTGACGGGCACCGCTTTTGTAATTAATATACACTTAAACAGACTTACGTATAGTATATAACAAATAAATATATAACATCAGTACTATATATATATATATATATAACATCAGTGTGCATATATAGTATACCTGGAAATTTGGAGGCTTATGCAGTATAGTAGCCTGCAAAGGGATACTGTATATCCAAAAAAAAAATGCAAAGGGATACTCACAACAATTGTTTAATTTGGGTCACACCTAATTAACATTTTATAACAAAGCAAAAAGTTTGATGCCAATCCGTGTTTGTTTTCATGATGAAAGATAATGCGAGAATAATAGAAGCCTTATTTTATTTTATTAGATGTGATGGGTTACTTGAATTGCTTGAATTTATTGTTCCAAATCAACAACCAAATTTTTAGAAATATTGTTAACTAAAATTTTTTGTTCAATAACTTGATTAAGTATTATTTTTAGTTTTCTTCAATCCCCTTTCCAAACGGAATATTCATCCTCATTGACACGTTCAATAACCTTCTTTATATATGTCCTAACTATCTTAAATGATTTTTAATATTTTATCTTCAATAAAAGCAGCACCAATACTATTTTATAAATTTATTACAAATAATATATTTTCTTATATGACCATAAATATATTCTCGTTGTCTTTTTAAAACCTAACTTTCACTATAATATAATATTATTGGTCTTATTGCAACTCAATAAAACTTCTTCGAGCTTATTAGGTACTATCAGGTGACAAATATCTATTATAGCGTTTCTCATTATACCCACCCAACATATATTCTATGTATAGCATCTCCATACATATAAATTTACAGTACATATATTATATCTTATTTCTAATCAGGTTAAAATTCTTCAACTCGAAGGTCCTTCTTCATAACTTGTACACAAGTTGAAAGTTAATTATCTCTTCTATTGATTTTGAAATGAGAACTATATCAATCATCAATAAAAAGCATATGCTTGAAAATTTCTTCATAACTTGTACACAAGTTGAAAGTTAATTATCTCTTCTATTGATTTGGAAATGAGAACTATATCAATCATCAATAAAAAGCATATGTTTGAAAATTTCATCTTGTATATGCTCAACTAAAACGTTATTGAAATCTGGTCAAACAAGTAGGGACTCAAGCTAACATAGAGTTGGTCTAACAGTGTGAAGTCTTGCTAAATCTCTATGGTTCTTGAGTTTGAGTCTCAGAGGAGACACCTAAGATGATAGGGGCATCCTCGAACCCCGAAACTAGAGTAACCAGTTGCTTCAATGCCAAATAATAGGATCCAGAAAAAGCCGCGGATACTGATTAATAGAACAAAAACAGTAAGGACTCAAACTAGTTTGTTACTCCTTCGTACGTATGATGGGGGTTGTGAATGAATAAAAAAGCAAAGCAGAAGGAAATAATAAGGAGAGGCGTGTGGGAGTGAATGAGAATGAAAGGAGCAAGAAAGATCAATTAGCTAGCCGCCACAAGTTATAAACAATGACACTCCCTTTCTCCTGTCCTTCCGTGCAAACCATATTTTCTTTCTTTTCTCCTATTCGATATAGTCAAATTCATCCATAGTCATCACTTGTCTCTTGGGTAATAAGAATTTCATTACTTTTTCAAATGACAGGCCAGGCATTTTATCCTCACAATACAAGGAGATGTATCCCTTTTGTTTTCAATTCTTAAAAAAAAAGTGCACTACTATAATGCTTGAACTTATTAACAACATTTACTATACTTACAATTTGATTTAATCAAAATTTTCCCCTTTTGAGATTTAGAATGCAAATATTTTTCACTTCTCCTAATAAGTACACTTTTCAGAATTTAAACCTATGTTCTCATCTTTATGGCTGGATGAGGTTGCATATTACTTCAATTAATAACCAACAGCCTGTTAGCTCTTGAGTTTACTATTTTATTTTGAATTTCGACAAGTAGAGGAATATTGACTGATGGGAAGAATTCTAATTTTACTTCGAGCTAATTAATGTTTTAGTTCTCATTTTTGTCCGGCTCAATTGGGGGAAAAAACAAAAAGATTCTTGCTTTTGTCAATTTGAAGGAAGTCAAAATTTAACGTGATATATATAGAAGCTAGGGAGCCCCAACAAGCCTATTGCGGGCAAAGCAATGCCAAGGTCCCTCCATTGACACATGTTGAGAATTTGGAAAACTGCGTCGTTTTTTGCACTTATAAAGTCCATATGAGATTGCATAGACGCAACAAAAAGGTTAAATATAGTTCTATATCAATTTTTCATTTTATTTAGTAATTTATCTCATAAACTTTATCTAATTGATCAACTATGACTACTGATATCCACAGTTCTATTACCTTAATTTTCAATATTACCACTGGCCAATAATATAACTTCATCATAAACTCTAATGCCCGTTGAGTACTATGAAAGTGGGAGGGTGGAAAATGAAAGTGGAATCCAATATTTGTGCATTTGGTATGGATGAAGACACTTTCTCTAGGAAATTGACTTTCACAAAAAATGATGGAAGTAACTTCCATCAACCCTCCAAGGAACTAGTTCCACTTCTATGGAAGTGGAGTTTTGTTGACCATTATACCCTCTTATATTTTATCAAATTTTCAACTTTGCCCCTCTTACTTCCTTCCTTTCTCTTCAACCTCCCACTTGATAGCCTCCATCTCCTTCTCTCAAGGAGACCACCATCAAATCCATCCCTTACAACAATTTTTTTTTTCATGTAAAATATGAAACTTGTTTTCTTCAACCTCAATCATCTCATTTTTTTAGCCTCCACCATCGTCTTCAACCTCTCACTTCAAAGAACTAGATCGAAGACAAGATCTGTGCATAGTTTTCTTCTGTTGGCGCATCAGTGTTCGTGCTCTCCTTCCATCGGCGTCATCTCCGTTTTTCCTCTTGATTCGTTGTGCCATCCTTGAACCTGTCAAACCTGCCACACACCGCCATCGAACTTGTTGAGCTTGTCCCCATGCCGTCGTCAAACCTGCCCCCTCCATCAGCTCTCTCTCTCTCTCTCTCTCTCTCTCTCTCTAATAGATCTAGGGTTGTAGATTTTTTAGGGATGTTTATGATTGTTTTTTTTTCAAATCAATTTCTAGATCAATTTTTCTTAATTGACTTTCTAGGTCGATTGTTATTCTTATTGTGATTCTTCTTAATTATGTTGATTGTTCATCAACCATAGTTACCGGAAGTGTGTTGTTCTGGTGGGGCATATTTTCTTTTCCAAAGGCAAGGATATTTTAGCCTTTTCACAGGAAAAAAAATACACATATTGATTACAAATAATATCTTACTTCCATTGACATGTTAAACATATTTTAGAAACCACTTCCATTCCTAGTTTCACTTTTATCTCCACTTCCAATTCTAATTCCATTCCTGTAAAAAAACTCTTCTATTATATCAAATGGGGTATAAACAACTGAAGGTGGTGTGGGTGTGTGAAATCATGACATATTACTTAGGATCCCATCTGAAACCTTTCTGTACTACTAAAATCATGTTTCTGTCAGAGTACTTTATTTTTTATACAAATTATCTATAAGCACCATTAATTTCCTTTAAACTAGATTTCACATTTTGAGGTTTGATGAAATATAATAAAACTGTTTAATTCAGTCAAATTTTAATCTGCAGATTAAAAAGATCGGCAGCAGAGATGTAGAATCATCCGCACATCACTATTACAGAATTATGATATAATCACCCCAATAGACGTCCTAATTTTAAAATTGGGTGGTTAAAAAGGAAAGCGGTGGCATTTTCGTAATTATGTGTACGTAGAGAAACCTTTAGATGTCCCAAATTTAAATTTGGGACACCTAAAGTAGAGTTTAGAATTTGGGACGTCTAAAGATTTCCACTGGCACCAAAAAAATAAATTAAAAAAATTTAACTTACTTTAGACGTCCCAAATGAGATTTGGGACTTCTAAAAAATAAATTAAAAAAATTTAACTTACTTTAGGCGTCCCAAATGACATTACTTTAGGCATCCCAAATGACATTTGGGACTCCTAAAGTCTTACTTTAGGCGTCCCAAATTATTTGGGACTCCTAAAGTCTTACTTTAGGCGTCCCAAATTATTTGGGATGCCTAAAATCAAGACTTTAGGAGTCCCAAAAAAATTTAGGAGACCCAAATTTTTTTGAGACTCCTAAAGTCATGTCAGAAATTCTGACATGCGTAAGACTTTTCTTCCCTTTTTTTCATTCCCATGTTAGAAACTCATCCCTCCTTTTCCATCTTTCCCATCTCCCATGACTTATCTTCCCTTTTTTCTGCATTTCCTTTTTTCTTTCATTCCCGTGACTTCGTCTTCTTTATCTACACCATGGGTATACGTTTTCATTATTTTCTTTTCTTCATTACACTTCGTCTTCCTCTCTTCTTTTTCTTCATTCCCTTTTCCTCCACCTCTTTCCATTCTCATAGAACCTTCTTTGCTCTCACCCTCCGGTTTACGCCTCTTCCACCTTTCTTGCCCCCTCCACCCTCTGGCGTAGACCTCCCACTTTCATCGTTGCTTTCAGCCTTCGGCGTACCTCTTCTCTCCACTATACATACACAACTCCTCCAACGTCTTCTCTCCACCTTGGAAGCACATAGACACCGTTGGCTGCCCTCTCCCCTACTTTCATCAAGTTTGTTTTTTTTTAAATATAAATTTACATGAAGAATTAAGTTAAACTTGCAATATGAAATTATTATAATGCTTTCAATTTATTTACATGATTCTAGTTATTGGAGTGTTTTTCCCTTGATTGTTTTTTTTTTTTTTTTTGCCAGAATCATAAACTAGTTGTTAGTAGTTATGCAATACTAATAATGTTTTTGTTTTATACATTTGGAGCTTGGAAATAGAGGGAAATACATATGTATATTTATTTTGATGAAATGAACAATAATTAGTTTGTAGTTGTGTGATGACAAACATTTTGACATTTTCTGGTTGTTGTTATACATATATAATATTAGGTTGTATGAATTGTTGTTATTATACATACATATATATATATATATATATATAGTAAAAAGATTGCAGTGCTATATGTCTTTACCATTTTGTAAGGGATATTTTGTGGTTTATGAATCCATCTTTAATTCTGTTTCTGCAATTTTAATTTGCTGGGGAATGAAGAATATAAATAATAATTTTAAAAAAAAATAAAAATTTTTAATGTCCCAAATTAAGAATTGGGATGGCTAAAGTCTCCCTATGGAGGACTTTAGACGTCCCAATTCTTAATTTGGGACATCTAAAGTCTCACTTTAGACGTTCGATTTTTTTGGGACGTCTTTTCTTAAAACATACTACGCCCCCTATATAGACATTCCTCAGTTTTTGAACTTTAAAAGTACTAAAATAGGGATGTTAAAACCCTTTTTTATAATAGTGCATAATAAACGGTTTGAATATATTACCTATGTATAAAACACACAGAATGAAACAAAAATCAACTCTGACATCATCATCTAAATAAGATTAATTAGATATATGATTTATTTTCAGAGTTTTGTTTTATATATAACATGATTGAACTTGGTGAAACCGTGAAAGTGAGTTGGATCTGATGCTTCCCGCCGACTTAGCCAAAAACCATCAAATAACCACTCAAATGTCAGTGAGAGTAGTCTCTGTCTAGCTAGCTAGTCCAGTGCTTTATCTCTCAATAACCATGCCTTTCTTCTTATATACGTATTGTTTTACTATTATCTTTTGGTGATTGTGCTGTTTTTTTATTGGAAGAAGATGTCGTGAGAAAAATAAAAACTTATCTACTGCCCTACAATCACTAGCTAGCCATAACTGTATTAGCCACACATTAAACTTTTTCATCACCTATATCTTATCAAAATTAATATCTTTGAATCTTCCACTCTCTATCTACTATCCCAGTGTTCTAGCTAGGGTTACCTGTATTCTTGTGGTTGCTTTGCTCCTATATACCATGTGAGAATTGAATCATGTGTTTTTCATTTTATCTAAACCTCAATAACACACTTTTTTTACATTTTTTGTTCACAAGTTTTGGAGAAAATTTTGAAGAATGACTCACATGGTTTATTACTTGCGAATAGTTTGATTTAATTTCCTATAAATTAAATGAGGGGGAAATATTATTTTAGGTTTTTATTTTAACCACGTTTTGTTTTTAATCCTTATAGTTTATATTTGTCATTTTCTATCCCTTTTACTAGCTCCATATGAAATGTAGGACTAAAACTTAGTCTGAGTTGTGTTAATTTTGTTGAGGTGAACTTAACATCACTAACCTTTATCATGTGTGGACTTGAAAAAAAAAATTATACAATTTTTTAACTAAAAATTTGGTTATATTAAAAAATAGAAAAAGAAATCCCACTTCCTTAAAATGTAAACGCGTGAATGAGAGGAAGAGGGGCATCAAAGAAGTATTAGGATATTGAACCTTAACAAAATTAACATCTTTTGTGTCGGATCGCGATCCTTCAGAGTATTTTTTTTCAAAATAAACAAACAAATATTTCAGACAAAACAAATAAAAAGGATGAAAAACTACGTAAATAAGTTACAGGTGCTATAAAAATAAAAGACGACTAAAATGTAGGGACCTGAAGTTGTATTTTTCCATTTATTTGTTTATATTCATGTTATGATCGATGTGTTGGTTGGAAACGACAGACTTCAATAGTTTTTTTTTTTTTTTCCATTGCGGATCATTAAACTCAAGGTTATAGATATTATTTTTTAATATTGTGCAAGTTTTGTCTCATTTGATCATCTGATTATTAATTTGAACACACCTCTTAATTAGCTAGACCGTGAAACGACAAGAAGCATGCAGAGAATCAGATCCAATAGGTGTTGGTATAGCTGGTGTGTTCTTTTCCATCAAGATTTAATTATTATTAAAGCCCATTCATATATCTTTAATTTTCCTTTAAATCTGGTTCACTTAATTACTTGCCAGGATGTGAAACACACTCAACGGTTTAATCAAACGCACAAAATTGAATTCCCAGTATTATCTCTTTGTCGTTTCTCTTGTGAAATTATGAGGGGAAAACAGTGGGAGGAATTCTCGGGATACGAAAACGACAAATCGTTTATATATAATACGTGGTAACAGTCTTGTTTGCTCCCTGTGAAATGATAGGATTTGATTGGATAAACGGCAAGATTTAGGGTTTGCCACGTAATCGAAGACATAATAAAAATATGCCTCCAAAAAGATATATATATATATATATATATATATAAATCTTGTGGATAAGCTTTCATTCGTTAGCTTTGTTTCATCTGTTATTTTGTTTGTTTTACTGCGAGGACAAATGGATAATGGATTGTTCGAAAACGATGTGAGAATTGTTGGCCAAAAAAATATGAAGAAAGCGATGTAAGCCATTAGTGTATATAAGTGTACCAATATGACTCACCCGATGCCAAGTCACAAGCACGTATACTAGGTTCCACTTGATTAGGGTTTGAAAATGAAATCACTTTAGAGCCCATTTGGTGTGAGGAAAATTTGCTCATTTTCCATCATCAATCACGTTTGCTTAGGAGAAATTCTCTTCTATGGGAACCATTTGCCTTTTAAATATGAGAAAATGGCGTCCTTCCATCTTAGGTGAGAACATATTTTCCCACGTGAGAGAAGGCTACATTATTGATACCCATTGAAGCGAATTATCATATACGTGCGTCATCAGTTACTAAAGTCGTTTTTTCTTGTAAATTAATAAATTATATACTAGTATAGAAACCAATACATATAATTGAAGAAATCATAAGGACCAAAAGGCAGAAAATCTACGAGGAAGTCGTTAAAAATGAGACGAAGTATGATGTGTTTTAATATTTTACAATATTTAAAATGATAACCTTTTATTTGGGTTTAAACTTTAATGTGATCCATTGCACATGATATATAGGGGTGTTGTTTTGGGCAATTTCTGCTTTTTAAGTGGTTAAGATGCATCCAGAACCCTGAAGTATTTTTTAGGATGCATTTAATGTCTTAAAGTAATTTGTAGTATATACATTGAAGTCCTTTTTTTTTAAGTACGTTGATCACCATAAAATACTTTTTTGTATAATTTTACACTTATCAATTTAGGTAATTTAGGGTGTTGGATACACAAGAAAAAATACTCAGAGAATTGGATGCATGATACGTGTGCAGATGATCAATTAAATTGTGTAAGTGTACACTGTCGTAATCAAGGAATATAGAAGTAAGTAGAGTATCATTCCCACAAGGATTAATCACTAAGTACTAAAATGAGCAATTTTAACTCTATTTAGCCTATCGATTAGTTGGTGATTGAGAGTACAAAATAAAAGAAAGACAATTAAATATGAATGTAGATGATATGAAAGCAAATATGAAAAAAAGCCATAGGGGTCATATTTCACTTAAAAAATTCTGGATTGAATCATTTATCTATTCTAGCCCGATTTATTCCACATGATTGATAGTCGAGTTTCCCTAATTTAATTACTAGCATCTTTCAAGGTCAAGTAATTCTATAATCAATTGCTAATCCAATATATTCCTATATGAATTTAAGCAATTAATTATCCATTAAGATTTATAGAACTCAGTAAGATTACACAACTCATATGAATATATTCCTATTTCATATGTAAGTCATGGTTTTAATTATAGGGTCTACACACATGTATCTCCTTCCGGTCTCAACATGTATATTGAAATCATTCAAAAGATGGTCAATCAATCAAAAGCATTAAGAATAATAATTAAAATTCAATCATAAAGGAGGAATTAAAACTAGATTTAATAAGTTAAGATTCAATCCGTTATTAGTAAGCTGCGTCATCACCCTAGGAAAATGGAAATTTAGCACATGATCAAATTTTTTAAAAAAAAACTAAAATAAATTGACATTGCATAAAGCTAGAATGAAATCTTCATAAATACTACATAAACTTGAATATTAAGTTCTCAAACATAAATACTACATAAACTTGAATATTAAGTTCTCAAACATAAATATACAACTAAAATATGCATGAAAAATGAAGAAATCTAACCATCCAATTAGGAGGTAAAACCTTCCATGTAGGCGGCATGCAAAATATAATACAATCCTAAGCCTTCCAAGATGGAGGCATGCAAAATGTAATATAATCCTAAGCCTTCCAAGATGGAGGCATGCAATGCATGAAATTAAATCTAAAAATTAATAACATGAACTCAGAAATATCAGAGAAAGATCTCTCCCGGTCAGAGAAGGACCTCTACCTGTCGGAGAAGGAAACCTCTGCTTCTCTTTCTCTCCTCCTCTTTTTGATCTTGGCCTTTATCTCTATTTATAGGGAAAAAAACGTGTGCTACAGTACTGTTACAGTAATCTAGCGGCTGCTACAGTGACTGTCGGCAACCGCTACAGTGTCCGGCGTTTCTACAGTGCTTCCGTCGCTACAGTGACTTCCATCCACTATAGTATAACTTCCGTCCGCTACAATCTAACCATTTACTACAGTGATCCTATTGCTACAGTACTTTCATTTTTTTATTTTTTTTAAATGCTATTTATTCCAAAAACATTATTTATTTATCAATCACACCCAAATTTATTATATTAAACGCAAATATCGTTCATAAAATTATCATATAAGGGAAAATAAATATGCAAATATTTTACTTATCAATGCACCACAAAACACTTTAGGGCACTAGATGTTACTGACAAAATAATTTCTGGAAAATTATACTCAAGTCCCAACGAAGAAGAGAAATGAAAAAATGGTCCCTTAAAATTGCAAAATGAAAAAATGGGTTTATTGGCAACTCCAGGAGCGTGTTATTAACAACTCCATGGTCATCTATTAACAACTTCATGGGACCATTTTTCATTTCGCAATTTCAATTGACTATTTTTTCATTTTCCTTCTTCCTTGGGACCTGATTGTAATTCTCCCAATAATTTAGGATGTTAAATGCACCTTAACCCTTTTTAATTGTTTTAATCATCATTTTCTGTTGCCGCACCCTTCCTTTTTTTTTTTTTCCCATTCAAATTAATTCTTGCTACCAAACATGTCTATAACATTGAAGTTTAATTAAATTTGGATTAAGTAAAACTACAGGGTTGGCCAAAAAAAGAAGCTAAAATTACATTGATGATTAACAATAGTTTGATTTCTTAAAACTTTCACAGATTTTGTTGATGATTGATATACCAAGATTGATTTATTTAATAATATATGAAGTACCTCCAAGTAGATTTTATTATATTGTTGAAAAACCATAAAAAGTGGTTAGAATGGGCGCACTTTGATGGGTCCAAACTATTACATTACCCGGTCATATAACAGATTCAATGAATTGTTGAATAGCAAAAGAATATATATATATATATATATATCTTTTTTTTTGCCAACAATATATATATATATATATATATCTGTGTGTGTGTATAACGAAAATAAGTACAGTTACTTAAAAATACTCCATCAAAATTTATTACCCAAAAGTATTAAGGATCCAACTCCTTTTTTTTTTTGGACAATTAAGGATCCAACTCCTTGATGAGTAGTGAAACTCTATTTTAGTTGTGTGAAACAAATATTCAACTATATGCAAATGTCTCCCATTTTATACACACATATATATATATATATATATAGTGAAAAATAAGTTGCACACAATTAAAGAAAAGTTGCACTCGCTAATTGTAGGTTGCACTTGGATCCTTAATTAAACAAATCTCAAGTATTTTTTAGCAATTTTCTCAAAAAATAAAAGATATAAAGTGTACAGTTGAAAAGTAACAGTTTTGTTTAAATTGGAAATGTCTAAATTTAGTGGGTAAATAAACAGTTCAATGAAAATATCTTCTTCTGAAGATCAGACCCGGTACTATGTGATTCGTTGAAATTGATGGCAGATTATATATATTCCACCAATGTCATGTTACAGAACATGCATGCCATGTGAACTTTATGACCTTTTCATCAAACAATAATTAATTCACTATTTATATGGAAGAAAATGATCAACTTTTAATTTAGCCCAAGTTCAATTTTGAAGTGTATTAGTTAATTAGAACGCCTTTTTTATTTTTATAATCTAGAAATCACTGGACTGTTTTCAGATCTCTGACATTGGAAGAAGTTCTAAGTAATTCTATACCTTTTGCACAAAAGTGGATGCTACGAATAAGCCCTTATTATTGACCATTTTGCGTCAACGTGACTCTATGACAATAACGCCCGTTTGACGATAATCATACCCAACATATTAATTATTTAATATATATATATATATATATATATATATTACATTGTTTTCAGCTAAGGTTCAACGTTCCTTGTTTCTGTTTGGTGAATTTTGAATTCGTCACATGGTTTAATTGACCTGAACGTTAAGAAACTCAACGAAGACACACAAGAGTTGTGCATTTAGTTGAATGATACAAGTTTGTCTCAGATATTATATAAAAGCATCTTATATATCTCTCTTTCTTTCACTGTCATGGTCAGTTTTCAAAAACTTGTTAGACCATGTTTTATTTTTCATATAGCACTCCCTCCGGTATTTAATATAAGATATATTTACCTAATTTGATTAGATTAAAAAAATTAATTAAAATATTCACTCTCCTCCTTGATTCTTATTGAGTAAACATCAATAGGGGTGAATTAGTAAAAGATTGACAAATATGAAAAATATGTCTTTTATTTAAGACCAAGATCAATTCATCAAATATATCATATATTAATGATAGGAGGGAGTGCCTAATTAGAGAATTGATGTTGGTTCTAAATGTAAGACCTATTTCATATTTTTATCCATTTTTTCAAATTAACCATATTGATATTTTCTCAACAATAATCATGTAGAAGAGAGAGGAAGATAATTAAGGAAGATAAATTAGGGTGTTTTAGAAAAAAAAAATAACATATCATACTAACTAACTTAACTAATAACATCCTTAATCTACTCAAATTAATTAATTAAGTCTTACATTAAAGATGAGAGGAGTAACACTTTTTTCCTATACATGATGAACAATGAGTTGTATTATTGTGACTTATATTACATGTTGCTAACTATATATATATATATATATATATTGTTATCATGCATTCAAAATCTGATGAATAATGAAAGAACATACTTTATGGTTTGTGAGTAACGTTATTTAATGTGTGTGTGTGTGTTATGTTGATAAATTGATGAGATGATAGACTTAGAGAGAGTACAATATGTGAACTAAAACTAACAATGGGCTGGATCCATTCCCGTTTATTTTTTATGCGGTGTTAAAATACTCTTTAAACACATTGGATATTATAATTTTTTGGAGTTCACGGTATTCGATCGGTTTTATCAAGGAAGACCTTAATTTTAATGAGATGCCGTTTTTTATACACATTTCAACTTGTACATATAAAATTATTGTTCCGGGTGATCGATGCTGTTAGACTAAATTTGTTAAATTTAGTAATCATGTGGATTAGCATTTGTTAATTAATAGAAACATTCACTCTTATTTAAGTAATTAGCCTCATTATAATACTATCATGTTCCTTAATATAATATCTACTTAACAATAACATGGGTAGAATAAAGAAATTAAATTAGTTAATTGTTAAAAATGTGTGTTAGTTTCCTTAAAATACTTTCTTAAATCATTTGCATTGAAGTTATTACTTGATGCAAACTAAAGGTGTTCATGGGACAAAACAAAAACATAATAGGCTTATTTTGTGTCCTATCCTCCAAAAAGGTATGAGACAACAAAATTGTCCCATGTCCTATTCCAACAGGGACTGGAACAAGACCGGGATCTAGATAAGACCTGGACAGGAACAAGACATCCTGTTTATCTTTTTTGGACCTGTAAAAATTAAAATATATGGTTATGAGTTGAACACTAAATCTAAATGATTATAAATATATAATAAAAATATGTAATCATCCTCTTTTATTATTTTTGAACCGAAAACATAATAAAAATTAAGAAAAATTAAATTTAAACTTAATAAGGGCAATGGTAAAAATAAATATTTATATTATTTTATAGGAAATTAGGCGAGCAATACATGTCATATTAACGAACTTAACTAACTTCATTAATCTAATCAAATTAAGTAAATATGTCTTATATTAAGGACATGAGCAAGTATTATATATTTAATATAAATAGAGTGAAGAGCTATATGTGTATTATAACACGTAGACTAATCATAGCAGCCAATTACATCTCTCGTGACTATTCTCTCCCGCTATTTTTGTATTCATGATAATGCTACGGGGTAATGTACTTTGGAGAATCTATGCCTCTCAATTTTTAGAGATCAATCAAACATCTATAGCATTCTCATCAATTGTATGTGCATAATGTTTTAAAACGTGTTTATGAGTCAATAATAATGTTTCTGCTGGTTTGTCCTGAAGGTGCATGCATGCATGTTTCTCTGAATTCTTTTCTTGTTCTTGTCCTTGTCCGTGTCCATGCACTGCACGCAACAGAATCATTGAAATAGTATAGCTAGTCTGTCAAAATAAAGAACTGAAATGGATTCATGCATCATAGACTTTGTATGTCTAATGTATTTTGTGATGCTTATTGCCTAATATTTGAATAGACTTTGTAGATGAAGTAAATATTTGGTGATGAAATTAATAGAAGGCCAAGCTTAATTATTTGAATTTTCAAACAATTAATGATTCAAATATATTTTCACTTCATTACTCTTTCTTTTACACACACACACAAGCGCACACGCGCGCGCTTAGTTAATCAAAATCTAGAAAAAATAAAGCTCGGGCACACATAAAGTGTGTGTTTGGAACAACGATAGAAATATTTAAAAAATAGTTTTTCAATCATGATTTACGGTATACAAGATAAGTATGTGAGAGGAATTTTGTCTCAATTTATATGAAAAGTAGCTTAAACGCCATATATTTGCTCATCCAAACACTCAAAAAAAACTTTGCAAAAGCATGATTTGTCTTTCAAAAACATTCTCAAACAACTATGTACATTTAACTACAGTTCGGCGACAATCCATATGCATGCAAATTTGAAGCCATGATTTGAGTCAATTTAGCTTCTTCTTTAATTACAACACCTCTAGGATCTCTAAACTTTTAACTCTCTCGAAGAGTTTTGTTGCTATCGCTGTTTTCACTTGTTCTGAAGTATCTGTAACGGAAAAGTGCTCAATCGAGATGCCACCTTATTATTGGACTTACCAATAGTGTCATGAGCTGTGGTCCTTAAATTTTTATTGGGCCAGTTATAAAGAATGGACTCCAGACCCACCATTGTATCTTGGATATATATGTCAGACTGTGTTATAATTAAATGGCTCTGGGCCTCACAAACATGTTGATATAGCAGGATATATTTTAATAAAATTGACGAAAATTTCAAAGGGGGAAAAACAATGAAAATAGGATAGACTGGTACCCTGGTTATAGTAGTAGAGGGAGGGGCCAAAGTCACTATATTTTTAAATTCATAAGACACACTTCCCTTTTTTTTAAGAGATTAAGATATAAATTATTTTTAAAAATTATATTTATTATTTTTTCTCTAAATTAATATATTTGACTTATAAATTGATATTTAATATAATGATACACAACATATATTTATGATTAAATAATTCAACTAGCTTCATTAATCTCTTTAAAAAAAAAATCATCTAGATGAACAGCAAGCATGGGGAATTATATATATGTAATCCCCTAAAATTTTAACTTTCCAAGTATACCTTTTTTTTGTAATTCATTCATTTGTTATTGGTGAAACCAAAGTTGTCAAAAAATACAAGAGCATTACATAGATCTAATGAACAGCTATCACATTTCTTCTCACTCTAATGAACAGCTTCAATTCAGTATTTCATCTCAATGATGATGCTTCATTATAAGAAAACAATGATATGAATATATTTGATGATAAATCAAGCTTTTTTGCTTAAGCTTGCGATGATGAAATAAAGTGTTTAACAGCCTCAATGAGTCTCGAGGCTCTTAAAGAATCAGTGAACTCAATCCCATGACCACCTTCTTCTTCAAAATCAGCCACCACCTTCACTCCCTTTTCCTCCATTAATGTCGCCAATTCTTTCTCTCTGTCAACAAGTGGGTCCCTTCCATTCCCACTCACCATCACCCTCCACCCCACCTTCCTTATCTTCCCCATTTTCTCCGACCGATCCCCGGCCGTCGGATTACAACACTCGTGATCACAGTTTGCTCCCACCGGCGACGCTAGCTCCCAAAACAAGTCACACACACAAAATGCTTCTGTAGGGTTATTCGCCACCTCACTTCTGACTCCGTCCTCTGGGTCCCACCGAAGAAAGGTTGACGCAATATGTGCCCTTTGATCTTTGTCGGCTCCAGATCATTCACTTCCTCGTCAGCTACACGTAGGCCTGCATGGTAGGCGATTGTAGCCCCCGAGCTATGCCCCATTATGTAGCAATGGGCATAGTCAACAAACCGTCTTAACCAGTCGTCAGGGCTGGTTTTGATCCAGTGAAGCGCCTCCACGGCATATTCGTACGCCGCCGGTAACTGGTGATCCGGAGCAAGGTGGTACTCGACGGATGCAACCACCGCTTCAACACCGCTTGCCATATTCGAACAGAAGTCATGGAAAGCACAAGAAGCAGGACTGAAACAGATGAAGCCAAAGAAAACGATCAGAGGGAGCTTATAATAGGAGGGATGATCCAGTGCTTTGCGGTGTAGGAATATTCGAACCCAGGTGTTGTTTGATTGCTTAATGGTGAGATCTTTGGTAACAACAGAGATCGGAAGGTTGGGATCTGATGTGGCAGATGTTCGTGGATCATCAAAGGAGTGATTGAGAGTACCATCAGGATTAAGAGCGAATTGGAGGAACTGATAAGGACCAAGGGATTCAGATGCAGCAGACATGGTAGAGAGAGTGTATATGTTAGGGATTATCTTGTGTCGTTTAATTTAGATGATGAAGATGAAGATGAGCTGCTTGTTATACTGCAACCTAATGCTTTAATTTCAACTGGATTACTCGGGTACCAAGATAACTTGGACTTGATTCCATTGCTTTTTCATTTTAAAATCAATTCTAGAGGACTTTCTTTTGGTGCTGCCACAATATTTGACCACACCTTCTCCAATTTCAGATATAAGTTATTAAAATTTATACGATAGATATGCAGAAAATTAGTTAAGAGTAACTTATTAATTATCAATTATATTTGTACTATAGCTAGATTATTTTTCAGATTTATCTCTAATTAAATGGTTTTTTCTCTGTAATAAATTGAATTATTCCTAATAAGAATGAGGGATATTTATTTTTAAGAAAGTCCATTTATTGATCCATATAAATTAAAAAGCGGCTTATATTTTTTATGAAAAAAAAATCTAATAAGCAAATTATAATTGGAATCGGAGATAGCATAACAATTATCAACCTATGTAACATTGATAAGATGGACGTATATGCATCTTGGATACATGACATGAGAGTTAAGAAAGAATAATTTTTAAAAATTTAATATATAGTCATGATTATTTATATGTATGTAATCAATAAATCATTTCATTAAAAAATTATTATATTTTTCATTACATAGTATCTATTAATTATTAATTTACTAGCCATTCTTAATTTCAAAGGAAAATAATTTTTTGATAGTTTATTCAATTTTTAAAACTATTAATTACTGCATACGACCTATCATGTGTTCAAAGTATAAGAATTTTCTGGAGCAAGCCATAGTCCCTATGGCTTAGCTAAAGACCTTTTGTGTGTGTGTGTGTGTGTGTGTGTGTGTGTGTGGGGGGGGGGGGGGGGGACATATGTTATTTTGATCCTAAATGCATTTTGTCACTTAAATTTATCATTTTCTCTCCCGAAGTATCTCTATTTATTGTACATTAAAAGGGTGTTTATATATTACAATACACATGCTTAGGAAAGATATTTTAGGCAAAGCAACATATATTTTTGTAACAGGAAGGCAACACACACACACTTGTAAGAAATAATTAGCTTGAGCTTGTTTTTGAACTTGAACCTTATGTTTGTATGAGAAGTAAATTAGAGAGGAAATAATATTAGAAGGGAAAATTCTCAAAAGTAATAAATTTTTTCCATTTTTGAAAATTTTTCTTTCTAGTATTCCCTCTATTTTTCCCTCACTTTTCTCTGGATCCATCCAAATATAGCTGATGTACCTATTGGTGCTTCATTTAATTAGTACTCGCATACTGATGTGCTTAGTCGCTTCACACTCAAATTGGATACTAAGCAACCCCAATTGAATGAATGGCCCGGTTCATGTTCTTTTTGGGGAGCCTAATCCGATTGAGTTATAATTAAATAATGACAACAAGCAACAAGTTCGATCAATGAGTTTTTTTTTTTGTTCAAAGATCAATGAGATTTTGATCAGGCAAATTTGAAACAAAACATAACTAACTTATTGTTTATGGTATTTTCTAGATTAAAGAGTAAAAATGGTGTGAGAAAGAATCAATATGATGAGCAATCCTTGTGTAGTGACATCACATGGCTATTAAGTGAATATTTTTCTAAAAGGGGCTCCGGCCCCGTTTCCTTCTCTCTCTCTTTGATGGTCCTCTTTCTTGGTGGATGATTTTCGGCGCTTCTATCGATTAGATTTCCAGTGCCTCTCTCCCCGGCTCAAGCCAGCGAGGGTGTGCCTGGTGTGGATGTGTGTTGTGGCGAGGGTGTTGTTTTGCCTAAAAGTAGTTAGGCCACTATAAATGGAATAGGACTCATTGGTGGTTCAACGAACCCCATCTCTTATTTCTGATGTGTTTTCCAGATCTTCGTTGCCTACTTCCGATGTATTCATTGGAGTTTCTTCCTATTTACTTATCTAAGTTAGAGTGCATGACGGCTGTGTTGTTTTACTTGTGTTCTTTAGGTTTAGGGTTAGGGTTTCTTTTTATTTGGGTTTGCGCCATTTTTATGTTTTTGTGGACTTAATTATACTCTTGTTTCTATTATATAAAAGTACTTTTGTCTAGGAAAAAAAAAGACATCACATGGCTATGATACTTAACAACTAAGTCCAGCCCCTTATTAGGTTTGAATTAGGCCTAGTTAGTCCACTAGGCTAGTGTAATTAACCTCCTAGAGATTCCTGGACTCACAGTGTGTCATGTAGATAATTAATTAGCACAGTATACCTAATGTGTAGCAAATTAATGTCAATCGGATTACCCTACTTTATGGAGCTTAACTTAAAGCACCAATTTAATTGTGTAGACTAGGCAAAGGCAAAACCATCATGGCTTCCAAGTCCACACAATTAAACACACGATAGGGATTCGATAGAGAGTAATGAAAAATTACAGCATTAAATCCAGAAATCTTGAAACATATATTCAATCAAACACAACAATTACAAACTCATAACCATATAAATCCTTTAATCTAAGATATGAGAAGGACAAGTAGAATTGAGAATCAAAACTAAGAGTCAAGAGACTTACCATTGGAGCCCTAGGAACTCAAGCCACTTCAATAATCACTCTCAAGGATTGAAAGTCCCAAGCCACCGATAGCAAGGTAAATTGCTCCATCGAGCATATTGCTTTGATTTTAGCCATGGCGGCTACTATGAGGAAAAGTGCCAAATATATGATATCAATTTGAATTTATCTCTAGATTTGGTATATAAAAAATATTTTATTTGACAAAGACATTGAAAATATAAAATTTCTTAATCCAAATATAGGTGTCTTAGCTCATCCAATATAAATTCAAACACTAATTGTATACGTAATTTTAAAAAGACCTTGATTTTTTCACTGAAAAACTGAGTAACTCACGCATCCGATTTAGAATGTTTTAGTTATCAGGTTTCAGCGCAAAAAAAAGTTACAAGAGGAGCTTAATGACATTGGGTTATACTCCCTTCCCTCCCTTCGATTCTTTTTATAAGAGCTTAAAATTTGAATTGTCTTATCATTTTTATAAGAGTATGAGAAGTCTAAACATTTAATGATTTTTTTCACTTTTATCCCTCATTAGTTACAAATATTGTATTAATTAGAAGGTTCATGATACTTGTATTGACTCTTTCTCTCTCTTACTTACCCCTTATAAATAGGGGTATACTTGAGAGAAAAATTTATTTTAAGATGTACTTATTATTTTTAGTTAATTTTAATCGCTTTCTTAAACAGCATAATTTAGTTATTGAATTCTTATAAATAGTACTGGATGAATAATACCCTGGAACGACTTTACTATAGAAAGATAGTCAGTGTGTTTGGTTCAACGTTCCAGGTCCCAATCGTGCAATTCATCAATCCTATCACGTGAAACAGGTGTTTGGTCAAAATTGCCTTGTTTGGTTCGGCGATTAGGTGGCAGTAAAAATGGAGGGAAATCGTGCAATTGCCATAAGTATAAGCAGGAAATTGGAGCTTATTCATGCGATTGCTTCTGTTTTGTGGCTTACATGTGTGTGTATAATAATAATATTGATAGAAATATTTTCATATCTTTAGAAATCAATAAAGTACTCAAAACCAATTCTAATCACAAAATTTATTTTATGAAAAAAATTCTAAATAATTTTCTCTTTCCTTAGATAGTAATCTTCTGCTAGTTAAAGAATACTTTGAGATAAGAGTTTAGATAAGTTTTGAGTTTTGTTAATATATGATTATAGAAATATAGAGAATAACTAATAATTAATTTTAATAGGTTTAGATTTATTATTTGGTTATTTTATGATTTTATACTCACTTTCTCTTATAAACATGCATAAATTAGTTTCTATACACTACTACAAAAAGGTTGAAAGGTGGCACACATATTGTGGCCCTTCCTTAATGAAGTGCCACAGCTACTTATTTATTTATTTTTTTATATTTTATGTTTTTTTTTTACCAGCTGTGGCGCCTAAGAGGGTAGGTGCCACAGCTGGGGAGGCTAAGTGTGGCGCCTGCCAAGACAGGCGCCACACATAACCAGGTGGCGCCAGCTGTGGCACCTGGCGTAGGTTATGGTCAGGTGTGGCGCCTGTTTGCCCAGGCGCCACACCTGACCCATTTTTTTTAAAAAAATTTTATAGTTAGGTGTGACGCCTGTCTGGCTAGGCTTCACACCTGACCCATTTTTTTTTAAAAAAAAAATTTTAGTCAGGTGTGGCGCTTGCCTGGCCAGGCACCACACCTGACCAATTTTTAAATTAAAAAAAATTTGGGTCAGGTGTGGCACCTGCCTGGTCAGGCGCCACACCTGACACTTTTTAAATAAAAAAAAATTTGGGTCAGGTGTAGCGCTTGCCTGGTCAGGCGCCACACCTGACCCTATATTTTTTTTTTTTTTAAAAAAGGGATTTCCTATTCCTTCCCCACCAATCAGAACCCATCCCGCCCCCACCCCCTTATCCTCTTGTTTTCCCGCCTCCCCCCCCCCATCTCTTTCCTTTTCCCGCGTGCCTACACCCCCGTCTCTTTCTTTACCTTTTTCTCTATCTTTAATCATTCCCTCTCTCATTTTCACTTTCATCTGTGCGTGCTCTCCCCGTCCTTCCATTTTCTTATCTTCACATCTTAAAACTACACCCACACGCGCACACGTCTTTATTTTTTCCCAACTGCCAACCCCACTCCTTTCCCTATTATTCCCTTTTCTTTGTATTGTCTTCAACTTTTTGGTCCCCACTCCATTTGGTAGCTCAAATTTCTTCCTTCCCTCACTGAAGATTGCGTCACCAACAGCAATTACGTGGTATGGTGTTTGTGTTTTTACCGATTAAATTAAGTTTAAATAATTTATTTCAATTATTGAAGGTATTATTGAGGTTTTAATCAGTTTATTTTGTTAGATTTTGAGCTATGTGAAAATATGAGTTATGATTTAATGTTTAAATTAGAGTTTGATATAATTTATAAAATTTAAACTTAAGGTGCCTAATAGAAAAAACTTTTGGAATGTGGAAAAATAGGTTCAAAATATTACAAAAAATACATAAGTACAACTTCGACCAGATTATACAAGACCTTTGATTTAATTAGTTCTGTTATATTTTACTTTATAAAAAACTTTAAGTTTGTATAATTCCTAATTTATCCACATTTTTATTGTAATTTTTTTATGTATTTGACCATTGCCAAATTTTCAAATTTAATTTTTTCACTTTTCATAATTTTTAAATTTTTTTCTCTTAAATATCACAAAAACAACTTATGCAAAAGTTAAACCAAACACCTTTTCACTTTCTTAAAAACACTTATCCAATCGTCAATCCAAACATTAATCGTTTTACCCAATCTTATTTTTTCCTAATCTGAAGATTTCATAAGTCAAAATGAAAATAAATCACTTTTTCCATAACTATTCCAAACACACCCAGTAACTGCTTCAAAATTTTCCAGCGTTCATGCGCTCGGCTAGAGGTGGTAATTCGGGGCGGGTTGGCACGTTGGCCCGCCCAAAATAAACGGGTTCGAGCCACCATTTTAAATTCGGGCTAAACGAGCTGGGTGGATGTGGCACGGGCTGGCCCGCATTATTTTTTTTTAGTTTTTTTTCAAATGCCCTTAGTCTTCCTTGTCTGAATTTCCTTTCCTTTGATAATGCATTTAATTAACTCCCCATACTTTCTATTTGACACTTATTTTCATATTATATTTATTTATTCTACTATTTTTAAATTTAACAGATATGTGTTTATATAGTTTTGTGATGTGAATAGATAAAAAAAAAAGAATGAAATTGATTTTATAACATAAATATATAAAAATATAATATAAATGGGTGAAAGAGAAATAAAATAAAAAATATTAAAAAAGAGTGAAATAAAAAAAAAAATTGCTGGTAGCCCGCCCGCCACAGCCGCATCGGCTTCAAGTAATAGAAAAACATTTAATGATGAAAGGACAGCATGGATCACGTTGTCACCTTATAAAACTAAACGAGTTGAAGTCACAGAAAATAACAACTCCAATAATAATGCAGAAATATAAATATGGGTCACATTTAATGTATACGTTGGGATGGCCCAGAGTCACCGGACCTTAATCCTCCGACGAAGAAATGAACTGTTTAATCACCCCCATGAGCCGCGAAGCCGCCGAAGCATCAGCCAACTCAACATTATGAGAACCTTCTTCTTCAAAATCAGCCACCACCTTCACTCCCTTCTCCTCCATTAATGTCGCCAACTCTCTTTCTCTGTCCACCAGTGGGTCCCCTCCATTCCCACTCACCATCACCCTCCACCCCATCTCCTTTATCTCTCCATCTTCTCTGGCCCGTCCCCGGCCGTCGGATTGCTGTACTCATGATCGAAGTTCGCGCCCTCCGGCAACGCCAGCTCCCAAAACAAGTCACACATACACATCGGAATAACATGGTTCCTCTCTAGCCTCACTTCTGAGTCCGTCCTCTGGGTCCCACCGAAGAAGGCTTGACGCAAAATCAGACCTTTGATCTCCATCGGCTCAAGATCCTGACCTTCCATAGCTACACGTAGGCCTGCATGGTAGGCGATTGTACCCCCTGAGCTGCTCCCCATAACGTAACAATTGGAAAAGTCAGCGAATTCTCGGAACCACTCATCATCGCTGGCTTTTATCCAGTGCAGCGCCTCCACCGCGTCGTCGTAAGCCGCGGGCAGCCGGTGCTCCGGAGCAAGGCGGTATGCCACGGAGGTCACTATGGCTTCGATGTCGGTCGACATCTTCGAGCAGAAGTCGTGGAAGATGGTGGAAGCTGAACTGAAATAGATGAAGCCACCTCCATGAAAGAAAACGATGAGAGGGAACTTTTTGGGGGGCTGATTGTGATCCAGTGCTTTGCGGGGTAGGAATAATCGGACCCAGGTGTTGTTTGATTGGTTAATGGTGAGATCTTTGGTGAGAACAGATATAGGAAGATTGGGATCAGACATGGCCGGTGAGCGTGGTTCTCTGATGTTGCGTGTGAGAGAACCATCGGCGTTGAGGACGATTTGAAGAAGGTGGTAAGGATCAAGGGATTCAGATTCAGTTGTTGCCATGGCAATAGAGTATGAGTTTGGGCTTGTTTTTGTTCTCTTTGGATGAAGATGAAGATGAAGATGAACTGCTTTTATTGCGGCAATCTGATTCTTCCACCCGTTTAAGAGAATTGTATTCTCAATTCAAGATAACGAGTAATGACTTATGGGCCGGCCACAGTATTGACTTTGACTTATTTTAACATCATCTTCCCCTAAATATTGGACTTAGTTTGGGGTGAATTTTGATTTTAAATGTGAGATCTTTTTTTAATTTATCTCTTTTAATTAGAATTTTTCTTCAAACTAATTTTATTAACTTATAAACTGATATATAATATAATATTACACATAAATATTTTAAATAAATCATGTCATATGTGTGTATAATTAAGTGATTTATTTAATTTCCTTAATCTCAAATTAGATAAATAGGCTTTATATTAATAGCTAAAGGTACAAATTTAGCAATAAAGTTTTTTGCTATGAGCACCCAACACAATCATGGTTTGTTAGGTGCAAAAATAGACATAATCATTTTAAGAGGTGCAAAAATAAATATAATCATATTAAGAGGTAGAAAATTTGGACTCTAATTAACTAGAGCTAACGTTGATCCCTTTTTTATAATGCGAGTCCCACAAATCTTCCAGCTGGCAAGTGATGTACACACTACAAAAAAAAAGGTATTTGTAGCGGTGCAACTGTAGCGGTTATATTAAACGGATACAAATAATAGCATTTGTAGCGGTTTTCACCTAAACCGCTACAAATTTGTACCGCCAAAACTTGTAGCAGTGATTTTGTAGCGGTTAATGCACAGAAACCGCTGCAATATTCTCGCCACTTGGCGTGACCAAGCCCCGCCAACAGTGTAGCGGTTATTTGTAGCGGTTACAGAAACGGAACCGCTACAAAATACCAAAGGTCAGCACTTTATAGCGGTTATGCCCCTATAACCGCTACAGAATTTCAAGAGTCTCGATATTTGTAGCGGTTCTAGGCAATAACCGCTACAGAATTTCAAACGTTATTATCATTTGTAGCGGTTATTGTAGAACCGCTACAAATTTAATTATTTGTAGCGGTTATAGTAGCGGTTATTTGAATAACCGCTACTAAAATCTGGTTTATTTAAGCCACCGCCTCCCTCATTTCTCCTTTTGCTCATTTTGTTTCCTGAGATTTCTCTGAGTAATTTCTTCAAGATTTGAGCGTTCAGACGTCTGTGTAGGAGTTTTTGCTACAGTATTTGCACTTGAGGTACGTATATAACACGTATTTTATTTATATTTATATTTTTATTATATTTTTGCATAATAATGTGACTATTTTTTTTTTGATTTGTATAGTTGATATGGCTTCAAAAGAGGATAAGGGGAAGGCCCCTAAGGTCCCCAGACCGATTTTATGGGGTGGCAGCAGCCGGGCAGGAGGCAGCGCGGAGGCAGGGCGACCGCGGCATCTCAGCCCATCCCCCCACAGGAGTCGGCCCTACCACAGGCACCGCAGACGATCCCACAGGAGACAACCGTACCAGAGGTGCCTGAGGTTGGGGGGCCAGATATTAGCGTCAAGGACTTCCTCAACGAGGAAGAGTTCGAGATCCCGATTGGGTTCAGGGAGATGGAGCAGTTCCTCGATGAGGAGGACGCTCGGGAGCAGAACAACCCACGAGGGTTGTCTTCGCGGTCCACTGGGTTTGAGGTGTAGATCCAAGGTAAATTAATTTTTTAATTTAGTAAATTATTTATTTAAATTAGAAAATTTGAATTACAATTTATCTAACATGCAGTAAACTGTGTAGACTAGCAGGGGAACGTTTCGACGAGGAGGCTAGACGTGGCCGGGGTGAACAGCTTGGACCGTTGCCTCCGAGTTATAGTGCCGTGGAATGAGGGCACTGACCAGCCCATCCACAGTGGGGGTCACCTGCTCAACCGCTTCCTGAACGACCTGGGCGCGAATTGGATGCGGTTCCCCCTTCACTTCAAGACGTGGAGGCACGTTCCGAGGGGGCCGAAGAACCAGGCTTGGGAGGAGGTGGTTCAGTTAATTAAAATTATTTAATTAATATTTTTTGTAATTAATTATATTTAATTAATGTTTTTTGTAATTATTGATATTTAAATAATTTTTTTTAGCTGCGGTTTGCCGTCCGGGCCAACCGGAAGAGGTATGCCCTCGTGAAGATGGGTGACGCCTGGAGGAACAGGAGGATCCGTCTCTTCCACAGGGTGGATAAGAATGGGACGATGCCTCTGGAACAGCTGATCGAGAGCGTCCCGGACGGCGTGTCGCCGAACAATGGGCGAGTTTCGTCCAATTCAGGAGGAGCGCTGAGGCGCAGGTAATATATTTATTAGATTTTTTATATATAATTCTGTAATTGTTAAATATTAAATTATAATTTCAATCTAATTTGTATTTAATTTTAAATTATAATACATTTAATATTTTTTTTTCTAGGAGCTTTCTCAGAGGAACACTGAGATCCGGGCGCAGCAGACGATCCATCACACAGCAGGATCGAAGACCTTTACTATGACCTATAGCGAGCTGGTAACTTTTCAAAATATCACTTACTTTTAGCTGATTATTTCATAATACTAATTGAATTTTGTAATTGTTTCAGGAGACGAAGGCACAGCAGGAGAACCATCAGACGGACTATGGGGAGTTGTATGCCATCACACACAGACACCGTGACGGGTCTGCGACCTCTCAGCAGGCAGAGGCGACCATTGTAAGTAATTTTATTATTATATTTTTTTATAAAACCAAGTTAATAATGAAAAATGCTAATTAGTAATTATTTCATAAAATGGCAAGAGCGGATGCAGTAGTCGCAGGCTGAGCTGTGACAGACCCAGCCTGAGGAGTCACAGGGGTCAGTGGACCCGACGGCTCCTTTGAAGGCGGGTCTGGCTCAGGCTGAGCACCCCGGACGAGTGCGGGGGATGGGGATAGGCGCCAGACCTAGCATGGTCTACGGCAGGAGCGCCGCCTCTGAGGCTGGCAGCTCTAGAGGGGTCAGACGTCCGAGGGACGAGTCTACCGCAGGGACGTTTGACAACGACTTTCCAGATTTTGCGACTGACCCCAGAAATGTTCGGCTTACGTTGGCGACCGACGGTTTCAATCCTTTCGGGAATCTTAGCACAAGTTACAGTATTTGGTATGTAGTCTTAGTTCTCTACAACTTACCCCCTGGATGTGTATAAAACAAAGCTCTTTCATTATGTCTATGATCATTCCAGGCAAAAAGGCACCGGGCAATGACATCGATGTGTATCTCCAACCGCTTATTGCGAAATTGCTTGACCTGTGGAATATCGGCTTGGAGACGTACGACGCTTACAGTAAGACTTTGTTCAACATGCGTGCTGCCTTGATGTGGACGATTAGTGACTTTCCTGGCCTTGGCACATTATCTGGTTGGAATGTGCATACTGGGTCGGCGTGTCCAGCTTCCAATTTTGACTCTGATGCATTGCGCCTTCCCCACAACCGAAAGTGGTGCTTTATGGGGCATCGGAGGTTTCTCGATGGAACGCATAAGTTCAGATTGCAACGGAATCACTTCAATGGGAAACCAGAGAAAAGAGGACCACCTCAGACTTAGTCCGGTACAGATATATTACAGCAGCTTGAGCATGTTGACTTCGAGTTTGGAAAAAACGACGATTCAGCACAAACTCGCCAAAAGACGCGCAGGACTTCGGCACCTCAGCAGTGGAAGAAGATAAGTATTTTCTTCACGCTTCCATATTAGAGATCTAATTTACTTCGCCACATTCTTGATGTAATGCACATTGAAAAAAATGTTTGCGATAATGTGCTGTATACGCTGCTTAACGAACCCGGCAAGACAAAAGATCACCTTCAAGCGAGGAAAGATTTACGCGACATGAGAGTTCGTGAAGACGCTTGGCCAGATGAGCATGATAGATTTCCACCGACAAAGTTTACCTTCACAAAACCGAACAAGGAAGTGTTCCTCGCGACGTTGAAGAAATTAAAAGTTCCTTATGGGTATTCAAGCAACATTTCTCGATGTGTCGACTTGTAGGCTCGAAAGGTTGCTGGCCTGAAGAGTCATGACTCACATGTTCTTATGCAGCAGTTACTCCCTCTGGCTATAAAGAATACACTTCCTCCCGATGTTTCCATCGTTTTGGTGGAACTTTGTTCTTTCTTTCGGAAGTTGTGTTCTAAGGTTTTGATCGTTGAGGAGCTCGATCAGCTGCAGTCCAAAATCATTCTTACGCTTTGTCATTTGGAGATAATCTTTCCTCCGTCCTTTTTTACTGTGATGATTCACCTCACAGTCCACCTCGTTCATGAAACAAAGCTCGCTGGACTAGTATAATATCGTTGGATGTATCCGATTGAGAGGTACTCATTTTAAATATGTGCTTTCATTTATTGTCAGTATTTAATGTTTGCTAGTCATCCTTTTCATCAATTTATATCAATTTTCTCTTCTGTACTTCGTAGGTTCCTTGGGAAATTAAAATCTTACGTGAGGAATAAGGCGTGGCTAGAAGGTTCTATAGCTGAAGGCTATATAGGGGATGAGGTGCTATATTTTTGCTCAAGGTACTTTGATGATCTTGAGACGGCTTTCAACCGCCCGCCTCGTGTTGACGATTGTCCTGAACCTGCGCCGACATCACGAGAAGTTATCCCTCGTGTTGGTAAACCAGTTGGAGCAACTGAAAACTTCAAACTAACGGCAACTGAGAAGTTCCAAGCACATAGACATGTATTGATTAATTGCACTCAAGTTGAACCTTTCATACGGTAAGAATTGTACACTCACATGTTATTCGATCTATATCTTTCGTAACATTTCTCACTTTCATTTCACTAACGCCTTTCCATTATTAATTGCAGGGAATTCAGAAGTCATGTGAAGCGTCAACCCAAGATCCGTACATAAACATCCTCGGAAGTTGATAGGAGGGTCCACAGAGAATTCCCGAGCTGGTTTGCGCGCAGAATACTAAATGACCACAACCCACACTCACCAGATCTCAGAGCTCTCGCAATCGGCCCTCTTGATCATGCAAAACGGTTTACAGCATACAATGTCAATGGTTTTAAGTTTTGCACGGTTTCACGGGATCAAGGATTGCAAACACAGCATTCGGGTGTTTATAGCACATTTGGGACAAGGAGTTATGCGAGCAGCAGTGACGCTAACATGCAGTTCGGAGGCGTCCCTTACTATGGCAAGCTTCTTGATGTGGTCGAGCTTAATTATCAAGGCCGTTTCACCGTGACGCTGTTCAAGTGTTTGTGGGCAAATACCACTACTTCTCGAGGACTGACAACTAACAACCTAGGGATCACATCAGTCAATTTCTCACGGCCGATTCATACTGGTATTTCTCAAGATGATGAGCCGTATATTCTAGCTTCAGAGGTACATCAGGTTTATTATGTCGAGGACGAGAGGCATAGGAATTGGCACATAGTCGTTCATTTAAAGCCAAGAGACCTTTACGACATGGGTGAAGGCGATAACATCGCCTACGAGAGTGAGCCATTTCAGCCAGCTGATTTTGAAAATTACTTCCCTGAAGGCGATGACAATTTACCTCTACTGCGGTGAGTTTTTTTTTAATTCCACGTCATTTGAATTAAATTTTTTAAATTTAATAATACATCAATAACAATAATTTTTCTACAAAATTTCTATAGGGATGGCGACGATGAGTGATCAAATTCAAATTATGCTTTTGTCTTTACAAAAAATGCAAAAAAATTTTTAAAATAAAATGTAAAAAAAAATTTTTAAAAAAATTAAAATAATATTTGTAGCGGTTATTAAACCGCTACAAATAAAAAATTAACCGCTACTAAATGAATAACCGCTACAAAATGGATACATTAACCGCTACAAATAGCACTATGAATATTAAACCGCTATAAAAATACAAATAACCGCTACTAACTAATAACCGTTACATTAACCGCTACAAATAGTACGTACATCCCTATAAATACCCTTACCACAACTCATTTCAAACACTCCCCAATTTCTTTTCACCTTACCTTTCTTTCATTTTCTCTCATTTACAACTTCTTTCATATGAGTAGAGGAGCTGAATAATACGATCAAATATGGTAACAAGATTTTTAATTTTTTTTAGAATACTTCTTTCCTTTCTATAAAATTTATTCTAACCATTTTTTTTTCTAGATATATCATAACTGTATCTCATTTTTATCTATTTTTCATACACAATTACATTATATTAGATAACATAATAATTCCTTATTACCTACCTATCCTTAATAATATTATTAATATAAATTTTATACTAATCCAATTCAATTACATTTTTCCTTTTTATTTATTAATAAGTTAAACTATTGAATAATAAGCTAATTGAAATAGATAAAATAATAACAAAATAAACTATTTAATTTAATATTGAAAAAAAAAACAAATAATTGTATATTTTTAAAAAAATTTTTAAATATTTGTAGCGGTTATTAAACCGCTACTAAATAACGCGCCTTTTTACAACTCAAATTAAATTTTTTGGCACCAATTTTGAATTTCATGAAATTAGTAGCGGTTTTTAAAACCGCTACTAATTTCATGAAATTCAAAATTAGTAGCGGTTTATTAACCGCTACAAAATAAAAAAATGTCATTTTTTTTTTGCCAACAAAATTTCAATTTTTTATATTTGTAGCGGTTTGTTAACCGCTACAAAATAAAAAAAAAAGTCTTTTTTTTTAGCTCTCAAAATTTCAATTTTCTATATTTGTAGCGGTTATATAACCACTACAAATATCTCTGAAAACAATTTCGTCCATATGGATGTTGTAGCGGTTAAGTTGAACCGCTACAAATAGGAGTGGGAAAACGGGCTGGCCCGCGGGTTGCGGGCCAGCCCGCACGGGTTGCGGGCTGCAGCGGGGCGGGCTGCACCAGCCCGCCCCCTTCACGGGCTGGCTTTTGCCAGCCCGAGCCCGTTTAGGCGGGCTGGCGGGCCAGCCCGCCAGCCCGCCAAATTTTTTTTTTTTTTTAAATTTTTAATATTTTCTCTTTCACCCGCTCATATCACACTTCTTTTCTTTTATACATTTGTGTTAAGAAATCAATTTCATTCTTATTTTCCTTTTTTTTCATCTATTTACATCACAAAACTATATAAATACATTTTTTTTAATTTAATAATAGTATAATAAATAAATATAATATGAAAATAAGTGTCAAATAAAAAGTATGAGGAATTAATTAAACACATCATCAAAGGAAAATGAGATAAGGGACCAAGGATATTTGAGAAAAAAAATAAAATAAAATAAAATAAAATAAAAAAAATTTAAGCGGGCTGGCCCGCCCGTTTAGCCCGTTTTTATTCGGGCAGCCATTTTGGCGGCCCGAACCCGTTTAAAAAGGGCGGGCTGGCCCGCCAGCCCGGCCCGAATTACCGGTACTAGCTACAAAGGATGTAGCGGTTATTTTTGATTAAGTAGCGGTTTTACATAATATTAGTAGCTACAAAGGATGTAGCGGTTATATAAAACCGCTACAAAACTGCTTGCAACGTACGATTTAGTAGCGGTTCTAGTAACCGCTACTAACCTTGTTTGTAGCAGTTAAAACCGCTACTAATACCCATTTTTAACCTCTACTAAATCACGTTTTTTTTTGTAGTGACACTTATTTTATTCTAAAGATTCATGCCCACCTTTTCCTCTCCCTTCCGTCTTGTGCCATCACCTCCGACCTTCCTCTTCACCTTTTCTCTTCATAGTCTCACTCCAATTTACTTTTTCTAGATGAATCCAATTGTGGGCCGTACAAGAGATCTAGCAGATGGCTCAGAAGCAAGGCCGCTGCTGGCAAGTGAAACACCTTTAGGACTCATGGGCAAGTGTTGGTGGAGAGCTAGCAGGTGCTACTACAGTTGGAAATATCTAATATAATTTGATTAAAGTTCCTTTTCCTCCTTTTTGCTTTGCAAGAAATATGTAAGAGGGAGGTTGAAGGTGACAAATTAAATGATGAGAGGGATGAGAGAGAAAAAGGTGAGCACAAATATCTAAAACAAAATAATGTTTAAATAAAGATAATATAAATTAAGGAAATTTAAAGGCTAACAGATTAACTTATACATCGTATTAAATTCAATGATGTGGCATGCTTTTATTGATTATAGAATAAATGATACCGTCAAGAAGAAGAATTGGGGATCCACAATGCAAAAAATGAACGCGTATTAACTTTGGTTATTAGCAATAATGTCAAATTTACTACCTCTTAAAATGATTGTCTTCTTTTACACCTTTTAAAATGATTATGTCTACTTTTGTACATAACAAAACATAATTGTGATGGGTGCTCATTGCCAAAATCTTCTTTGCTAAATTTACACATTTACCCTACATTAACTACCAGGGGAGTACTAAATTACTAATGCATGAATGCGAGTGTTGGGGGTTTAATTGACAAACCACTCAATGCAAGTTCTTAATTTTATTTTTATAAAGCTTGGTTCCATTCATCAAATCCTAACATTATTGTCTTTACAAAAAGATATTGTTAGATATAATTAGCTTTGATGATATCAAATATTAAGAGTAAAAAGTTTGTATAATCTATTTATCTCCTACATTGACTAACGACTATATTTAATGTAAAATATTATGTAGCTTAATCAAGCACGAGTAACAAGATATTGAAGAATGAAGTTATCAACTATGGGGAGAAGAAGTCAAGAAAAGAAAGAAGTTATTGAGCTAGATTGTGAAGCATGATCAAGAAAGAAAAAGATTAAAAGAAGAACTTGCATCATATTATATTGGTCAAGAAAAGAAAGAAGATATCTAAGTGGATTATGGAAAATGATACAGAAGAACAAATGATGAGATTGAAGAAACACTACAAAAAAACATGCTATTACTGATAAAATTACCCACGGAATTATTTTCGTCGGTAATTTCCGACAATTTACCGACGGATTTTCCGTCGGAAAAATTACCGACGAAATTACCGAAGGAAAAAAATTCCGTCTCTAATTACCGACGGATTAAAGACGGAAAAAATTCTGTCAATAATTATTGACGGATTACCCACGGAATTTTTTCTGTTGGTAATTACCCACGCATTACCCACGGAATTCCGTGGGTAATTTGAATGAGAAATTACCCACGGAATTCCGTGGGTACTCCGTTTCTAATTATCCATGGAAAAAATTCCGTCGGTAGCTTCTGACACATTACCCACGGAATTCCGTGGGTAATTTCAATAAAAAATTATAGACGGAATTCCGTGGGTAATTTGTCTCCAATTACCGACGGAAAAAATTCCGTCGGTAACATCTGATGAATTACCCACAGAATTTTATCCGTCGGTAATTACCCACACATTACCCATGGAATTCCGTGGCTAATTTGAATGAGAAATTACTGACGGAATTCCGTGAGTAATCCGTAGGTAAAATTAATAATTTTTTTATTATCATTTAATAATTTATATAAAATAATAAAAATAAAAATAATCTATAACAAATTAAAATTTAAATATCATAAAATTAATATTTATAATAATATATTAAATATATATCATATTAATAATAAAAATTTTAATGTTGGCAAAAAAAAATAATAAAAATTTTAAATGAAATAAAAAATTAAAAATTTTAAACTTTATATCATAAACACAAATATATAATTATATATAAATATATATTTAATATTATATATATTTATATTTATATTAAATATTTAATTGAAATAATAAATTAAAAAATTTAAATTTATTTTATAAAAAAATAAATATATAATTATATATGTAATATTATATATATTTATATTAATATTAAATATTTAAAAGAAATTAGAAATTAAAAAATTTTATATTTTATATTATAAAAAATGAAATATGTAATTATATATAAATATATATTTAATTATATATGTTTATCTTAATATTATATTTTTTTTAATTATTACATTATATATATTATTACGTGAATAAATAATGTAAGGTGAAAGCAGCTCAACTGGCAAAGGCATCAGAACACATACCAAAGGTCAGATGTTCGAATCCCACCTTTGTCATCAAATGCAACAATTATTATCTCATAGAGACACGTGGCGCAAAGTTAGAGGGACACGTGGCCCTTGCTCGGGGGCCGGTTGTGGGGTCAGGCGGTTGGGGGGCTTTCGGTGATGTCCACATGGCCTCTTTTAAAGTTGCCACATGGATTTTTTTTTTTAAAAAAATAATATTAAATTACCGACAGAATTTACCCACGAAAAATTTTTCCGTCAGAAATTTTTCCATGGGTAATTACCGTCAGAAAATTTTTTCGTGGGTAATTTCCGTCGGTAATTTCCAACAAAATAAAAATCCCATCGGTAAATTAATTTGCCACGGATTTTTTAGAGATGGGAAAAATTCCGTCAGTGATCCGTCGGTAATTCCGTTTCCATCTCTAATCTGTCGGTAATTTGGTTTCAGAGACGGAATTCCGTAGGTAATTGGCTTTTTTTTGTAGTGAAAGAAGGATTATTCAAAAAAACAAAAACAAAAAAGTTATTGAGTTGAATTATGGAGAATAATCAAGAAGAATAAGAGAAGAGATTAAAGAAAGAACGACTTACAAGATCTAATGGGAATATCAAGATTCAAATTCTCATATTTGATATTAAAGGTTTCTATAACCAAATAAAAGTTGGGATAGCTTAATTCGAAGCTTAAATGTCTCATATGGAAGTTATATCAACTTCACTTGAGTGATCACTCAAGTGGCACCTTCGGAAATGAATTTTTGATTATCACTCGAGTGATACATACTTTGTTACTCTCTATTTTCGATTAGCATGATAAAGGTTTAATATTTTGAACATATCTCCCAAACTACAAATCCGATTGAGATAACATTTATTTCATATAAAACTAAACTCCCAATGCAATGCAAGGAGACCAAGATAAAGCCCAAAGCATTTCAGATAAAAGAAACATTAATTTCAAAATTTGACACTAGAATTTCTCACATTGTTCCAAACCAGCAATCATTCTTCAGATCATAATTTTCAAAAGACAATGAATTTTGGACTTAAACTTGTTTCATAGAATACTAGACTCACGTGGCATTTCAATGACATCAAGATAAGGCTCATAGAAGTTCAGATAAAAGAGATATGAATTTTAGACTTTGATATTCAAATATACACCTTGTTCCAAACTAGCAACTATAGATTTGATCATAACTTTCGGAATACAATGAATTTTGATATGGTTCTTTTTGCATTGGAAAGTAGACTTAAGAAGTTTCTGGAGCTAGTTAATTTGCATAATTTGCAGTTAAAATGTGTAGATCACTCGAGCGAGCACTTAAGTGATGAAGTTCTGCCATGACATCACTTTCACAGCACTCGAGTGATTCAAGATGAGATCAGCATTTTCCCAACCAAGATCACTCGAGTGACCAATCAATTTGGTATTATTTTAATAGCACTCAAGTGATTCAAGAAGTGATGCATTGTGCACTTTTAAGATGCTAAAGGATCACTCTAATGAGGACCTATCACTGGCAAGATCATTCCAAAGATATGACAATGATCATAACTTTTCTTATAAGATCACTCGAGTGACAAAAAAAAGGTCATCACTTCCACAGCAGTCGAGTGATTATGAGAGTGATGTTGTTTAGAATTTTTATCAACGTCTCGGATTTATTCGAAACTCTACCACACTCGTTTAAATCTTGATTATCTTGTTCCTAACCTTTTTTAATCATCACTAATCAAGTTCATATGAGGATTACAAATGATTAAACTTGGAGTAGAGTTCAACGGCCAAAAAGTAACTTTTTGTCAGAAAAGTTCCAACAACTATTTTTCAACAGGAAGAAGAAAGTCTCAACAGCCTAACGGATACTTTAACATCTCCAACAGTCATCAAACTACATCAACCATAAAAAGAGAAGTATTCAAGATGAGCCAAAAAAAGAAAGAAAGAAAGCTTGCATCCACCTTCACATTCAAAATGCCAACACTCTGACACCAACGTTCATCTCATGTATTCTTTGTTTTCTCAATGCTTGTATAATTTACTTTAAGAGAGAGATTATTTATATTGTGCTTTAGTGATTATCATTATTCACTTATGAGAGAGAATATTGACTGTAATTATTTATCATTAAGAGAGATTGTAACCTTACGATGTGTAAGGAGTTATTATCTCGATGAGAAGATTGTAAGTGGCTTCACTAATGCCTAGATAAAACTTATGGGATTATAGTGGTTCTCAAGTATCCAGATTAAACTTGAAGAAGATAGTGGATTAGATATCTCAAAAGGAGCCTGGGGGCAGGATGTAAGTCATCGTGGATTGAACCAAACAAATATAAAATCACATTTTACACACTCTTTTCTTTTATCTTTTGTATTTATAGCATATATGATTTGAATAATTAACTATGGATTTATGGCTCATTATCTTCATACTTTTTCTTCCACTAAGATGCAAAAATATTTTCAAAGTTCTTCAGTTTTTTATTTTTTACACCCTATTTGGATGTCAGCTGGTTCTAACAATGTTGATATTGAAATTTTAAATATTAATAAAATATTTTTAAATACTAATAGCTTGATACAATAAGTCAATTTTTAAATTTTTTAAAAATAAACATGATTGACACAAAATTATCATTTGAGATGAAAATCATTAGGGTTTTAGGACTAAAAATATCATTTATAAAATTAAGATAGTTAACTAAAAATTTATATAAAATTAGCAGATAATTAAATGTACATTTTTGCTGTTTTTCTTTCTTTTTTTTTTCAGTGATGGTTTTATTGATATGTATAAAAAAAAATGTGATGGTTTTATTGTAATTATCAATTTGGAAGCTGTTGCTATCAGTCTTGGAATGAATTTAGAGGGAAATTAATTAGTGATTTTTTTAGGAGATGCCACTACCACTTGCGCAAAATAGTTTTTTTATATAACAAGACAAATAAAATAGTTTTCGTCAGAAATAGTCTATACCTCCGCTAAATTTGCTCTTTTTATCAAGCTAAAGACGGTGGAATTAATATAGGGTTAAGGTGCAAAAATAGCAACGAACTATTTTCTAAAGTGCATTGAACACAAATAACTATTTTTAGGTGCAAAAGTAGACATCAACAATTTTTTTTGTAGCAACTATGACAAAGCCGTTAATCAGACGTTATATGCTTGGATGGAAAAAAATTGTTGACCAGAATGGGTGACATGGCAAATGTTTGAATGTTGAGGTGGAAAGAATTGCAAGTGATGTGGAAGGACTTAACCTAGTAGATGGTTGTAAAGAGCTACACATCAGGAAAATAGGGAAAAAAACACGGAATCAATCATTTGAAGGGTATGGGTTTCTACTTTCTAAGTCTGTAAGGTTGTTCGAGAGAGGAAATCGAGTGGGCCGAAGGAGAAGATTCCTCGAATGATTGAATAAAGTAAGTGAATCGAAGGTGAAGGTTTGTTGAGAGAGAGCAAATTGAGAGGGCCGAAGGTGAAGGTTCATCAAGTGAGCAAAGTGAGTGAATCGAAGGTGAAGGTTTGTCAAGTGAGTGAATCGATTGAGTGAAGCGAAGGTGAAGGTCCGTCATGAGAGAGCAAACAGAGACAACCGACGATAAAGCTTCTTCTAGAGTATAGGACAATCAAAGAAATAGTTCACGAGGGGGCCACAAGCGCAATGAGATTGTCGACTAGGGCACAGACAAGGCGAAAAAGTTCAAAGATTCTCTACGGGTAAGCATCGATTGTGGAGAAATTTGTATTTTGTTTGGCTTCAATAGTGAAATCCCAGAGAAGCCCTTCATTAATTTGGGTATTCTCTTTTTTTACAGTACATGGCGACAAATGGGGAAGATAAATGGAATGGCGAGGCAAATGGGGTCAACAAAGCTAATGGGAACAATGAGGAGACACTTGAGGAGAAGTATGCACGGGCTGTGAGCAAGGTAAATAGCATTTTTGTTATGACTAAAATTGGTGTGTCCAGAACGAAGGAAATATTAAGAGAGGGCCATTCCAGTATAGTTGAGAGCATCCAAAAAGTAGCTGAAAATGTCAATGAGATTGTGGAACATGCAATTGAAAATGAGAATCTGGTAGATGAAAATGTCAATGTCAATGTCAATGTCAATGGTGTAGAGGAAGAGGAAATTGTAGAAAATGTTAATGTTGCAGTGGCTAATCAAGGAGTTGCAGAGGAAGAGGAAATTGAGTACCTAGGAGAGTTCGATGACATTGGATTCATAGATAATGTTGAAGGACATATTGAAGTTCTGGATGATTTTACTGGAATTGAAGACATTAATGGAACAGGGTTTGATGATGTTGGGGGTATAAAGGCTAGAGTTGGTGGGTTGGATGAAGGTGGGGGTCATAATGAGAGTGAGGATGACAATGACGATGGCTCAGATAGTGAAGATGACAGCGATATGGAAGAGAGTTATAGCGCAGATACTGAGGAGAGTTTGTTGGATGATTATGATGTGTCATATGGCTACAATGGAAGTGAAAGTGATGTGGAAGAGGACGATATAGGCCATGACAATGTTGATGGGCCTCTAGAAGAGAGCAATGGGCTTAATAAGTTAGTTGGGCAGCAAAGTAGTCTTTTTTTTATGGTAGGTATGACATTCTTGGACAAGGGTGAGTTGAGGATGGCCCTAGATAGATTTGCTATCCAAAATGGCTATAATGTGAAAATAAGTAGAAGTAGAAAGAAAGTATTGATTGCTACATGTGAAGTGGGCTGTCCCTTTAGGTTATATGCATCCAAAGATGGGGATAATGTGGGCTTCAAGGTGAAAACGTTGGTTAGTGAGCATATGTGTACTAGGGCTTATAAGAACAATAGGGCAAGTGCAAAATTTTTAGCTGAACACTTCAAGGATAAAATTCAAGAGAGGCCACAATTCAAAATTAGTGAGATGAAGGAGGAGGTTCAGCGCGAGTTGAGAGTTCATGTAAGCACACATAAATGCAAGAGGGCAAAGAGGAAAATAATGTCTGAAATGGACGGTAGTTATGTAGATGAATTTGCTAAGCTAGAAGCCTACTGTAATGAACTCAAAGTGACAAATCCAGGGTCAGATGTCAATGTAGAGGTAAGCGAGTAGGCATTGCAACAAGGAAGGCGTGTTTTCAGAAGGATGTACGTATGTTTCCATGCTTCCAAGGTATTTGTTTTTAGTTTATTTATTTATTTCCATGGTTGCTTCGAACTCTGTTTCTGGTTGAAGTGTTCAGCCAGAAATTCTTTCTCTTGCCTTGATATGTTTCAGTTTATGTTTCAGGTAGGATGGAAACTTGGATGTAGACCATTTATAGGAATTGATGGCACATTCTTGAAGGGTAAAGCAAGGGGGATCTTGTTAACGGCTGTTGGGGTTGATGCAAACGATTCTCTTTATCCATTAGCATTCGGTTTAGTAGAAAAGGAGAATGGCCTCAACTGGAGTTGGTTCATAAACAGTCTTAAGTTATCTCTGGAACTTGCAGATGGTTGTAAAGTGACCATGATGTCTGATATGCAGAAGGTATACCTTGTATATGCATAATATTTGATATTTGTTAAACAATGGACAGACTGATACTTGTTACATGCAGGGATTGTTAAATGCCATGAGTGAAATTCTTCCTTTGGCCGAGCATAGACTTTGTGCGAGGCATATTTACGCCAACTGGTCCAAACAGTGGAGGGGTAACGAGATGAAGAAGAAGTTCTTCTCCTGCGCCTGGAGTACCTTTGAGGAGCAATTTAGGGACAATATGAAGGCGCTTGAGAAGCTGAACAAGCAAGCAGCTGCAATAGCATGTACCTATCCAGTAAAAACATGGGTAAGAGCATACTTCACACATAGGTGTCTATCTTGGGCTGTAGATAACAATGTAAGTGAGAGCTTAAATGCATGGATTGATGAATATAGATACTTGCCAGTAATTAGGATGTTAGATGGAATTAGGGTCAAAATGCTGGAAAAATGGGCTAGAAGTGATAAAAACATTAGGACTTGGAGGGGAGATTACAGCCCTAAATGTATGGAGTTATTTGAGACAAATAGGTCCTTGGCTAATAATTGTAGAGTATATTTTAATGGAGACGAGGGTTATGAGGTCAGTGAGGGACAGGATAGGCATAAAGTATCTTTGGTTAGCAAAATGTGCACTTGTAGGGCATGGGACTTAACTGGAATCCCATGCCAGCATAGTATTTGTGCCATGTATCATGCCAAAATTGACCCAATCACCCAAATATCCTGGTACTATCACAAGGACACATATATTACTAGCTATAGGATTAAGTTTGAACCCGTCAGGGGCAAACAATTTTGGGAAACCGAGAGATTCCTCCCTATGCTTCCTCCCCCAGTTTCTACAATGCCTGGAAGACCTGCTAAAAAAAGAAAGAGAACAGAAGAAGCGACGCGGAGAAAGAAGATCTCTTGCCCTCAGTCAACCAACCAAGAGGCACCACAAGTGCCTCAAGTTGAGAGATTAAGCAAGAAAGGGCAGCTCCTAAGATGCAGTTTCTGCCGTAAAGAAGGTCACAACCGAAGTACATGCAAAGAGGTAATATAGTTTTGCATAATGTTTTTTTAGACACCTAACATATATGCATAGAAGCTCACAACTGAACTCCTAATGTATTTGCTTACTGTTTTTTTAGGCACCCCAATCAAGCAATCGTCGCCCAGGAAGACCTAGGAAAAATATAAATACAACACCTATGTCTGAGTGCAATTCGAACTCCACTCCACAGACACAATCAACACTAACTCCCACACCACAGACCCAGCAATCTTCTTCCAAACAGCCTCACAAACCCTCTCCCCCATCCAATTCTGCAACAAACAGCAAGTGTGTACACAAATCTAGAGCTCTATGTGGAATGGGTATAACTGTGGATGAAGATACTGGAAGAACTGTATACAATGTCAGTAATCACCTTGCTATTACTTGGTCAGCATAGTTTTTGCAATCTGTTTTTTTTTTCTGTTCATTTATTGCATTTCCTTTTCTGTTGTTAGGCTGGACTAAGTTCAGAGGTGGTAATAGATGAAGGTTCGGCTCAAGAGTATATGGCATCCTATGCTGACCCCCAAAAGAAATTCCCAATCCCAAATGAGAGGGAGCTCAGAATGGCAGCACGGCCTTCTTCTGCTACAATAATTGGTTCAAGGATGATACAGTTTAAAGACAAAGACACTCTTTCTCAACCACCAATGCTTCCAGTTAAACCTCCTGGATTGATGTGGAAGGGCAATCCAAGTATCACAAGCTCCCAACTCCAACATCAAGCTCACAGAATGATAAGAAGAAGCAACATTACATCTGACAAAAATATAAATACTTAGGCTACTTGTGTTTCTTGTATTTTCTACTTTAGTGACTGTACACTTGCAGTCTTTTGAAAATGTGATGATTAACACTTCTTGGTGTTTTGTAATTTGGTGGCTACACACTTATACCATGTGATTAAGCACTTAGCAAGTGAAATTTGTAATGAAATATTACCTCTTGAACATAAGGATCGGTTGGCAAGTAGATGCTCTCTATTGTTTTGTATTTTGGTGGTTAACACTTTCTACTGTTTTGTATTTTGAGTTGGGATGTAAGGATAATTTCTGCTCCCTTTGTATTTCTTGTGTTTCTCATGCAGATTTCAGTGAGTTGTGTCAGGTTAATTATGATCTATTTGATCCATGCCTACCAGTTTTACATTTTATCTTTCTTCATAATTTAAGGTTGTTAGATATCATGTAGTAGACATAGATCCTGAATCACTTCCACCAAAGCTCATTCCCATAGTATGGACCGATTCTGCTGGCACTCTTCTTAAATCTAAGTAATCTGAAGCATTTTTTCTGATTCTGTTTCTGCTGGAGTAGATAACAAAAGTTCAAAACTTTCAAGTCATTATGACCTAACCAGAAGAGCAAGAGTTCTTATGGGCATCAAGCATACTACAAGACCGCATATGGTTTTCAAATTGTACATCATTCATAACTACATTACATCAACTACCTTCTTAAAACAAGTACAATAAACAAAACCCATGAAACAAACAACAATGCTATTGCTGTTTTGAACTTCAACTGCCATATCCTTAGCTCGCCTGCATTCACATCATGTCTGCGTTTAAGATTCTGTATTTCACTGTGAATTGCATCAATCTCTCTGTGTATCCCATTCCCATGATCTCCTCTTCTAATCTTGATATTTTCGTCATACAGTCTATCGACATCATCCAAAAGCTCCTTAATTACAGTATTTGCTCGCTCCCCAAACTCACCATCATGCCACGAGAAATATCCGCAACCTCCATCCTATACTCAAAAATTAAATACAAATCAGAAACCCCCATAGAATCCTGAGAACTTTGGAAAAATTCAACAATTCCCTTCCCACCCAATTAGAACCACATACCTGATTGTAGTATGGGCATCCATAGAACCTCCTACCAGGGTTCACGTCTGTCCACGCCGTCCATCTTGGCGCCACCAATCTATGGTGGCAAAACCTTCTTGGAGCTTCGTACACCTCCTCCCGACTTGCTTGTCTGAGCAATGCTACACGTCTTCTGCATCTTGCCGTACTCGAAGACGACGATGAGTCCATCAAGCTACTACCTGCTTCACCGGCGTCAAACTGGGTTATGGATGACGAGATCACCTCTGTCGACCTGGGCTATAGGTGAGGACAACACCTTCGTTCCAAATCACCGTGCCTTCTCCACACTCCTTCACCTCCGTCGAACTGCTCCTTCACCTCTGTCAAACGCGTATGGCTTCGACTACACAGAGATTGTTGATGGGTGAAGAGATGAGGTGGGTATTAAGATGATATGCCACGTTTTAACACAATTCCTGCATAGTTCATGCCAAGTGGGACAAATGTGGGCCCCACAACTACAGTAATTGACAGATGTAACGTCTGATTAACGGCTTTGTCATAGTTGCTACAAAAAAAATTGTTGATGTCTACTTTTGCACCTAAAAATAGTTATTTGTGTTCAATGCACTTTAGAAAATAGTTCGTTGCTATTTTTGCACCTTAACCCATTAATATACTCCAACGAAATTAGAATAATAGTGAAAAAAGATAAAATCGTGTTAGAATAGAGAGAATTCATTTGGAATCAATTGTCTATTGTACCACAATTTCACATTAGACTAAGCGGGGAAAAACTCAAGCTCTGGTTTAGTTGATAATCTTTTCATATCACTGCCAATTTAAATGGGGAGAAAAGTTGGGTGAAAAGAAAATAAGTGCAGAGAAAAGAAAAAGAAGGAAAAAATGACTACATAATATTATTAGCCCTTAATGTATTTGGATAATTAGGAAAAAAACGTAGCAACCAAAATGAGTAAATTTCATAATGACCATAACTCGTACTTTTATATTAGAATGTATTATTTCTCATGTATTTATCTCAATTAAAATAAATTGAAGGAAACATTATATTAAAATTACATCAAGTTATTTTAAAACCAAATCATTTGGACCAAAAAATATTTTCATGTTTTTGCATTTAAAAACCAGATAATTTTTAATAATTGTATATGATTAATACAATTTTATATACCAAACGTGCATGCAGGAAAAAAATTTCCCTTCCTTTTACTTTTCTTCCTTTCTATTAAAATACATTCAGTCTATTGTCTACCAAACAGGCCCTGAGGTGAGTATGGATAGGGAATCGGTTTCAATAATAAATTTAGGTTTGCTTTTAATATCCATTGGCCAACTTGATAGTAAACGCATATTTTGACTCTTCATATGATAGAAAGGAGAAATTAATTAGGTGGATCCGTATGGCATGTTCCTTATTGGTAAATATTGGGCAGTAACGAGGCTCAAAGGTATTTGTCAAGATGTTATATCCCAGATTGCGCGTATGGAAGTTCCTGTCAAGTCCGGAGGACCACGATGAATTCTAAAGGCAATACAAGCCCTTCCTGTTAAGTCCACAAGTGCATAACTTAATTCTACAACAATACAACCACAACAAATCCAAACCAAATCCATCTATGACATTAAGTCCAAACTAACACAGCCACAATGCAATTAATTCAACCAAAGTAACAAAACACATTAGTCAACAACTCAACATTTACTAGTTCTTTGGTTCTTCCTCGTCATCATTGATATTTGAAGCTGCTAATTCCTATGCAAATAAACACAAGCAAAAGAACAATTATTACAATTAAATTAATAATTAGGACCAAAATATAAATTAAATGAAACACATAATAGATATTACCATGTATTGCTTTCTCAGTGTCATTGAAGTTATCATAATCAAGTTTACTCAAAAAGTTATCACAATCAAGTCCTTCTGGTTTAGATGTAGATGGAGACAGCCAATTTTGTACACAACTAAATGCCTCAACCATCTCTACGGATAGGGAGCTTTTGAATTCATCAATGACACGCCCCCCTCCTGTATTAAACACAGATTCTGAAGATACAGAACAGACAGACATGGCCAACACATCACGAGCAATCAATGAAAGAACTTTGTACTCAGTAGCATTCACTTTCCAAAATGTCAAAATATCAAATTCAGGATCACGTGCTTCATATGAGTCATTAGCTTTAAGATACTTCTCCACCTCTGCATACTTACCAGTTGGCTTCTCACTCTCAGTTGCAGCAATAAACCTTCTCATCACTGGACACATATAAAGGGTTTGAGTTAAACTACTACTTTCACTTCCTACTTGTGTCTGACTTTGACTTTGAGTCTGAGACATTTCAAGCCCACTTGAATAATGATCATACAAACGGTACAAGGCATCTGACACTTTTTTTGATATTGCTTCACACTGCACATCATCAAGAAACATAAGCTTCAAAGCATACTTCAAAAATTTCATTTTACACCTAGGGTCAAGTACCACCGCTATCAACAACAAAGGATTAAGGCTTTCTAAGTTCCCCCAATACTCCTTATACTTGCTTTGCATCCTCTTAGCCATGTTACAGAGCAAAGAATTATGACTATTTGCACATTTATTTAGTTTAGCAGACACCTCAACTATATGATGGAAACATAAATTTGAGGTCAGGTAGTCAAGTGATCCTGAAAATTCCAACGAGATTCTGTAGAATGCCTTCAAAAAGATGACAAAATCTTTAGCATCTTTCCAATCTAAAGTATCAGGAGGACCGATTAAATTTTTCTCTAAAAAGTTGCTTATGTAATCCTTATCTTCTTGCTGCATCCTTTCAAAAACACTACTGAATTTAATGGCATTCACCAACATCTTGTAAGTTGAATCCCATCTACTCGAACAATCCATGCTCAGTGGACTGTTTGAATCAATTTTCATTTTTTCCGCAAGCTCCTTGAATCTCCGAAACCTTGCCAGAGAAGACCTTACATATTTGATGGCATTCCGAATGCCTTCAATACACTTGTGCATATCCTTCACTGTATCAGAAACAACCAAATTTAAGATACGTGCACAACACCGCAAATGCAAGAAATCCCCATCACAATTGTTCCAATGTTTCAAAACCCTCTTCAAAGATGCTACTACAGTGTCATCCGAAGAAGTATTATCAACTGTGATAGTAAACACCTTATCAATGCTCCAAGACAACAAGCATTTCTCAATCTCTTCTACAATTGTATCGCCTTTGTGGTTTTCAATGGCACGAAAATTCAAGATTCGCTTTTGGTATGTCCAGTCCTCATCAATCCAATGAGCAATTAGGCACATATAGTTGGAACTTTGAGTGGAAGTCCAAATATCTGTAGTGAGGGAAACACGAACCCTTGAATTTTTAAAATACCTTTTCAAATTCCTTGCTTCTTCAAGATACAACTTCAAACAATCCCTAATAACCATCGCACTTGAGGGGATTTGAAAGCGAGGTTCTAACTCTCTCAATAGCTCTTTAAAACCCTCACCTTCCACAGTTCGAAGAGGCATTCCATCCAATATCAAAAATTTTGCAAGAGCTTTTCTACATCGGTCTTGGTAAAATACAGATTTAGTGGACCCTTGTAGAGAGCCTGAGAATGAAGATTGCGTCAACTTGTTAGCTCTGTTTGGATTTTCAGGACACATACGTACATGTTTTTGCATTTCATTTGTCCCGTGACTGGTAGTGTGGCAAGCAATTGTTGATAGGCAATACTTGCACTTCACTAGGGGTTCTCCTTTAGTTTGGTCTACAAGCAACCCTTCAATATGCTCCCAACCTGAAGATTTATGTCTCTTTCTTGGTTCATCTTCTCCCTCACCATTTGGCACATTTGTGTCATTTTCTTCTTCAATTACAGGAAATGATGCCGTAGTTTTAGTTTCAGGATCACCTTCAGTTGCTTGAATATTTTCTTGAGGGGTGTGTGTGGTAGTCATCTTTCTCCGCAATGTGAACAGCACTTCAATACCAAATGATTCAGATCAGAATTCAAAACCATCATGCGAAAATATTTTTGCGTGGAATAAAAGAATAACAACAACAACCAACCAACCCATCATGCAAAAGTGACAGAATCCAAATCTAATGTGAAAACTGAGAACAGGGTGTGAAACCTTCACAAGAAATACTCCTCTTTCCTGCTCAATTATCTCCAGCAAAATTTTCACTCTTAAATGGTGTAACTTTTGTCTCTATTTGTTTTCTCAATTGGTGTTTCTCTTCTTCTGGTATGTTATGATTCTTTTTCATCTTGAATTTTTTTCCACTACAACATTGCTGTTATTAAACAAGTGCATGATTGTTCCGAGAAACTCTACAATTGATTAGAAATTGAATTTCATAATCCGATTGTCCCCTATTTCTTATTTTTCTTCATTAGAGCATGTACTTGGCATTACTGTAATTTTTGTAATATCGGAACTCAGCACTTCCTCCTTTTTTTGTATTCCCATAGATCCATCTTAAATTCATCTTAATTTCTTCGACTTTATCTCAAAGTAATATGTTCATGTTTATCATATGACTTACATAATGTGCTTTCATATTTATTGTCTAAAACTCTCAACATTTTCATTAATCTTCTGCATTGTCATATTAATAAAGCAATGGCATAATAAGGTTTTTTTCTTTGGTGAACAATGGCATAATAATGTTTGATCATGATGTTTTAGTCTTTAATCCAACGTTCTGACCTATCACTATGTAGGAAGCAAAGAAAATTTGCATGGTTTTATTCTGATGGAATAAACTTTCCTATACTAGATTCATTTGCAAGAATAAAAAAGGATCAACAAAGTGTAATTTAGTGCCTCATCTGAATCCTTGAGTTATAAATGCAAACATTTATACAATGGGTTTTATGTGTCAGGCACTCTAACAGGATTAATATTGTAATATCCAAGTTCCGTGTTCACTACCAGGCATGCCATAAAGCATGAAGTATATCAGAACACTAAATAACAGTCTCATGCACCAAAACTTGAAAAATATCAGCAATGGGAGAAGGATATGTTAAAGAGAGCAAATTAAAGAGAGTGACTTACCGAAATGTCCCCAAATAAAGAAAGGCGAGAGCTTTAGAGAAATTCGAAGCTTTTATTACTTTATAGTTGCAATTGGGATGATAAGCTGCTGATTTTTGTCTTCAAAATCTGCAGTACAAACTTACATGAGGAGAGGAAAATCAATTAAAAAGAAATTGCATATGGAAATCAGATAGAAAAGTAAGGTACTTCACCAAACTTACAGGTGGCCGGGACGGAGATTCAGGCAGTACAGCGCTGAAGCAGCGACGGTAAGGGGGTCAGTAAGAGGAGAGGTGAGGTAAACGGCGCGGCGAGTCGGCTGGTGAGAGAGTAACACCGGTGACTGTGAAAGGCTAGAGGGGAGAGACAAAGCGCAATGAGCGAGAGGCGGCGAGAGCAATGTGCGAATTAAAGCCTAAAAATCTAAAACCTAAAAATGGAGATACACCGGGGCGGGACGGGGCGGGACGGGAACCCGTCCCGCCCGTTCCCGATGGCAAACGACATCGAAGCCATGGTTGTTGCCTATCGCGGCAGCGCCGGTTGGCGGCGGCCTACGAAGATGCGGTGGAGGCGCTTCACTGGATCTTACATTAGTTTTCAAATTGTGTAATTTTCCAGTATTTTTATTAATCAATGTGAGATTCTCCAGTGACTGAAGTTTCTGGCTTTTCGTTCGGTAAAAGAATAGGAAGCAAAATCGGTTTGAGAAGAGTTCGAGGCAAGGAGTTCGTTTGTAACAGGCTTGGAGCAGGGTTGGTCATGGATAATTCAGGACATTTTTTTTCTCTTAAATAATTATAATTTTTCACAAAAATGCTTTTAATAAATATAATGCCTCATTTTAGTTTTAATTTCTCAAATTTTATTTAATAAAAAACTGCATATCATCATTACCTAAAGCATGGTTACATCTAAGAGCACTTAATCTTTTTCCCTCATCATCAAAAGTCTTCATACGTGAAAGATGGAAGTTGATCAAAAGATGCTAAAGTTGTCTATAATTCCATGAGCTCGCTTGACAAGGTGGTCAGCAACCCAATTGCCTTATCTTGTAGTATGACTTGCAAGAACCTACTAATATCTAGACAAAAGCCCCTTGGTTTCCTCTACAATATCTATAAAGGGGGTGGTTATGATCACATCTCATAACTAAGTTCATACAGTACAATTAACTATGAGAAAAAATTTTAAATATCCTGTGGACCAACATAGATATAGCCCTTGGATAAATCTGGTTAATTCTACAATTTTTATTAATAATTAGTTATAAAAAATATTTATAATTCAATAATAAAATCATAAAAACGACAATGATTTTATTTAATTTTATTTTAAATTACATAATTGAAATCAAATTCATCAATATTCATTAATTAATTATCATACTCAATAAATAAAATTTTTATGAAGTTTATATATGGAGCCATTCAACATGATCAAATGTAAATAGGTAGAAAAAATTTAAGAGCCAATTGATATAACTTTGTAAGATAGAAATGCAAATATGATAAATACGGAGTCTGAACTCACAAGTTTAAAAAACTAATCAACATAATTTTATAAGGTAGAAGTATAAAAATGTTAAATTTAAAAAGTCATGCCACGAGTTTGATGCCAATACAATGCATAAGGATGTTAATAAATTTAAATTCATTTCTAGATTTGGTATATAGAGAATATTTGGTTAATACATGAAAGATTATTATGCTTGCACATTTTCCTTCACATGCTATTCTTCCAGTAATAGATCCACATTGCTGAAATCCTTTTTTAGGCTACAACATTGGCTTAGCCATAAACTAATTCCACAGAGCTTCAGATAATTAATTATTATGAATCAAATTTATATATAAATTATAATTTAAAAATTTATCTATAAAACAATTTTATCCAAAATTTATTCTTCCCAAGTCCAAAAGCACACTTAGTGAGTGTTTGGGAAACCCCCAAACCAAGATTTCAGAAGCGGTTTTTAGTAAGCTTACAAAACTCTTCTAATACACTAATTTTATAACTTAAAAAAGTTAAAACAGACCGACAATTTTAAATAGACAATTTTAGATGAGAAGAAAACACTTTTTTTTTTTTTGCATTAGTGGAAAAATGATTTTTTAGACCAGTTAAAATTGACTTTTTAGACCGGTTCTGGATCCGGTCTTGATACAGCCGGTTTAAAAAGTATATCACTTTTGAGATCGGTTTGGTAACCGGTCTTAAAAGTCTAGCTTTTAAGACCGGTTCTATTTATAACCGATCTAAAATCAACAATTTTAAGACCGGTTTTCATGAGCTCCGGTCTTAAAAGAACTCTTTTGTAAGGATATTTATATAACATTTTTAAGACATGTTATAATTATAACCGGTCTTAAAAGTTATTTTAAAACCGATTTTACATACAACCGGTCTTAAAAATGTTAATTGTAAGACCGGTTTTACATACAACCAGTCTTAAAGTTTTGATTTTAAGACTGGTTTTACATACAACCGATCTTAAAGTTTTAATTTTAAGACCGGTTATAAATATAACCGGTCTTAAAATAACTTTTAAGATTGGTTATCATTATAACTGGTCTTAAAAGTGTCATTTTTTTTATTTGTTTGTGATTAGGTTAGTTACCAGAACGCATCCTTGAATTGCTACCTCCAATGTCATACTTATTAAGTGCCATACGGTGTTCAGTTTGCTTCCACTTGCCATTTCCTTTTGCTTTAACCTTCTTATTGAATTGGGAACTTGTAACATGTCATATATCCTTATGTATAATGTTTTGTTTAAAACCATCATATATATATACATAAATGGATTCAACCATGACATATCATGTAACCAACAAGTCAATTCATCAAAATATATAAAAACCATTTTAAAACCAACAAACATGTCAAATCATGCAACCAACAATATCAATGAATTCAACCAACCAACATGTCAATTCATAAATGAATATATACAAAAAAATTCCTCAGCTTTACATACAAGAACTCACTGTTGTAAAAGTTCATAAATGAATTCAGCACAACAATTACAAATGTGCTCAATATCTTCTTTTGGAAAGGGGTCAGCAAGTTCAAACATCTGAAGCACCAAAGCAGGCAAAACATTAAATTCACTTAAAAGAAATAAAAGTAATACAAAATTTTTGAAATATATATACATTTACCTCTTCAGTAAGTCCTGTCGTGTCTAGGGTAATAATATTATACATGTGCCTCAGAATATACAACCCACACAAGTTGGACCCCGATGGTTGCCTACGGGTCTAAAAAATAACATGATATCGTTAAAACAAGTATAAAATTAAAACATGACTTATTATTGAATACATTCTTAAAACAAACCAATATGTAACTAACCTTTGGCAAGATCTATGTAAGGTCTTTTACCTCACTCATAGGCCTACCAAGAGCAGTGTGTTGGAATGTCTGCATAGCCCTATATCATCAAAATCACAAAGGTATATTTTACACAAATTTCATAAATTTTGCACACGAAAGGTAATTAATAATGCAAGAAAACTTACGAGTTCAAGCTATTCTTCAATTCACTAGTTGGCTTGCTGAGGTGGAGGGAGTATAAGAGGATGATAGAATAGCTCTTCTTGCACAAAATAGCTAATTGCCAATTATCACTGAAAAAAGGGAAAACTTTTAAGCAAATATAAAATATTATGTATAGTATGAAATATAAATTTGTGTCTTACCCATGCAAATATGGAGCCAAGAAACACTCAATTGAGGTTTCACTAAGCCTATGCAATAAGTATGTGTGTCTGATAGCAGCAGTGGTCCCTTTGTTGTAGAGTTGAACTGGGCATAGGAGTCCAAATTTATCGGTTTTGTCAGAGTCAACCAACCTACGATGCATACACCTACAATAATTCAAGCAGGGACATTAAATCAAAGTTTAACGGCGTAATTTGTAAAATATTAACTTCCAATTTGAGAAGATACTTACATTAAAAAGAGCTGGACAATCAAAATCGTAAGCTGTTGTAGAGGAGCTACCAGGGACATTAAATCATCCCTCTCAAGATAGTATTGTGCCCCTGACTTGCCAACAGCTGACTCAGTAGGCCAATCTCTTGTTCGAAAGGACGTATTATATGCCATCAGAATCACTTGCTGCATGACATTCAATGGAGGCCGTGAAACATCTTGAGTGAAGGGAGGTGGAGGTGCAGGTGGAGGTGGAGGTGGCGGGGATTCCTCAGCTCGATCAAAAACAAGGTTCTTTGGCCATAAGATGAAAGAGTTGATGACATCGCCCACAACCTTGAAGTCATCAATAGGGATAGGGAGAGGTGCATCTGCAACGATCACCTCTTCAACTGCCACTCTAACTTGATCATCCTTTATTTCTTGGTAATGGGCAGTTGATCCCAAGTTGTGCTTGCTCCTCTGTGCAACCAATCGTCACAGAGGATCCTCCACAAACAAGTCACAAGGCTCACCAATTTCTTTTCCAGGACCCTCTGATGACTGACCAATGCAATTCCCTTTAGTGCTTTGTTTAGGGTTTAAGGAATGAGCCTAGGGAGCACTGGTATCTGCTTGTCTTGTGCTCGTCATGATCATCCATTCCTCCTTCATCTTGCTAAACTTTTCTTCAAATTGTGCATCAAATGATGTTCTGCCTCGGCCCTAGCTTCCGCCCTCACAGTGGTCAATATACACTTCATCTCCTCCCTAGTCACCATACCACTTGAGGAACGGCGTGAGGGTGCTCCAAAGTAATCCCTTATGCCTACCCCTCCTCCAATCCCCCTGGCATGGCCGGGATGCTCAGGTTTTCCTGTAGTTATGGTTAGAATGTCATTCCTCCCATCCGACCTAAATGATCCCTCAGCTTGTTTTTTTTAAGCTCCTCCTATAAGACACAGATGACAAATGTTAGTAATGAAATTTGTTTACTAAATAATTAATAACAACAAGTCAACAACAATACTTATAATTTTCTCACTGACTATACGAGATTGTTCACTCGTATAAGACCCGCTCCTCTTTTGGTAAGCGAACAACCACTTCTATTCGCGACGTATCGGAGATGGTGGAGAAAGAAGAATAGAAGGATCAGATTGAGCTGCTTCTTCCAATCTCTTCAGTTTGGCTGCCAACAAGTCTTTTTCGGCCTTCGCATACCCCCATGAGACATTGTATGGGGCAATCATTCTTTCTACCACTCTCTTGGGCCTTTTTCCTTTTTTCCTGTGAATAAGAAATCAAAAGTAAGTCATTGTAAATCAATAAAGACAATTCATAATTCATAAGCAAATCAATTGCAAAATAAGTCAACTTACCAATGCTTCTGGAGTAGTCCGAAGCTGTCTAAATTCTTGCCAAGTCTGTTCGTCAATAAAAGAATACTGATAGCACAGATTAAGAAGAGACTTATCATCTTCCACCTCGATATGCATGTAATTGTTGGCAAGATTTGTCTAAAACTTCCTCCAGCGTTCATCACAATACGTCATTGTCTTGTCATACAGGACTTCACTCTCAGGAATGTCGTAAGCGAGCTGGATAGTTTCCCAAATATGTCGCTTCAAACCTTTATCAACATTTCTCCACTGCTCTATCAAGATGCTAGGCTTGTTGCGTACTAGGAGGCCTACAAAACTCCTATACCGTTAGGCATTAGGCCCATTTGGTTTCCAATATCTATCAAACTTAATTGGAATCTTTTCCCCGGTATTCCAATTGAAAGTAATGTCTGTTAATCGGGTGGCTCTCCTACCCCTTCGTTTAGGCTGGTTACGTGGCTCATTGTGTTCCTGGCTCGGAGCATTGCTAGGCTTGCTCTGATTTGGATTAATTGGATCGAGAATACCCTCACTAGGATGACTCATTGTCTAAAAACACTTTAAGGACACTATTTAAGGAAATTTTGCTACACGGTGCTTATTGTTATAACAGGGCACTATCTACAAAGGCATCGTTCAAAAGCAATTCTCAAGTTATGCAAACATGAACAAATAATTAATTGCAATGCACAAGTTGATAACCAATATTAACTAAAGCAATAATTAAGATGAAGGAGGAATGATTAATTGCAATTGTAAAAGCAATTCCCTAAAGCAAGTTTTCATATTGGTAAAGATTTTAAATTCAAATCGCATGGTTGATCAAAAGAAGGAAACCAGAAGCTAAAAATCAATATAATAGAAGCAACAAGCTTAAACCAAACAAAATAGAACCCAGTTTAGCAAAATCAATTAGGAGCTACACCACTATAGTCTTCAACTACGATCAAAATCAAACAAAACAAAACCAAACAAGCTTAAACCAAACAAAACAATATAACAGAAGCTATGTAACCCCCTCTGTAATTATATCTGAAATACACGATTAAAATGAAATAGAGACCAATAATAATCAAAATTCATTTACATTCTCATCCTTAAGATAGGATTTTCACAAATTTCTTTAACAAACACTTTAACCTGGTCTCACATTCATATTTCGAATACAATTACCTCGTGTGTTCGCAACCGCAAGTGCACGGATCGCGTCAAGTAATAAAGTGATAAGTAAAGATCGTTCCCTCGAGGATTTGAGTAACAAATTAGTCAAGCAATAGATTTGGTGAATTCGATTAAGTTGAGCCAAAACATGTTGTGTGTGGAAAAAGGAATTTCAAAAGATATATTTGTAAAACTGAAATTTACTGAACAAAATTTTGATTTGTGTGACTTTAATCAAGTATGATGAGCCTAGGATTGTTCATCCCCTTAGTATTTCATAAACTTACTTCTTTTTCTCTCTAAGGATCCTTTCCATAGGGTATATATATGTCAGTTTAAGAATCTCAAGCATATGATTAAGCTCTCTCAAGTCATAACCAGTTTTATTTCTTCTATTAGCATGCACAATCTCTTGCTACAGCTAAGAGAAGATATTCATTACATACCAATCTTAATTTGACAATGTTAGGTTAATAACTATATCTTTATGTTACTAGCAAACCATCCGTTCAGTTGTAAACTTCAAGTCTAGCATGATTTCACTCAAGTTCTACAATTAAATTAACTCTCTCAAGCTTAATTTAATTGAACACATCATCCACAGTGATGGCCAGTCACAAACAGCAATAAAAATGGAGTGAAATCAACATATATATGCCATTAGATACTTAGAGAGGAAAGGAATTAAGTTTAATCCATACAAAGGATCATAAACAATCCTAGAATGGGACTCTAGCTATCCATGTTCAAAAATGAATCACAGACATAAACTCTCATTACAGCCATATCAGAATTATAGAGGAGAAATGGAAGGTATACAGAAAAACCAGAGAATCTGAGCTGAAATCTCTGCAAATCTTCAATCTCTCCTTGATTCTCCTTGATTTCAGGCACACCCAAGCTCAGAGGACGCTCTCAGCCGCATGCCTAGGTCTTTCCTAATCTGGATCCCCTCCTTCAGCCTTTGGTTTCCGCTTTTATAGTTCCCAGGTGGCAAAATGCACAACAGCATTTTTGGGGGTTAGTCACGGCCAGGAAATATGTGGGCCGGTGCCAGTGAGCTTCTGTCCAGTTTTGGGCTACGGCCCATGGATGCTTGGCTATGGCCAGTGACTTTCTGACCTCAAGTTGGCCGCGGCCAGTAACTTTCTGACCCCTTGTTGGCTGCGGCCCATGAAATGGTTGGCCGCGGTCAGTCATCTCTGCAGTTTAGCTTCCTCTCTGTCTACGCTCTGTTTTCGTCCCTTCTTGCATTTCCTTGGCATGGTTGATGGCTTCAACTTCATTTCACCTCCTTCTCATTGAATTTGGCTTTCTCTGGTCCAGCTATGACTGAATTTGTATCCTTTCAACACAAAGAACTCACAAACAATCACAGTTGAATAATCATAGCAGTTAGTAACATATTTCCTCCACATTTATACTCTTTTAGTGCCAAGCATGAATAGAACACATTTCCTCTACTTTAGCACTCCCAAATGCCCACTAATTTACCCAAAGTGTGGGAGAAATAGGAGGAATTGTGCAATTCTGACAAGAATTTCATGAGGTTAACACACCCCCAAACTTAAACTTTTGCTCGTCCTCGAGTAAAATCAGTCAAATAACAAGAGCTAGATTAAATTAATCTTAGACATAGTGCTCATGTATGACAATTTCTTCTCATTGGCTTCTCATGATAATGAAGCAGAAACAACAGAATATACATGGATGCCTAGTTCACAATTTAAAAACGGATTTCCCAACATTCTTCAGAATGAGTATGTGTGTGTTCAGAGTTGAATAACAATCTTCCTATAGTTATGAAGATCAGATACAACACTTCGACATGTATGAATAGCCTCAAAATTCAAACTTAATCCTTCTACCTTCCCCTTTCTTTTCACTTATAGATCATTCCACACACCTTTAAAATCAATGGAACTTTAGGTTATTATGGAATTGCTCATTATCACCGATGAAGCTAACACAAGTTTCAATATGAGGTAATGTAGATGAATTAGATTAATGCTTAATCAATCAAAGATATGTACACAAGAGAACACTCACGGATTTAAGTGTTTAGCTCTCGCAAATGTAGGTAATTTCGCTTAGTACCACCTATATTAGGTCCTGCCATAGGCTTGTAGAAACTTTACTCTCTCTACCACTTTACACACCTAGATTCATGAATCAAGGGGACTTTTAAAAAGGGTTGTAATGTTGGAAATGGTCTCATGGAAAGTTAATTTAATTGTGCAACATTGTGCTGGCCGCGGCCCAAAACTCTTTGGGACCTCATTGGCCGCGGCCCAGTTCTTTCTGAGCAATGTCTAGCTGCAGCCAACATTGTGCTGGCCGCGGCCCATGACCTTCTATGCTCTTTTGGGCCACGGCGCACATCATCGTGGCTGCAGCCAGCATATTCCTTCCAGCTTTTTCAGCTGTCAATTTGCACCACAAAGACACAGAAGTTATGCTACGCCTGTTACCCTATGATACTTAATACAGCATACCAAAATTTGAATCATTTTTACCATAATTGCCACATTGACTCTTACACAATCAACAACTATTGTCCACACATTTGAATACAATTTCTTCTGATCAAGATGTCTCCTTAATTCAGAATTCACTATGCATAATAGCAATTTGACAGGATTAAGCAAAAGACAATGCACAGTGCCTCTCTAACCTACACTAAAACCATGAATGCATTTAGAGAAGTGCTCAGTGGTCATCAAATCAAATCACAATCATCAAGAATTTGGGTTCAATCATAGGACTTGAAGAACTTTCCTGAATTATGCCTTTCCAAACCACATGTCACCACCTCTCCTTTGAATCCTCGTGCTTTCTTCTATAAAAGCAAAAGACCAAACGTAAATCTACCAAATTATACTAAAATCAAAGAAACTAAGGAGATTAAGTTCAAAACTTGGGTTGCCTCCAAGAAGCACTTATTTTATAGTCTTTAGCTTGACTCTTCACTTTGGTCAATCTTCATTCGATAAGTAGATGGTGGATACCATCCTATCAACATCTCTTCCCCAATAATTCTTCAACCGTTGACCATTGGCCTTGAATGTCTCTCCTTTCTCATTCTCCAGCTCCACATCACCATATTTTGATGCTTGAACCACCTTGAATGGACCAGACTATCGAGACTTGAGCTTTCCTGGAAATAGCTTCAGCTTGGAGTTATAAAGAAGAACAGTTTGACCAGGTTCAAAGCTCTTAGGAATGATTTTGCTGTTATGGTCCCTCTTTGTCTTCCCTTTGTAAATCCTTACACTCTCATAAGCATTTAAGCGGATTTTATCTAACTCATTGAGTTGAAGTAGCCTCTTTTCTCCGACAGCTTACGGATCAAAATTTAGCTTCTTGATAGCCCAGTAGGCCCCATGTTCCAATTCCACCGGTAGATGGCATGCTTTCCAAACACCAATCGATATGGAGACATACCAATAGACGTTTTATAAGCCGTTCGGTAAGCCCATAGAGCATCATCCAACTTGGAAGACCAGTCCTTCCTAGTAGTGTTCACCGTCTTCTCAAGAATATTCTTGATCTCCCGATTGGAAATCTCAGCTTGGTCATTTGTTTGGGGGTGGTAGGGCAATGCTACTTTGTGTCTAACACCATATTTCTTCATCAAAGCTTGAAATTGGTGATTGCAGAAATGTGACCCACCATCACTGATAATTGCTCTTGGTGTGCCAAACCTTGTGAAGATGTGCTTCTTGAGGAATTTCAGCACTGTCTTGGCATCATTAGTCACACATGCCATAGCTTCAACTCATTTTGATACATAGTCTACTCTAACTAAAATATATTCATTGTTGAAAGACTTAGGAAATGGACCCATAAAATCAATCCCCCAAACATCAAAGAGTTCAACTTCTAGCAAGCTATTCAGTGGCATCTCATTCCTTTTAGATATGTTCCCCACTCTCTGGCACCGATCACATTGAAGGACAAATGTATATGCATCTTTAAATAGAGAGGGCCAATAAAACCCACTCTGAATGACCTTCACAGTGATTTTCTCTCCTCCAAAATGGCCACCATACTCAGACGAATGGCAACAATGCAAAATGCACTCTTGTTCATTTTCTGGGACACACCTTCGAATGAGTTGATCCGGACATCTCTTGAATAAGTAAGGTTCATCCCAAAAGTACTTCTTCACTTCATGCAAGAATTTACGCTTTTGATGAGAGTTGAACTTTGGAGGTAACACTCCACAAACCAAGTAATTTACAAAGTCGGCGAACCATGGTGTGAATGAATGATCAACGAAGAATAGCTGCTCATTCGGGAATGATGCATAGATCATGTCAAAGTTATCAAGTTGAGTCTCAATACTCAACCTAGACAGGTGGTCTGCTACATGATTCTCAGTACCTTTTCTGTCAATGATGTTCAAGCAAAACTCTTGAAGTAAAAGCACCCAGCGAATTAGTCTAGCCTTAGAATCCTTATTGGTGAGTAGGTACTTTAGAGCTAAATGATCAGTATAGACAGTAACCTTAGTACCCACAATATAAGGTCAAAATTCCTCATAGGCCTAAACTATGGCAAGTAACTCCTTTTCAGTGGTGGTATAATTGAGTTAGGCACAATCAAGAGTTTTGCTAGCATAGTATATGGGGTGGAAGAGTTTCCCTGCCTTTTGCCCAAGAACAGCACCAACAGAGTAATCACTCGCGTCAGCCATGATAATAAAAGGTAAGACCTAATCTGGAGCTACTAAAATAGGAGCTGAAATGAGACGCTTCTTTAACTCCTCAAAAGCTCGTAATTACTCATCATCAAACTTGAATTCCATAGCTTTCTCCAATAGCTTAGAAAAGGGTTTGGCAATTTTTGAGAAATCCTTGATAAATCTCCAGTAGAACCCGGCATGTCTAAGAAAGCTTCGGATACCTTTCACATTAGTAGGCAGTGGTAATTGCTCAATAATAGCAATTTTAGCTCTATCTACTTCCAACCCTTTCTTGGATACCCTATGGCCAAGTATAATGCCTTCTTGCACCATGAAGTGACATTTCTCCCAATTGAGAATCAAGTTTGTCTCTTCACATCTTTTAAGCACCGCATCCAAATTCTCCAAGCACGAGTCAAAAGATGGACCAAAGACAGAGAAATCATCCATGAATACTTTAATGGTCTTCTCAATCATATCAGCAAAAATGGACATCATGCACCTTTGAAATGTGGCCGGCGCATTGCATAGTCCAAATGGCATTCTTCTAAAAGCAAAAGTGCCATATGGACAAGTAAAGGTTGTCTTCTCTTGGTCTTCTGGAGCTATTGCAATTTGGTTGTAACCGGAATAACCATCAAGGAAGCAAAAGAACTCCTGACCTGCTAGTTTATCCAACATTTGATCGATGAATTCTAAAGGAAAATGATCCTTTCTTGTAGCAGTGTTGAGCTTCCGATAATCCATACATACCCGCCAACTAGTCACTGTGCGAGTAGGAATTAATTCATTTTGGGTATTAGCCACTACAGTCATGCCACCCTTCTTAGGGACACATTGGACTGGGCTCACCCATGAACTGTCAGAGATAGGGTACACAATTCCAGCTGAGAGCCATTTGAGGATTTCTTTCTTGACCACTTCTTTCATGATTGGATTCAAGCACCTTTGATGCTTAATAGAAGTTTTATGATCATCCTCTAACAAAATTTTGTGCATACACATCGAGGGGCTTATTCCCTTAATATCAGCTATTGTCCAATCTATGGCCTGCTTGTGCTCTCTCAAAACTCGTAGGAGCTTCTCTTCTTACAAATTAGAAAGACCGAAAGAGACAATCACCGGTAAAGTGTTGGTATCCCCCAATTAGGCATACTTGAGATGAGATGGTAAAGGCTTTAATTCAAAAGCTGGTGGAACTTCAATAGAGGGCTTCAAAGGAGTACTCAAGGCCTCAGCCACCTCAAGTGGCTCAAAATTCCTCGGTCTTGAGTGAGGGAATGCTTCCATCTGAAAAAGGTTTTCAATAGCTTCTTCATCAAATTCATCCAAGCTTTTCTCCCCAATTAGAAATGCCTCTAAAGGATATTTTATCATAGGAGCATATGACTCTTAAGGAACGAGCGAGTCCAATATATCAACAAATGAGCATTGGGCTGAATCATCATGAAACTTCAAGGCTTTTGCGTGTTAAAGATCACTTTTTCATCCTCTATCCTGAAAGTGATTTTGCCCTTCTCCACATCAATAAGAGTCCTTGCTGTAGCTAAGAAAGGACAGACTAGAATGAGCGGTATCTTCCAATCAACCTCACAATCAAGCACCACGAAGTCTGCTGGGAAGATGAACTTGTCTACTTTCACTAGGACATCTTCAATGATTCCTCTAGGCTTAGAAATACTCCGATCAGCAAATAAAAGGGTATCTATGGTAGGCATTGGCTCTCCCAACCCCAATTGGTTAAAAATGGCTAAGGGCATCAAGTTGATGCTAGCACCCAAGTCACATAGGGCTTTACCATTGAAGTTCGTTCCAATATTTCAAGGAATATAGAAACTTCCCGGATCCTTCAGCTTGGTGGGTAACTTCCTTTGGATCACTGCACTACATTCTTCGGTTAATGCCACAGTTTCAAATTCATTAAATCGCCTTTTCTTGGACAAAACATCCTTTAAGAACTTGGCATATTTAGGCATACCCTCTAAAGCTTCGGCAAATGGAATGTTTACATGCAGTTGCTTAAACATGTTCACAACTTTTTGAATTGTGCATCTTCCTCCTTCTTCTTGAATCTTTGAGGGAAGGGTAGTGGAGGCATGATATTGGAGGTGGTTGGCTTTCTCTTCTTCTCATTATTCAACTCTTGGCCCCCCTTCTTACTCTTGCCCAACCTCATCCAACCCTCCTTCAGTCTGCTTTTTCTTTTTGGTTTCATCCTCTTCCACCATATTTTCTTGAGTCATGGCTTCTTCCCCATCAATATCAATGTCCTCTTGCTCATCTTGCTTTGATCCAATCTTGCTCGAGCTAGGCATATTCGGAAGCACCTTGCCACTTCTCAAGTGAATGGCCTTGCATTCTTCTTTTCCACCCCGCTTTGGATTAGGGATGGTATCACTTGGGAGACCATTTCGAGCCATAGCATTTACTTGTATTGCTAATTGTCCTACTTGAACTTCAAGGTTCTTAATAGCAGATTCATGAAGAGAAAAGGTAGCCTTACTCTCACCCCTTGAAGATTCCACCTATGATAAGATCCAGGCCAACATCTTGTCTGTCTTAGATTCTTCTTCTTTTGTAGGAGCTTGCCGTGATGGCAATGGAAAACCTGGTGGAGGAACCGGCTTGGTGCCAAAAGTAGACTTGTGTGGAGGGTTCAAGGTGTTACCTTGACTCCAAGAAAAGTTGGGATGAGCTCTCCAAGCACAATTGTAAGTTTGTGAATATGGATTACCTTGAGAAGGTTGAAATTTGCCTATATAGTTGACAAATTCAGTGCCCATGTAGAGAGGGCAATTATCGGGCATGTGGACATCATTGCATTGCTCACATACAATCGGAGTAGCTTGAATAGAATGTACACCATGAGAAGTGCCCTTATGTATTTGAGACTTTAGGACATCAAAACGTTTGTTCAGAGCGGATAAGATTGTGGCAATTTGTGATGAAGAGTTTTCTTTTGTATTGAGCAGGGCTGGGGTAGTCGTTCTATCATTGCTTTGGGTGTTGTTTGCAGATAATTGATCCAAAATTCTAAACACTTCATTAACAGGCACATTCCGGTAACCTCCATTAGTCATAGAGTCCACCATCGCCTTAGATTGAGGATTCAGGCGCGTGCAGAAAATTTGGATCACTACACACTTGTCCACCCCATGATTAGGGCATTGCTTCATTAACATCTTGTATCTTTCCCAGGCAGCATATAGATGCTTATCCGGCTGTTGTCTAAAACTTAGAAATTCGTCCCTTGCTTCCACTGATTTATCATCCGAGAAAATTCAAGCTCTAAATTTTTCTTCAAGATCATCCCAAGAAGTTATGGATCCTTCAGGGAGATTGTTGAACCAATCTCTAGCTTTCCCTTGTAGAGAGAGAGGGAATAGTCGTAACCTCAGCACATCTTGGGGTACTCCATTCTTCTTGAAGGAATCACACACCTCCAAGAAGTACATCAAATGCTTGTTGGCATCTTCATTGTAGAGACCATGGTACAAACCATGCATTTGCAACATTGTGATCATCACTGGCTTGATCTCAAAAGTGTGTGCTTGCATCTCTGGCATTCGAATACAAGATTAAGTCCCTCGCATATTCCAGCTGGCAAAGTCATTGATCGTAGCTCTATCATATTCATCCGCCATTGTCTCAGCTTCAGTTTCAGCTTCAGAGTCTGCTTCAGATTCATATTCAGATTCAGTTATCTCTGATTCACATTCTGCTTCTGATTCAGTTTCTTATTCGATGTGCGGTAATCCGTCAAGTACCACTATCAATCCGTCCAGGTGCAGATGTTGCATGTACTGAGATGATACCTACAAAAGGCACAAACCAACAAGTATCAAACTAAAGCAAACAAAATTAATTCAGAAAATAGGGAAAGAAAAATTGTAAACCTAACTAAAAACCCAAGCGAAATCTACTATCACAAGCCTAAGGTCAACTAAAAGATTTTTTAAACTAATACCCGGCAACGGCGCCAAAAACTTGTTCGCAATCGCAAGTGCATGGATCGCATCAAGTAATAAAGTGATAAGTAAATATCGTTCCCTCGAGGATTTGAGTAACAAATTAGTCAAGCAATAGATTTGGTGAATTCGATTAAGTTGAGCCAAAACATGTTGTTGTGTGTGGAAAAAGGAATTTCAAAAGATATATTTGTAAAACTGAAATTTACTGAACAAAATTCTGATTTGTGTGACTTCAATCAAGTATGATGAGCCTAGGATTGTTCATCCCCTTAGTATTTCATAAACTTACTTCTTTTCTCTCTAAGGATCCTTTCCATGGGGTATATATATGTCAGTTTAAGAATCTCAAGCATATGATTAAGCTCTCTCAAGTCATAACCAGTTTTATGTCTTCTATTAGCATGCACAATCTCTTGCTACAGCTAAGAGAAGATATTCATTATATACCAATCTTAATTTGACAATGCTAGGTTAATAACTATATCTTTATGTTACTAGCAAACCATCCGTTCAGTTGTAAACTTCAAGTTTAGTATGATTTCACTCAAGTTCTACAATTAAATTAACTCTCTCAAGCTTAATTTAATTGAACACATCATCCACAGTGATGGCCAGTCACAAACAGCAGTAAAAATGGAGTGAAACCAACATATATATGCCATTAGATACTTAGAGAGGAAAGGAATTAAGTTTAATCCATACAAAGGATCATAAACAATCCTAAAATGGGACTCTAGCTATCCATGTTTAAAAATGAATCACAGACATAAACTCTCATTACAGCCATATCAGAATTATAGAGGAGAAATGGAAGGTATACAGAAAAACCAGAGAATCTGAGCTGAAATCTCTGTAAATCTTCAATCTCTCCTTGATTCTCCTTGATTTCAGGCACACCCAAGCTCAGAGGACGCTCTCAGCCGCATGCCTAGGTCTTTCCTAATCTGGATCCCCTCCTTCAGCCTTTGGTTTCCGCTTTTATAGTTCCCAGGTGGCAAAATGCACAACAGCATTTTCGAGGGTTAGTCACGGCCAGGAAATATGTGGGCCGGTGCCAGTGAGCTTCTGTCCAGTTTTGGGCCACGGCCCATGGATGCTTGGCTGTGGCCAGTGACTTTCTGACCTCAAGTTGGCCACGGCCTATGGATGCTTGGCCGCGGCCAGTAACTTTCTGACCCCTTGTTGGCCGCGGCCAGTCATCTCTGCAGTTCAGCTTCCTCTCTGTCTACGCTCTGTTCTTGTCCCTTCTTGCATTTCCTTGGCATGGTTGATGGCTTCAACTTCATTTCACCTCCTTCTCATTGAATTTGGCTTTCTCTGGTCCAGCTATGACTGAATTTGTATCCTTTCAACACAAAGAACTCACAAACAATCACAGTTGAATAATCATAGCAGTTAGTAATATATTTCCTCCATATTTATACTCTTTTTGTGCCAAGCATGAATAGAACACATTTCCTCTACTTTAGCACTCCCAAATGCCCACTAATTTACCCAAAGTGTGGGAGAAATAGGAGGAAATGTGCAATTCTGATAAGAATTTCATGAGGATAACAAAGATAAATCACATTCATAGAAATATTAGAATGCACAAAAATAATACCGGTAATCCCGGGCTCATACCTTCACTAAAGATACGTAGGGCATGTAATATCCTGAATTTTGGGATTAGAGGCTTGGGAATAAGCCTAAATTAAGTGGACTGCTAAGCCCCGGTTTAGTAGATGTCTCAAATCTATTCTCTAATGTTTCTTATATATTTGGGGTATTAAGAAAGTAAAATGGTGAATTTTGGAGAATATAATTACAATTTTGGTGAAATCGCTTATGAGGTAGTGAGGTTGTCATGTGATTTTGAATGACAAATGATGAGCAAAAATTATGAAATTTTACAGGATGAAAGCAGACATCCTAAGCTTTAATTTGATAGGTCATATGACTCAATTAGAGATATGTACAAAAAGATATGAATTTTTGAAGTCAACACAGAAAAACTATAAAATTTCTGGAACAATATGCGAAGATTGAAATTCTAGAAATTTTGTGATTCCATTCAGCAAAAGTCTATATTTTTCCTTGAAACTAGACTCAATAAGGGTTATATAGGCTTTAGAATCACTCCAATTCAATTTTTCTAGAATTAGTTATGATTTTTCAAAGTTAGGGCAGAAAATCTGCCAGAAATTGCTGAAATCCGAAAATGGGAATTATGACATCATTATAATTAAAGATGACATAAGCTAAATGTTATAAAATCATCATCCTCTTCCTCCATCAGCCAAAAACCGTGCAGCACCATGGAGAAAGAGAGAGAGGGAGTTTTAGAGAGAGAAGAGGAGAAAACGCACGAGATAGGTTGATTTCTTCGGTGAATTCGTACCTAACGTGTATAATCTTTCTCCTAAGCTTCTCTTCTATGTGATGTAAGGTATTTGAAGCACAAATCTTGGTGTTTTGAATTTAGGGTTTTCAGCCACAAGAAGGAAAAGCTAGTGGGAGTTTGAGGTAACTTCCAAACTCTTGCATATTAACTATTCTGGTTGTTATAGACAATTTAATCGGTGAAATTTTGCCGGATTGTCTTTGTGTGTAAAAATGGAAAATGGGTTGTGGGGGATGTTATGCTGCCCAAATTGATACTAAATGGTAGTTTTAACCTAATGGAATAGTCAGCAAAGTGGTTAGGAGTAGAAAGGAACGTGTTTACGGAGTCGAAACCGAAAAACCCCGATTTTCCCCTGAAAACACATATATTTCGGCCAGCACTATAAATGGGTCTTAGAGTTGGATTTTCAATGATTTAATGGTTCCATTGAGTTCAGGGATGAAACTTAGGTGGGGTTACAGTTGGGCACTTTTTCGGAAAAGGCCGAGAAAGCATAATTATGGAAACGCCCCTAAAACCCTAAAAGTATGGCTGCCAAAGGCAATTTCATAATTTTACATTGAATTTGATAATTCCGAGTCTGGAAATGGATTCCTTGGGTGAAAATATGTCAGGATAGCCCAGGTTAGAATTTCGAGATAAGTACAGCCGGACCGGGTACGATGGGGCCGGGTCCCTGGGGGTATGTTAGTAATTTTTCAAGATAGACTCATATAACCTCTAGAAACACTATGGAAGTGTCTAAATAGTACATTTGACATTGTAGGATTGAATATGGAGCCCCAAGCTGTTTGCACGTAGATCGAGGCACGCGTTTCGAGACGAAAAAATGTTAAGGTAGGGGACTTACCTTACTTGCATGTATTTAATATCTTTGCTTGTGTAATGATGTATGTGATTGCTTTACTTGATTGTGTAGAGCATATTTGAATAAATGAAGCTCTGTTTCTATTTTCGCTGTGGCCATAGTCTTGTTGTATGAAACATTGAGCATGCAGAAATGTCATTATGAGGCCTACATCTAGATAAAGCTAACATGTCATACACATAGCATCAATCATGCATGCATTATGGTATCTGTTTCCTACTGAGATTCTCTTGAATCTCACCCTCCCCTACTAACAATTTAGACAGGAGACGACAGAAGATATGTAAACAACAATGCAGAGTACCGTACGAGGGGATTACAGTAGTGGAATGAAGACGAGAAGAAGTCTCCATTTCACTGGGATGAGTTTAGACACACTAGTAGCCTTGTGCGGCTACCTTAATCGTAAGTATCATTTACAAATCCTTATGGGAAATTTAGGCACATACGCCCTTTACAATTTCTCAAATGGGGATTACACAATACTTAATCCAAATACACATTCTAATTTATCATCTGAACATATACAATTATCCCAGTATATAACGATAACCAACTACCAAATCCAAATGCCCATAAGGGATTCTTGCCGCCCCTAGTCGCTTACTCCTTCCTCAAGCTACTTGTCCTGTCTAAAATGTTGGTAGGGGAGGGTGAGGTTCTAGAGAATCCCAGTAGGAAATAGATACCAATATGCATGCAATATAAGTGTTTAATGCATGACATACTTGCATTACAATAACTTGTGCTCACATAATGATATATCCGCATGCTCAATGTTTCAACAACATACTCATGGCCATAGCATAAATAGAAACAGAGCTTCAATCATTCATATATGTTTCACATAATCAAGCAAAGCAATGACATGCATCAATACACAAACACAAATATCAATACATGTAGGAGAGGTAAGTTTCCTACACTTATTCTTTCCATGTATGCTCCAGCATCGGCTACTTGTGATCCGAGCGGATATCAAACCATGATCAGGGCGAATACCTAACCCTATAACCAAATCAAGGACATAGGATCATTTTCTTTTTCCAAATTCTCATTTTCATAACACTTAAAGTTGGCTACCATTTATGACCTTTAGGTGGCTAATCAAAGCCTAAACACATGCCTAAAGGCTTGGGAAAACACTAGACCAAAAACCATCTTATGAAGTCCAAAATGTCATTTTTGATGGTTGGCCGCGGCCAACAATAGGCCAAAAACATTTTGCACTTCCAAAAATCATAACTAATTCTAAAAAAATCGAAATGAGATGATTCTAAAGCCAAATGAAAGATATTTAAGTCCTCTTTACTAGAATAATATGTACCAGTACTAGAAATCACCACAAAATTCTACAATTACACAAAATCCACCACTGCCCCAAAACAGAGTCCAGTTTCTATCCCAAACTTTGGCAAAGCATAACTCTCAGTTCACAAAACAAAATGACATAAATTATATGTCCATTTTAAAGCTTGGGATGTGAAATTTAAGATTGGAAAGTTTCATAATTTTCCAACACCATTTGGTCATTCAAAATGTTCGTGCAAATTGACTGTCCAGAACAAACTTTACACTTGACAGATTTCCAATTTTCTACCAAAGTGTTCAATGACTCCAAAATCAATAACCAAACCTATTCCCATACAATTTTCCAAGAGGAACACAATGGTAACCTCAAAATGACCAAATCACAACCCATTTACATGCCCTGTTTGTTTCCAATACACAAAACCAACACAAAGTTGCCAAACTTTACATTTAAGCTTCAATGCAATTCTATCAATTCAAAACACTAAACAAGGCACCATTTCCATAACAATAACATACCATACTCTCCCATAACCCTAAATCACGAAAATTAGGGCAAAATTTCCCGAAATTCAAGGGCCAACCAATGACCACAAAACTTATATGAAAATGAAGCTTTTACTTACCTCAACAACTTTCCCAAAGAAGTTCTTTAGTTCACCCAAGTCCACAATTTCGTGAGAGCTCAAACACCACCAAATGACAAATCTAAAACCACGAAAGTGAAGCTCTCAACTCAAAGAACAACTTTAAAGAAGGGAGTTTTGGCATTAGAGATCATTTAGAAGGTCAAAATGCAAGAGTTTTACCTTGGAAACTTTCTCTCTCTTCACCTTCAATGGCTGCTCGAAAATGAAGAGAAGGATGAGAGAGAAATGAAAGTGGAGGAGTGGAGAAGGAGATGAAATGATACTCTCTTCCCATGTCATACTTGCTGTAGCAAAAATGAGGGGGGGAGAGAGGGAGAAAATATGATTAAAAATGCTTACTTTGACTTTCTCTAACACTCTACCATCATCTCCATTTGCCACATGTCCCAATCTTATTAGTCCTCATAAAGTAAGTAACCACTTGGTTACTCTAATCATTCCATTAACCACTTAGTTGCACTTCTCATTTCTCTTCGTTAGTAATTAATTTCTCCATTAATCACTAACTAATTAACCAATAATTTTCCATTCTTTCAATTTTCCACTAACTATGGCATATTAATTAATATTGCCACATAATACATAATCAAATTCTTTTCCTTCTTTCATGCGCCATTTACCCCTATATTTAGCCCAATAATTATTTCATCACATAATTATGCTAAAATACAAGGTGTTGGGCATTCCCAATACTTAATCCGGATCTCAAATCCACATTAATCCACATAATCATTCACAATAATTGTAATTAGCCCTTAATCGAAAATTGGGGCGTTACAAGCTACACCACGACTCTCAAAACCATCACTTTCAAATGGAATAATTAACCCAGGTCCACTAGAAGCAACAAGCTTAAACTATAGTCTATAATGCAAATGGAAAACCACCAAAATAAACCCAGGTCCACAATTTCAGAATAATTAAATGGTACCTTAAACCTTTGCTTGAGGATCCTCTTCTTCCTCTGGACTTGAACAGACCTTGGCCACTTGTTGCAGGAATCGAACAAAGAAAATGGAGGCCAAGTCATCTCACATTTTCAATGAAAAACCCAAAAACGAAATGGAAAGACAAACCTGACAATAAAAACGAGGTTGAGAACGAACCAATCGGAGGGAACAAACGACGATAGCCTTCCGACAATGTATTCAACAGTAAATCTCCGTTGACAGCGGCGAAGTTAAGGACGGAGGAGAGAAGGGGAAAGGAGGAGCTGCCATAAGACGATGCTGGGGTTTTGCTGATGTGCTTAAGTTTTAGATTTCAGAATCAAATTTAGGCGTCTTTTGAAATCCAAGTCATTCTTAAAAGTAATATTTAAAACCATTTTTATTTCAAAACTGGTTTTAAAATATATATTTAAGACCTGTTATTTTAATAACCGGTCTAAATTTTTAATATTTAAGACCGGTTTTCATTTACAACCGGTCTTAAAAATAATAAACATTTTATTTTTATAATTGTCTTTAATTCAGATAATATTTTCTAGACCGGTTATTTTTAGAACCGGTCTAAAAAAATATATTACATATATTTATTTTTTTTAATTGTATATATATTTTAAGACCGGTTTTTGTTATAACCGGTCTTAAAATTATTTTCAAGACTGGTTTTTACTATAACCGGTCTTAATATTTCATCATAATTACAAAAATACCACCGGTCATATTTTTAATACCTTATCCGATATAACCGGTTTAAATGTTCCGGTCTAAAAATCCTTTTCTATATTAGTCTTGGTTGTCCAACCGGTTCACCGGAGCTTTACCCCGACTATATCCGGATCCGACCCGCGTCACGCACCTGGCTATGGTGGGAGAGTCTTCCAATGGGAATTTTCTGCATACACAAGACTTGAACCCGAGACCTTACTTAAACGAAAATAAGCCGCTTACCACTTGAACCAACTCCCATTAATAAAAAGAAAACTCTTTTCTTCGCACTGTCACTTTCTAAAACCAAATGAGTCCATATCATAATAAACAAAACTCCAACAATCCAGAAGCGAATATGGGTCACATCTACGTTATGGTGGACCACATCTTAGTCCTCCGACGAGGAAATGAACTGTTTGATCAGCCCAATGAGCCGTGAAGCAACTGCAGGATCCACCAACTCAACCCCATGAGAACCTTCTTCAAAATCAGTCACCACCTTCACTCCCTTCTCCTCCATTAATGTCGCCACTTCTTTCTCTCTGTCAACCAGTGGGTCCCCTCCATTCCCACTCACCATCACCCTCCACCCCACCTCCCTTATCATCTCCATCTTCTCCGGCCGATCCCAGGCCGTTGGATTACTGTACTCATGGTCACGATTTGCTCCCACAGGCAACGCCAGCTTCCACAACAAGTCAGTCACACACAATGGAAAAACAGGATTCCTTTCCAGCCTTACTTCAGATTCTGTCCTTTGGATCCCACCAAAGAAGGCTTGACGCAATATCAGCCCTTTGATCTTCAACGGCTTCAGATTGTTCACTTCCTCAGCTACACGTAGTCCTGCATAGTAGGCGATTGTACCCCCTGCGCTGTTCCCCATCACGTAACAATTGGAATAGTCAACGAACTCTCGTAACCAATCATCAGGGCTGGTTTTGATCCAGTGGATCGCCTCCACGGCATCGTCGTAAGCTGCCGGAAGCCGGTGCTCCGGAGCAAGTCGGTACTCCACGGAGGCAACCACGGCTCCGACGTCGTTTGCCATTCTGGAACAGAAGTCGTGGTAAACAGTAGAAGCAGCGCTAGAAAGGATGAATCCACTTCCACGAAAGAAAACGATGAGAGGGTACTTGTTGGAGGGGTGATGATTATCCAGTGCTTTGCGGAGTAAGAATAATCGGACCCAGGTGTTGTTTGATTGGTTAATGGTGAGATCTTTGGTGAGAACAGAGGTAGGAAGGCTGGGATCAGATGTGGCAGGTGTTCTTGGATCATGCAGGGAGCGAGAGAGAGTTCCATCAGGATTAAGGGCGATTTGGAGGAGCTGGTATGGATCAAGTGATTCAGATACTGACATGGTAACAAGAGAGGACGAGTTTGGAATTATTTTTTTCCTGTTAATTTGGATGAAGATGATGAAGAAGAACTGGTTTTATAGCTGCAGCCCGATATTACTTGAGCACCAAGGTGGGACTTGATTCCGTTGCCTTTATGGACTTTATGGGGCTGCGGCCTCAACTTTTTGACTCTGACATTTTGGTGTCCTTTCCTAAGAAATGCCACTTAGTTTGTCTTCTAGTTGAGATTGAGTTTCTATTATTTAGATTAGCGGTGCATAAATAATTTTTTTTTTAATCTGATTTGTATAAAGTTAGATTAAAAAAAATTAGATTGTAAATGTGATTTGTATTTGAATTGGCGGTGATAAAAGTAATTTTTTTTCTAACCTTAAATCTGTTTGGATTAGCGTTTAAAAAATCCGTTTTGATGAAAATGACTGAAAAAGATATGAACCTTATTAAATACTATATATATATATATATATTGTTTATATATATTGTGATAATTAATGAAAAGATGTAAATAAAATTTTATAAAATAAAAGAAAGCTCAAAAGCAGTAAAGAATTGAAAGGCAATAAATGCCTCTAACGATTCGAAGTTGCTCAGAAGCAGTAATTCAGTAAAGAAGCATCACCTGGAGGTAATTTATTGTAGAAGCTGTTTTTTTCTTTAAAAGCCCAATGGATAATAGCGCATTCCCAAAACGGTACATTATATGTCAATTGGGCTTCTCATGTCCAACTGAGCTTTTTTCCTTGTGTATTGTGTTTCCAAACAAGCCCTCAAGTGCTTGTTTGGATCATATTTGGAACTCTTAAAAGTGATTATTTATGAAAATCATGACAAATTTTTTCTCACATATTTATCTCATATACCATAAATCATGATTGAAAAATTACTTTTGAAGTATCCAATCGCTATTCTAAACAAGCATTCAGATGACGCAGAACCATTGAAACCGAAGGATAATCAAGCATATCTCGAAAAAAAAACCCTCTTCTACTGTAAGATATATTTATTTAATTTGAGGATATTCATAAAGTTAAAAAAATTATTTAATTATAACACATGTGACATAATCTTTATAAAATACTTTTATATAACATTATATACTCCTCCGTCCCTTATTACAAGTTTTATATTTGTTAATGGATGTGTCTCAAAATATAAACTTCATTTTATATTTGTCGAAACATTTATTGTGTTTTTCCTAACTTTACCTTTTATTGACTGTTTTTATTGCATTTATTCTCTCTCACTTTTTTCTCTTTACCCATAAGGGCATTGTTAGAAAAATAATATATATTGTCTTTAATTAATTCTAACTATTTTTTTTATTTTCACAAATCGGCTATTTGAAATTTATAATAAAGGATGGATGGAGTATCTTTTTAGAATTTGGGCAATTTAGTTTAGGAGAAAATAATAAATATAAGAAATAAAGTGGATAAAGGTCTTGCATTTAAAATTAAAACCCACTCCTAACTAATTATAAGCCCTATATTTAGGCTTGGTAGATTACTATTTTGAGATTTAATAATAATTTTTTTGTGCATTTTTTATTTTTGGTTTGAACTTAATTTTTTTTAATGAAAGACTGAATTCCATTAATTGAAACAGAAAAACTATCTGCAAATGCAACTAATTAAACTACTGGACAATGTATGCTCCAATATGATCGTCTTCCATCTTCTTGCCCAAAAGATGGAGGTGATTATAAAAAAGGCAAAAAATGTTTAAACATATTTTATGTGCAGACAGGATCAAATCATCGTGTGATATTTATAATAGTCAAACCCGCAACAATATACAATCCTATCTAAAGTTTATAAAGTATATTTTTTATCCTATAATTTAAACACCGTCAATGTTATTAACGGAAAATACTGACATATACACAACAAATTCAAGTAATGATTATATAATTAAATGCTGTTAATCTTAAATTTAAAATATGTGAAAATTGAAACATATCTAAAAACTTAATAAAACGGTCAATATTAAAACCTTGATTGTATAAACAATTTAGCTTAGTAATCTAAATATATTAGTTTAATAATTTAAATATCAAAACATCGATTTCATTTGTAGCGATTTATTGGTTTATGTTAGTTTAAAAATATGAATATATTATATTTAAAAATTAAACTTAAATATGTATTATCAGCTGCAAAGTCATCACTTGAGTTTGCTGTGTCAATATTAACGGTGTTAGAAATATATGACCAAAAATATACTTTATAAAATTAAAGGACAAAAAATATACCTCATATAAAACTTAAATGACTAAAAGTATGCTTTAGCCTTTATATATATATATATATATTATAAAATATATATTATATATCTTCTGATAATTATTTTATATTACTGAGGGCTAGGGGTGGAAACAGGTCAGGCCGCCTAACAGGGGCCTGCAGCCTGGCCTGTTATAGGCCTGTTCAGGCCTGGCTAAAAGGCCAAGCCAAGGCCTCTTTGGAAGCCTGTTTACTTTAACAGGCTAGGCCAAGGCCTATTGGTCGACTTGAGCCTGTTAAGATTTTATTAAAAAAAATCTAAAAATAATACAAAATTACAATTATGCCATTTTTGTCTTCCCTAATTCTCTAGCCCTAATTCATAATTCTTCAAAACTCATTTCTTCATTTCTGAAACGGAGAATCGTGCGTCGTGATTCCCTCGGGCCCTCCCTTTCCCTTCACCCGATTCCCTATTTCCGTTGTTCCACTATGAGCGAGCGGCTGACCACAAGTTCGCAATGGTTGCTCTCACCCTTAGTCTGTCAGATCGGTGATCCTCTCTCCGTCGTCTCTCAACCTCAGTCCCCCATCGAAAACTCTCTCCGTCGTCTTTCACCCTTAGTCCACCGTCGAAGATTCCTTCCCGCAACACTGCTCTTTACGTCGTTGAAGATTAACTCGCAGCCCACCGAAGAACATTCGTTGGGTTTTAGTTCAGGCATTAGGTAAGTATTGAGTATTTTATTTAGTTTGTTTATTATTGAAATATGCTCTGATTTAAGGCTTGAAATCGTTAAGATTAAGCTGTGTATTGATTATCCTGTATATAAGAATATATGTATGTCTTGTGCTTTAGTTCGTCCTATGTTTTGATTTTTTTGGCGTTTTTGGTCATCCCCTGTGCTTCACGCCCTTTTTATGAATATATGTATGTCCTGAGCTAATTTCAAGATCAGATTAAATGTTGCTATGTTGAAATTGTAAACAAAAAGAAGGATATATGAATATATGTATGTCCTGTTGCTTCATGCCTTGTGCTTCACGCCCTTTTTATGAATATATGTATGTGTTGTTGCTATTCTTGTGGCTTGTTTCACTATCTACTTCATTTTTTTTGTGATCTTGATTTATCTGTTGGTGGATGAGTATTTGTGATGTACAAAAATTATCAAGAGCATGATAGTTAATAGCACCATGCGTTTGGTTACAACATGGGTCCATAGGCTTGTTTGAGTTTGTTGTTGTGTTTGGATCTTATCATGGCTTGCACATGAATAAAGAAGATTATCTAATGTCTTTTGATATGTATGTATATATATGAGAATAATGGTTTCTACTTTATAGTCAACCTCTTTCATGCTTTTCTTTCATTCTTTCTTCTCTTTTAGCTCTGAATTATTTCCTCCCCTTCTGTTCCCTTGTTAAAATTTGTTAAACAGCTGTCTTGTATTCATAATTGCTGGCTGATGTCTATTAGGTTAGTTAAATTATGAAATTTTGGTTGTTTTATCTAATGTCTTTTCCCTTTTGTTTCAAATTTTTAAAGTCATTCTGAAGAGAAGCAACTTGGTCCCTTGCTGTAATGACTTTGAGATCTTCATACAACAAACTTCAGAGTAAGCATGACTCTAAGGTATGTTATCATTACAATGGGTATGACTTATTCTATTTTCTTTTCCCATTCCTTTTGTGATGTAGGAGAGTGATTTGCATACAAAAAGAATTGGGCATAGCGAATTTGTTGATAGACATCTGAGACAGCCACTGCAACAATTATTGTTCTGCATTATTTGCTTTTGTTTTTGCTTCTTTTTTTGTGTGACTTTTCTCATAAGAATTTCTTCCAATGAATCAATGCATTATGTGGTTTGTAACATTTTAACCTTTCTCTTATGGCCTTTAGAACCCTTGTAGATGCCATTTTTTTTTATATGAATGAGGGCTGAGCCCACGTAATTTGGCAATGTAGTCAGCAATTTTGGCATGTCCAAAGGGAAGGAGGGAGTAAGTGTGATGAGAAGTGAGTTTTATAGTGAGAAGGAGATGGTATTGTAATAAATTCTAGCCATGCGTGCCTAGATTGAGTTTGTGAGAAATAAGAAATGAGAGTTGATTTATATGTTACTTTCCTTATCTTTGACTTTGATCTCCTTGCTGGTTACAACATAATATGTATACAAATGATGATTAGTGGGAGGGAAGACAGAGATCCTACAATATGGATGAGCAAGAGCTAGGGAGGCTTCCAAAGTAGGAGTATACTTGGATCTTGTGAGAATGGGTCCTTTCTTTCTGTCCATCCAAGATGCTAATTAATCTCCTTATTTTATACATGTCCCTTTTTTTATATGAATGAGGGCTAAGCCCACGTACAAGCATCTGATCCACAATGATTGATTTATGTGGATGCTAGTTTTGATTCATACAATGACGTCCTCTATCCAAAAAAAAATTGTAACTAGGCTTGTTTTTGGCATGTCTGCATGTTTGGGATCTTTTACAAATCCAGGCCTCTTTAACAGGCCACAGGCCAGGCCAGGCCTGTATACAAGCTAGGCTCAGGCCTAATAAAAAGCCTGTAATAGGCCACAGGTCAGGCTCAGGCCATCTTACTGAGGGCTTATCATGAGTTCATGACTAGGTGTCGTCTTTTTTCCCCTCTAACTCATTTTTTTGTATCATATTTTAAATAGGTAATATATTTTAACAAACGCATTTAAATTGATGAGATAGAATGTCAAAATTAATAAAATGATCCTTTAAAATATATATAATTTTTTTATATCATATACAAGTAAGGTATTAGGTTTTCTGAAATTCATTAATTAAAAAATAATATTTACAATTAAAAATTGTAAAAGAAGAAGAAAAATATTTAAATAAAGAAATAAAGGAATATTTGACAACTTATAATTAGTTCAACTCCCCTCCTCTGCTGAACCAAATAAGAAACCAAACCTCTCATCCCTTCTCCTTCAACCAAACAAAGCTTATAACATTCCCTCGCCTACCTCCACTTAACTTTAATAAAACCTTCCCTACTCCCCCCTTCTTTGAACAAAACACACCTTAAGACCAATAAAGGTCACAAATACAATATTGACCATAACATAGATAAACAAACGGGAGAAGGGTGTCTCCATTGACCCCCTCCATTTATTCTTCATTTAATGTCTCTACCATTAGATCAACTTTTAATGGTTGAGATTTAATGATAGATATAAAAATATTGCTATAATTTTAAATATTAAAAAAATCTATCATTAAATCTCAACCATTAAAAATTGATATAATAGTAGAGACATTAAATGGAGAGTAAATGGAAAATTGAGACACCCTTCTCCACAAACAAACGGAGGATACTGATCACCTTTCTCCTTTTCTTCTCATAATGTTATTCACATCCTTAAATTAAAAAATTTAGATGAATTAGATTTAATATTTTATCAAATTTTGTAATGATATTTTATAAAGTAAAATTCTTCTATTCTTTCTATATCACAATTGTAACTGTTTGGATATTTATTTATATTTAAATAATAATTTCATAAGACATTAAATTTAAACCATCCATTTTTTTATCTAAAAATAAATATGAGATTTTGAAAAAAAAGAAAAAAATAGAATCTAGATTCATTAACAAGCTGTTTGTTGAGGTAGTACCGAAAAGGTAAGAATACAAATTTGAATCTTAATGTGCATTTATTACAAGAGACAAAACCCTCTGCACTCTAATCCTCAAATAAACTCTAATCCTCAAATAAAAACTTTCATCAAATAGAGAGGGAGGGAGAATCTAGATCCGTGAGATTGAAGATAATTCAAGGAGAAGCATCAAGCATGTAAATGGATTTAATTGCATCCTTCACTCCCTCCAACCTCGGATCAATCCTGATGGCACTCTAACTTGGTGGGGTTGCAGAATCCGATACATCTCCCCACATCCAATCCCAACCTTCCTGTATATCATATCCTTGTTCCTTTCAAGGATATCTGTATTAATCAATCAAACAACACTTGAGTTTGACTATTCCCACCTCGCACAACACTGAATAATCATCCTTCCAACAACAGCAAGAAGCCCGTTGGATACGCAGAAATGATTTAGATGGAAATGGAAATATATATATATATATATATATACATGCACACATATATGAAAATTCATATGGACATAGAGATGTGGTATAAAAACACGTTTAGTATGAACATGAAATTATGATATTATTTTCATTTAATATTTTTATTTAAAATATGAAAATACTAATGTATGTCAAGACTAGAAAATAAACGGACAAGGACACCACCCGCACGGGACTAGAAAATAAAGATGAAAAAAATTAATGTCTTTAGGATTGTTAGAATAATTAGGGATCCTCAAATAATAATATCCCAATAATTATGGATTTTAGAATAATATCCTTATCATCAGGGATCCTAGCATTTATTAGATATACTACCATATGTATATAAACAAGACACTCTTGTACAAGATAATTTAAAAAATTCAGATTTATTCTTCCTTCTTGTTCTACATGGTACCAAAGATTGGTTATTCCAAAAATTTTATTTTTTTCTAGTCCGTCAGTTCTTCAATTCTCAATGCGTAGAAACCTCACGAGTTTTTCAGATTATCTATCTCCAATCCTCATTAACCGACACGCACCCCGACACCTTGTTCATCGGCTCTTGATCGGCCGGTTCCTGAAATCCGGCGCCATTCCGATGGCGTATGGTGCCTCACGCGCCCCCTAAACCTTCGGTGGCAGTTTGCGACGCCGTTTGTTGCGCTCTAATTGCCTTCTCCTCCTCTACCTATCCGTGAAGTTTAGTGGTCATTAAACCATGTTTAAGTCTCGGGCTACATTTTTTGCTTCTGTTTCGATGTTTTCGGTTGCGGTTCGGTACTGATTTGGCTATTCAGGGCTAGTATCTCTGTTTATGTGGGTTCCCTGCCCTATTTGTGGTACTACATATCTCTGGTTACTTCTAGATTGATTTGTTTATGGCAAGCTGTGGTTCTTTCTGATTGTTGGTTGATCTTGTTATTCTGTGTGCCTTGTGAGTGTGCAGTTTTATTGCTCATGTTGCATCTTGGTCGATTGTCTCCATAAGTATTATATATGGCTGACTCTAAGAACCCAGATATGTTGCATATGTTTGCTAAGATTACTGCTTCACAGTTGATCTGAACAAACTATAGTGAAGGAAACAAAACGGTTAGGGTTTATATTTTGGGCATTGAAAAGGAAACACATTTAACTGAGGACCTCCTTCTGGTGATGAAACAAAACTTTTGACTTGGAATAGAGTGGATGCTCGAATTCTATTTCAAAGTCGGAACTTCATTGAACCACAGATTCTGTCTTCTGTTAGTCATTGTAACACTGTAAAGGAACTTATGAGTTATCTTGAATTTATGTTCTCTGGCAAAGGGAATATTACTTAGGTTCACAAAGTTTGTAAAGGCTTTTATAGTTCTCAGTAGCAGGATCATCCCTTGAAGGACTTCTTCTTGGACTTCAAGAGGTTTTATGAGGAGATGAAAGTACTCATGTCTTCGCAGGCGGATCTTCCGACCCGTATCAAGAATCTAGAACTTCAGGCTATCATCAGTTTCTTGAAGCTCTTGACCCTTCTTATAAGACTATTCACTCTTAGATTCTCTCTAGTGAGGAGCTTTCCTCTCTTAAAGATGTGTTCTCACGGGTTCTTCGTGCTAATAGTTTGGTTCGTTTGTTTGTTGATCCAAATACAAGTGCTCTAACTGGGAGTGGCTCCTTTGACAACATGAATTATGGGCCAAACATGGAACTAGTACTTTAACCATGAATTCTGACAGTTTTATCTACAATTATTACAAGGAATTTGGTCATATTAAGAAAAATTGTCATAGATTGCAAAATAAATAGCAGCGTGATCAGCAATGTGGTCTTGCTCATATTGCCCAGACACCTGATCAGTCTGATTCTGGACTATCCTGTGCAAGGGCCCTCGCTACAGGTACTTTGTCCTCTAGTCTTGCTACTACTTCCATGAAGTAGTTCATTAATTCTGGTGCCACCAATCACATGACAAATAACCATCATTTATTTTCATCATATACTCCCTTTGCCAACCCATCCTCCATATTCCTTACCAATGGTTCCCTGGTTCATATATTTGGATCAAGCACTATTAAACCAACTCTATCACTTTCATTATCTTCTGTTCTTATGTTCCTGATCTCACGTTTAATCTTTTGTCTCCTAGTAAACTAACTCATAATTTGAACTGCTTTATCTCACTATTCCCCTTAACCATTGTTTAATTTAGGATCTTTCGACGAAGCAGATTATTGGTAGAGGCTATGAATCTGGTGGGTATTACATCTTTGATGATCAAGTGCTGTGTTCTATTACTTGTTCTGGTGGGTCGTCTCCCTTTGAAGTCCATTGTCGTTTAGGTTATGTGTCCCTTTCATCCTTTAAAAGATTGTATGCTCAGTTTTCGTTTGTGTCTACTTTAGATTGTGAGTTGTGTCAGTTTGCCAAACACTATTGTGTTCATTTGGCACTTCGAGTCAATAAACAGGCTGCGTCCCCCTTTGAGTTAGTTCATTCTGATGTTTGGGGCCCTTGTTCAGTTTTATCTCTGACTGGTTATTGATATTTTGTCACTTTTGTTGATGATTTTTTCTGAACTACTTGGCTTTACTTAATGAAATAGTGTTTTGAATTATTTACTCACTTTCCTAATTTTTGTGCTGAAATTCCAATCCAATTTAATACTCCTGTCAAAATCCTTCAAGTGATAATATGAAAGAATATTTTTTCGCCCTATTCACCAGTTATATGCATAGTCATGGCATTCTTCACTAATCTTCCTGTGTTGATAAACCTGCTCAAAATGGTGTTGCTGAAAGAAAGTACTGCCATCTTTTAGAAACTGCCCGAGTTCTCATGTTTCACTCAAATGTCCCTAAATCCTTTTGGGCTGATGCTGTGTCTCCTGCCTATTTCCTCATCAATCTCATGCCTTTGGATGTCCTTAGAGGTGACATCCCATATTCCGTTCTGTTTCCCACAACTAAGTTATTTTCTATTGATCCCAAAATTTTTAGCTATGTCTGTTTTGTTCTGGATATCCGTCAAAGTGTCAATAAACTCGATCTCAAGTCCTTACAGTGCATCTTTCTTGGTTATTCTCAAGTTCAGAAAGGTTATCGGTGTTACTCTCCTGATCTCCGTCGTTACCTTGCGTCCACTGATGTGAATTTTCATGAGTCTTCTCCTTTCTTCAAGTCTTCAGTCTTATCTAAGTCTCCTTCTGTCCTTGATGAGTTTGATGATGTCTTAGTTTACCATGTCCCTATCTTACCAGTATAAGTTGCTGTTCCAGTACCTGATATCATCACTGATGCTGATGTTGCTAATGTTATGCCTTCGCCAATGACTACTTCACCTAAGGATTCTGTTCATGACTCCCTGGTTTCTAATCCTACTTCCCCATATCCTCCCATTGTTGTCCCTGACCCAATTGTCCCTAATTCTACTGTTATCCCTTGATGACCTACCTATTGCCCTCTGAAAAGGTACCTGCCCTCATTGTCCTCTCAAACGATATGTTGACTGTACTTATCCTATTCCTCCTTTATGTCCTATCAGCAGTTATCCCTATTTCCTCTTCCCTTGTGGCCATCCTTGAGTCCATCTCCACCCGGACTACCCTTTACCAAGCCTTGACCAACCTTGGTTAGCGTGATGCAATGGAAGAAAAAATGATGGCCCTCGAAAAGGCTAGTACCTGGACTCTTGTTGATCTACCTTTTAGGAAGAAGGCTATTAGATGTAAATGGGTGTTTGTTGTTAAGACTAAGGCTAATGGTTCCTTAGAATGGTTGAAAGTTCGACTTGTTACCAAAGGCTATGCTCAAACTTATGGCATTGATTATTCTGAGACTTTCTCCCTTATGGCTAAGCTCACTTCAGTTCGTTTCCTTATCTCTCTAGCTACCACATATCATTGGAATTTGCATCAGTTGGATGTTAAGAATGCTTTTTTGAATGGTAACCTCCTTGAGGAAGTTTATATAGAGTAATCACAGGGGTTTATTGCTCAGGGAGAGCAGAGGAAAGTGTGCTACCTTCACAAGTCGTTGAATGGTCTAAAGCAAAGTCCCCATGCCTGGTTCGATAGATTTTGTGGTGTGGTTAAGAAGTTTGGATTAAGCCAAAGCAAGTATGATCACTCTGTGTTCTACCAGCAGTCTGAGGCAGGCATGATTCTTCTAGTAGTATATGTTGATGATATTGTGATTACTGGGAGTAACATATCTAGAATCTCAGAACTTAAAGTCTTCCTTAACTCTCACTTCCAGACAAAAGACTTGGGACCATTAAAGTACTTCCTTGGTATTGAGGTTTTGAGAATCAAGAAGGGCATCCTTTTGACTCAGAGGAAGTATGTTCTTGATCTCTTAAAAGAGGCTGGAAAGTGACGAACCCATGTCGTGTGAGTTCTCAAAATAAAACTAGGTTTGAAAATATAACATAGTAGCTCAACCTAAGTCGTCTTATGAGGAGATTAATTTCCAAGTTTTTAAATAGTAAAGTGATAAAAATATTGTCCACCACCTTTCCTTATCTATTCTCCCCACTCCCCTCTTTCCATATAATACTCTATCCCCACTCCTTCCTCTCTATTTTTACCAATAACCCGCGGCATTATCCCCACTCCTTCCTCTCTATTTTTACGGCAGCAAGTGTAGAAGCTTCCTTGGTCCCCCACTTTTTTCTGTTTCTTGCCTCCTCCTCCTCCTCCATATTTCTTCAACATTTGGTCCCTATTTCCGTTGACACTACAAAGCTTGGTTTCCCACATTTTTTTTCTTCTTGTCTCCTCCTACAGAAGCTCCCTTGTAAGTTTTTTTTAATACAGAAGCTTTCAACGATCGGCACTAGAGTTTCCTTTTTTTTAAAGTTTAAAATCTTCCATGAATCTTAGCTTGTAGTTTTATTTGTGCTTATAATTTTTTGTTAGGTATTTGCTTGAAGTTACAACTCTCTCTTGTTAAACTTTCTATACATTGTAAGTTTTTTTAATCTTTGAGCTTACAAATATAATTTTATTAGTTGTTACTAGTTTAATTTGCCTAATGTTATTTATATTTAATTTATTACGAAATTTGAAAAAATTATTCTCAATTGTATATGTTAAAAATTAATTAAGATAATATTACATGTTACTATATATAGGTTTTATACGTGAAGATATGTGTAGTAGTTATAATTTTTAACTGCTGTAGTAATTGTTATTGATTATTGATGAGTGGCATAAGTGAAGTAATCATAACACTTATATTTTTTGTTGGCTTATAATGCAACCAATTAATTTAACTATGATATGTAGTGTTGGCAAACATGATTTCTTTTATTGTGAGTTGTGAAAAATTATTATGATGTTGTGAGATTAATTGGTTGATTATTTGTGACTTAAAAAGAGGGTTTATGTAATATTATGAAGATCAATATTTTACCAAGTGGATTGTTCAGGCAATCAGCTAATATTTAGGTACCCAAGTTTTTTCTTACCTATTCTTGTTGTTTATTATTATTTTTTTATAGTTCTTGTGTTATTTATTCACTTAGAATTAGTTGTACATTATAAATGTTGTAAATATATTTAGTAGTAATTTTATGAATTAATTATTTGTTTGGAATTACTTCATTATGGTTTGATTTGTTTCATTTTGCTATGGATTTGTATTATAAATTACTATAGATTTAGACGATAAATATAGAGTTCATTAGGAAAATAAAAAAATTACATAAAACTATTTTTTTAAAAATAATACTGCCTATGGTATTTCCTCAAGGAAAGACCATAGGAAGTGTGTGTGTGTCACTTCCTATAGCACTTCCTTGAAGAAGTGCGTATCACACTTCCTGTGACACTTTCTCAAGGAAGTGCCACAAGAAGCTACTTTTTTTATTAAAAAAAAAAAGTTGTGGTGCTTCCACTGCTTCAAGAAGTAGCACAGCTTCCACTTACAGCGTTTTTTATAATAGTGCACATAAGGACACCTACAAGTTGTGAGTAAGTGCCACATCATCCCTATGCTTTTAAAAAAATTAAGAAGTTATGGCACTTTTTTAAAAAAAATGTTATAAAATGTGAGCTACTATTTCTCCTTTTTGTAGTAATGCATGTCGATAATTCTGTAATCATGAGGTGTGATGCTATCCTTAGAACTTGCTTGTCTCGAGGAATTTATTAATTTATTCAGAGTTAGACTTGTGAATAGATTCTAAAGAAGCAAATTTGGTAGCTTATTGGATTGTCTAAAACTTCATTAGATGGGTCTTACTCTTCAGATTTGGTGTTGTGACCTCCGCTACAGAGTGCTGACGGCTGATGCACAAGAAGCTTAGAATGATCCTGGTTGAAGTATTTCTATTTCATTCTGATTAGAGTTGCCATTACGCTTGTTTTGTGGTTTTTTCTTTGAATTTTTTGTTTAGGTTGTCCCTTAGACTGTTTGTTTCTGTTCGGTTGGACTGTTTGTATTCGGTTTCTTTGATTGGTGCACTTCTGGTTGGTAAATAAAATGAGGTAGTTGGCTAGACAGGCAAGGGAACCTGGGCCTGGAAACAATAGAAAGAGCAAGGACCTATATCTAGCCAACTAATAGTCCTACTTACAAATCTGCAATGTTATGTAACCTGGACCGGCTGGTCCGGTCCGGGTTACTATTTTTTAAAAAAAAAATTTAAATTTTTTCTTTAGAATTTCATACTATAAATCTAAAATTTTTAATTTCTCACCGGTTTAACCCTGGTCTGACCCATGTCCCTTAACCCAGTACCCCAACCGGTTTAATACCCAGTCCGGATTTTAATACCTTGCAAATCTGCATCAAAATTGGGTCGGAACTAACTAGCTGAGATATTACTAGTATATTATATATATGAGATTCCCTTGTAATATAGTCCAATCCTTGTTGAATACTCCCTTCCTCCTATTTTAAATATAAGACTGAGTTAATTTTTTTTTAAGTGATTAAGAAAATTAAATAATTTACTGAATCATATCATATTTTGTATATCCTTAGATTATATATTAATTTATAAGTTAGGTAAAATAGTTTAGAGAAAAAAATGATAAAAATAAATATTTTAAAGTAATTTAATTATCTTTCTTAATATCTTAAAAAAAATCAACTTTATCTTATATTTCAGACCGTACTGTAGGGTGTAGCAGTCTTTGTTTTGGCCTTCAACTTGTTAAATAGTATATTGCAATTAAATTATTGTATTCTTAACTATGTTGTCTAAATATTTTGAACTAAAAAGATAAAAAACAATAAAATATAATTTGGAAAATTTTAATTGGCAAACATTTTATAAATTTAAAAGGAAAAATAAAAAATAATTATACGATGTAAAATGTTTATATACAAAGGCTGTACTTTTATTATAATGTAAAAGAAAATGGAAAAATAAGCTGAATTAAATGATTGAGTATAATTAAAGTTAGAAATACTCACCAAACTTTTATACACACACAAAAAAAAAGATTAAGTTAGAAATAATTTTTGAATTAAAAATACTTTTTAGTCGCCTCATCTCTTCAAAGTTCAAAGATAGTAATACAAATCACGGTCTAAAAAGCAACGGAACGGTTACGGCTAGAAGATAAAGACGCCACTCCTACAAGACTAGAAAATAAAGATGGTAAAGATTCAATGTCTTTGGGATGCAGGTCACCTCATTAATTTCTTACTACACATATAGGACATTTCAAAGATATTATTTTAGTTGTCATGTAATCAAGACGTGCCTTCCTCCCCTGCTTCCATTGTCAAGGGATTTTATTAATTTAGTCATAACTCATAACACGACATCATACGTAGAGTCTAAAAACAAAAAACTTGGTTCCAATTAATCCCAAAATGAGAATATTACCATATAAAATCTACATATACACAGGCACATGGAGATGGTAGTTATACTTTGAAAGAGAATGTGTTATGAGTAAAAGCCTAAAAAGAGAGCCTAATCTTAAAACTAACTATTAGAGGGATTACGGGCTTAAACTAATAAAACACACTATACTTCTAAGACTTTTTAATATAGGATTCATAACAATCTCATCAACCCCACTTATTTGATGAAGAAATGAAGTGTTTGACGACTCGAATGAGTCGCGAAGCCACCGAAGGATCAACGAACTCAACCCCATGAGTGCCTTGTTCAACAAAATCAGTCACCACCTGCACTCTCTTCTCCTTCATTCTCCTCACCAATTCTTTGCCTCGGTCAAAAAGTGGGTCCCCTCTATTCCCACTCACCATCACTCTCCAACCCACCTCCCTTATCTTCTCCAACTTCTCCGGCCCACGCGCCGCCATCGGGTTACAGTACTCGTGATCGCGGTTTGCTCCCACAGGGAGAGCCATCTCCCACAACAAGTCACTCACACACATCGGAAATACTGGATTCTTCTCTAGTCTCATTTCTGACTCCGTCCTCTGGGTCCCACTGAAGCCGGGTTGACGCAATATCAGCCCTTTGATCTTCATCGGCTTCAGATCATCCTGACCTTCCTCAGCTACACGTAGACCTGCATGGTAGGCGACCGTGGCCCCTGCGCTATTCCCCATCAAGTAACAGTTCGAATAGTCAACGAATTGTCTCAACCAATCATCAGGGCGGGTTTTGATCCAGTGAAGCGCCTCCACAGCATCCTCGTAAGCCGCCGGCAACCGGTGATCCGGAGCAAGGCGGTAATCCAAGGAGGCAACCATCGCTTCGATGTAATCTGCCATCTTTGAACAATAGTCATGTACAACGGTGGAAGCTGCACTGTAATAGACGAAACCACCACCATGGAAGTAAACGATAAGAGGTAGCTTCTTGGTGTTGGAGGGACGATTATGATCCAGTGCTTTACGGGGTAGGAATAATCGAACCCAGGTGTTGTTTGATTGGTTAATGATGAGATCCTTGGAGAGAACTGCGATGGGAAGGCTGGGATCAGATGTGGGAGGTGTATGTGGATCTTCAAGGGAAAGAGTAACAGTGCCGTTCGGGTTGAGTACAATTTGGAGAAGCTGGTAAGGATCAGCGGTTTTAGACGATTTTGACATCATCACGGAATAAAGTTGAGGCTGGTAATATGAAGATGAAGATGATCAATTATTACAAAATGATTTTCATCGTTGACAGTTTGCTATGGACATCGATTATTGTACGTAGCAGCTCCTTATAGCCGTTATGAGTTTTTATATATTGTGGGAGGCCACGATACAAACTAGTATGACATTGCTCAACAGAACTGGTTTCGTGCTCATCAAGCACTGAACCCTGAATCGTTCTGATTTAATTTATAACGTCTAAAATATAGGTCGTCTTTGATTATGCTTTTGTATTTTCAGAATAGTTTTATAATTTTTTTTTAAACAAGTTTTGGGAAGAAAACGACCAAAACAAATCTATTTGGATAAGTGTTCTAAAAATTACATTTGAAAACCAAAACAACATAAAACTTGGATGGAATAATTGTTTTCAAGATCAACTGCATGTTCAGATAAAAAAAAAAAAAATCAACTGCTTGGAGAACTGAGAGAAAGTAAGAGACAAAGTGGAGAGTGTATGTATCAAGAAATGAAGCGTTGGGAAGCTGTACATGTGGTGGAGTGATACGGGATGACTAAGGTCGATTTGTTCAGGGATTTATGTTTCGAATTGGAAGCGGGTCTGTGATCACAGCAGAGGCCTGGGGAATCTTGTGGGGTATAAAGTTGGCTTAGGAAGGAGGATTTAGGAATGTTCTTGTTGAAAGTGATTGCAGCAAAGTATTGGAGCTTATTCAAGGAGCGGTCTCTGATGAACATCTTGATGTTACAGTAATTTTGGAGATCCAATCGATACTGAAACGTGAGTGGGAAGTGGAGCTGCTACACTGTTGTCGAGAGGCGAATAGAGTGGCTGATTGCTTCATAAGGATAGCATGGGATATAGCGGTTGATTTTCTTGTACTGCACAGAGAACCTGCTGAAGCAAAACAATTGCTTATAGATGATGTTGTGAACTATAATTTTTGTACTGATTTAGTGGGATAAAGCCCTTTGGCTGTTTGTTTTTATTCTTTCACTATCAAAAAAAAAAAGTGGAGAGTGTATGTAGTGGTGACAAACAAAAAGTTAGATGACTGAAAGACCATGTAAACGAAGGCAAATGACCAATAAAATGAGCACCAAGTGAAGAGCAAGGCTGAAAGAGAATGGAGTGTTAGAAAAAATATTAAACAAAAAAAGTAGAAAACATGCTAAAATTGTTTTGTATTTTTACTTTTAAAATTATATTTCTATTTTTTACAAAATACTTAATTAAAAATTAACCCTCAATTTTTTCATATTTGTTTTTAAATTATTTTTCTAAAACAAGAAATCAAAGAAGGCCATAATTTTTTTTTTTTTATTTTAAGGAGTACATAATCTTAAATAAAACTGATTTATTAACTATCATTTTTTTTTCCAAAACAATGATTCTTTTCTTTAAAAATCTCAGTTAAAAATTTTAAAGAGGGTTCTGGAGAGCTCTGGAAAAGCAATTTTCATGGCAGAAAATGAAGAAAGGGGGTTAGGTGGAGCACCATTACATATTTATTCTGTGAGAAATTAAATAATAAGCATGCATGGTCAAGGTCATACAACATACCTGGTCATATTATTCCTCCATAATGAAGATGAAGCCTAATAATTAACTGTTACAAAATAATTTTCATCATTGAAAATTTTCTGTGGATATAGTCGTTACGAATTTTATATTGTGGCAGGCCACGTTACAGACTATGACATTTGTCAACAATATTTTTAGTCAACCGTTCAGCCAATCTCACCCAAGCGGATTACAGGTTACTTGGGGAAGGTTATGATTGTGCAAGTGTTACATCTTTAAAAAAAAAAAAAGAGTTAAAGTATAATTTTACATGAGATATACTTTTAGTCCCTTAATTTTAAAAGGTATACTGCTCTTAGTCCTATAATTTTAAAACTATCATGTTGCTAATGGAAAACATTGACACAACAAACTCAAATGATAATTGTGTAAACTTAAATGATAACTGTGTAATTAAATACTATTAGTCTCAAATTTAAAACATGTATAAATTGAAAACTATCTAAAAACTTAATGAAGCAGCCAATATCAAAACATCAATTGTATTGAAAAGTTTTGCTTAATGGTCTAAATATATTAGTTTAATAATCTAAATATATTATATTAAAACTTAACTATGTTTGTTATCCATATAATTATCACTTGAATTTATTGCGTCAACATTTTTCATTAGTAACATTAATGGTATTAAAAATATAAGATCAAAAATATACTTTCTAAAGTTAAGGGACCAAAAATATGCCTTATATAAAATTTAAAAGACTAAAAATATATTTTAGCAAAAAAAAAAAAAAAAACCCCCACAAGGGACAACTACGGTGACCACCCGTTTTAATAATTTAGTAAAACTCTACTAGGTAGAAAATTCTCGTGTTGAAACTTGAAACTGGAAATTAGTTAATTCCTTTGGATATTTTCGTAGAGTCTAGGGATGATGGGAGAGGAGTGCCTCCATTTACCGACCTCTCCATTTCCCCTTTATTTACTTTCTCAACCAATTAAATTAGCTTTTAGTGATTAAGATTTAACATTTTATTACAATATTATAATATTAAATACAAAATACATATAAATAAATTTAAATTATTAAAATTATATCTAAATATAACTCTATAGAATTTCATTAAAATATTTTTATGTTTATTTAACTTTTTATCCCCTGCACTTATGAACTTTTCAAGTTAAAATTTAATAGTTTAATATATATATATATATATATATTGTTATTTAAAATTATCATATATTATTATAAAATATTAAATCTCAACCACTAAAAATTGATTAATGGTGGGGAAAGTACTTAGAGAGAAAATGGAAAGGAAAGTAAATGTAGACACCTCACTCCCCAGATTAACTTGTTGGATTAGTCCATAACTTAATGAATGACTTTAATTCTTTTGATTATCTGCCTGCAATTAGAGAAGAGGTGATATGTCTTCTTTCAATCCAAAAATAAAAAAATAAAGCAAACCGCTTCTGAAAGCTTATGCATATTAATTTCCTAGAGAGATTTTACCACTAAAGAGAGCTCTGGAAAAGCAATTTTCATGGCAGAAAATGAAGAAAGGGCCGGAGTACACAACATACGTAGAGCAATGGCTAGGACATATGGATTCTGTGAGAACAAATTAAATAATAAGCATATTATTAGTCAAGGTCATAACAACATACCTAGCATGTCCTATATAAAAAAAATTTAGATAAGTTGAGTCTTATGATTCATTGGAGCCAAGCATGCCTCGAGACTTAAAAATGCCTGAAGGTACGTACTTACTTAGCTCGGCCAACATTTATTGGCATATATACCTAGCTAGTCATATATTCTTCCTCCACAACTTTGCTCTCCCTTTTTTCAGTTTATCATGCCTACATAAATTCGAAAGGTGCTTTACATTGAAGTTTAAACTTCATAAAACAACAACTAAAGCTAGCTTGCCACTTATATAAATCATACAAATTAAAACTTGCAGGCCTCATAATTACCAATTCAAGGTATAAAAATAAATTTGGGCTAGATAGAAGCGACATAACATTTCGAATATTTTAGGTACAGAAGATTTTGTCCCCCCTTCATCAAGCACAACTTGCTTAAGCAATCTATGAAGAAATGAAACGTTTGATAAGCCCAATGAGTCGTGAAGCTTTAGAGGGATCACCCAAAAACTCAATCCCATGAGTACCTTCTTCTTCAAAATCAGTCGTCACCTTCACTCCCTTCTCCTCCAATAATGTCGCCAGCTCTCTTCCTCTGTCAACCAGTGGGTCCCCTCCGTTCCCACTCACCATCACCCTCCACCCCACCTCCCTTATCTTCTCCATCTTCTCCCGCCCATCTCCGGCTACCGGATTACAATACTTGTGATCTCGGTTCGCTCCCACCGGCAACACCAACTCCCACATCAAGTCACTCGAACGCACCGGAAAAACAGGATTCTTCTCTAATCTTACTTCTGACTCCGTCCTCTGTACCCCGCCAAAATATGGTTGACGCAATATCATCCCTTTGATCTTCAACGGCTCCAGATCATCCACTTCCTCATCAGCTACACGTAGGCCTGCATGGTAGGCGATTGCCCCACCTGCACTATTCCCCATCACGTAGCAGTTAGAATAGTCAACGAACTCTCTTAACCAATCATCAGTGCTGGTTTTGATCCAGTGGAGTGCCTCCACCGCATCCTCATAAGCCGCCGGCAACCGGTGCTCCGGAGCAAGGCGGTAATCCACGGAGGCGACCACAGCTCCGATGTCGCTTGCCATGGTGGAACAAAAGTCGTGGAAGACGGTAGAAGCTGCACTGAGGTAGACAAAACCACCTCCATGGAAGAAAACGATAAAAGGTAACTTTGAATTATTGGAGGGATGTTCCAAGGCTTTGCGAGGAAGAAATAGACGAAGCCAAGTTTTTTTTGATTGGTTAATGGTGATGTCCTTGGTTAACACAGAGATTGGGAGGCTTGGATCCGTTGTGGGAGGAGTGTGTGGATCTTCAAGAAAGCGAGTGAATGTACCGTCCCGATTGCGCACGATGTGCAGAAGCTGGTGAGGATCATCAACGAATTCTGACATGGTTGATGACACAGTTGAAGGGTCGAGGCTTGCTAGTCTTTTGCTCTCTTGAGATTTGACGTAGATGAAGCTTATTTATCCCTCTTGTCCTGGATAAAAAACTAAATAACAAGAAGTTGATTTTTTTTTTAAGAGATATTAAGAAAATTAATTTAATTATTTTAAAATATTTATATTTATCATTTTTTTTCTAAAATATTTTGCCTAGCTTATAAACTTATATATAATCTAATAATATGTAACATATGATATGATCAAATAACTTTTTTATTTTCCTTAATCTCTTTATAAAAAAAATCAATTTTGTCTTATATTTAGGATCGAAGGGAGTAATCCGTTGCTGTATTAAATACATTTTTAATAGTCATTGAAGAGATTAAATTTCAACTTGCATCAATCACGGATCAATGTATATTGGTAGATGTCGGAATCCATATTGAAACCTTCCTGCATATCCATATATATTGCCATTAATTAGGTCGAATTATCTACTATTCCCTCCTGTGACTAATACAATTAAGACATATTTAGAGAATTGATCTTGATCCTAAATATAAGACTTATATTTTATATTTGTCAATATTTTTCTAATTTACCCATGTTAATGTTCCCTCAAAAAATAATCAAAGGAGGAGAGGGAATGCAGGAGTTAAGGAACAAACTCGGGTGTTTTAAAAAATATATGTTATATTAAGTATTAACTTACTTAATTAACTTTCTTAATCTAATCAAATTAGATAAATATATCTTATTTTAATGACTGAAGTAAGTAATTTTTTTAAAAAACATTAGAAAATAACAACACTAATAAATAATACTAATAAAAACTAAACAGTGACAACATATATTTTAAATAGTTAAATGGGAGTTTTAAGTGTCAATAGTCAATAGTCAGTAACTACTTCATACTCTCTCCTCTGTGAGTGTCCGTCTCTCTCCCCTGAGAGAGTTGTAAGGCTCCTGTAGCCCCACCGGCGACGTTATTTGAATGTCGCAGGTCTAGTTTATTCTCTAACTTCTTCTCTTTTCCTTCTTTCTTTTCATTTTCCTGTAATTCGTGAGGTCGTGAGTTGGAGGGTAGTTTTCTTGTAATATTTGGAGGTATGGAGGAGGGACAGAGCAGTGGGAAGAAAAAACAGAGAGAGGTGGTTTTGAAGTTCAGTTCCAGTAAGGAGAAAAAAGGTGGATCTTTGGTGGGAAGATTGATAACTGGGAAACCATTGAATAAGCCAACGATGATTTCAATGATCAAGAAAGGTTGGCAGATCAATGATGAAGCTCTGGAAATCCATGATATGGATAAGAAGAATCTTATCTTCTTATTTAGATTCAACAAGTATGATGATTTTTTACAAATTGTTCGGGGACGGTTGTGGTCTATCCAAGGACACCTCTTAAAATTGCAACTCTGGGAGGATTACATGGTCCTAAACAAGGTAAAGTTCAATACTTCTCCTTGTTGGGTTCAGTTCCATGGACTACCATTCGAAACTTTTGATCCAGATAATGCAATAACCCTTGGCAATGTTGTTGGGGAAGTCCTTATGTTTGAAAATCCAGAAGTTGATGGGAAACTATCGAGAAGCTTTGTGAGGGTGCGTGTCCTCATTAACCTTGGAGAACCTCTGGTTACTGGGTTTTGGGTCCCAAGGGAGAAGACCCGGTATGGGTTACTGTACGCTATGAACGCCTCCAAAACTATTGCTATAGATGTGGGAGAATTGGTCATGACAATAAGGCATGTACTGCTTCTTTATCTACTCTGGAGGAGGAAGATGACAATGTAAAATATGGGCCTTGGCTGGGTACTGCTTCGATGAAGACTTTAGAAGAGGTGTTGGTGGTTCACAAAGACGAATGGATTGAAGCACGTCAGAAGGAAATGTCTCCGACGATGCAGAGGGGATTCCGACACCGAATATAGGACCCACAAAGCACCATAATTGAAAAAGGAAATCTTGGTCAACAATCACGCGTGATTTGTGCAATAGAAAAAGGTCATCCGAAAAGTAATGAAGGTACTTATTTTAGGAATAAAAATCAATGGTCCTCCGTGAATGGCAGGATTGAGGAACCAAATAAGGAAATATCCATTTTAACAGATCTGGGGGAAGGCTCAAGCGTTGAAAATAGAATGAAGAATTTTCTTAATAAGGAAGTGGAAATTTGGAATAGAAATGACAGCTGGAAAGATTATATTGACCGAGGAGCATGTGTCAAATCTCTTTGTCTCCAGATTGGGGATTCTCAAGTGGAACGTTGGGTTATTAGTATAAACCGAAAGCCCAAGCAAAAGCAAACTTACAACGTGGAATTTCCTAGTGAAGGTGATGAGTCCCCAGGTCATAAAAGCCCAACAAAAGTCGATAATTTGCAAAAAGCAATTACCCCTATGTTGGGCTTTCCCCCATCTCTGCAGTAACTATTGGGCTTAAAGGTATCAATTTGAAAAGGCCTTTTGTAGAAGAGTTTAAGACAACAGACCAGAAGAGGCAGCGACGATTATTCACTACTGAAGCTATTAATTTGGATAGCTCTAAATCTCAGTACACTGGTGGTTTTTTTCTCAGGAAGTCCCTTCACGCACTGAAGCAGCGTATACGGAAGAAAAAGGTTCCAAGGGATTCTATATCTTCGGCTGTGGTGAACATAAATGAAGATGCTGGCCTGGGTAATTTTAGCAGCAAAGATGACGGGTATGATTCTATTCTTAATGATGATCAAAACGCCGGTGGTTGGATGGGACCAACCACTGGTTCACAATGAAAATACTATCTTGGAACTGTCAAGGTCTTGGGGTTCCTTTGACAGTAAAATGCTTAAAAGAAGAATGTTTTAGAACTAAACCCCAAATTGTCTTCCTCATAAAGACAAAACAGAAACATAAATATGTGCAGAAAGTCAGGCGGAAGTGCAAGTTTATGGAGGAATGGTTAGTCAATCCTATGGGTCGAAGTGGGGGTCTTGCCCTATGGTGGTTTGAAGAAATTGAAGTTAATATACTATTCTTCTCCCCAAATATTATCCATACCAAGGTACTTTCATCATCACTAGAATCTCCCTCTTATGTTACTTTTGTTTATGGTCCACCGAATGAGGTCGAGAGGCTATTGTGTTACGATGAATTGAAGCAAATAGCACGGGGAATGGATCAGTCTGGGTTATGTTTAGGTGACTTTAATGATATTTTATCTCTAGAAGAGAAAGAAGGAGGTAATCCCAGAGCTATGAGGAAAATCCTTAATTTCCAAAGCTTTATTTCAAATTGTGGCTTCATGGATCTTGGCTTCAATGGTTACCGTTTCACCTGGTGTAACAAAAGGGAAGGGCAAGCTACAATAAGGGAACGCATTGACAGAGAATTGGGTAATGTCAGGCTTCGGGAAGACTTTCCTCACCTGGAGGTGTTTAATGTTGACGCTATGGGTTCGGATCACCATCTACTTCTAGTTGACTGCTGCTATCAGTGTAGTAAACGACGGAAAGATTTCAAATTTGAAGCAAGATGGGATGATCATGCTGGTTATCTTAATATTATGAGACATGGATGGTGTAAACCCTCAGTAAGTAACATCTCTTGCTTGAATAATTTTCTAACAAGACTAGACTTGTGTCAACGTGTTTTAATCAGGTGGAGTCGTAAAGAATTTCCCAATAATCGAAAACTTATTGAGAAGTTGCGTTTGGAGCTAGCTAAGTGTTCTCAAGACCAAATTTCTGCTGAAAGTACTCGTAAAGTGTATAATTTGATGGCTGCTATAGAAAGTGCATTAGATCAAGAAGAACAATACTGGTGGCAGAGATCTCGAATCAACTAGCTGAAAGCAGGGGATAGAAATACGCGATTCTTTCATCTCTCAATGATTCAAAGGAGACAAAGAAATCACATCCTACGTATTAAAAATGATGCAGGGAATTGGCTGATTTCTCAGGATGCTATCTCACAAAATATCACCTGTTTCTTCCATAACTTATTCCAACCTTCTGAACCAAGATCCATGGATGAAGTCTTAAATTGTATTGTACCGAGAATCACATATCAAATGAATCAGAATTTAATGCTGCCTATTACACGTGAAGAGATTCGGTCTGCAGCCTTTAGTCTCGGTAGCTCGAAAGCCCCTGGTTCGGATGGTTTTTCAGGTAAATTTTATCAATCTGCATGGCCTGAGATTGCTGATACAATTTGCCATCTGGTATTAGAATTTTTTGCTGGTCGGTCATCCTTGTATGCAATTAATGAGACGAACATTACTCTGATTCCTAAAATTGAGAAACCTGATCATGTATCTCACTTTACCCATAGGCCTTTGCAATTTTTCTTACAAGATCATAGCTAAGATAATTGCAAACCGTATGCGTGCTTTGCTTGATAATTGTATTTCTCAAAATCAGAGTGCATTTGTTCCTGGGCGTCTAATACATGATAATATTATCATAGCTCACGAAGTTTATCATTATCTGAGGAGGAAGAAAATAGGGAAGAAGTATGAATTTGCCCTTAAAATGGATATGAGTAAGGCTTACGATAGAATTGAATGGGACTTTTTGCGGCTTGTGCTATTGAAGTTTGGCTTTTGTGATAGTTGGGTAAATCTAATAATGAAGTGTGTGGATTCTACTCGATTTAATTTGTATGTATCAGGGGAAAAGATTGGTGTGGTAGAACCTGGTCGAGGTCTTCGACAGAGGGATCCCCTCTCTCCCTACCTCTTCATTCTAGTGGCTGAAGTATTATCATGTATGATTAGAAAACACCAGCTTAATTGCCAACTGTGAGGAATCAAGCTTAGCAACACCTGACCAGAGCTCTCACATATCTTCTTTGCAGATGATGATCTTTTCTTTATGAATGCCAGTGAAAGAAATTGTATGCTATTGGCACAAATTATCAACGATTACTGTAATGCTTCTGGTCAATTGGCAAACCTAGAGAAATCTAGCATCTTTTTCTCATCAAATACCCCAACTGAAATTAGAAATAAAGCTAGTCAGATTTTAGTCATCCAAGCAGTAGAGGATCCAGGGAAATATCTGGGCATTCCTAGTCTCTGGAGCAAAACAAAGCATCAAGCTTTATCATATATAAGGGAGCGGGTCAGAACTAAGATCAGTGGGTGGAGTAAGTTGACTCTTTCTCATGTAGGACGTGAAGTTTTGATTAAAGCAGTGGTGAACGCTATTCCAATTTATCCTATGAATTGTTTTAAATTCCCTAGTAAAATTTGCAAGGAATTAAATAGCCTCATCTCAAATTACTGGTGGGGCGGATAGGTTGATGGGGGGAGTGTTCATTGGAAATCTTGGGATTTTCTTACTGAAGCTAAAGCTGATGGTGGGATGGGATTCAGGGATTTTGTGATTATGAAAAATTCCCTACTTGCTAAAACTACATGGAGACTACTTAATAGCCCAGATGAGCTATGGGTAAGAGTCTTAAAGAGTGTCTACTTTCCCAGAGATGACCTTATTGATGCAAAGAAGGGCCACAGAGCCTCTTGGTGTTGGTCCAGTATTATTGAAGGCAGAGAACTTCTGAAGAAAGATCTTTTTTGGGATCTTAGTAATGGAAGGGACATTCATATTTGGGGAATCAATTGGGTGCCTAATGTTAATTTCCCTGCAAAGCCTAGAAACAACCAAGATTATATTGTGCAATAAGGCCGAGTCAGTGACCTAATTGTCAATGGAGCATGGAACTTAACGCCAATCCGAGAACTTGTGCCTAGTGAAATACAAGCTGCTATTTCATCTATCCCAATACCAGTGAATGGTTTGAATGACAAGCTTGTCTGGTCACCAGCTGTAGATGGTAAATTCACAATCAAGAAGAGTTATAAAAAGGAGAAAGAGTCTAATAAACTGATTAGAGACACGGCAGGGTCTTCGAGCATTATTCCCTCCTCAAAATGGCAACAGCTGTGGAAGCTTAAGACAGTTCCCCAAGTCCAACAGTTCATATGGAGCATTCTAACAGGCTCAGTGGCCACAAAGGAAGCTCTCTTTCGTCGTAAGCACTCTCTCACAAAGATATGTCCAATATGTGAAGAAGCAGAGGAAACTCTGGAACATCTGTTCTTCAGGTGCCCATGGACAAGGTGTGTGTGGTTTGGGAGTAATCTTGGTGCTAGAATTGATCTTCATGAGAATAATGGCTTTTCTGAAATTGATATTTCTCTAATATGCTGGACATTATGGTATATTTGGAAGCAAAGGAACAATAGAATATTTCAATTCACTACCCCAGACCCAATTACTGTTATTGAATTAGCAAAAAAGGCTAACCGTGATTTTTGGGCAGCTTGTGACAAGGACAAAGATGAGCAACTAACTGACCCCCTACCCATAATATATTGAGAGTAGGATGGCAACCTCCTGATACAGGGTATTTTAAAATTAACTGTGATGGAGCTTTTAAATCAATCTTTGAATCTGCTGCCTTGGGCATAATTTGCAGGAACAAGTTTGGTAGTTTCCAATGGGGCTTCATAGACAAAATCAAATCCATCTCAGACTTCATGACTGAGGCCCTTGCATTGAGGTGAGCACTGATGCTAGCGGTTGACTTAGCCCTTGATAAGGTTGTCTTCAAAACAGATTGTCAACTTCTCAAGAAATCTGTGGACTTGCAACAACCTGAACTCTATGAATGGAAAAGTCAAGGAACTGTTCAAGATGTCATTAATCTTCTTGCATCTCATGCTGGGTTTTCTCTATCATTTACTCCTAGAATGGGTAATGTTGCAGCTGACAACCTTGCAGCTGATGCTTATAAGGGAGTGAGCCCTACGGGGTGGGTGTTCGCGCCATCACTTTCTTTGTCTCTGATTCTAGCCTCGGATGCACCAGAGATTAGTGCTTCAACAACTGATCCTCCCTCATCAGAGCCGAGATTGGGTATTGGCTAATTTGCTGTTTCCTTCTCTTCTTTTTTCCATTTTAATGTTGCTGTTTGTTGTTGTTTGTTGCTGTTTTATTTTGGTTTAAGGAACTTTTTGTAACAGTTTTTCCCTATGTCAGAATGCCATATGCATATTTCGACCCCAAAAAAAAAAAAAAGGTAACTACTTCATGGTCTCAGCACTTAATTATATAAATGGTTATTAGGCGGCCTCTCTCTTTTGGTCATGTGTGCGTTGGGCCTTGTCATAGCACTTAGAAAAACTATTGTTGTGGGCCTTGTGGCAGAAGCTTTAGCCGTTAGGCTTTGGCATCCACGTAAGGATACGACAAAGCATACACACAAGGCTTATAAAAGTTTTTTGTTTTTTTGGTCAACTAATATAAAAGTCTTTTGATACAATAATAATATACAAATAAGCGATTGAATTATTGAAGCCAGTCATATTATTTAAACTCCAATTGTGTAAGCAGAAGATAATTATAACGAACCAACAAAATTCTTGATCTTTGAAAAGAGCTCCTTTTGTTTTGCAGGATTACGAATTTCAACCCCATGATTATATCCTGCTTCAAAAGTAGCGTCCACTTTCACACCATTTTCCTCCATCCACGTCACCATCTCTTTCTGACGGTCCACCAATGGGTCCCCCCCAAACCCCACTACCATCACCCTCCATCCAAATCTCCTCATCCTCTCCATCTTCATCTTCTTATCATCATCCCTTCCAGCCGTCGGATTGCAATACTCATGATCCCGGTTTGATCCAACGGGCAACGTCAACTCCCACATCAAGTCACTCACACAAAGAGGCAGCACCGGATCATTCGCCAGCCTCAATTCAGAACCACTCCTTTCCATCCCACCGACAAATGGCTGCACCAATATCAACCCTCTTATCTTTAACGGCTCACCACGTTCCGATCCCGCGGCTACGCGTAGAGCGGCGTGGAACGCTATATTTGCCCCCGCGCTACTGCCCATAAGGTAACTAGAAGAATAATCAGCGTATTCCTTGAGCCAATCGTCCTGGTTGGTTTTGATCCAGTGTAACGCTTGCATGGCATCATCGTACGCCGCCGGCAACCGGTGCTCCGGAGCCAGACGATAATCCAACGAAACTACGATGGCTTGGACGGCGTCGGCCATGTTTACGCAGAAATTATGAAACATGGACGAGGCTGCACTGAATAAGATGAACCCACCACCATGGAAGTATAAAATCAGAGGTAGTAGCAGCTTTGGAGAGGAATTATCCAGTGCTTTCCGAGGTAGGAAGATTCGAACGTAGACGTTAAATTCTGGGCTGATCATGATATCTTTGGTGAGAACAGAAATCGGAAGGCTAGGATCTGACGCCGGTGAAGTGGGTGGGTCCACGCGCAGGCGCGTGATGGTGCTATCATGATTACGAACTAACTTAAGGTGCTTGTATGGATCAAGACTTTGGTCTTCTTCCATTATAAAACCTCTCTGCTTCGACTCAAACAAACACCAGTAACATCTTAAGAAACGAAAAGGACCAAAAGGTATTATTATTAGGAATATAGGAATAAAAGCAAATCACCTACTACGACTACTCCGGATGTGGCTTCGACTACTCCGCCCATCCTTTTCTCTCAAAACAGTGGTGGGGTTGAATTTTTTTTTAAATGATATTTAATATTTTAAAATATTTTTTAATATATTTAATATATTAAAATATTTTTTAAGTAACATTCAGTATCCTAAAATAATTTTTAGTGCTTTTAAATCCTTGAAATATTTTTTTAGTTATAATAAGTGTGTTAGTATATTGATAGTAATTTAACTTTTAATATATTTTTTTTAATTCCAAAAATCACTTTAAAATATTAAACGATGCTGAAAAAATATTTTAGAGTGGTTGAAAATTAATAAATCAGTATCTTAAATTTTGAGCGATTTTTACTACTAAGAAAAATACATTAACGGTAAAATTCTACTCAATCTCTTAAAACATTAGGTATAACTGAAAAAATATTTTCAAGGATAAAAAACACACATAAAAATATTTTAAGGAAATTTTTGGAACTAAAAAAATACATTAAGGGTAAAAATGCAATCAGTTTACCAATAGATTAGGTACAACTGAAAAAATATTTTAATGAGTTAAAAACACAAAAAATTATTTTAAGATACTGCATATTATTTAAAAAATATTTTAAGATATTAAATACGTCTATAAATATATTTTAAAATAATAGATACCATTTAAAAAAAATTCAACCCCAATATTTTTGGGTATGGTATAGTTTTGAAAGAAAAAGATGGGAGCTTACCGCATGGTGGTGGACCGAACGCAGATCCTTCACTCCACGTTGAACTAAAATAAATAAATTAAAAAAAAAGTCCTCAGCCACTAATTGTGTGTCGTGAATAATTTCTTAATTGTGTCGTATAGCTCAATGGCTTTGCCCTTCGTTGGCTGGCCAACAAACACTCCATGTTTATCTTCACCCTGAAAGTGACCCTCCGCGTCTGCGTAGTGTTCTTGTAACGATTTCGCCAGATCAATCTGACGGTCGATGAGTGGGTCCCCATAGCATCCAAACACAATAACTTTCCATCCAAGCCGTGCGATGTTATCAAAACCCTTAGAACTCTTCTCACCCGTTGGATTGGAATACTCGTGATCACGGTCGGCCCCCACGGGCAGCGAAAGCTCCCACATGAGATCAGTGACGGGCTGAGGCAAATTCGTGTCATTGACTAGCCTCTCTTCTGAAGAAGTTCTTTTCACTCCACCAAAGAATGGCTGAACCAATATCAGCCCTTTGATCTTCACTGGTTCCAGTTGATCCACCTCCGCGGCTGCGCGTAGACCTGCGTTGTATGCAATATTACCCCCTGCGCTCTCACCCATCAGATAGCACTTGGAATAATCAGCGAAACCTGTCAACCACTTATCCTCGGAGGTTCGGATCCAGTGCAACGCCTCCAAAGCATCATCATAAGCAGCCGGCAGCCTGTGCTCCGGAGCAAGGCGGTAGTTCACCGAAACGACGACGGATTGGGTTCTTAGAGCTAATTGAACACAGAAGTCGTGGAAGTAGGTGGAGTTTGCGGCGTAGAAGATGAAGCCGCCGCCGTGGTAGAAGACAATGATGGGAAGCTTGGTGAGGGAAGATGATGAAGAGTGGTTCAGTGCTTGATGGGGAAGGTAGATACGAGCCCAGGTGTTCCGTGAAGGATTAATGGTGAGATCTTTGGAGAGAACAGGAAGGTGAGGGTTGGGATCAGGTGTGGCAGGGGTTTCAGGGTAGTTTTCCAAGCGAGTTATGGTGCCGTTAGGATTGAGGATGATGTGAAGGAATTTGTAGGGATCCATGGCGGTGGAATGTGCGACGGAGAGAAACAGGAGAGAGAAGACTATGACCGAGAGTGACATGAGCGAAAGCAGAGAGGGAGTGAACTACTGAAGCGAGTGTTTTCTCAAAAGAGCAATTATATATGGATCTTGCACGTGATCAGACATGGAAGGAGTTTTGTTTCTTTGTTTTTTCTAAGGATTGGAAAGTAAAAAATAGGGAAAATTGTGAAAAAAATCATTGATTGACAATTTATTTATCAAATAGAACTTTCACGTGCAGATTATCTTTCACTTATCCAAAATATTTTTTCTGGTGTGTAAATGATCTTCCCTGTGTATAAAATTATTTCTTATACGTGTGCAAAAATCTTCCTCCATATACAGATATCTTTCCTCTGTATTCATATATCTTCCCAAGCCCCATTTAACAATTAAGTTATCAATCAGTTATTTTTTCCCCATCCTCCCTGCAAAATATCCAATTTGTTTCTTAGCATTCTTTCTTCATGTGGCACATAAATGGATGCAGGAATCATTCAATGAGACATTATTGTATGCAAAGCCACCGTTCGACAGCCTGGCTTTGTCATCTTTTAGACAGAAATTGGATTGTCTTGAGTAGCAGTAAGTGTGTGTTTGGATTAGCTTTTTTTAATAGCTTTTACGACTTACGAGGTAAGTGTGTGAGAGGAGTTTTGTCTCGGGTTTCGCAAACCATGGTTTGAAACCATGGTTTGGAGGATATCCAAACACACACTAAAACTGAGAAAGCATTGTTTTTTGACAAGAAATGGATTGTCTTTGTTGAGTTTGTATATAGGGAAAGTAAAGCTACTAATTTATCTTGATAGACTCCTAGGTTATAAAACTAATAATGATGCTTTTTTTATCTTTAATTATCTCCTATATTGTAGAATGATGAAAAATGATTGTGTTTTATTTCCTTTGGTTTGGTTAGTGTATCGTATTTTAATTAAATAGATGGATAGATTTTAGGATATATTTAGGAGATGAATTTATTAATATTTTATATCTATTTAATTATTTTTTATATATTTTATTTTTTTAATTAATAATAAGATAAATAGGAATTTTGTAATCAATTCTATCATATCTCATTTATTTTGAAGGAAATATTTAGGGACAATTACAATGAAGTCCCACACAAGAGAAAAAATGAAAAAATAGTCCCTGAAGTTGTTAATAATAAGTCGAGGAACGTCCATTAACAAGTTAAGGAGCTTACACTGACAACTTCAGGGACCATTTCTTCATTTTTTCTGTTATATGGGATTTCATTGTAATTGCCCCAAATATTTATGAGATTCATTTAGGGTCTGTTTGGTATGCAGGAATTGATGTGGTGGAAATGGATTTAGAATTAAAATCCATGCTGAGTGTATGTTTGGTTTGCAGGAATTGGGCCTCCATGTGGAAATGAAATCCATCAAAATGGCCAATTGAATTCCAAGTCAAGACCCATGTAAATGTAGTGGGTTCCATGGAGGGCATAATTTTCGGACTAAAATGTCCTCCGATGTTTTTGGCTAAATGGGGGGATTAACTCAATTTATTTTTATTACTTTACAATTAGGGGCAAAATTATCTTTTTCTTATATTTTCATATTTTTAATATACATTCCAAATAAAAAATATATATGGATTCCATCTTCATTTCCATGACATACCAAACATCTTTTTAAATATCATTTCCATATCTAATTTCATATCCATATTCATTTCCATTTCTATCAAAATCAATTCCATTATACCTAACAGGCCCTTAAGTAAGAAGAAAATATCAAATAAAAATTTGAGAAGGAGAGGCAGTGGGCACCAAAAGAGGCATCACCTCTCACCCTTTTCTCATATTTCATCTGTTTTCTTTTTCTTTTGTGGATTTGATTTTAGCAATGTGTGGTTACTCTCGTTTTTAGACTTGGAGTATATATTGTCAACATCCATTTCTATTTCAATAATCGAAGAGTAATAAAGACGGAATTTAATGGATATACAGAAATGTACAATTATACTGATAAAAATATTCGTTTATAATATCGATATCGTTCGTCAACGGAATACAGGAAATATAGTGGAAACTTAATATTTACAAGATAATCCCAAAATATTTAAGGCATAAGCTAATTATAACCACTATCTTGCCTTCGCCTTGAGACACGAGCTAATTACTTCTCGGCGTCCATGCCTTTTGTAATATCCCAATTTTTGATTAAGGGAAAATCATGATTATTGTGGATAATTATGAATTTAAATTGAATTATTATGTGTTTTATGACACTATTAATTAATATGTCATAATTATTGAAAAATTGGAAGAATGGAATTATTAGTCATGAGTTGGTAATTAAGGGAGAAATTAATTACTAACTATGGGAGAAATGAGAAATGTAATTAGAATGGCTAATGGATGGATTAGAGAAGCTAATTGGGGATTTAGTGAGTGAGAGCCAATGAGGAGTGGACACATGGCAAGCTCACATATGGGGAGGAATATGAGAAAAGTCAAAAGTATTTTAAAATGTGTTTTCTCTCTCTTCTTCCCTCTTTTTCTGCTGCAAAAGCATGGGAGAAGGAAATATAATCATTTTCTCTCTTTCTTCACTCCTCCTCCCTCTCATCTCTCTCTCCATCTCTCACTCTCATCTCTCTCTCTCTGCTGGGCGCCATTTTTGGCAGCAAAAGGAAGGGAGAAAAAGCTTTGAAAAGGTAAGGAAAATGATCTCTATTGCTCAAGCACCTTTCCTTAAAGTTGTTCCTTGACATAAGAGCTTCATTTTGGTTGTGGTGGTTGGTCCATTGCTGCTGATTTGTGGCCACACGAAATTTTGGGAAGTGGTGAATCAAAAACTCCCTTTGAGAAAGTTGATAAGGTGAGTGAAACCTATCTATCTATCTAAGTTTCATACCATTTCAAATAGTTTGAATTTTCTGGAATTTTGGGCCCATTTTAGAAAATGAGGGCCATTGGGAGTTTGGTATGTGTTTGGTATGGAATTTGTATGTTTGGAATGCATTTTTGGATAGATAGATTTGATTGGGTTTGAAATTGTTAAGTTTGGAGATTTTGAGAGTTTAGTGTTTAATGTTACCCAAAACCAAAGCATGATAATGGAATAGGATTTTGGTGATTTTGACATTTCCATTGGATTCCTTGAGTGATTTTGTGTGGGAATGAGCTTGGTTATTAATTTTGGATTCATTTGGATCACTTGGGAAAAGTTGGAAATCTGTCTTGTTTGAGCTCTGTTTTGCACAGTCAGTTTGTACGAGCGTTTTGAATGACCAAATGGTGTTGTAAAATTCTGGAACTTTCCAGTCTTAAATTTCACATCCCAAGATTCAAAATGGACATATATTTTGTGTCATTTCGTTTAGTATTCTGTGAGATATGGTTGTCCAAAGTTTTGGATTGAAACAGAACCCTGTTTTGGAGTAGTGTTTAGTTTTTGGTGATTCTGTATTTTTGTAATGATTTCCAGTGATGGGCCATATTTTTCCTTGAAAGAGGACTTATATACCTTTCATTTGACTTTGAAATCACCCCGTTTCGATATTTTTAGAATTAGTTATGAATTTTGGAAGTTCAGCCAAGAATCAGGGGATTTCTTGGCCACTGCCCAAGGTGGCTAGCCGCGGCCCAAACCTTTCTGACCTGATTCTGGCCGCGGCCTATGAGTGGCTGGCCGCGGCCAGTGGCCTTCTGACCATATTTTGGCCGCGACCCAAGGAAGGGCTGGCCGCGGCCAACCCCTATGTTCCGGTACTTTGAGTTTTCGAAAGGAGATCTCTAACCTATTGTTTCCCAACCTTTTAGGGCTTTTATTAAAGGCATTTGTGGCCTCTTAAGGGTCAATTATGATAACCAAATTTAAGTGTTTCAAGTTAAATAAGTCTTGGAATAGAATATAACTCTTCATCCCTAAAATGTGAATTTGAGACCATCATGAACATGTTTTGTAAAAGTTTTTGTAAGCCATGATTTTGGGAAGTTTGGTTTTGTTTAAGTCCCAAAATCATTTAAGGTCTCTAATTCTATATCAATTATGTGTTTATGAACTAAATCTCGGCCTTAATCGTGAAGGGGGTTACACCTTTACCCTTTGATCCATTGGCATCAGCTGAGATATTTGTTTTTGAAAAATGGTGAGATTCCAAAAAATCCCCGTAGAGACATACGATCGACATATAAAATATGAAAATTAAATATGCAATGCACTATATTAGGTAAAAATGAAAGTTCAATTCGATTCATATATATTTACCTCAGCCGAGTGACTCACTACAACTAGGATTTCTGATAATACCTCAACTGAGTCATCAACCACAGCTAGGATTTTTCGATATACCGTTGTTGGGTAGCGAACCACAACTAGGTACTATGCCTCTAGCACGCAATCATATCATGAAATACAGTAACAAATACATATAATTATTCACATAGTGTATGAAAGATGATAGTTCCTACCTCGAAGTTTGTCAAATCCCTTTTTCAGTATGCCTTGAAAAATGTGTCATTTTCGGCGTCCGACTCGGTCCTAAAATATTAAATGTACCAGAAATAGGTCATAACCTATCCAAATATCATTTTGAAATTTTCTATAGTGTTTCTTGTGGTTCTAATAGTCTATGGTGAAATTTTACCAAAATGCCCCTAGGACCCCGGCCCGGCCCTGCCTTACCCGGCCCGATGGCACGTTTTCCTAAAATTTTGATCAAGGCTATTCTGACTTATTTTTGCCTAAGGAATCCATTTTCGGGCTTGAAATTATCAAATTTACTGTCAAATTATGAAAATACCCTTGACAACCCCTATTTAGGGAGTTCAGTGGCGTTTTCGTAATTATGCTTCTTCGGCCTCTACAAAAAAAGTGACCAACTGTAACCCTACCTATTTTTGCCCACTGAATCCAATGGAACCATTTATTTCATGAAAATCCAACTCCCACCCCTCAAAACAGTGCTGGCCAAAATATTTCAAAAAATAGAAAAATATAGTTTTGTGTTTTAGCTTCCAAAACTTGTACTCTTCCACTTCTAATCCTTGATTAAATTACTTAAAAACTTCTTAATCATGATTCAAATATTTGGGCAGCATAACCCCTTAGGGTTATAGCCTTTCAAATTTCATAACTCAACCAAAAACCACATTAACCAAACAACAATCACCAACAACAACTTCATACTAACATAAAGTTGAGATTGGTATAATTACCTCTTAAATTTCTTGGATTCTCTTACTCTAGGCACCTCCTCCTTCTATTCTTGATCTCAAAGTGTGACTTCACCACCATGGATTCATAAGAAGCAAGAGTTTAGAGAAAAACTCCATGCATGCTTATAAGCAGAACACTTAAGAAACAATACTTACCTTAGCTTCTTCTTCCTTGGGCTCTCCTCTTCTCTCTATTTCTCAAGCTCTCTCTTCTCTCTTTCTGCCTAAGACTTGGATGAAATGTGTGCATGAAGGGGAAGATAAGTGTGTTTATTAATTTGTCTCTTCCTTCCTCTTAGCCATTGATTTAATCAAGAGGCCAAAATGTGACACTTGTCACAATCTTCTCTTCCTTCATGATTTTTCCATTAGTTTCCCGTTAAATTTTAATCAATTGTCTTCCCTTGCTTGCTCCTAAAAAACGTCCTCTTCCCCCTTTTGCTCCAACTAACCCATGCTTCTTTCATTAAGTCCAAGCTTATACTCTTCAATGCAATCAAGTTTTTCCATTCCTTCACTCAAACTTATCCCATCATACATTACACCATCCTTTCATGTTGTGTACACTCCATCTTGGTCATCATTGAAATGTTCATGTAGCATAGCCATCATGACCTCTTCATGTATTAATTAGGCATGCTCTTGGAATTAAATATTGTTTCCTCATTCTTCATGGTTGGACGAAAATAATGAGAGAAAAGGAAAGAAAATTGTTTTTCACAATTCCATAATTCACATAATTGGTTTATGTATAATTCCCCCCAATTTCACAATTCTTGATTTATTCCACCAAGAATAATCTCATTATGCATTTTCCTTTATTTTCCTTGATTAATTGAAATTAACTTCCATTAATTGGAAAATAATTAATCTTGGGCTAAATTGGCAAAATTATGATTTTGCTATCACCTTTGTAATATAATTCATTTCTTGAATTTATTTGCCCATTTCCTTACTAATATGAATATTTCAAAACTCACAAGATCCAAATTCATGAATATTCACCATTTTATTGAATTACTCAAATAATTACAATATATTTTTAGTGAATATAAAATTTGGGGTGTTACATATATGAACTTATTTGTGAATTGGAGATTATTCCCTCTTATTAGTTATGCTTAATGTAATTTGTTTTTTTTAATCTTGTTTATATTGTTTATTGCTTAGTGATTGGTCACCATTGAGTATGTTTTGTAAACTTAGAATTGAACTTGACAAAGGTAATCTTAAATTGACCATGAGATTAAGTAATTTGAAATTAGATTCTATTCTAATTTTCCTCTCGAGTAAACATATGCTTAGAGGTTTCGCATAATCAAATTAGACTTTTTTTCCATCTAAATTGTAGTTTGTTTAATTGTATAAGGCATTACATAATTAAATGAGGTATGAATAACAATCTAAGTAGTAAATAAGGAATTAGTGACTTTAGGTTATTTCTTAAAAGTTAGTAGTTGTCTTTGTTCTTTGCCATTAATTCAAAATTAAATTTGCTTAAAATAAAATTGGGAATTTAATGCTTGAAAATATAATTATTTTGATTGAATCCTCTTGATAATGATATTCTATTCATTACTTGTTACTTGACTCGACACGTACGCTTGCGTTGTTCACAATTTATGTGCATCAAGTTTTACTCCAAACACTACTACAAAAAGTATCATTTACGACACTAATTAATGACTATTTTAAAATATCAGTAGTAGAAAATCATGGTATGGCAGTGACAAATGTTTCAACGACTGTTATTGAAAAAAACAGTCGTTGAAACATAAGATTCAACAACTGTTATTCATAACAGTCGTTGAAAGCAGTATTTCAACGACTGTTATGATTAACAGTCGTTGAAAATGATGTTTTAACGACTGTTAATGAAAACAGTCGTTGAAAGCAAGATTTCAACGACTGTTTTCATTAACAGTCGTTGAAACAGCCCTAAAAAAGCACCAGCGAGCGCTTCTGGTTCCCACTTTCCCTTTCCCACCCCTAGTCCGACATTACAGCTTTGTGTAACTCCCTTCCAGCTAACTCGCATCCACTAAATTTCTGCTTGGTCTCTTGCGTGTCCTTTGTCCTTTATCCCTCTCCGACAATGGAGGTCCACAAACTTGCAGTCCCTCCATTCCCTCTCAGTCGCAAGTCTTTGCTTTCCCTCCCTCTTCTCAGTCCGAGCAAGCAACACAAGTAGGTAAGCTCAGGCCCTTTTTTCTTCCTCTGGTTTATTTACTTTTTTTTTTCTCTTCTTAGCCTCTATTTTCACTCCTGTAGTTCATACTGGGCTCTTCTGTGAAGAAGACAATGTTGGATCTGCGTTTATTGTGGTTTGTGTGTAAGTTCCCCTTTTCTCTTTCTAGTTGATTTGTTCATTTGGATGTGAATTTCTGCTGTTCTGGGAAAAAAATTGGCATTTTACTCTTCGTTTGTGACTGAATCTAGGATTAATTAGACTGGCAGCCAGGGAAGTTCTTGATGATTACGCGTGCAAGTTCTTTTGCAAGAGTAAAACTTTGGAAAATTTCATGTTATGCATCTTATTTATTTATTTGGTCGAAATGTTATGCATCTTATCAAAGATATAAATATAATTAAGTCCTAAAAGTTACTTATGGCCACTATAATTACACCTCCTCTTACTTGTGTTTCTACCCCTACTCTTGATTTGTAGCATGTATCTTCGGCTATAGAAATATGAAATTGAACAACTGATTGTTTTCTTCATAAAATATATTAATTATATTTAACATGTAAGAGGAAGTAAGCAAATAGTACTACCTCATATGTCAAGCTGTTGTATATATTCTTCAGACTGTTAATTTCAACACTATTTATGTTGTCCAAATATTATTAGTACTGTTCATGTTAATATTTTTAGGCCCCTAATGAATAAAAAAGTAGGATGCAAATTTGTTATATTATCAGTGCTACAAATGGGATAAATATTACAATTCATGCAACTTTTCCAAACATACTTTTCCAAGAAACTTTTCACAAAGCACACGAAATTATTGTATGAAAATGATTCAACGAAATATTGTGATGGGCTACTTGGAAGTTCGTTTTCCTATTGCAGCTCCATTCTTTTTCAAAGTTTTAAATATTATATTGGACTATCTTATTAAACAGTGTTTTGTTCTCCAAGTCACTAATATACTTTATATTGTCCCCTGGATACTTGTATTCCATTTGCCATATACCTTACAAATGCACAGCTGCCTTTTTCCCTTAGCATCGTGGACCTTGTTTATGTCACCAACGTCTGCTGCCTTCTTTCTCAAGTGTTTCCTTCCTACATTATTTACATATTTTAACTTCATATCAATGTTGAACTTTTGTTTCTCATCATATCTTGGTAATACATGTCATATCCTACATGATTTCGTATTAGGAATTGCCAAAGCTAGAGTTTTGATTTTATTTTTTTCAATAAAAATCATAATTTTAATGCAAGAAATTTATTACAGGGAAAATTGATTAAAAATCTCCCATTACAAAATTAATTATTTCTCAAAACTTGTTATCAATGTGTACACTTTCTTTTTCTATCTCATATCATTTGAATTATAATTAAAAGTGTTATTTACAGGTAAACGTGTGAATTAAAAAGTGCAAGATTAGTGGCGTACATTTTCTAATTCCAGACAATCAATAAGGTAAGTTCAACAATGCCTTTGAGTTCATAAAAGATGTAATAGTTTAAAGTTAATATTATAATGTTTTGGGTAATAACTCTCTCATAAACCTGCAGGTATCACTACTGCCATCGTTGTCCCTGCTTAGTTGCCGGCCTACTACATCCTTGCCTTAGTAGAATCTTCTTCCAAATTCCTCAATCACAAACATAGTGTCCTTGGAAGCTAAAGATTAGCTGGTAAGTTCTATTATTGCTTGTTGATGAAAGTTTTTCAAACCTGAGGATATCATGGTGCTACTATTTGTTGTAAGCGTGATAAATTTGAATTACTGAACTTTGAAATTGGAAGTTGAACTGTTAGTTTTTACAGTGTGTCATAAGTGTTTCATATCGCTGTTCTAAACTTGAATGTCTGTGAAAATGGATTAGGTGGTAATAAAATAGATCACTGTTGGATGAATGCTTTGAGGATTATTGAAGAATATGAGAATGGGGTGGAAAAGTTTATTGAATTTGCTAAAATGAATGCGCCTAGTAAAAATGGGAAGTATTTTTATCCATGTATCAAATGTTTAAATGAGAGTCTACGGGATGTTGATGATATAAGAGATCACTTACTTTGTGATGGAATAAATCTTCGGTACACAAGGTGGATATGGCATAGTGAGGAAGTAACTGCTTGTGCGTCACATTAGAAGGAAGTTTTGGAGGTCGGAGATGATGATAGAAAGGAGAACATGATTCACAATGTTGAGGTAGAATGTTTTGCTCAATCACCTGTATATGATAGCGTGCAGAGTGATGTAGAGACACCTTTGTACCCGGGGTGTACTAAGTATACACGCTTATCAGGCATTTTGCACTTGGTGAACTTAAAGGCAACTTGTGGGTGGACCGATAGTAGTTTCATATTATTACTTGAATTGTTGTGTGATATGTTTCCAGAGTCATTTGGATTCATTCGAGGGCCAAGGAGTCATTTGGATTAGTGAACTTAAAGGCAACTTGAATTCGTTCGAGGGCCAAGGAGTTATTTGGATCCTTGCAAAGCGTATTTGTTTCTTTCTCCAAATGATTGGAGGGTTTTTGTCGCATTGCGGCAGGATCTCAATTTCCTGGTACATTGTGTTCATCTTAGTGTTAAACATTTTAGTTGAACTTACTTGATATCGCTAACTCAGTTATCATTATTCTTTGTTTATATAGAAATTGAGTCAAGCAAATCAAGAGAGGCGAGCGAAAAACAATTATCCTCATTACATGTCGCGTGGGGGTTATCGTAAGCTTGAAAAGAAGATGATACAGGCTGAATTGCAAAAATTAGAGGAAGCAGCCCAAGCAGATCCTAATATAGTCGTACAGGCGCCACCTCCTCCTCCGCGTCACAAAAAATGGAAAGCATGGAGGATAAAGGGAGAGAAATATATAAATCCAGTCATTGCTGATGTCGCTAAAAGGATTGTGAGTATTTAATAACAAGTATATTTAAATGTGTTTCATTTTTCTAACGTTAGTGGCATGTAATTACTTTCTATTTATCTATTGTATTCCACAGGATGAACTTGAAGAGCAGAGCAGCGAGGGTTCCTTCACTCAAACTGGAAGGATGGACATCTTAGCCATGACGCTTGGTAATCTAGATCACCCTGGTCAAGTTAGAGGGGAGTCAAGGGGGGTTGGTCTCTCTAAATACTTTGGCCGAGGTTCACAAGCTTATGGACGAGGTAAAATGAGTCAGGAGTTTGTGGCCAGGGTTCGAGAGGAAATCCGAGCAGAGCTACATCACTTACTTCGAGACAAGCTTAAAGAAGAGTTGTTGAGTGAGCTACATGGTGAGATGAGTACGATGGTGTTGTCTCACATGCAAGCCGGGATGTGTAACGTGGCGTCTAGATCTGAGGTTTGTAACTTATTTCATTTAACATTATATTGAGTTTTTCCTTACGTTATTTTAATTAATTCTTTCATTTCTCTTACTCAGGAATCCCCGGCCTTTCCCAGCACCAGAGGTAGTTACAATCCACCAGAGGTTGGACATGGCGACCCTGGTCCTTCACTAGAGCCTGGAGAACCTTACACTCTATATTTGGAAGTCCTGTACTTGCGTGCTGTTGCTGATGCTGTTGTATACAACCATGCCACCACCCACCATAATAACCAAATCCGGGACGATCAATGTAAGGTCAATGTGACAAGTGTTCGACTGGGGGAGAAAGGTGTAGATGTCCCATTCCCCGATGGTGAGGTTGCCAATCTAGGTCAGGCAACAAGATTTTTCATCTTGTGGCCTAGGCATCTTGTTCAGACTATGCCAGTCCCTCCAATGGTAGGAAACACCTTATTGTTACTTGATCCTTGACATTCTACTTATAATCTTTATTTTGTGTGTTATTAGGAACAAGATGATGCGACAAAATTTCCCTTTTTAGCACGACTACAAAATATTCATCAACACATAAACAAGGTCGACTTGCAGATGCCTTGTGAGATTGTGGGTCACAGAATCTTGTATAATTATGGACTTGATAACAAAGATATTAGAGAGTTCCTATCTTTGGAGGAGATTGAAGTAGGATGGGTCACATTTGCAATCATGTGAGTTTATTTATAATTTTTAATTGTAATTAATGCACTGATATTTAGGGGTTTTAGGTTTCTACATTTACTGTGTCATTTCTCATTTCATTCATGTGGTAGCTGCTTCCACAAACTGTGTGCCGAACGATAGCTCGGCACTACATATGGCTTCTTATGTCCTGGCACTATGTCACGGCGTAATAGCCAGAGGTTGGAAGATCAAATGAGCTATGTAGGCTATACAATAGGCGAGACTCAGCTGCCTTGTTATCTGGCACCAATTGTTGAAGGGGAAGTAACTTGATATATTTATACACATTCACTTTGCTAGACAGTATCATGTTATCTAACCTCATTTTAATCTATATATGCATGTGATTATAGTTATCAATGGAGTCTCTGTGTTCCTTGTCCCTCGATCAACGTCATCTTTTGGTTTGACTCATTGGGTCGCAAGCCAGACGCAGATATCAAAAACATTTTTAACACGTAAGTAAATTTATTTGTCTGTCATTGATTTTTTATTTTACTCAATTTTTTTAATGTCTTCTGTTTATCATTTTAATTATTACAGTGCACTGAAGACATATTATATAATGGGTGGGAAGCGTGAAGGTAAAACTGATCAAACAAAGTAGTTCCAGCCAAACGTAAGTTCTTTACATTCAAGTTCTTCGATTGACTATTGCTTTACATAGGCCTTTATTCTTTTTTACCATTTGCTTTTGATGTATAGTGTCCTCGGCAAGCAGGGAAAACTGAGTGCGGTTTCTATGTTATACTATATATGTATAACATCATTTTCTTTAGCCTTACTATAAATTTTGAACAGGTGATCATTTCTTGATTCTCAATTGAATTTCAGTTCTTTTCATGTGATTGAATTGTTAGTTATTTCATTCAATTTATTTATTTATGTTAACATATTCTCCATTTTACGCATAAATGTTTGGTAATCAGGACCCCTACTTAATCGAAGACATTAATTTGATCCGAGACCTGTTGTCAGGACACCTTCTACAACACATAGAGGGGTAATGATGTGTAGAGGTTTTTTTAATATAGTGCAGTGGTTTTGTATAGTGCTATATAAGTTTGCATATTCGAATATTTTTCCTAGTTTCTTATTTATAAGTACTTTGAATTTGTTAAGGCATTATGCTTTACAGAGAACACTTTGGAAAATGATGATGAAGGATAGGGATTTCATGAAAGCATGTCATCATCTCTTTGGCCATATTCATGTCATGATTTACATTCAAAGTTGAAGTTTGCACATTGAAATGATATTATGATGATATATGCGCTATATGTCATGATAGAAAAATTAACATGTGATTTTCACTTCCATAAGTAATAGGGGAAGCTAGAGAGTTAATCATGAGAGAATGGTTCATGGATCTGGTTTTTTCTTTCAAAGATAGCAATATACAGGTTAGAGAACTCGTTAGGATAGGTTCATATGGTGGAGGAGCAGAGGTGAAATTGATGGAGCAAATGGGAACTTGTAGTAGTATGGATGCTGTGGTGAAGGGGATGGAGGAGGTGTGAACTTGTACACATGGTGGAGGAGCAGAGGGGGATGGTGTAGGGAGTAAAACGTTTAAAAAAAAAAAGGATACAATGACTGTTTTAGGGAAAACAGTCGTTGTATTTCCCATACTACGACTGTTTTTTAACGGTCGTCTTTTCCCGAATTTTCAACGACACTAAGATAGATGTCCCCTTGTAAACAGTCGTTTAAAGGGCAAAAAAACGGTCATTAAAAGTTCCTTCTGTAGTACTGAAAAGGAGAAAAGGTCAAGCAATATCAGACTTCATTGCTCGTGTCTGAACACTAACTGTTTGGTATGTTGGAATTGAAGGCATGGAAATTGAATTCCATGAGTAGTGCATGTTTGGTACAAAGAAATGCTCATGGAATTTAATTCCACATGGAAGCCAAATGGGGCCAATTCCATCAAACTCAATTCCACCCAAATAGCTAAGATTTGCAATTCCATGTCTTCAATTCCAACCTTACCCTTTCTGTGATGAGACCTAGGTTCAAGAACCCGGACTGGACTGGCCGGTCCGGCCCGGAAACCGGCGAACCGGCCGGTGAACCGGTCCAGTCCGGGTTCCAATTTTTTTAAAATTTTTTTTATATTTTTCCTTTAGAATTTCATACTATAAACCTAAAATTTTCAAAGGAGAGGGATTTTTTATTTTTCAATTATAAAGGCATTTTGGTCTTTTCACATATAAATTAGGACTTATTTCCATAACATACCAAATATTTGAAAAAAATAAAATGGTGCAGGTTTTTGGGAGGAGAAGGTTCTGGGCTTCTCTGAATGATGTTTTTTTGGAAAAAGAAATTTGAAGGACATTTTGGTCTTTTCACCTAAAAATCATATCTCATTTCCATGACACACCAAACATACTTTTACACCTCATATCCATATCCATTTCCATATCAATATCCATTTCCATTTCCATCAAGATTAATTCCATCGTACCAAACGGGCCCTAAGAGTTTGTTTATAGGGTTAATGATACGGTAGGAGGTCTCTATTGATCACTCTCTCTATTTAGTGTATCCATAATTAGATTAAGTTTTAATGGTTGAGATTTATTCTATTTATCATGATAGATTTTTATTGTATTTACTTTATAATAATATTTTTATATAGTATTAAATCACAACCATTAAAACTTGATCTAATGATAAATATCCTAAGGACTTGTTTGATATGAGAAGAGGGGAGCAAAAGTGAGTAGAGGGAAAAAAATTTGAGTTCGATTTAAAAAAAAAATAAGAGAAGTGGAATTAAAAATTAAAAATTTATTTTTATTTCTCTTTTATTTTACGTTTTCTCTATATTAAAATTTTGTAACTCCACTTCTCCATTTTTCTTAAATCTATTTCATAAAAATTTTCCCCCTCTTCCCTTTCTCTCCAAATTCCTCATACCAAACATACTCTAAATGAAAAGATTAATCAATAGAAACATTTCTCTCCCACAATTTAAGATACACACAAGTATAGGTGCCGAGTCAAGTGATAAATAGTTAATAGAGGATAGTTCCCAAGGGAATCAAAGGCATTGAATTCCAAATTTTATTTAGTTAAACAAATATAAGTTCAGTAGGCCAAAAAGAAAAACAAAAATCTAAATTCTAATCAATTGAAAAGAATAAAGACAACTACTAATTTCAAAGGCAAGTCAATAAACTAATCTAGCGTCTTATAGTCTCTATACATTAATTATATAATGTCTCACACAATTAAACAATGTGTAATTTACATGGAAAACACTCTAATTTGATTACATGGAGCTTCTAGAGATATGTCTACTCTAAATGCAAAATTAGATTAAAAATCTAATTCCCCTTACTTAATCTTATGGTCAATTTAAGATTCTCTTTGTTAAGTTCAATCCTAAATCCCCAAAATATGATTTAATGGTAGCCAATTACTAAACAATAAACAATGTAAGCTAAATTACATTTTTTGCCTAAAAAAACTGAATTACATTAAGCATTTATAACAAATGGGAATAATCTCTAAATCACAAATAAATTCATAGCTACTCTAAGTTTAAAAGGAAATTAGCCATGCACGACTAAAATAAAACCCATGACCAAAAGATGAAATTCAAATTCAAAAAAACAAAGTGAAAGAAGAAAGGAGAGCAAAACCATCACTACTACAAAAAGGTTGAAAGGTGGCGCATATTTTGTAACAACTGCCTTTTTTTAAAAAAAAAAAAATTTGGATACCAACTGTGGCGCCTGGTGAACTAAATGCCACAGCTGGTAGGCCCAATTGTGGCGCCTGCCAAGGTAGATGCCACAATTGGGTGCATGCTACCAGCTGTGGCGCCTAGAATCCAAGCGCCACAGCTGATCCTATTAAATAAAAAAAAAAATTGGCGTAGATATTCCCAAAAAAATAAAAAAAAAATAAAAAAAAATAAAAAATGGACCAATTGTGGCGCCTGGAATCCAGGCGCCACAGCTGATCCTGTTACATAAAAAAACCGTAGGTATTACTAAAAAAAACTTAAAAAAATTAAAATAAAATTAAAATAAAAAAAAAAAAAATGGATCAGCTGTGGCGCCTGGAATCCAGGCGCCACAGCTGATCCAATCACATACAAAAAAAACGTATAGGTATTCTTTAAATAAATAAATAAAATAAATAAATAAAATAAATAAATAAATAAATAAATAAATAAATAAATTAAATTAAATTAAATTAAAAATAAAAAAATGGATCAGCTGTGGCGCCTGGAATCCAGGCGCCACAGCTGATCCAATTACATACAAAAAAAACGTATAGGTATTCTTAAAAAAAAAAAATAATAATAATAATAATAATAATAAATAAAAAAATGGACCAGCTGTGGCGCCTGGAATCCAGGCGCCACAGCTGATCCTATTAAATAAGAAAAAACGTAGGTATTCCCAAAAAAAAAAAAAGACCATTTGTGAATTTTCAATTCTCCCGCCAATCAAATTTCTCTCATTTAACTTTACTTTTTATCTTTTCCCTCCCTTTTACCTTTTTATTCCCTCTTCCTCAGCTCGCGTTGATGCCCCTCCCCCTGTAAAAGATATCACTTTCACTTGCACAACAAACACACACACTCGTCTTCTTCATTAAATTCTCTTGTCCCTTTTCCTTTTTTTTTTGTCCGTCCCCACTCCTCTCCCTAGTTGTTTCCTTTTCTTCATACTCTCTGTCTCTCTTCCTCTTTTGAACCCCACTCTATTTGATCCCCACTACATTCCACAGCTCACATTTGCTCATCCTCGTCACTCAAGATAGCGTCACCAACGTGGTCCCCCACTCCCTGCGCTGGTCAATTAATAGATTTGTAAGAAGAAGAATATTTCATTCTAGCTTGCTTTGTTTAATTTTTTTTAGTCAAGATAAACTGTCATATAACATTTGCCTTTCTGTTCCTAATTTAATAGGAAAGAGTGAAAACCTAGCTTGTTTCGTTTGCCTTTTTGCTTTGTTTAAATTTTTTGGCCGACAAGCTTGCGTTTTTTAGTAATCTTTTAATTTACTTAATTAGTTGTTGATGTAATGTGTTCATATATCAAGTTCTTGTAATTGTGATATTTTTTATGTTAGCTTTGGAGAGTATTAATGTAAGAACATTATTGTTGGGGAAATGACAATAAATATATTATTTTGTAAGAACATTTTTGTTGGAGAACTTGAATTTTAAATGTGAAAATCATATATATATATATATATATATAATAGGTTGAAATATAAAAAAAGAGCCACAAGAAAGAAAGAAAGAATTTAAAAAAAAAAAAAAGACCCTACTGTGGCGCTTGTTAGAGGAAGTGCCACAGGAGGGGGGTCTCCTGTGGCGCTTGCTGACGCAAGCGCCACAATAGGTTCCCCCTCCTGTGGCGCTTGCTTCAGCAAGCGCCACAGGAGACCCCCCTCCTGTGGCACTTCCTCCACCAAGCGCCACAGGAGGGTATTTTTTTAAAAAAAAAATTTTAAAATGTTGTGGCGCTTCCAAGCGCCACAGCTTTTTTTAGTAGCGTCCAGATATGTGGCACTTCTCTAGCGCCACAGCTAGTACAATTATAAGCGCCACAATTTTACTTTTTTGTAGTAGTGCATAGAGTCCCTCTTCCTATCCATTGCTGTCACAGGACAAACTACTTGAGGTCCTTACTGCTGTCACATATGAACAAAAATTGTAAGATTAATGAAGTTAAATATATTACTTAATTAAAGTATATATTGTGTATCATTAAATTATACATTAATTTATAAGTTAAACTAATTAGTTTAGAGAAAAGATAATAGATATAAATATTTTAAAATAATTTATTTAACTTCCTTAATATTTTTAAAAAAAGTCAACTAAATTTTATATTTAATACTGGTATCCCCCCCCCCCCCCCCTAATTCCCGCATAGATTCAATATGCTTTGTATTCATAATAAGACGAGTAAAACTTTTTTTATAAAATCACACAAGACTGACATCAAACGTAGATCTAATCTAACAAGTTATAAAGGTCGATGTAGAAGACGAACAAAGAATAAAATTTTCCATCATATTATTTCAAGCCAGCCATATATATATATATATATATATATATAGTTACATGACTACATAAGTAAGAAATTAAAAATTACTTCGCCTATCCCTTTTTATAAGATAGAAATATTGTTAGATATGTCATATTTCTTTTTATAAGATAGATTTAGAGCTGCCTCAAAAGGCTTTTGTAAACTCCCCATTTTACCCTAACTTAATTATAAAAATTACTTATATCTTTTTTTTTTGGCCAAATAAAAATTACTCATATCATTATTATATTTATTTTCATGTTTGTCTAAAGCTTGTATCTATGAGCATAGCATATTCTCTCTCTCTCTCTCTCTCTCTCTCACTTAAATGAGTGCATTTTTAAAAAATAAAATTTATTTTATACATGTTCTTCACAGCTAACTATTTTTGGCTAACTTTTCGAATAACACAATTCATTCGAGTCATTTTATCTTATAAAAAAGAACGGACGAGGAGGGGAGTAGTAAACCATAGTGTATTAAGAAGAAAACAACACACAGAATCCGGATATAATTAAAAAAAGCATTTGATGTGATTAAAAAGAATACAGTATAATACAGAAAGTCATTGAATTTCTAAAAGTAGATATTATTTATACTACCTTCAATCCTTAATATTATCATAAGATTCACTTTTTAATTTAAATTAAATTATAAAATGGATCTTATAACAAATTTAATTTATTTTCCTTAAAATGATCAAGCTCCACTTACATTTGCCTCCTTCCACTTCACCATCTTCCTCTGACTTCGATCCATCGAGTATAAAAACAAAAGCAAACTACGAACACCACATTGACTTGGAAAATACAGAACAAATATGAATGGTAATATAGTTAAGCCACTAATAGAGTAATGAATTTCTTAATTCTCTCATATAGCTGTTTGCTTAAGGCCTTTGTAGGCTCCTTAGTGAAATCCGCATGCTTATAATCACCTTCAAAATGACCCTCCACTTCTACACCCGTTTCCTCTAACACTTTCGCCAGCTTCATCTGACGGTCCACCAGTGGGTCCCCAAAACTTCCAAACACAACAACTTTCCATCCAAGCCGCTTAATTTCATCACAGCCCTTACACCGACTGTCAGCCATCGGATTGCAATACTCACAGTCACGGTCAACGCCCACGGGCAGCGACAACTCCCATTGGAGATCGGTAACGGGCAGAGGCAATTTCACATCATCGGCTAGCCTCAGCTCCGAAGAAGTCCTCTTCATTCCACCGAAAAATGGTTGAACCAATATCAGCCCTTGGATTTTCAAAGGTTCAAGTTGATCCACCTCCGCAGCTGCACGAAGACCTGCGTTGTACGCAATATTACCCCCGGCGCTGTCTCCCATCAGATAACAATTCGAGTAATCCGCGAAACGTGTCAACCATGGATCCTCGGTGGTTCTAATCCAGTGTAACGCATCCAATGCGTCATCATAAGCCGTCGGCAACCTGTGCTCCGGTGCAAGGTGGTAGTTGACTGAAACGACAACAGATTCTGTGTTTAATGCTAGGTTAACACAGAAGTCATGGAAGTAAGTGGAGTTGGCGGCGTAGAACATGAAGCCGCCAGCGTGAGAGTAAACAATGAGAGGTAATTTGGTGGCGGAGCAAGGAGGGTGGTAGCTGAGTGCTCGCCGGGGAAGGTAGATTCGAACCCACGTGTTATGAGAAGGGTTGATGGTGTCTTCTTTGGAGAGAACAGGAAGGTGAGAGTTGGGATCAGGTGTGGCAGGAGTTTCAGGGTGTTTTTGCAACCGAGTTATGGTGCCGTCTGGATTGAGGACGATGTGAAGGAACTTGTAGGGATCCATGGAGGCAGAATTTGCGACGGAGAGAAATAGGAGAGAGAAGATGATGAGGGAGAGTGACATATATATGAAGTTCCGGCTATGTGCCTGTTTGGATCAGGAGAAAGAGGGTTTTTTTTAGATGGGTTTTTTGAGAAGTCATATAGAAAAAAAGGAATTTTATAGATGTGATTTGTGTTTGGATTGGTGGTGTAGAAGTGAATTTTTTTTCATAAAAGTTGAGAGAAGTAATTTGGATGAGCTTCTCATAAAAGCTCCATTTGCTTCATAAGCTCAACCATCCCAAAAACTTTCCCAAACACATCAAATGAGCTTTTAAAGCTTTTAATCAGATAGATTTTTTTTAGACCCAAATAGGTTCCAAACAGACCCTATGGTTGTTGACGGAGAACGCGATCGGAATAGCCCTGTGTAAGTGGGGGCAGGGCAGCCAACCCCTTACCCTTTAAACTTAGGGGGGTTTAGTGTTCACCATGTGCTCTAGATCTTGACTCAGCTACTACACGACAAAATCTTTGAACATGTGAACTCAACGCGAGTTAATTAGATATCAACGTATCACCAAATTAGGAATTTGGCATACGGTTCCATGAACTATCTCACATTTTTATCATATTTTTTAAAATAATCTTATTAAGAGCCCTATAATAATAATTTAGTAAAAAAGGAGAGTATGAAATTAAAAAAAAAAGATTAAAGTTTTTAGAAAAAATATATCATATTACTTAACTTATATTTTTAATATAATTAAATTAGATAAATATATTTTACAAATAAAAAAGAATAATAAACAATCCACATATAAAGACAAATGAAAAGTCAATGGGGAAGATGGGGCCGCTCATGAGTCATGAGCTAGTTGCTTCCGCTTTCTGACTTTCTGCAATTGTCTCATTTAGTTATAGGAGTTTTTTTTTTGCACGAGAATTAATTATAGAATATACGTTTGAACAAAAAAAAAAATTATAGAATATATGCCATTGGTTTCATACAGTGCACATCCAAATATATAACTCATCCCAACTATACGGCACATGATTGTCCGGTTTGTTATTGATAAATAAAATATTTATATATTTATTTTTTTATATAATGGTTTTGTGAACGATATGTGAGTTTAATTTGATGAATTGAGGTATAATTGATAAATAAATAATGATTTTGGTATAAAATATAATTTATTGAACAATACTAAATTTAACCCAGTTTCAGTTTTTAGGTAATATCTGAAGTTCTAGATATTGGTTTGGGACATTTATTATATGGATAAAAAATTAAAAAGAAGCTCTACAATTTTTATGTTGAGGCCATAGCCCAGTTCTGCCTTCAAAAGTTTCGAATTTTGTTTGGAAGTTGAGAACGTGAATTTGTTCAAAACTAACCTTTGTCCACTAATTTGACTATAACTTGAACTGCAAATGTTGAAATGGGTCACTTCTAGTTGTGTCTTCAAGCTAAGATCTAGAGCTACAACTTTCATAAAGATCACAATGTGAAATTTCACCATTTTGATTGTCAAAATTAGGCTGCAATCAAGAAGTTTGACTGCCACAAGATCAATATTAATAGCTTAAGGTCAAGATTCATACCTAACAATGTGGAAATTTTTGCGCCTCCTCCATTTATAAATAGAGGAGCTCAAGACATAATGAAACACACCATCTTAGAGTTAATTTCATCTATTGTATTTGCCTCTTGCATGCCTCCTTCATGGAAGGCTTAGGTAGTCCTCCTTTATATATAATATAGGTTGTCATCTATATGGAAGGTTTTACCTCTTATATAGAAAGCTAAATTTTTCCATTTTCATGCATATTGTATGTTTTAGAGTTTAATAATTAAGTTTTATACAATGTTTATGAAGTTTTCAATTTATTTTGTTTTTGTTTTTAATTTCATTATGATCTAAATTTTCATTTTCCTAGGGTGATGATGTAACTTACTAATAACGGATTGAATATTAATTTATTAAATCTATTTTTAATTTTTCTTCATGATTGAGTTTTAATTATTGTTTTTAATGCTTTCAATTGATTGACCACCTTTTGAATGATTTTAATATGTATGTTGAGACCGGAAGGGGATACATGTGTGTACATCCTATAATTAAAACCATAACTTACATATGAAATATAAATATATTCATATGAGTTATGTAGTCTTAATGAATTTCATAAATCTTAGTGCATGATTAATTGCTTTAATTCATATAGGTTTAGCAATTAATTATAGAATTGTTTGACATTAGAAGAGGCTAATAATTGAATTAGGGAAACTCGGCTATCAATTATATGTAATAAATTAGACTAAAATAGATAAGTGATTCAATTTGAAATTTGTTAAGTGAAATTTGACCCCTAGAGCTTTTTCTCATAGTTATTTTCATATTCATTGCATTCATATTTAATCATTTTTGTTTTGTATTTTCAATTACCAACTAATCGATCGACTAAATAGAATTAAAATTACCCATCTTGATACTTAGTGATCAATCCTCGTGGGAACGATACTCTACTCACTTTTATATTACTTGTTTGCAACAATGTACACTTACACCTTTTAATAAATTATTTACACTCGTAACAACTACTAGGAATTGAAAATTTGTGGATTGATAAGATTAAATTAGGCATTTTCATTCCTTTGGTGGGGCACTTTTTGGTAAATAGAAAACGACTTTTTTTAAATTGGAGTAAAACAAAAAAAAATATTAAGGAAATAAGAATTATGTTTTTAAAGTCGGACCGGATAGTGAGCCAGAAAAATCAGCGGGTCATGATTCATCCAGTCGGATCGATCGAACCGGCGGTAGAACTAGTGACATAATAATTTAAAAAATGGTTAAGGTGCAAAAATAGCAAAGAACTATTTCACGAAGTGCACTCAGGACAATTAACTATTTTTGGGTGCAAAACTATACATCAATAATATTTTTGGGTGCAAAACTAGACATCAACAATATTTTTGGGTTCAAAAGTAGCAACGCCGTTAACTCAGGATAACTTCCGTTACTTTAATATAATTTTAGAATGGTTAAGGTGCAAATTTAGCAACAAACTATTTTTTTATGAACACCAAACACAATAATTTTTCATACGAGCATTTACAAGACAAATATGAGCATTTACACAGGAGCATTTACATTAATGATCTTACTTTATTTTTTTCATAAGAGCATTTATAAGACAGATAAAGGGATTTCAAAGAATTCGGGGAATTAAAAAATTTTGGTCTTTCATATATTTATCTTGTAAATGCCTATATTTATCTTTCCACTGACAAAACCTAACTTTTACTTGACTGAATGGGGTGCAATAAAATTTTGTTAACTCACTGTATTCTTTTAAATCTCTTTATTTTGTCTTGTAAATTCTCTTATTAGAAAATTGGTGGCACCCATATTTTCTAAAAGGGTTAAGTTGAAAATTTAGCAATGAATTATTTCCCTATGGGCACTAACGCAATTATTTTTCTTAAGAGCATTTACAAGACAAATAAAGAGATTTAAAAGAATACAGTGAGTTAACAAAATTTTGCTGCACCCCATTCGGCCAAGTAAAAGTTAAAGTTAGGTTTTGTCAGTGGAAAGATAAATATAGGCATTTACAAGATAAATATATGAAAGACCAAAATTTTTTAATTCCCCGGATTCTTTGAAATCCCTTTATCTGTCTTATAAATGCTCTTATGAAAAAAATAAAGTAAGATCATTAATGTAAATGCTCCTGTGTAAATGCTCATATTTGTCTTGTAAATGCTCGTGTGAAAAATTATTGTGTTTGGTGTTCATAAGAAAATAGTTTGTTGCTAAATTTGCACATTACCCATTCTAAAATTATATTAAAGTAACGGAAGTTATCCTAAGTTAACGGCGTTGCTACTTTTGCACCCAAAAATATTGTTGATGTCTACTTTTGCACCCAAAAATATTGTTGATGTCTAGTTTTGCACCCAAAAATAGTTAATTGTGCTGAGTGCACTTCGTGAAATAGTTCTTTGCTATTTTTGCACCTTAACCCTTTAAAAAAATATAATATTATGTACAAGAAATATCTATAAAATATTTGCACAACTTGAATAAATTTACATATAACAACATGTATCCAATATTGCACAATGAGAGAAATTTCTCCTTTGTGTATCAAAAAAAAAAATATTGCACAATGAAATCATTAAAAAAAATATAATAATTATAATTTTAATGATATCTTATATTTCAAACATTAAATATTATGGAATTTTTTTTATAATTTTTAATATAAAATTTTAAAATGGAAAGAGGACGTCTTATCTATAAATTAATTTTATAAAATAAATGAATATGAATATCTCGTTGAAAATCAAATACAATGATACTTTAAAGTAAAAACGTAACATCTTATTTGTCCATCATCCATCTATGTATTGACCGATGGATAACTGTTGGCGAAAAAAGAGAAACTAATGGGTAACTTATCTACCCCCACTAAAAGACAAAACTTGGCAGTTGGCACCTTGGGAGAAAATAAACATCACTAAAGAAATTTTTTTGGGAAAATTCCAGATAACTACAAGGAAAAATACAAAAGGACAGAAAGGTTGGGTGAAAATCAAAAATCCCAAATCAGTTGCTCATGAGGAATCTGGCATTTCATATATTTGCAAAATGACCTCCTTGCCCTCCTAAAGTGACTTTTCAGAATCTGGCTCTTTAGGAATCTGGCATTTCACGTGAGCATAAGCAATATCCAGCGTTGTGGCGCCAAAAAGTGACGACAGACGACGAAAAGCTACGGAAATCAGAGGCAAGCCACGGGTAAGCAAATCTGAGAGAGAAATGATGATTACGCTGTGTTTCTTGAACGTTGATTGAAAAATGTTTATGTCGTTTTTGGTTGCGATGTACGTAATCGAAGCGGACGCATTATGGGTAAGGGGGTGTTAGATGATCTGACATAAAAGTAGTGGCTTTAAGGTTATGGAACAATTTTGATGGTTGTGCGATGGATTCGATTGCGTTTTGTTGAGTGATTGATGAAGCTTGTGCCATTTTTGTTTACTGTGAGTACTGACGGGATGGGTGTTGAATCAGGGGAAAGGTGGTGTTGCGATGGATAGTAACGTGGGTGAGGGTGGTGTTATTAGTGAGTATGAAGATGTAAAGACCTATTGAGTGGGTGATAATAATAGAGGCAGAGTGACGACATGGGCAGAGTGTTGTTATTTATGAACATGGAGATGTAAAAGTACATTATGTTGTTGTTAATATGAGATAGAGGGTGATGATTTTTGAGTGTTGTTAACAGTGATTATCGAGATGTTAAAGATCATTATGTTGTTGTTAATAGGACATGCAGGGTAAAGATTTTTGGGTGTTGTTAACAGTGAGGATGGAGATGTTAAAACATATAGTATTGTTGTAAATTGTAGGTGGTAGGTGAGATTATAAAGAGTGGTGTAACTTTAATGTAATTATTTTTATTTTCAGGTAAGCATGCAAAATGACATGTAATGAAGGTTCATCGTCTTTGAAGGAACTATTTTGTTATTTTCATGTTGGAGGCAAATTAGTGTGTAATGATGAAGGTAAAATTCAATATGTTGGAGGTTATGTGAAGGCGAAGTGGCTAAAACAGCTGATAACACTAAAAGATTTGAGGTTGATGATATCATCATGGCTTGGGATTGATTGTAACATGTGTGAGATGAAATATACAGTGAGCTTTGATGAGAAGACACTAATAGATTTAAATGATGATGGTGAAGTGAAGAACTTGTATGACTATAATGAAAGGAGTGGGCATGTGTATATAGCAAAAAAAGGGAATGATAATGTGTCAGATATATCAGTTGAGGCAGACATGTAAGTGTAAAATTTTGTAATTTTTATAGTTGTTATTTATGAAGCTCTTGTTGGTTATTAACGAACTGCAGTTGTTATTCACTGCAGGGGTGAAGATGTGCTGGGACTGTCACAACTGTCATCCACTCAGTGTCGAAGCATTGTGGAAAATGATTATGAACCAGTCAATTATGAAAGTGTTGCTGCTTGTTTGACTGCTGAAATTGGTGGAGGATGTAATAGGTTGCCCTGTGGAGTAGAGAGTGCACCTACACCAATGCCGGAGTTGAACTGTACGAAATGGAGGGGATTACTTTCAGGAGTCATGCAGAGTTTTGCACATGCAGAAGCTTTTAAGAAGGCGTTGTACAAGTACAGCATAGCACACAAGTTTGAGTTTGAATTTGTGAGAAATAGCAAGGACAGCATTTCAGTTAAATGTAAGATTTTTGGATGTCCTTGGAGGGTAACAGCAAATGCTATTGGTAAGACCAGCCCATTACTACGGGTAACGACATTCAGAGATGAACATTTTCATAGTGCGCAAGACAATCTTCAGGTTAGTCATGCTGGAAGATCTAACTTGACATCGTCAATTATAGTTGATGAGGTGAGAAATCACATTGACAAACGTCCAAATGAAATAAGAAAGACGTTGCAAACAGAATATGGTGTAACTCTTACGTATAAGCAAGCATACCGGGCGAAGGAAAAAGCCATGGAAGACATACAAGGAAGACCTCAAGATTCGTATATGTTGATACCTTAGATTTGTGACCGATTGAAGGAAGCAGATGAGAGGACTGTTGCTGAATGGGAAGCAAGCGTGAATAACATATTTGAGCGGGTATTTATTGCATATGGTTGCTGTATTGACGGATTCGTGACTGGTGCTAGACATGTGCTATACATTGATGGCACCCACTTGTCTGGACCATACAAGGGAACGATGCTTTCTGCTTCTGCGTATGATGCGGACAATGAAATGTTGCCCTTTGCAATCGCTATTGTGAAGGGGGAGACATTAGAGGATTGGTCATGGTTTTTACACAAGATAAAAGACATAGTTGGGTCCATTGAATTAACAATCGTGTCTGACCGTCACAATGCAATTAAAGGGGCGGTGAGGACAATTTTTGGGGGGGAAAGACATGCTTATTGTTATAGGCATGTGAAGGAGAATTTTAGTTCAGAATTGCTGAAAGTAAATAGAGGCAAGAGGAAGACTAGTGGGTGTTCAAAGGAAGATGCATTACGGTTGCTTGATAATATTGCATATGCAAGGTTGGATGCCGATTTCAATAAGGCAATGGACTACATGCAAAATTGCTATCCAGAGATGTATGAGTGGCTGAATCAGCAAGGGGATATTGATAAATGGGCATTGAGCAAGTTCCCCTTCCGAAGATGGGATAACATAACTACTAACATTGCTGAATCATTTAACGCGTGGATGGTGAAGGAGAGGAAACACAATGTGGCCCAACTTATTCATGAACATCGTGAGAAGGTTGCCAAGAAGATGTATGCATCTAGTATGGCAATGAGTAAGTGGAAAAATGGGATAGGCCCCAACATAGAGTCAATGCTGAAGCAAAATGTTGCTCATGCTGAACATATGTCCCCTGAAAATTATGGTAGGGGTACCCTTTGTGTTCATACAAAATATGGAGCATTAAGTGTTGATCTTTGTTTACGTCTTTGCAGTTGTCAAGTGTGGCAAATGTCGGGGATCCCTTGTGCACATGCTTGTGCAGCCATAAAGCATGTTCATGCCAATGTGTATGAGTACGTTGAAGAATGCTACAAAATCACATCCCAAGAACAGATTTATAGCCGTAGTATGGTTCCAATTGTGACAATCAACAAACCTGACACAAACAACTATATGTTGGACAATTTTGCAGGTCAAACTTTTTTGTTGCCCCCAAGGACCAGCCGACCTTCAGGTAGGCCAAGAACCAAAAGGCGTGAATCGGAATTCCAAAACAAGAAGATATACCACTGTGCAAGTTGCCATGAAGCCGGTCACACAAGAAGGACATGCAAAAATCCAAACCCAGCCTGATATTGGATGAAGTGAAACTGTCAACATGAAGGAGTTGCAATATTGTGAAGTGAAACTTTTTGATTATGCTTTTGTAAAGGTGCTGTCAACCCACTCATGGTTTTTTTGGGAGATGGGTTAGTGTGAATTGTGTACTCCAGTAGGTAGTTACTTTAATTAGTGTTTTATGTAATCCAGTGTTTGTGACAAGGAAACATTATGTACTAGTCCAGAGATAATGTTCCCTTGTCATGAAATATGTCAACGTGTACAAGGGGCAGTGTGTAACTAGTTTTTGGGCTTTATATGGTTTAGAAATGTAATTATGCAGATTGTGATCTGTCAGGAACTGATACATATATAATGGTGTTAATCCACTTAACCATGTTGTTATTATAGAGGGAAATGGTGTTATTATGCTGGTAACATGTTTTGTTGCAAACTTGTTCCTTCACACATCTTCTGTTGTCCGTGTGTATGGAATATGTGAAAGGTGTTGCGTTAAGCCAACGATGCTAAAAAGTTCACATTTGTTGTTCGGAAGATGTTAATGAACGAAATAATGTTGTTAATACTAAATATAAAGTTGTTAATAAAGAGAAGAATAGTCGTGAATAGGCGCCCGAATGTCGTTAGCAGTGAAAGCAAAGATGTTATTACGCAGACACAAGTTGTGTTTTCCCATCTACGTGACGTCGTCCAAACTTGTTATTCGGAGATGTGAATCGGCGAGGCATAGTCGTTAACAGCGAAAGGAAAGATGTTATTACGCGCATATAAGTTGTGTTTGTAATATACATGACGCCGTCCTAACCTGTTCATTGGACGCTGTTAATTAGCGCATATAACGGATGTTATGATGTTAATAGCAGGCAGCAAATGTACCGATGTTATTAAATGATGTTAATAACGAATGTAATGATGTTAATAACGATTGTAATGATGTTAATAACGAATGTTATGATGTTAATAACGATGTTAATAACAATGTTAATAGCAGGAAGCAAATGTTAATAACAAATGTAATGATGTCAATAACGATTGTAATGATGTTAATAACGAATGTTATGATGTTAATAACGATGTTAATAACAATGTTAATAGCAGGAAGCAAATGTTAATAACGAATGTAATGATGTCAATAACGATTGTAATGATGTTAATAACGATGTTAATAACAATGTTAATAGCAGGAAGCAAATGTTAATAACGATTGTAATGATGTTAATAACGAATGTTATGATGTTAATAACGATGTTAATATCAATGTTAATAGCAGGAAGCAAATGTTAATAACGAATGTATTGATGTTAATAACGAATGTAATGCTGTTTGTAAACTCGCCATGTGATGTTGTTTAAGAGGTTTGCGGTGTTAATGTACGGGTTGCTGGTGTTAATAACAAATGTACATCAGGTGAGACAAAAAATTCAAATAATTAACAAACATGCGACACGTCATCACATTGTCCTTTCAATGGCAGCAAAGTAGCGTCCAAACTGGGGGACAAAAAGGCACAACATGTGCACACTACTATCATGCTTTTCAGAAAATAACGTTCCCCACAACAAAAAGGTATATGCCAACATGTTCCTATTGTGGCAGACAATATGACTAAAGTCTACTGTGTAACCCGTTGTCGTTTAGTGGGTGGGTTAGCCAACAGACTAAGAGCGTCAACACGAGATGAATTTCGAGGATGATTGACCAGCCACCATAAAATATCCTTCCTGTACTGTGTTACTTGATCCTACAGAAAATGAAGTACGCATCAAAAGTAGAGAACATTTTCATGAAAAGTAAAGTGCTCATGAAAAGTTGAGTGCACATGTAAAGTTGACATGCAAAAGTACATACATTTTTGTAATCGAGTGTCACATTTGGGCTCCATTGAAACAACCATATCAACACGTGGACGCCACAGTCTTTCCTATAATTGCAAACAACAGTCACTTCCTTAGTAACACAAGTGAAAAAAGTCAACTTGTCCCACTGTGGTATACAGATTATTTTGATGTGGTATAGGTAAGACATACAAATTATTTTGCTGTGGTATAGGCGCCCGAATGATATCAGCCTTTGGATTCTTGCCATGCCGATTGTGACTGACAAATTGAAGTATATCATAAAACCTGTCCCGCTGAACCCGAAAAAAATAATAACATCAGTGGAGTTGTGGTCTGAACATATTAAATTAAAGGAAACAGTAAGTGAAAAAGCACAGTACACATGTCTCCACTGCGTAGTCTTGGGGATTTTCGAATATGCTATTTTTCTTTGTTTTTTTCTTTTCAACTGTTGGTTGCATAGAGTCCAGAACAAAGAAATTCATGGTTTTCGGCTCTAAGGCTACACAAAACCAATGTTCACGCACAAGTACGGGGCCAATAACCACTTCACAATCCGCTATATTATAGCCTATTCGCTCCGGCAGTAAGTGACCCTTGTAATCTGAGGGTCTCCAATTCTTACCTTTGCCGACAACAAGCGCCTACAAAATATACATATTAGTATCAATAAAAAACAGGCACATCCCCTTATTTCCTCATATCATAATTTACTGACCATAAAGTCGGCATCAAAAATGTGCCTCTTAATGAGTCCTTGTTCCTTTATATCTGCCATCAAAGTCTTGCAAACAAGCGACACCACCTGCAGTCCAGAATGACATAATCAAACATTGGCCATTTACTAAACAATATACAGCTTATCATCTACATTTGGTCTTACTTACCCGATTGTTCACCTTATGAATCCCACCTAAAGAGTATAGCTCTTCTCGAGTGACATATTCGTCACACATGGTCACCATTTCCCTATCATTACATTCAATAACAAGGCAACAACAAAACAAAGGTTACAAAACATTATTCAATTGGTCTAAAAAACAAATGACAGGTAAGGCAAACGTCGATCACTCACTTATCTCCACCTATGCTTGGAGGGAGCTGGGAAATTATATGGAAAAACCTTTCCTTGTCGTCCACTTCCTTCTTTTTCCGCTTAATTTCCTTAGGCATAACATACGGGGATTCTATTTTCTTCTCTTTTCTAACCCGACATGATCTGCGCAACACTTGACCCATGCCAACCTCTTCGTCCTCCACAGCGTCCCCTCCTTTTGCTCCACTATCTGATACGCTAATGGGAGAATCACCAAAATCACCTTCAGAGGCCTTCTCTTCGTCCTCATAATTTTCTTCTACTTTAGCAGCAACAACGTTATGAACATGGTGTGCATGAGGGTCCATTTCCTTCTTCTGATCTTCTTGTCCATTGATCTTTTCCTGCCCCCTCTCTTCACTTGGACTTTTATCAACTCCTCAGCAATGACCCTCGTCAATCTTCTATACATATCTTTCAGGTCCTAATCACGAGAAATGAAATGTCAATGTTAGGAGTTTGTTTGTAACGTACAACTACGGGAAGTTAGATACAAATACCTGGTCCAAATGGTCAATTCCTATGTTGTCTTCTGGCTGCACATATGTTTGGGAGCCCGTTCCTCCAAATAGTATGCCCATATTGCTTTCCCTCTCTAATTTAACCATTTCTTTAAATCTCTCCTCAGTCCAATACTTTATAGCATCACCATATTGGTGTCTCTCAGTTGTCACCATTGTGAAGTGCTCACCGAAATATAGCTGTCCATTCAATCACATATTTTCAGCTACAACAATTGGCAATTGAAGCATATAAATTGGAAAAGATATATAAATACGTACCAACAATAAGTACACGCATCCACCGACATTCGTGTTGGTAGTCTTGTTCTTCCTAACAGCTCTAACATAGTCTTCCATCTCTTTCCACAACTCTTGAATTATGAAGGTCGCCCAATCAAATTTCTCAAAGCCCTTTATGGTCGCACTCATCACCTTCAGTACCCAATAACTGACCTTTGGACTTGCAGTAGGAGCTAGAAACGTTCCAAGTGTGTACAACATGAACAAGAGCTCAAAATGATCATTCTCTCTCCCCCCAATAATGGCCTCAAAAATCTTGCTATATAGCCGTTTTGAATACTCACTCTTTAGCTTTGTGTACACTGGGTCATCATCATCCACATCACCACAAATAAGTTCACCTCCGTGCGGCACACCGAGTAATTGGTGCACGTCAACCGCTGAAATTTCCCTTGTCTTTCCCCTAATTCGGAATTGGTGAGTTGGTGGATCATATGACCGGAGCATTGACGCAATAAGATCTTTCGGTAACCGATTGCAACCTCCAACCTCAAGCAACTTCCCGAAACCTAATCTCTCAACCCTATCCTTCAGACTTGTGTCTTTGCTTATGAAGTCAGCCAATTGCTTAAATTGCCGGATTGAGGAACGTGTGATAAAAGGTATTTTCCTCTTTGTAGTCTTCTTTTCCATTATTGCTTTCTTTTCATTCTGAGTATATTTTGCCTTCTCACAATATTCCTTTCTCTCCCGGTCAATTAATGCTCTCCATGCTTCTAGCGCATCATTGAAGGGTAGAACACATTTATCATCTTTTTTCCCCTTCAATTTGTTGAGAAACTCTTTTTTAAACAACGCTAAGCCATTGTTCAATGCTTTTGTTGTCTGCCCTTTTCCCACCTCCTTGTTCCCTTGTTCATCCAAATCCTGCCCTTCTTCAACCACCATGTTTTGCTGCAACACAACTTTCAACAACCAAGTACAGGAGCCTTAACAAAATAGACCCTCAACCAAACATGTATCCAATTATACAATCCAATCAACTCTATGCATGAGAATACAAACCTCTACAATGTTACACTCAATCAAATTAGTCATATTCATAAACACATTCAAACCTCATGGCCATCGATCTAATTCCTATTTCTGTCACTACAGGAATAACTGCCTGAAAACAAATGTTTAGTTCTTTGTTATGCCTGAAAACAACATCTCTCTCACTATTAACAACATCACCTTCACTATTAACAACATCCCTCTCACTATTAATCAAAACAAATCAACATATGCCAGAAAACAACATCTCTCAGACTATTAACAACATCACCTTCTTTATTAACAACATCCCTCTCACTATTAATCAAAAGAAATCAACATATGCCAGAAAACAACATCTCTCTCACTATTAACAACATCACCTTCTTTATTAACAACATCCTCTCACTATTAATCAAAAGAAATCAACATATGCCTGAAAATATATGAAGTAAATTAATGACAATAACATATGGGTGAAGTTTGCTATTTCTCTTTCTTCAAGGGGATTACTAAAGCTAACTTCAAGGTTTTTTCTACTTTTAGAAACAGTCAATGACACAAGTGGTTAACAGTGGTTAATGTGCTAGCCATACACTAACTTTATTAACCACTTGTCCAGTGAATCATCTAGAAACTGGGAAGACCTTTTCCAGAAGTTCCGGTTTTGAAATTTTTTAGGGGTGGGAGCCAGTGCATCGAACAAAATTTTAGGGGCACTTGTCCATTTGAAGTTTTTAAAAGCAGTAGCAGAGAGAAAAATAGACCAAACAATGTATACCAGGTGCTTCCTATTTATACCAGCAAAGGACTCTCACATAAAACCTCTCGGCCGTCGGTTCAGTGTGTCAAACTCGACAGTCTCGCTCTACAAAAGCTCGCCGGACCTTGAAAAATACTCTAGTAACTATCTACCGCAGAACATTATATTAAAATCCTGGCACAGAACATTATATTAAAATCCACTCTACCGTTAAGCAGAATTTGAAAAATCCTCGCCGGACCTTCGTTCCCGTCAGCACCGTCAGTCCGATCTGCTCTCTCCTCGTTCCCCTCAGCCGGCGCTCGTCAGTCCGAGAATGGCCGGCGCTCGTCAGTCCGAGAATGGCCGGCGCTCGTCAGTCCGAGAATGGCCGGCGCACGCACCTCCGTTTTGAATCTCCTCTTCCTTTGTCTCCCTCCCTCCGTTTTTCTCTGTTTACTCCCGCACGCAGTCCGAGAATGGCCGGCGCTCGTCAGTCCGAGAATGGCCGGCGCACGCACCTCTGTTTTGAATCTCCTCTTCCTTTGTCTCCCTCCCTCCGTTTTTCTCTGTTTACTCCCGAACGCAGTCCGAGAATGCCCGGCGCTCGTCAGTCCGAGAATGGCCGGCGCACGCACCTCCGTTTTGAATCTGCTCTTCCTTTGTCTCCCTCCCTCCGTTTTTCTCTGTTTACTCCCGCACGCACATCAGCGTTGAATCTCGCCTCTTCCTTTTTGTCTCCCTCCCTCCGTTTTTGTCTGTTTCCTTCCCCTTTTTAGGAGGGCAAGGAGGTCATTTTGCAAATATATGAAATGCCAGATTCCTCATGAGCAACTGATTTGGGATTTTTGATTTTCACCCAACCTTTCTGTCCTTTTGTATTTTTCCTTGTAGTTATCTGGAATTTTCCCAATTTTTTTTGACCTCGCATCATTAAAGAAATTGGAACACGGGAAAAGACAACAGCATTTTATCTCTCTCTAAATTATACAGGGTTGTGTTTGTTTTGGTGATTGAATAAGTAATTTATTTTTACTTAAACTTATAGAATTTTAAGATTGAAAAAAAGTTAAATTGAGTAAAATGATGAGTGTTTGGATTAGCGATTGGATAAGTAATTTAAAGTAACTTATGTAAAACTGAATGATGTTTGGTTTAACTTTTGTATAAGTGACTTTTGTATTAATTAAGAGAAAAAATTGTAAAAATTATGAAAAATGAAGGAATAATTGTGAAAAAAGTCCTCATTGGCAACTTAATTGCCAATGGGACCTGGGAAGATATCTACATACGGAGGGATTTTTTTCACAATTTTCTCAAAAATTAACTTTGAAAATTTGGTAATGGTACAATTGTAATAAAATTATATCAAACTCTAATTTAAATTGGTACACTCTAAAAGTCTTTTTTATTGTGCATTTCAAGCTTAAATCTTTAAAATTATATCAAACTCTAATTTAAATATTAAATCCTAACTCATATTTTCACATAGCTCAAAATCTAACAAAATAAATTGATTAAAACCTCAATAATACCTCTAATAATCCAAATAAATTATTTAAACTAAATTTAATGGGTAAAAACACTATATAGAAACTAATTTATGATATGTTTATAAAAAAATTGATTATAAAATCATAAAACAACTAAATAATAAATCTAAACTGATTAAAATTAATTATTAATTATTCTCTACATTTCTATAGTCATATATTAACAAAATTCAAAATTTGCCTAAACTCTTATCCCAAAGTATTCTCTAATTAACAGAAGATTACTATCTAAAGAAAGAGAAAATTATTTAGAACATTTTTCATAAAAGAATTTTTGTGATTAAAAGTGATTTTGAGTACTTCATTGATCCCCAAAAATATGAAAATACTCCTATCAATATTATTTTATACACACACATGCACATAAGCTCCAATAAGCTCCATTTTGAGGCTTATGACTTTTTCCAACTTATGACTTTTTTTACGTTAAATCCAATCGCCGAAACAAACACCCATTATAGCTTTTTTACTGTTCAAGTCCGTTTGTGACACTGTGTAAGTCCGATTTGACGCTGAAACGCTGAAACAAACGAGCACATATACTCTTCGATTTCTCCGGTCGACGAGCTCATGTTCGAACATTGAAAGAAGCTAATCTATGTTTTTATTTTTATGAAGATCATATTCACAATGAAAAATGAATCTCTCTCTCTAAACGGTGACATATACGATTCTTTTGTCAGTTGGATTATTATTTTATCTTTGACTATTCCTCTCCTTCACTTCTTCATTTTCCTTCTCAGTATAAACTTTAGTTGAGAGCCGTCCGGCTTCCTTAAATCAGTCCTAGCTTCCGGCTGAAAGGCGATTTTCGGCTTTATAACGATATTTTTCTAGTCCAATCTAGCTGGAACATTAAAACGGCTTTACCCCCTAAAGCAAGCCGGTGCTGACTTCGGCAAACAGTCTGGCCAGATGATCCGGCTCGGCTCTGAAAACAATGCCAAGTTGTAGTAGATAAATGGAGAGGACCAACAGAAATATGAATGAAGGATTTTTGGACATACATTACTACAGAATATAGATTTTACGTCATTAAAAGACGTTCCTTTTTAAAAAAGGGATATAAAAAAATAAAGACAGTGTCATTTTTGTAATTATGGGTAAGAACTGAATAGTTTTAGATATCCCCAATTCAAATAGGGATGTCTAAAGTGTGACTTTACAGACTTTAGACGTTCCTATTTGAATTGGGAACGTCTAAAATTATTTTTTTTTTTTACTTTAGACGTTCCCAATTCAATTAGGGACATCTAAAGTCTGTAAAGTCACACTTTAGACGTCCCTATATATATTGGAGACGTCTAAAGTCTTTTTAAATTTTTTTTTTTCAAACGAGGGACACCCTTTGGCATCCCTCATGTATATATATATATATATGGGAACGCCAAAGGGCGTCCCTGTTGAGTAACGCCATTTTGGCATATATGTTTTGGCGTCCCGCAACAGGGATGCCCTTTGGCGTCCCCATGTATATATATACATGAGGGACGCCAAAGGGAGTCCCTCATTAAAAAAAAATATTTTAAAAAAAATTTTAGACGTCCCCAATATATATAGGGACGTCTAAAGTGTAACTTTACAGACTTTAGATGTCCCTATTTGAATTATGGACGTCTAAAGTAAAAAAAAATGGACAACTTTAGGCGTCCCTAAATTAAATTGGGGACGTAAAAAACAATTCAAATTTTTACTGACAGTCTTTATTTGTCAGCTTTATACTAATTTTATATTCATCTTTCTCTTTCCATTGCCTTAAACATAAGAAGAGCCACTACCACCACGCATTTTAACTCTTACTTTTTCTTCTTTATATGCCTTTTTTACTCTTGTTTCTTCTTTTCTCTCTCTTTTTTTCACCGCTAGATCTTCTATGCTTTCTTACCATCTTTTGTATTTTATCTTCTTTCTTCGAGTTTCCCTTTTATTTTATCTTCTAACTCGTGTTGTAATGGCTTGTAGATCAGAACTCTGAAACATGCTTCATGACCACGTACCCGCTGAGAAAACGAGGTTCATCTCTCCCTGTCGCCCTTCTCTATTCATTATTACGAGAAAATAAATTTCACTAATAGAAGGAGATAAATTTTTTGTAACTAATTCCTCTTATTATTTTCATCTTCTGTCTATAAGATTTCATCTTTGGAGTTATTATTATGTAGATTTTGGATTTTAGATACTAGATCTATAATTTTATTAACGATGATCTATGATTTCTGGTTTTAAATACTGTTTAGTCCAGATCTGTAATATAAACGAATTTTTTTTTTAAAAAAAGCACTTTAGACGTTCCTATTTTAAATTGGGGACGTCTAAAGTGGGATTTTAGAAGTCCCCACTTTAAAGTGGGGACGTCTAAAGTGTCAGCGTAGCACTTTAGACATCCCTTTTTAAAATGGGAATGTCTAAAATCCAGACCTTAGACGTCCTTTTATCTACGGATGTTATTGCCATTTTTTATCATGTCGCTCACATACACGTTCCCTTATTTTCATATGTTAAAAGGCCTAAAAAAGGAGACGTTAAAAACATTTTTTGTAGTAGTGATAATTAACAATTTGTAATTAATGGCTAGGACTCTACATCTATTAGGTCAGAGTTGTTAATTTATAATAGTGGGACTCTCAAAAACCTAGTGAAGAATGGTAATCCTAGTGTAGATCGATTCTTCTATAACAAATGATTCCTTGACAATAATGAAGATTCAACCCCTTATACTTGGAAAAGAAGATATCCCAGACCTCAACATTAAGAGAAATTGAGGAATCAGAGTTAAGATTCAAGCAATGCCTACTACAAACATTTGATTAAGGCAATTTGATATTGACTACTTGGAGTGGCCACTTTAATTAAAGAAACGAGTAATAAATATTGAAACTAAGGTAGTTAATAAGTATACTTGAGTTGTTAATAGTGAAACTAGAGTAGTTATTAGGAAATATTCAACAAGTACTATGTTTACTACTTTTATAAATATTAACAACTCATTCATATATATTGATGAATTTTGCTTGAGAAATTCAAAAAAAAAAAAAAACAACCGAAGCTTCGCTAGCTGGCACAAATTAGTCAATATGAAACAAAGTAGGCAATATGTATACTTGAATTGTTAGTAGTGAAACTAAAATAGTTATTATGAAATATTCAACAAGTACCTTATTTACTACTTTAGTATATATATTAACAACTCAAGTATACATATTGACAATTTTTGCTTGAGAAATTAAAAAAATATTAGACCGTTGGAGTTTTGGCCGCCAGTAGCAGGCAAGGTCACTGGAGCTTCGGCAGCCGGTAGGGGATTTGAGGATTTTTTTTGACAAAAAAACTAAGGGCAATTAGGTAATTTCTCACATTGGATAACATTTCAAAATTTCAATTAAATCCCTTTGAAATTATTGAAATTCAACATACTTACTTGTCTTTTGCCAATTTTGACAGTATTTTTCCATCTTTATACCTTTATTTAACTCACCCATTTCTTTAAAGAATTAATCCATGCTATAAGTTTCAGCAAGAATTTTCTTGTTATATTACGGTCCTTAATATAAGAGCTACTTGAGGATTGATTTTGATCTTAAATATAATATATCAATCCAATTTATCTCTCGAATATATAATTTTCCCAAATTAGCCTAATTGATTACACAAGAGAGAGCAAAACATACATGTTCAAAGATGTTGGGTTTTGGGCTCCCTTTTTATATGGAGAAAAGCCCATATTTGAATTGTTTAATTTGATGTATTTCCTATTTTATGAAAAGGAAAGAAAGGAAATGAAAGGAAAAAATAGGAAAGAAGGAAAAGAGTAACAGAATGAAAAAAAGAAAAGTTTCCTAATTATTCTTTGTGAGAAAGAATATTCTCTCAAAGTTTCCTAATTTGAGGTTGTTTCTTAGTTATTTAAGTGGAGAATGGGTATATTAAGTTTTTGGGCAAAGAGGCCCCGCTGAGGCTAGATAGGCCGAGGCAAGAGAGGTGTGAAGTCTAATTTTGCAGCCATGTGAGGGAAACGTAGATTCACAAGTCAGTATCGGTAAATTGGTGTCTGTGCATTCATTTCCCGTTAGATCGAGATGAAATTTGGTCAGCAGATTGAGAACATATGATTTGTATTTTGCAAAGGTGGGATCATCGTTTGGAGGCCTAATGTGAGAGAAAATGTCTTTGTGGTCAGGAACATATTTCTGGTATATTTAGCTATTTTGTTATCTAATTGTAAGCTTGTAACTTTGGTCGTATAGCTGAGTGGTTGCACGTATTTGTGTATTTGTTTGAAACTCTCTTGTACCCTATTTTGATCATAGTGGATCATATTTTCATTAATCTAGACGACCCATAGTTTTTACCCTTGAGTTTATGCGTTTTCCACGTTAATAATTATGGTGTCTCTTATGCCATATAGTTTTTGCCATATGTTTGTTTATTTGTCTTCTCATAGACTCTTGCAAGTGACAGGAAGATTTAACATCCGTTCGCCCATCCTAATGCATTAAGGGTTTTTATCCAATGGGAGTCATGACTCATGATAAAATATGGTATTTTAAGAAAACTAACATGTATTTGTTATAAATAACTAATATAACTAATTTTCTTAATCAATCTATTTAAATTTGTCAATTAGCTCTTATGTTAAAAATCAGAGGTAGTGTTACATTTTATTATCAAGATCAATATAAGTTAATAATCTTATTTTTAGTTGTTGGTGATGTATCACTACATTTATATGTGTTCTCACATGTCTAAATCTATTCCTTTAAGAACACTTACAATCAGCTATCATGCAGGACTATGCGTAGCTAAGAGAGATCATGATGATCTGGAGTCAGCGAAAATCAAAGGGTTGATATTGTGTCAACCCAACTTCAATGGGACCCAGAGAATGAATTTGGGATGAGATTAGAGAAGAATCCTATATCTCCAATATGAAGGAATTTGTAGGGATCCATGGCGGTGGAATATGCAGCACAGAGAAACAAAAGAGAAAAACTATGAGTGAGAGTGACATGAGAGAAAGCACAGTGGGAGTGAACTGAGAGTGTTTTAGTGATTTTCTCAAAATGAGTCTTATATTAAGAACTATAAGTAGTATATAGAAAAAGTAAAACTATCATCAAATGATGTTTCAAAGTGTGTGTAGAGGCATATTCAACGGACAAAGAATTAGATTTTCCATTATTATTTCAAGCTAGTTATATACTACCTTCAATCTTAAATGTAGGAGTTATAATTTGTAGTGCAATATGGACTACAAACTAAGTCCTAGATTTAAGATTGGAGGAGCATTTATATACATATATAGTTACATGACATATTTAACGATTTTTTGCTCTCCAACAACGCATAGTCATATCTTTGATGTCTTTTTCGACCAAAACACAAAAATCTTTTATGTCTTTAATGACTCATGTTTGCAAATAATAAATTATGACCAGTGATGGTCTTGGTCTTTTTTTAATCAAATCTGAATATATTCATTAGTTGGAAAAAGACTCTTACAAAGAGTAACGATACTCATAGTGACGCAAGATATAACAGCTAAATAACAAAAATAGCACCAACACAAACCTAAAAAAAAGACACAAGGACATTGGGGACACCTATGGAAAGATAAACTATATAAACAGAAGTAATCGGTTAAGAGCTTAATCTGGACGTAAGGTCGAGGAGTGTTCAAGACCCTGACTTTGGTGTGTTCTAGCTCCCTTTGCATCTTCCGCCAGCATCAAAGACAAAGGGGGTAAGGGTATTTCCACCTACCCAATAGGGCACACCCCCTTACAAGCAAGTGCAGTGAGGAGATCAGCTGCTAGGTTTCTCGTTCGGGGAGAGAACTGGGTCAAAAAACTGGGCTCAGACTTTAAGATAGTTAGAATATTACCCAGGATACCTCGGGATGTCCAATTACTTAAGTCCACATTTTGTTTTTTTTTTACACTGCGCAAGAAGCTGACAACCGGTCTCAAAAATGATGTTCATATTGCCTAGATCTTGAGCTAGCATTAAAGCTCTTTTCAAGGCCAGTGCTTCCGTCATAAGGCCGAGATAGACTTAACTTTATCGAAAGATGGCCCACTTTAGAGAGCCCTGGTGATCACGACATAACATTCCTATGGCAGCCTCTCTAGTGGTTTCACAAAAGGTTCCATCTTTATTAACTTTGAATTTATGGACAGAAGGGGCATTCCAGTTGGCTTGGTTTTTACTTTATTTATCATTGCCTCATCTTCTTTGATATGTCCACATACAACCCAATAAGAGTGTGTGTTTTGGTTCACCTTTTCAATAAAGTTTCCAGGGCTTGAGATTCCATCGTTAAAGAGCATATGGTTTCGTCCTTTCCATATAAAGATATAGCATATGTGGGCAATATCAAACTCTAAGAAATGGACCCTGGGGATCTATGATATTTATCCACTAAACATTAAAACTAAGGATTGTTGCAGTATCGTATTTGAAATTCAAATTGCTACTAAACTAGATGCACCGAACCCAGGGGCAGTGGAAAAACATTGTCTCTATAGATTCACTCACATTTTTATAAATGAGACAAATATGTGACGTACCTCTCTTTCTTTTGACAAGGGCTTGATTGGCAGCAATAGCATTTGAGAGGATTCACCAAATAAAATTAACTACTCTCAGGATAGCTTTGACTCTCCAGGTTTCCTTCCATGTGACTTCACTAAGTTGAGAGGACAGTCCTACTTTGGATGGAGCTGGATATGCACTCACATTTGTTATATGGTATCCTAATTTCATTGAATACATTCCATTCCTAGACAAAGTCCATATTATTTTATCCTTGGTTGCAACATATGGTAGACACAACTCACAATGGCCTCCACAGTGTCTTCATCGACCTTGTTTATGAGTGAGCTCAGATCCAAGCATCGATGGTCCATGGAAATAAGCGTTGCAACAGTTTGGTTTGATTTGTTTAATGCTTTATCATCAGTAATTGGTTTCCTATAAGGCAGTGTAGGGATCTAATTATCTTTCCAAACCCATACAAATAGTCCATTTCCTATTTGTTAGCATAAATCATTACTAATAAAGTCTCTTCCTTCTAAAATATAGGACCAACACCATGAAGCTCTATGACTTTTTACAGCATAAAGAAAGGGGCACTTTAGGAAGTAAAGGCCTTTAAGGATTTTTGCCCACATTTCATTTAGATTTTAAGAGAGTCACCACGCTGTCTTTGCTAAGAGGGCATTATTGAATTTTATGAAGTCACGGAAGCCAATACCCCCTTTGAATTTTGGCCTGGTAAGATTTTTCTAGGGAATCCAGTGTGTCTTGTTTCCTTTACATTACCCTTCCCACCAAAAATTAGCCACCAGGCTGTTAAGCTCTCTATATGTTTTTGTCAAGAATTGGAACCAAGTCATCAGGAAGATTGGAATAGCATTAATGATAGCCTTAATCATCACTTCTCTACCTACAAAAGAGGTGTCTGCTACTCCAGCCTAGTACCTTCTTGTTTACTTTCTCACAGACATTGTTAGGGCTTAGTGTTTAGTTTTTCCCCAAACACTAGGGATACCCAGGTATTTGCCTTGGTGTGAGCTCTCCTCAATGCTAAAAATATCTTAGACCTCTATTCTAAGCAATTGCAGGCTATTCCCTGAGAATACTATGTTGGATTTCTCTAAGTTGGCTAGTTGACTCGATGTTATGCAATATTTCTTGAGGATCTCAGCTTGGACTCTACAATTCTTGGAATTTGCATTCATAAAAAACAAGGCATCATCTACAAAGAAGTTGTGAGTCAACATAGGACAAGAATTACTAAGTTTAATTCCCTTAAGCTGGCATTTGTGATTGATTTTTGTTAATCATACAAGAGATTGCTTCTAGAGATAGAACGAACAGATAGGGAGATAGAGGATCTCCTTGACAGAGTCCTCTACTAGGTCAAATAGAGGCAATTTTATCTCCTACGATACAAAGGTTTAAATGGACCGATTCCACACAATTCATGAATAGATTAACCTATCTCAAAGAGAAGCCAAACTTAAGTAATACTTGTTTTAAAAAGTCTTATTCAACTCTGTCATAGGCCTTGCTTATGTCCATTTTTAAGGCAAATTCAAATTTGTTGCCAGTTTTCCTTCATCTTAAATAATAATACACTTCATAGGCTATGATAATATTATCTTGGATCAAACGACCTAGGACAAAGGCACCTTGATTTGGGGAAATACACATGTCTAAACAAAATTTCATCCTATTAGCCAATATTTTGGAACTAATTTTATATAGGAAGTTATAAAGGCTAATAGGTCTAAAATGAGACATGGTTTAAGGTTTGTCTACCTTTAGAATGAGGGTAATGTTTGTGCCGTTGATTTGTTTGAGAGATATTCCATTGTCAAAGAAGTCTCTTGCCATTTTGAAAATAGTATCACCCACTTCCTCCCAAGAAAATTGGTATAATTTACCTGAAAGCCATCCAGTCTTGGATCCTTATCTCCACCTAACTCAAGGAAGCCATACGCCAGCTTTCACTGTAATCACTATGCCCACTTTCACGGTAAAGACTATGCAGCAGCATCACAAGGCACAAAGCATCACAAAACTTCACAAGGCATCACAAGGCATCACAAAACAACAACAACAACACAATGCATGGCAAACATACATACAATGATTCACACACAATATAAGAGAGAGTCACTACTTTGTTCTTTCTTAACGTTCCTTGGCACAGTGGGTTCAGGAGTCTAGCAAATGTCAAATCCTATAACCAAATTAGGGACAACCGATCAATCTGTTTTCCAATTACATATTTCCATAATACTCTAAGTTGGTTATCATTTAAACTCTTTATGATGACCATTAGAGGCCTAAACACATGCTAAAAGGGTTGGAAGAAACTACCCTAAAGACCCCTTTTTCGGAAGCACAACACTGATTTTTGGCTGACTCACTTGAGTGAAAATGACCTCACTCGAGTAATGAGAGACTTGCACTTGAGTGAGAATGACTCTCACTCGCGAGTGTTTGACAGTAAGCAACAACTACGGCCAGAAAGTGCTCACTGCACTCAAGCATGAGGGATCATAATCGAGTGATGACTCCAAATTCACTTGAGTCCTCGAAAGTACAACACAGGAAGTGAGAACCGAGAGCACATACAACTTCAGAGGAGGAAGCTCACTCGATCACAACCCGTGGCACTCGGGTGAGAAGGCTACTCTTGCGAGTGTCTGAACACACTCTTGAAAATCACCCTGTGAGTGAGGACCCAAGACACAGCCATTAACATGAACTCATAGCTTCACTTGTGTGAACCCATGCTCACTCGAGTGATCATCAATATCACTCACGGGTTAAGAAGTGCATTAGAGTTTCCTTCATGAAAACTCAGGCAAAACACGAAGGAAAAGGAAAGATCAAACTGATGCACTCGAGTAAGACCCTCCTCACTCGAGTGATGTTCATCAGATTGCCAGATCGCAAGCAACTGACAAAAATTCCCAAATTTACCAAAACTAACCCCAATGGTTCCCAAACTTAACACAAAGCTCATTCCCACATAGAATTTCATAAGGAACCCATTAGTAACCTCCAAAACACTCAAAACCATCCTAACAACAATTCAAACTCTTGGGTCTCTATAACACACACAATACCCAAACTTATTCAACTCACTTCCAAAATTCAAAACCACATCCAACACTCAAACAACTTCACAATGAACCAATTCCAACATCATTCACCATGTAATTCATGCATTCAAAAATTGGTATAAAACCAGGGCAAATTCCAGAATTTATCAACCTTAACCAAAAATCACAATAAATATACTAAAAAGCATCAAATCCTTACCTCTTCAACTTGCCAAAGCCAAAACCTTGATTCTCAAACTTCCAAATTGCTCCAACACCCAAACTGCCACCTTTCAAAATTCTGAAATCACCAAGATAAAGCTCTTTACACTATGAACAAGTTTAATGAAGAGTGTTTAAGTATAGGAGGACCATTACTCACCAAAAATCAAGCTTTTCTCTTTCTCTTTCTACCTTGGTCGTCGGAAATAGAGGATAAAGAGAGATAGAGATGATGAGTGCATATTTTCTTCCTTCCCAAAGCTCAAAACCGAATGGGAGAGAGAAGATAGATAAAAAGTGAGTGTTGACTTATGGCATGACCCATTGGTCCACAAAATGACACTTGGCATAATCTTGCTCATTCTCTCCATGAGCTCACATAATCTTAAAGCACTTGATTCCGACCTATTGACAATAAATCTCAACCATTAATCTCTAATCACCAATGAGTTTCCTCTTTGGTAATTGGCCAATTGGTCGGTAAATTTTCAATTTTACTATTTTTCCCCTGATTTTCACTATGATCATCACCATGAACATTTATATCAAATTCACATTACATTTATCCAAAAGTGTTTAATTACACTAATTACAATCAATTTCGAAGTCATTAGCCCTTAATCTCAAATTGGGTCATTACAGTCTGCATAAACTTAATTTATTTTCCATCATAACAATCATTTTTTTATTATTTGTAAAAGCGTGCTTGCTCCAAGTGATTAATGCCTTCCTGCATCTATCAAGCTTAAGCGCAAATAGGGCAACTCCATTATTATCAAACGGTACCTCCACTTTCCAAATCTTATGGACAACCTGCATAAAATCATTGTGAGAGGTCCAATAATCCTCAAATCTAAATGGTTGTATTTTATTAGAAGAAACATAGTTAAACATAACAAGTAAAAGATGGTGATAAGATCCTAAAGGTTTAATATGAAAAATCTGAGCTAAAGGAAAGTTGTGACAGAATGTATCATTTCCCAGCGCTCGGTCAATTCTTTCCATGATTATGGCATCACCCTATCTGCAATTACACCATGTGTACTATGAGCCATTGAAACCCAGATCCATAAGTCAGCAATCAGAGATGAACTTTTAGAAATTGATAATTTTTCTTATAGCCCTAAGGCTCCCCCTTGCTTTTCTTAATGAGAAGTGATGTCATTAAAGTACCCCAAGCACACCCAACTCCCAAATCTACAGATTGTAAAACAAACAATTTTCTTATACACCCTATGTCTATCATTTTCAACTGGAGGGGCATCGATAAATGAGATATAATTTGGAAGTTCTATTTCGATGGAGGACACCGAGGCATATATCAAATTCTTCGATAAGGAGATAACATTAACAATGGCATCCTTGTCCTATAATATAGCTAGGCCACCACTTCTTCCAATAGGATCTACAATCCATTCTTCATCAAAACCACATCTTTGCCTAACTTTGCTAACATAATTACACTTCTTTTTTGTCTCCATAATGAAGACAATATGCGGTTTTTGTTTATTGCATATTTCTTTAAGATTTTTGACTGCTAGAGGAACCCCTAACCCCTAACAGTTCCAAGATAAAAGACTCATAATGAACCGATGGCTGCTTGGTGACAACCATCGGTAGTAGTTAATATAGTAGAGTCAAAGGTAGCATTCAGTCCATAACTGTGGGAGCCAAGTTCAGGATTTTCAATATGTGTGGCAGCAACTTGTTCTTTTAAATCAACCACTCAATTCTTATTATAGTATTTTTTCCCCTCTTTTTCCACGAAGGGTACCTTTCAGCTTCCTATAGTTGATGTGTTGAAACTTTGGAGTAATGACTTCACCACTAGGTTTTAGCTCTTCTACACTGGCGAGTTCCTTAAAGAGTTGACGCTTCTTTATTGGGTTCAGAGTTTGATCCTCATCATTTAATTCATGCCTCCTGTTCAGATTGATATGATTAATGCCACTTGATAGACTGAAATTGGAGATAAAACGGCTATAGGAACCAGAGCATGTTGAGTCTCAGTATCGTCAGCAGGAAAGTCAACAAGGTATTTTAGGCTGGCCTTTTGATTCAAGAGAGATGGGCTTTCATTAGGTTCTAGGACCCAATTATTAGAAATCTCGACATTTATTGGTTCAATAATCACTACATCTGACTTCTTGAAGGTTTTTGGCAAAGAACAAAAAACTGGACCGGACCGACCGGTTGAACTAGGAACCAGTCAGTGGTCCGGTCTGATTTGATCATTAAACTGTGAAACCGATTGGACTGGTCAGAACCGATGGTTCACTGGTTGGACCGATTTCTTTTTTTTCTTTTTGGTTTTTTAGGGAAAAATGGAAGGTTGAAGACCATAATGAAGAGAAAAGTAGATAAAGAACGAACAAATCTAAAAAAAATGAAGATGATGAAAAAAATTATTTAAAAAGATATAATAATTATAGAAAAGCAGATATCAGCGCATAAATATAGGCATTATAACTAATACTAATAGATTTTAAGCATTTTTTGTTCTAAAAATCTTTATTTTTATATATAGAAGTTTAAAATATATATTAATATATATTTCCACTAATAAATTATAATATTTTAATATGATCGGTTCAACTATCGGTTAGACCCCATTGACCTATTAACCCTTAAATCTGTGCTGTGACTGGTTTATTGCCCGGTTCGGTTTTTCGTTCCTTGGTTTTTGGTATTGGCTACTTTTTTGGGATACTACGAGAATTTAATATTTGAGGTTTCTCTAATAATGAGCTCATGTGATTTTTGCTCCATGATTGTCTCTTTATTTCCCTAATGATTGTTAGTCTCTGCAGAACATTTAGTGCTTGTTTGGATTAGCGGTGGAGAAGAAGTTATTTTTGTAGATGGTTTTTTGGAAAAGTCAGATTGTAGATGTGATTTGTGTTTGAATTGGTGGTGGCAGAAGTGACTTTTTTCTAACCTTAAACCTATTTAGATTAGTGTTTGAAAAGCCCGTTTAGATGGAAAATGACTGAAAAGGGCATGAATCTTATTGAATATTATATATATATATATATATATACATATTATTTGTATATATTGTGATAATTGAAGTAAACAAATAAAAATAAAAATTGATAAGAAAAATTAATTTTCAAGACGTTTGACAACCAATTTTTAAATTTTTTTTAAAGAAATAAACAAGTATCAAGAAGTGAGAATGATACAGATTTGTAATCATTTTATACATTTATATTCCACCTGCAGCAAGCGAAATGTAATGTCAAATTCAAACCATTATTAAGTGCATGTTTGGATTAGCGGTAGAGAAGAAGCTTTTTTTGCATATGGACTTTTGAAAAAGTTAGATTGTAGATGTGATTTGTGTTTGGATTGCCGGTGGCAGAAGTGACTTTTTTTTCTAATATAAAACTTGTTTGGATTAGCGTTTGAAAAGCCTGTTTAGATGAAAAATGACTGAAAAGTGCATGAATCTTATTAAATACCATATATATATACTGTGATAATTGAAATAAAAAAATTGATAAAATAAAAAATGTGCAATTATTATTAAAAAAAGAAAAATGCCCAAAAATATTGAATTAAAAAAGAATAAATTTATATTTAAATTAGAATGCATACATGAAATGTCTGATTATTGGATCATCTACCCTAACAAGTTGCTCTCTGATTGTGTCATGAACATGATTCATTTGTGTTGAAGATAATCTACGGATAGTTAATGTAGATGCGACATCAATCAGATTATTAGTATCTTGACTAAGTATATTTCCTCGTTCAGCTCCTTGAAAATCCATATCTGTTTGGGAATTTCTCCGGATAAGATTATGTATAGCTACTGTCGCACAAACTATGTGGACTTGTGTTTCAAAGCTATATGATTTCATTTCCCCCAAGAGTTGAAACCTATTCTTCCAGACTCTAAACGTCCTTTCTATAGTTGTCCGCAAACTTGAATGATAATAATTGAACATCTCGTTCGGATTTGCAAATCCCTCGCGTCACCTGAAGTCTGGAATATGATAATTCTCACGTGTATACAGACCAAGATATCCAACTAGTGTTGGATAGCCAGCATTGACCAAATAATATTTCCCTGAGTAATACACCAAAAATGTTGTTTACACGGTAAAATTATAGCAAGTGTGAGGGAAAAAACAACCACACAATGTATGTGCAAATGATGAATAGATACCTTGAGGTGGATGGGGGAAATTCATAGATAGAGTTGAGATTGCAGTTTGGAACACACGAGCATCATGTGCAGTTCCCTCCTAGCCTGCCAACACAAAAGTGAAGCACATATCCTAATCACATACGACCATGATATTTTGAGTAGGATATCCCTTTCTCTCGATATATTTCTCTTGCTCAGACTGACTGACCACACACCGGATATAAGTTCCATCAATTGCTCCTATTGCATCCTTGAAGTATGGGTAATATTGCCGATTGTTTCAGATTTTTGGGTGATAATGACTGAACTCAGGATCAACTGGTTTGATAAGTTTTGTCGATAGATTCACACAAGCATGTAATACCATGTGGAAGATCCTATTGACAATTTCTCCTGAACATTGAAATCTGTCCTGTAGAATTCTATTTCCTTGGGTATGTCCAATAGTGTATAAGAACATGGCAACCATATCTTCAATTCCAAGGTTCCTAGTCTTCTATAACCCATGTTTTACCAATTTAGAGCATAAGAGATAGAAGACATGCTTTTCAAGTGGGAAATTTTCAGGACAGACTCGATCATGGCCTTCCAGTACCTCTTGCACCCATTTTGCACCGGTTTGCTTACTAGTTCTGCATAACCCTTTGCAAACATTTGGCACAAGATATTGAGCCATCAAGACAGCCACCTATTCATACTTTGTTATCCCTTCATCGATAAGGGATATAAGTTGGGACCTGCGATCTACACGAGACGATCCTACTTCCGTTGTTTCTTCCAAAATATCGTGACCACTTGAACTTGCCATAGACGATGTACTCTGTGTGATTGCTAAGATTGTATGAAATTAAGTACAATTACAAATTGTTTAAGTAAATTGACATCATATAGAAAAAGTTGGTAACATTCATAACTGGAAAAATAATAATAATAATAATAATGCGTCGTCTAACAACAGTAAGTTCTACCAAACATATCACATAACCGAGTTTGCAAAAGTAAGGTCAGATATATCATCATAATCTACCATAACATACATTAAGTTAGACATATCACTATAATTACACATAACCGAGTTTGTGAAAGTGACATAAAATATAGTTCAGTGATTCGAGGCAAGCTGAAGATGTGGGCTGTTATAAGCATGGTGCTGCAGCCACTTTAGCAAGGTAGGTTTATCCCTTTACAAGCCATGAAACATGTTGCGTCCAATCTGATGCATCATCATGTTAGAACATTAGAAATAAAAGTTTTTGTCCTCAACAACCTCAGGAATGGTCAATAAGTCAGCTACGATGTCAGTCACGTTTACATCATTCATGGACAGCTTTGTTTAAGGCATCTTCCTGATTCTCAGATATTGCAGCTATCTTACTAATCGCATTTACTATAACCCTTGTAGTTGCTATTTTTTCTTTTTTCCTTCCTCTGACCCTTCAACTCTCTTTCTCTTCCCACTTCCGTCCAAAGCACAAGGTGTGGTTGTTTGAGTGTTGTTGTCAAGGTGATTCCTTCCAAATCACCTGTCACTCCCACACTACCTCCAGTACTAGGAAGTACAAGATCTTCCTCACTATCTCTTGATCCTTCTTCTAAGTCCATTGTGGGTCAGTAAACATCGTCTTCACCGTCAACTACTGCCATTCACTGTCCAAAAGACGGTGTGAACATACTGGAGCCCGATGCCATAATGTCCTTAAAAAGGATGTCCAATTCTTTGACAAACATGAGGCCTTTATACCTATACTTTGCGCAGTCTACATTCTCCTATATGTATTCAAGTAACCAAAATGAACACATTATCTTTACTAATAATAACAACAACAATACTACTAATACTAATAATAATAATCACAACAATAACAATTTTGTACCTGTATTTTCCTCTCCCACCACTTATCTTCTGCAATCACCATATGCCTTGCAAGTCATATTGAATACCAGTCTCTTTTGAGAACAACTTGTCCCACACCTTCCATTCTTTCTTCAAGCTATCCCACCAATTGTTCAGTTGTTTCTTGTTATACGACTTTCCTATTTTTTCATTAAATCCAGGGAAAATATTCTTCCACCCATCCTTCGTGAAGAATGATCCAAGACGTTCTTTCTTGTATATTTGTTATATACAAAGTTCAATGAAAATTGCATTGGAACTTACATCCCATTATGCTTTATCTTTACCCTTGTTCTTATTTCTATGTAATCAATTGACCAAAAAAGAAAAAACAAATGTCCCAAGTGAAATTAATCAAAAAATTCAGCAGGAAATGACAATGCATAATACACACACATACATAGCAATCTATAATCCCAAACAAAATTAAATGAAGAATAATTATAATCCCATACATTAATTATAAACAAAAAGCCCAGTCACATCCAATCTAATAATTCAAGTTTTCATTTTCAAACAGTTGCAGGAAAAATTCCTTACTTTTCTACTGGCAGGTCCTTTATATCTATAGATATACATATATTGTCCTTTTTTACCAATAATTATTCCTGCTGATTTTTTTATAGATGACATCAATCTTTCTTTTACCCAGAATACACATACATCCAAGAACTAGCAGGCCTCAACAAATATGGTAAAAATAAATATCCAAATGACTAAACACGGACATAATTAATCATGTAACACTGGACCAAAGGGGAACTTAAAGTTGTAGTATAGCTAAACACTTGTATCAAAGATAAAAACAGGGATCCATTATTAGCTAGTTACAAAAGCTTGGCCTTCCTCTTAGCCACAAAGGGCATCAACCATTTCAAAGCATTTCGAATTTTCAAAAACCAGGCTATAATAAAATTGTTGTTATCATCAAACACACACAGCTCATCACCATAAAAATTCATATTCCAATATTTGATCATCATACACACACATATCAGCCTCTTTGAACGTAGGGGTTGAAACTTTCACAGCCAAAAGAGACCGAAACACCATGGCAACTGATATGAAAACAAGTACTCTTAAAGCAAAAAAAAACAGAGGGGAAGCAAAGCAAGCCCAATATCAATCAAACACACACACATCATCACCATAAAAATTCATATTCCAATATTTAATCATCATACACACATAGATCAGCCTCTATGAACGGAGGGGAAGAAAATTTCACAACCAAAGCCACCAAAACACCATGGCAACAGATCTCAAACCAAGTCCACTTAAAGCAAAAAAAACAGGGGAAGCAAAGCAAGGCCAACATTCGACCACTCACCTATGAACAAACGCCAAAGATCACAGCAGAGGATAACAAACCATAGCAGAGAGATTCGGCCACCACGGATGCCAATGCCTACCAACAGATCGGGCCAACCAACTTGAAGGAGAAGCAAGTGGAGCAACACCCGACAATCGACACTAGGGGCAACTCAGAATGACAACGGATCAAGGGGGACACACTGACCAGTGGAAGCTTCCTCCGACCTCCGATGTAACCCCTTTCACAATCAAGGTCAAAGTTAAGTTTATAAATATATAATAATGTGGAATTAGAGACCGTAAGATGATTTGGGACTTAAATAAAGTAAATTTTTCAAAATCAGGGTTTTCAAAAAGTTCTTTAAACCTGTTCAACAATTGTCGCATATTCACATTTCAATTACACAAATGGCATGTATAGTACGATTTCATTCATAAATATTAGAGTACTATGTAAATTCCCGACACCCTCAAGTTCTATTAATCAATAAATGGTTTTACAAGGCACAAATGCCTATATTCCATTTCCCTTAACTAAGGGATTACATAAAATTATCCATATACAATTGCTTCCTGAACAAAATATTCAAAATACATAAAATTATGATAACTAAAATCCAAAATAAAAATCCTTGCTCGGAGCTTCATCCACTCTTCGACACCCACTTTCCTTTAGATCCTTCAGCCCTGTCTAAAAATTTGTTTTTGGGAGAGTGAGATTCTAAAGAATCCCCATAGTGTCAAATCACTCATAGTATGCACAACCATAAAGCATGAAAGCAAATCATCACACAACATATAGCAACTACAATGGTAGTTATAACGGCAAGGGCAGGTATGACTTGCGTCACCCTTACATTTGCTCACGCTGTATTGGACATTCACATGTTTATATAACATATATCACCACAGCTGAGATCCATATAACATATTTCACATACGTTCAGCCACACTAGCGGGATAATCAACCAGGAATTCACAATTCCACAACGCAGCCTCGGCAATTACAACTGCAGGGATATGTGTGATAACTATCACCCCTTACAACTGCTCACGCTGTAATGCCCTACAGCCGATAACATATACATATGTTTGCAATGGCCTCATGCCAAATATTTTCTTAACAAAATAATGATAAGTCATGCATACCAAGCATCATACACAATATGAGAGAAAAGTCACTACCTTGGTCCTTCCGTGCATGCTCTGGCATCGATCTCTCCTGAGTAGGGCAAATGTCAAATCCTATAATTCATAATTAGTGATGAAGTGTTATTCTCTATTCCAATACTTAAATGACTTCAAATCACTTAAATTGGTTATCATTTATGTTCTTTAGGAAGCCACAAATACCTCTAACAAGCGCCCTAAATGGTTGGAAGTGTTGGAAATTTTGCCCTAAGGGCCAATCATTGTACTTTGAACATTATTATTTTAATAAAATTTCTCCATTCTATTATCATATTATTTGCATGTTAACTGTGATAATTGTATCCTTGGATAATTCATAAAGATTGTCCTAAAATGTCTCTGGTCGGTCATCTATGCGGGAGCAGAAATGAAACAAGACCAGTATGACTTTGATAAGATATGGAGATATGAATCAAAGTCTTAGGCACTTGTAAGAGTACAAGGTGCTGGACCGACCCACTATGAGAAAGCTACATAGATCAAGTCATAAGCTTTTCTTATATATAACCACGTCACAATGCCCTTAGACTTGAGGTCATCATGGATTCCTACATGAGAGTTGCTAAGCTTTGAACTAGTCAAAAGTCACTTTTGACCTGGTGATGATAAAGGCTACGATCGGGGTTGGTGGTTTTTCATGCAGAGGAATATGAATGATCAAGATGGAATTTGTCCCTCACATTAGTAGAGAGATATTACTGGACCCATCGATGAGTAAGTCTGAGAAATGTATGGCCATACTATAATGAAAGGAGTTTCTGTCTCTGTTATCAGGCTACTCAGGTATCGAGAAAGTAATGGTCAAGAACAAGAGGATGACATTATCCATGCCTTATCCTTGATCAATATATCGTGTGATAAAAGGGACGTGACATGGTTGTATGACAGGTTGCATCGTGATAATGATCCTCATATAAATTGGGTAGTCGTAATATCTTGCTAGAGGCCGCTTGCGACTTTTGGGTTAGTATAGTTATTGGCCCACTGCCAACTTCATATGGGCCTACAGGGTCGCACACAAGAATGGCCCAACACGAGATAATGTTTAATTTAGGGTGGATGAATTTTATATTTATATATATATATATAATATAAAATTCATTAATAATATTATATAGATATATATATATATATTTGAAATATATATCTTATATATATATGTATATATATATATATATATTATATGATATTATTATATTTAATAATATTATATAGATATATATATTTTCGACATATATATATCTTATATATATGTATATATATATTATATGATATTATTATATTGTGTTAGTTTTAAATTTAATTTATTAAGATATATTAAATTTCATAACTAACATGATAGAGATGTAGTATCTCGATTTAATTTATGAAGATAAATTAAATTTAATAGCTCTTTATTTGGATTAAATAAATAGGTTAAATTAAAATTGTTGGACAGATTTAATTTAAAATGAATTTATTTAATTAGCTCATCAAGATAATTAATTGTTAATTAATTTTGAAATTAATGATGATTAATTTTGAAATTTGAAAATGGCCCTCATAGGTTATAAACTTGATAGAGCAGATATATTGATATGCACATGAGAATTGAGAGCCGCAAGTGAAACCCTAGGAGACATTAGAGGCGCTAGCACGCAGTCTCGGTTGAAGAGCATTCGTATGGATACCGGTAGAGGGAGCGGACCTGACGTGTTGGCTCCTAAAGATCGTGAAAACTCTGAATCATCAAAAGGTATGAATCCTTCCAACTTGGTTTAAACACTACTGATAGATCCTCGATTAGGATCGGTAAAAATTTTTAAAATTCTTCCACTGTGCCTACCAATCCTAACAAGAAGAACTATCCCAAAGATCCCCTTTTAGAAGCACAAGAACAGAATTTTTACTGTTGCACTCGAGTGAAAAAGACCTCACTTTAGTGATGATGGACTTGCACTCGAGTCCTGGAAGCAACACTCGAGTGATAGCCAAATGCTCACCTGAGTCCTAGGAAGTGAGGTGCAGCAACTGCTCACCCGAGAGCAGAAAGGAATGACAGAACCCAGAATTACTCGCTACACTCGAGCATAAATTAAATCGCTCGAGTAGTAGCCTAATGCTCACCCGAGTTCCACAAAGTGAGATACAGAAAGTATTGACCTGAGAGCAAAAGGAACTTCCAAATGAATGAGTACTCGAGCAGGGCTCTTTGCACTCGAGTGATGGCTTAACACCTACGAGTGCTAAGTCACACTCTTGAAACTCAACCGTGAGTGACAACCTGTGACGCAAGTTCATGATGTCAGATACACCTGCACTCAAGTAAGAAGAGGTTCACTCAAGTGAGAACTCACAACACTCGCAAGTGAGGCAACACTTTTGCCTTTCACGCGGAAGTGCAACAGAAATACTGAAGCCTACAAAGTGAAATGCACTACCGCACTCAAGTGAGACCCACCCTCACTCGAGTGATGCTTATCACAACCCATATCGCAGCAAAGATGACAGAACTTCCCAAACTTTGCCCAAGTGATTCCAATGATCCCAAATACCAAACCAAAGCTGCTCCCACAGAAAATTGTACAAGGAATCCAATGGAACCATCAAAACTACCTAATTCCTATTCCATTATCATGCTTTGATTTTAGGTAACTTCTAACTCCAAAATCCAAAAATCACCAAACTTAATATTTCAATCTCAAACCAATTCTATCTATTCAAACACATACCAAAACACCATTTACCATAATCATATCATGCCAAACTACCAATGACCCTAATTTTCAAAAATAAGGTAAAAAAATCCCAGAAATTCTAAGTTTCATAATATCCCATAAAACATAGATAGAAATGTTTGTTTCACTTACCTCTTCAACTTTTCCAAAGAGGTTTCTTGATTTTCCAACTACCAGATTTTTTTAATGCCACAAATCACCACCAATGGAGAAACTAGAACCATGAAATGAAGCTCTCAAGCCAAGGAACGAGATTAATGAAATGAGTTTTGGCATTTGTGGTCATTCTTCTTACCTTTTTCAAGCTTTTCTTCTTCCCTTTTTCTTCAACAATGGTGAGAGAGAGAGAGAGAGCAAGAGAAATAAAAGTGTGTGAGGAAGAAGAAATAATTATACTCCCATCCCTATGCCTTGCTTGTTCAGCGAAAAGGGAGGGGAGAGAGGAGAGAGAAACCAATAAAATATAAGGTTTGGCTTTCCAACTCTCTCTCTCCATAAGCTTGCCACATGTCAAAATTCCATTGATTCCCATAAAGTAAGTAATTATTTAGTTATTCTAACCACTTCATTAGTTCTTTAGTCACACATCTCATTTCTCCTAGTTAGAAATTAATTTCTCTATTAACCACTAACTAATTAATCGACAATTTCCCACTGATTTTGGCACATTTACCGAAATTGCCACATCACATATAATTAAATTCTTTTCCTCTCTATCCATGCGCCATTCCCTCTAATTTCAGCCCTTAAATTACTTTGTCAAATAATCATGCTAAAATATAGGGTGTTGGGAATTTCCAATAACTGATTCGTCTCTCAAATCAATTTTGATTTACCAAAATCATTCATTATAATTATCATTAGCCCTTAATCAAAATTTGAGGCATTACATCCGACGACGCCGACACCCGACGATCCTGATTCGGCACTTGCATACAAGGATGAAGAAGGGAGAGGTAAGAGAAGCAAGACCTTTGAGCTTAGACCCAGCCATCGACGATGTCTTTGACTTGGCAGCTTTGACGACTCCTACCTCTTAACGCCACTGATGGTATGTTCAAAAAGGATGAAAAGAAACGCAACTTCGACGCTATAAGAATGAGTTGAGAGCAATAATGGTTTAGGGGAGGAGCCGCTGGGAAGTAATGGTGGAAGAGAGGGGCGATTTTGAATGGCAATAATTGCCCCAACGGTCACCACTGACACTCGCTCCTCAACGCTCCTCAAATGAGCTTCTCTTCCAAAGCTCCTTTGACCATCGAAGCCCAACGAAGGCTGACGCTCTCCCAAACATACTCCCATTGACCAAATAGGCTTCTGCCTTGTCACTGGGCTTTTTTTGGGACCTACCAGGTTCCCAAACAGACCCTAAATTAATATAGGAATCGAGCAGTTCTCCATTCTAGTAGACCCTACTGTGCAACGTGGAGAAACTTGGTTGGTCAAAAGCACAAACAAGTCAACATGATCACACTGTTGAAGCAGCTTCCTAGAAAAAAGCTTTAGCTGAGAGCTTCTATTAAACGTGGCTTTTTCTTTTGAAGCTCAGTGCCACCGACTGGGTTCCCAGACAAAGGGAAAAATAGTCAACTGGGCTTTTGGGTGCTTTTGCTATCCAACTAGGCTTTTTTTAAATCTCAATGTGTTTCCAAACCAAGGAACGAAAAACCAGACCGGTCAATGAACTGATTGCGGTGCAGGTTCAAGGGTCAATAGGTCAACCGGGGTCAGACTGATGAGCGAACCGGTGATTGAACCAACCATATTAAAATATTATAATTTAATTGACAATAACAAAATAATCAACATTCATAACTCATAAGTCATCACTAACATCAAAATAGTTAAAATATATAGTTAGTTCTTCAAAGCAAACCCATAACTAACATCAAAATATAGTCAAAACATAACAATATCAATAATCATTCATTAAACATAGCCAATGACATCAAAATAGTCAAAAAAGATAGCGAATAATATCATTTATCAACCATTGCCAAATGAGTAAATCATCATTCAACAAAATCTACAACTCATCAAGCAGATCTATTGGAGATAAGTCAATAGGTATTGGATTAGGGAAAGGGTAAGAAGTAGTAACATCATCATTCAAAGCCAGAGGATCAAGAATGTCCCTATCTTCGTCACCTATGCATATGCACAATAATAACTAATATCAATGGTTATGTATAACAAATAATTATATGGATGTATAATAAATAGTAACAGGATATTAATAGGACATATAATTATATAAACCTTTATTAATCTTATCTAAAGCTGATGAAAATGCTACGTCTTCATTATTAAAAGAACTTTCAAGATTTCCAGCATCTTCATAATTGAAATCTGGAATAGGATCTTCTTCAGTCATCCAAAAATCCACCTCATCAATCGACTCATAGTCAATTGGATCATAAACATATAATTATACTTGTGTAGGGCTTGTAGTGATCTTTATTCCTCTTGAACATCTCCTTAATTCCACTTTTTTCCCTTTGCATGCTTTCATAAACATATGGAAGTGAATGCTTCTCATCTGAGTCAACAATTCTCAATAATTTTATCAGAGGAGTTATAATCTTTACAATTTGATAGCATTCATTCCAAAACCGGCTATCTAATATGATCGCACTAAAAATTTTTTCTGGAGTAGTCCTAGATAGTTTATGGTCCACAAAGTATTTATCAACAACAAGGGCTTGCAAGTCATGCTTGTGCATGTATATGTTGTGCAATGTAATAAAGGTAATGGCAAACCTTAAAGCACCAGGACGCATAATTTCTTTCCAACCTGGCCTTTTCCTCAACCAACACAAGAATACCATGTGATTGTAAGTAAATACTATTATCTTTGATGCCTTTACTGTAATGTCCGACACATGATGCATGCTTGAAATGTCTTTCAATACAAGATTTAGACAGTGAGCAGCACAAGGTGTTCAATAAATATTTTTATATTTCTCTTTGATCAACCTTCCACATGCCACATAGTTGGCAGCATTGTCAGTCACCACATGGACAATATTCTTCGAACCAACCCACTCAATCACTTTAGAAAACAATGAGTACAAAGTTTTAGCATCTTTGATTAAGTCTGATGCGTCAACAGACTTAACAAACACATTCCGTGGGTAGAATAAACTAAGAAGTTTATCAAAGTCCGATGTCTCACATCAGTCCATCCATCTACCATAAGTGTCCAGCCGTTATTCTTCCATTTATCCCTATGACCGTCAATGAGCAACTGACATTCCTTTTTCCATTCTCTCAACTAGTTGGTTTTAAAATCATAAGCATTAGGGGCTTTAAACCTAGGCCTTATAGAGCACATTCCATCCACAGCTCTTTGGAATAAAGGGCACTGCTCTAAAAGGAATGCAGTTGACTATAGCCCATTCAGCAAGAAGCATTTTCACATTGTGTTGTGCTTCTTTTGGTGCTAAGGCACTCTTGATGGTTGGCTGAGCTTTAGGAGGGAAATATTTATCCATTGTCCCAGCTTTCCTCTTCTTAGCTCCACTATCAACCTCCTCTACTCAACCTCCTCTTCTCTTATATCTTCAACTTCAATTGATTTTTTCTTGGAACCTTCTTTCAAAGACTCTGCAATCCTATAACGCACATCAGGAGTAACCTTTTTGCAAGAAGCAATTTGTCCAGACATACCAACAAGATGTTGCTTCATCTTGTTTATGCCTCCTCCTCTATAGCTATTACCACAAAAGAGGCACGTGTATACATTCCGTGTTCCCTCTTTTTTGAAGGCAACATGTGCCTATGCTGAATCAGTTTTACCACGAATTGTGATGTTGGGAGTAGAAGTAGGATTCATATTGGAATTGGAAGTGTGAGGCTGATATTAGGAGTGTGAGGTTCTGTATAAGAACTAGGAGTTCTCATTTCCTGAACTTGATATATCCATCTTGCAACAAAATATTAAATTTAGTAGAATATAGATACACAATCAGTGACAATGATAATTGGAGATACACAATCAGTTATATATTTATAGTCATTGGCCAATCAGTGACAGTGATAATTGGAGAATGGAGATACACAATCAATTGTAGAATGTAGATACACTGATACACAATCAATTATAGTCATTGGCAAACTTCCTTTCCCCTGACACAATCATTTATAATCATTGGCAACCTAATAACCATAAGTGACAATGATAATTGGAGATACACATTCAATTGTAGTCATTTTTCAAAGATGCACTTTTATCAACTCTCATCAATATCATATAGCCAAGAACACTTTCAGAAATAAGTCAAATAATGCATTTTGCAAGTGACACAAGAAACAACGTTAAGCAAAATTTTCAGATATGGTAAACAAGAAATCACTCTCATATAGCCAGGGCTAACTCCAAGATTCCATTAGTAACAGGTGAATTAAAAAAGTTGAAGAAGCTATGCAGAAAAATTGAAAAAAACACTAGTCTTTGAATAATGAATAGTTTTGTTACCTTGATTTTAAGCTAAATCACTGAGAGGAAAATGCTGATTAGTGATCACTGAAGCTAAATCACAAAATCACATAGAGCAAAACGTGAGGCTAAATGACAGGGCAACTCGCCGCCTCTTGCCGTCTCCTGAGCTTACCGTTGCCTCTTGCCGCAGCCGCTTGCCGTCACCCAAGTCACTGTCGACTTCAATGTCATCCACTCGGCGTTGCACAGCGGACCGGAGAACTGGAGATTGATGAATCGCATAATAGGGCTAAAGCACGAGTTCGGTTCGCTCTTTCACCCTCTCTGTCTTAGCATTTTGGATCAATCAAATGATCAAGCATAGAGCTGCGATCTCAGATCTGATCTCACAATCCGGTCGGTTAACCAGATTGTCCTAAAACGGCGTCGTTTTGGGACATTTCCAAAAAAAGAAATTTGACTTGGCCAACCCGGCCACCCGGTGAGTTGGCCACATTGTTAGCAACCCGGCCGGGTCGACTCGGGGTTGACCGGTTCAATCCTCACCCTGAGTCAAACGGGCAACTAGACTAGACTGGGGTCCAGTCGACCGGTTTTCCGGTCCGACCAGTCGATCCTGTCCGGTTTTTCACTCCATGTTCCAAACAGACCCTTAAACTGGGCAAAATCGTCTTTCACTCCTTGGGTCTTGTAGGTTCCTTTTTCAGCATCGTTCTCTTCCTTTCCTGATACGGCAATTTCCGCTTTCCATCAGCAACGAACCTTTCAGCACCGCCGCCTTATCCCAATCGTTCTCACACATGACTATGGCCTCCTCCATTGTCTTCATATGTGGTGTGCTCAGCCAATTCCCAAAGTCTTCCTTGTCAGCTTCTCCATCAGAATTGCTTGTTTGGAAACGACAGTTTTTAGCTTCATGTCCGATCCTATACCACAATCGTAACAGAAATTCTGAAGGCACTCGTTTTCAATTTTCACCCAGGTCAGATCTCTCTGTGGCCGAGACACCCAAAAACCAGTAGTTAGTGGCTCTGAGATGTTTATTAAAACCCTTGCTCTGATAAAGGTCCTTGTTAACCTGTTATGTATCTTTAGGGCTGCAAACATCAATACCCTCCCCACTGCACTACTTAACTCGAAGGCATTTTCATGGTCAAAAGCTATGTGTGGGAGACCATGAAATTTAATCCACATAGGACACCAAGTAAAATCCACTTCACTGAACACCATATACTTATCCCAGGATTGAAGATTTAGTAAGGTTCCCTGTATCGACCATGGTCGGCCCTTTAGCACCCTATAGAAATTTTCCATTTGAAAAATCTAAAAAGATAAGCGTTTTTGTCAGGCAAATTCATGAATCTCCAGTTCTTTGTTGACCCCCCCCCCCAACTTTTCTTAATTATCGACACCACTATGCCCTCGTTGTGATATTTGTCAGTCTCGAGTCTCCCTACAAGGACTCGTCCCTTCAGATCTCTGTCTAAGGATTTCAGCTCTAACAGGACCTCTTTGATGTGCTTTTTTCCACTGCTACTTAATTTGTCCTTTTTCCATGGTATAGCCTCAAAACAGATTCATGCCTATACTATTTGTCTGCAAAAGAAAACAACGAACACCAAACACACACACACAAGGGTATACACACACCCAATGGTTTCTCAACACAGATGAAGTTTAAGGATAGAAGAAATGGTGATGGTTGTGGAGTAGAAGGAGATGAGGGTATTAGACACGGGAGAGGAAGGGAAAGGCTCTCACGAATGAGAGGGATATCTCTCACAGAGGAGAGGGAATTCTCTGGTCTTGTTCTTTTGATCAAAACGGCTCATTTATTTTGCTTATGATGCTCATGATTCAATCTATCCTCCACTTTCACGGCCAATAATTATAATATATATAAACGATAACTACGAAATTTTTTTATTATTATTTTTTTGGTCGGAAGAAATTATTTTAATATTACTATAAACAAATTCAACCTATTTTAAGGTCATCTAATAAAAAGGTTTCCAATTAATTATATATTTACATCGATCCATTCCTCTAAAGCAAATAATAAATAATGGCCAATGAGGGTCTTGATCTCTTGAAAACGGCTCTTTTATTTTGCTTAAGAAGCTAGCTCATGATTCATACTTTCCTCCACTTTCATGGCCAATTCCCTAATATAAAAACAAAAGCAAACTAGGAACTCAACAATCGCTTAAAATACATAACAAAATAATATGTGATTAAGCTAATTAAGCCACTAATGGAGTGATGAACTTCTTGATTGTCTCGAATAGCTGTTTGCTTAAGGCCTTTATGGGTTCCTTAGAGAAATCGGCATGCTTATAGTCACCTTCAAAATTCTGGTCAAAAAAGAAATAGTCACCTTCAAAATGACCCTCGCCCTTTTCTTCTAACGCTTTCACCAGCTCCACCTCACGGTCCACCAATGGGTCCCCATACCTTCCAAACACAATCACTTTCCATCCAAGCCGTTTGATTTCGTCCAAGCCCTTACACCCACTCTCACCTGTCGGATTGGAATACTCATGATCGCGGTCAACGTCCACCGGCGGCGACAACTCCCTAAACAGATCGTTGACAGGCATAGGCATCATAGTATCATCTGCCAGCCTCAGCTCTGATCCACTTCTGTTCAATCCACCGAAGAAGGGTTGAATCGATATCAGCCCTTGGATCTTCAACGGCTCAAGTTGATCCACCTCTGCAGCTGCACGTAGGCCTGCATTATAGGCGATATTACCCCCGGCGCTCTCTCCCAGCAAGTATAACAATTTGAGTAATCTCCGAAACCGGTCAGCCATGGATCCTCGGAGGCTCTGATCCAGTGCAACGCTTCCAATGCATCGTCATACGCCGCCGGCAACCTGTGCTCCGGAGCAAGGCGATAGTTAACAGAAACGACAACGGATTAGGTGGTTTCTACTATTTTGACACAGAAGTTGTGGAAGTAAGTGGAGGCTGCAGTGTAGAATATGAAGCCGCCGCCGTGAAAGTAAACAATGAGGGGAAGCTTGGCTGCGGAAGAAGATGGAGGGTGGTGGTTGAGTGCTTGACGGGTAAGGTAGATGCGAGCCCAAGTGTTGTGAGAATGATTAATGGAGAGATCTTTGGAGAGAACAGGATGGTAAGGGTTGGGATCAGGTGTGGCGGGAGATTCAGGGTGTTTTTCCAGGCGAGTTATGGTGCCGTCTGGATTGAGTATGATATGAAGGAATTTGTAGGGATGCATGGTGGTTGATGGAGTTCCGGTGACGACGGAGAGAAAGGAGAAAGAGAAGACGATCGGAGTAGGTCTGTGTAGGCAATCTCCTTTTACGTAATTAACATCTTTATATAAAGCAGTGATAGAGACCATTTTAGAATTACTTTAATCCGTTTTATTCAACTTTAATTTTAAACATAAAGCCCTTTATTCTTCCTCCACTTTTTCCTTGCTCTTTGATGTGCTCGTCACCATGTTAGTAACATAGTAGGAGAAAGTGAGATTTAAAAGAAAAACAACACAGCACAAAGCACGCCATCAACAATCCATTACACTTGCATTATATATTTGAATTGAATCTCTACTGGATCCCTTTAAGCTCTAATTTCTTGGACTTTTATTTCAATAACTAGCTACTTCGTTTAGGGCTTCTTTGGCACTAGGGAAATGGAGGGGTGGAGGGAGCTAGAAAAATTTTAATTAGTTCGATCTTAAAAAGATAAGATGAATAAACAGATTTGGAGAATTTTAATAAAGGGAGGTGTACAATAAAAGAAGAAAAATTCGTTGAAAGCTTTCAACTTCACTTCTCCAGGTTTTATAAATTGAACTCATTAAAATTCTTTCTCCTCTTATACCTTCCCTTTGCTTTTCCTCATACAAAACAAATCCTTAACCATTTGACACTTGCTTAACCTTAGTCCAACTTCAAATCATGATGTCCAGATGTTTAGAAATTTGGACACCTTTTCCTCTTAAATTCCATGCTTCAAAAATTTACAATGCAACAAAATCAACCCCATTGGAGTTTCTTTTCTTACAACCTTAAAGTCCAAACTTTTCCTCTCGAGTTTGATGCCCTTCCTTTTCCTTCATTAATTAATCCTACTCCTTTTTTTGCCAGCTCATCCCGTTCGTGTCATCCTTATCATTGATTTCCATGAATGCTTACTCAAGTTCCCTTGATGGATTACGAGAATATTTGGATTAGTTTTTTGATAATAGTTTGCAGAGAAAGAGTGAAGAATAGTTTTTAGAAAATAGATTCTAAGCATAATAGTTTCTGGAGAATAGATTCTGAATAGAATATATTATGAGAAAAAAATGATTTTGATAAAATGAGAATGTTTTGATATTGTAGTCAGAATAGCTTTTTTTCATGGTTAAATTACTAAAAAGAACATTAAATTTTGTGTTAATTACATCTAATGAATAAGATTATATTTTATATATTATTTAAGGGTTAAGGTCCAAATTTAACATCAAAGTTTTTTCTGAGGGGTGTCTGGTACAAATAAGTTATGGAAGAAAACCCCTAACGACATTAAAAAGAATACATCTTAACCTATCATTTAACATTAAATTTCATAATTAACACCAAAAATGAAATAAATTTGTCTATATATAATTTTAATTAACTTAACTAATGTTTCTAATATAATCAAATTATATAAATAAGTCTTATATTAAAAATAAAAGAAAATTTTAAAATTTTAAATTCTTAAAAAAAACAAGGATTAACAAAAAACGGTTAAATTCCAAAAAAAAAAAAAAAAACAGGAATTTACAAAACCATGATTTTATCTCCAAACCATGGTTTTGTTTCTCCTCCAAATACACACTACTTATTACTTGACGACCTTATCCATATCACTCCATTAATTGCATTCTTGTCCAACGGACGATTTCTTTTTCTCTCAGTCACTGGAATGTCAATCCTTGTCCTGCTTCCTCCAAAAAAAATCACTTGATTGACATTACTCTTCATAAAATTAATCATTCATACAATATTATAATAATTTAATAATATATATTATTACTTATGACACTATTAAATCTTCAAGACAAGCCTTAAATCACAATATTACAACAATATAGAAATTCTTGGGGCCCGAAGCCCTATTTATTTAATGCCTTATGGAATTTTGGATAATTAAGTTTTGCAAATTAACCAAAATTATGAAAAAAATATATAAAATTTACTTTTGAGGAATTTTCCTTATTTTTTCCCTCTTTTGAGACTTAAATATTATTATTACGGAAATATTCTATCATTATTAGAATTATTCTATCATTATTATTAAATCAATTAGCATAATTAGCGGGATTGATTGACCATTACGATCCTCGCATTTAGGAGCAATTAATACCTAGGCTCCTCACTTTTATATATATATATATATATATATTGTATTTTCCTGTGAATAGATATATACACACAATTCATATACTTGTGTTACATGGTATTAGAGCGTAGGGTTTTCTAAAAATATTTTGTTCTGAGTCTCACTATTCATCGGGGGGCCTGTTTGGTACTATAGTGACTGTTCATCGGGGCCTGTTCGGGATATTGTAGCGACCATTCATCGGACCTTTTCGGCACTGCAGCATCACTGTTTCAGTACTGTAGCGGCTGTTTATCGGTACTGTTTGCACTATAGCGTGTCACTGTTGTGCACTGTTCATCAGTACTGTAGCGAGCACTATTTGGGGTGTTGTTTGGTACTGTTTGGGTGCTGCTTGTTACTGTTTTCACACTATTCAGGTACTGTTCATGGCATTTTATTTATTGTTCGGTTTTGTGCCCAAATTTGCAGATTTTCTTATTGGATTGGACTTCTTTATTATTGTTATTCGCTTCTGGATTCCATGGCTGACTCTAAGACTCCTGAAATATTACCCATGTCAGCTAAGATTACTTTCTCACAATTGAACTGGACTAATTATAGTGATTGGAGCACCACTGTTAAGATCTATATTATGGGTATTGAGAAGGAAGAACATTTAACTGATGCACCCCCTAGTGACAAAGACAAACTGGTTGCTTGGAAAAGGGCTTATGCTCGAATCTTGTTTCAAATTAAAAATTCTATTGAACCCCGGATCTTGTCTTCAGTGAGTCATTGTACTACGGTTAAGGAAATAATGAGTTATCTGAAATTTATGTTCTCTGATAAAGGGAGCCTTACTCGGGTTCACGAAGTTTGTAAAGATTTTTATCGCTCTCAGCAGCAGGGTCGTCCATTGAAGGACTTCTTTTTGGATTATAAACGGTTGTATGAGGAAATGAAAGTCCTCATGTTGCCACAAGAAGATCTTAAGACTCGCATTAAAAATCTGGAACTATAGGCCATCATTGGTTTTCTTGAAGCCCTTTATCCATCTTATAAGACCATCCGCTCTTAAATCCTATCTAGTCAGGAGCTCCCATCCCTCAAAGATGTGTTCGCACACATCCTTCGCGCTGATGGTGTGACCCGCCCGTCTCTGGATTATGAGTGCTTTGGCCAGTCATGGTCCCTTTGACAATAGGAATTCTGGCTCCAAACAGGGTTCTAGTGCCCTGAACATGACTTCTGGTGGTATTATCTGTCATTATTGCAAGAAACCTAGCCATATAAAGAAAAAGTGTCAAAAATTGCAGATTAAACAGCAACGTGATCAGCAACATGGTTTTGCTCATGTTGCCTAGACCTCTGATCCGTCTGCCCCTAGTTTGCCATCTACCGCAGCCTTATCTATAGGTACTCTGCCCTCTGGTCTTGCTACTACTTCCTCGAAATGGGTTATTGATTCCGATGCTACCGACCACATGATAGGTAACCATCATTTATTTTCGTCGTATGCCGCCTATGCTAACCCTTCTTCCATCTTTGTTGCCAATGGTTCCCCCGTCCGTGTAGTTAGATTTGGTACTATTAACCCCACTCCCTCTATTTTGTTATCTTCTATTCTTGATATTCATAATCTCACCTTTAATCTTTATCTCCCAGTAAACTGACTCGTCATTTGAACTTTTTTATCTCACTATTTCCTGACTATTGTTTGATCCAGGATCTGTCATCAAAACATATTATTGGTAAAGGCTGTGAATCTGGTGGACACTACATTCTGGATGATCAGGTGTCGCGTTCTATTGCATGATCTGGTGGGTCATCTCTCTTTGAAGTTCATTGTCGTCTTAGTCATGTGTCAATTTCGTCTCTAAAGATGTTATATCCTCAGTTTTCTTCTGTATCTACTTTAGATTGTGAGTTGTGTCAGTTTACCAAACTCCATCGTGTTCATTTGGCACCTCGAGTCAATAAACGGGTTGCGTCCCCCTTTGAGTTAGTAAATTTTGATGTTTGAGGTCCTTATTCAGTTTTATCTCAGACTGGTTATCATTATTTTGTCACTTTTGTTGATGATTTTTCCCAAACAACTTGGCTTTATTTAATGAAACAGCGCTCTAAATTGTTTACTCATTTTCAAAACTTCTGTGCTAAAATTCAAACTTAATTCAATACTCCTGTCAAAATCCTTCAAAGTGATAATACGAAAGAATATTTTTCTGTCCCTTTTACTGATTACATGCATAGCCATAGTATTCTTCACCAATCCTTATGTGTCGATACGTCTGCTCAAAATGGTGTTGCCGAAAGAAAGAATCACCACCTTTTAGAAACTACTCAAGCTCTTACGTTTCATTCTAGTGTCCCTACACTATTTTGGACTGATGCCATATCTACTGTATGTTTTCTTATCAATCGCATGCCTTCAGCTGTTCTTATTGGTGACATTCCCTATTCTGTTTTGTTCCCCACCACTAAGCTCTTCCCTGCTGATCCTAAAATCTTTGGTTCCATTTGTTTTGTTCGGGATGTTCGTCTGAGTGTCAGTAAACTCGATCCCAAGTCTTTAAAGTGTGTCTTCCTTGGTTATTCTCGCGTCCAGAAAGTTTATCGGTGTTACTCTCCTGATCTTCATTGTTATGTTGTGTCCACTGATGTCACCTTCCATGAGTCTTCTTTTTTCTTCAAGTCTTCAGTCATATTTGCGTCTTCCTCAGTCATTGATATGACGGATGATTTCCTGGTTTATTGTGTCTCACCAATTTAGGCTATAGTTCCAGTTCTTGATATCATCACTAAGACTGATCCAACCAATTCTGCACCTCTGTCAGCAGATGCTTCATCGTCAGATTCTATTATTGCGACTCTAGACCCTCCCACTCTTGCCCCTGATACAGTTGTGCCTGATTATGCCATTAACCCGTCCAATGACCTCCCTATTATCCTCAGAAAAGGTATCCTCCCCCATTGTCCTCCTAAACGCTATACTGACTGCATGAATCCTATATCAAAATTTGTGTCTTACCAACAATTGTCCCATATTTCCTCTTCCCTTATAACCACCCTTGAGTCCATCACAACCCCTACCACCCTTCACCAAGCCTTAGCTCATCCTAGTTGGCGTGCTGCGATGGAAGAAGAAATGATAGCCCTTGAAAAGGCTGGTACCTGACTCTTGTTGATATGCCTTTTGGGAAGAAGGCCATTAGGTGTAAATGGGTGTTTGTGGTTAAAACTAAGGCTGATGGTTCCTTGGAACAGCTAAAAGCTCGGCTTGTTGCTAAGGGTATGCTCAAACTTATGGCATTGATTACTCTGAGACTTTCTCCTCGATCGCTAAGCTCACTTCCGTCCATCTTCTTGTCTCTCTAGCTGCCACCTATCATTGGGATTTACATCAGTTGGATGTTAAGAATGCCTTTTTGAATGGTGACCTTCTTGAGGAAGTTTATATGGGGCAACCTCCTGGTTTTGTTGCTCAGGGGGAGTGTGGGAAAGTGTGCTATCTCAGAAAGTCATTATACGGTCTAAAACAGAGTCCACATACTTGGTTTGATAGATTTTGTAACGTAGTTCAGAAGTTCGGATTGAGCCAAAGCAAGAGTGATCATTCTGTGTTCTATCAGAAGACCGATACAAGTATGATTCTTCTGATTGTATATGTTGACGACATTGTGATTACAGGCAGTAACACTTGTGAAATTTTTGAGCTTAAAGTCTTTTTCAACCTCCACTTTCAGAAGAAAAACTTAGGACCATTGAAGTACTTTCTGGGTATTGAAGTTATGAGAAACAAGAAAGGCATTCTGTTGACTCAGAGGAAGTATGTTCTCGACCTCCTGAAGGAAATTGGGAAGCTTGGAGCTGCACCAAGTAGCCTTCCCATGATTCCAAATCCATACCTGGAGTTGAATGATAGTATGATTGATGAACTTCCTGATGATTTGAAAAAGAAGATTGATCTAGAGAAACTGAAGCCATTTGCATATCCTAAAAGATATAGAAGATTAGTTGGAAAGCTGAATTATCTGACAGTGACTCGCCCAGATATAACCTTCTTGATTAGTGTACTTAGTCAATTCATGGCATCTCCGACAGTGGCACAGTGGGAAGCCTTAGAACATATCTTGTACTATATGAAAGACTCCCCAGGTGGGGGCATTCTCTATTTGGATTTTGGACACACTAAAGTTAAGTGTTTATGTGATGTGGATCATGCAGGATCTAAGGCCACGAGACGATCTACTATGGATTATTGTGTGTTTGTTGGTGGCAACCTGATATCTTGGAGGAGTAAGAAACAAGGGGTTGCATATAAATCAAGCGCAAAGGCAGAATATAGAGCTATGTCACAATCCGTACAAGAAGTTGTATGGGTACTTCAGCTCATGAAGGAAATTGGCATTGTCACGACATTACCTGCGAAGCTTTGGTGGTACTATAAAGTAGCGCTTCATATAGCATCGAATTCTGTGTTCCATGAGCGGTCGAAGCACATTGAGATCGATTGTCACTTCATTCGGGACAAGATCAAAGAAAATATTGTATCTACAAGACATGTGCGATAGGAGGACCAGCTAGCAAACCTTCAAATAAAAGCGTTGACTGGGATACGGGTTGAGTATCTTTGTAACAAGTTGGGCATGATTAACATATATATGCTCCAACTTGAGAGGGTGTTAAGGAAATATTCTATCATTATTAGAATTATCTATCATTATTATTAGATCAATTAGCATAACTAGCGGGATTGATTGACCATTATGATCCCCTCATTTATGAGCAATTAATACTTAAGCTCCTCACTTTTTTGTATATATATTTTGTATTTTCCTGTGAATAGATATATACACACAATTCAGATACCTATGTTACAATTATATTGTCCAAGATAATTTTCTCTATTTTTCATAATTTCCAAAAATTAACTGAAATTTCAGGTGTATTTTATAAAATTAATCATCTAGCTCAAAACTTTTCAAAATAACGTTTTGATTCAATTGGGTTCCAATATCAAAAGTTGTCTCATTTATATGTTCTACTGCTTTAGATCTATAACTAATTTTTATTCTGATGTTTGGCCTGTACTCATCAGGAAGGTCAGATTCAATTTAGGAATGGGTGTCACATTAAAATGCAATACTAATAATTTACTGTTTACCAGGTGCCTCTAAATCTAGACTCAGATGCTAAAAATCGTTGAAACGCGTGAACTCGTCAAATGCTAATTACATGATAAACAAAAATAAGTCCCTCACAGCAAGTACTTTCTTGAAAGTTAAACAATCTGCACATTAAGACAATTGAAAGGTGGACACTATGGATGGGGTTTTGTAGACAAAATCAAGTCTATTTCAGCATTTATGACAGAGGCTTTGGCACTGAAACGAGCACTGTTGTTAGCTATTAATCTAGGCCATGACAAGGTTATCTTTGAGACTGATTGTCAATCTTTGCATAATTGTGTGCTATCTCAACTACAGGATCTCTATGATTGGTGAAGCAGAAGTATAATACAAGACATTATTAGTCTACTCTCATCCAAAGTTGGGTTCTCCTTAACATTCACCCCTCGCTTGGGTAATGTTGCAGCTGACTACTTAACAGTTGAAGCTTGTAAGGGTGTGTGCCCCATGGGGTGGGTTGAAGAACCACCACTCCCTTTGTTATCCATTCTGACTTCGTATGTGGAGCAGACCAGACATGCCTCAGAAAATGCTTTTGCCCAATAGTAGAATCAGGATTGCTGGGATTTTTGTTATTTTTTGTTGTTATTTATTCTCTGTAATTGTTTGATTTATACCGCTTTGTTATGTTAATCCTAAACATTTTTTCATCCTGGTATTTCAATAAAAATTCCTTTTGATAAAAAAAAAAAAGACAATTGAAAGGTCAAAGGGAGAGTTTGTTTTTGCAGTACGAGAATCAATCATATAGAATATGTGCTCATAGTGCAAATTTAAAAGTCTAACTCTTCCTAATACGGCACATGATTTGATGCAGAAAAACAAAGAAAAGTAGATAGTTTAGTAAGAACGTCGTGTGAAGAGCTACAACTAGTAAAACTCTATTTGCCGAAGGAGTCATACCATTTTGTCACTAATCCACTATTTTTTTGTAGTGCAAGTTGGTATGCTGAGCTAATAGATTAAACAATAGTGAAAAAGAAGCTGCAAATGAAGGAGGAGTTGATGTTTGCAGAGTAACAAAATAAGAAGATTCAATTATTGGAGGTAGGACATACTGAGGGAGATTGTCGAGAAAATAAGGCCGCTAACACTACAAAAAAAATACTGAATTTCTGACGGAAATTGTCATGAAATTCAGAGTTTCCGATGGAAATGGATTTCCGACATAATGGATTCCGTCGCTAATAATAGCGTGACAAACCAATTTCTGACGAAATTCAAATTCTGTCGCAAATTTCCGACGGAATTTGCCACCTCATGGAGGGCGCCCAGATCTGCCACGTGTTGCAACCTTTTTTTTCCTAAAAATACAACTCTACTTGCTCTCCTTTGGTTTGAACCCACGACCTCATCCGTATGCATACGATGCCTTACCGAATGGGCTTGACTGCTTTGACGTTTTATTATTACACAATTATATATATATATATATATATAATCTTATTATATATAATCAATTATTTATAAATATATATGTATTTCTTATATATAAATGTAATAATAATATAAAATAATTTTATATATTATTATAATTTTTAATATAAATTAACTTCAAATTAAAAAATTTTACATCTTAAATAAATTCCATATGACTATATTTTTGTCTAATTTCTAAAATTAATTTTTTATCAACATTAATTAATAACTAATAAATAATTACCAACTAATCATTTTTTATTAATATTAATTAATAACTAATAAATTTTATTTTTTATAAATAAATTTTTATATGACCATTTTGCCCCTACATTAACCAAAACCTATGGTTGGAAACTTGAGGTGCCAAAACCAAAATGGGGAAAAACTTGAGGGATGAAAGATGATATTAACGTAAATTTTTAAATATTTATATGGCTAAAATATCATAATTTTAATTTTTATAAATATATTTTTAAAAAATTTAATTTACTTAAAAAATTAATAATTTTTAAATTTTTCCGACGGAAATTCCGTAGCTAATTTCATGACAAAATTAGCCATGAAATTATTCCATCGAAAATTCCATGGCAAAATTATTTGCCATGGAATTTACCACGAAAAAAATTCTGTCAGAATTTGTCACGGAAATTGTTTCCGTGACAAATTTTGTCGAAAATTTAATATTTTTTTGTAGTGTAAAAACCCTTTGTAGTTGTAGCCAACAACATCGAGATAAACAAGTACCTCTTTGATTTTCTCTTTCATCACATAAGATACTTCCACCTCTTTGATTTTCTCCCATAATTTATATGGGTTGCATTTTTAAAAAAAAATTTCCTTGTTTATAAATAAGATGACATGTGGAGCTGCTAGATCAGTATATTTGATCAATTAATGATTAAATTTAAATGAATAACAGATGGGGTGAAACTGCTATGATTTAAAAATTTTCAAATACCTAGTGCTCCTAAGTGAAAACTTGTGTGGCAAATTTGCGCCATGACCCAAAAGAAGACTTGGATAGCACATGAGCCTGACAGCTTAGCATATTTAGTCAACCAATTATCAAAATTAATCTGGACAATGATTGAGGCAACATTACTACAATTTAAAAATTTCCAAGCTAACATTGAATCCAAAAACACTCCTGGGGCAACATTATTCCTATTGACAAGTTCCCAAAAATTGGACCTTAACACTTTCAAATATGTATGGTTTCCTTAAAACAATACAACCTTTTACCCAATGATTATATCATACCTTTAGTTATAACCGTTCATAAGTGTCTGTAAAATTACGAATAAATTATCTTGATGAATTTTAATATTATAACTCCCTATACAACCTTTCACATAATAAAGACACAATTAAATTTTTAGAAAATATATCTTTTCATTTTTTTTAAAAAAAATATTCCAACAGGCTTCTAATCAGTCTAGTGGCCCTAAGCTTTTTCTGCTTGTGAGAGGCCACGCCGCGATGAGTTGAATCTTGCTTGCTTGCAAACTGTTCAATGTTAGATAAGTGTTTGATCAAAGGCCGTGTTGGTAATCCCGTGTACGCATAAGGGCCAAACGTTTTCGTAACTTTATCCTAATAAATTCTGGAATTTTATGCTCTCATAACCAATTAATGAAATAATATTCTATAAAGAGTTCTCTTGATCGGAAAAAGAAATGGGAGAAACCTTGAGGGGCTCGGATTTAAAAAGGTCAGGTTTAAAAGCTTGCGTAGTTTAAAATAATTGTTTTTAAAATCAACTTTGACAGTTTTGACCAGCACCAATTATTAGACTTGAAACTGGAGACGCAAACTGAGATAGAAAATGGCGAGTTCAAGTTTGATGCAAAGCTCAACCCATCAAGGACTCAAGAAAGAAATGGCTTTCTACTTATTACCCAATATTAACGAAAAAGCTGATTTTATAAAAAGAATTCACTGTCACTCACAAAAAAATAATTAAAAAAATAACACAGTTTATTAGGGCGTGCCATTATTGACTATCTTCTATTTATCTATTTTGGCTGCCAGATTTGAAGGAAGAGAAAAAAAACAAAATTTAAATTTAAATATTTATTGAATAATGGAAAATTTCTTCAGGAATCGGGAAGGGTACAATGTATCAGTGTATTAAACCTTTAATGAGGTTGAAGAGTGGGCCAGCTTTGCTGAGATCCCCGAGATCCATTCCATGAAAGCCTTCCCCAACGTGGTCAACCACTGTCACTCCTCTACTTCGCAACATCTTCACAACCTCCATCTGTCTATCAATAATTGGGTCTCGGTCACCTGCAGTTAATACTACCTTCCACCTCATCCGTCCAATCTCATCAAACTGAGCGCTCCAATCACGCATCGCCGTTGGATTGCAATACTCGTGATCCCTGTCTGCACCTCCCGGCAGTGAGAGCTCCCACAACAGATCACTGACACTGAGCGGCAGAGTTGGGTTATTGGCCAGCCTCACCTCTGACTCGGTCCTCTGGGACCCACCAAAAAATGGATGGTGCAATATCATCCCTTTGATCTTCAAAGGTCCAAAGCCATCAACGGCTGGTGCTACACGTAGTCCCACATGGTAAGCCATGTTGCCTCCGGCACTTGTGCCCATGAGGTAGCAGCTAGAGACGTCGGAGAATTCACGGATCCATTTCTCCTCGGTGGTTCTCAACCAATGTAAAGCCTCCACGGCATCATCGTAGGCTGCCGGAAGCCGGGCTTCGGGAGCAAGGCGGTACTCAACGGAGACGATGACGGCGGAGAGTTGGGTGGCCATTTCAGAACAGAAGTCATGGTTCATAGAGGAAGAAGCACTAAGTATAACAAATCCACCTCCGTGAAAGTACACAATGAGAGGTAATTTGGGGGAGGAGGAAGAAGAACAAGTGATTGCCTTGCGAGGGATGTATAATCGAAGGAAGGTAGTGTTGTTAGGGTTAAGAGGAAGGTCTTTGGAGAGAACAGGTGATGAAGTGTCGGCGTCCGGTGAGGCTGCGGTGGTCGGAAAAGAGACGAGGCGGGTGATGGAGCCGTCTGGGTTTTTGGTAATATGAAGATGCTGGTAAGGATCAATGGTGCACAAGACTTGATCTTGAGGTTGCTGAGACATGTTTGGCTGAAGAAGGGAAGTATGGGTATTGTAGGATTCGTCAGATGCTTGTGACAAACTTCATCGCTAAAATCCTAATTTATAGAAACACATTTATGCTACGAACTACAAAGGAAAGGTCCATGAAAAGCACGCATTTGATCATATACAATGGTCTTATATATATGAATTTCATAGATTTTTTCAGTAGTATATATTATTAATTTTGATGAATTTAATTTTAAATATTTATATTTAAATTAAATTATTATCATTTTTATATTTTTATTACTTAATTATATACTCTTAACACCTATTTATTGATAAAATTCACTGTTACGAGTTTACAATTCACATTCTAAAGTTTACTTAAACTTATAAATTTGATAACCTTACTTGCAGGAGAGTATTAAATTATTAACAATTCATGTGTATCTCTCTTCATAGAAAGATTATTTACAAATTACTGCAAATTAATGATTGTCTATCTCATTTTATGTAATTAGAGAAAAAGTAATCTATTCTAGTATGATAATTTCGACAAAAATAGTGAAATGTCTTAGTTCCATATATGATTCGTGGAGCGTACGCATTATGCAGAAAGATCATGATGGTAAAAAAAAATGCAGAAAGATCAAGCCCGCCGCGGAAAATAAGATCGCACGCCAGAGGTCAAAGTTCAGTCAATGTCAATTATTTTGGAATGATCAATTAATATTTCATGATGAATTAGAATAGTGTCCCACGCAATTTATGGTGTTTCATATTTAAATGAAGAGATTTCTAGAAACTACAGAAAATGAACGTATATATAATTAAAAGCCAATAAACCACCCAGAGATTTCGTATCTCTTGTGCCATTTTAAATTTCCAACGTTGGTAGTTGGCAACAAAAAAACCAAAAAAAAAAAACCAATTTCTTAGACAATATTCTGATTTTTTTTTTTTTTTGGCCAAGGACAATATTCTGAGTTAGTTGTATGACTATGATGTGTTAAATATAATTTCATTCAAGTTACTTCTCTAGTCCAATTTCTAAGTTACTTTTAACATGTTTTACATAGGCAAAAAACAAATCTTAAATTACATTAATTCTGCATAAAATCCTACAAATTTTTAATTTTAGTGTATGCCACATAAGAACAAAATCAATATAATAATAAATGAAGGATAAAATTGTATATTTAAATAAAAAATTTCTCTCTCTATCTATAAATAGTACACGAAAAGTATATCTTTCCTTGTGTTAATTATTGGTATGCCTATATGATTCATGCAAAATTAACCTCAGCAACATTAATTGAATGTATTAGAAATTAAGACCTTTGTGTATGGTCATCGAAAGGACAAGTACAGAAGAATTGTGTGGGATATTCTTTAGCAAGAGCATGACGACTGTTGTGGAGATAACTTGGGCTTTTGGGCCGGCCCAGTACACCTTATTGACTCGAAGAGGATAAAGTTCTGGGAAAGAGATTTGACTTAGGCCAACTTGGTGAAGAAGTAAATGACTTTTCCCATAGCTCAATGCAAATACAATGATGATTTTCAGTATTTCAGGCGCCTTAAGTATTTCAGAATTCTCAGTATCTCTAAGTTCCTTAGTAGCCATTTAGAGGTCCATCTTGTAGTGTTTGTATGTGAGTGCTTAGAATAGCTTATTTTTAAGAAATAAGTATTTATTATATAAGTTAAAACAAAATTTTTCTTACATACTTATCTCATATATGATAAATCACGAATTATAAACACTTATTACCTAAAAATAAACTATCCCAAACGAACACGTGCACCTACTAACTTTTGGCGTTCCTTTGTTTTCTATTTGTTGTGGTGGTGTTGTTATAATTTCTTCGAGTCAAATAATGATGGCAGACTAACGCGGACTTATGTTCATAGGCATGGAATCGTCTTCTGACTTGTAGGTTTCAGACCACTAGGTATGACAGTTTTCATTATTCCTTCTTATATCAAGACCAGTTTTTGGCGGGTGTCATCAGCTGGGTTGAGTTTCTCTGATTTTGTTTTTCTTATTTTTAATTTTCTTCTCGTAATCTCATATACACAGTTAAATTAAAAAAAAATAAAAATTTCATATTCAACATTTTATAAAAGTATTATTATAAACATAAATATTTTTATAATGAAAAACATAAATAAATTTAAACTCTTAAAATCATATATATACAATCTCTTAATATATTAAATCTGTATGACAAGTAGCCAAGCCAAGCCATGTGCAACGATGGCTTCGCACTCATTTTACTGTTCATATGAATAATGCCATTTGACACATGGGTTAAAAATTAGAAAATTGTCAAGTGTAATTCTGTGCAGGGCAGTCGGTTTATAAAGACATTTTGAATGGGCAAATGGTGTCTAAAAATTCTGAAACTTTCCAGTCTTAAAGTTCACATGTCAAGCTTTAAAATGGACATATTGTAACCCCCGTCACGATCAAGGTCGGGATTAGCGTTTAAACACGTTTAATAATTGAATAAGAGATCCGAAACAATTTCAAACTTTTTACAACACTTGTACAAATAGATCTTCATTCATTTCGTTCATAAAAACAATCGGCTTGTTCAGTTTGTTACATATACAATATCAGAGTATCAGCAAATTCCCGACATTCACCCGGAATAATAACATTAATCCAAAATATTGTTCAGGGAATCACTGCCCGTCTCAGTATCCATACCAGGGATTACACAAAACTATAATGCTATGATCTATTCAATATATATACACATTTATCCAAAATGATAACCAGTTCAGTATAAAACCAAAATATCTAACTAAGACTTCCGACGGCAGTCCTAATCACCCTTATCCACTTGCTTGTTCCTCGATCCGCTTGCCTTGTCTAAAAATGTTATTTGGAAAGAATGAGATTCTAGAGAATCCCAGTAGCAATAGTTTATGAATATGATGCATATAAACAAAGCAAATAAATATATATCACAATGCAGCAATCAATATTCGAGGCCGGACACATTGCCACGTCCCCTTTACTGTAAACAAGGTCGAGCTTTTGCCACGTCCCCTCACTGTATCTGTATTCAAGGCCGGGCATTTACAGTTCATTAATTCCTATAGTAAAGTTTTTTATCCATTGTGTTTTGTGTTAGATCAATGGATTACTATTTTGTTTAATGTTTAATTATATGGGTGCCTCTCAAGTGTGACAGGTTGAGAAGATGCGGCATATGCTACATATGGGCTGTGTGAGTGTGGGATAAAGTGGTTCATGTGTTGCCAAGTACATGTCAGTTTGAAAGCCTTTTATTTACTTGCAGGATTAGGTTTCATTGATCTTTTCAAGATGGTTCACGTTGTTAACCAGTAGGTTTTCATCGGTAATGCTATATACATGTTATATTTGAGGATGCATGCATTAGCATATCAGTTGTTCGAGGCATTTACATGGATAGTTGTATATACCATTGGTCTAAGTTGTAAAGAGCCTATTTTTTATGAATCTTTCTATCCTAAAGTTGTCAACCTTCTTGTGTGGACTTATAAATATTGAAGCACCTGTGGTTGAGTATTACTCATTACAGTTCCCTCTTCTTATACCATATTGTATATTTCTTAGTGTGATTGCAATGGCCTTATACAAGATGTCAATATGCTTAAGGACATTGATGATTCCACCGACAGATTAAAGGTTGTGATTAGGGTAATAAGGAGATAGAATGTTTACCAGAAGGACCATCCCAATGATATTTTCTGCATCTCAATGCTGCTGGTAGATGCAGAAGGGTCTAGAATTCAGGCTTCCATACACAACAAGGGTGTGTTCGCTCTGTTTGATGACAAGCTATGCAAAGGAGGTGTATACTTTATGGCCAATTTCATGGTCTTAGAGAACAACAAGGAGTATAGGGCTACTAACCACCCATTTAAAATTACAGTAGGTGGTCAAACACATGTAGTTGGCTCAAACACAACAATCCCACAGTACTCATACATGTTTTTCCCAATTGCTAACATTGTAGAGATTGATCAGAAGAACACTGTTGATTACCTAATTGGTAGTACTTTATAAATTTAAAAGTAGTTGATAGTTTAAATGTGCTTTACAAGCACAGATTTATATAAAATGAAGTTGAAATTTATTATTGTTTTTTCCAGATGTCATTGGCTTTGTCACTTCAGTGGGTGCTCTTGAAGAATATCGTGTGAACAATGAGATTAAGAATAAGAGAGGCTCACTATAGCTGATGAGATGTATGTGTCATATATATATATATATATATATATTGTTACATTTTTTATGGGCTTGATACCTTATTTCTTAATGAATATTTTGGTTTATTAATACATTATTTGTTATTTTTCATGTATTACAGGGGAATCAGTGTGCCTTGTGTTTTATATGATGAATGTGCTGTTAATGTATGCATGCATGACTTTATTAGGATGGAGGCACCTGTCGTTATCCTGATACAGCTATGTAGGGTTGGTTTTGCTGAAGATGGTAAGGATGTAGTTTTTAGTTAAGATGATAAATAATTAATATGATAAATAATATAAGAGATAATGTATTGTGTTTATGTTTAGGTAACAATTAATTGAATATGGTTGTTTATTTCTTCAGGCACTACTGAGGTTTGTAGTTCATTCAATGCCACTAAAGTGGCATTCAATATGAAGTACCCTGAAGTGAAGAACTTCATTGACAGGTGTTTTTTTATTCAGTGTCACATTTGTTTAATTATAATCTTTGGGTATGTTAACCTGTATACGTAACCCTGTTTCTGTTAGTGCTCAAACACTGCCATCACCAACTATTAGCACCATGTCTGCAAGTGCTCCAAGCCAATATTCAACTGCTTCAGTAAGCAGCCTAATTGGGACTCACCCTGTGATTAACATTGCTGAGATAGCAGACAAAGCAGGGGTAGGTCTTACTTAATCTTACAGTGCACAGAAGTTGTAATCATACATGTCTAATTGGTTGCTTCCTATTTTGCAAGAGGACTACTTCCTAATTGAGTGCTTGGGGATCAAGGTTGACACTAGGCATGGCTGGTACTATGATGGGTGTGGTAGCAAGGCAAAAGGTGTAAGAGGGAAGGTCTCTTATGGTAGCAACATGTGTAAGGGGAAGACAAATGTTGTGGACACGAAGTTTATTGAGCATATTTTGATATGAATGAATAGTATTTTGTAATGTGCGTATAGTAAATTAAACCTACACATTGTCTTCATTATAGGATGAAAGTGCACTACATAGTTGAAGATGCTTTTGGCAGAGCTACGGTGGTTTTTTTTTTTTTTTTTGACAAGCTTGTTGTTTAGTTTGTTGGGAAGAAAGGTGCAAAACTGAAACTTCAATTGAACATGTTGGGTGCATATATGTGTTGTATGTATTTGTCATGTCTGTGTGAATTGCATTTGACCATAGAGATATATGTATTAGGAGGGTCGTGGATATGATTTCCCTGATGAGCTTGACATATTGGTTGGGAAGAGGTTGATCCTCAAGTTGAAGCTTAACAAGTACAATAAGGACTACCCTAATTCTAGCAGCTCTGTGGCATTATACACAGAGATGACTGACCTGATTAATGATTTTGATGAGGTAAACATTATAATCACTAAATTTGCATGGGTATTTAATTAATTCATTCAATGAATTGTATGATTTATTAAACATCTGTTAAACAAAGCATGTTTAATTTAATTCCAATAATGAATTGTATGATTTATTAAAATTCTATTAAATTAATTGAAGGCTACCACCACGGATAATGCTATGATAGATGAGGTAATTTTTGCAGCATAAAAATGTTATAACTCTTCAAATATTTAATACCTAACTATATAATTGGTTAGCTTATTGAGTTCTATGTTGTGCATCATGTAGCAGCCCCATACAGTTATGTTGGGTCTTGCTAAGGATGTTGAGGACACTAATCAGATTGTTTCAGCTGCAATAATCTCAGAGGAAAATTTGTTGGGAAGCAGTGGACTGGAAGATTTGTCGATATCTAGCCTAATGAGTAGTAGTCCTTCTAAAGGGAAAAGGAAGGTTTATAGGAAGAAGCCTGCTATCATGAAGGAGAAATCGGTGACTGGAATTAGCAATCCAATTGTCAAGACTTCTGTGAAGCCCCTGAAGCTTGTAAAGCAGGAGAAGAATTAAGGGGGTTTGTTTGCTGATGTTGTGTGGCTGTTAGTTAGTTTCCTTTAAGTCTTGGTATCTTGTGTGCTTAATATGTACAAAGTAGTTGTGATGCTTGTGGCTGTACTACGTAGTTGCCACTTTAGTGTTGTCTTATATTTTCCTTTAATTTTACTGTTTGGTATGCTAGGTGATGGGTCTATGTGGTGTGTACCGTTTTATGTTAGCTACCTTTGATGCGGTGGTGTCATGTAGATCAAATGCTCTTAGTGTAACCAATCATTTAGTTATGTGATGATGTTATATGTATCTGAGATGTGTATTGGAAATACTATTCAATATGTGCTTCCTAATTAAAACTAATTAATAATTGGTAAATTCAGTATATTTAGTTGTAAGAGTTTTATTGGTTTTGAAAGAACCACAACATGGTATCATAAGGTACAGGAAATAGTAACATAAAAAATGCACATGGGTTAAACAGTCAACATTGGTGCACACTACAATTGGTATAAGTGAGCTTAAAAAGTAAAATGATACATGTAGTATATTTGATGGCAAGATTTGTATTGGTCATGTAATGATTGATATGTGTATGAGTTAAAGGAACATCAATTACTTATACAAATTTAACAAAGTTTGGGAAGAGAGTCAAATTTAAAGTTGCCAGTCAATAATATTGTATAATTGAGGCTAACTGCAGTGGTATAGGAAGAGAATTTGAAGGACTGTAGGACATCAACTAACTATATTGATGCAAAGAGTAACCTGTAAGGGAAAGAATCACATGCCACTTGATATGTCAATGAATCATGACAACAAAATATGCAATGGTAATTATAAACTTAACCTAATATGTGTTTATAACAATATATAACAATTGATATAGAATAAAAAAAATGGAGTGGAAATTCTTTTTATAACAATTGATACATAATTATAGGTATCATTTATAATTTATAATGCAAATTAAAATTCTGTGGATGAGGGAAGGGATTATAATTGCATGTGTAATTGGATTTCTAGAATAATGTGGGGCTTTAAAGCGACGAACGATAGATATCTAATAATAAGCAATAAACTAACGCCACATAGTGTAGAATCTTGCTCCCAAAGTTGGTGTGGTTACAAGATATTGGGGTTTCCTTCACTTGTATGCTTTACTTTTTGCAGTTTTTATTTCTCATATCTATATCCTCATGTTTGTTATATTTGAGCACATATTGCTTAATCCAATATTTGTCTAAATTTTGGAAGTAAATGAAGTACAAAGGTGAGTATTAGCATATTTTTTTTATAGCCTTTACTAAATAAGGTGGGTAATGAAGCTAAGTGTTAACAAAGTTATAAAATTAATAGACATATCAGGTTAAGATGAAGGGAAGAAGCTGAGAAGATTGTTGTTTCATGATCTTTGGTTACAAATACGGTCAATTGCATTATCTATTGTGCAAATGGTTAAGTTTGTCTACGGTCATGTATAGGCGGCAAATTATGATGACTTCTTTTGGTTAAATTTCAAATCGAAGCATCTTGGAAGATCTGTTTTGTTTGCTGTCATGTAGCTATATGATTTGACTAACTTGGTTCTAACCTCATCATATAATTATTTGCATTGTGTGTATTAGAAATGTCTGTTGTATAATATTGTGTCTTTGTAGGATGCTCAATTACCTAAGAAGTTCATATATATAGGCTAGGATGCTTAATTACCTAAGAAGTTCATATATGTAGGCCTAACGTTATTGTTTTATATAGATTGAGGTTATTATGGACTGTGGTGTTTAGGGTTTATAATCATAAGGCAGGGAAGAGTGGTAGTTGTTGGAGCTCTTTCTTTGCTAATAACATTGATGATATGAAGAAGAAATCTGATTATCCCCCTTCCGACTCTCAACCAAGTCAGAATGGACCTGCATCAGTTAATGAAGGATCATTGTCATATGGTCAGGTGTTAGGTAAGTTTGTTGGCTGTATTTATGATCTTTGGCGGATGAAATTGGTGAATCACAAGTGTTTCATTGCTTTTTATCATTCTAATGAGAGGTATTAGAGTTAATGAGGGACATTTATATTGTTTACATTGATTTCCAAGGTGAATCTAGCCATCATAATCAAGCAATGAATAAAGTTAATATAAGTGGATCTATCTCATCCTCTGTACTTCACAAAGGCATAGTGAATTCTATTGCAGCATCCATAGAAACATATGCACTTGGTTCGAACCAAAAGAGCGGAGGGAGACATTGTGTATTAAAGGACATAAGTAACCTTGCCATGAATTTGAAGTCAAAGTTCTCTACCTACACACCACCTAGTTAGTTGCAGTAATAGTTTCAATATCATGTTTTCAACATTTTTGTTAATAATCATGTTGTGACGGATGCAGGGGAGTGGGACTTTAGAAATAGTGTTATTAAGCGTCAGAGTGCTCGATATCGTGCCTTTGAGAATTATGACGAAAACATAGTCAGTATGTCAAGTCATTCTTAATATGGTTCATATTATGGCAGTGTTGATGCAGCATGTTCCATTCAAACAAAGGATCACCACCATAGGGATTTGGTGGATATTGGCGCACAAGGTGGAGGAAATGTCATTTCTGATAATTCAATAGGTTGGATCACTTTTTTATTTTAGTTTAAAAACTTTTATGGTTTATTTAATTTCATTACACTTGTGATTTCTTTTAGTTGTTATTGTAAGTATAATGAATTATCAATGTGTTTTTCTGTTTATCCCTCAATGCATAATTGGTAGGGCAAAATATAGGTTCTGAAGTTGAAATAAATCCAGAACAATCTTTGTCAGGACAAGAAGATCATGATGGTAATATTTTTTGTTTTTTTTGTTTGTTATGGAAGTATTTTGTTGTTTGTTTGCTATTGAAATATATTCATGCCATAATCTAACCTTATATCAGTGTATATGATAATTAGAGTGGTAATTAAGAGAAGCTAGAAGGAAAACTTGAATAAATGAAGTTTTTCCCATTGTAGTTAAACCAAAAACTCACCAAAGTTTCCTTGCCATAGAGTAACGAACTTTGAGAATGATGACAATATGAGAGAAAAGAATTTAAGGAAAACAATGTATTTTTCTAGATGTGAATACTAGAATACAATTAGGCATTTCTAAAACATAGGAGACAAGATAATAAAACATTCTAAAGCCCACTAACTACTAATTAAAGATCTTTAATAATTAGGAAAGAGAATGGGTACAATAATTAGGAATCATTTTTGCTTGTACTGACAATAAACCCATGAGCCTACAAGAAAGTATATATTTCACACATGTTCCCTGTAACCCCCTTCACGATTAAGGCTGAGATTAGCTCATAAAAACGTAATTAATGTGGAATTAGAGACCATAGACGATTTGGGACTTAAAGAAAGTAAACTTCCCAAAATCAGGGTTTTCGAAAAACTTTTTTCAAAACCAGTTCACAGTGGTCTCCTATTCACATTTCAATACACAAATGGCCTGTACAAGTTGATTTCATTCATACATATCAGAGTACAGATAATTTCCCGACACACTCAGGTTCCATTAATTAATAAAGGGTCTACAAGGTACAATTACCCATAGAGTTTCCCATAACAAGGAGATTACACAAATACTATCCAATATGTACATGTAATACCCAACAAAAATTATCCAAATGATTTACAGAATGATAACCAATTTCCAAAATAAAAGTCCTAGCTAGGAGCTCTATCCACTCTTCGTCGCCCGCTTTTCTTTCGATCCTTCAGCCCTGTCTAAAATTTGTGTTTTTCGGAGAGTAAGATTCTAAAGAATCCCCGTAGTAACAAATCACTCATAATATGCACAACATCAAAGCATGAAAGTAAATCATCCATACAACACACAGCAATCCCAAAAAAAGTTGTAACGGCTAGGGTAGGTATCATGGGCATCGCCCCCCTACGACGGCTCACGCTGAACTACTTGCTGCATTGCACATCCACATGAACATATCACAAATATTACCACAGCTGGGATCCATATAAAACATTTGATAACACGCAGCCCCACAGGCTGGATACTCAAACAGGAATCCACGATTCCATAACGCAACCTCGGCACTTACAGCAGTAGATACAACGGCTGGGGTAGGTATCATGAGCATTGCCCCCTACAACGGCTCAATCTGAACTGCTTGCGCTGTAATGCCCTATGGCCGATAACACATTCACAATGACAAACATGCATACCAAGTATCATGCACAACATGAGAGAAAAGTCACTACCTTGATCCTTCCATGCGTGTCCTAGCGCCGGTCTCTCCCAAGTAAGGCAAATATCGTATCCTAGAATCATAATTTGGGACGAAGAGTCAATTCTCTATTCCAATTCTCAATGACTTCTTAACACTTAATTGGTTATCATTATTGCTCTTTTAGTACTTAAGAATATCTCTAATAATAGCCCTAAGGGGTTGGAAGACTATCCCCAAAAATCCCCTTTTTGAAGCTCCAAACTGACATTTTTCACTACGACACTCAAGTGAAGATGACCTCACTCGAGTAAGATTGTACGGACACTCGAGTGAAGAAGGCCTCACTCGAGTGATGGTACAGTCTGCACTCGGGTACTAGAGAGTAAAGGATAGCGAGTGAACACCTAAGAGCATAAGGACTTTTCAGAGAATACAACACTCGAACACACTGGACCTTACCCGAGTGAAGGCCAAATGTCTCACTCGAGCACCTGAGAGTGAAGTCCAGAAAGTGAGAACCCGAGAGCACAAGAGAAATGGCAGTAGCCCAGATGGCTCACTGCACTCGAGCACAACACAGCTCACTCGAGTGAATACCCTATACCTTCGAGTGAGAAGGCACACTCTTGCACCATAACCGCGAGTGACAACCCGAAAGGCAAGTCCTTGATGTCAAATACACCAACACTCGAGTGAACTTACCCTCACTCGAGTGATGTTCATCCCTCACTCGCAAGTGAGACTATACACTCTTGAATTTTCCAGAAAGCACAACAGAAAAACTGAAGAGAAAACAGAATATACGCACAACACTCGAGTGATACTCAACCTCACCCGAGTGATCTTCATCCCTTACTTGAGTGAATCCCAAATGACTCGAGTGATTCTATCAGAACCAGAAAACTCATAAGGTAAGACAGCACTTCCAGAACTTTTACCAAGTGATCCACATGAACCCAAAACCTCTACTAAAGCTACTCCCACACAAAAACACCCAAGGAATCCAATGGAATCATCAGAATCACCAAAATCCTAGTCCATTATCATGCTTTGGTTTGAATCAACACAAATCATCAATTTTTCAAAATCATCCAAACATACCATTTCAATCCCAAATCAATCTACCTATCCAAAACTCATACCAAAACTCCCATTTCTATACCCATAACATGTCAAACTACCAATGACCCTATTCCAACGAAAAATGGGTCAAAATTTCAGAAATTCAAATCTTAATCATTTTGCATAAAACTTAGATAGATAGATTAGTCTCACTTACCTCTTTCATTTTGCCAAAGAGATTTCTTAATTTACCAACCTCCAAAATTTTGTGTGGGCACAAATCAACACCAATAGGTACTCTATAAACATAGAAATGAAGCTCTCACTTCAAAGAACAACATTAATGAAGTGAGTTTTGGCATTAGAGGGCATTTACTCACCTTAGATCAAGCTTTTTCCTTCTTCTTCTTTGGCCAAAAATGGCTTACAAGAGAGAGAGAGAGAGAGAGAAATGAGTGAAGAGATGAAAAAATCATCACATCCCCCTTCCCCATACCTTGTTCAGCGAAAAGAGAGGAGGGAAGAGAGAGAAAAATGAATAAATTACACCCTTTGAATTTTCTTTCTACACCCAGAAATTCAAATCTTAATCATTTGGCATAAAACTTAGATAAATAGATTAGTCTCACTTACCTCTTTCATTTTGCCAAAGATATTTCTTAATTTACCAACCTCCAAAATTTTGTGTGGGCACAATCAACACCAATAAGCACTCTATAAACATAGAAATGAAGCTCTCACTTCAAGGAACAACATTAATGAAGTGATTTTTGGCATTAGAGGGCATTTACTCACCTTAGATCAAGCTTTTTCCTTCTTCTTCTTTGGCCAAAAATGGCTGACAAGAGAGAGAGAGCAAGAGAGAGATAGATGAGTGAAAAGATGAAAAAATCATCACATCCCCCTTCCCCATGCCTTGTTCAGCAAAAAGAGAGGGGAAGAGAGAGAAAAATGACTAAATTACACCCTTTGACATTTCTTTCTACACTCTCTCTTCATACCAAGTTTTGCCGCATGTCCACATTCCATTGGCTCTCACACAATAAGTCACCAATTAACTTATTTAATCCATCCATTAGCCATTTAATCACACATTACATTTTCTCTTAGTAATTAATTTCTCCATTAATTACCAACTTATGACCAATATATCCATTGTCTAAATTTTCCAACAGTTATGACATATTAATTAATATTGCCATAAAACACATAATAATTCCAATTAAATTCATAATTATCCACAATAATCATGATTAGCCCATAATCAAAAGTTGGGATATTACATTCCCACACACCATGTTGAAGTAAATGAATAAGAAACCATTGGGATTCATAATCAGATCAAATTTAAAAGAATAATGTTACCTAGGAAATCCATTAGAAATAAGAATTTGTAGTTCTCTCTTTTGAATTCTTTAAAGATACCATTGGCGTGTCATTTGGGTAAAAGACCTGAGGTTGTAAATGAACCAATCTATTCATGACCTTATGATATTACAAAAATAATAATTTAGTTGAGCCCTATTACTAAATAGATAAGCTTAAAACATTAAGCATGTTTACTTCAAAAACATAAGTTAAAGACTAAAGATGCATGGCGTATTTAGAGAAAACAATATAAGTAGTAAATTTATAAGATTCTATTAAAGATTACATTGCCTAGCAACATATATTAAATATTACTTTAAGGTGTTTTGTTGTCGATGTTTGAAGCACATATCAATGTTGAGAAATGCAATCAATCGTCTGCGATTAAATACCTATTCAAGTATATAAGCAAGGCTAATGATAGGATTGTTGCTTTAATGTTTGATAATACCGACGGTGGGAGTCATGAAAATCCAGTTGATGAGATAATACAGTATTACAACTTCAGGTATATTTCTGCATGTGAAGTTGCATTATGTATATTTTCTTTTGATATACACCATCGGTACCCTGTTGTTGAGTGTTTGAGCTTCTACTTACCAAATCAACAATATGTTGTTTACACTAACATGAAGATATTGGAGAGTTACTTTAGAAGCCAAGTGTATATGAGTCAATGTTTCTTGCATGGATACAGACGAATGATGGTGATGATGAATTTGCGAAGACGCTTACATATAATGAGTTCCCACAGTACTATGTATACCAGCGTAGTAAACGAGCGTGGAAACATAGGGAGAAGGGGTTGTTTATTGGGAAGATAACTCATATGCCACCTTCATCTTGGGAGTTGTATTTCCTTCACATTCTTCTCAATAAGGTCAGAGGACCCAAATCATTTGAGGTCATTAGAACTGTGAATGGTGTTGTTTACCCAACGTTCAGGGAAGCATCTTATACAATGGGATTACTAGATGATGATAATGAGATGTTTGTTAGCATGCTTTTGTGTTCCTACTTGAGCCGTCCGGGCTTGGTTTGGAAAGAGACTTCTAAAATTTTATATAAAGATATGCTATACATTCCTTGAGCCAATCCTTTAGCGGAAAGTAAGTATTTCATGTACATTTTTCTATGAACATTTAGGTGTGTTGCATTTTTCACATGTCACTTTGACCATTATATATTGTATATGTGTCGTAATATCTGAGACTGAAAAGGAACATACTACCTTAAGGGATATTGAAATGTTGCTTGAAGAGAATGGGAGGAGGTTGCAGGACTATCCGTCTCTTCTGTGTCCACCTTCATCTTCTTTGATTGATGTATCAAACAATCTAATTCTACAAGAGTTAAGTTATGATCATTGTTATTTGCATGATGAGTCAGTGAGGCTTATACAAGCACTCGGTGATGAGCAGAAACACATTTTTGAAATTGTTATGGCTTCATTATCATCTACATCTGGGGCATTTTTCTTTATATATGGGTACGGAGGCACCGGCAAGACATTCCTATGGAACGCATTGATTGCTACTATTCGTGCCAAGGGAGAGATAGTTCTTCTTGTTGCGTCAAGTGGGATTGCTACAACATTGTTACCTGCTGGTTGTAACCCCCTGCCTTATTAAGCGTAATTAAGATTCGATAACGCATAGTAAAAAGGGGTTAGAGACCGTTGGATAGTTCAAAACTCATTTAAAACACCCACTAAGTGGTAGGAACTTTACAAAATTTTTAAAACTTTTTTCCTATCCCAGTCTCAAGTTCAATTATCGAATATAATCACCTGTGTAGTTAATTTATATTCATTCATATCAAAGTATCTAATAGCAATCCCGGCAACCGCCAGGTTCCATTCATTCACTCCAAGGTTTATAATTCCCATATAGGGGATTGCAACACTATATTCAACTATTAATTACAACCCAAAAAATCATTTACAAGATCTTTGTCCCAACATGTTTAACCAACGTATCCAAAAGGAAATGTCCCTACAGGGTTCTAACCACTCCGAGTTGTGCGCTTCTCCTTGGAGCGACTCGTCCTGTCTGAAAGGTTAGTTAAAGGAAAGAATGAGATTCAAGAGAATCCCAGTAGTAACAAAACATTTATACCATACATAAGCACACAGCATATAAGCAAATCATCATACAGCAGCAGCAGCAACACAAATCACACTCCACCCTCATCCCCTTTCTCCGCCGGGAAGACACACCGTCCTAACCTGAACCGTTGTTAGCTACTCAGGGACTGTTGGTGTGGCAGTGCATACACATAGCCGTGTAGCTCCTATAGCTATCCGGCTTCCACAAATGGCCCGTCAGCCTTCACAAATAACCTTTCGGCTTTTCACATAATCACAAAGTCACACCTCATCCTCATCCCCTTTCTCCACCGGGAAGGCACACAACCCTTACCCGAACTGTTGTTAGCTACTCATAGACTATCAGAATAACGGTGCTTACACATATTCACAATGTCGCAGCATACGAATTTATCACAAATCAATGATAATACACACATACAATGCATCACATATGGTATGAAAGAAAATTCACTACCTCATTCCTTCCTGACGTCTACTGGCACAGTGGGCTCACGAGGACGGCAGATATCAAATCCTATAAAAATAGGGACAATAGGTCAATCTCTTTTCCAAGTTTCCAAATCTCGTAATACTTTATGTTGGTTATCATTTAGACTCCTTAGGTAGCTATAATAGGCCTAAACATATCCCCAAAGGTTGGAAGAAACTACCCAGAAGATACCTTTGTCAGATGCAGAACACCAATTTTGGGCTGCCTCACTCGAGTGACAACCACCTCACTTGAGTGATGCCCTCAGTTGTGCTCGAGTCCCAGCAAGTGAAGCACAGAAAGTGTTTACCCGAGAGCAAATCCTCAAAATATCTCTCACACTCACTCGAGCACAAGAGGCTGCACCCGAGTAATGACCTTAAGAGTACTCGAGCACCAAGAAGTGCAACACCAAGAGTGTTTGCTTGAGAGCACAGACTACTTCCAGGCAAGACCTCACTCGATCATGCCCATGCACACTGGAGCAGGATCATATCTCACCTGCAAATCAGGAAGTATGCTCGCAGTTTCTGCCTAACTGCCTAAAGACTTAACCAAAATTCCCAGAATTTCATGTCGTGCTCGAGTGAGATCCTCCCTCACTCGAGTGATGCCTATCAGATGCCAAATCACAGCAACTGATATGGTTTTCCAGAATTGACCAATTTGCTACCAATGGTCCTAAATCTTATACTAAAACTCATTCTTACTTATTTTAACACAAAGAACCCATTGGTAAACCCAAAACAACCAAATCCCTACTAAAGCAACACATTCTTATCTCTCTAGACCACAAGATCACCAAACCACAATTTACCAAACTTCCTCTTTTTAAATCCAACCAAAACCATTGACTTCCATACACTATTTAGCATCTATTTCACCACATTACATCACTTAATTCATATCTTCTAAAATCACAAGAAATCAGGGTAAAATCCAGAATTTACCAAAACCAAACCAATGGCCAAAACATTCATACCAAAATGCACTAAATGATTACCTTTTTAACTTGGTAAGATCAAATCTCTCTTTTCCCCACTTTCAAATTTGAACATACACCAATTCACCACCAAAGAAAATTCTGAAATCATAGCCAAGAAGCCCTTACTATTATGAACAACTTTATAAAATAACATTTGGGCCAAAGAGATCATTTCCAAAGTCAAAACTCACCTTTAATTTTTCTCTTTCTTGGCTAGTTCAGCAAAAATGGAGGAGGAGAGAGGAAATAAGATGAGAATAATGATGGCATCTCTTCCCTTCACATACACACACACACACACACACACACAACTGACTTGACAAGAGAAGAGAGAAGGAAATTATTTGACTTTTTGACTTCTCATCCAATGGCTCACATTTGAACACATGGCACAATCTCATCCTCCCTTCTATGAATTCATATACTCTCTTACACGCTTGATTCCACCTCTTGTTCTTTCAATCCTAGCCATTGATCTTGATTACTAAGGAGTTTTCTCTTCAGTAACTGACCAATCAGTTGGCAAATTTATCATTTTAACCCTGATTGCCATGACACATCTATCATCATCTATCAAACACATTTTACATCACAATATACAATTTACTTCAAAAGTGCTTAATTATCATTAATTACATCACCTTGAAGTTATTAATCCCTTATTACAATTCAGGATATTACATTGGTCGAACTGCCCACTCGAGGTTTGCAATCCCAATTCAGGTTAGAACATATTTTGATTGGAAAAAAACAATATAATCAATTATATTATTAAGTATTTAATCTTTAACATATTAGGGTGATCTGATTTAGGTTACGGAAGAATCCGTTTGTAACATCAAGCAAAATTTGCCATTATCAAATTTATTACAACAAACCAAACTAATAATTTGGGATGAGGCACCTATGGTACAATGACATTGTATTAAGGCATTTGATCGCACCTTGAGGGATGTTATGCAATGCAACCGTCCGTTTTTGTAGAAAGTGCATTTTGTTTGGTGGAGATTTTCGTCAAATCCTTCCTGTGATACCCAAAGGGACTCGTGCAGACATTATTAATGCATGTATTAGTTCCTTATTTTTATGAGAGCATTGTAAAATATTTCAGTTGACAAAAAATATGCGTTTGACATCATCATCAAATGAACAACAAGTTGAGGAGTTGAGGAGGTTTTCTCAGTGGTTATTGGATGTTGGTGATAGCAAGTTGGGTTTGCCACATGATGGTGTTGCAGAAATTGATATACCTGAGAAATTATTGATGCGGAATTATGTAGATTCCATTCAAGCCATTGCATCTACCACTTACCCAAATCTATTGGATAATTTAGGCAACACTAATTATTTCAATGATAGGGCCATTCTAGCTCCTACAATTGAGGTTGTCAATCAGGTGAATGAGTACATGTGTTCGTTGTTGCCTGGTGAGTTAGCTGACTATCTTAGTTGTGATGCTGTTTGCAAGACATATCAAGACCATGAGGGAGTATAAGATCTCTATACTCTTAAGCTATTGAATAACATAAATTGCTCAGGGTTACCAGTACACAAGATCTCTCTAAAGGTTGGGACACCTATAATGTTGTTAAGGAACATTGATCAGACAACTGGACTATGTAATGGTATGCGTCTACGTGTGACACAACTTGGTCAATCTGACTTAGAGGTAGTGACTCTTAATGGGTCAAGACCCAACCAAAAGGTTTTGATTCATAGGATGGACATGAACCCTTCAGACAATCGTTTGCCAGTTCGAATGAGGAGGAGGCAGTTTCCTATATCGATTTCATTTGCGATGACCATCAACAAAAGCCAGGGGCAATCATTACGATGTATGGGTATATATTTACTAAAGCCTTTTTCACACATGGACAGTTGTATGTTGCACTTTCAAGAGTTAGGAGTATGGGGGGCTTGAAGATTTTATTACATGATGATTGTATGACATCCAAAAATGCAACAACTAATGTTGCATATAAGGAGGTATTTAGGAACCTGTCATGACATAGTTAATGAGGATGTATTCAACACAAATGTTTAGGTTAGTTGCTTCGTGGAATGTTTTTGTAATGAGGATGTCATGTATTTGAAGTGAACATATTTTGTATACCCAATTTTTGCATGCTTGCATTTGAAGAAAATGCTTCCGCACATCGCGCGAGGGAGTAAATGCTAGTTTATAACTGTAACATAAGAAAAAAGCCTAAATTATACAAAAACCCCTTGAACTTTATATCAATTGCATATAACTTCCCTGACATTTCAAAGTTTAAATTTAACCCCCTCTAACCTTTCATTTTTTAATTATTAACCCCCTGTAGTCAAGTGACCGTATCTTTCTAACGGAAAATGCCACAACAGATGATAAGATGACACATGACATCCTACGTGGTATCTTGTGTAAATTACTAATTTCATAAAACTCTCTAAATTTTGAACAGTTGCAAAGAACCCCGTCCTGAACTTTGATCAATTACAAATAACCCCTTGACATTTCAAAATTTATATTTGACTCCCATAAAATTTTGATTTATAACATTAAACCACTTGCAGTTACTTTTTATCATTTTCATAAATATATCAAGATTTTTGCTATCATTTGTCAATTAAAATACTATTAGTTCTTTTGTATACGGCAAAAACAAGAAGAATAATAATTAGAAAAATATAAAAATAAACGTCAAACCTTTTATTCATGAAAAAATATGCATTACTAATAAAAAAATAAATACGGGCATAAGCTATCCTTTAACACAAACATAATATTTAAACTATCATGCTCAATTATCCCAATAATATATTTAACATAAATGATAATATTTTTATACTATCAATGGTTAATTATCCGAAGAAAATAAGTAAATATTATATAAATGATGACATTTTTATTTTTATATTTTTAAATATTCTTCTTCTAATTTTTTTTTGTTTTTTCCATACCAGAAAACCATTTTAATTGACAAATGATAGTAAAAAAAACTTAATAGATTTATTAAAATCATAAAAGTAACAACTTGAGGTTTAATATTACAAATCAAAATTTTAAGGGAGCCAAATTTAAATTAATGTCAAGGGAATTATTTGTAACTAATCAAAGTTTAGAGGGGTTATCTGCAACTGTTTAAAATTTAGATAGTTTTATGAAATTAGTAATTTACATAGGATGCCATGTAGGATGACATATGTCATTTCATAATCTGACATGGCAATTTCCGTTAAAAAAATAAAGGTCACTTAATGGTAAGGGGTTAATAGTTAACAAATGAAAGGTCGGAGGAGTTAAATTTAAACTTTGAAATGTTAGAGGAATTATATGCAATTGACCCAAAATTCATGAGGGTTTTGTATAATTTAGCTCAAAAAAATTCTAATATATAAAATAATATGACAATAATTTTATAAAATATTAAATTTAAACTATCCATTTCATGATCTAAAAGTGAAGATGAGATTATGAATGAGAAATCATCATCTACCTTGTGAAGGTTTTACGTACACTTGTTCTCAAAGAGTTGATGTCGGTATGGGCATCATGGCTACATGCATATAATAGTATCCTTTGGATTGCTTTATTTTTTTGGGTGTTTGTGGTTTGGGCTGCTTTCTATTGAGGCTTTTTTTTTATATATTATTATCCAGTTTTGGATTCAAGGTTTGGGGCTTTGAATCTTCATGCATGAAAGCAATAATCTTTTATGTTTGTGCTTCACATTTGTGACTAGTTTCTAACTTGTTGTATCTTTTAGTTTTAATATATAATTGATCCTTTTATAAAAAAAAAATGGTACAAATTCATGGTTCCATATGTGTGCGTATGTGTATATTGATGTGTATTAATATTAAATTAGACTAAATATTTGACCATACGAATTTTCATCGTTACGGCTCTGCTTCATAAGAAAATCTGGATGTGTGATGTCACTGAGGCCTGGCCCAAAATCAAAAGCAAATATGGCTTCATCATTAGTTAGAAAGAATGCCCAAAAATGAAAGCATATATGCCCCATATGCACCTAAAAAAAGTTCTCTCTCTCTCTCTCTCTCTCTCTCTCTTCTTTTGACCCATATTTTACACCGTATCTTACATGCTTACTTTTCTATGCGTTGGAAAAAGTTATCCTACATACTTACTTCATATACTTAATACTTCGTTTAATGTGAAATCACTTAAAATAAGTCGGTTCAAAGTTCAAACACCCTCTTGGTCTTGCAAAGCATCGTCTACCATGGAGATGAACTCAACTCATTTATAAAAGAGGAAATTACTATGAGGTCGCATGAAAGAGACTTTAGGGCTTGTTTGTTTCTATTTTATATTTTTTGTTTCCAAAATATTTTTATAAAATTATTTTTAAAAATAATTTTTGAAAACAAATAAATTTGTTTTGATAGTTGTTTTTAAAAAATATGTTTTTGAACTGATGTGACGGCGGCCATTGCTGACAATGGTCAACGTCAAGTGTGCTGCCTATAGTTGATAGGTGGCAATCTCAAAAAATCAGAAATAAAAAAACAACATTAGGAAAACAACTTAAATCTGTTTTTGTCTGTTTAGTTTTTTAAAAATAAATTTTGTTTGTTTTAAAAACAATTTATTGAAAACAGCTTTCCAAATAAGTTTTATTGCTTTTTGTTTTTTTAGAAAAAACTCTTTATAAAAATAGAATCAAAGAAGCCATTAATTATCAAAAAGTCTCATTGACAACTAAAAAATTACCATTTTTCAGACTAGGCGTTGTTATTGCATAAGAACTTCTTGATAATTAAATACCTTACTAAAGCTTCATAATAATTCCCCCATTTGTAAATCTCAGAAATACAATTGTTGAGGGAGGGAGGCAGTAAAGACAAGCGGAGAAGAAGCTTGCAAGTGAGAGGGCGTTCTAATGATGAAACCGAGAGACGAGAGTGCCATGTGGATTGAGGCTTAGAGTTTCTAATGTGCCTTGCTTAATACTCTTTTCAATAATCACCCTTTTCAAGTGTTTAATTTTTCTTCTTTTGATAATTAAATTTTACATAAGATGATGAAGGGAAAATGACAGCAAAAAAAAAAAACCTTAAAAATTGGAAATTTTCAAATTAGGTTTGTTGCTTAATTAGAGTTGATGAAAGGTATGTTTGGTTGAGCGATTCGATTGCTTATAAGTTGCTTTTTAATAGTGATTTACGGTATACGAAGTAAGTATGTGAGAGGAGTTGTGTCTCGATTTACGTAAAAAGCAACTTATAAGTTTTTTTAAGTTGAAACAAACATGCTTGAAGTAATGACTACACTTGATAAATATAAGCAGTTCACAACTTATTTTATGGGAAATACCTGATTTGATATTTTGCAATTTTCTATCATTTTCCCTATGATGAATGATGTAACACCCCAAATTTTATTCAATAAAAGTATATTGTGATTATTTTATATATTCAATGAAATGGTGAATATTTAAGGCTAAAGGAATTAAATATTTAAAATTGAAAGTTAAATAGTATTTTCAGTAAAATCGCTTGCTAGGTAGTGAACTTGTCATGTGCTTTTGGAAAATCAAATGATGAGCAAAAATTATGAAATTTTACAGGATGAAAGTAGGGATCCTAACCTTTAATTTGATAGGTCATATGAATCAATTGAAGTTATATACAAAACGATATGAATTTTTAAATTTAGTCCATAAAATCTAGAAAGTTTCTAGAGCAGTAGTCAAATATTGAAAATCTGGGAATAATATGATCCCAGCTAGTAAAATTTCATATTTTTACTTGAAACTAGACTCAATAAGGGTTTTATAGCCTTTGGAATCACTCTAAAATAATGTCTACAAATTTAGTTATTATTTTTCAAATTTAGGGCAAAAAATATGCCAGAACTAGCTTTATTCTGAAAATTAAAAATAAAATATGTTAGAAATTTATTAATGGAATTAAAGATGCCAAGTGTCATTATCCTGTGGTGAAGAGATTAAATTATAATTAATTTCCAAGAGCACATGTCTAATTGCTGCATGAACATAGTCATGATAATAATGGTACACTACATGTATGCAAGGTTGAGTGTACACTACATGTATGCATGTTGGAGTGCATGAAGCGATATCTTAAGTGAAGGGTTGGATGAACTTGAGTGCATATACATAGTGATCATAATAAGTGATGGTAAAGGAATAGCTTGAGTGAAGGGTTGGAATTACCTTGAGTGTAAAGTTGAATTAGTTAGAAGAGAACTCATATGGTTAGGTGATGAGATGTTTTAAATGGGCATCGTCATATATTTTGCTATTCTCCTTCTCATATTTACATTGGACCTTAAGGAATGGAGAAAGAGAAAGTGTCATAAGAGGATAAGGCCAAGTACACAAATGATGTCACAAATCCAATATGCCACCATTTATTAATCAAGAGAAAATGGTGAGATATTTTTATGAAGCCATGCTTCATCATTTCCCTTCCACTTTCATGTTATTCTCCACCAAATAAAGAGAGAGAAATGGGATATTTAATTAAAAGTCTTCATTATCTCTTTTCCCATTTCATTTTCACGCATGACTCAAAAGAAATGGAGAGAAAGAGAGCTTCAAGAACCTAGAGAGCAAGTGAGAAGCAAAAGTGATCAAGAGCAAAAATTAAGGTAAGTTGGGTAGGAAATTCAAGAGTTTATGCTTCCAATTTCATGGCAAACCCTCCCTAACCTCTATGCCTTCTTGAAATACATGTTTAGCAAGCTCAAAGTCAAGAGGAAGAGAGAGGAAGTGGGATGGTTCTAGAGAGAGAAAGTTAAGAGAAATCAAGATAAGCTTGAGAATTTGTTGTCTCTTGATGAATATAACTTGTTGGTGTTTGGTTAGATTGTTTAGCTTGTTTTCATGATTTTGTAATTTTAGGAATGACAAACCCTAAGAGGAGGTGTTGTCCAAATTTAGTCTAATCATGTTTAGAATGTGATTTAGTAGTTAAACAAGTGATAAGAAGGTGTTTTATAGATTGAAATCATAAAACTTCATTTTCTCCAATTTTTATAGAATTTTGTCCATATCTGTTTTGAGCTGTGTTTGGACTGGATTTTGGTATTTTTAATTATTCCATTGTGTTTAAAATGGAAAATTGTATAGGGTTCATGTTGGGTGCGAAATGATAAAAAGCCATAGAAAGTTAAATGACAAAAATAACCTTAAAACCCTCACATAGGAGCTGCCAGAGGTAAATTCTTAGTTAGGGCTGGATTTTCATGAAATGGATGATTCCATTGGATTCAGTGGATAAAAATAGGTAGAGTTACAGTTGGTCACTTTTTTGAAAAAGGCTGAAAAAACATAATTATAAAAACGCCTATGAAACCTTAAATTAGGGTTGTCAAGGGTATTTTCATAATTTTGACACTGAATTTGATGATTCTGAGCCCGGAAATGGATTCCTTGGGTGAAAATAAGTCAAGATAGCCCTAGTCAAAATTTTGGGAAAACGTGCCACCGGGCCGGGTAAGGCGGGGCCGAGCCGAGATCCCGGGGGCATTTTGGTAAATTTTCACCATAGACTAATAACCACCAGAAATACTATGGAAGTATCTAAACTGTACAATTGACATTCTAGGACCGAGTAGAGAGCCTGAGGGATTGGCACGCAAATCGAGGCACATTATTCAAGGATCAAGGAAGGGCGATTAAGGTAGGGAACTTACCTCTCCTGCATGTACGTGATATTTGTCCTGGTGTATTGATGCATGTTATTACTTTGCTTGATTCTATGAAACATATATGAATAATTGAAGCTCTGTTCCTGTTTATGCTATGATCATACGTATTATGTTTGAAACATTGAGCACGCAAATATGTCATTATGTGAGCATGAGTTATGTAATCAAGCATATCATGCATTAAACACTTATCTTGTATGCATATTGGTATTGCTTTCCTATTGAGATTCCCCAGAATCTCACCTTCCCCTACCAACAATTTAGACAGGAGAAGACAGACGATATGCTGAGAACAATGTAGAGAACCGTACGAAGGAGATTGCAATGGTGGAACGAAGACGAGAAGATGTATTTGTTTTACTAAGATGGATTTAAACACCCACATAGTGCTATAAGGCTACGTTAATTGTAATTATCAAGTACAAACCCCTATGGGGAATTTCAGTATTCGTCCACATAATATCAATATATCTATGATATTCTTATGTTGCCCACTGAACTGCATATCGTTTTCCGCAAATACTCTGAAATATGTGAAAATAAGATGAGGTTGGGACAAATGACATATGATATCACTTTTTTTTTTTTTGGTTTAAATAGTCAATATACTTCACAATATTTTTTACGGCCAATAATAGAATCGTTATCTTGCTTGTTATTATTGTAATTACTACTAATATGTGTTAACACTTTCTAGGAATGGAGTTGAAAGTAACAACAAATGAGACTTGTTAACTAAATTGAAAATGGTTATTCAGAGTATGGCAAGTCATGATTAATAATGTACTCATTTGGAATAACGATTGGAGTCTTCAAAAGTAGTTTTTCAATCATAATTTACGACATATGAGGTAAGTATATGAGAGGAGTGTTGTCTCGATTTATATGTATAAACACTTATAAACTTTTCATAAATTATGATAAACATGCACAATGTAGGGCTTGCAAGCTTTCCAAGAAAGGCAAAAAAAGCAAATCTGTTTTTTTTTGTTTGCCAAGAAAATAAAAAGCAAATCTGTTAAACTTTTTTTTTTTTTTTTTTTTGCCAATAGTGGAAATATCCATTACCATATATATATATATATATAAGGCGATGAGTATGATCGAGGTTTCTTTTGGGCATTTGATTTGATTCCATCGTGGAGACAGGGCACGGATTACCCCACAAAAAAGCTTTGGTCTGATCACAATCCTGATTCCAATGTATTCTCATTTTCTCAAACCTTTTTTCATGGAAAACGCTCTATAGTTCTTGGACCACGTTAGCTGTATGGCAAACGATTTTGAGCATTCACGGAATAAGTCATGGCATTGGTTGACTTTAAATAATTAATACTCTTATACTCTTGCTCCCTCCAATCCTGTTTATAATTAACTTACTCTCTTATAGGGTTAGTCTTTTTCATAAGCAACTTTCACTCTTTATCTGAAAATATAAGCTTCTTTTTCCTATTTTATTCCTATTAAATACACATTCTTTCTCGTATCTTATACTCATTATCTCTTATACTTTTTATCTATTCTTTCTCCTATACTTTTTTCATAAATAGGGGCATATATGGAAAAAATATAGCATTTTTGACACACTTATTGCTTTTAACTACCAGTTTGTTTTGCGCAATCAAGAAGAAAGTTGTTTATAAATAGGACCGAAATGAGTATTTATAAGTCACTTCCAACATATTTTATCAGCACCAAGAAAAATCTTAAACATCAATAACTCAGCCTTAAAATTTAACAATATTTCAACTTTACCTCTATTCATCAATATACGCAATACCTTATAAAAATAAAGTTTTCATAATAATAAATTAAGGATAAAATTGTATATTTAAATAAAAAATTTAATAATATCACCTATAAATAAAAACAAATAAAACCTTCACTTTTTAGCTTATAAATAGAATCAGATAAGGAGTATATATGTAATAACTAGCAGTCTCGAAAACTGATGAGATCACATGAGGAGGAAAATAATGATAATAATAATATTATTATTAATGTGATTGAAATAATATAATAAATATATACCCTAAGGGATGAGAGTATATAGTTTGAAGTATCTAACACCGGGAAAATGGACCAGCCTGGCTGTGCAGGGTCTTCCCGTGACAGGCTCAGGCTTAAACATGCCGGCTCTTTTAGGCTTAAGTCTAAAAAACAATGAAATCAACGCCCTGGTCTGTTTAGATGAAGTCCGCAGGCCGGCCCGCGGTCTTCAGGCCCGTTTAGCTCTTTTTTTTCTGTATGACTTTTTTTGTTTCTTATTCTTCTAAAGACTAAAATACCTAATTTAAAACATAAAATCATCAAAACTAATTTAAAACATAAGTATTATCCAAGCTTAATAAAACACAAACGCTAAGACTTAAGTCCAAACCATAATTAATATCCATAACCAATCAAACAAGTCTACAAGCTTCAAATGTTAGTAATAATAAAACACGTTATTTGAATTTTGGCGTACACATACAAAAAAAAGAAAAGAAGTTTCAAATGAGGTCTGAGTCAATGTGAGAGCGTCTCTGATCTTAGGGTTAGATTAGGTTAACTTTGTCCCCTGACTAGTACTTGATGCCTACTGCCTTGTACCTAGTTAAAAAAAAAGTTAAACGGGTCTAAAAAGACTAGCCCTACAGGGCTGTAGCATCGACCCTTTTAGGCCCGCCTCCTTCTAAAAACTCTAAATTATAAGCCTAGACCTCAACGGACTTAACCCGATTTTCCGACTCTAAACATATCTAAAGATATTTGATGAAAAGGGAAAGTGGAATCCAGTTGATGAAAAAGCATACAAGGGAAAGCGATATTTATTGGAATGGTGAGCTATAGCTCTATCCCTTTATGTGATATAAAAGAATAAAGAGATAGAGAGATTGTGATCTATAATGACCTACGAGATCTTCAATGTTCAATCACACAACATGCCCACAATATATGTTTTATTTCCTTCGTCTCTAGAAAGTGAAAAGAAGAAAGTGATCGAGGAGCTCATCACACTACTTTTTTATATATAACTTTTCTTTTCGTTGTCACTTATTTGCCAGACACAAGTGAAAATACCAGGACCATTTCTCACCGTGCTCTCTTTATTTATGAGAAAGAGCCAAAGTTCATACATCTCAAAGCTCATATATATATATATAGATATATATATATATATGTAGTTCATAATTGCTAGATAAACTATTCGTGCAACTAGATACATCAAAACGTCCATACATATTAATATTATTTAGAATTTAATTCTCTGCCTTTCTATGAAACTGAACTAAAATGAATTGCGCTGCTATAGGACAGCCTATAGAATACCAATAGGATTTTAGCCTTTTGGGTTTATTCCTTATTTAATGAAGCTGTGAATTTGTTAACATACTCTGAATGGAAAAGCTATATATACATACCTAATGTGCCACACCACACTGACCTCAATTGAAGTAAAGATCTGGAGATTGACCGTTAGTCAATGACCAATGGAAACAAAGTATTCCTTCTGCCCCTTAATATGAAACATATTTGGAGAGTTGATCTTATGTTTAAATATAAAATATATTTTTCATATTTATCAATATTTTTCTAATTTACCTGTATTGATGCCTCCTCAACAATAATCAAAGAATATGGGAAAATAGATAATTAAGGAAGATGGCTAGGAAGTTTTAAAAAAATATCATATAATATTAACTAATTTAACCAACTTTCTTAATCTAATTAAATTAGATAATAAGTATTATATTGAAGATCGAATGGAGTATTTCTAATCAATAGAATGTAATCATGCACGTAAAAGTTAGGGCATTTTACGTAATAACGTTATAAAACAAATATAATATTATGACAGTATGAAGTGAAGAACTAGTAATGCTGAAGCCCTTTTCACGGTTGTTATTCATCTAAAGGTATCGCCACAAGTTATCAATAATATTTGTGTCTGTAACCACGAGTCCCCAAATGATATTTTAAATATGTCTATGATGTTAGTTATCTCTGGACTTTTGCTAGCCTACTAAAACTAACAAGCTCTCAATTAAAATAATAATCATAAGGTAGTGTTGAGTTCTGGTGACACTATGATATTAAATTAAATGTCTGTATGTCACGTATTGCATGCGCTATTTAACTGATAAGCTCCCTCCATCGTTATTATATATAAGATCATTTTTTTGTTTTGAATGGGCTTATTCTTTTTTATAATACTCCTTTTAAGTTTGTCTTAATAATAAATGCACTTATACCTATTTTATCCTTAATTACTCTCTCATCATTTATTCCCTATACATTATCTTTCATCATTTTCTCATTATTACCCTCTCTCTTGCTTATTCATAAATAGTGGCATTTTTTAAAAATAAATTATATTTTATACACATTTATTTCTTTTTAATTAATTTTAATTATTTCTTAGGATCCCATGATTCAATTTGACCTTATATGCAGGGATGTAGGAAATATATTACACTTGATGCTAATACCAGAGAAAGTTTAATTTTATAAACAACAGGCAATCAAAAAGTTTGATTTCATAACATCACTTCAGCTTAAAATAAGATTATGGTTCACCCCTCAACCATTTCTGTTTTAATTTGTGAGCCAAATCATTACTCCATTTGTCCACGATGAGATAACTTATTTGCAATAGTCATTAATAATTCAAACCTAATCGCAATAAATAGGTAACAACGCTCTTTTAACCTGATGATGCAGGCTTCAGTATTTTTTTCCCTTTTTCCAGAAATCTAATCACTAATTAATTTGCTTCCATATATATATAGAACGACCAAAATGGGCAAAGAATGGACAAAGAAGAGTGCCACTGGTTACAACCTGGAAGCATAAAGTTAAAGAAGATATTTAATCAAAGATTCACCCTAATCTAATTGAAAGAAATGGTGTAACCAAACATCATCTCACTTTCACAGACGTACCAATGCAAAACTGAAAAAACTGCTCCTTGATTTGATCGGAAGCCAAAATGTGTCTCTCACACCAGCTAATACCCCAGTAGCCGCCATTTCTTCCTCCAACGAAACTCTCACTTTTCAAAGCACCCAAATCCAAAATCATCAATTTTAAATAATAAATACTCACTTCGATCCTGAATCTCCCATATGCCAATATATATATATATATATATATGCCATTTATGAGACATCCCGTTAAAAACAATGAGGTATTCAATATGTCGCTGTCAGTCACATCAACCCGCCACCGGCGGCACCAGCTGACAGTGACGACTGCAACTGCAACAGGTGGTGGTAGCAGTCCGCCGCCGTGGGCCTCTGCTCGGCGTTTTGTTCCATGCACCGATTCTGAAGTTCCCTCAGCATCTTAGGCACGCCAGACAGCCCGCTTGTCTTTATCAGATACCCAACTCCCCACACATCCACCTTCACAGTGTGCAAACCCCTCCCCATTTCCGGTGCGTGCCTCCCGCGCGCTGCCGCCTCCACCATGTACGGATACAGCTGCGGTGCCCCCACCGCCTCATCAAACCCACACACAAACCACTCGTTCTCTCTATCACACCTCCTCATCACCTTGTCCCAACCCAAGTCCCTATGCATAAACGACAAGTCGTGTAACGCCACCAAAGCTTTTGTCACGTACTTGAGAGCTTCCACTAGTTGTTCACAATTCTCGGGCTTCATTTTACACCCTCTTGGTTTAAACACCAAGCTCAAATCTTTCTCACAGGACCTAACTATAAACTCAGCATGCGGGATTCTATGATCTAAGATCTCATAAATTTCCTTCACCGAAGCCCATTTTCTCTTACTTTGGAATATTCTAGTGCATGTGTTGGGAGTCATCTCTATAATATTCCCATTTCCAAGATCAACTCTTTCAAAATCACTGTAAGTGAACAACTTATAGTTCCCACCACTGTTCATATGGAAGCATCTTTCAGCTAACAAAGGAAGTAACGTACCGATTCTGTAACATGGCACTAAGGCTTTGATCCTCTCTGAGGGTGAAGATAGGTCAAGAGTGTATAAATCACTACGAGTGATTCTGTCTTGTGACCTACTCAGTGCACAGAATGTTACCACGTGTCCGACAGCGTAGTATCCGAGGATGTAGGGGAGATCAAGATATGTCCATAGAAGCTTCTCAGCTATGGTTGATGCTGGATCAAGTTGACCCTCTTTGAATTGATCAGTTTCTTCCCCTCTCCACAAGCAATAATTTTTAATGAAACCAGTCACATTTGGCCATTGATCTTGAAATAATTCAGAGGAATTAATCGAAGAAGTCGGTTTTCTAGTGATGAGAATTTCTAGGGGACAGAATTTAGAGACGATTCTATTGATACAATCGTCCCAGAGGGAGATGAGAGATTCTCTCGTGGATGAAGTGGAGTGAGTGAGGCTAGGGTTGGGTCGAATGATTGGGCTTACGACGTCGTACAGGATGGACCTACAATCCAACGGTTCAGATGAGATTGTGAAGAATAGCTCCTTCCCTTGAGGCAAGTCCTTGTACACATCCCTTCTCAAAGGAAAGCGAAGTTCTTCCATTGGAGGCTCCTGGATATGCCACGACAGCTCATACAACGTTGGAAGTGATTGTGGTGTGACACGCAAGCATCCCATGTAGTACTCGGTTGGGTCCTGAAATTCCCATGGAGGCATCGCTGCACCACAAAGAGAAAACTACAAATATTTTAATGCTCCAAGAGGATGTTTCTTACAATTTTAAGTGTTAATACTAATTTTGCCCTTTTAAGTTTGTACATATTTTAGTTTTGATCTTTTTATATAATCTAATTTTTATTAAATTATAAGTATCAATATTTTAAACAAAATGAAATTTTAAACAAAATGAAATTTGAAGAATTTTAGTTTTGATCTTTTTATATAATCTAATTTTTATTAAATGATAAGGATCAATGTTTTAAACAAAATGAAATTTTAAATAAAATAAAATTTGAAGAATGACAAAGTACAGTTTAAAATTTGAAATTTTGAGGCACCAAACTCAATGAAATCAAAATCAAAATGAAAACAAAATTATAGGATTAAAGATTATATTAACCCTAATTTAAAAAGAAAAAAAGAAAAATTCGACTTGTTTAATAACAATACTAGCTTACATCTTATCAATGGTTCGGAGTATGGGAGCTGAACCCTTTCAGGAAAACCTGTTAAAATAAGAACAAGAGTAAGTTAAGGTTTTGATTCCTAGAAGATGTGAAAGAGAGAAGAAGAAAAACTTCTTTTATTTTTGTTTGGGGAAATGTACCAGAAGCTAAAGCAGAGGCTGAGGAATTAGAATACTTTCTTCTGCCAAAGACTTTGACTTGTTGTCCGGAAACGAATCTATCAACAGAGAAACCTTTTAAGGGACCTTCTTCGAAACTCTCCATTGTGCAAAGCACCATTGAATCGTCAAAGAAAGATAACTCATCTGCCTTCAGAAAGCTCGAACCTTGAAGCCTAACTCTCCCTCTGTGAACTTCACCTTCTTCAGCCCACAAGTTCACTGACTCCTCCCATGTCATTCTTATCTTCCCGATTCGCCTGAGTTCCCTTGATGAAGAAGAAGAAGATGGCAATAATGAAGGCCCTGCAATTTCCAATGGAGGCTCCAACCCTAATATCATCCCTCGTGCACCATGAAATAATGCTTCACCGCCACTTGTCATCCCCAATTGCTTCGCTCTAGCTGTTACAATCACCAATAGAACTGCTAAATTAATTAATTAAAAAATATCTTCATTTCAACATTCCCAAACAGTAGTTACACCTAGATATAAATGTTTGACGGAAGACAGAAGCATAAGATGATTTCAAATGCCCAATTACATTAAAGAAGTGCCGCGAGAATAAAATTTAGTATTATTATCTGGTATGCAATTCGTGGCTGACCTCCTAACCATGTCTCCCCTCTGAGCAAAAGAGACATAGCGGGCCTTACACCGAGTGCAGCGAGAATAATGCTTAAAGATGTTTATTTGTTCTTACCAGAGAGTGGAAGTTCGTCTTCCTTGAACGGCGGAGGTGCGGGCAGGGCTCGAGATCTGGAATCATCTCCGGCGGCGGCGACAATGGAGGAAGAGGCGGCCGCGGCGGCGGCTCTGGAGTGAGAAGTTCTCATTCTGGAACCCATGAATTGAGAAAGCTCTTCAAAAACCTCTTCATCAAAAGAAGCAGGAAGTCTATGAACCTTCCTCTCATATGGAGAGAGTCTAAAATAACTTTTCCCAACATGTTGTCTCTCACCACCTCTCTCCCATTCATAAACTTTCCTAAATTCTCCAAGCATGTTGTCCCATTTCGTTCCCGCCGTTTTAGCATCCCTATTCACTCCATGCCTCTGAAGAAACTCTGCAACTTCCCTATCTTTATCAGCCCTAGTTTTTCCCCTCGTACCCTGACCACCCCCACTTTCTACTTGCTCTGTTCTACTAGAAGCCGACCCTCCCAACTCGGCCCCCCCTCCCCCTTGGTACTGGACCCTCCAAGCCCTCGCCAGCCATAACATCTCGTGGGGTTTCCAAACCGGGCTCACGTATTTCCCTTTTCTGAATTGATGGTGAATTTGTTGTTCTCCCTCCGACTTGTTTCCTTCCGGCCCGGCGGCCGGGGAAAGAGAAGACGGCACGGGAGGAGAGTGAGAGGGGTCGGACGAGGCGGTGTCTGATGAGGAAGCTGCTGATGTACGAGGTTGTTGGGGGCTTGATTCTGGAGGGAGTAAAGGAGAGGGAAGAAGCTTCCATTGGCCAGCTGCATACCTTGTTCTTTTGGGATTAGTGGCAGTTTCGAACGGAGAAGAAGAAGCCGTTGCTGCAGAAGGCGAGACATAGAGAGGAGTGGGATTAATGTAAGGAGAAGCAACACTGACGCCGACCACTGACGGGGTTGTTGCCGGCTGTTGCTGCTGATGGTGGTGATGCTGAATTGACGGTCTCGGCTGATTATCCGAAGATTCCTCCAAATGAGGAGAAGAAGAAGAAATCTGCTGTGTCTGAGACTGTTGCTGTGGCTTCTTGGTTGTGTCTCCTTGGTCACTCATCTTTCAAAACTGGGCCCCCGATGAAGAATTTTTTTTTTTTTACAAAAAGCAGGATAGTGATGATGATGAGTTTTCTAGGGATGAACAAGAAGAATCGGCATGGAACTAGGTGGCTTAGTTTGGTTGAGGGGAGGAAGGAGAGGCCAATTATGAAAGGGAAAGTGATGAGAGGAAAAAGGGCGGAGGGTGGGGGAGAGAGAGGGTTTGGGTTTAAGAGCAGTTAATTAATGGAGGTGTAAGAGGAGAGTTGGAAAATGGGAGTGTGATAGAGAGAATAATGACAAGTAAGAAAGAGAGAGGGGAGTGTGGTATGATTCGAGAGTGTCATGATGATGATTGTACTGTCTCTCTGAGAAACGCGGCTCTAACAATGTTTATACACATTTGCCTTCCTTTCTTCGAGATCCCTATCATATCATTAATTCAATCTTGTTTCTCTTGTTTGGCAAACTCAGAGAGAGAGATGGCATATCCCCTCGGAGAGTGAGGGAATGAGTGGCGCCTGAAAACTCTGCAAGAAACACTCAGAATTGAGAGGATTCTTTTATTTTTTTTATTTTTTATTTCTTATTTCCTAGAAAGGGTGGGAGACGACGGCACGAGCCGATGATGGCCCTGCTACGACGAGTCCATGATTGCCTACTCGCTTGGCCCAGGCTCCATTCCTTTCTTTTCCATCTACTTGTGCCTCGTTTCTACGATGGAAGAGTTTTTAAGGGAAATGGAAATAGAACTGGAAGTAGGGTTTTAAAGTGTGTTTGGTATAGAGGGGGGAAGTGTGATATAAATTTTAATTAAAATATATATATCTACAGTATGAAAATACCAAAATGCCCCCACCCAAAAAAAAAAAAAACTCCTCTTCTCCAGGCATACACGCACTGACGCCATTGTTCACCGGAAAAAAGATCAACTCCGATGCAAATGATCAGGCAATAAACATTCATCCAAACTCAAATAATAATCATCATCAATCTAAATAGTTTATAAATCAAATCCATGAGATGCGAAGCATGAGATCATATGGAGAAGCAAAGATTGAAGGGCTAAAATTATATTTGAAAAAAAAAAACAATCCCAAACAGATCTGGTTTGGCAGCTAGACGACGGCGTGGGGCAGGCTCGATGGCTCGACGGCAGTGTGGGACAGGTGCGACGGCTCGAGGCGGCGTGCGACAGTGGCAAGTGCGACAGGTTTGAGTGCGTGGAGAAGACTGCACAATTTGGAGGTTGTCGAGAGATTGAAGAAGCAAGAGGGGCAAGTTTGGAATTTGATAAAACATGGGGGGCAAAATGGTCAACAAAATTCCACTTCCATAGAAGTGGAACCAGTTCTTTGGGGGCTGATGGAAGTGACTTCCATCATTTTTTATGGAAGTCACTTCCCTAGAGAAGTGAACTCAAACCAACCAAACACACAAAATATAAGATCCACTTCCACTTCCACTTCCCACTCTCTCACTTCCATGATACCAAACGTGGCATTGGGGTTTTCTTATTGGCCTTCTCACTTTTGCCATTTTATATTTTTCCCCGTTCCTTTGTAATCTTTTATCGGAGCCTATTTATGCACTTCCCTCTGTCTTATTTATAGATTTTTTTTTTTAATTATACGAAACGAACTGATAATTAAAAATAATAAATACGTTAAAAGTATTATATTTTTTTTATATATACTTCTATTTATGAAAAGAATATAGGAGAAAAAATAAATAAAAAGTATGAGAGATAATGAATATAAAATATGAGAAAGAATGAGTATTTAATAAGGATAAAATAAAAAAAAAAAGCTTACATTTTCAGACTAAAAATAAAAATTATTTATAAAAATGATCAATCTTATAAAAAAAATTATTTATAAATAAGATCAAAAAGAATATAAAGGTTAATGAGGAAAAATACGTATAAGATTTTATCTAAAGTACACCTAACACTAGGTATTTTTTGAAAAGTAAAAACAACCATAAACTTAAAAAATAAGAGCATAAATCACAATGCTGTTAGTTTTTCCTTTGTTGACTGTCAATGAGAGTAAATTTAATTGGAGATTGTGATGTGTACGCTCATGTGGGTTCTTACTGTCCTAGCTGGCAGACTTCATTGACACAATAAGAAAAAAAAAGAAAGAGACCTGAGAAAATAAATAAGAAAAGAAAGAAAACTTTCAGGATCCAGCAAAAAAAAAAAGTTAGGGCCGACAAATTCAGAGCAAACTCGCGAATCGCCAGAGGGATTCTGCCGTCGATGATGAAACCCGCCATGTTGAACCTGTCTGAGAAGCTATTCCTTGCCGTCACTGCCAAATTGTCGACTTCTCCAGCGCCGTCTTCTCAAATTCTCCAGATCTTCGATGATGGTGAAGAGTGAAGACGGTAGAAGGGGCAGCAAGGGCAACAACGCCCTCCACCAACCCATGGCGGCTTTCTGTAGCAACCCACATCGGCGGCAATGATGATTTCTTGTTCTTCGCTTCCGGAAATCTCATCTTCGCGCATGATAGGAACAGTGGCGCTCTTCTATTCACGGCGAGAATGTATGACGGAACGAACGAATGTCATCGACAATAATGATTTTTGGTTCTTGATCTGATGCCGTCGCCCCCTCTTCATATGTTCATGCCATTAATATTTTTTTTCTCAATTTCTTCATTTGGGATGCTTTTTTCCCTTACAGAGCAAAGAAGTGATTTTCTTTATAATCTGGTGTTGATTAGCCTTTGATGACGAAGATTTTGTTCCATGGATTTTTTTTCATAATCGAAGTTTAATGTTTTTTGTTGTTTCAATTTGATCAAGATTTGACGGAGTTTGTTGACATTGGATGTGTTTGTTTAAAATGCTAACAGGAAATTTAAAAAATAATTTTTTAATTATAATTTATAATATATAAGATAAATATGTGAGATGAGTTTTATCTTAATTCATATAAATAAATATTTTTAAGATCTGAAATGTATTCTCAAATAAGTAAGTTGCTCAACTGGTTTTTTTTTATTTGGTTTGTTGATTTATTAGCTATTCCGATTGATGTTGGTGAGGATGACTGGAGAAGGTGGGGAGTTTATTGGAACGTGGAGGCATGGAGGGGAATGCTGCAGTGGAGAACAAATTATGCTGATCTGGACACCATCATGGACCCACCAACATAAAGTGACGGCAATTGGGTTTAGATAACGGTACTGTGGTTTTTACTCATATTTTTAAAGTTTATAGATATTTTTATTCTTTAAGAAAGTATTTAGTGTTGGACATGTTTTAAAAAAAATCTTATGTGTATTTTTATACTTTAATTCTATATATAATATTGGGAAAAATCCAAGTTAAGGAATCTGAAAATACAAAAGGGCAATCTCAATATTCATAATGTCAAATAAAGTAGCAAATCCCAAATTAAGATTTTATAATTGGAGGAATATCACAAACACTACAAAAAAAAACACAAAATTTCTAACGGAATTTGCTACAGATTTACTATGAAAATGGATTTCAGACGGAATAGATTATGTGGCTAATAATAGCGTGAAAAACCAATTTCTGTCGGAATTTAGATTCCGTCGGAAATTTACGACGAAATTTCCAATGGAATTCAATTCCATAACAAATTATTTTTTGTTTTTTGAATTTTAAAAAAGCCACATGGCAACTTTGACGGCTGCCGCCTCATTGCTGGTGCCGGCCCGTGACAACTCTAATGGCTTCCACCTCATCGCTGTCGCCCAACTCCGCCATGCGTCGCAAACTTGCTCAGCCACATGTCGTCACTTCTTTTTTCCTGAAAATGCAACTCGTCTTGGCCCCCTTCGGTTCGAACCGATGACCTTATCTGTTCGCGTGCGATGCCTTACCAATTGGGCTGGAATACTTTAGCGTTTTATTATTACACAATTATATATATAATCGTATTATATATAATCAATTATTTATAAATATATATTTGTTTCTTATACATAAATATATATTTTTATAAAAAAAATATAAATGTAATAATAATATTAAATAATTTTATATATTCTTATAATTTTTAATATAAATTGATTTCAAATTAAAAAATTTTACATCTTAAATAAATTTTCATATGTCTATATTTTTGTCTAATTTTTAAATTTAAATTTTATTTTTAATTAAAATTAATTAATTAATAATATATAAATAAATTTTTATATGACCATTTTGCCCATACAAAGATCAAAACCTATAATTTGAAACTTGAGGGGCTAAAACCAAAATGAGGAAAACTTGAGGAATGAAAGATGGTATTAACCCTAATTTTTAAATATTTATATAGCTAATAATATCATAATTTTAATTTTTATAAATTTATTTTTTCAAAATTAATTTTAATTAAATAATCATAATTTTTTGATTTTTCGACGGAATTTCAAATCGCCACGAAAAATTTTGTGGCTAATTCCATGACAAAATTAGCCACGAAATAATTTCATGGCAAAATTATTTGCCATGGAATTATCGACAGAATTATTCTATGGCTAATTCAATGAAAAAAATTTTGTCAGAAACTTTTCTGACGGAACTTACCACAGAAACAAATTTTATCAGAAATTTAATATTTTTTATAGTGAAAATTGAAGGGAAAAGAAAAAAATGACCCTTAATTATTAAAAGAAGTTATCAACCATCTTGCTAGAAACCCGTCACTTGAGAAGAAACAAAAAGAGTGGAAAGGTAAGCAAAATGACCGTTGAAGCGAGAACTCCAGCGTGAACTTCGACTCACTCGTTGCGATGTCGCCGTCAACCACATTGCCCTTGTGTCTGCACACAGATTCAATTATCGAGTCGCCAGAATTCATCGTGCTAGGATGTGCGAGTGACAACTACGTTCCCGTCCGTCTGAAACTTTCCTCTGTTTTTTTCTGACCGTTGCTTCTCAACGGTCATCGGTTTCTGACGCTGGTTCACTGTGATCGACGTCAATCTACTGCAACATCTTCCATAAGAAAAATTAAGGAGTTAACTCTTTTTTTTTTTTTTTTTGCGTATTATATATTGAAAAACATTGGGTAGGATCGAATCCCACCTTCACAACTTGCCAAGATAATTATTCCTGTTTGAAGCCGAAGCAAGTGGCGGGTTTCTTTTTTTTTTTTTTTTGATAGTACATGAAAAACTACAAACACCTCAGAAGCTATCTTCCTGAGTCTACATGCGATCTCAACCTATTTTGATCAGTAAGTAATAAGTGTGTCAAAAATGCCATGATTTTTTTTCATATATACCCCTATTTATGAAAAAAGTATAGGAGAGAGGATTATAAAAAATATAAGAGATAGTAAAATATACATTTTCTCATTTCTTTGTTGACTTCATTCATCTACTCTCTCTCTCTCTACCCCTCATGAATATAACTCTTGGTGTGTGTGTGTGTGTGATAATTAATTTTAGATTATGTATTTAATAAGGGTAAAATAGGAAAAAGAAGTTTACATTTTCAGACACAAAGTGAAAGTTGTTTATAAAAAGGACCAACCCAAAAAAAAAGAAAGTTGCTTATAAATAGGATCCGAGAAAGTATCATTTAATACATTTTTTTTTTCAGTTTTCACTTAATTAATTGTTTGTGCCTCATCTCTTTTTTTCCTCATTCCTCTGTAAATAAGGGTGTTTTAAGAAATTAAATTATTTTCTTACATATTTATTGTCTTTTTAATAACTTTTTAACCAACTTTTTAAATTGCATGATTTAGTTATTTGCATCTTATATTTTAAAGGATTAAAGTGCAAAAATACTCATGAATTTTTTTCAAAAGTGCACCCAACACTATAAAATTTTTTATGTGTAAAAATACTCATGAACTTCTCAAAATGGGGCAAAAATGCCCACACAGTTAATTGGCACAAACGTCCTTTTTATGGGACCCACATTATTATTTTTTAAAGTGTAAAAATACCCATGAACTTTTTTCAAAGTGCACCCAACACTATAAACTTTTTTCTGGACGCAAAAGTGCCCATGAACTTTTCAAAAGTTTATGGATGTTTTTGCACCTCAAAAAATAATAAGTGGGTCCCATCAAATGGACGTTTGTGCCAATTAACGTTGTGGGTATTTTTACCCCATTTTAAAAAGTTCATGGGTATTTTTGCACCTAAAAAATGTTTATGGTGTTGGGCACACTTTTGAGAAAAGTTCATGGGTCTTTTTGCTCCTTAACCCTATTTTAAAAGTAACAAATACATACTTGCCAAAATAATTATTCTTGCAATGGGATATCATCATTGTTTGTTCTTCAGCATGTTACAGCCAGGTAATTAAACCCGAATCGGACCAATCGATTCAGCCTGTAAACCGATGAACTGGTCAGTAAATCGATCCGGTCTGGGTATCAACCCAATTCACCTTCTTTTAAAAAAAAATCAATTTTTTTTATTTTTTTTTGCAGAATTTCATATTAATAACTTTGAAATTTTCACTTTTTCATTGTTTTGGCTCCGGATTAACTTCGGTTTGACTCCGATCTAACCCACTAACCCTTAATCCAATACCCTAACTGATTGAGTGATGGATTCGAATTTAATAACCTTATGTCACAGTCGTGGAAGTATGCATACACACTAGGGGTGGGCATGGGCAGGGCTGGGCAGGGCGAGACCCCTGCCCAATGCCCTGCCCAAAGGATGAACGGGCTGCATTTTGCAGCTTGATGCCCGGCCCTGCCCGCTCAAAGCCCTAACAATTTTGGGCTGGGCAAGGGTGGGCTGGGCAGGGTGGGCTTCCCTGCCCAAGTGATAACGCCTTATCTTGTCCACTTATGAAAAAAATAATTCCTTGTGAATTTCATAAACATTCCTGTAGTTACTAATACCATATATGTCTTAACTTCTCCCTAAGTAATATAAACTTCAAATACATTCGATGATTTCACATCTTGGGATATTTCAAAATAAGTCTACAACTCGAGTCTTGAAATTTAAAAAATACCATATGTCTTAACAAATATCCATACTTTAAAAATTAAACAACATACATAATTCATTATAAATAAGAAAACAAAATGATTGTAATTAAAGCCGTGAAGTCAAAGTAGTTTGCATCAATTCAATGTTCTAAAAGTTGATCAAATGATGAAGCATCTGAAAAGAAAATAAAAAGCAACTATAATTTAATACAGCACAAAGTAAAAAAGAAATGAAGAAATCTACTTGTAAATAGTGTTTAGTGGTTAGGGTAAAAAAGAAAGGATCAGAAGAGTATTATACATTAGACAATATATATTTTAAATAAAAATATATATATATATATGAAATAATATTTAATTGATATGAAATTTTATATTTTAAATAAATAAAAATAATTTTCAGGGCAGGGCCAAATAGGCAGGGCAGCACCCCTTGCCCGATGCCCGGCCCTGCCCGGTTATTAGCCCGCCCAAAACTGCCTAAAATTTTTTCGGGCCAATTTTTTAGGGTTGGGCTAGGTAATTTTTTATAGGGTCAAGGTGGGCGCACCGGGCTACTGGGCACCATGCTCACCCCTAATACACACCATGTTTTTCTCGGAAAAGCCATAAGCCTAATTAAGCAGGAATTAATGAAATTATTACTTTCTTTTCTTTTTTATTTTTGGTATTATATAAATGCTCTGAATAAATTAGTTGATTTGCTTCATCATATGTGTATGGTACTAGTTATTTATGGCCTAAAAGAGAGACTAGATGACGTATCAAAAAACCAGAGAGAGATGACAGATAAAGTAGAGATACAGTACGAATATCTCCCTTATGACAGCAATTCTCTCATATTAATGTGTGAACCGTGTAGAAAAAGTAATCTTCCTTTTTTTTTTTTTTGTTGCCGGTAAAAAAGTAATGTTCCTTGTACATTATATATTCATCAACATAAATAGTTAAATACTCATTATTATGCTTCTGGTAAAATTTAAAATATTTATATAAACAAGTTACCCACTCCTCCTCGGCATGTTGGTTTGATCCAGGATGCAGATATAACATTTGGAAAACAAATCGAAAAATAAAATCTTAACATGGCTTCTCATAACTAAAGGTTGCTTCAACTCCAAAACATGTGTGTGCGTGTGCGGGTATTATTCGTTCTTCACATTCTGATGAAACTTTTGGTCTTTTCTCGCATGCTTCTTCCTGAAGATCTCAATCACACGACATCGTTTAATTTCACAACACCCCCCCCCCCCCCCAAACCAAGAAAAAAAACAAGGCAACTTATAAGTCAGGTATACTAAAAATTAAAAAATCGTAGGTTTTTTTTAATAAGCACAAGAATCCTCGCTCCGAGTAAAAAGTAATTCTTTTCAAGACACAATCAGATATTAAGTGTGTGTTTGGATATTAATAAAACCATGGTTTTAAAATCCTGTTTCTATAAATTGAGATAAGTTTTCTCTCACATACTTATCTCATAAACCGTAAAAATTATTCTCCCGAACACACACTAATACTAATTGTGAACACTTCTTTTAATAGAAATCCGAACCTTAACAATCCTACTTTAATGCAAAAGAGAATATAATGCCTTCAAAATTGTATATTATCCAATCCCTTAGCAATCGGTCAATCTTGTGGTACTTTTGATCAGTTGCTTAATTAATGAATTCCTTTCAATTTTAAAAACACAATTACAACCTTTGCTTAGCAAATTAATCTACAATGTCCCAAAAACACCGTTTGAGTGGAATTTTTTCCCATTTAATGTTTGCATGTATTTCTCTATATATTATTGTGAACATGGCATCATTCTCAATATTTATAACATTTTTGTGCGCATTATGTAGATATATAGAAGAAGTTGACTACTTTCTAGCCTTTCTGATTTTCTTAATCCAACCTATTTCCAAGGTTTCAGTAAGTGGCGACATTTTTAGAATATATAATTAGTATCTAGAGTTTGACTTTCTTGTATCATTCTTTTTTTTGACTAATGACTTAAAATACATGCCACTTTATATCACAACAACGGGGCAGAATTTAGGATAACATAAATGTAAGTAGATTTAACATCATATTTTAACTCAACTTTAAATTTAAGTTCAGGGCCTTCTACTTATATTTGTGTATGTATGGTGAAAGTTGAAACAAGGATTAATGGAGACATTATTTGCCTGTCCCCGTCCCCATCTAGCTATCCATTGCAAACCTGCCACAAAGTTTGTTTACCCTTAATGTCGTAATTAAGATATACAATACATTATATTATATATAATTAAAAAACTAATTATTTAATCCTAATAATTTTAACAGGATAAATTTAATCGCAAAAATTAAATTTGAAGCAAATCATTTACTCAAGTGAGGAAACTAATGAATTAAACAACTAAAACTTGAGGAACCAAGCGAGTTAAACAAATTAATTTTTAGTAATTGTTTGGCTTAATGATTTAAAGACAATGCAACGGGATGTAATGAGAGAGAATAAAATGTAATGCATTAATGATGGTTACCATAGTATATTTGGTATGATATTGGGTGAATGGAAAACAAATTTATTTTTATATTTATCTCCTCTGTCCTCCCTTTCTTGTTGATCAACACAAAAAATTCAACCTCATTCACCCATATCATAACAACAAATCCATCTATACAAAATGAAGATCAAGAGAGATCTATTGAGAACAAAAATGAAAACCAGCAAAAATCTCTAAATGTTGGTTCGCTGACATCATCATCTTCCTTGAACTCAAATGATATCGTTTAACTTATTGAGATGGAGGAGGTCAACGTTGGCAACAAGAGGAATAAGGTGGAGGCTGAAAAGGAGGCCAAACTCGTGAATAATGAAGGTCTCATATATGTTTGAAAGAATGTAGTGGCCAAAGAGGTTCACCGGCCGGCGGAGGAGGTTCCATCCGCGGAGGAGACATTGAAGGTAGATGACATTGGTGGAGGAGATGCAAAGGGAGGAGGGCATTTCAGGAAAATGGTGGGTTGCAATACGTGGGAATGGTTTTTTCTAAAATCCTTTTTCATGAAAGCAACCGGCCAATATAATACTGAATTGTTCGAATTAAACTATAGAGATTAAACTAACCGTACTACAAACGAAAATTTTGTATTAAAGACATATTAAAAATCGGATGCAGTATTCATTTTTTCCCATATATTTTTACATGTAATGATTTTTTCTTTTTCTATTTTTTTTTGGGGTTGATGTTCAATTCTTTCTTTCCTTTTGAATTTTCATAAAGGCGCAATTTTATGAGGAAATAAGAGAGTGATGTATTAATTATTCTCTATTATTGGTTTGAGAGATGATAACCGTTCTCTCTATCTTTAAAATTTGTATATACATGTGTGTGTGTAAGGTTTAAATGCATATAATCAAGATGTAATAGTTGTGCAGTAATAATTCTGGAGGTTGTACCTCATTAATCATTCATTCCGCCACTACTATGTCCAATTGCCCTCTTCCTTTCAACGCTGTTAATCAATGCCTTTGCGTTTTTGAATGATATATAGATAGATAGATATATATATATATAAGGGTTTTTTTTCACCTGAATATATAAAGGTTCACATCATTGTGTTTTTTTTTTCCTGCATATATCCCCCACACACACCCAGCTTTTTTCATTAGAAAATTTCTCATGTATATGTATGTATACATGCCCAATTGCTTTTTACTGTATGAAACACTAAACCTAAAAAAATACAAACATAAACTAATTGGCATTTACAAAAAAAAATTATACAAATAATAATTTATAAATTAAAGTTGGAATAAAAGTTAGTGCAATATGATTTTTAAGTTTGAATTTTTTAAAAAAAGATATTTAATAAATTAAAATTTGATTGTATGATATATACACTTTAAAAATAGATTTAGATGTATAATGATTGAAAAATATATGATTTTTATGAACTTTTAGTAATAAATATATCAAAATTAGATATTAAAAGTAGAAAGGATATTTGAGATATAGTATCATAAAAAAATTATTTGTGATTACTAAAAAGTATATAACATTTATAGATTGCATGTGATACATGTAATTAGATCTATATAATAAATAAGTATCACCATAAAAACACTATATATAGTAAATATTTTCGGTGAAAAAAAAACTTTTCATTTTAAAAAAAAATTGATTTACTAACTTCTTTTTTTTGGCCAGTGATTTACTAACTAAGACTAAAGACTTAAAAAATATGAAAAAAACCTGTCTCATCTTATCATAGCTAGCTAGGACTATCAGGGACTATTACAGGTAGAAATAGATTTGAATATTTGGATTTTGGCCCTTGAAAAGATAAACCCTAAAAAGCCTACATATGTGTATGAGTAGGAACTTAAGGGAATAAAATAAATGGGGATGTGGAACAAGAAGAGTTGTGTGTGCCTGTAGAAATATACAATAACTGTTGAGAGAAATTAGGGAATTACATTGCAGGTACTAAGTGATTATGAAGTTTAGGTTAATTGCAAACAAACCCGTATGTGATGTTCCAAAATTAAAAAATTTAAGATTCTTAGATGTTTTAAGAGAAATTGATAGAAAAATACGGTTAAAATTGAAAAAACATAAATAAGAGTGTTGAATTTCAATAATCCCAAATTAACTAATTTAAAATTTTGAAATGTTGTCATATGTAAAAAATGACCTAACTACCCTTATTTTTTATTTTTAAAAAATCCTTAAATCCTTTACTGGCCAACAATTATAGCTTGTCATAGGAGCACTGGTGACCTTGCTAGCAACCGCTGGCCATCAGAGCTCTGACGGCCTAATATATATATATATATATATATAATTTCTTAAATAAAAGTCGTCAATATATATATATTAAAGTAATAAGCAAGGTACTTGTTGAGTATTTCCTAATAACTACTTGTATTTAACTATGAACTACTCAAGTATCCATATAGACTACTTTAGTTTTAATATTGGCCATTTTTGTTTCTTTAGCTAAAATAGCCAATTAAAATAGTCAATATCAAAACTAAAGTAGTACATATATATACTTGAGTAGTTAATAGCGAAACAAAAGAAGCTGCTAGGAAATGTTTAACAAGTACACTGTTTACTACTTTAATTTCGTTATTAATAATTCAAATACCCATATTCATTACTTTTGTTTCGATATTAACTATTTTGGCTAATTACTTTAATTAAGGAAACAAAAGTAGTCAACATCAAAACTAAAAGAAGTTAATATATACACTTGTGTAGTTAATACCGAAATAAAAGTAGTTATTAGGAAATAAGAAAAAAGATAGAAAAATAGTTTTGAAATTGTAAAATCTTAAATCAGGTTTGTTATCAAGAGTTGATAAGGGAATAACAAAACTTAATAAGCAATTTACAATTCATTTTTTGGGAAATACATGTTTTGAAATTTTACAAATTCAAAATTCTTTTTCTATCTTTTTCCCTATAAAATATTCAACAAGTACCTTGTTTACTAGTTTAGTATACATATTAACAACTCAAGTATATATATTGACAACTTTTGATTGTGAAATTCAAAAAAATAATATTTTAGACCCATCGATGATGCCAAAGCTATTGCGGCTGATTGTCGGTAAGGTCATCAGAGCTCCGATGACTGGCTACTGCCTACGGTTACTAGTGCCGGAGCTCTGTCGGCCGGCAAAAGGGTTTGAGAATTTTTTTTAAAAAAAAAAAACTAAGGATAGTTAGATCATTTCTCACATTTGACAATATTTCAAATTTTTAAATTAGTCCATTTGAAATTATTGAAATTCAACACCTTTATTTATGTTTTATTAATTTTGACAGTATTTTCCCATGTTTTAATTTTTGACATTATACCCCATACTATCAATTTTACTGTTATGTTACTCATGTACTATCACTTTGAATTAATCAAGATCACGTGACATTTTACCATTGAAAAGAATTTAAATTTTGAAATGTTGGGTTTAATTACATGCAAGCATATTCTGAGGTTAGTTGGCCAAAAAAAAAATTCTGAGGTTAAGGTATTAAGATTTAATAAGATAAAAAATTTTATTGCAAATAACTTGATTATTTGTTTCTTGAATATAGGCGAGTTAAAATCTTAATAGCTCCCAAAAACTAAGGGCGACCTAGGTTTTACAATTAACAAGGGGCAACCCATCCCCTACTTCCTCCTCTCCCCCAAAAAATGGAATGCACGATTACATGTATTGGTGTGTGTGTATAAATCTATTACCACTAGACCCCTAAATAGGTTCCTGTTCCGCACACAAATATAGTAAATGGAGTATTGTTTAATTCGGTTCCCAATAATTTTTCTAATTGTAAAATTATAGTTCTATAATTAATAAAAATTACCTGTGTTGCAGGTTGCAGCAAATTTTGTTGCATATGTATGTAGAACATAGTTCTCTAACACGGACCGACCCGAGCACTAAACCGGTCCGGTTCGGTGACCCGGTCCGGGTTAACTTTTTTATTTTTTAAATTTTTTTTTATTTTTTATAAAAAAAATTTCCTTTAGAATTTCATATTATAAGTCTAAAATATTCTATTTCTCACCGGTTTGGTCCCAGTTTACCTCCGGTTTGACTCCGGTCTGACCCACTGACCCTCGACCCAGTACCCCGACCGGTTCACTGACCGGTCCGGGTTTAATTACCTTGATGTAGAAACAAGATTACTAAAAAAAAAAAAATTCACTACGAAAACTTGTAAAAGAATACTATTTGATCAACAACCAATAATATAAGTTTAATGCTTTACTTTATTACTATATTAAGTTAATAAATTTATTATTATTTATAAATTCACCTCGTAGAGTATGAGTGGGCATAATAGTCACTACAGTCCTTTTTATAAATAAATTGGCAATCCTTAATATAAAGAACGCAAATCCCTTTTAATTTGTTTGAAATTTTAAATTGGTATTTTCATTTTTACACCCATTAAATAGATTGATGCATTATTTCTCTGTAATAAATTTTCACTTATTGTCTCTTATGTATTTTTTTTATAAATAAAGGTATAATTTTAAAAAAACAAATATCTTAAATATTTATTATTTTTAATTAATATTTTATTGTCAGAGTTGTTTTTATTAAAAAAAGGCAGGAGGAGTAGCGTTTAATTTTCGATTTCCTTTCCAGTGGTAGTAGAAAATTGGGCCACACTGTTTGAAGTCAGAAAATTGGGTTGACCTTAATAGATTCACCCTTAGGGAGAGACTACTAATTAAAATGTCTAAGCGTGAGTGAATTTGAATTGATGATGCAAATTTTAGTTAAATAAGCCCTTATTACACAAGTCGAGATAAAACTCCTCTCACATACTTACCTCGTCTACCGTGAATCACGATTTATAAGCACTTATTGCCTAAAAATAAACTATTCCAATACATATTATTGATACAGTCAATTATGCCTATAAATGTCAAGTGCACGTGTTTGCGAAGTCATTAATTTGAGGCAAAAATATCAAAGACTATTAATTTTCTAAATCGTCTCATATTGATATTTAATTTGTTGAGTCCTTTATGAGACTAACAATATATATATATATATATTCTTTTAAACAGAGAGCATCAAATTCAGCGTGCAATAACTTTCTGTTCAAAGCCATAAGAGATCCAAAGTTGAAACTGAGACAGTCCCACCAAACATGCATGCATTCATCTGCTTCTGCTTCTGCAAACAGCAGAAAAAGACAAAAAGCGAATCATCTTCAACACATTACCCACTATAAAAGATCAGATACGAATATATATAAAAGCTTCATTATTCTATATACAGTACTTTATTCTCATGACGCCTTCTTGGATGATATGGAAATTGGAAAATTGAACATTTTACTTGTAAAATTAAAATGGCCTACATATATCTAGGTGCATTTTCATTCAAGAAAAAATATTATTAGATTATCATTATGATTCATTATACACATTTAATTTATGAACAAAAAAATTGGAATATATATATATACAAGGTGCTAGAGATGGACGATGCATCTACGTCTTACTTTCATCTAGAATTCTGATATGTGTAAGGGTAACTTTAAATAAGAACAATGTCTAAAGATGATCACTGTTCAGTAACAGAGCAGAAAGACAAAGAATGTCCCCAAAAGTCGTGCTTGACTTTCTGCAACTTTGACGATACATCTATATGGCAATAACACTAAACGAAGAAAGAAGGAAGTTGACGATTATGCTTTGCTCTGCTTACACACACACACCTACACTCCCAAATCGTGTTCGTCATGTTCCTTTCATCATATATAAAACTAAAATAATAACAACACGTTGTATCAGTGTATCGTAATCAAAAGTGATTCACCTTGCTTGATCTCTTAGCTGGCTAACAATAATTATCATCTCTGAGTCGAACAAGAGAGAGAGAGAGCGACCATTCATGGGAGATATATATGTACACAGTAGTGCATGTCATCAATTAAGAAATACAATTAATAAAACTAAGTACTATAATCTCCGACAAGTAACATCAAATTCAGAGGCACATACATATGTATGGACAACGGAACGTTAATTAATATTGTGGTTCTCTGAATCAACATGAATTTCGGGTTTGGATCCATTCACATTTGCAGCTCGTGACTGCATCACAACACCACTTAAATATATATATATATATAATAATTATATTAATTATTATATATATTATCTCTCATCTCTCTGTCTCTCTGTCTCTTTTTGAGTATAAGGCTGCAAATGCGAAGCAGTAGAGCATCATAAGACCCATGCATGCATATATAAGTAGTATAAAAAACATAAAAACCAGATAATCTCTGTGCCAATAATCCTCCATTTTTGTTGTAGCAGTGTCCCTAGAGTGTTTAAATTTCTAAAAACCGTTAGCTATAGAAAGAAAACACAGAATGACAAGTAAATGGCATCTCATGAGTACTGGGAAGAGAGAGCGAGAAACCCTAGCCCGATAGTACCCTAAACACTCCTGTAGGCCGGCTCCTTCATATATTTTCACATAAATAGATAGCCCCTCTACCTACCTATATATATGTGTGTGTGTGTGGATCATATTATATATAGACACACACACACACTATTATTATTCTTAAAAATGGAGAAACAGATAAGTGAGGTTAGGAGGGGCATGCTTTTTTGGAGATGAAATGGAAATGAATGGCTTGTCTTTAAATGTTGCTGTGAGAGGGTACAGAGGAAATGCTTTCAGAAGCTTTATGCAGATAGAGAGGCTCTTTGGCATGAATGAAGGAGTGGGGTCCTATATATTCACTTTCTCTCTGTTGCTATGAAAGCCCTAATTTACCTCTAAAGCAAAAGCCTTCGTCTCCTATATATATAGATAATAGTATTATGGTGAGCAGTATTTGTAGGGTTTCCCTAGCTAATTAGGGCTATTATAGGGCAACGTCGTAGGAGTTAGGACGATAGGTTTGGCCTCTTTTAACTACACAAACATGCACGTTGGGATTTGAGTTCATAAAGCTGTTTCCCAGATCCGGTTTTTGTGTTTGGCTTCTTCCTCTCCACGCCGTGCCATATTGGCCTTGATATATATAATATCACACAAGCTCCACCATTTGACCTTTTTTTTATATATATTTTATGGGTTAATATAATTTTTGGTCCCTGAAGTTTAATCCAATTTTAGTTTTGGTCCCTTAAGTTTGAAATCGGTGATTTTGGTCCCTGAAGTTTCACCCGATATTGGTTTTGGTCCCTGAAGTTTGAAATCAGTGGTTTTAGTCCATGAAGTTTCACCTGATTTTTATTTTGGTCCCTCAAGTTTTAAAAGAACTTGGTTTTTTTCCCGGGTCAGGTCAGGTTTCATAACTGAGTCACCAAGTTCTTTTAAAACTTGAGGGACCAAAACCAAAATCGGGTGAAACTTCAAGGACTAAAACCACCGATTTCAAACTTCAGGGACTAAAACCAAAATCGGGTGAAACTTCAAGGACTAAAACCATCGATTTCAAACTTGAGGGAAAAAAATCAAAATTGGATCAAACTTCAGGGACCAAAGTTATATTAACCCATATTTTATTCTTAATACTCTCCCCTTTTCCCTTATGAAAAGCTTCTCCACAATTTTTTTTTCTGACATTTAGGGCTTGTTTCGTATGAGGGGAGGGGAGGGAAAGTGGGCGGAAGAAAAAAAATTTTTGAGTTGAATTTAAAAAAATTAAAGAAGCGGGGTTAAAAATTTTTAATTAATTTTTCTCACTCTTTTATCTTATATATTCTCTTTATTAAAATTTTATTACCCCACTTCTTCAATCTTTTAAAATTCAACTCATAAAAATTTTCCCTCTCCTTTCCTCCCTTCCCCTCCAATTTCCTCACACCAAACAGACCCTTAATTTTGTTTGGACTGAATTGCGAGCTGAGCAATTTTACAAGGTCACAGCTTCTGCACTAGTAGTTTTTGGACTCTGGGATGTAAGAAATCTCTGAAAGTAAATGGGTTTTAAAATTCGTTAAAGAAGATATTACGAGAGATTAGGTAGGACAACGGTTTTAATTTTCTTCAATTTTTAATCATGTGTACCACTCTGCTTATAGGCTTTAAAATGCCTAAGATTCAATAGCTAATTCTTTTTTGAATAATTCTTAACCTTGGATGACGTTTGATTTTACATATTTTAATGGGATAATTTCAGTTAACCCTAATACAAGAGACTTTATTTTAGGGAGAATGATAAAAAAATACCACTTGAACTTCAAAAACCCTAATTAGTCCTTTGACAAAGATTTACGTTGTCAATCCCATTACTATTCTTGTCAATCCTATTACCATTCTTGTCAGCAGGATTTTGAAGTTCAAATGGTATTTTTCTGTCATTCTCCCTTTATTTTAGCTATCCTTCAAGAAAATCTGAAACTTCATTGTATCCTATAGGGTTAAGATGAAATTAAGTTTTGTGAGTGAAAAGACAATAATGCCTTTACTCTATTTGTCTTGTGAATTACCTTATTTTCTTGTAAATGTCTTATTTGTCTTGTAAATTTTTTTATTTTTCTTGTAAATGCTTTATTTGTAATGTGAATTTCCTTATTTATCTTGTAAATGGTTGAATATTTCTAACTCCTTGGGTTCTTTCAAATCCCTATATTTATCTTATAAATATATTTATTTGTCTTATAAATGTCCTTATTTATTTTATAAATTGTCAAAATGTTCTTATTAACTCCTTGTCTTTTTTTGAATCTTTTTATTTATCCTGTAAATACTCTTCTGAAAAACTAAAGGAAGGCAATCATTATTCTTTTATCCACAGAACTTTTATTTTTTATTTTTATCTAAGGAGGTGCATTGAAATTTCAGAATTTATAGGGGCTAAATGAAATTGTCCCTATTTTAATTGAGTTCATATTGCACTGTACTGAACATTGGATCAGATATTGAACTAATTGAAATACCAGCTAACTGTTAAGAGATTAGGCGACCATAGTATCAGATGGATATAATTAATTTCAATCATATACAAACTGTCTAAAATTACAAAGATAAAAAATAAAATTGATTTCTATTACTAGAAAGTTAAAAAAAAAATAATAATAAAATTAAATAAGAAAGATGAGTAAAGAAAAGAAGTAAAAAATAACTCAATAACTATATTTTATCAACTATTCAACAAAAATAAAAGTGGGAGTTATATTAACGTGGTTGATTATTTGGAAATAGATATTGTTGGAAAATGGAAAGTACAGTCGATGTTAAGAAAATTTGAAGAAGAGTTACTCATGAAAAAAGAGTTACTCCATCCATTTTAAAAATCCAGATCATCATCGCCAACGAGATTAAAGTTTTTTAATCCTATAAAATTAGAGAGAAACACTTACATATTTTAGGAGCGCCATCTCATATATATTCTGATAAATTAAAATAAAACAACTCATCTTATTTTAATCCTATATGGTAGCTGAGTCATATGAGAAACTCAAATTTTATGATTTTAAAAAATATAAAATTTTTAATTTAGAAAAACAAAAAACGCAGTTTACTCACACCATCCCTAAAATTATAAAATTTGAATAATAGATAAGATTATCAGAAGCATTTGAGGGAAAAGCGCATTTAACGATTTCAAGCCCATTAACAAAGCGGCTTAGGCCCAAAGTTAGTGTAGGCCCAATTGGGCTTAAAGTTCGCTACCTGTTGTGGCTTGAACATTGGATTACTGTTTACTGGGGCCTAATCTGAAAATAAACTATATATAAGCCTAATTTGAATTTTTTTATAACTAATCTACATTTTGTTTATGATAGATTGTTAGTCGAGATATGAGCAGTGGTTAAACGTTGATATCCAATACTAATATAAAAAAAATTAGATATTTTTATTTCAAAATTTTTGTTTTCTTTTCAATTTTTGGAAATAAGAAGCTATACTAAACTTTATTTCAATTTTAACTTTTATTTTAAATATCAGGCATTGACATAAATATATTTTGTAATGGAAATATAAAATAGAACATATTTTAAGCGAAAATTTTAAAAATTAAAATAATTTTTTAATTTGAAAAATGGTTATGTCCCTTCTAAGATAAAAATAAAAAATAATTTTAATTAACTTCTTAAAAATGATATAACTTACATAATTTGTATTGAAATAGATATTTATAATTTTCACTGTATGGTATACCCTGAATTTTGGGATTGGAAACTTAGGAATAAGCCTAAATTTAGCGGACTATTAAACCTGGTTTAGCAGGTGTCCCAAATCTATTCCCTAATATTTTTTATATCTTTGGGGGTATTAAGAAAGTAAAATGGTGAATTTTGGAGAATATGATTACGCTTCCAGTAAAATTTTCTGTGAGGCAGTGAGCTTATTATCTTATTTTGTATGACCAAATGATGTTTAAAAATTATGAAATTTTATAGGGTGAAAGTAAACATCATGATTTTTAATTTTATAGGCCATATGAATCATTTGAAGCTATATGCAAAAATATATGAATTTTTGAAGTTAGCCTAGAAAAACTGGAAAGTTTCTGGAGCAATGGTCAAAGAAATAAAATGTGGCAATGATGTGCTATAAACTAGCTAAAGTCCATATTTTTTCTTGAAACTAGACTCAATAAAGGTTTCATAGCTTTTGGAATCACTTCAATTCGATTTTTCTAGAATTAGTTATGATTTTTCAAAGTTTGGACAGAAAATCTGCTAGAATTTTGTAAAAATATGAAAATTGGGAAATTGATAAATAATTAAATTATGACATAAGACATTAGAATAAAACTTCATCTTCCTCCTTTAGCTCTCATTTCTAGCGTGAAACAGCTCCAAGAGAGAGGAAGAGCAAAACATTTTAGAGAGAGAGAAGGGGAGGAAAAAGCTTACAAAAGTAAGTGATTCCTTCGGTAAATCGGTTCTTAATGCGTATATCTCCGATACTAAATTATTCTTCTATCTATTTAAGGGTTGTGAAGCTCAAATATCTTGTTCAAGGACCTAGGGTTTCAGCCAAGAAGAGGAAAACCTAGTGGGAGCTTGAGGTAACTTCCAAACCTTCATATATTGCTTGTTCTGGTTGCTGTGGGCAATTTAATCGGTGAAATTTCGCTGGATTGCTGTTGGTTTTAAATTTTGGAAATTGAATTGCCTAAGGGTTATGCTGCCCAATTTTGGTTCAAATGGTAGTTATAACCTAATGTAATAGTTCACAAAGTAGTTAGGAGTAGAAAAGAATATGTTTGCGGAGTTAGAATTGAAAAACCCCGATTTTTCCAAGAGTATTCCATATTTCGGCTAGGGCCAGATCTGAGGGTTGGATTTGGATTTTCAATGATTTGATGATTCCATTGAGTTCAGGAGGAAAAATTAGGCGGGGTTATAATTGGTCACTTTTTCGAAAAAAACCCGAAAAAGTATAATTACGAAAACACCCTTGAAACTCTTAAAGTGGGGCTGCCAAGTGCAATTTCATCTTTTGATAGTGAATTTGATAATTCCAAGTTCGGAAATGGATTCCTTGGGCAGAAATATGTCAGAATAGCCTATGTCAAAATTTCAGGAAAAGTACAGTCAGACCGGATATGGCGGGGCAGAGCTGGGTCCTCGGGGGCATTTTGGTCATTTTTCAATATAGACTCATATAACCCCTAGAAATACTATGGAGGTGTTTAAATGATATATTTGGAATTGTAGGATCGAATATGGAGCCTGAACTGTTGGCACGCTTTACCAGGCACACGTTTTGAGGCGGAAATGGGTTAAGGTTGGAGACTTACTTTACTTACATGTATTTGATATCTTTGCTTGTGTAGTAATGTATGTGATTGCTTTACTTGATTGTGTAGAGCATATATGAACAAATGAAGCTTTGTTTCTGTTTTGCTGTGGCCATAGTTTTATTGCATGAAACACTGAGTATGTAAAAATGTCATTATGGGACATATATCTAGTTAAAGCTAACATGTCATACACATAGCATTTATCATGCATGCATTATGGTATCTATTTCCTACTTAAATTCTCTCGAATCTCACCCTCCTCTACCAACAATTTAGACAGGCGAATACAGAAGGTACGCGGAAATTAAAGAAGAGAATTGCACGAGAGAGGGTTGCAGTGGTGGAGCAAAGATTGGAAGAAGTTTCTGTTTCACTGGGATGGGTTTAGACACTCTAGTAGTTCTATACGGTTACATTGATTGTAATTATCATGTACGAACCCCTGTGGGGAATTTTAGTAATCATGCACATAATATCATTATATTTATGCTATTCATGTGTTGCCCACCGAACTGCATATCGTTTTCCATGAATACTCTGGTAAAGGTGAAATTACAATAATGGCATGACATATGGGCTTGATTATAACTAAAGCATTTGGAAAGTTATGTTATTTTTGATACTCAAACCATGTTAACATGTGTGGACAAATAATAAAAAAAATGTATTATTCATGATTATATATTTGCCCATCTCTTAGCTCCTCCATAATATAAATAAGCAAATAATATATTACCTAAAACTAAATTTTGAAAAGAATGTGATTAAAGGATAAAATGGGAATAAAGCTTTTGTTATGAGGTTGTTTTTGTCCATAAATTAAATTACCTTTCCATAGACGCTCTCACTTTATTTTTTAAATGAAAACTTAAGTCTATTAACTCGAGTAATACAACAAAGTGAAACCTAGTTCTAGGTTCCTTCATGGACTTCCTCCATAATATAAAAATTGCCCTCAAAATTATGAGAGTTTAGCCAACTGATTAGCTATGCGAGTTTTTCTATATGGGTAAACAAAATCTGTCAATCCCTATAGACAAGCAACCTAGCTTCAACTACAATATATCTAAAAGGATGATTACTATCACAACCCACGTTTATCAAAGCAACAACTTCTAAATAATACAATATGAAAAGAGTTTAAATTTCCTTTATCCTTCATTTCAACACAGATTGAGTGCATGAATTGTCCCAATTGTTTTTGCAATAGCTGAACGAACTGTTATGAGTTTGCAATTATATCAACAAATCCATACCTATCATCTCGTAATGATCCTTCGTAGCCACTTCTACCATTATTAAACATCGATCCATCTACTTCAACCTTGACAAAACCTTCCTTGCTAGTATGCTCCTCATGTCTAGGTGAATAGGTGCATCATAAAAGGTGCTCCCTCCGGTTTTTAATACATCATATATTTGGAGAGTTGATCTTGATCTTAAATATAATACCTATATTTCATATTTGTCGATCTTTTCTTAATTTAACTCCATTGATGCTTCCTCAACAATAATCAAGGAGGAGAGAAAAAGAGAGAATTAAGGAAGATAACTAGAGTATTTTAGAAAATACATATAATATTAGCTAACTTAACTAACTTCATTAATTTAATCAAATTAAATAAATATGTCTTATATTAAAGACCGAAAAAAGTACAATTTTTCAACAGGTGATGATCCAAACAGCTTTGAATAAGCTAATATGTGCATTATTGAGGTGATCATTCATTTATGCTATTCCAATAAGTTCCTTGCATCTAGACACTCAAATATCCCAACAGATGTATCCAAAGAAAGTAGACCACCGGATCTTTATGGTAATCTCATAGCCCTCTTCATGTTGTAAGTTTCACTTTACTCATTCTGCTCCTTGGATAGACGAGAACATGTTCCACATTGAATGAGATACAAACTTCCACCGAACCTTAGCATGCATTTACAGTCTTTAATTAAGAAGTGCATGGAATCTTCCTTTGGCCACAACCAAAAGGGCAACTTGTGGACTTTGCAATGCCTTTTATCTAGACTCTCAACGTGTTTTGGAGGAAAAGTAGTCTCTCTCATTCGGAGATGACTTTTATCTCCCTTGGAAATTTACATGATGCAAACTAAACAACGGAAAATAGCTTTTCCTCTCTCTACCTTTCCTTTTCCATCCCCGAAGGTTAGGGTTTTGAAAGATTTTACAGGAAAATGTACAAGGTAGGAACTAAATTATTGGGAATATAATACTAGTATCACTAAAAAACACTTGATTAAAAAAAGTACAATTAAAAGGGATAGTCCTATACTAATTTAATTTAAAAGAAATGCTGTGATGCAATAAAATGACTTTTTACTCACATGGAAACAGAATGACTTCTAATAACCAAAAGTTTAACTGAAAACAAATCAAAAGCTTAATTGTAAATAATATTAGCTTAATGATGGAGCCTCATTTTCAAATTTTTGTGTTACTTAAATTATTAAGTCCGAAAGTTTAGTTAAAATATAATAATAAATAATATAACTATAAATCATGAAAATATAGTTATTTATAATTAAAATTATGATATTGACAAAGTTGGGTTTAGTAAAAAGGGCTAGTTCCTGACAATAGGGTAAACCAAGGTTTGAATTCCCATAAGTAGAGCAGCCCACATTTATTATTTGATAGTGCTTCGAACAGATATGTTGTCTTTAATAAGATGATACATGTGCTTGTCAACTATAAAATGGTGATATTTACAATTGAGCTTGTATTTTTTAAAGTTGCTACAGTCCTAACTGAGTAGAGGTATTGCAATTGTAATCCATACTATTTCAGAGACCAATAAAGGAGCTTAGTCTTTAATTGAAAATTATTTCATATATTAGGGGTCCCTCAAAGTTATTTTCTTACTAAGATCCTTCCTTCTTATCTTTCCAATTTTTTCACACTCCCTAGATAGATCTAAAAGGCAAAATTGACGATTTTGGAACAAAATTCTTACCAAGTTTTATTCATCTTCAATTTTTGAACATCAAGCATGCTTAACGTTTGGCCAAAAGAAGAAAAATATATTGCTTCAAATCAATCAAACTTGTTCCACTAAATCCAATGAGTATCAGTTGATTTCACATAAATTTTCTACTAAAATTAAATGCCAAAACGTAAATCACACTGGTCTCTAAAAAATGTATATAATCATATGTATTTCTTGAGAAAAGTGTATACCAAGACTAAGTCATAGTGATCCGGTAATTCGGCTACACAGCATCAAAAAAGGTGGGAAAGCCAAGAAGATACCTCACAAACTCCGAAATATATATTAAAATCCATATATCACTTTCCATGAACAATATATAATAGCAACATCCACATATATTTAATTTCACAAAAACACACAACTTTTCAAAACAATATCATCTAATTTTATATCTATCGCTTGGTATTCTCAACATGGATTGCCTCTTTCCCATGTCTTCATAGTCCTTATCATTCTTGTCGTTTTCTTCATCACCATGCCAGTCCCTCAGAGCTGCCGGAATCTCCTTCCTCCTCTCAATGCCGCCGCCGCCACTGCCCTTGAGCCACTCCACAACCACAGCCATACTCGGCCGCTTCTCCGGGCTGCTATCGGTGCACTTCATAGCCATCATCACCACAGATTTCAACTGCCCCATGTCAAATTTTCCCTTCAACTTTGGATCTGCAATATGATTGAAGATACCCTTTTGAACATAAGGTGTCACCCACTGAACTATGTCCCTTTTCACTCCTCCCGGAAGCTTCTCTATTGGCTTCTTCGCGCTTGTGATCTCCAAAAGCAAAATCCCAAAGCTATACACATCACAGCTCTCTGAAACCTTACCCCACATGGCGTATTCTGGCGCCAGATATCCCAAAGTTCCTTTGACTCTTGTGGTCAGATGGCTCACACCTTCTGGTATTAGCTTTGCAAACCCAAAGTCAGCCACTTTGGCTTGAAACTCAGTGTCCAAAAGAACATTGCTTGCCTTTATGTCTCTGTGTATAATGTGAGGATTCGCCTCATGGTGAAGATACCTTCAAAATTAAAAATGAATGCAAATAATATGTCTATATATATACGACGAACATAAGTTTTTAGGAGAATCACATCAAAAAAATTAGTAGTTGGAGTAAGGACTTATATAAGGCCTTGCTTTCAGAACTCTTTGGCCAAGCCCTCTATAGGTAGCCCTCTCTAGTTAGTTGGCTCTCAATGAAAACACCAATGTAATAAGTCTAAGTCCTTGGGATCAGAGAATCATACCCCAAAAGCTAATAGGTGGAACTAGAGAGTTTAAGGCCTCATAAAGCACTTGTTTCAAGGTAACTTTTCTTGTAACGAGTACAAGTCCTTAGGAAAATCAGATCTCAAAAGCTAGTAGTTGGAATTAGAGAAGCCATGACTTTATAAGGCTATTGTTTCAAAGTAACTTTTCCGATATGAGACTCATAACAATATATAGACACAAATGGCGAATAAGTTGAACATGTGAAAGAGTTATATGCTTACGCTAAGCCTTCAGCTGCTCCGATGGCGATTCCCATCCTTCTAGGCCAATCCAGCTGACATCTAGAAGAGAGCTGGCCATGAAGATGAGAGAGCAAGCTATGATTGGGCATGTAATCGTAAACAATAAGTCTTTCTTCTCCTCCAGCATAGAATCCTCTTAGACCTAACAAGTTCTTATGCCTCACCCTTCCAAGTACTTCTACTTCCACTGCAAATTCCATCTCTGCCTTCGCCGTCATCGTCTTCAGTCTCTTCACTGCAATCTGAATTCACGTTTCTATTAATAATTGAACAAGGTAACAAAAGTTATATAGAGGACATAATGAAGGATACAAGATATATGGATAAGAATATGAATTTAATTAATTGCCTCGATGCCTTTACTTGTTCGACCCCAATAAACACTTCCAAAGCCACCCTCTCCTATCTTGTTATCTTGATGGAAATTGTTTGTTGCACGAAGCAACTCCTTCAAAGTGTACATTTCCCATGGATAGTCCCTATTTTTGCCGTCACTTCTGTGAACATAAACAAAAAATATAATCAGAATTGTTCTTGTTTGATCGAAACACACACAAAGATATACGAATTAAGCATACCTGTTTTTGGCTTGCTTGTGTTCTTCTTGTGGGAGGAAACAACAGAAACAATTCGAGGGCATTTCTTTGAGTTGATCTGAAAGTGTAAGATGAGAAAACCAGAATCTTGTAACTTTTTCTCTCTCTGTGGTGGAAGGAAAAAGATGTAAGATGAGAAAACCAGAATCTTGTAACTTTTTCTCTCTCTGTGGTGGAAGGAAAAAGAAGGAAGACTTTGGGGGAATTATTCAAGTTTCGAGAAAGACAAAAAAGAGAACGATTCAGCAAAGATAGAAGGACAAATTAATATCGGCAAATGCTAAGAACCAAGAAGAAGCCTTGTGCTCAAGACAAGGGGCTGCCTTGGAAGTCAAGGACTTTGAAGGCTAATGGTAAAAGGAGAGGCCAACATATTTGGATTTTTTTTTTAATTGTAATTAATTTCCTTATTAAAGATATGCATCTATATGTATGGACTAATTGGCTCTCGTTGACTAATGAAATATATGCAAAACTAGTATAATTGGGAATAATTAAATATAAAACCGTAAGAATGTGTACGTACATTCTCTTGACAGGAATATTATTAATTAACATATGTGATATTTCCAATGAAATATATATGCCCCAAATTTTAATAATCTTTGTAATATATATTGATTGATTAATCTCTGAAAGTGACGGTATCTCGGCCATTTGCACATCCATTTGGGCATTATAGTGACCCAATAGAAAATAAAGCCAAGCAATTTACAATTGAATTGTTAAATCAAACAAAATTACCTGGCTCTGGTTTGTTTTATCAATTTCTACATGGAAACTTTTTAGCATATATAGTCTGTATTGTTATTTTAATGAAAATGACGAGCTTGCAGTTGTCACTTATTATTAACTCATGACACTAACGTGACGGATAAATTTGAGAATCGGTAGCCCAATATATGTATATATATATATTACCTGAATCGATCTGAAAGAAAGATTTGAAATATAAAATTTCTCTCAAAATTGTCATTTGAAGATATTTATCCAGGAAAAAAATTTCTCCCTAAGTTGGTTTTTCCATTATACAACCTTTTGATAAATAAAGGGGTATTCATGTAGGCGCTTCAATTCAGAATCAAAACTTCCCTAGTGGCATTTGCGCCAAAATACATTCAGATTTGAGTCATTTGACCCACATTTTTAACTACCGTTCTAAATTTAACTTAGATTATTTGAATGCTATTTTTTTAAAATATTTTTTCTTAGAATAATATTTTTTATAAATTGATAGTTAAAAGGTTGTAATTTTTATATTTTTGTGTCCTTTAAAATAAAAAATAAATTAAAAATAAAATATTTCAAATATAATTATATTTGGATGACCTAAATCAAATTTGCCCATCTGTACATCTTAAAGGCAAAGTTAATAAATTTTAAGGTACCCTGATCATTATTATTATCATGGATCCTTTACTAATTAGGAATTAATATTAATCAACTGTACGTTGTCAATATATACGTTATATAATACATCAGATTTAAAGGACGGTTTGATAAAAAAGAAAATATTCAAAGTACAGAACTCATACATATAGTATATATATAATATATAATACAACTATATTATCATCCATTACATATATAATCTATAAAATAAATAAATACGAGAGGAATGTTAAATAGTAAACTAATCAATGTAGAAGGTAGGTAAGGCGAAACAAATGCTTAAACTAGACGCAAGTGATCTATTAGGCCACCATAAGGCTGCTTCAACTCTGATTTGGAATCAGACAATTTTTTTTGGTCAAAGGAATCAGACAATGCAAAAAATTAATTTATAGCTTAATTATAGTAAAACCCTATTCTTTCATTTTTAATTTTCCGTATTGCTTGTCGTTATTTGAGATATACGCGTGCGGTCCTATGACCTGCTATCTGCCCATGGTTTTTGTTGGATGTGGGAAATATGTCCCATATCGATGAATTTGTGAGGGAGGAGGCACTCCTTATGCTATAAAAGGAGCTCTCTTCCTTCCTTTTAATCTCACCCCTCAACTTGCCTATTTCCTTCTATAAGGTATTTTGTATCTTCTCTTATAGTATTTCACTTGTAAATTATTTAGAGTGAAATTAGATTCTGGTATTTCCCTTATTGTTATCCTATTTATTATTTATTAGCTGTTATTAGATATAGTAGTTGTGATTTATTATATTATTAAATTACGTTTAGAGACTCTGTTTCTAGTTTGTGATTTTTTAGTATAATTGGTTACGTTCTATATATCTCGCTTCCGCAACACTTTTAATGTTACTCGACACTTTTAATTATGCATTTGGGGTGTAATGAAACTCCAAACTTTCATTTAGTTTTACTTTTTTATTTATATATGTGTGCATACTCTATTGATAGGAACAAGATATGTGTGTGGGTGTGTGTGTGTATAACTTTATGGCTGAATCGCACAGATCTTTGTTTTTCTTAAAAAAAATTTGCTGATACCTTTAACTAAAATTTGAATGACTTAAATTTTTAAATGTGTACATATAATTTTTATGTTTTTTATAATTCATATAATTTTCATATTGTTAGGCATTTAGATAAGGGAAAATCCCTGAAAAAGAACTTTTAAATTGCGAAAAGACAAAAAGATGCTCTGAAATTCCATATTCCGCCTAAGTGTGAGTACCTGAACTGGAATATTACAAATCAAAAGGAAATTACTTAAGTAACCCTGGGAGTTTTTAAACTGAAAAGCATTGAGGGAGGTATAGCGTGAAAACGTTCGGTGCCGTCGTTCTATGCCGGTGGTCGACCTTGGGTCCGTGGTGGTGAGAGAGGCTAGTGGCAGCGACATGGGTGTAGTCGATTTTGAGAGGAGGGACAGTGCGAATACTCATTGCCTAAGATAGTTGGAAATCAGCGCTAATAAAGTTTGGGTTTGTCGCTGTGAGGGAGGAGAGTGTCTCAGTAGTTGATGGCGAAGGCGGTGCAACGGTCGACATTTGGGTACGATTTTTGGGTGGACATAAGGAGTAGCGAATGCAGCAGGGGGTGGAGTTTTTTATTTAAGAACTCAAGTTTTTTATTCATAGCTCTCACTCTGTTTCAGAAAAAAAAAACAGGCGAGAAACAGCAACTGGACTTCAGCGTGTGAAGTTGTATTTTGAACTCGAGTTTTTTTATTTAAAACTCGAGTTCTGGGCACCACTAAAGGGTTACCCTTTAGTGATGCCCAGAACTCGAGTTTTAAATAAAAAACTCGAGTTCCTCACTAGCGGGTTACCCGCTAGTGATGAAGCATCACTAAAGGGTTACCCTTTAGTGATGCTTCATCACTAGCGGGTAACCCGCTAGTGAGGAACTCGAGTTTTTTATTTAAAACTCGAGTTCTGGGCATCACTAAAGGGTAACCCTTTAGTGATGCCCAGAACTCGAGTTTTAAATAAAAAAACTCAAGTTCGTCGGTTTAAAATACAACTTCACACGCTGAAGTCCAGTTCCTGTTTCTTGCCTGTTTTCTTTTTCTGAAACAGAGTGAGAGCCATGAATAAAAAACTTGAGTTCTTAAATAAAAAACTCCACCCCCTGCTGCATTCGCTACTCCTTATGTCCACCCAAAAATCGTACCCAAATGTCGACCGCTGCACTGCCTTCGCCATCAACTACTGAGACACTCTCCTCCCTCACAGCGACAAACCCAAACTTTATTACCGCCGATTTCCAACCATCTTAGGCAATGAGTATTCGCACTGTCCCTCCCCTCAAAATCGACCACACCCATGTCGCTGCCACTAGCCTTTCTCACCACCACAGACCCAAGGTCGACCACCGCATAGAACGACGGCACCGAACGTTTTCACGCTATACCTCCCTCAATGCTTTTCAGTTTAAAAACTCCCAGGGTTACTTAAGTAATTTCCTTTTGATTTGTAATATTCCAGTTCAGGTACTCACACTTATACGGAATATGAAATTTCAGAGCATCTTTTTGTCTTTTCCCAATTTAAAAGTTCTTTTTCAGGGATTTTCCCTTTAGATAACACTTAAGGTTCAAAAAATGTGTTTAGACATAATTAAAATGATTAATTAATATGTATCTAAAATATGCAATGAAAAGGAATGTTGAAGAGGTTATCTATTAAAATTTTGAAGTTTTAAAGATTCATTATCAATTTTTTAAAATTGAAGAAATTATCCATATGTTTTTTATTGAAAACTTATTCATTCGGAACATGTTTTTTAATTATTTTCTGCACACTAAAATATCACTCCCCCTTTTTTTATTGTATGAAATAAAAGATAATAGAAGATCGACACTACGAGCTAATAGTTGCTGAAGTGTGGCGATACAAAACAATGGTAACGCGTTGGATTAGAGCCCGTTTGGTTGGAGGAAAATGGGGATGAGAAAGGAAAAACTGAATTTTTTCACCTGCAGTGGTGATTTGGTTCGCCATTTCAATCAAATTAAGCTTTTGAATAAAGAAAAAATAAATTAGGCTTTTCGACTTATACTATCAACTATCTACTTAATAAAACTTTAGCTAAGCCGTATTCATTATGGATTATGTACAGTATATTATTTTTTATAATTTTATATTATTTATATATAGAAAGTTGTAATGATGTCATTCCCCTTAAAATAGTTTACTGAAAGTATTAAAAGATAGTAGTCCTTTGCTTTTTTATTATATAATTTTTTTTATCATTTTATCAGAATTAAAGAGAGATATTAAGTCATTATATATATATATATATATATATAATATAATATAATATAATATAATTTTGTCCATATTTAAATTCGTACATTGCAAAGCAATAATAAAAAATTTTCAAATTTACATTACACTTTTTATCATAGTTAATGATTTAAAATATACACTACTACAAAAAGGTTAAAAGGTGGCGCACATATTGTGGCCCTTCCTTAATGAAGTGCCACAGCTGCTTATTTAATTTTTTTTTATATATATTTTTTACCAGCTGTGGCGCCTGGTAGGGTAGGTGCCACAGCTGGTAAGGCTAAGTGTGGCGCTTGGCAATACAGGCGCCACATATGACCAACTGGAACCAGCTGTGGCGCCTGGCGTATGGTCAGGTGTGGCGCCTGTCTGGCCAGGCGCCACACCTGATCCATTTTTAAAATAAAAAAAAATTTTTATGTTCATGTGTGGCGCCACACATGAGTAATTTTTTAATTTAAAAAAAAAAATTGCTCAGGGGTGGCGCCTGGCCAGCCAGGCGCCACACCTGACTTTTTTTTTTTAAAAAATAATTTGGTCAGGTGTGGCGCCTGCCTGGCCAGGCGCCACCCTTGACACGTTTTTTAATTAAAAAAAAATTTGGGCAGCACGCAGGCGCCACAGCTGAGCCCTTTTTACAAAAAAAAAAATTTGGTTCAGATTCTCCCTATCCCTTCCCCACCAATCAGAATCCCCACCACCTAATCCCTTTCTTTCCCGCCCTCACCCCCATCTCTTTCCTTTTCCCGCCTCCACCCGCCCCCCATCTCTCACTCAATTAATTATTCCCTCTCCCACTTTCCCTTTCATCTGTGTGCACCCCATCCCTCTATTTTCATCTTCACATCTTAAAATTACACCCACACGAGCACACGTGTTTGTTTTTTTCCAACTGCCATCCCCACTACTTTCCCTATTATTCCCTTTTCTGTTTATTGTCCTCAACTTTATTTGGTCCCCACTCCATTTGGTAGCTCAAATTTCTTCCTTACCTCACTCAAGATTGCATCACCAACAGCAATTACATGGTCCCCCACTCCACTGCACTGATAACCTGTAAGTTCAACTTGCGTTTTCTTTTTATTAATTATTTTTTCAGGTTGTTCTATTTTTATTTTTTTTATGGCATGCTTGCGATGTTAATTTTCCCTGTTACGTGTATTTCTCATTTGAATTATGTACTTTAGTTTTACTTTACATTAGCAAGTTTCTCTTTCACTTTCTATACATCAATAGGGAGCGCATCACTTGATCAGATGCTTTAATAATATAATTGATAAATGGATCGAAATCTGAAATAAAGTGGGGAGTGGCGAGCTTGTGGAGTGGGGACTGCACAGGTTTTAGGAAAATGGAGAAGTATAAATTATAATTTCTAAGGTGTTTTTTTTCCTTTGGTGGTTGTGTGAGGAAATTTTCACTTTTTCTTTCAAAAATTTTGGGATTTTAGCATTTACATGTATGTATAAGTTAATCTTAATTTAATTGTAGTGGCCATATTTGTGGCATTTTGGGATGAAGATATGAATGAGCGAGGTTCAAAATAGGGTGAAATGAAAGTGAAGTGAAGGCACTGCAGTGTCAATTACAGCTCTTTTTTTTCCTGAACGAGGAAAAATGACCGTGCCTTTGCTGTAAAAGGTGGTGATGGGAGACACCTATGATAGTAGTTTAGACAATGGCTAATGTGTGTGATTGGTTGGTTTGGTTTTATGTTTCAGTATATTCCATTAATTCTTAAATATAAGATATAGTTAATTTTTTTAAAGAGATTAAGGAGATTAAATATATTATTTAATCATATCATATGTTTTGTATCCTTATATTATATATCAATTTATAAGTTAAGTAAAATAGTTTGAAGAAAAAATAATAAATATAAATATTTTTAAATAATTTAATTATTTTTAAAAAATCTTTAAAAAAATCAATTTTATATTATATTTAAAATCAGAAAAAATAATCCTTAATTTTCTGATAAAAAAAAAAACAAAAAGGCGGTCATGGGGCGATTCAACACTTCCATTCACATTGATCCACCTCTTTTTCTTTACCATCATCATCTGTCCATTCTTCCTTAGTACGTACAAACTTAAAAATTTCTTAACTTGGTCCTTAAGCCAAAACAAACAATTGCCTCAATATAGTAAAACTAGGGTTAAGAGTGAAATATTAAAATGGGACCCAGCTGCTGGTAAAGATGAGGATAAGGGTTGAATTTAGGATGTAAAGATCCACGTGCTAAAAACTATAATCAACACCTATATATATATATAATATATAAATGTGGACCATCTCTAGTTTTGTTTGTTTGCTTTTTACTCAACACCTATATATATATATATAATATACAAATGTGTGTGTTGTTTGTGTGTGTGTATACTATATATATATTCCCATTACTATTTGTGTTGGCTGTAGTGATGAGGCCAATGTGGTGCGCTTATATGCCATACATTGATGCCAATTATTGATTGACCCTCTCGATAATTCTAATTTAATTAAGTTGGTTCATTTTTCACCTTTTTATGTCTAGTGCCAATTAAATTATGATAGGACTTAACTTGCCGAAATTAACTTTTAAACTTAATTAGATAATCAAACTAACTTTTAATAATAGTACTATTTCTTTTAAAACTTCTTCAAATTATTTGTATTTCAAAAATCAAAATCCTTTATTTAATTAATATTATTTCACGTATTTAATATATATTTGTGTTAGTGCTATTTTATAGAGGTAAGAAAATAATTTTTTGTATTATCTTATTAAACTATAATAGAGAAAATCCCATATAAACCCAATGAAAATAGGAAAAATTGAAATCAGGATAATAAATTGAATAATTTGTTAATTGAGTCATTAACTTATTTAAGGATTTTAAAATATGGATAAAATGACTTTAATATATCAATATATATCAATGTTAATATTTAATAAAATAAAATAAAATAAAATTTGTCTATATTGTTTAACTTTAAATATATTAACTAAAACTGTAAGGGGAAAAACATACAATAAGGAGATAATTAATGTTGGGATTAAGCTTTCTTTTCCATTTTATTTTATTTTCTTTATTTTTTTTTCTGAATCATATTTTTTGATTTAAGCTAATCATATTTGATTTTATTATATATTGATGTTTATTACACATATTATTATTAAAATAAATAACTTAGAACCTCAAATATTTTATTGATTTTTTTATGTTTAATTTGTGTTTGTAGTTTCAGTTCTTCAGTCTATTGAAGCTTCTATTTACAGTATGTTTTTTAAATTTTGAGCTTATAAATGTGATTTTAGTTGAATTTAATAGTTATAATTTGTAGGTGTTCTAATGATTGTTATTGATTAATTGCATAAGCAAAATAATTATTTATATATTCTTAACACTTGTATTTTATTTATTGACTTGTAATGTTTTCTAATTAACTATGATATATTGTGGCAAATATGGTTTCTTTTGTTATGAGTTGTAAAAAATTATTATAATGCCTGCGAATAATTAATGAATTATTTGGCAATTTAAACATTCAGTTTAAGACTTAGAAAGCTTCAATTATGAAGATTCATGTGGTGTATGTTATTTTAAATTAAAATTGGTAAGAGAATATAAAAGTAATTAGTAAATGCAATAGTCATACAACTAACCACGTAATTTTTTAAAAAAATAGATTGAAGCCCATAGATGGATCGTAAATGGATGTCATCTAATCGATGTTCAAGGAAATATATAGATGGGGTGAAGAATTTTATTACATTTGCAACTGAGCACACAAAAGATCCTGACAAAATCTTATGTCCTTGCTTATCCTGTTGTTTTGGAAAGCGGATTAGTCAACTTGATTTGCTAGATCATTTAGTGTGTTATGGTATTGATCAAACATATATACAATGGACAAGGCATGGTGAGACCAACGATGCATATAGTGATCGGGTGCATACCACGGGTGGTGCCTCGGATGAATTTGATCAAAGCATGTTTGATGAAGATGATGGTCTTGAAGAAATGGTAAATATGGTTGAAGGGGTGCTTCATAACTGCCCTAACAAATATGAGAAGTTGAAAGGTGATGCAGAGAAACCATTATATGTCGGAAGTACTAAATACACAAGATTGCTAGCAGTGTTGAAGTTGTACAACTTTAAAGCTCGCTATGGATTAAGTGATTCGGGTTTCACCGCATTGCTTGAACTGTTGCAAGATATGCTTCCAGAAGAAAATGTACTTCCTACCAAGACATACGAGGCAAAGCCAATTCTTTGCTCTACAACCGGTATGGGATATGAGAAGATACATGCATGTCTTAACGATTGCGTATTATTTCGAAATCAGTATGCAACGTTGGAGAAGTGCCCTAAATGCAACGCATCTCGATATAGGAAGAAGAAAGGAAAAAGTCCTTTGAAGGTGCTATGCTATTTTCCCATTATTCTGAGATTCAGGCGACTGTATAGTAATGCAGAGATTGCTAAGCAGTTGACATGGCATGCAGATGAAAGGATTAAAGACATAAAGCTTAGGCACCCTGTAGACGCTCCTGAATGGAAAAAAATTGATCATGAGTACCCTGACTTTGCTGATGAAGTCAGGAACCTTCGCCTTGCACTGTCAACTGATGGAATTAATCCGCACGGTGTTCAGAGTAGCACACATAGCACGTGGCCGGTGATATTGATGATTTATAACCTTCCTCCACACTTAATCATGAAACACACGTTTATGATGTTGTCCATGTTAATTTCTGGGCCAAGGCAACCTGGGAATGATATAGATGTATACTTGGCTCTTTTAATTGATGACTTGAAGCTGCTTTGGGATGAAGGCGTTAGTGTGTATGACGGGTACATGGAAGAAAGTTTCACTTTGAAAGCCATGTTGTTTGGCACAATTAATGATTTCCCTGCTTATGGAAATTTGTCAGGATACAGCATCAAAGGATATGGTGCATGCCCTATATGTGAAGATGACACTCATTCAATGCGACTTCATCATTGTAAGAAAAATGTTTACATGGGGCATCGAAGATTCTTACCATCACAACATCATTTGAGGAAGTAGAAAAAGCTTTTCAATGGTGATGCAGAAGAAGGTAGCCCGCCGAAGATGTTGACCGGTTCCCAGGTGTATTCCAAGGTAAAAGACTTGGAGAACAATTTTGGCAAACCTTTTACAAAACAAATTGAGACAAGCGGTTGGAAGAAAAATTCTATTTTCTTTGAACTTCCATATTGGAAGTCTTTATATATGAGGCATTTTCTTGATGTGATGCACATAGAAAAAAATATCTGTGATAGTCTAATTGGCACGTTGCTTAATATCCAAGGAAAAAGCAAGGACAATGTCAATTCGAGGTTGGATTTAGTGAACTTGGGAATTAGAGAAGAGTTAGCACCGATTGAGCAAGGGTCTCATACCTATCCACCGCCAGCGGCGTACACTATGTCGAGGAAAGAGAAGAAATTATTTTGTGAGTTTCTGCAAGGAATTAAAGTTCTCGAGGGCTACTCTTCAAATATAAAGAACCTTGTATCGGTAAAAGAGTTGAAGTTAAAGAACCTTAAATCTCATGATTGTCATGTGCTCATGCAAAATTTCCTACCGGTTGGTATACGATCCATTTTATCCAAAAATTTAAGGAACACTATCACGAAACTTTGCGTGTTTTTCAAGTTGATCTGCAGTAAAGTGGTTGATTCAACCAGGTTACAAGATTTGCAAAGGCTGATTGTGTGTACTCTGTGTGAACTTGAAATGTATTTTCCACCTTCTTTTTTTGACATTATGGTACATCTAACTGTACACTTGGTCAAAGAGACTCAATTGTGCGGTCCAGTGTACTTGAGATGGATGTACCCAAATGAATGATTCATGAAAATATTAAAGGGGTATGTGAAAAATAGATACCGTCCAGAGGGTTGTATCGCTGAACGTTACATGGTTGAAGAAGCAAGTGATTTCTGTGCTGATTTTCTATCAAATGTTGATCCTGTAGGGATCCCCAAGTCCCGTCATGATGGCTGAAGATCAGGGAAAGGAACAACGGGGAGCGATGTAATAATGATATTAGCGACTGAATGGGACCAAGCCCACTTGTATGTCCTACATAACACTGATGAGGTTGAACCGTATGTAGAAGAACACAAGGATGCTCTCCGATTGGTACATGGTGATAGGAATGAAAATTTATTAACAACAGAACACAATAAGCAATTTGCAGGCTGGTTGAAAAATCGTATTAACTATGAGATGGAGAGGAATCCTGATTCAGTTTCTGAAAAATTGAAGTGCCTGTCAAAGGGACCGAGCTTACATGTATTATCTTACAATGGTTATGCAATCAACGGTTACACATTCTATACACAAGACCATGATACACAGAGCATGATGCAGAATAGTGGGGTAACACTTGTTGCTGATTCTTGGCATAGATCCAGTGCTAAAGACACACACCCTGTCTATGCATCAATATCATACTTTGGTGTCATTGAACGGATATGGGAGTTAGATTACTCTATGTTCAGGGTCCCTGTCTTCAAATGTCAGTGGGTTAACAACAACAGTAGATTGCGGATAGATGACTTAGGCTTTGTGCAAGTGGACCTTTCTAAGGTTTGGTATGAAGATGATCCTTTTATTTTAGCAGCACAGGCAGAACAAGCATTTTACATTCCTGATCCTGCTAAGAAGAATTGGTCAATTGTACTTCCATCCAACAAGAATTGTCAAGCAAAAGTTGATTTTGAAAGTAATGAATATTTGAACATCAATAATGATGATCCTTCGTTTGAGAATTTGTGGTCAGCAGAGATTGATATAGATGGAGATGCAGATGAAGATGAAGACGGAGATGGACCCCTATACGTGAGACATGATCATGAAGAGGGAACTTGGGTCAAGAGGAACACAATTCTCAATCCAACACGAATTCTGAAGAATAAAATTTTAAATCAAATGAGAAAAAGGAAAAGATAATGATTGCCTTGACTTGTTTACTTGTACGTATGTTTTTATAAATTTTAAAATAATTTGCTTTTGTTGACATACAAGACCATTGTGCATTGATGTTTTGATTTGGTTTATTTCACTTGCAGGAGTATGGACTCACCACATGATGACATTGATAATGTTCCCAAGCACATTGGTAGACAAAGATTTGAGGAGAACGTCAGACGTGGCAGGACAATTATGGCATGGTTGATCAGATTGAGAAGTAACGGAATCAAGTTACAACTGGAGTGGAATGAAAATGGAAACCCATTTGGCGAGAACAGTACCTCCTTAAATAACTTCATCGGGACTACGGTTCGAGATAGAGTCCCTATTACAGTTCAAAATTGGAAAATGGTAAAGAAAAGTTATGAGAATGTGATCTGGGCTGAAGTACAGGTAACACCTTAATTATATAATTATTTGGTTTGCTTTGTTTCACTTCATTTCAATCTTACGTATTATATATGTTTTTTGACTTGTTTACAGAGTATTTTTATTATCGATGATGATCAGAAGAACTTCGTAATGTGAAAAGCCGGAAAACTTATGCGAAAGTTTCGTTCTGATCTTGTCAAATATTTCTTGAGGGATGATAATGATGATATCATTACTACTCCGTCTTATCCATTGTACGAAGGAATCATCACTCAACAAATGTGGGATGAGTTTATCAGAACACATACAACTCCTGATTTCCTGGTAAGGGGATTTGTTTGTCTTTCCCTATTACGTGTAATGTACGTATTTGTAAGTAACATTTATATATTTATGTGAATCATTTTGATCTAACTAGGAGTTGAGCGAGAAAAATCGAGCTAACGCGACCAACATGCCATACCGGTACACACAAGGACCTGTTTCATACGCACGGTCAGAAATAAAAATGGTATGAACTGATGATTATTTCATTTGTAATAAAAATTGTATGAATATCATTTAACTTCGACTAACTTTGATGTGCAGATACAAGAATCAGGCTCAGATATTACGTAGGTTCCATAACATGATCTGTGGGTAGCCGGTGTCACAAATAAGAAAGGTGAAATTCATAATGAGGAAGCAAGAAGAGTAGCCGAATATTGTGTAAGTATTCAATTATATTATGCGTTCAATAAATAATTGGCTTTACTTAAATGAACTCCATTTATAATAACTAATTTTCATTGTAATTCTTTTTGGGAAAGCGACAAATGACACAGGAGGATCCTGCGTTGGTGACCTATGTTGGTCGGGATGATTTATTGAGCAGAGCGTTACCAGTACCCGAGTATGATGGTCGTGTTCGGGGTACTGGTTTTGTAGTCACCCCATCAGCATACTTCGGACGTCAGAAGCGCTCGAGTAGAAGTGATGTTTCCCACCTGCGTGACGAGATGTCTAGCTTTAAGCATCAAATCCAAGAACTTCAACAACAAATGCAATACAAGGAACAAAGAGAAGAACAATTCACCGAACAAATGCGTTTGATGCAAGAACAGAATGCGTTGTTAACAACGAAAATATAACAGTTGGTCCAGGGTAGGCCAACACCAAATGTTCCGTTCTGTGATAGCCCAAGTTTCAAAGATAGCTATAATTCCATGCCTAAAGTCCCTTTTCCTTCGGTAATTAATTTCTTTTCTACTTAAATTTATGTTAAATTATAATTAAGCGAACTTTAACATATTAACTCTATTTTCCGTAGGGCGAATTTCAATACAAGCTATATGTCGAGCAAGCATCCAAGCATGTGGTTGCAGTGGGTGTTGCCTACAACACTGGTGAGGACATACTGCACAATTCACCGTTGCCCGATAACACACTCCGGGTGAGGGTTGACGTCTGCACGAACGAAGATGCCCTCTTACCGATCCCGTCTCAGGATAAGCAAAATAAGGTGGCAGATGTTGTAGGTGGCTATGTTGCTTGGCCAATAGGTCTTATCGAGCCATGTGGAAAGGTCATTCATTCAAAATTCCTTGCACTTTTCCTTCGAACTTTCATCTCAAATTGTGATTTAATTTTCTGATTTGCGCAGGGTAAGATTTCAAAGTCTTCAACAACACAACCCAAGTCAAAAGCATCGGCTAGCCAACAGAGCAGAAGAAGACATATCTCATTTCTCGATCAATTAATATTGATTGCACCACAATTGATCGGTGAGGGAGTAGTGCAATTACGTATTCCAAGACATATCTACAGTGTTGGTGGTCTACTTGATTATGTTACTGCCGAGGTTGTGTAGGACATATGTGCTCGTGATTGGGTTAGTGCTTCGGCTATCAACATCTAGATAAGGTACTTCACTATCATCGTTTATCACTGTTATTAATATATCTCATTCCATTTCTTTTGTTTCTCATGACACTGTATGTTTTATACCAGGCATTTGGACCAGGACGTTTTAATGGATACACATAGGGTCCAATTCGCATTTGTCAACCCTTTTCTTGTTGGTCATCATGAGGGTAAAGTAGATGTAACTGTGCAGTCTAATGAGCTGAAACATTACTTTAGCAAGAAAGCGACAGCAAATACATTATTTTTAGTGCCGTATAATACGGGGTAAGTTATTATTGGTACAATTTTTGTTTTTATTGTTTAACTTCTATCATAACATGATTGTTCAAAAAAAATTTTTAAAATTTATTTTAGGCGCCATTAGATATTGATCGTTATCAATCCAGCGGAACCTTCAGGCCCTCGTATTTATTATGTGGATCCTCTAAAAAATGGTCTTCCATAAGACCGTTTTGATATGATGCTATTGATCAGTAGGTAAGTATACGTGCCTATGTATAAATATTTGTGAACATTATTGAATAACCAAAAGTAATCATTTTCTGTTTCTTTTGTTAGCGCATTGACTGCGTATCGGTCGTCTGTCTCGTTAAACTATTCTAAAGCTACTGACCCCCGCCTTAGCTATCCTTGGAAGAAGATATAGGTATTGATATTTGACTTTACTTAGACTTTGTTAGTAAACACTTTTTATTCATGAACAGAGTTAAATATTGCATTATATTTTTGCAGTGCCCTTTCCAACCTAATGACAATGATTGTGGGTACTATATCATGAAATTTATGAAGGATGTTATTATGCATGATCAACCATTTATTCCTCAAAAAGTAAGTCATTTAGTTGCACTTCATATTGTGTTGTAATGAAATTGAATTAGTGCCTGACAATTATGTTTTATTGATTTTAATTCGTTCTAACTTGTGTCTGATTGTATATATCTGTAGTATTATGAAGACCAATGTTGTGACGCTTTGACAGACCATCAGGTTAATGAAGTGATCGAGGAATGGTGTGAATATGTGTTTAGGCAAATCCCTAGGTAGCTATATATACTATTAAATTCACTAGCTGGTTTTTTTTGTGTTGTTTCTAATTGCCAATTATTGTGTCATGCATGTTTGTTGAAGCTGAATTTGTTGTATTATATTTCATTCAGCTAGGTTTACAGTATATTGTATAACAATTTTCATTACTACTTTAGCTAATCAATCATTTATTGGTATCATTTTAAAGTTATCTATTATTATTCTTATTAAACCTTGCAGACTATAATTATATATGCATGGGAGATATATATGAGGAAAAAATATGCTAAAAAATAACCAATACGAAGAACCCAAAAAATATGAGGAAAAAATATGCTTAAAAAAACCAGAACGAAAAAAAAACCCCTACTGTGGCACCTGGCCAGACAGGCGCCACAGGAGATATTGGCCTACTGTGGCGCCTGACCAGCCAAGCGCCACAGGAGGCTTAGCTCCTGCCAGGCGCCACAGGAGGTAAGCCCTGTGGCACCTGGCTGGTCAGGCGCCACAGGAGGTTATTTTAAAAAAAAAAATTTAAAAATCTGTGGCGCTTCCAAACGCCACAACTTTTTTTAGTAGAGTCCAGATAGGTGGCATTTCGCAAGCGCCACAGCTAATGCAATTATAAGCGCCACGGCTTTGCTTTTTTGTAGTAGTGATGGGTAATATTAGAAAAAAATTAAATTAAAGGTACTCCTTCCCCTCCAAAATATATAAGCACCTTCTTAGAAGAATTCTTTGGTCCATAATATAAGTTATTTAAGAGAAATTAATTCTTATTTGTCAATTTTTCTATAGTAATTATTAATGCTTAAACGTGGCTTGTTGTATTTTGTATCTCACATTCAAAATCTCATTAATAGGGGTATGGTAAAATTAGAAAATTATTTCAATTTGAAACAAATTTAATAAGTTAACAGCTCTTTCTTAATTCCAACAGCTAGATGGTTGGAATTAACTTATATTATGGACGGGTGAGATGAGCGAGTGTATATTAGAAAAAGGATAGGGGAAGTAGTTGAATTACGACTTGTTATGTTTTAGCATTATGTGTGTGGTAATCAAAACCTGATTTTCACGGTAGCAACATATAATAATAAGTCTAAATCAAACACAGCACTGGGCATGGTTGTGTGCTGCACGTTGGCCGTGCATGAGCCACACACTGCCTTAACTTAGCTTATTGAATCATGAAACAACTATTCACATAGTCGTCGAGCATAGAAGAAATGGGACAGCAATATCGTACATTAAAAGTTAGAAAAGACACTCACCTTGTGTTGCATACACCACTCTCTGTGTGTGTGTGTGTGTTTGTCAATTGTAAAGTTGGCATTAATTCTAGTGTCCACACAACTTTTTGATCTTTTTACACACGTATGATGTATCATGATGTCAACACCTGTTTCCATTTCGATAATTGAAGAGTAATAAAAACGGAATTCAATGGGCATACATAAAAGTACAATTATACTGATAAAAATATTCGTTTACAATTCTGATATTGTTCGTCAATGAAAAACAGAAAATACAACGTAAACTTAATATTCACAAATTTCACCAAAATATCACAAAATAGACTAATTATGATCACGATCTTGTCCTCGCCTCGAGACCCGTGCCGCTCACTTTCCAGCGCCTATGTCTTTTTCCTTTGCCCCACTGGTACCCGCTGAGGTGTTTATTTAAAAATAGGGTGAGATTCCAGAGAACCCCAGTAGAAACATGCTATCGTTCATAGAAAATGCGAAAAGTAAATATGATATATGCCATGTATGCACCAATTAATGAACATTATAAACATATCATCTGCATGTATACATGAGTAGGGCCTAGCCCCACTATTTTGCACCGGTTGGGTTCTCACCAACTCCAGTGTAAGTGCCTCTGACACTTCTGGACCCTTTCTTGGCAAATCATGTTGATTAATAAAGCGCATTTATAAACATTGGCATCCACATAATCATATAACTATGGCATAATGTATGAAGGATAATGTCTCTACCTCAATGCTTTATAATCCTCTTTTTAATGGTGTCTCGAAAAGCGTGCTGTTCTGGCGTCCGACTCTGTCCTACAATATCAAATGTACCAAAAATAGGTCATAACCTATCCAAGTATCATTTTATACTCTTCCATAGTGTTTATTGTGGTTATATTAGTTTATGGTAAAAATTTACAAAAATGCCCTCGGGAACCCAGCCCGGCCCCACCGTACCCGACCTGGTGGCACGTTTTCCCAAAATTTTGACTAAGGCTATTCTGACTTATTTTCACCTAAGGAATCTATTTTCGGGCTCGAAATTATCAAATTCACTGTAAAATTACGAAAATACCCTTGACAGCCCCTATTTAGGGATTTCAGTGGCATTTTCGTAATTATGCTTTTTCGGCCTCTACCGAAAAAGTGCCCAACTGTAACCTCACCTATTTTTGTCCACTGAGTCCAATGGAACCATTTATTTCATGAAAATCCAACTCCTACTACCATTTCTGGTCTGACCAAAATATTGAAGGGAAAATAGAAAAATGTAACCTTTTGTTTTAACTTCCAAAACTTGTACTTTTCCACTTCTAATCTTTGGTTAACTTATTTAGAAACTTCTTAATCATGATTTAAAGTATTTTGGGCAGCATAACCCCTTAGGGTTATGACTTTTCTAATTTTACAACTCAACCCAAAAGTCACAAAACCAAACAACAATCACCAACAACAACTTCAATACACTAAGAAGTTGAAATTTTGGAGATTACCTCTTGATCTTTGATGCCTCTCTCTCTAGGACGTCCTCTCTCTCTTCTCCTTGAGCTAAGAATGAGTCTTCAAGATCATAGATTCATGAAGAAACATGGTTTAGAGAAGATTCTAGGGGAAATGTTACAAGGAAAGCTTAAGAATCAACTCTTACCTTAAAATTTCTTCTTCCTCTTCCCTCTAACTCTTCAAAGTTTTTCCAAACTCTCTCCCTCTCTATGTTGAACGAAAATGCATGAAGGGAAAGGAAGAGAAAGCCTTCATAAAAATGCTCCCTTGATTCCCAACCAATGATCTCATATAAGGTTGTTATAGTGACACATGCCAACCACCATACTTTCCTCCATGCTTGCACCATACTTCTCTTTTGTGTGCACTCAACCTTGCCATACTTCCCTTTTGTGTACACTCAACCTTGATTATCATTTCCTTCTTCCTTGGTTGGCCAAAAACGTGCTCCCTCTTATGCTCCAACTAAATCAAGTGTTCCTTCTATTTACTCAAGTCAATTGGTACAAGAGTTGGCTACCTAACCTTATGACATAAGTAAGGACTTATGACATAACAATTATTTCAATCATCTTTCATGTGGTGTTGACACTTGGTCTCATTGAATTTTGACACTTGTCTTCTCCTCCTTCATCCCTTAATTTCTAAAATAATTAAGAGAAAAAGGAAGATTACTTTATTTCTTAAATTTTCAGAATAATGCCAATTCTGGCAGATTTTCTGCCTTAACTTTGAAAAATCATAACTAATTTTGTAGACATCGTTTCGAAGCGATTCCAAAGCCTATGGAACCCTCATTAAGTCTAGTTTCAAGGAAAAATATAGGAGTTTACTGGATAGGATCATATTATTCCCAGATTGTCAATCTTTGACCGCTGCTCCAGAAACTTTCCAGATTTTCTGGATTAACTTCAAAAATTCATATATTTTTGTACATAGCTTCAATTGAGTTATATGACCTCTCAAATTAAAGCTTAGGATGTCTACTTTCACTCTGTAAAATTTCATAATTGTTGGTCATCATTTGGTCCTTCAAAACTATATGACAATCTCACTGCCTCGCAGGCGATTTCACTGGAATCACTATTCCACTTTCAATTTTCAATATTTAATTCCTTTGGCCTTAAATATTCACCATTTCATTGAATATATAAAATAATTACAATATATTCTTAGTGAATAAAATTTGGGGTGTTACACATGATACGTTAAGAAATTAAGAAAAGTGAAGCTATATATATATATATATATATATCATCCTCTTAAGCTTTTCCAGCTGTTTATAAATATTATGTCATCGTGTAACATCCTGTCAAGAAAGAACTAAGGCTGTGTTTGATGTGAAGGATTTTCAACTAAGTAATGGCATGATTTTGGATTGTCAGAAAATCATTCATTGAGTACAAACAAAATCTTTTGATAGGTATATATGATTAAATCACAAGTCATAGTATATATCAGTTGGATTGATTCATTAACTGCGTATATATTCTATATCATATGTACTGATGGATGATGACACCGTAGGGAAAGAATCTGCATGTGATGGACAAATTCACCATGAACTGTAGATAAGTTGATGACGCTGTCCAAAAGTGAAAAAATGAGGATGATTTCACTTATTAAATATAATCAAGAAAATTAAAATACTTGATAGAGGAGAATTACTTACTTGATGACGGATCTGTGACTTCTGCCAAGCCAATATATTCTCTGCTATGCAGAAGGGTCAATGAAGAGTACGTGTAGCTTAGACTATATACAGTAGTAAATCTAAATTCTTGTTTGAGTATCAGTTGTAAAATCTGCTCCACAGAGTGAGAAAAAGTGTACACCAAACATTAGTGAAAAAAATCATTTTTAAGACCGGTTAAAAAAGACATTTTAGATCAGTTCTGGATCCGATCTTGATACAGCCGGTCTAAAAAGTCTGTTATTTTTTAGACCGGTTTTTTAGACCGGTTATGGAACTGGTATTAAAAAACTGTTTTAAGACCGGTTAGTATAAAATTGGTCTAAAAATAAATATTTTTAGACTGGTTATTAGAGGAACCGGTCTAAAAGGTTAAAATTTTAGACTGGTTGTATGAAAAACTGGTCTTAAATGTACTTTTCAGACCGGTTTTGGAGAGAATCGGTCTTAAAAGTTGAATTTTTTTTTATTTTCGTTTTAAAGATATACCCAGTAAGTCATTTCCTCTATTAAAACATTTCACTCAGCAAGCAGCAGCCAATTCAATGACATTCAAATAAATCTTCTCTTACAGATTATATAACTAACATCTTAATGACATGTGAGAGACTTAAAACTCATTGGAATATATTAAAACTCAACTCCCTTATGCTTAAACAGTGCTGGCCGAAACAGAAGCAAGGAAAACAACCATGAATAATAAACTCACAATCATAGACAGAATTATAATGCAAGGAAATCATACAACCATGACAATGCTGTTTTGACTATGTTCCTTATCTTTTCACTTACATACATACATCAAATATTAAATTACATTAATGACAATTATGTTATTTATTAGGGCCAAAATACTTTATACACACTCTTCTCAGGCTGATGATCACTAGCTGGCCTGGCTTTTGGAGAATCTACACTAAGACGTATACCTCATATCCTTCATTTTCTTGTGACGACAACAAAAAAAATAGTTATATATATACACCAATAACACTATACATAATTCAAATATAGTTCATGATAATTATTTTAGCTAACTGACCTTCAATGTAGTTTTATAAAGGGATATCCTCCCATATCCCTTCATGATGATCGTTTCTTATGCCGTGTTCATTGTCTGCTTCATCTTCTTCGTTCAATTCTGGTAAACCCCTAGAAAAAGAAGGAGTCTCAAGCAGATCATTTATTGAATGACTTTCCTGATTAATATCAATGACCCTTTTTCCCTGGAAAGCTACAGACCACATTTTGTTTACCTGATCAGTAACATAGAACACTTGTTTCGCTTGATATGCCATAATGAAAGGTTCGTCTCTAAAACTTTTACTATTCAAATCAACCAATGTAAATCCCAACTGATCAATCATTACACTATTGTTGACATCAACCTGCTTGCATTTGAAAATGGGAAGTTTAACTTTAACATAATCAACCACCCAAATCTCTTCAACCACCCCATAATAAGGTATTGCCGCCAATCTAGGATTCTTATCTTTTGAACTAGAGAAGTGCATAGATTCAGCTATTAACATAACCCCACTGTTCTGGACGGTGCTCTTATCATTAAGGGACTTCATGTAAAACGTATAACCATTGATCACAAATGAAGTCCGACTTATGACATCAGCCTCAAGACCACGTGTTAACCATTTAATTGTATTAGACACACATTCTTCGCCGTCAACCTTTTGTTTGAACCAATATGCGAAAGTTTTGTTATGTTCCCTAATTAACCTTTGTTCAGTCATTCAACTATTTCCTTTCCATACAATTTCTTTATGAGCATTAATGTAATCTTGAACTTCATCAACATTATTCAAGATGTACAAGTGGACTTGTTGCAATTCATCAGGATCCATACTCTTTACTGAAGCCCCACGTCTACCGCCTTCTTCATCATGATGTTCAGGAAGTCCAATGTGTCCTACATTTGACAAGTAATCTTGACAAAACTCCATGGCTTCTTCAGAAACATATTTATGAACAATAGATGCTTCAGGCCAATTAGGGTTCTTTAGGATTTTCATAGTTCTTTCAATTGGGTACATCTATCGTAAATAGATAGGGCCACATAACTTGATCTCCCTGACTAGATGAACAATTAGATGTACCATGATGTCAAAAAAAGAAGAAAGAAAAAGCTTCTCAAGCTGGCACAAGACCAGATATCCTTTATTTTCCAGTTCATCTAATTTTTCTGTCTCAATGACTTTACTACAAATAGCATTGAAGAAGAAACAAAGTCTAGTCAAAATATGTTGAAAATCATATTCGGCAATGCCTCGAATAGCTACTGGGAGCAGTTGTTGCATTAAGACATGATAATCATGAGACTTTAGCCCTACTAACTTCAAGTCTGTCATCGACACAAGAGTCATAACATTTGAAGAATACCCTGAAGGAACTTTGATGCCATGTAAATACTGACAAAAGCTTCTTTTCTCATCCTTAGACAAAGTATAAGCAGCTGGAGGACAAAAAGTTCTCTTACCATATGGCTTTGGATGCAAGTCTTCTCGTATCCCCATTTCATACAAATCTAATCTTGCCTTCACGCCATCCTTAGAACTACCTTGTAGGTTAAGCAGTGTCCCAACAATACAATCACAAACGTTTTTCTCCACATGCATGAAATCAATACGGTGTCTTACATCAAGCTTCGGCCAATATGGAAGATTGAAGAAGACAAACCTCTTTTTCCATGTACTTTTCTTTGTAGTCTTACCAAAGATAACATTCATATTTTTCACCTTTTCATAAACTTGCTCCCCAGTCAATGCCTTCGGGGCATCTTCAAACTCTTGTCCACCAAAAAAAGCTTTCTTTAATCTGCAATACGGGTGGCCTCGTCTAATAAATCTCCTATGACCAAGATAAATTGTCTTTCTTCCATGTTAAAGTTGATGGTAGCATATTCCTTCTTCAAAAATTGGACATGCTTTATGGCCTCTAACATTATAGCTTGACAAGTTTTCATATGTAGGGAAGTCATTTATAGTACAAAAGATCATGGCTCGCATTTTAAAAACCTCCTTCTTGTTCGCGTCAAAAACATCAACACCTTCATCCCACAACTCTTTCAATTCTTCGATCAAGGGCTCCAGGTAAACATCTATATCATTTCCGGGTTGTTTTGGCCCCAAAATCAACATAGATAACATGATGTACTTTCGTTTCATGCATAACAGAGGAGATAAGTTGTAAATTACCAACAGAACAGGCCATAAACTATGTATACTACTCAGGTTACCAAAAGGATTCATGCCATCCATGCTAAGCCCAAGCCTAAGGTTCCTAGGCTCTTCACCGAAGGCAGGAAATAATTGATAGATTTTCTTCCATTGAGAAGAATCAGCCGGATGTCGAAACTTTCCATTGGATATCCTCTCATCCACATGCCATCTCAAATGTCTTGCATCGTTTTCATTAGCAAACAAGTGCTTGAACCTTGGTATGATTGGAAGGTACCACAATACTTTTGCACGAGTGTTATTTGATTTGTAGCTCGGGGTTTCACATAGTGGACACTGTTGTTCCTTTTCATGCTCTTTTCTATACAATATACAATCATTAGGGCATGTATGGATCTTTTTATACTTCATCCCTAGTGGACACAATATTTTCTTAGCATCATAGTATCGAGAAGGCAACACATTATCATATGGAAGCATGTCCTTAAAAGCCTGAAGTGTTTCTGAAAAACTCTTGTCGATCCATCTATGTCGTGCTTTCAAGCTTACCAATTTCAATACTGCTTTCAACAAATGGTACTTTTTACACCCCGGGTACAACAGCGTCTCATCATCACTACACATATTACCATATGCATGTGATTGCTCAAAAGTCTCTTCTCCTACATCACGAATAATATCCTCTATTCGATCATCCACATCCATGTCATTATCATCAAAGTTCACTCCCCCTGTTGAGATGAACTTGGCATTTCTAAATCTTCACCATACCATACCCACACTGTATAACTCTTACAGAATCCTTCACAAATTAAATGTGTATATATATCTGCAGTACTTAGTTGCTTCTCATTCAAACATACTACACAGGGGCAATAAAACTTTCTACTACCATCATCGGCATTTCTACTAGCGAAGTCTAAAAAACCCTTCACCCCATTATCATATTCAACACTCGTTCGTTTGTCGTTTATCCAACTATGATCCATATATATATTAACACTTCTAGCACCCTATATCCAACAACAAAAGGATAGACAAAAAAACAACAATAGAGTTTTAGATATTTCAACGAAATTAACAGGCACCATTTGAAACTAATATTGTTTTAACAAACCAATAACATTGACAATAATCAAACAACCGCACTAAACTAAAACAGAACATAGACTGGTATTAATCCAAGCCAAATATCATAGGGATATAATTAAAAGTCAGAGCATATATCTAACAAGAATGTGCAGATTTAATTTTTTCCAGATTACATACGTTTAAGTGCTCAAAGCAACAACAAGAACTATTTTTTCATTAAACATTATTAATTATAAAACAACGTATAACTAAATAACAGATCAAACACTAACCTGAATGAAGACCAAGGAGTGAGTTACAACCCAAATTCACGGTGGCGATGATTGAGGTTAAAATGAAGTCCTCAAATTCACGGCACTGACAAAGGGAAGTCAAGTCAGAGGAGAATGGTCATTGCGGAGATTAGAGGTGGCGGTGGAGAAGACTGACGATAATCAAAGAACAGTGATGACGAACACAGCAACGGAAGCGGTAATGACGGAGGAGAGTTGAGCAAATGAGGGACGGGATGCCATGGACGAGTTCAGAATAAGTACGGACAGAGCTCATAGAGAAATGGCAAAGAGAAAAGAAAGGGTTCACAGAGCGCGCGATCTGGGCGCGAGAGGAAAAATAAAGGTGAAAAATCTTACCTTTAAGACCGGTTTTTATTAAAAACCGGTCTTAAAAAGGGAAATTTCACATTTAAGACAGGTTTTGGTAAAAACTGGTCTTAAATGTTAAAACATTTTTAATTCATAAAAATTTTAAGACTTTAAGATTGATTTTATTTATAACCGGTCTAAATAAATTTTTTAAGACCGGTTTTTTTAAGAACTGGTCTAAGAAGTTCAATATAATTATAAAACTGCCACCTCGCAAATTTTTAAGACCTTATCCGCCAAAACCGGTCTAAATGTAGCGGTCTAAAAAGGGTTTTTTCCAGTAGTGATAACAACTCCACCACAAAGTTCTAATTCCCAGTTTCAAATTAATTAGACGGCTTCTTTAACTAATCCCTATCCCTTCATTATTCTCTCTCATCTCTCCATGTCGATCAAACAGTGGGCTTTTGTGGCGAGGTAATCTGATCCTCTCAACCAACCAGCATGCCACTTGAACATTGACTATCCTTGCATTATTCCTTTATTCGATTCTGTGGGTAATTTATTTATATATATTTAAAAATAAATTGTTATAAAACTTCACATCTCTGCTTTGTTGTGATATGGCAAATATCATATATCTTGTGGGATTGAACTAGAATAAGTCTATCACACAGACACATGCATACATATGCATTCGTCAGAGATGTATAAACAATGTGGCTTATTATTACAATTTGAGGTAGTATATATTGATGATTAACATGTGGTAGTTGAGGATTATTATTTACTTATATGAAGAGGTTATAAGAACTGAGACATATCATTAATTATTTCATCTGTGGGAGCCAAAGTAGGTAATGATACAATAAGTGTCATCAAGTCGTTGTACTGCAAAGAAATTAGACATGGTTGATGGCATTTAAAATCTTGTTCTTATATATAAGGCAGAGAGAAGATTGTATTTAGTCTTATTTATAAATCACGCCATTAAACTTTTCATATGAATGTATACTTTTATTCTTCATTACTTCTTATGTAGACTTTATTCTCATGGGTAAATTTGTATATTAAATAGGAGTGAAATTGAAAAGTTGTTAAATTTTAAGACAAATTTAATGGGGTTTAAGGTTCTTAGTTCCAATAGAATATATTGAAAGTAACTTATAAATAGTATTAGTATGAAACATTAAGTGGTGCCAATCCATATAATGAATCATAGAGAAATCTCATCTATATTATTCAAAGTCATTTCTGTTTAATAACTCCTAATTTCTATTGATAATATTGTTTACATTTTCCACTTCTTTTGCTAGAATGACTTTTCTTTCTCAATTTTAGTGGGGACACACACACACATACACACACGACTCTCTTATTACAGATCATCCAATCTGTCATGGACAGAGTGATCAACTTGTTCCTGGCGAGTGACAACAGCACAAGATATGTTTTTAAAGATATTTGGAAAAAAAAGAAGAAGAAAATCTTAGCTAATATCCCTATCTTCATATTTAAGAAAAAGAATATTCTTTTCATGTTTACTGTGTTTCTTACTTTTTTTAAGGAAAAAAACCTTGAGATTGTTTGCTTAAAATATATGATAATTAGATTCCACTACTCTGGAGTAAATTAGAATTTTTGTTTGGCTAGTATGGAGTTAATTAGATTTGAAAGTCAGAGTTTGTTACTATGGAATCTATTTGATTATTACTATCAAACACATGGCATATGGACTGAATAATACTGGACTTATTATTATGACAAAGTCATCAAATAAGAGAAATGAGCTCTCCTTATATAGGCCCTAAACATACTAACTTCAAGAATAACCACAGGAATTCCAAGACCAAGATAATATCCTAATCTTTTTCTCTAACACCCCCTAAGTTGGGGCTTATATAAATTGTATTATCCCAACTTGGTTAACAAATACTTATGAGCATCCTTTCCTAGAGCTTTTGTAAGTATATCAAATAACTGCTCAGCAAAGCGCACATGTCTTAAATTAAATTAACTAAATCCTGCTGCAACTTCTCTTTCATGAAGTAACAATTGATTGCGATATGTTTTGTCCTTTCATGAAATATTGTGTTGCTTGCCATATGTATAGCAGCTTTACTATCACAAAATATTACAATAGGCTTGATGTTTAAAACACTTAGATCCTTTAACCCAATTAATCATACAATCTTTGCTGTTATACTTCTAAGTGCCCTATATTTTGCTTTTGCAGAAGAACAAGACACTATAGTATGTTTTTTGACTTCTGGGACACTAAGGAATCTCCTAACTTCATAGTATATCCTATCAGTGATCTCCTAGTGTCCTTACATGCTCCCTAACCTAAATTGCAGTAATATTCCAACTCCATTTTACTCTTGGAGGATAGGAGAATCCCCAAAGTGGGTATCCCCTTTAAGTAGTGAAGGGCTTTATTTACTTCCATCACATGTGATTCTATTGGCTCGACCAAAAATTGACCTAAAACTTGCATGATATAGCATATATCAGGTCTGGTCACAGTCAAATAAGACAATCAACTAATCAAGTTTCTATAAATTTAAGGGTTCTTTAACAATTCATCCTTTACAGCATGTTTAAGCCCTGCTTTCACTTTCTTAGACTTTGTAGTTTCAGGCTTTGGTTTGGCAACCAATTTTAGGTTCTATTCCATGGGACCAGCAGCTGGATTAGCACCGCTCAACCCCACATCATTTAATAAATCAACTATATATTTAAGTTTACTCAAGAAATTCCTTGACTAGATCTAGCTATTTCCAAGCCTAGGAAATATTTTGCTACTCTTAAATCCTTATTTTTAATTTGGCTATGCATATATGATTTAGTCTTAGTTATCCCCTCAATACTACTTCCATTAACAATTAAATTACCCACATAAACCAATACTACAATTATTTCCGCCTTTTGTTGTCTCACAAATAAAGAATAATCATATAACGATTGTTTGAAACCTCACTTTGTAGTGATTGAGTGAGCTTAGTATTATATTGCTTCGACACTTGCTTTAGTCCATACAAAAATTTGGTTAATTTGCAGATTTTGTGCTTCTTGATTTTGTTGAAGCCTCATGGGATCATAATATACAACTCTTCATCTAGAGTCCCTTGAAAGAATGCATTGTGTACATCCATTTGGAGGATTTCCCAAATTCTTCATTGCAGCAAGAGCAAGTACAACTCTCACCGTTACCATCTTTACTACTAGGGAGAAGGTTTCATGATAGTCTACCCCCTCCTTTTGTGTGTAACCTTTTGCAATGATCCTCACCTTAAATATAGCAATTTTTTCAAGAGAATCATATTTAACTTTACATACCCATTGACATTCAATGGGGATCTTTCCAACCAGCAAATTAACAATTTTCCAAGTATGGTTTGACTCCAGGGCTCGAATTTTGTCCTTCATTGCTTCTACCCACCTAGGGTATTTAGCTGCCTCTTTAAAAGTACTAGGTTCAATAATAGAATTTGTACAGCCAAGAAAATGCTTACGTGATGTGGAAGAATGAGAATATGACATAATTTTGCATAGGATAATGGTAGAGCAATTGGTAACTCCCAGTGTAGTTGCCCTTGCAGAGCAAATAGATGCATTAGTGCTGTCCATGGACCTCTCTGAACATCCAGTTGAGTCCTTATTTTCATTTGGTGCTATCTTATTGTAATTAGGTATAGGAAGTTTAGGTGTGTAATTTTCATGCCACCCTGGAGGTCTTCTTTGTCTTGTGGATCTCCTTGATGCTGTCATAGTTGGTGTTCTTTTGACAGGTGCTTCTTCGTCATGTGCCTCTCTTAATTGATGTGGAGAGGAAGAATATGCAAGTTCATACAAAAAAAGATCAAAATGTTACAATATATCCCCCTTGATTAGAGCATTCATTTTCAAGGAAAGGGAATCTCCTTTCCGAAAGGTTGCATATCTACTTACCATCAGCATCTTAGTTCACAAATTATGCAAAATATACCCTTTTTGTGTGGTGGGATACCCCATAAACACATAAGGGTCTGCCTTACTTCAAAACTTGTCTATATTATGGAGTTTTATAGCATAGGCCAAGCAATAAAAAATCCTTACATGTGTTAAAGCAGGGGGTCTACCATGAATAAGTTCATAAGAGGTTTTAAAACCAAGTAGCTTAGATGGATTTTTATTAATTAGGTAGGCAGCCACCTTAACACTTTCTCCTTAAAAATTAATGGAAATGCCTCTCTAAAAACATCAAGCATCTTGTCACCTCCAATAAGTGCATGTGCTTTCTCTCAACAATCCCATTTTATTGCAGAGTATAAGGGCAAGATGTTGATGAATAATTCCTTTGTTATGGAAAATAGATTTTACCTTAGAATTAATAAATTCAAGACCATTATCACTTCTCACCTTCTTGACATTAATCCCATATTGATTAGAAATGTAGGTTAAAAAGGTTTTAATATGCACAACAATTTCTGACTTTTTAATCATAAAAGATATTCATACCTCCTTGAAAAATCATCCACAATAGCAAAAAAAAAAAAAAAACCTAAAACCTTGGTGTGTAGGGGTCCTGTATGGTCCCCACACATCTATGTGAACTAATTCAAAGCAAGCAGCAGACTTAATCAAGCTAGAGGGAAAAGTGAGATGGGTTTGTTTAGATTGAATACAAATTTCACACTTACCAACTTTAAACTCATAAATCTGCTCTTTTATTCCGGGTAATTGTTTGAGTACATTCATTGAAGGATGGCCTAATCTTTTATGCCAAATACTACAATTCAATATATTCAAGGAACATGTATTCTGGATAGAAAGTAGAAACGAATTTTGAGCATCAGTGAGGGCACCTAAAACTATATGTTGTTCCAACAAGTAAAGACCATGATGAAGTTTACCAGTCCCCTTGATCTTCCCACTCAAGATGTCATGCAATACACATAAGTTAAGAAAGAATATTACCACAAATTCTCATTTATAGTTAATTGAGATATGGGGGTTAATATAATATTTGCTCCTTATATTTTGCATCAATTTTGGTTTTAGTTTTTATAGTTTCAAACGATATGGTTTGGTCTCTCAAGTTTTTTTTTGTTTAAAACATTGGTCCCTGTAATTTAATAAGAACCTTGACAATGTTATCTATGATGATGTGGCACTAACATTGTTAATTATGTCGATTTGGCATGATGACTGTAACCCCCTTCACGATTAAGGCCGAGAAATATTTCATAAACACGTAATTGATGTAGAATTAGAAACCTTAGATGATTTTGGGACTTAAACAAAATCATACTTCCCAAAAACCATGGCTTACAAAAACTTTTACAAAATCTGGTCATGACGGTCTCATAATCACATTTCAATACTAAATGGCCTGTATAGGTTGATTTCATTCACAAATATCAGAGTATAAAGCAAATTCTCGACACACTTGGGTTCCATTCATTAATAAGGGTTTTACAAAGGCACAAAGCCCACAGTTCATTACCCTTAACTTGGGGATTACACAAAACTATACTACTAATCCCATTATATACAATTGTTTCCCAAAAACATCCAAATGATATACATGATAACCAATAACCCAAAATATACTTCTAAATCGGAGCTTTATCCGCTCTTCGTCGCCCGCTTTCCCTTTGATCCTTTTACCCTGTCTAAAACATGGTTTTTGGGAGAGTGAGATTCTAAGGAATCCCCGTAGTGTCAAATCAATCATAGTATGTACAACAATAAGGCATGAAATCAAATCATTATCCATACAAGCAACTATAATGGCAGTTACAACGGCAATGGTTAGTATGACACATGTCATCTCTTACGATTGCTCACGCTGAATTGCTCGCACTGTATTACATCACAACAATCCACACAATATATTTCACCACAGCTGGGATTCATATAAAGCATTTCATCACACAAGCCATACAGGCCTGATTCAAACTCACAGCCCACGGCTGGATTAACAAATGCCACCCCACGGGTCGGATTCACAAAGTTCCATGTCAATTACAATGGCAGTTCAACGACCGACCTAGAGATGACCAGCGTCAATCCCTACACGGCTCACGCTGACCTACTCTTGCTGTAATGGACCATGGCACATTCACAATTCACAGTTCAATGATAAGTTATGCATACCAAAACATCATACACAACATATGAGAAAAGTCACTACCTTGATCTTTCCCGGCGTACTCTGGCACCGGTCTCTCCCGCCTAGGGCAAATGTCGTATCCTAGAATCATGATTAGGGATGAAGAGTTATATTCTATTCCAAGACTTAATTAACTTGAAATACTTAATTTTGGTTATCATAATTGACCCTTAAGAGGCCACAAATGCCTCTAACAAAGGCCCTAAAAGGTTGGGAAACAATAGGTTAGAGATCTCCTTTTGAAAACTCAAAGTGCTGGAACACAGGGGATGGCCACGGCCAGCCCATCCTTGGGCCGAGGCCAAAATATGGTCAGAAGGCCACTGGCTGTGGCCAGCCACTCATGGACCGCTGCCAGAATCAGGCCAGAAATGTTTGGGCCGTGGCCAAGAAATTTCCTGATTCTTGGCTGAACTTCTAAAATTTATAACTAATTCTAGAAAAATTAAAACGAGGTGATTCCAAAGCCAAATGAAAGGTATTTAAGTCCTCTTACTAGGAAAAATATGGCCCATTATTGGAAATCGCTACACAAATACAGAATCACCAAAAACTAAATACTACTCCAAAACAGAGTTCTGTTTCCATCCCAAACTTTGGACAATCATATCTCCTAGAATACTAAACGAAATGACACAAAATATATATCCATTTTGAAGCTTGGGATGTTTAATTTAAGACTAGAAACTTTCATAAATTTCAACATCATTTGGTCATTCAAAACGATCGTGCAAACTGACTGCCCAGACAGAGCTCACACAAGACAGATTTCCAACTTTTCCCAAGTGATCCAAATGAACCCAAAACCCCGACCAAAGCTATCTCCACACAAAATCACTTAAGGAATCCAATGGAAATGTCAAAATCACCAAAATCTTATTCCATTATCATGCTTTGATTTTGGATAACATTAAACACTAAACTCTCAAAATCTCCAAACTTAACAATTTCAAACCCAATCAATTCTATCTATCCAAAATGCATTCCAAACATACCAATTCCATACCAAACACATACCAAAATCCCAATGGCCCTCATTTTTGAAAATGGGCCCAAAATTCCAGAAAATTCAAACTTAACAAATGGCTACAAAACCTATATAGAAAGGTTTGTCTTACTCACCTCTATAACTTTTCCAAAGGAGTTTCTTGATTCTCCCAACTTCAAGATTTCTTGAGAGCTCAAACAACACCAATGACAAATCTAAAACCATGAAATTGAAGCTCTCAAGACAAGGAACAAGTTTGTAGAAGAGCATTTTTCCATTAGAGGCCATTAAGAGGGTCAAATGGCTTACCTTTTACCAAGAACTTCTTCTTTCCTTCAGCAATGGTAGCACGAAAGTGAGAGAAGAAATGAGAGAGAGGAAGGTTGAAGATGGAATGATCACTCCTCTTCCCCATACCTCCTATGTCAGCGAAAATGAGAGGGAATGAGAGAGAAGAAATGATTTAATAATGCCATATTTGACTTTCCTTACATCCTCTCTCACCCAACCAATTTTGCCATGTGTCAGAATTTCATTAGCTCTCATAAGGAAACCAACCAATTAATCACCTTAATCCCTTCATTAGCCATTTTAATTACACATCTTATTATTCTCTCATAGTTAGTAATTAATTTTCCCCTTAATCACCAACTAATTGCCCAATAATTCTATTCTTCCAATTTCTCAATAATTATGGCATATTAATTAAAGTAGTCACTAAATACATAAAAATTCCAATTAATCCACAAAAAACCACAATAATCATCATTAGCCCTTAATTGAAAATTGGGGCAGTACAATTCTCCCTCGTTCAATAAATTTCACCCTCAAAATTTCTTACACATCATGGGGCATACAATCAGGAAATCTTTTCCTCATGTCTGCTTCCGCCTCCTAAGTGGCTTCCCTTGGTGACATTCCCTTCCAGACCACCTTCACAAACAGTAAGCTTCGGTGCCTGAGCCGTCGCTCTTCTCGATCAATGATACGCTCTGGCTCTACCGCATAAGTGAAATTATCTTGCAACTCAACCTCTTCATACTCAATGATATGCTCAGGGTCTGGTTGGTACTTCTTGAGCTGTGAGACATGGAATACATCATGCAGTCTACTCAAACTCGGGGGTAGGGCTATCCGATATGCTACAGGTCCAATTCGTGCTAGAATCTCAAATGTACTAATGTATATCGGACTCAGCTTCTTCCGCTTGATCGCTCTCCCGATGCCTGTGACCGGAGACACTCTCAAGAAAACATGATCCCCCACTTCAAACTCAAGAGATCTTCTCCTCTTGTCAGCATAGCTCTTCTGACGACTCTATGCTGTAAGGAGCCTCTTCCTGATAACTCAGATCTGCTCAGCGGTTTGGTCAACAAGATCTGGCCCATACAACTTCCTCTCAGACAACTCTGACTAACATAACAGTGACTGGTACTTTCTCCCATACAGTGCTTCATACGGAGCCATTTGAATGCTCGCATGGTAACTGTTGTTATAAGCAAACTCAGCCAATAGAAGATAGTAGTCCCACTTTCCTTTGAAGTCTAGGACACACGCTCTCAGCATATCTTCTAAAGTCTGGATAGTCCTCTCTGACTGTCTGTCTGTCTGAGGATGGTAGGCCGTGCTAAACCTTAATTGAGTACCCATAGCTTCGTGTAGAGCCCTCCAGAATCTCGAGTTACCGAGTAACTTGTAAAGTCTAGGAGTGTTAGTTTGTTGGTGAAGTTTGGTTTGAGTGATGAATTGGTGAAGTAGAGAAAAGGTTTAGTGCTGGATCGATGGAAAGAACGAGCTCATAGAAGATCTTTCTTTTAAATTTTCCAAATAGGATGGTTTTGTCTGGACAAGATCTGATGAGGAGGGAGTGGTCATTTCAAGTGGAGAGGCTTCTCATTTCAATTTCAGAGACTGATGTTGTGTGCCGATGGCTATCCTTATCTCTCTCTTTCTATGAAGAAGAAGATGAATAGTGGAAAACGATGGGGTTCTCTCTCTCCTAATTTTTTAAAAAAAATTTCACTTAGCCACGCAAGCTACAAGAATCATAGTCATCTCGCATAGTCATCATGCCATATCGGAATAATTAATGGTATTAGTGCCATATCATCATATTTAACACCGTTAAGGTCCTTATTAAATTATATGGACTAACATTTTAAATAGAAAGAAACTTGAGGGACTAAAACTACAGTTTGAAATTACAGGGACCAAAACAACAATTGGTGCAAACTATAAGGACCAAACATTATGTTAACCCGAGATATGGAGATGAGGTTAAAGTGTAAGCCAAGGACATGCAACACATCCTTTAATGTAATGCTATTTTGTTAGAACTGGCCGACACCCAAGAGGGGGGCGAATTGGGTGTTTGATAATAACTTAAGAACTTGAAAATCTTTTTGCATCTTAATGAGAGCAATAAGTATGAAAGTAACAAATCATAAAGCAACAGTTAATATATGCAAGAAATATATGAGCTTAAGGACGAGAGTATGTAAACTGTGATTTATCTTGGTTCAGTCCAATCCACAATGACTTATGTCTAGTCCCCAGGCTCCTCCTGAGATTTCCAATCCACTATCTTCTTATTCAATCTGGGCACAAAAAAAGCCTTTACAACCCACAAGTTTAGTTGGACACTTGTAAAGCCTTTTACAAATCTCTCACGGAGTTACTCTCCCTGCACACCATAAGGTTACAACCGAGTTACTCTTTCTTACACACCGTAAGGATACATCCTTGATGATAAAAGATTACAATCAATCTTCTCTTTTAGAAGTGAATAAGATGAATACTAAAATACAATACAAATAATCTCTCTCTCTCTAAGGTAAATGATATCAAAAGTTGATAAACAGAAAGTATTTGGGTAGGAGTGGATGCTTCTTGATCTTAGCTTATTTTTCATTGTTGTTGTGTGTATATCTCTTCTTTGAATGCTTCCATATTTTATAGTTGAATTGTAGAGGATGACCATTGTAAGCATTCATCCATTAGAGTTCCGTTGCTTTATTTTACCGTTCTTCTTATTTGAAAAACTAGCCGTTATGTTCGGTGGGCGCTTTGCTTCCGTAAAGTCACCTTTTATCTCTTCACATCATCTCTTCATTGTATTCTTAGAGAAATAAATTAAACACTAAAACAATGAAGTGTTAGAGTAATTAAAAGCAGAAGAGTGAGTTAACAATCATTCCTATGGTTCTCTAAAGTTACGAAATGTTGTATGTTGCATCACTCGAGTGATCCTGGATCATCATTCGAGTGATCCCCTTCAAAATCTAGCAGAGAATATTGGAGGCTTTTTTCAACTTCATCACTCGAGTGATCCGTTCATTTTGAATCCAGATATGGAAAATGAACTATTATCGAAAAGCTCTTGCCATCTACATTTCAATGAAACAAGAATAAACTCCAAACTCATCATATTCTTAAAGTAATGATCTAACTAGTGACTACTGCACTAGATAATCTATGAATTCACAAGTGTCAACTTCCAGAAGGCATAACTCTTAGCATATAACTCCAAATATGACCCGTGACCTATCCATAAAAAACTCTTTAAGTCTAGTTTCATATGCCACTAGTTTTAGCTCAATCCGACATATAGTTTAAGAGTTATGTCCAAAATATCAAAGTTGTTCTGGAATATAATGCTGATTTGAATGACATCTTCTAAAGATCATATCTCTCTCATATGAACTCCTTTGAATGTGATTCTAGTGTGTTTTTGACATGTTAGGAGTCTAGTTTCATATGAAACTATTTTAGATCAATCCGACATGTGGTTAGAGAGATATGGTTAAAATACCAAAGTTCTGTCATGCTGAATAAAAAAAAACACAACAGAGTACTCGTCACTCGAGCGATTATGACCATCACTCGAGTGATCACTCGATCGATGCCTTCCAAAATTTGGTAGAGAGCCAATGCTTAAGGGAACACCTTGAGGAAGTTCCATATTTTTCATATAAGTTATCTTAGCTTCGAATTGACCCATTCTAACGTTCATATGATCATATAAACCTCGGATATCACTTCCAAGAGCTTAAATCTTGATATTCTCATTAGATCTTGGAAGTTCTTTTTTCTTCAATCTCTTTCTTCTTGTTTTTCCTCTTGATGATCATTTTTTATAACCCAACTAGATATCTTCTTTCTTTACTTGACTAATCTACAAGATTTCTGACATTAAACATAATGGTTAGTCAATGTAGTAGATAAGTACATTGTACAAGTTTCTCCCTATTCGGCACCCTAATCCTCTTAATTGGCCCAAGATATGGTTTATAGTTGTTCAGGTGCTTCAAATTACTCATAAAATGATTAGTAGCATCGGAATCAATAAACCAATAGGGTGAGAAGCAGATAAACTGAGCAAACTTGAAGTGGTGCCTGCAACACCAACTGTTGTCTCACTTAGGTCCTTCTTGTCAATCTTTGGGTCCTTCTCTAGTAATTAAAGGAGGTGTTTGTACTATTATGGAGTAAGATTAGCCATAATATTGGATGATGGCTTAGTCACTGCTTGTAGAGGCTCACGTGTTGCTTAGTCCTTTAGTAGACGTGGTTTCCAATTGGCAGGAGAACCGATGAGATAGTAGCAATGGTCTCACCTATGCCCTTCATGATTGCAATGAGAACATTCGTCTTGATTGTTACCCCTTCTAGTAGAGCCTCCCTTGCCTTGTCCTCATCCTTCTCTGCCTCTACGAGAAACCATTACCTTACTGGTAAGATCTGGGACTGGTGCAGTGGAACCAAGAGATCATTGTGCCTTATGTTGGGAGATTAAGGAGTAAGCCTAATTAACCATGTGTGATGGAGGGAGCATGAAGATGTGGTTATATGCTTGGTGCTACGACTCATCTAGTCCTATGAGAAATTGAAACAAATATTGTTCTTGGATAATTTTTGTATAGGATTGAGAAGTAGCACAATTGCAAGAAGGGAGAGTCAATAGACTATCAAACTCATCCCAGAGGTCCTTCAACTTGGAGTAGTAGGTAGAGATAGAGAGAGACACTTGAGTGAGCAAATTAATTGCCTTGAGAAGACTGAAAATCTTAATAGTGTCTAATTTATCAACTGAATTTATGAGCCAAGAGAGGACAATAACATTACAATGATCCCAAGTCGTCCTCAAATCTGAATCTTGTTTATCATAAGGTCATGTTCCATCAACCAGATCGAGCTTATTGCACCCTAATAGAGCGATGCATATGGCACGACTCAATATGGGGTAATTATCAGAGCATGTGAGTGCAGCAAAAACCAGTGTGGTAGTGTGTGCATCAGAGGGATAAAGAAATAAAGGATGGTTGAATGGAAGATTACCATCATATTTGACTTGATTATCGGCCATGAAATTAGGGATGAATCGCGTTCTTGGAATCTAAAGGAAATGCAAAGAGATCAGAGATGACATATCACAATCTTGGATTTGAAAGAGACGCGATGGAGATGAGCAAATCTGTCACAAAAAATCATGAGGTGAACGAACTCGTCAAAGGTAGATTTTGAGTGAAAAACGCGTGTAGGAAGCAGTAATCATGGAAAGGCAAAAAAGGCTCCAAGAAAGTAGAATCCAAGTTAATCGCCGTTGTTACGAGTGTGAATGATAAATTAAATAGTGCAAATGTACACTGTCGTAATCAAGTAATATAGAAGTGAGTAGAGTATCGTTCCCACAAGGATTGATCACTAAGTACCAAAATGGGTAATTTTAATTCTATTTAGTCGATCGATAAATTGGTGATTGAGAGTACAAATAAATGAAAAATAATTAAATATGAGTGCAGATGATATGAAAGCAAATATGAGAAAAAGTCCTAGGGATTAGATTTCACTTAACAAATTTCGGATTGAATCACTTATCTATTTTAACCCAATTTATTTCATATGATTGATAGTCGAGTTTCCCTAATTTAATTACTAGCCTCTTCCAAGGTCAAGCAATTCTATAATTAATTTCTAATCCAATATATTCCTATATGAAATTTCTATATGCATTAAGATTTATGGAACTCAATAAGACTACACAACTCATATGAATATATTCCTATTTCATATGCAAGTCATGGTTTTAATTATAGGATCTACACACATGCATCTCCTTCCAGTCTCAACATGCATATTGTAATCATTCAAAAGGTAGTCAATCAAATGAAAGCATTAAGAACAATAATTAAAACTCAATCATGAAGGAGAAATTAAAACTATATTTAATAAGTTAAGATTCAATCCGTCATTAGTAAGCTACGTCATCACCCTAGGAAAATGAAAATTTAGCTCATGATAAAATTAAAAAAAAATCAAAATAAATTGACATTATATAAAGCTAGAATGAAATCTTCATAAATATTGCATAAACTTGAATATTAAATTCTCAAACATAAATATATGACCAAAAAGATACATGAAAAACTGGAGAAATATAGCCGTCCATTTAGGAGGTAAAACCTTCCATGTAGGCAGCATGCAAAAAGTAATACTATACTAAGCCTTCCATGTAGGAGGCATGCAGAAAGTAATATAATATAATACTAAGCCTTCCATGTAGGAGGCATGCAAAAAGTAATACAATACATAAAATTAAATCTAGAAAATAACACAATTTATTTAGAACTGTCAGAGAAAATATCTCTCCCTATCAGAGAAGTATCTCCTTGTCAGAGAAAATATCTCCACGCCTCCTCTGAATCTGCGCCTGATGCTTTGTATTTATAGGCAGCGTCGTGTTACTTTTTCCTTGATGCTACAATGTTTTGCCAATTTTTTCCACGATGCTATAGTAGTGAACAATATCCTGTCGGCGGATTTACGTGTTTTTTCCGTGTTGCTACAGTGATTCCATCTGCTACAGTCACCTCCGTCCGCTACAGTAACGTCCTGCTATGGTGATTCCGTCATGAATAGTGACCGACGCTACATTACTGACCTTTTTTTACATTTTTATTTATTTTTTAAATACTATTTATTTTACACCCAAATATATTATATTAAACTCAAATATCGTCCATAAAATCATCATATAAGGGAAAATAAATATGTAAATATTTTACTTATTAGCCGTGTAGGGATCTGACCCAGATAGGAAAAAAAAGCCTTAAACCTTATTAGCTTTGGTACCATGTCAAACACATGGCATATGGGTTGAATAATACTGGACTTCTTATTATTATGAGAAGGCCATCATACAAGAGCAATGGGCTCTCATTATATAGGCCCTGAACATACTCACTAACGTCAAGAATAAGCTCAGGAATTCCAAAACCAAGATAATATCCTATTCTTATTCCCTAACAATGACCTTTTCATTCCCTTATGCGACAAGAACTTATATGTCACATAAAATATTTGGTATGTACCTTTTCATGAGAGAAATATATACATTTTACCATACGTTGGGATCATCAGAAGTTAGAAAAATATTATTCCCTCCTACCCTTAATATATGACAGATTTTGATAATTGATCTTGGTCCTAAATATAAGACATATTTTCCATATTTGTCAATCTTTATATAATTTACTCATATTTATGCTTCCTCAACAATAATCAAAGACCAGAGGGAATGAGAGAATTAAGAAAGATGATTAGGGTGTTTTAGAAAATACATGTCAAGTTAATTAACTCAATAAACTTCCTCAATCTAATCAAATTAGGTAAATATGTCTTGTATTAAGAACCAAAGGCAGTATAATATTCAACTTCTTGGGCGGTTTTGTATCAATTATGATGATGTGCTCCTTTTTGCCTAATTAATTAGACTAAGTATGTTAATTAGGTTAGATAATATAATATGTATTTTTTAAAACACCATAGTTGTCTTCCTTAATTTCCTTAGGCCCTCTCCTCCTTGATTATTATTGCGAGAGCATCAATAGGTGTAAATTAGAAAAATATTGAAAAATATAAAAAATATGTCTTATATTTAGAACAATGATTAACTCCCTAAATATATCTTATATTAAGAACTGGAGGGAGTATTCTATTTTAAAGTTAATAATGGACTCTTTGACTACTTAAGTGTGAGGTTTTGCATCTAAGTCGGTGTAAATGCAACAAAAATTTTTTTTAGAGATTTATACCAACCCAACAACACTCGAATATAAGCCAAGCAAAACCGGGATATAAAAAAGAGACTCTTGTTCATATAGTTTTTTATTTATTATATTACACTATTTCAGTGGTCATACATAATATAGTTCATTTTTCATGCATTGTATAAGACTCAAACTTATTTTGGTGAATATAAATATGTCTTTATAAGCTTACTTTTTGTTGCAAAAGATTAGAGTTTTTTGTCATCACTTTATAATGATGAGGTGAGTGTGCAAAAAATACTACTCCCTTCCGTCTTTAATATAGGACATATTCAAGGAGTTGATCTTAGTTCTAAATGTAAGACATAGTTTTTGTAATATCCCAAAATACATCCAAGGGCTAAATGTAATAGACAATGAAAAAAAGAGAGTTAATGGAAATCTAAATAATGTATCCATAATTAGGGAGGGACATTTACCCTTTGATCTTGAGGATAGTACTGGAAATAAAAATGAAGGGCCAAGATTGGGCAATAGAAAAGCAAAATAATCATGAGAATGAAAAACAAAATCTACTCTCCCTCGCACCTTGTAAATTCGGCCAAAAGGTAATATAGGAAGAAGTGAAAAGTTGGTCAAAATGTCTAACTACATTAAGGAAAAACAAGGTCAAGCTTGAACCTATAGACATGAGATCATATGGTCAACACATTTCCTCTTCAATTGGGATCTTCAATTTCGTCTGAAACTTAAAGAAAAGAGGAAGAGGATAGGCAATTTAAGTGATGCCAAATCCATTGAATAAGTCAAAAAGCCAAAAGGAAGGAAAAGAAGAAGAAAAGTAAAAAATTGTAGGCAAATAACTACAATTAAAATCAATATTGGAGTAGGCAATTAGTCAACATATTTTTCTCCATTTTGGCATCCAAATTTCATCCATGTAGAAGAGGAAAGAAGGAAAAGAAAGACAATATATTTACCATAAGAATTTACCACCATGGTAACTTACTTGACTTGTGCAAGAAGAGTAATTTATGGCTACAATTTATGCTTTCCCTTTGGCAAACTTTCGGCCAAGTAATTAAGTTCAAGAGAAGAGGAAAAATCTGACCCATTCCACTCTCTTTCTCTCTTGAATATTTTGGCTAACAAATAAGGAGCAAGAGAAAAAGAAAGACAAGAAGCAAAAGTAACTTTCTAGCTTAATTTTCTCCTATCAAATCACTTCTTTGGCTCAAAAGCTCTTCATGAACCTTGTTTCCCTTGATGAGAGCTTCAATTATATCGGTTTAGAATTTCAAGGGGAGGTGTTTTGAGTCATCTAGCAAGATCTAAAGTTGTAGAATCAAAGAAAGAACCTAAGGAGAAGCAAGAGGTGATTACTATCTTTAATTTAAGCTATGGGTTGTGTAGATTGAATGAGTATTTTTGACATGTACAATTCTGCCCAATTTTGTACAAGCTAGGGTTTGGAAAATTCATGGTATTTTGGTTATGTATTTGGTAGTTCATGACGATTAGAAACCGTATGACACATGTTGGTGCTGAAATTGAAAGTTTGGTAATTGTTGGAATTTAATTTGAATTTTTTGCCAAAACAGGACATGCGAAATGAGTGAGAATTTGTTCATTTTGATGTTACCATTGTGTTCTACATGAAAAATTGTGTGGATATAGCCTCGGGTTGTGAATTTTCGGTCATTGAAACTCAAAATGCAAAACTGGATTTTCTGCCAAACAGAATTCCAGCGAGTTACCCTGATTATGTGGTATTTTTGGATAATCAAATAATCTCTAAAAATTATAAACATTTCTAGTTAAATAGTAGATATATCAAGCTTTAATTTGATAGGTCATTTGTGTCATTTCTATTTGTACACTGGGAGTTATGAATTTTTGAAGTTAGGTCAAGAAAACTGGGTTGAATTCTGATAGTGTGCAATAAATGACAATTCTGGGAATGCTGTGTATCTAACTGGCTGTGGGTGATATTTTTCCTTGAAAATAAACTAAATAAGGGTCACAGCCTTTAGAATCACCCCATTTCAATTTTTGTAGAATTAGTTATGATTTTTCAAAGTTGATGAAAAATTCTGGTAGATTTGGTCACTTATGCGAAAATTGAAGATGTAACACCCTTCTGTAGTTATATCCGAAATACACAATTAAAATGAAATAGAGACAAAAAATAATCAAAACTCATTTAATATCTCATCCTTAAGATAGGGTCTTCACAAAATTACTTTTAAAATCTAATACACCTGGTCTCACATTCACGTTTCGAATACAATTACTTTGCGAAGATAAATCACATTCATATAAATATCAGAGTGCACAACATAATTTCTGGCAATCCTAGGTCCATACCTTGACAAAAGGGTATACAAATTCCCAAATAAGGGATTACACAATATCATCTCAAATACATATCCAAATATACATCAAATATACTTCCATAATCAGATACAGTCATCCCAACATCTATGATAACCAACCACCAAATCTTCAACCCCAAAGGAGCCCTCACTGCTCTTGGTTGCTTGCTCCATCCTCGATCCACCTACCCTGTCTAAAATGTTGGTAGGGGAGGGTGAGATTCGAGAGAATCCCAGTAGGTAAACATTACCAATATGCATACAAGATAGATGTTTAATGCATGACATGCTTGCATAACTCATGCTCACACACAATGACAAATCTATAAGCTCAATGCTTCGAACAACATACATATGGCCATAGTATAAATTGAAACATAGCTTCAAATCATTCAAACATGTTTCACATAATCAAGCAAAGTAAATACATGTATCAATACACCAGAACGCATATCAAATACATACAGGAGAGCTAAGTTCCCTACACTTGTTCTTCCACGTATGCTCCAGCACCAGCAACTCCCGATCAGGGTGAACATCAAACCTTATAACCAAAGCAAGGACATAGGATTAATCCCTTTTCCAATTCCATAACTTTCAAACACTTAAGTTGGTTATCATTTAAGACCTTTAGGTGGCTACTCAAAGCCTAAACACATGCCTAAAGGGTTGGGAGAAACTTGACCAAAGACCATCTTCCGTAACCTCAAAATCCCATTTTTGACTGCATCACTCGAGTGATGGATGACTCATACCTTAATGAGGATGGCTCACTCGTGTGAGTGCTTGGTCGAAAGCACAAACAGAAACCAGAAATATTCGCTGTACTTGAGCACCAAAATCAACACTTAAGTGATACTCCCATCTCACCCAAGTCCTATAAATTGAAGCCCAAAAAGTGACAACCCGAGAGCCACGAAAATCCTGAAGTAGAAAGGTGTACTCGAGTACCAACTCTGCCACTCGAGTGACAACTTAGAACTCGCGTGTGCTAACACACACTCTTGACAAATTAGCTGCCAGTGCTAACCTGAGAAGCGGGCTCATAGTGCAGAAGCACATGATCACTCGAGTGAGACCACCATCACTCGAGTGACAACCCACATCCCTCATAGATGAGGAAGTGCACTCTTGCTTCTTCCACATACAAGTGCAACCAAAACCAAAGGGGAAAGGGAAAACATAATGATGCACTCGAGTGAGACCCCTGTTCACTCGAGTGAGGCTCTATCAGAAGACAGAACGCAGCAGATATCATAATTTTCCTTAACTCAACCAATATGTTTCCAATGGTCCCAAAACCCTAACACAAAGTCACTCCCACATAATTTCACACAAGGAACCCATTGGACACCTCAAAACAACCAAAATCACATCACAATGATATTTTTCCCCTTGGTCACACTTATAACCTACTTTACCCAATTCACATCAATTTCCCTTCTGAAGTTCCAAATAATCCCAATGACACAAAAACATATCCAAAAACCATTTCCAACACAAAGCAACATGCAATTCATACAATTACATGTCACACAAAAATCAGGGCAAAATCCACAATTCTCAAAACTCAACCAAAAGTCACAAAACTTAGATCAAAAGAGTACAAATACTCACCTCTTCCTCTTTTTTAAGCTTGTTCCTTGATTCTTTATCTTTCCAAATTTTGTCAAGCTTCAAAACACCTTCTTTCACAAATCTAAAACCATAGCAATGAAGCTCTTATCACTAAGAACAATATTAAAGAAAGGTATTTGAGCTAAAGAGAACAACAAATTAGAGCCGGTAAAACGGGCCGGGCTGGCAGGTTGGCTCACCAACCCACCAAAAACAGGCTGGTTCGGGTTGCCGAAATGCCGTTTCGTTTGAATTCGAGCTAAACAGGCTCAGCCTATTTAGCCCGCAGGCTGGTGTGAGTTGGCTTGCGTTGTTTTTTTTTTTGATTTTTTTCCTCCTCAAATGTCCTCTTAATATCCCTTATCTATTTTCCTTTGATGATGTGTTTAATTAATTCCCCATAATTTTTATTTGACACTTATTTTCATATTATATTTATTTATTCTATTATTATTAAATTTAAAAGAGATGTGTTTATATAGCTTTGTGATGTGAATAGATGAAAAAAAAGGAAAGAATGAAATTGACTTCATAACATAAATGTATAAAAGAAAAGAAGTGTGATATGAGCAAGTGAAAGAGAAAAGAGACTAAATTTTTTTTTAAAAGTGAAATTTAAAAAAATATGGAGGGCTGGCGGGCAAGCCTAAACGGGCTTTGCCAGCCCACGAAGGGGGCGGGCTGATGGTCTGAACCCGCAGCCCGCATTACCACTTCTACAACAAACCAACCAAAATCTCACCTTAAGCTTTCTCTTCCTTTCCTTAGCCTTGGACGAACATAGAGATGAAGGAGAAAGAGAATGAGCTCAGATTTTGGCTCCCCCAAAGCTCCCTAGTTGACTTAGAGAAGAGAGGAGAGAAGGAAGAGCTTTTGAAACATTGACCAATCCAATGATCCACATTGTTCCAAGTGTCACCATCTTGCTCCATTTTCCATGAGCTCACATAGGCGCACACACACATAATTTCACCCCTTTTGATCTCACAACAATCAATCTCAACCATTGATCTTGAAGTTACCAATGAGCTTCATCTTCGGTAACTGACCAATTAGTCGGTAACTTTACTATTTTGCCCCTGACTATGGTAATTCCTTCTGAATCACCACTAAACACATAATACTTTCCATTTAGCCACAATATGCGTCCTCCCTATATTTTAAGTCAATTTAGATGTTAATCCACAATTGAGCTTAAATATAGAGTTTCGGCACTGCTCACAACACATACAAATCACAGTTCACATTATAATATCTGAAAGGGTTATTTGTCACTAATCACATCCACTTTTGGAGTCATTAAACCCTTAATCAATATTTGGGATCTTGCTAAATTGGGGCTTAGCTGTCCACTTATTTCAGGCTTATTCTCTAGTCTCAAATCTCAAAATTCAAGTATTGTTGACTTGATGTAATATTGTTGAACTCTGAGATTAGAAATTGGTCTTTTAGGTTAATTGACCACTTTAGCTTCTTAGTTGACTTGATTAAATGACCATAGTGATAACCAACCCAAGTATTATGAGTTATTAAAGAATTGGAATAGGTAATAACTCGTCGTCCTTGATTATGATTGATAGGATTTGACATTTGCCCTGCGCGTGATAAACCGGTGCTAGATCACAAGCAGAAAGAACAAGGTAGTGACACTTTTTTCTTATACTATGTGTAATACATTGTATGTTTGTTATATCATTGAATTGTGTATTGTGAATACTATAATGTTTGCTGTTGTGAAAACTATGTGAAAGTCATGATGGCTATGTGTATGCTGTGAAGGCAATGTATATACTGCAAAAGCATTGTGTAAGCCATAAAGGCAATGTGTATTATAGCGTGAGCAGTCATGGACGTGACACAGGTAGAGCCTACCCCTGCCATTGTAAATGTGTAAGTCGTGAAGGCTATGTGTTTGTTTTGGATATTATGTGTATGCCGTGAAGGCTATGTGTATGCTACTGCTACTTGGTAATTTACTTGCATATTATGTGATTATATGTTGTATGAGTGATTTGTTACTACTGGGATTCTCTTGAATCTCATTCTTTCTATTAACTACCTATAGCCAGGGCGAGTGGCTCGAAGGAGAAGCAACCAATCAAGGGCGGCTAGTTTTCTTTAGGTTGATGGTTGGTTGTCATATTTTGGAATTGGAATTACTATATATTTATTGTAAATGTTATTTTGAATAGGGTATGTAATCCCCTAAATGGGAAATTTTAAGGGACGATTATGCCCCGTAAACCCTTTACTTAATATATGGAAACCCAGAGGTTGCCAGGAATTTTAGTTTACACTATGATATGTATGAATGCAACTTAACTGCACAGGTTAATTATATTCAGAATGTGAGTATAAGACCGGATCGAACAAGGTTTGAAAGAAATTTTGAAAACCCACTTTATTTCAAGGCAAGTCCTTGTCTTGAAGTGGGAACTTAAATAGATTTTGTATTAATCATCGGTCTCTAATTTAACTTAATTATGCATTTTTGAATTATAATTATGGATTATAAGGTAGGGGTTATAATTTTCATATTTATCAATCTTTTTCTAATTTACCCCTATTGATATCACCTCAACAATAATCAATAAAGAGAGGGAATAAGAGAATTAAAGAAGATAATTATAGTATTTTAGAAAATACATATCACATTAACTATTTTAATTAATTTTCTTAATTTAATCAAATTAGATAAATATATCTTATATTAAGGATTGAAATGAGTAAAATAAAACTTTCTTTTTGTTTTCGGCTAGCATGAAACTGTCAATATATTCAGATAACACGCATCAAATTACTAATGACTAAAAGGTAAATGTATCTGAGTTTAAGATAGACATTTATGCTTGTGTTTTTAAATATCAAGTTAGCTATTAGTTAAAATAATAGCTTGCCATCTTTCTTTTCCTACGAGAAGCCTTAAACCTCATTGGTTCAAATGGGTGGCCCATGTTCGTCGAGAGACGTGCTACAACACCCACCTCTCTATTCGTGCTTGGCTCTTCCTCACTCTATCGTCGCTGATGGTAGCAATGGGTGGTCGGCTTTTGATGGCTACAAGCTTTCTAAGAAGCCGAAGCCTCTTGTTGCTTTGTTTTTTTGTTTGTTGTTGGTTGGTTTCCTTTTTATTTTTTGCTTTGTTTGTTGGTTTGCTTATTTCCTATCTTGGGTTGCTGGTTTTGTATTTCTATATCATGTAATGTAGTCTAAGTTCATGTAATCGTTTTATCATATGTTAATGTATTTTGATCTTTTTATTCCAAAAAAAGGTTAGAATAATAGCTAGAACAATGTTACTATATGTTAATGAGTTTCATAGTCTGCTGATTTGTGTTTACCTTTCACTATAAAAAAAACATCAAATTAGCGATGGAATTTCCATCACTAAGTAGTTTAGTGACGAAAATTAGCGATGGAATTTGTTTCGACGGTAAAAAGACCGTTACTAATTAATTAGGGACGAAATTTTAAATTATGTCGCTAATTTGAGACGGAAAATTCCGTCTCTAATTAGAGACGGAATTAACTAATTAGCGACGGAATTTCCGTCTCTAATCCGTTGCAAAATTTTTTTTATATATATAATTTAAATTACCACATGTCCTCACAATGAGCCTCAACATGTCCCTTGTCGGTATCCGCCACGTGTACCCACCGCCGACCATGTGTCCCCGTCAGCCGCCACCACCTCGCCTCCGCCCTCCACGTGTCCCGATCAACCACCATGTGTCACCCTCCATTGCGTGCCACGTGTCCAAGTCACAAATTGGTTGTATTTTGTGACCAAGTTGGGATTCAAAGTCTTGACCTCTCACGTGTGTGCCAGTGTTTTTGCCAGTTGAGCTAAGAAGAACCTGTGTAATTTAAATGCAAAATCATATATATATATATATATATATATATTTTGCTTTGCGAACAAAATTAGAAATACAAAATTTAATCTATTATTAAATATTTGAATTTAGTTTTCTTATTTTATTTTATGTAAATGTTCTACCTAAATTTTTATTATTAATATATTTTTTATTCATTTTATGATATATTTTATTTTTTGTTTGCATTTATAAAATTTTTATTTTTATTTGTATATAATATATTATTAAAAATTCAAATATATTATATTATAATTTCAATTTCAAAAATAAATTTGAATTAATAATTTTATTTATTTATTTTAATATTTATATTATAAATTTATAATCATTTAAAATTTAAATTATTTAACAAATTTATAATTATAAAAAATATAATTATTGAAAAAATTAATTATTTGTGACGGAAATTAGAGACAGAAATCAGTGACGGAAAAATTCTGTCGCTAATTTCCATCGCTAATTTTTAATGAATGAATTAGAAACGGAATTTAGTAACGGAATGTGATTTCATCTCTATTCCGTCGATAATTTTTAATGAAGAAATTAGAGACGAAATTTAGCGACGGAATGTGATTCCGTCTCTATTCCGTCGCTAATTTAGGGACGGAATTTTTCCGTCCCTAATTTTAGTGACGGAATTAGAGACGGATCAGTGACGGAATTTTTAGCGACGGAATGTGATTTCGTCGCTAATTTAGTGAAGAAAAATTCCGTCGCTAATTTTAGCGACGGAATTTGTGAGGGATTAGGGACAGATTAGTGACGGAATGAAATTCCTTTGCTAAATTCAATCGCTAATTTTTAGTTTTTTTGTAGTGTTTTTTATTGGATATGTTTTAATTGTTAGAAGATTAGGGAAGAAATAATACACCGAAGAAAATTTCAAAAATAGTAAATTTAAAAGTTTTTTTCTTCTCATAAAAAACAAGGTTTTTTTTTTCTAGTATTTTATAAGTGCATATATTTTATAATTAAATAGATTTAGATTTTGAATTATATTAGATCAAATCTATAAATATTCTATATCTATTTAACTTATTTTAGATACATTTTCTCCTAAATCTAATATTGAGGATAAAAAGTAATATTTCTAAAAAATCTATTTAAAAATATTTTATTTTGTAAATTACATAATATCTTGAAGGCATTGGGTCATTAACTGTGGATTTCTCTAAAAAGCTAAGGGAAGAAGGCAAGTGCGGAAGATACATGGAGAGGCGGGGTCCTAATTGTAAATTACGCAAAATATTAATACAGCTGATTGAATGGAGTCTTAAGCCATCATTTTCGCCAGAATCCAAAAGCATAAAAAGATATGATGTGGAGATAAATCAAAGCAGGTATAATATATTACTACCTCTGGTCTTAAATATAGGACATAGTTTGTAGTGGAAATTGCACTACAAACTATGTCCTATATTTAGGACCGGAGGGAGTATTATATAGATATACCAAAAAGTCCCATGTCAAGAAATAACTTCATCTATAAATAGAGGATCTATGGGTCACTCTTGTAACACAATCATTACTCTAAGAATTATGAGCAATATTCTATCTATACACTATAAAAAAAATGGTATTCTGTAGCAGTGGCATTGTAGCGGTTATATCAAACCGCTACAAATTACCGTATTTGTAGCGATTTTAATCTAAACCGCTACAAATTTGTAGCGGCAAGCTACGCGCCAAGTGGCGCGACAGATTAGCAGTGTTTTTTGTAGCGGTTAGGTAGAAAAAACCGCTACAAATTTGGCGCGCAATTCCCGCTAAAAATTTTAGCGGTTCAGTTGTAATGGTTAATAAACAAAAACCACTACAATATTCCTGCCACTTGACGCGACTAAGACCCACCAACAGTGTAGCGGTTATAGCAACAAAACCGCTATAAAATCCCAAACGTTAGGTATTTGTAGCGGTTATAGGGATATAACCGCTACAGAATTTTAGGAGTCTCCAAGTTTGTAGCGGTTCTGGAGTATAACCGCTACAGAATTTCAAAGGTTCTTGTACTTTGTAGCGGTTATTAGAAAACCGCTACAAATTTAAGTCGCCCTTGGTGATTTGTAGTGGTTAATGTTGCGGTTATTGGGATAACCACTACAAATTGCTGGCCTATTTAAGGCCCACCTCCCTCCTTTTTTCCGTTTGCTCATTTTGTTTCCTGAAGTTTCTCTGAGTGTTTTCTTTTAAATTTGAGCATTCAAATGTCTGTGAAGGAGTTTTTACTATAGTATTTCTTAGTATTTGCACTTGAGGTACGTAGATAAGACCTATTTTATTTGTATTTGTATTTTTATTAGATTTTTGCATAATAATGTGACTAAAATATTCTTTTTTTGAATTTTTACAGTTGATATGGCTTCAAGACAGGATAGGGGGAAGACCTCTGAAGTCCCCAGACTGATTTTGTGGGGTGGCAGCAGCCGAGCAGGGGGCAGAGGGAGGGGGTAGTGTGGAGGCAGGCCGACTGCGACATTTCAACCCATCCCCCCACAGGAGTCGGCTTTACCACAGGCACCGCAGACGATCCCACAGGAGACGACCACACCAGAGGTGCCTGAGTTTGGGGGCAGATATCAGCGTCTAGGACTATGACGAGGAGGACTTCGAGTTCCCGATTAGGCTCAAGGAGATGGAGTAGTTCCTCGATGAGGAGGAGGCTCGGGAGCAGAACAATCCACGAGGGTCGTCTTCACGATCCACTGGGTTTGAGGTGCAGGTCCAAGGTAAATAAATTTTTTAATTTAATAAATTATTTATATAAATTCAAAATGTTAAATTTGAATTACAATTTATCTAACGTGCGGTAAACTGTGTAGATGAGCTGGGAAACGTGTCGACGAGGAGCTTAGACGTGGCCGGTTTGAACAGCATGGACCGGACCCTACGAGTTATAGTGCCGTGGAATGAGGGCAATGACCAGCCCATCGACAATGGAGGTCACCTGTTCAACCGCTTCCTGAACGACTTGGGCGTGAATTGGATGCAGTTCCCCCTTCACTTCAAGACGTAGAGGCACGTTTCGAAGGGGCTGAAGGACCAGGCTTGGGAGGAGGTGGTTCAAGTAATTAATAGTATTTAATTAATAGTTTTTGTAATTAATTCTATTTAATTAATATTTTTTAATAGGATTTTTGTAATTATTGATATTTAAATAATTTTTTTGCAGCTGCGGTTTGCCGTCCGGGCCAACCGGAAGAGGTACACCCTTGTGAAGATGGGTGACGGCTGAAGGAACAGGAGGAACCGTCTCTTCTGCAGGGTGGATAAGGACGGGATGATGCCTCTGGAGCAACTGATCGAGAGCATCTCAGACAGCATGCCGCCGAACGACTGGGCGAGTTTCGTCTAGTTCAGGAGGAGCCTTGAGGGGCAGGTAATGTATTTATTAGATTCTTTATATATAATTTTGTAATTGTTAATTATTAAATTATAATTTCAATTTAATTATTTTTAATTTGAGATTTATTAATTTTAAATGTTTTTTATTGTTTTTTAATTATTTTATTATTTTAATACATTTAATATTTTTTTTCCACGAGCTTTCTCAGAGGAACACTAGGATTCGTGCGTAGCAGACGATCCACCACACAGCAGGATCGAAGACCTTTGCTGTCACCTACAGCGAGCTGGTAACTTTTCAAAATATCACTAACTTTTAGCTGGTTATTTCATTATACTAATTGAATTTTGTAATTGTTTTAGGAGAAGAAGGCACAGTAGGAGAACCGTCAGACGAACTATGGGGAGTTGTACGCCATCACACACAGACACCGTGACGGGACTGCGACCTCTCAGCAGGCAAAGGCAGCCATTATTATAATTTTTATAAAACCAACTTAATAATGAAAAATGCTAATTAGTAATTGTTTCATAAAATGGCAGGAGCGGATGCAGCAGTCGCAGGCTGAGCTGCGACAGACCCAGGCCGAGGAGTCATAGGGGTCAGTGGACCCGAAGGCTCCTTTGAAGGTAGGCCTGGGTCATGTTGAGTACCCTGGACACGTGTGGGGGATGGGGATAGGCGCCAGACCTAGCATGATCTACGGCAGTAGCGCCGCCTCTGAGGCTGGCAGCTCTAGAGGGGTCAGACATTCGAGGGACGAGTCTATTGACCAGCTGCGGTCAGATTTGGAGTAGCAGATGGCACAGCAGCAGCAGCAGCAGATGCACTAGCTACATCTGCAGCAGATACAGCTGCAGGCTGATTTGATCTACGCTCAGCAGACGCAGTAGCGTGATATCGCGACAACATGCTTGAGCGGTCATGGAGTCGCCTGTTTCCGGACGAGCAGCATCCATAGGTTCCCCCTGTCCCTCAGTACGCTGTCTAGCCTACTCCTCATCCTCCTCCTGCTCTTGTTAATGATGATGGTGCGGTTCACTCTGCCCAGTGGCCTAATCCAGCAGCACTTGAGGGAGCCCAACCTGAAGGAGCACCAGATGATCAGCCCCCAGCTACTTAGTTTATGACATCTTTTTTTTTTATTTGTTGTTGAAACATTTATAAATAAATATATATAATTTTGTATTTCAGAACTTAAATTCTTATTCCATAATTATATTTATATTATTAGACCGCGTTGTTGAATTTATGAATTAATTGCAACAATATTATTTATATTTCTAAAATAAAAAAAATAAAGCATATATGTATTTGTAGCGGTTTTATAATAAAAACTGCTACAAACATATACTGTTGTAGCGGTTCTACAATAAAAACCGCTACAAATATACATAATATTTGTAGCGGTTCTATAATAAGAACCGCTACAAATATACAAAATATTTGTAGCGGTTTAATAATATAAACCGCTATAAATATCAACATTTAAGTTTTGGAATTTGCGCCTTTGTGCACATTTATAGCGGTTATTTTATGTATAACCGCTACAAATTAAAAATAATTTTTCTATTTGATGTCCAACGGCTTTAATATTAGTAGCGGTTGTATATATAGAACCGCTACTAATACTCAACTTTTAAATTTTGAATTTCCCACCACTGTGTGCAAAATTCCAATGGCTTGAAAATTAGTAGCGGTTTTATACATATAACTGCTACTAATTTTTTAGAATTGTAGCAGTTAGTGTAGCGGTTTGTGAACCGCTACAAAAGATTAAACGTTGGAATTTCGGAATATAAGGTTCTTGGCATTTGTCATTCTCTATTCATGGAGGCTCATGAGATGATTGTACATCTCAAGGAAATGTTCCAGCAATAGGCAAGGCAAAAAAGGTATGAGACCACAAAGGCCTTACATTCCTGCAAAATGGCTGAAGGTGCATCAGTTAGTACTCATATGTTAAAGATGAAAGGCTATATTGATCACCTTGAGAGGCTTGGATTTCCCATGAGCCAGGAGTTAGCTACGAATTTGATCCTCAACTCACTCCCAGAGAGTTATGACTAGTTTGTTATGAACTACAACATGAACAACATGGAGAAATCAATTTTTGAGCTGCATGAGTGCTCAAAACTATTGAGCAAAGCATTAAGAAAAAGCCTAGCATAGTTTTGATGGTTCAGAAAGGAAAGGGTATGAAAAAGAAAGGGAAGGGCAAATGGAAGGGTAATGGCTCAGGTGGTAAGACCAAAGAGTCAAACAAGCCTGAAACCAAGCTTGCACCCAAGAAGGCAAGGCCTTCAAAGGAAGGAGTTTGCTACTTCTGCAATGAACTTGATCATTGGAAGAGGAATTGCAAACTCTACCTAGAAGATCTGAAAAAGAATAAGAAGGATAGCGAGGCTATCTCTTCAGGTATTTATGTTATAGATATTCATTTTTCTACTTCCTCTACATGGGTATTAGATACTGCATGTGGTTCTCACATTTGTACAAATATGCAGGTTCTAAAGGATAGTAGAAAGCTGAAGAAGGGCGAGGTGGACCTATGAGTTGGAAACAGAGCAAGAGTTGCTACTTTAGCCGTAGGCACTTATGAATTAGTTCTGCCCAGTGGGCTTTTGTTAGTTTTAAACAATTGCTATTATGTTCCTGCTTTGAGTAGTAACATTATTTCTCTTTCTTATTTGGATAAGGAAGGTTATACTTCCATTACTAGGAATGATAAATGTTCTATTTATAGTAATGACATTTTCTATGCTGATGGTGATTTGCATGTTGGTCATTATATATTAAATTTGGAACATCCTAATAATGGGAATATCTATAACGTAACTACTAAGAGGATAAAATCAAACGATTTGAATCCGACTTACCTATGGCATTGTTGTCTAGGCCACATAAATGAGAAACACATTTCTAAACTCCATCAAGATGGGTTTCTAAACTCATTTGATTTTGAATCATATGATACATGCAAATCTTGCTTATTAGGAAAGATGACTAAGGCTCCTTTTACTGGACACAGTGAGCGAGCCATTAAATTATTGGGCCTTATACATACAGATGTATGTGGACCATTAAATATAGCTGCCAGAGGAGGTTATGTCTACTTCATTACATTTATAGATGACTTTAGTAGATATGGCTATATCTATCTAATGAAACATAAATCTAAATCTTTTGAAATGTTCAAAATATTCCAAAATGAAGTACAAAACCAACTTGGCAAAACAATTAAAGCACTTTGATCTGATCCAGGTGGTGAATATTTGATCCAAGAATTCATTGACCATCTTAGGAGTTGTGGGATAATCTCACAATTGACTCCTCCAGGAACACCACAATGGAATGACGTTTCTGAACGAAGGAATCAAACGCTATTAGATATAGTTCGATCTGTGATGAGTCAAACAGATCTTCCACCGTCTTTTTGGGTACATGCCTTAGAGACAGCTGCGTTCACACTAAATCGTGTTCTATCTAAGGCAATTGAAAAGACACCATATGAGATATGGACTGGAAAGAAACCAAGTTTATCTTTTCTCAAGATCTGGGGATGTGAGGTATATGTTAAGCAACAAGCCTCTGATAAATTAGCGCCCAAATCCAAAAAATGCCTTTTTGTGGGGTATCCTAAAGAAACGAAAGGATACTATGTCTACAATCCCACCGATAACAAAGTGTTTGTTATTCGAAATGGCAAGTTTCTAGAAAGAGAGTTTGTCACTAAAACAACCAGTGGGAGCAACGTACAACTCGAAGAAATTCGAGAGCCACAAGATAGTACAGAACCATAGATGGAAATTAGAGAAGACTCACAACAAGTTGCTGAGCCTCCTCAAGTAACACAAGGTCAACGAAGATCTGATAGGATATGGCATCAGCCTCAGAGATTTGGATTTCTGATTACTGAAGGTCGTGATGTGTTGCTCATTGAGCAAAATGAGCCTACCACCTATCGAGAAGCCACAGTGGGACCAAACTCTGAGAAATGGCTAAATGCTATGAAGTCTGAAATGCAATCCATGTACGACAATCAGGTATGGACCTTAGTCGATCCACCTGAAGGTATAAAAACCATTAGGTGCAAATGGGTTTTCAAGGAGAAAACTAACATGGATGGTAATGTAAATGTCTTCAAGGCACGACTGGTTGCAAAAGGATTTACTCAAACTCATGATGTAGACTATGATTAAACCTTTTCCCCAGTTGTAATGGCCAAATCAATCAAAATCCTTCTTGCCATTGCAGCATATTATGACTATAAAATATGGAAGATGGATGTCAAAACAGCTTCCTTAATGGAAAGCTTCTTGAGGATGTGTACATGACACAACCTGAAGGTTTTGTGCGTCCAGAGGACTCTAGTAAAATTTGCAATCTTCAAAGATCCATTTATAGATTGAAGCAAACATCTCGGAGCTAGAATCATCGTTTTGATGAAGTAGTCAAAAAGTTTGGATTCATTCAAAACATCGATGAACCTTGTGTTTACAAGAAGGTTAATGGGAGCATAGTTATATTTCTAGTGCTTTATGTAGATGACATCCTACTCATTGGGAACGATATTCCTACCTTGCAGAGTGTCAAATCTTGGTTAGGAAAGTCCTTTTCAATGAAAGACTTAGGTAAAGCCACCTATATCCTAGGGATTAGGATCTATAGGGATAGATCCAAAAGACTAATAGACCTAAGTCAGAGCACATACATAGACAAGATACTGCATAGGTTCAGTATGCAGGATTCAAAAAGGGGTTACATGCCCATGACTCATGGCATCCATCTTAGCAAGGATCTGTACCCTAGTACACCTGATCAGCGAGATCGCATGAGTAAGGTTCCATATGCCTCGGCCATTGGATCCATCTGTATGCCATGTTATGTACTAGACCGGATGTCTCATTTGCCTTAAGTATGACTAGCATATACCAACAAGATCCTGGTGAGGGTCATTGGACTGCCGTCAAGAATATCCTAAAGTACTTAAGAAGGACTAAGGACTTATTTTTTGTCTATGAAGGATTGGATGATGAGCTCTGCGTAACTGGTTACACATATGCAAGTTTTCAAACTGACCAAGACGACCTTAAATCACAATCTGGATATGTATTCCTCCTGAATGGTGAGCAGTAAGCTGGAAGAGCTCCAAGAAGAGCACTATATCAGATTCTGCAGCAGAAGCTGAGTATATAGCAGCATCAGATGCAGCTAAACTAGGGGTGGTGCCTACCATCTCAAATCCAATAGATTTATTCTGTGACAATAGCGGTGCTATTGCACAGGCTAAAGAGCCTAGGTCACATCAAAGGACCAAGCATATACTCAGGCAATTTCATCTTATTAGAGAAATCGATTGTAGAGGTGATATAAAGATATGCAAAGTAGCAGGAGAAGATAATATTGCTGATCCTCTTACTAAGCCACTTACACAAGCAAAGCATGAGCGTTATGTTAGGGCAATGGGAATTAGGCAAATTAATGATTGCACCTACGGCAAGTGGGAGGAAGTTGGAAATTGTGCCCTAAGGGCCAATCATTGTACTTTGAACATTATTATTTTAATGAAATTTCTCCATTCTGTTATCATATTATTTGCATGTTAACTGTGATAATTGTATCCTTGGATAATTCATAAAGATTGTCCTAAAATGTCCCTGGTCGGTCATCTATGCGGGAGCAGCGATGAAACAAGATCAGTATGACTTTGATAAGATATGGAGATACGAATCAAAGTCTTAGGCACTTATAAGAGTACAAGGTACTGGACCGACCCACTATGAGAAAGCTACATGGATCAGGTTATAAGCTTTTCTCATGTATAACCACGTCACAATGCCCTTAGACCTGAGGTCATCATGGATTCCTACATGAGAGTTGCTAAGCTTTGAACTAGTCAAAAGTCACTTTTGACTGGGTGATGATAAAGGCTACGATCGAGCTTTGTGGTTTTTCATGCAGAGGAATATGAATGATCAAGATAGAATTTGTCCCTCATATTAGTAGAGAGATATTACTAGGCCCCTCGATGAGTGAGTCTGAGAAATGTATGGCCATACTATGATGAAAGGAGTTTCTGTCTCTGTTATCAGGCTACTTAGGAATCGAGAAAGTAATGGTCAGGAACAAGAGGATGACATTATCCATGCCTTATCCTTGATCGATATATCGTGTGACAAAAGGGACGTGACATGGTTGTATGACAGGTTGCATCGTGATAATGATCCTCATATGAATTGGGTAGTCATAATGTCTTGCTAGAGGCTGCTTGCGACTTTTGGGTTAGTATAGTTATTGGCCCACTGCCAACTTCATATAGGCCTACAGGGTCGCACACAAGAATGGCCCAACACGAGATAATGTTTAATTTAAGGTGGACGAATTTTATATTTATATATATATAATATAAAATTCATTAATAATATTATATAGATATATATATTTTCGAAATATATATCTTATATATATATATATATATATGTGTGTGTATATATATATTATATGATATTATTATATTGTGTTAGTTTTAAATTTAATTTATTAAGATATATTAAATTTAATAACTAACATGATAGAGATATAGTATCTCAGATTTAATTTATGAAGATAAATTAAGAGTGTGTTTGGATGCAATTAAAAAAATTGCTTTTGAGGCCAAACCATGGTTTGGAAAAAATTTATCCAAACACTCATAATTTTTGTAGAATCTATTTTGCATGTGAAACCATGGTTTGGGAGGCCCAAACCTTGGTTTAGGAAGAATCCATTTTTTTTAGCTTTTTCAACTTTGTGGGTCCCACCCTCTCATTCTCATTGGTTCTTTTTCTGTTTGTGGGCCCCACGTCACACACTCTCTCTCATCTTTTTTATTTTTTTGAATTTCAACGTTTTTTCTCTTTTTTTTTTTTAGAATTTTAAAATTTTAATACTTCCTCTTATCCTATTTAAGACTTATTTATCTAATTTAATTATATTAAAAAAAATTAGTTAAATTAATTAACATTACATATATACAAAATTATTTCATTTTTGGTATTAATTATGAAATTTAATGTTAAATAATGGGTTAAGATATATCATTTTTAATACCGTTAGATGTTTTCTTCTCTTATAATTTAACTCCGTTAGGTCAAATTTAACGGTTTTGTTAAATTTACATCCTTGTTAATTGTTCATTGTTATTTTCCATCTTCCAAAATTTATTTGTATCAGACGTTCTTCAGGAAAAACTTGGCTGTTAAATTTGACATTAATCCTTAAATAATACATAAAATATAATCTTATTCTTTATATGTAATTATCACAAAAGTTAATGTCCTTTTTAGTAATTTGACCATGAAAAAAAGCTATTCTAATCAAAACATCCAAACATATATATATGTTTGATCCAATTTTTTATATCACATAATTAATTAATATTATAATTTATAAAAAAAATTTATCTATTTTTTGATATTATATATTTGACTAATTTTATCATTATAATTTTTTAAAAAATTTATTTCGAATTTTTTTATATTTATTATACAATTAATATTTAATAATACTTAAAATATAAATTGATCCCTTACATGTAATTATCATAAAAACTAATGTCCTTTTTAGTAATTTGACTATGAAAAAAAGCTATTCTGACCATAACATCCAAACACTCTTACTTTATCAAAATCACTTTTTTCTCATAATCTATTCTTCTCATAATCTATTCTCTAAAAGCTATTCTTCACTTTTCCCCCAGAAGCTATTAAAAAAAGCTTTGCCAAACACACACTAAATCTAATGGCTCTTTATTTGGATTAAATAAATAGGTTAAATTAAAAATGTTGGACAGATTTAATTTAAACTGAATTTATTTAATTAGCTCATCAAGATAATTAATTGTTAATTAATTTCGAAATTAATGATGATTAATTTTGAAATTTGAAAATAGCCCTCATAGGTTATAAACTTGATAGAGCAGATATATTGATATGCACATGAGAATTGAGAGCCGCAAGAAAAACCCTAGGAGACATTAGAGGTGCTAGCATGCAGTCTCGGTTAAAGAGGATTCGTGTGGATACCGGTAGAGGGATCAGACCTGACGTGTTGGCTCCTAGAGATCGTGAAAACTCTGAATCATCAAAAGGTATGAATCCTTCCAACTTGGTTTAAGCGCCGTTGATAGATCCTCGATTAGGATCGGTGAAAATTTTTAAAATTCTTCTGCTGTGCCTACCGATCCTAACATGATGCTATTCCTCGAAGTTCTCAAATAGGCGTTCAAGTAGATGAAGATGATCCTATGAATGATGCTGTGCGTGATGTGTTTGGATTTCAAGGCGACAACTTCAACAAAGAAGTGCACAGTTTTGAGCCGGTTTTTATAAGGAATAAAGCAACTCGGGGTTTTTTTAGCTTGATGGATGAAGCAGATTGTCCTTTATATCAAGGTTGTCGCAAATATTCTAAATTATCTTTCTTAATCAAATTTTATCATATCAAGTACTTGTGTGGAATCACAGATAAGGGAATGTCTATGTTGCTCGAATTATTACAAGATGCATTCCTCGACGCTGAGATTCCCACAACGTTCTATGAGGCCAAGAAGATTATCAACAGGTTGGGGTTGAACTATCAAAAGATTGATGTATGCCCAAACGATTGTATGCTGTATTGGGGAGACAATTCCAGCAGGGAGACTTGTAAGAGATGTCACACATCGAGGTACAAGACAATTTGGAAGGGGAAAAAGCTGAAGAAGAAACCTGCAAAGATTCTTAGGTACTTCCCTTTGAAACCTCGCCTACAAAGATTATTTATGTCGTCTAAAACTGTGGACCACATGAGGTGGCATGCCGTTGATAACAATGAAAACGGTAAATTAAGACATCCACGAGATACAGATGCTTGGAAAATGTTTGACAATGACTTTCCAGATTTTGCGACTGACCCCAGAAATGTTTGACTTGCGTTGGTGACCGACGGTTTCAATCCTTTCGGGAATCTTAGCACAAGTTACAGTATTTGGCCGGTAGTCTTAGTTCCCTACAACTTACCCCCTAGATATGTATGAAACAAAGCTCTTTCATTATGTCTATGATCATTCTAGGCAAAAAGGCACCGGGCAATAGTATCGATGTATATCTCCAATCGCTTATTGTAGAATTGTTTGACCTGTGGAATGTTGGCTTGGAGACGTACAACGCTTATGGCAAGACTTTGTTCAACTTGCCTGCAGCCTTGATGTGGACGATTAGTGACTTTCCTAACCTTGGCACATTATCTGGTTGGAATGTGCATACTGGGTCGGCGTGTCCAACTTGCAATTTTGACTTTGACGCAGTGCGCCTTCCCTACAGCCGAAAGTGGTGCTTTATGGGGCATCGGAGGTTTCTCGATGGAAGGCATAAGTTCAGATTGCAACAGAATCGCTTCAATGGGAAACCAGAAAAAAGAGGACCACCTCAGACTTTGTCTGGTACAGATATCTTACAGCAGCTTAAGCATGTTGACTTCGAGTTTGGAAAAAGCGACGATTCAGCACAAACTCGCCAAAAGACGCGCAGGACTTCGGCACCTCAGCAGTGGAAGAAGATAAGTATTTTATTCACTCTTCCATATTGGAGATCTAATTTACTTTGCCACAGTCTTGATGTAATGCCCATTGAAAAGAATGTTTGCAACAATGTTCTGTATAAGCTGCTTAACGAACCCGGCAAGACAAAAGATCACCTTCAAGGTAGGAATGATTTACGCAACATGGGAGTTCGTGAAGACGCTTAGCCAGATGAGCATGACAAATTTCAGCTGGCAAAGTTTACCCTCACAAAAACAAACAAGGAAGTCTTCCTCGCGACGTTGAAGAAATTAAAAGTTCTTGATGGGTATTCAAGCAACATTTCTCAATGTGTTGACTTGCAGGCTCGAAAGGTTGCTGGCCTGAAGAGTTATGACTCACATGTTCTTATGCAGCAGTTACTCCCTCTAGCTATAAAGAATGCACTTCCTCCCGATGTTTTCATCGTTTTTGCGGAACTTTGTTCTTTCTTTCGGAAGTTGTGTTCTAAGGTTTTAATCGTTGAGGAGCTCGATCAGCTGCAGTCCAAAATCATTCTTACACTTTGTCATTTGGAGATGATCTTTCCTTCGTCCTTTTTTACTATGATGGTTCACCTTGCAGTCCACCTTGTTCATAAAACAAAGCTCGCTGGACCATTACAATATCGTTGGATGTATCCGATTGAGATGTACTCATTTTAAATATGTGCTTTATTCTCCGTATTTAATGTTTGCTAGTAATCCGTTTCAGTATTTTATATCAATTTTCTCTTCTGTACTTCATAGGTTCCTTGGGAAATTAAAATCTTACGTAAGGAATAAGGCATGGCCAGAAGGTTCTATAGCTGAAGGCTATATAGGGGATGAGGTGCTATATTTTTGCTCAAAGTACTTTAATGATCTTGAAACGGCTTTCAACCGCCCACCTCGTGTTGACGATTATCCTGAACCTGCACCAACAACAGGAGAATTTATCCCTCGTGTTGGTAAACCAGTTGGAGCAACTGAGAACTTCAAACTAACGGCAACTGAGAAGTTGCAAGCACATAGACATGTCTTGATTAATTGCACTCAAGTTGAACCTTTCTTACGGTAAGAATTGTACAATCACATGTTATTCGATCTATATCTTTCGTAACATTTCTCACTTTCATTTCATTATCGCCTTTCCATTATTAATTGCAGAGAATTCAGAAGTCATGTTAAGTGTCAACTCAGAATCCGTACATAGACATCCTCGGAAGTTGGTAGGAGGGTCCACAGAGAATTCCCGAGCTGGTTTGCGCGTAGAATACTAAATGACCACAACCCACACTCACCAGATTTCAGAGCTCTCGCAATCAGCCCTCTTGATCATGCAAAAAGGTTTACAACATATAATGTCAATGGTTTTAAGTTTTACACGGTTTCAAGGGATCAAGGATTGTAAACTCAGAATTCGGGTGTTTATGGCACATTTGGGACAAGGAGTTAGCGAGCAGCAGTGACGCCAACATGCAGTTCGGAGGCGTCCCTTACTATGGCAAGCTTCTTGATGTGGTCGAACTTAATTATCAAGGCCGTTTCACCGTGATGCTGTTCAAGTGTTTGTGGGCAAATACCACTACTTCTCGGGGACTGACAACTGACGACTTAGGGATCACATCAGTCAATTTCTCACGGCCGATTCATACTGGTATTTCTCAAGATGATGAGCCGTATATTCTAGCTTTGGAGGCACATCAGGTTTATTATGTCGAGGATGAGAGGCACAGGGATTGGCACATGGTCGTTCATTTAAAGCCACGAGACCTTTACAACATGGGTGAAGGCGATAACATCGCCTACGAGAGTGAGCCATTTCAGCCAACCGATTTTGAAAACTACTTCCTTAAAGGCGATGACAATTTACCTCTACTGCAGTGAGTTTTTTTAAGTCCACATCATTTAAATTAAATTTTTTAAATTTAATAATACATCCCTAACAATACTTTTTCTACATAATTTCTCTAGGGATGGCGATGATGAGTGATCAAATTCAAATTATGCTTTTGTCTTTAAAAAAAACTAGAAAAAAAAATTTAAAATAAAATTTAAAAAAAAATTTAAAAAAATAAAATAATATTTGTAGCGGTTATTAAACCGCTACAAAATAAAAAATAACCGCTACTAACTAAAAACCGCTACAAAATGGATACATTAACCGCTACAAATAGTACTTGGATCCCTATAAATACCCTTACTACAACTCATTTCAAACACTCCCCAATTTCTTTTCACCTTACCTTTCTTTCATTTTCTCTCATTTACAACTTCTTTTGTATGAGTAGAGGAGCTGATTAATACGATCGAATATGGTAACAAGTTTTTTTATTTTTTTTTACAATACTTCTTTCCTTTATATAAAATTTATTCTCACCGTTTTTTTTCCAGATATTTTAGAGCTGTATCTCATTTTCATCTATTTTTCATACACAATTATATTATATTAGACAACATAATAATTCCTTATTACCTACGTATCCTTAATAATATTAATATAATTTTTATACTAATCCAATTAAATTAAATTTTTCCTTTTAATTTATTAATAAGTTAAAATATTAAATAATAAGCTAATTAAATTAGATAAACTAATAAAAAAATAAACTATTTAATTTAATATTAAAAGAAGAGAAACAAATGATCGTATATTTTTAAAAAAGAAATTAAATATTTGTAGCGGTTATTAAACCACTACTAAAAAACGTGCTTTTTTAAACTCAAATTAAACTTTTTGGCCATAAATTTGAATTTTATGAAATTAGTAGCAGTTTTATAACCGATACAAATTTCATAAAAATTCAAAATTAGTAACGGTTTATTAACCGCTACAAAATTGAAAAAATGTCATTTTTCTTTTTCCGCCTTCAAAATTTCAATCTTTTATATTTGTAGCGATTATATAACCGCTACAAATATCTTTGAAAAAAATTTCGTTTATGGGGATGTTGTAGCGGTTTTTTGTAACCGTTACAAAGGATGTAGCGGTTATTTTCCGTGAGTAGTGGTTTTATATGACCGCTACAAAACTGCTTGTAACATATGATTTAGTAGCGGTTTTTCTAACCACTACTAATATTGTTTGTATCGGTTAAAACCGTTACTAATATCCATTTTTAACCGCTACTAAATCACATTTTTTTTTGTAGTGATAACTCTATATGAATTTCTATTTATGAATATTCTTTATGGAGTTCTATTTATGAATATGGTTTAGTAGTTCTTTTATTTATATCTATTCTTTTATTATTCATGTTGATGGTTTTGGCTGGCCACCATAAAATCTAACATGGGTGATCTCAATGGATTGAGAGGTGAAGGGAAAACCTAGATCTAGAGAAATAGACACAAATTATTTAGGCTTTTTGGATATTTTTGGTGATAAAATTATAGCTTTATGGTTTAATTAGTTGTGTGAGTGTGGTGGGAACATTAATTAAAAAGGAAGTAATAATTTGGGAAATTATTAGGACAATTTAGGGATAGTTTTCACTATAATAAATCTAAGAGTCCACTCAAAAATAATAAAAATTAGTAACATGTGGGTGAAATCTTGAACCTAGCTCTTTAAGTGATTGTTATATTCTTAGAAATATTCTTATCCTTATTTTCTTCTTACTCAAATCTCACTTGAATTAATAAATTAGAACCTTCTTTTGGGTATGTCCCCAAAATACTTAAGGATTATTATTATATCAACCCCGTACACTTGCGGGGCGATTAGTATAATAGGGTAAGGAAAAATGCGCATATTTTGAGACAAAAATATTAAAAATTTGCATTGAGATCTTACGATCTGGGTTATATCAATTAAAATTTTTTTTTTTTAAAAAAAAGACCACATTTTGTTATGGAAAAAGAAAAACAAAGAAAAGACCACTTTTTCCTTATTAATTTGAGTAACCAACAAGTAATTGAGCAGCAAAATGTGCCAACAAATTTCAATATCCAACAACGACCTAATTAAATTAAGAAAACGAATGCTCACACATTTAAGAACAAAATATCCGCAATCACAAAATTAAATTTTCAAATTGATAGAAAACAACGCCACAATATAAATGAAAATGTTTCATTCATCTGCATTTTCAGTGAAGAGTATTTGAATCTCTCTTCTTTTTTTTCCCCGAAAATGGCTACTTCTAGAATTGTTTTGTTATCATTTCCTCTATCAGTTGCAATAAATAAGAAAATAAAAACACAAATTATGGAAGGGATTTGAAGTTAAAAACTCCAAAATTGATTTGAAAAAAAAAGGCCAACCTTTGCCCACGTAAGTTAGGCCAATTTTGGCCCGTATTTAAAATGAGTTTTTCAAGTCTAATACTCTCTTTAGTGGATCAAGTGGGTCAACTCCATCGATTGGGCCTATATTTCTAGCTCTTCTATATTGGCGCTAGAGACCCATTGACTATTGTACTCCAAATAAAAAAACAAACAAATAAATAAAACAAGACAAAAAAGTAAATAAATAGTACTTGAACTTCTTCAAAATATCTCAGTGATTTTTCAAAAATCTAAGTTATTAATTACTATATTCTTTTTGTCAATTTCATTACCCTTATTATCTACCACTTTACACCCCTCCCCTCCATTTATAAAACAAATTTAGAAGGTTTTTGGGTTTCTATTTATAAGACGTCTTATAAGAACAAGGCAAAATTAATGTTTTTTCTCAGAAAAAATCCCTTGAAAAGGTGTGGCTTTTTATTAATATTAAAAAGGGGGGAGTGCGTGTAAGTGGGCAAAGTATTTAATGAAGGGTATTTGTGGAAAGATAATGTAATTATATATATAAATTATTTTTTTAATTTTATGTAAAGTAGGTAAATTTATCTTATAATAAGAAATGAAGTAAGTATTATGAAACGTGCTGAAAATGTACCAAAAACATTCTATGTAATGATGATTAATTTCAACTATAGTGAACCTGTGCAGTTACATTTCGACCAAAAAAAAAACCTGTGCAGTTACATAAAGTTCATGAAGAGCCATAATGCTATTCATAATTTGTGAATTATGTGACTCCTTAAACTTTTTTATTTTTATATTGATGATAAGGATAAAACTAAAGTCTTCATTTTCAATAAAAGTTATAAATAAGCTTTAATATTCAGAAGTATAAATAAAACCATTTATTCCTCAAATTTCATGTAATAATCTACATCAAATGTCTAATTACATTCATATGGTGCTAATGATTGAATGCATTAGTTGAGACCATCCGTATTAGTTAAAGAATGTGATATTTCCTCAGGTTCTAAATATAGCGTAAAGATATAACTTATTTATAATTTTTAAGAAATAGTATGTAGTTAATTTATATCCTTAATGTAAAAAAATTCAATCTTTTTAATTTTTACCTTCAATAAAATAAATGACTAGAATTAAGTGTTGTTTTAAAATAAAAAAACAAATCAATAAAAAATGCATTTTATATTTAAAAAAAAAAAAACCACAATTCCCATGGAATCATCAAACCAAAAATAAATGAGGGAAAGGTAGGATTGGGAAAAAATATATAAACATTGCATGTTGCCCAATATTTAGAACCAAATGGAGTTTGTAGAACATATTGATGAAAAGTAATTGAGTTATGTTTTTGTATAATGTAACTGTTGGTTTATGTATTAAGGGCTTAGGCCCATCAGCTCGTTGGGCTGAGCCCAAGTCAGATAGGTCTAGTGAACAGATAGGTCTAGTGAACTCTATATCTATGGTTGTATCCAGTTGCAAAACGTGTGGTTAATGAATAATAGATTTTTGAGCCATCAATTAACATGGTATCAGAGCCATCGTGTATCAGTCTCTTGGGCTATTCTTGTTTCACCACCACCGACCCAAGAAGTCATTCAGACCCAAAATTATCACAGCCATTGGATCTGGGACGTGGAGGATCAGCAGATCAGCAAACCCATCTGCTCCTTCGGTGATTCAAGAACATATTCGCTGACTCAAGAACGATAATGAGGGGCGAGCCACCGATGCCACGAACAAGGGCATTCATAATCTCCGTCATAATCACCGAGCCACCGCTACCACGAACATGATCAAGCCTCTCGAATGCGGAACGCGACAGGGGTTGTATTGGGCGTTCTTCAATCAGTTCCTATTCCTAGCTGCCAGTGCATTTCCTCCAGAGATTATAGTAAAACAGTTCAGGAGCAACGTCTTTTTCAATTCCTTATGGGTTTAAATGAGGTTTTCCATCAAGTTCGAAGCCAGATACTCCTTATGAGTCCTCTGGCATCTCCCAATCAAGCTTACTCAATGGTTACCCAAGAAGAGACTCAGAGACAGCTCTCATATGGTCACCAGCCTGCCCCTGCTGATAGCTCAGTAATGGTCTCCCAAGCCTCAAATCCAATCAGAGGTGGACGTGGACGTGGACGAGGCAGAGGAAGAGGACGTGGGTCCTCTCAGGATGTCTGTAGCTACTGCAATAAAAGGGGCCATCAAAGGGAATCATGTTACCAGCTTATTGGATTCCCTCCCGATTTTCCTCAGTCAAGAAATAAGAGGCCAGGAGAGGAACAAGCTAATCCGGCAATCAATGATGCTCAGAATAAACCATTTGGAAAGGATCAAGATGCTGACCAAGTCCATCAACCACCCTTCTTTACTCAGGAGCAGTATAAGAAAATCCTTGATATGTTGAAACGTGATTCTGACCCCCATGAAGCTGCTGTTAGTGTGCAAGCAACCACACCAGGTATGGATTCTAATCTTGAAACTAAATGGATATTAGATTCAGGTGCTAGTTGTCATATAGTAAATAATTTGAATCGATTAGATAGCTGGAAACCATATTTAGGCCCTATTAAGTATGTTAGAGTCCCAAGTGGAGAGAGAATTAGGATCACACATATTGGGAATGTCAAACTCACTAAGCATATTGTGTTAACTAATGTTTTATATGCTAAGGAATTTTGTTATAACCTGATTTCTGTAGCTAGGCTTACATTGGACAATGCTTGTGTTGCCTCTTTCCTCCCTGAATTTTGTGTCTTGCAGGACACGTCCAATGGGACGATCAGAGGGATTGGTAATCACTCAAAAGGATTGTACTTGCTCAAAGGATGCTGCAATTCTGATTTGATGAAATTTAGAAATAAGCATGAACATGCAAATAATATCAATGATTTGCTTTGGCATTCTAGGTTAGGACATGCCCCTATAGATATATTGAGACATTTAAATGATGTAAAAGTTTCTGAATCTGTTGGTAGTAATGATAAATGTGAAGTGTGTATTCAGAGCAAACATTCCCGTCTACCTTTTCCTTCTAGCACAACTGAATCTAAATGTTGTTTTGATTTGTTGCATGCTGATGTGTGGGGTCCTTATAGGATACCTACACATCAAGGATATAGATATTTTTTAACTATTGTTGATGATTTCTCTAAGGGCACTTGGGTTTTCCTTATGCATTTTAAATCCGAAGCTCCCAAATTTATGAAAATCTTTATCCATTATGCTATAAATCAGTTTTCTGCAAAGATTAAAACTGTTAGGACAGATAATGAGGCTGAATTTGTCAATCATGAATTTGGAAATTTCCTTTCTGATTTAGGGATTGTTCATCACAGATCTTGTCCTTTTACCCCCCAACAAAATGGGGTTGTTGAGAGAAAACATAGGCATTTGATGAACATCACCAGAAGCATTATGAATAAAGCAAATTTACCTCTTAAATTCTGGGGGGAAGCTGTAAGAACAGCTGCTTACTTGATTAATAGGACCCCATCTCGAAATTTGTCCTACTCTACACCATATCAAATGTTATATGGGAGACCACCTTTGGTAAGTCACCTTAGAGTGTTTGGATGCCTAGCTTTTGCTATGACTTTAAATTCTACAGATAAATTGCAAAATAGGGCAGAAGCATATGTTTTCCTAGGGTATCCTAACACTCAAAAGGGATACCTACTATATAACATTAAGACCAAGTCTCTCATCATTTCTAGACATGTTACTTTCATCGAGAATAAATTTCCTTTTGTAGATTGTGAACGTTCTGATCAAGGGGGACTGGGAAAAGATAATAATCTTGATTTCTTTGATGTCTTTCATGATTTGCCATCTTCTTCTATGACCAGAACTGTTCACAATCAGGGGACTGACTCTAATTTGCAGCATGATCATTATTCACCACATGAGCACATTAGCACTGATTTCACTTCACAGCATACTCATCATCGACCACATGAGCATATTAGGACTGAATCTAATCTGCAACAGCAACCATCTCCTTCTCTTAGACCAGCTAGAAATAGGCAAGTTCCAACCTAGACCAAAGATTATGAGTGCCAATATTTACCTAAAACTGGTGAGCAGAACCGTGAGCCTGTGAGTGACATAATAAGTAACCATGATGTTAATTTGCTGCATCATATTTCTATTAATGATTTGTCTCATTCATACAAATGCTTCCTCTCTTCTATTGATAAGGAAATTGAGCCTGAGAATTATTTTCAAGCTTGCAAAGACCCAAGATGGGTCAAGGCAATGCAGAGTGAAATAAAAGCTCTAGAATCCAATAAGACCTGGAAAATAGTGAATTTACCCAAGGGAAAGAGACCTATTGGTTGTAAATGGGTTTTCAAGATCAAATATAAATCTGATGGTAAGATAGACAAATTTAAGGCACGATTGGTTGCTAAGGGTTACAATCAAAGGGAAGGAATAGATTTCTATGAAACTTTCTCTCCCGTAGTAAAGATTGTGACCATTAGAACCATTCTTAAACTTGCAGTTGTGAATGATTGGGAAATCCATCAAATGGATGTAGATAATGCATTCCTTCAAGGAGATCTACATGAGGAGGTCTATATGACCATTCCTCAAGGCTTTGACAGGAAAATAGATCACTTGAAGGTATGCAAACTAGAAAAATCACTCTATGGCCTAAAGCAAGCCTCTAGGCAATGGAATGAGAAATTAACCCAATCATTAATAAAAGGGGGTTTTCAACAAAGTAAATATGATTATGCACTGTTTTATAAGCAAATCGAATCTGATTTAGTCTTTGTGCTTTCTTATGTTGATGACCTTATGATCACTGGTAGTTGTAGTAAAGGAATTGATGATGTTAAGAAGTTTCTGCATGGGGAATTCAAAATTAAGGACCTTGGGATACTAAAATATTTTCTTGGCTTAGAAATAGTAAGATCTAAACATGGAATTCTTGTTAATCAGAGAAAATATGCCACTGAACTTATAGATCAAGTAGGGCTGGATGAATCTGAAACTGTGCTTGCTCCTATGGAACAGCACCTGAAACTCACAGCTGGAGCAACTAAATCAGATCACTATCTTGATGATGGAGGGCCTTATAGAAGGCTCATTGGTAAGTTGTTATACCTCACTTTGACTAGACCTGACATTTCTTTTACTGTACAGGTGTTAAGTCAATTTATGCAAGAACCAAAACAATCTCATATGAAGGCTGCATTAAGATTGGTAAAATATTTGAAGGATAGCCCCGGTAGAGGGATCTTCCTTTCATCTGAAAATTCATCTATTTTGGAATGCTATTGCGATTCTGACCATGCAGGTTGTGCAGATACTAGACGTTCTGTAACAGGGTTCCTAGTGAGATTTGGGAATTCTCTTATATGCTGGAAGTCAAAGAAGCAAAGCGTAGTGTCGATTTCATCCGCAGAGGCAGAATACAGAGCACTTAGGATGGCGGTTGTTGAATTAACTTGGATAGTTGACCTGATGAAAGAGTTGCACATTAATAAAGTTGAGCCAATGAGAGTATATTGTGACAGCCGATCAGCCATACACATAGCAACAAATCCAGTGTTCCACGAGCGGACGAAGCACATAGAAGTAGACTGCCATTTCGTGAGGGAGAAATTATTAGCGGGAATGATCAACTTTCAGCATGTACGTTCAGAAGAGCAATATGCAGATATTTTAACCAAAGCACTTGGTGGAGGACAGCATGAGCACATTCTCAGCAAGCTGGGCACTTATGAATATAGGGTGCCCAACTTGAGGGGGAGTGTAGAACATATTGATGAAAAGTAATTGAGTTATGTTTTTGTATAATGTAACTGTTGGTTTATGTATTAAGGGCTTAGGCCCATCAGCTCGTTGGGCTGAGCCCAAGTCAGATAGATCTAGTGAACAGATAGGTCTAGTGAACTCTATATCTATGGTTGTATCCAGTTGCAAAACGTGTGGTTAATGAATAATAGATTTTTGAGCCATCAATTAACAGAGTTGGCAATAATGTTTATCATTTCTTAATAGATACCAGAGAAAGCACATACCATATCTCTATGTGTAATAATATAAAATAGTATAAAATCTTGAGAGAAAATAGTATAAAATGTGAACGAGTTAGATTAGTATCTATTAAGAGAAAATAGTATAAAATCGTTTCAAGTGGTTTAGACACATTAAAAAAAGTCACTACACTACAAAAAAAAAAGACTTGTCGCCACTGAAAGTCTAAAAGTCGCCGCTGAAAGTCTTTCAGCGGTGACAAAAAGTCGCCGCCTATGCGACTGTCGCTGAAAGTTTTAGCGGCGACAATTTTTGTTGCCGTTGAAAGTATACTTTCAGCGGCGACTTTTTTCGCTGCTGAAGGTGACTTTCAGCGGCGACTTTTGTGTCGCCGCTGAAGTTATAGTTTCAGCGGCGACAAAAGTTGCCGCTGAAGGTGACTTTCAGCGGTAACTTTTGTCACCACTAAAAGTGTTAATTTTTTTTAAAAAAAATCAAAAAATTAAATTTTTTATTAAAAAAATTCAATTTTTTTTTAAAAATTTTATTTACAATTACCACGTGTCTCCTCCCCGTGCTACCACGTGTTGCCTTCCCGTGCTGTCACGTGTCGCCTCCTCATAATTCCTCAAAGTGATTCTCTTCCAGTTCGAACCCACGACCTCAGGGAGCCGATGCCTTCGTGCGCGAGTCTCTGCCAGTTACGCCGAAATAAACCTATGTCATATTATTACATATTATTATATATATAATATTATCATATATATATATATAAACATACATACATATAATTAATTATATACATATAATTAATTATTAATTAAATATAATATTATTAAAAATAATTAAAAATTAAATAAAAACGAAAAAAAATATTTATATATTTAAATTAAAATTTTTTAAATTAAAATCACTTAATAAATAATAATTTAATATCATAAATATTATTTTTAATATAAAATTATAAATATAATATTAATTAATAATAATATAATTTTAATAATTAAGGTTAAATAGAATTATTTAATAATTAATAGTTAAATTTTATAAATATTATTTTTGAAAAATATTAATAAAAAAATATGAAATTGACTTTTAGCGACGACTATTAAAAGTCGCCGCTGAAACTCACTTTCAACGGCGACTTTTAATAGTCGCCGTTGAAAGTGTTTTAAAAATTTTTTTTTTTAAAATTTCAAATGAGACTTTCAGCGGCGACACTAAAGTCGCCGCTAAAACTCACTTTCAACGGCGACTTTTAATAGTCGCCGCTAAAACTCACTTTCAACGGCGACTTTTAATAGTCGCTGTTGAAAGTGTTTTGAATTTTTTTTTTTTTAGATTTCAAACAACACTTTCAGCGGCGACTTCGCCGCTGAAACACACTTTCAGCGGCGACAACACAATGTCGCCGTTGAAAGTCTGACTTTCAACGGCGACAAAAGGGTCGCCGCTGAAGGTGACACCTTCAGCGGCGACATTAAAAGTCGCCACTGAAAGTCTCACTTTCAGCGGCGACATTAAAAGTCGCCGCCAAATGTCGCCATTGAAAGTAAGTTTTTTTGTAGTGCTATGTGTACTTGTGAGGATGGTTGATCAAGCAATATAAAGTCTACTAAAAAGTGTAGTGGAAGACCAAAGCGAACACTCAATGAGTTTATAGAGTGGATCTTTTGATTGATAATCTATCCAAAAATCTGATTTTTGATAGAACACAAATGTTGTGCGATCCCATCTAGTGGGATAAGGCTTTGTTGTTGTTGAATGAATTTACACGTCCTCTTATGCATATGCAACTGGTCTTTGATCCGTATATGTTAGAAAAAATACATGATAACTACTTCTTGAAGAATTTCGGTTAATTGTAATTAATCTAAGATTTATAGGAAAGAATAGACAAAACAAGGTGGCATTATTAGGTTACATATCACTACCTTCCGTCTTTAATATAAGATTTGGTTCGTATAAATAAGATCTTATATTAGATGGAAAAAAAAAAAAAAAGATCTTATATTAAATTAAAGATCGAATGAAGTGACAATTTTTATTACAATCAACTTTAGATTGTTCTTCTGTAGCGCAGGATTTCACCCAGACCAAGACTCGTTGCTAACGTGGAAGAGGTTACTTCATTGAAGATAAAAATTGATTCATTTTGAATAAAATTTTAATGTTCAATTAACTTTAGATAGTCTGCATTCAATTGAACGGTCATAGTCTATTTAAAAAAGTTACTGTACTAGGTTAATTAATTTGCTATATAAAATCTAGAGGACTATTGGTGCTACTCTTAAAGGATCTCTATTACGTTTTTACGGAAATTCATACAATTTTTTTTTTTGTTAAAAAAACACAAGAAATAAAAATTATGTGTCCTTAAGAATATAACTTGTCACATTATGGGGTCCAGAATATAGGATTTAGGTAGTGAAAGTGAATTAGTGAACCCATCATTACATAAAGCAGAAAGCAGTCAGCCAAATTATTTTATATATACAAGTAAATTAAGGGGAAGTTTGCTAGGTGTTAAGTTAATAAGACTTTGTACTCCCTTAATTAGTTTAGTTATTTTAATTGTGTTAGCAAAAAGCCTAAGAAATAAGTATAAATATCCAAAAGCACATGGAAACAACTATGACCGCTGAACTTTTGAAAGGATCAACATCTCAAAGACAGCTCATAGCTCTGAGGCAAAGGAAAATTTTAATTATATGAATTGATACTCTTGATCCATGACTTTAATTAATACTACCTCTGGTGTTAAAATAAAGTTAATTTTTTTAAAGAGATTAAGGAAGTTAAATAAATTACTTAATTATATCATATGTTATGTATCCTCAGATTATATATTAATTTATTAGTCAAACTAATTAGTTTGAAGAAAAAAATAAAAATAAAAATACTCTAAAGTAATTTAATTAGCTTCCTTAATTTCTCAAAAAAAGTCAAATTTATCTTATAATTAGGACCGGATGAAATATTGTTTATTATCTTTTATATATATATATATATATATATGATATGCTAGAGGGTGGCAATGAAGATAAGAAGATATGCTAGTTAGGGCTTGTGATCTTTGAGGGTTCTCAGAGCATGGTTGTTCTCTTTAATAGTGTCTCCCACCCTCTTCACTCTCACAGGTGGAATGACACCTAAACATTTTGCTTACTTGTATACTCTTTATTACTCCACAAGTTAGGAATATTACTTTGCAAAAATATAGCCATAAAAACATTCACTTTTTTTTGATAACATGAAGGCTGTTTTTTTTTTTTTTTGAGATTTAAAAGACAAAGGGTTTTCACCTTTCTCAAAAGTACGCTTTTTAGGATTTAAATTTATATTTTTTTTATAGAGATGAGATCGCTTATTACCTTGACGAACAACTTATAGGTATAACAACATTCAGTGCTAGTTTGAAATAGCTTATTTTTGGGCAATAAGTGTTTATAAATCGTAATTCACGGTATACGAGGTAAGTATGTGAGAGGAATTTTATCTCGACTTGCGTAATAAATGACTTATTATCTAAAATTAAATGATATCAAACATTCACTCACTTTAAGTCCTGCCCACACGCGCTGACACTTGGATCAAACCTTTCGAAGTAGATCTATTACATGTTAATAACAAGACTCGCAACGCTTGAATAAAGTTTTGGGCTTGAACCCGTTGTTGACATGTCTCAGTGTGTACTTAAACTGATTGAAATTAAAAAAGAAAAAGAAAAAGTAGATCCATTATGTGAATAATATAAATAGGGTTAAAGGCAATTTTTACTTTGAAAGTATTCACTGACGGTCAATTTTGTCCCGAAAGATTTTCGAGAATTAATTTTATCCCGGAAGTATTAAATTTGGAACAATTTTGTCGTGACTGTTATCCTAGTTAAGTTTGACCGTTAGTTGATCAAATTCAGGGTAAATTTGTTTCTAATTGAAAACTTCAAAGACAAATTTGCATTTTAATAAAAATGACATTGACAACAAAATTGCCCTGAAAGTTTTAACTTAGGAGCAAATTTACCCACAATTTGGTCAATTAATGGTCAAACTTAACTGGGATAACGGTTAGGGTTAAATTGCTCCAAATTTGATATTTCTAAGATAAAATTGGTTCTTAAAAAACTTTCGAAACAAAATTAGCCCTCAATAAATATTTCCGAGATAAAAGTGAAATCTAACGCATATAAATATAGCCATAGGAAAACATTGTAAAGAATGGTGGCGGAAAAATATGTACTGATCAGTGGTCTCTCTCTCACACACACCCAGCTTTTACCCTTTTGTGTAGTTCTATTTTCTAAATATTTCGTGATCATATTAGAGATGATCTCAATCTCGTCATCATTCTCATTAATGAATCAAATTAAAATGGCATTAATCATTGTGCTAGTGAGTTATGTTTAGCACTATTGTGATCGATCAAAGAGGGTGAGATTTGGTCTTACGCGGTGAAAAGAATTTATCATAAGATTATATATCTAATATTTATATACATGAGGGACATAATCATCAGTGCAAACCCAATAGCTTCAAAAAAAAAAAAAATTGCTTCATGATACAGTAGCATCTATTGTGGATCATATATCGCATTGAAAAATTCAGAAAGAAATTCTCAAACTAACTAATAGCAAGAAAATTAAAATTAGTATTAATTTGTTGGCGCTATACTCCCACAATCAGTCAATAATTGGGGTGATCGAATATATAACCGAAATGCGCCTAACAACATTAATTAGTACATGTTGCAAATGGAAAAACCTTCGCAATTACTCGTACAAATTAGTTGAGAGTTGAGAGTTGAGAAGTTGAGATTTTCGAAGCTATTCTTTTATTTATATGGCACCAAGACCCAACCACCAAAGACCAACTCATATTTGGCAGGCCTCAAAGGTTTTCCAATTAAGCTAATATTGTAGATAGATCCCATCAGGATCAGGATCTCCAGAAAATCCAATTTGATTGGAATTTAATCCACTAAAATATATAATGGTCCCATCAAGGCGCGCGGGATTATCTTTAAATATTTTAAGAATGGGATCGATAAGCTGTAGTGCTGTACGTCACGGAATAAAGCGACAGTAAATAATTAAATATAAAAGTACATGTTTTTTTTTTTTGCCAAATATAAAAGTACATGTTTAAATCATATCAATATTGTTCATTCCTTAATTATTTCTTGACTGGGGTCACTGGCAGTCTGGCACCAAAGATTTAATTAATTATATCAAATAAACTTGTACGCCCCTTATTTTTTATCCAATTCACTTTTTTCTTTAATTAGGAAGGAAAAAGATACAAAAGAAATTTTAAATATATAAAAGGGAAAATTTCAGAAAACTACATACAAAAATAGAAAAGGACAGAAAGGTTGGGTGAAAATAATAAATCTTAAATCAGTGAGGCATGAGGAATATGACATTTGAAATGTTAACAAAATGACCTAAATATCCTCTAAAAAGGGGAACTAAAGACACGAGTGGCATACAGACTAAACGAGTGATGGAGAGTGGGTGAGAAAGGAAGAGACACGAGGGAAATCGAAAAGGAGGAGACAGGAGCTCAGGCGGAGGGAAACGAGGAGACACGAGCTTGAGCTGACAATGGGGTGGTGCGGCGAACCCAGACTAAGGTCCGGCGAGTGTGGGGTGTGGGAAGGCGGAGTGGAGCGGCGCGGCGAGATGAAGGTCGGGCGAGTGTGGGATTTTGGAAGGCGGAGCGGCGCGGCGCAGCCCGTCGAGGCTACAGTCCGGCGAGGGTGGGTTGTGGGAAGGTATGGGGAGCCCCTCTACAGTTCGTTATTTTCTCAATTATTATTGCTTTTGCTATCATGCGACTATGCTATGATTTTGGCATTTGTAGTGTTCATTATTTTCTCACTTGTTATTGCTTTTGCTTTCATGAGACTGTGCTATGATTTTGGCATTTGCAATGTTCGTTATTTTAACTGTACTTTATTGTTTGGGTGCCATAAGCAGATTATCACCATACCTCTCTTGTAAAGCTACCCTTTCATATCATTGTTTTCTGGCTTCACATTGAATCTATTGATAACGAGTGCTTTTGTCCTCAAGCTTTGTCTCTTTGTTAGTACATTTGTTTTTCTAATCTTACAAAGCAAAGTAGTAATAATGAGGGGTTGAGTGTAGGAAGAAAAGCTGAAATGGATTATTTTTTTAAGTATCTTCCTTGTGTTAAATGTGACTAGTAGCAATTCTGTGTTGTTGTCCCTATAGTTCAATCATTAGATTAATAGTGAGAGGGATGTTGTTAATAAAGAAGCTGATGTTGTTAATAGTGAGAGAGATGTTGTTTTCAGGCATAACAAAGAACTTCAAAATTTTGATTGAAAACTGTAGGCTTTGAAGTTATTCCTGTAGTGACAGAAATATAAATTAGATCAATGGCCATGAGGTTTGAATGTGTTTATGAATATGACTAATTTGATTAAGTGTAACATTGTAGAGGTTTGTATTCTCATGCATAGAGAGTTGATTGGATTGTATAATTGGATACATGTTTGGTTAGGGTCTATTTTGTTAAGGCCCCTGTACTTAGATGTTGAAAGTTGTTTTTGCAGCAGAACATGGTGGTTGAAGAAGGGCAGGAGGGGGGAGGGGAAAGGCAAAACGTTGGTGGAGAAGGCCATAAGAATGTTGAAGAAGGGCATAAGGTTGTGGGAGGAGGGCAGAATTTGGATGAACAAGGGAACAAAGAGGTGGGAAAAGGGGAGACAGCTAAAGGATTGAAAAATGGCTTGGTGTTGTTTAAAATAGAGTTTTTCAATAAATTGAAGGGGAAAAAAGGTGATAAATGTGTTCTACCTTCAATGATGCGCTATAAGCATGGAGAGCATTTAGTGACCAAGAGAGAAAGGAGTATTGTGAGAAGGCAAAATATACTCAGAATGAAAAGAAATCAATAATGGAGAAGAAGAGTACGAAGAGGAAAATACCTTTTATCACGCGTTCCTCAATCCGGCAATTCAAGCAATTGGCTGACTTCATAAGCAAAGACACAAGTCTGAAGGATAGGGTTGAGAGATTAGATTTCAGCAAGTTGCTTGAGGTTGGAGGTTGCAATCGGTTACCAAAAGATCTTATTGCGTCAATGCTTCGGTCATATGATCCACCAACTCACCAATTCCAAATTAGGGGCAAGACAAGGGAAATTTCAGCAGTTGATGTGTAGCAGTTACTTGGTGTCCCGCACGGAGGTGAACTTATTTGTGCTAATGTGGATGATGATGACCCAGTGTACACAAAGCTGAAGAGTAAGTATTCAAGACGCCTATATAGCAAGATTTTTGAGGCCATTATGGGAGGGGGGAGAATGATAATTTCGAGTTCTTGTTCATGTTGTACACACTTGGAACGTTTCTATCTCCCACTGCAAGCCCAAAGGTCAGTTATTGGGTACTGAAGGTGATGAGTGCGATCATAAAGGGCTTTCAGAAATTTGATTGGGCGACCTTCATAATTCAAGAGTTGTGGAAAGAGATGGAAGACTATGTTAGAGCTGTTAGGAAGAAGAAGACTACCAACACGAACGTCAGTGGATGCGTGTACTTATTGTTGGTACGTATTTATATATTTTTTTCAATTTATATGCTTTAATTGCTAATTGCTGTAGCTGATAATATGTGATTGAATGGGCAGGTATATTTTGGTGAGCACTTCACAATGGTGACAACTAAGAGACACCAATATAGCAATGCTATTAAGTATTGGACTGAGGAGAGATTAAAAGAAATGGTTAAATTAGAGAGGGAAAGCAATATGAGCATACTATTTGGAGGAATGGCCTCCCAAACATATGTGCAGCCAGAGGACAACATAGGAATTGACCATTTAGACCAGGTATGTGTATCTTACTTCCCGTAGTTGTACATTACAAACAAATTCATAATGTTGACATTTCATTTGTCGTGATTAGGACCTGAAAGATATGTATAGAAGATTGACGATGGTCATTACTGAGGAGTTGATAAAAGTCCAAGTGAAGAGAGGGGGCACGAAAATATCGAAGGACAGAAAGATCACAAGAAGAAAATGGACCCTCATGCACACGATAATGATAACGTTGTTTCTGCTGAAGGAGAAGAAAATGATGAGGAGGAAGAAAAGGCCTCAGAAAGTGATATTGGTGATTCTCTCATTAGCGTATCAGATAGTGGAGGAAAAGGAGGGGATGTTGTGGAGGACGAAGAGGTTGGCATGGGTCAAGTGTTGCGCAGATCATGTAGGGTTAGAAAAGAGAAGAAAATAGAATCCCCTTATGTTATGCCTAAGGAAATTAAGCAGAAAAAGAAGGAAGTGGACGACAAGGAAAGGTTTTTCCATGTAATTTCCCAGCTCCCTCCAAGCATAGGTAGAGATATGTGAGTGATCGATGTTTGCCTTATTTGTCATTTGTATTTTAGAGCAATTGAATAATGTTTTGTAACATTTGTTTTGTTGTTGCCTTGTTATTGAATGTAATGATAGGGAAATGGTAACCATGTGTGACGAATATGTCACTCGAGAAGAGCTATACTCTTTAGGTGGAATTCATAAGGTGAACAATCCGGTAAGTAATACCAAATCTAAATGATATGCTGTATATTGTTAAGTAAATAGCCAAGGCTTGATTATGTCATTCTAGACTGCAGGTAGTGTCGCTTGTTTGTAAGACTTTGATGGCAGATATGAAGGAACAAGGAGTCATTAAGAGGCATATTTTTTATGCCGACTTTATGGTTAGTATATTATGAGGAAATCAGGGGTTGTGCTTTTTTTTTATTGATACTAATATGTATATTTTATAGACGCTCGTTGTCGGCAAAGGTAAGAATTAGAGACCGTCAAATTACAAGAACCACTTATTGCCGGAGCGAATAGGCTACAATATAGCGGATTGTGAATTGGTTATTGGCCATGTACTTGTGCATGAACATTGGTTTTATGTTGCCTTAGAGCCGAAAACCATGAATTTCTTTGTTCTGGACTCTATGCAACTGACAGTTGCGACAAAAAAAGAAAAAAGAAAAATAGCATATTTGAAAATCCCCAAGTCTACGCAGTGGAGACATGTGTACTGTGCTTTATCACTGACCGTTTCCTTTCATTTAATATGTACAGATCACAACTCCACTGATGTTATTGTTTTTTTCCGGTTCAGCAGGACATGTTTCATGATATAGTTCAATTTGTCAGTCACAATTGGCATGTCAAGAATCCAAAGGCTGATATCATTTGGGCGCCTATACCACAGTAAAATAATCTGTATGTCTTACCTTATCTGATGTGTATCATACTTTGACTTTTTTCACTTGTGTTACCTAGGAAGTGACTATTGTTTGCAATTGTAGGAAAGACTGTGGTGTCCACGTGTTGATATGGTTGTTTCAATGGAATCCAAATGTGACACTCGAGTACACAAATGTATGTACTTTTGCATGTGCACTTTACATGTGCACTCAACTTTTCATGTACACTTTACTTTTCATGAAAATGTTCTCTATTTTTTATGCGTACTTTATTTTCTGTAGGATCAAGTTACACAGTACAGGAAGGATATTTTATGGTGGCTGGTGAATCATCCTCAAAATTCATCTCGATTTGATGCTCTTAGTCTGTTGGCAAAGCCACCGACTAAACGACAACGGTCGACACAGTAGACTTTAGTGATATTGTCTGCCACAATAGGAACATGTTGGCATCCTCCTTTTTGTTATGGGCAACGTTATTTTGTGAAAAGCATGCTAGTTGTGTGCACATGTTGTGCCTTTTTGTCACCCAGTTTGGACGCTACTTTGCCGTTATTGAAAGTGCAATGTGATGACGTGTCACATGTTTGTTCATTATTTAAGTTTACTGTCTCACCTGATGTACATTTTTTATTAACACCAACAATCTGTATATTAACAGCGCAAACCTCTAAAATAACATCACATGTTGCATTTACAACTCTGCCTGCTATTAACATCATTACATTCGTTATTAACGACTAGGCCTCATCCATTAACAACTTCAAATGAACAGGTTAGGACATCGAATGAATAGGTTAGGATGACGTCATGTAAATTGGAAACACAACTTGTATCTGCGTAATAACATCGTTACATTCGCTATTAACGACTAAGCCTTGTCTATTAACATCTTCCAATGCACAAGTTAGGATGGCGTCATGTAGATGGAAAAACATAACTTGTGTCCTCGTAATAACATCTTTACTTTCACTAGTAATGACTATGCCTCGTCTATTGACATCTTCGAATGAACAAGTTAGGACGGCGTCATGTAGATGGGAAAACACAACTTGTGTCCGCGTAATAACATCTTTACTTTCGCTAGTAACAACTATGCCTCGTCTATTGACATCTTCGAATGAACAAGTTAGGACGGCGTCATGTAGATGAGAAAACACAACTTGTGTCCGCGTAATAACATCTTTACTTTCGCTAGTAACAACTATGCCTCATCTATTGACATCTTCGAATGCACAAGTTAGGACGGCGTCATGTACATGGGAAAACACAACTTGTGTTCGCGTAATAATATTTTTACTTTCGATAGTAACTACTATGCCTCGTCTATTCACATCTTCCAACGAACAAGAACGTTGTCATGTTGATAGGAAAACACAACATATATCCACGTAATAACATCATTCTTTTCTTTATTAACAACATTATGTTCATTTTTAACAACATTATTTCGTTCATTAACATCTTTCCAACTAGAAATGTGAACTTTTTAGCGTCGCTACCTTAACGCAACACCTTTCACATCTTCCATTTACACGGACAACAGAAGACGTGTGTAGGAACAAGTTTGCAAAAAAAGATGTTACCAGCATAATAACACCATGTGACTCTATAATAACAACATGGTTATGTTGATTAACACCTTCATATATGTATCAGTTCCTGTCAGATCACAATCTGCAAAATTACATTTAGCAACCATATAAAGGCCAAAAAAGAGTTACACATTGCCCCTTGTACACATTGACATATTTCATGACAAGGGAACATTATCTATGGACTAGTACATAATGTTTCCTTGTCATAAACATTGGATTACATCAAACACTAATTACAGTAACTACCTACTAGAGTACACAACTGACAGCAACCCATCTCCCAAAAAAACCATGAGTGGGTTGACAACAACTTTACAAAACCATAATCAAAAAGTTTCACTTCACTATTGCAACTCCTTCATGTTGCCAATTTCACTTCATCCAATATCAGCTTGGGTTTGGATTTTTGCATATCCTTCTAGTGTGACCGGCTTCATAGCAACTTGTACAGTGGTATATCTTCTTGTTTTGGAATTGTGATTCACGCCTTTTGGTTCTTGACCTACCTGAAGGTCGGCTGGTCCTTGGGGGCAATAAAAAAGTTTGACCTGCAAAATTTTCCAACATATAGTTGTTTGTGTCAGGTTTGTTGATTGTCACAATTGGAACCATACTACGGCTATAAATTTTTTGTTGCGATGTGATTTTGTAGCATTCTTCAACGTACTCATACACATTGGCATGAACATGCTTTATGGCTATACAAGCATGTGCACAAGGGATTCCCGATATTTGCCACACTTCATAACTGCAAAGACGTAAACAAAGATCAACACTTAATGATCCATATTTGGTATGAACACAAAGGCTACCCCTACCATAATTTTCAGGGGACATATGCTCAGCATGAACAACATTTTGCTTCAGCATGGACTCTATGTTAGGGCCTATCCCATTTTTCCACTTACTCATTGCCATACTAGATGCATACATTTTCTTGGCAACCTTGTCACGATGTTCATGAATAAGTTGGGTAACATTGTGTTTCCTCTCCTTCACCATCCACGCGTTAAATGATTCAGCAATGTTAGTAGTTATCTTATCCCATCTTCGGAAGGGGAACTTGTTCAATGCCCATTTATCAATATCCCCTTGCTGATTCAGCCACTCATACATCTTTGGATAGGAATTTTGCATGTAGTCCATTGCCTTATTGAAATCGGCATCTAACCTTGCATATGCAATATTATCAAACAACCGTAATGTATCTTCCTTTGAACACCCACTAGTCTTACTCTTGCCTCTATTTACTTTCATCAATTCAGAACTAAAATTCTCCTTCATATGCCTATAACAATAAGCATGCCTTTCCCCCCCAAAAATTGTCCTCACCGCCCCTTTAATTGCATTGTGACGGTCAGACAGATTGTTAATTCAATTGACCCAACTATTTCTTTTATCTTGTGTAAAAACCATGACCAATCCTCTAATGTCTCCCCCTTCACAATAGTGATTGCAAAGGGCAACATTTCACTGTCCGCATCATACGCAGAAGCTGAAACCATCGTTCCCTTGTACAGTCCAGACAAGTGGGTACCACCAATGTATAGCACATGTCTAGCACCAGTCATGAATCCGTCAATACAGCAACCATATGCAATAAATACTTGCTCAAATATGTTATTCACACTTGCTTCCCATTCAGTAATAGTTCTCTCATCTGATTCCTTCAAACGGTCACAAATCCAAGGTATCAACATATACGAATCTTGCAGTCTTCCTTGTATGTCTTCCATGGCTTTTTCCTTCGCCCGGTATGCTTGCTTGTATGTAAGAGTTACACCATATTCTGTTTGCAACGTCTTCCTTATTTCATTTGGACGTTTCTCAATGTGATTTCTCACCTCATCAACTATAATTGATGATGTCAAGTTAGATCTTCCACCATGACTAACCTGAAGATTGTCTTGGGCACTATGAAAATGTTCATCTCTGAATGTCGTTACCCATAGTAATGGGCTCGTCTTACCGATAGCATTTGCTGTTACCCTCTAAAGACATCCAAAAATCTTACATTTAACTGAAATGCCGTCCTTACTATTTCTCACATATTCAAACTCAAACTTGTGTGCTATGCTGTACTTGTACAGTACCTTCTTAAAAGTTTTTGCATGTACAAAACCCTGCATCACTCCTGAAAGTAATCCCCTCCATTTCGTATTGTTCAACTCCGGCATTGGTGTAGGTGCACTCTCTACTCCACAGGGTAGCCTATTACATCCTCCACCTATTTTAGCCGTCAAACAAGCAGCAACACTTTCATAACTGACTGGTTCATAATCATTTTCCATAATGCTTGGACACTGAGGGGATGTTTGTTGTGACAGTCCCAGTAGATCTTCAACCCTGCAGTGAATAACAACTGCAGTTCGTTAATAACCAACAAGAGCTTCATAAATAACAACTATAAAACTTAAAAAAATTTTACTGATATATCTGACACATTATCATTCCCTTTTTTTGCTATATACACATGCCTACTCCTTTCATTATAGTCATACAAGTTCTTAACTTCACCATTATCATTTAAATCTATTAGTGTCTTCTCATCAAAGCTCACTGTATATTTCATCTCACACATGTTACAATCAATCCCAAGCCATGATGATATCATCAACCTCAAATCTTTCAGTGTTATCAACTGTTTTAGCCACTTCTCCTTCACATAACCTCCAATATATTGAATTTTACATTCATCATTACACACTAATTTTCCTCCAACATGAAAAAAACAAAATAGTTCCTTCAAAGATGATGAACCTTCATTACATGTCATTTTGCATGCTTACCTGAAAAAAAAAAATAATTGAATTAAAGTTACACCACTCTTTATAATATCACACCAGTAAGCTTGTCTGGACAAAAATTTATTATTACACCGACTAACTTCCCTGCCATCACCTACCACATACAATTTACAACAATACTATATGTTTTAACATCTCTATCCTCACTATTAACAACACCCGCAAATCATTACCCTGCATGTCCTATTAACAACAACATAATGTTCTTTAACATCTCGATATTTACTATTAATAACACCAACAAATCATCACCCTGCATCTCATATTAACAACAACATAATGTACTTTTACATCTCCATATTCACAAATAACAACACTCTGCCCATGTCGTCACTCTGCCTCTATTATTAACACCCAGCCAATAGGTCTTTACATCTTCATACTCACTAATAACACCACTCTCACCCAACCTTACTATCCACCGCAAACCCACCTTTCCCCTGATTCAACACCCATCCCGTAAGCACTCACAATGAACAAAAATAGCACAAGCTTCATCAATCACTCAACAAAAAGCAATCGAATCCATCGCACAACCATCAATATTGTCTCATTACTTTAAAGCCACTACTTTTATGTCCGATCATTTAACACCCCCTTACCCATAATATGTCGGCTCCGATTTCGTAAATCGCAACCACAAACCACATAAACATTTTTCCATTAACATTCAAGAAACACAGCATAATGATCATTTCTCTCTCAAATTTACTTACCCGTGGCTTGCCTCTGGTTTCCGTAGCTTTTTCTCTTGTTTCGTCACTTTTTGGCGCCACAACACTGCACACTCGTTATGCTGCCTTTTTTTCTTTTTGCTGTCTATTAGGAGGGTATTTAGGTCATTTTGTTAACATTTCAAATGCCAGATTCCTCATGCCTCACTGATTTGGGATTTATTATTTTCACCCAACCTTTCTGTCCTTTTTCTATTTTTGTTTGTAGTTTTCTGGAATTTTCCCTATACAAAATTTTACATCAAATAATAAGATATGAACTGTTTATCAGGTTTCGTTATTCGTTCATCCACCCTTAATATTAAACATGATTTGAGATTTTGTAATTTTAAAATTTTTTTTTAATCTTTTTTTACTAATTAAAATTAAATCTAAAAAGCCAAGTATGAAATAAAAAAATTAAAAAGAAAAAACAAACAGATTAAAGCAGATGAGGAAGAACAAAGAAACCAACCACACAGGCACTTCTTGACGGCCAGACTACAGCTTAAGCTAGGTGAGAGTTTGGTCAACATATTCTCACAAAATGAAAGAAAATAATGCAAAGTCAAGCATCAAGTGATATCTCTGGAGGTTCCGATGCTTCCTTGCTCAGAACTTCTCTAGAATTTCTCAACAAATCTTCCAAATCAGCGCTTTCAAGAACACCAACTTGCCCCACTCTACCACCACAAGCAAACCCAAGAACTAAATAGTCAAGAATCCAAATCATAGAACAAACCCAATACCAATTTCTTGAAAAAAAAAATCAAATGAAAAAAATGCAAACAAAATCGGCGACGATGCTCAGTCACCGCCGTTCTTCCTAAGCCACAATGTGCCTTTGCATTGAACAACTTAAGCTCTTCAGCATCGGTTTTCCTCCCAACCATCAGATCTAAAAGGAGGAAGGGCTTGGTGGTCGCAGAGATGACATTTGTGGGGTGTGACGGTGATGAGGGGCCGGGGCTGACAGTGAGGGTGCCGATGGTGACTGGGTAAATAAGGGAGAAACGTGGCAATGGGTGAAATTTTTTATTGAGATAATGGGTCAAATTTTTTAGAAACCTGGCCCTATAGTGGGGCGCACATGATAATTTTAACTCCGTTAAACATTTCTGTTAGCTAGGGTTCTCATGGTCACTTTTACAGCTAAAGCAATTAATTTAACTAGGACCAATTACTAATGTAATATAATGACAACTATATCATTTTTTAAAAGAATAATTTATGGGATTTTCTTTAGGATTGATTTTTAAGTAGTGAAAGATGCAGTGAAATGTACCTAAATTAAAATGTAAGACACTACTATCTAAATACAACATGCAAATGACTCTAAAACGTATATAAGAATAAAACTAACCTAAATGAATGAAAATACAATTTTTTTGGGGTTTTTTTTTTTTGAAAAGGGGAATGAAAATCCTAAGGAAAAGAAATAAACAAATAACTAAGAAAATCAAATAAAAAAGGTAACGAAGCTTGCTTAGCTTCAGTTATGGTGAAGAGAACAACTTAGGACTTATGTGGAGTTAGCTTTCTTAGCCCAAATCAATTAATTAGACTAAAGGGAGATTGATAAAAAAGAGGGATTAATAAGTCTAATCACCTAATTGAAACATGAGAAACTATCAAGTTCAATAACATTTAATCTACTAGAAAACTTGTAATGAAATAAGCATTGGCTAATTAAACCCATTAAAACAAATCACAAATAATTTCAAATTAATTTTGGAAATCATGTTTACAATAATCTAATTAAACAACTAAACAATTAACCAACTCAATTAAATAATCAAGAGGATAAATCAAATTGACAATTAAATTAATAATGAAAACTCAATTAATAATTCAATTGACAATCTAAAGGTTTGTAAACAAAAATTCCAACAATTTTTTTAGTATAAATCAATCCAAAATATCAATCCAATTCAAAAAAAGTTTGTCTATAATCTAAAACTAAATTGTTCTCAAGTAATGCAACTTAAAATTATTTAAGACTAAATAATCTCAAGTTTGAAAACAAATTGATAAAAAGAAAGACACTCATATATAATCTCCAAATATAAGTCTTAGGCTTTAATTTTAGATAACCAATGAATGTCTTTTGTCTTCAGCCTGTAATCATAATAGGCGGCAGCGAGGTTAATTAGAGGGAAGGAAGAGAGAGCTTTGGATCTAAAATTTAAGCACATTAAAATTGAAATGGCCCAATAAAATTCATTAGTTTGATTTTCTTTCAATTTTTAAGGAAAAATTTTGTATCATAGGATCTTATAATATGTTTTTTCTTATCCTGTAAGAATTAAATGAGATTGTGATCTGTCATATATTTAGAAATATTAATCCATCGTACAATAGGTAATTATTAACAATTTAAACGCAATAATATCATATTTAATCCATATTTATATTATGTTCTAAAATTGGATAATGATTCAAATATTTCCTAATAAATCAAAATTAACCTAAAAAAATCCCCAAAAAAGGTGGAATAAAATATATAACAATATTGATCTATTAGGTTCCAATTGTACCAAAATAAATACGTTGGGGCGGAAATTACACCAACAAATACTTTAGGACGAAAATTGTTACTCTATGAAAACTTCAGGACTCTGACATGTATAGAACATGGCTCACAATAATTTTATCACATTTTTTCTATTACAGCCAAACACGCCAAGCACCAAATGATTCCTCAATTACAGTCAACTGATCCGAATAGTTACTTTGTTAGAGGAAAAAGTAGGTAATTAATTTGATATGCACATGAAAAGTGAAACTAAATCAGCCTCACCGCCTCAACTTTTGACTAAATTTATTCATGATTGTATGTTATGAGTATCATGTCTGAAGTATTTTTGGGAGAATATCATTAAAGTCTCAACTATAAAAAAAAATATCATAAAAATCTCCATTAATAAGTGAAAAGCTATATATTTAATAAACAAAAATGATATTCTCGTTGTTTTTTAAATATAGGGCCTTTATAAGGTTTTGGTTCTCCAATTCCAAAAATTAATTTTTGAGATGTCATTCCCCCGAGAACTTATACATACTGTGCTGTAAACTCTAATCTTGACTAATTTAGTGCCTATTTAGATTATCGTAGAAGTTGTTTTTCTAACGTGATTTGTGATATATAAAGTAAATATATGAGAAAATTTTTTATTCAATTTGCTTGAACGTAATTTGCTAAAACCCATTTAAACAATTTAAACAGGCATTTAGTATCACATCTGTTCTAATTAATGTGACAGTACTTGTCCTTATGTTACAACTTGACTAAAAATCAACTAAAAACAAACAAAGGAAATCATCTTAATCGTATTAGATTGAAAACCCACGCACAGGGCTGTTTGCACCACATACAAAAAGTTGGTGTTTTCGTCAAACCACACTAAACGATATATTCCCCCAACCACCCCAAGTACACGTGATTAATTTTTGTTTAAAGAAAAATAATACTTTATCTCCGTGTTAAATATGGTTTAAATTTGTTACTGATGTGAACGTATACGGCTGGGGTCCGGTTGTGTAAATGAACAGTGGTTCAATAATGTTGATGTATAAAATACTAGTAATTTCCTGTGACAATATATATATATATGTGTGTGTGTGTGTGTGTGTGTGTGAAGGGATCTTTGTCATATGATTAGGTTACCTCATGGAATTATCATATATATATATATATATATATGTATTCTTAAAATACTCATCATCTAGCTACTCTCTAGCCTTAAGCATCTCGCAATAATTCGAGAATAATTTAAAGAACTTTTATAGATTTCTTGATCAGAGATCTTCACCATCATGTTTCCTTTACAACGAAGCAATGAGCTGGTGATCCAATTTTCCAGGAGTCCCAATACTCAGAACCAAGAAAGCAAGATCTCATCCGAAGATCTGATTCTGAAGGATGATTATGATTCTCCTCGAGTCAGCAGTTCTGATAATAAAAGAATAATTGGCAACACCTCAACAGGGAACAACATACTCTCTCGAGCTGCTAGTAGCAGCAAAATTAATGATCCAAACGAAAACAAGAAGAAGAAGATGACTCACAGAGAGATTGAGAGGCAAAGGAGGCAAGAAATGGCTTCCCTTTATGCTTCCCTCAGATCCCTTCTTCCTCTTGAGTACATCAAGGTGAACAAAATATCTATTATTCTCCTTTTTCAATTCTTCTTTCTTCTCATCTTTAACTTCTTGTAATAATCTTGTTCCCACAAACCCTATCAAAGTCAAGCGAAGTTTTTCCCGATAGGGGTGTTAGCTGCGCCTTGCCAACTGCACCTCGTATTGCCCCTCAATTTTGGGCTCTTTCCAAATGTTTTTAATGATTCTTTTAATCATTAAATTCTATATGAAATGAGCAATATTTTTTTCCAAAATTAAAAAGATACTACATAATTTTGGAGTTTTAAATTTTTAAAAAATCGTAAAAAAATTGAAATAAGTTTTATTTATTACCTATAAGATATTAAAATATCGTTTATTTTATATAGAATTTAATGATCAAAATAATCATAAAAAAAAAAAAATTAGAAAGGGAGCCAAAATTGAGGGGCAGCTGACACCCCTAATCCAAGTTTTTCTCATTCTGGGGTATATATTTCAGGGAAAGAGATCGATATCAGATCATATGAATGAGGCAGTGACGTATATAAAGCATTTACAGAAGAATATTAAAGAACTTGGTGCTAAGAGAGATTTACTGAAGAAGCACTCAAATAATTATTCTAACTTGAAAACCCCTGATGATGATGAGAGCAAACAGAAATCGATAAACTTTACTGTCCATGAGAATAATGGTGTTGTGGTAATTGAAATTATCAGTAACTTCAAAGATGAAAGGTTCTTACTCTCAAAGTTTCTGGAATTGCTGCTTGAAGAAGGACTTGAAGTTGTTACTTATCTCTCTACCCAAGTCAATGGTAGAATACTTCATAGTATCAACTGTCAGGTAAATAAAAATGCATTCTTATTTTATGTATATGTACTATATATATTTCATTTAAGCTAATTATTTTACTCTAGCTAATCATTTAGTACTTGATCTACAGGTTAACAGTTCCAGTAGTGTAGATCTTACTGAGCTGAGAAGGAAAATTGCAAGTTTCATTTCTTAGATATATGTTCCTCAGGTTATGAATGGAGAAACACCATATATGTGGCATTAGCTTTATCCTTTTCTAACTGGATGATTGGCAAACTTGTGGTTGAGTTTTTGTACATATTTCCCTCTCTGATCTGTTATACATCTTACTTTTTGATTACATACAATGAGGGAAGGGAAAAGGAAAGCATGAGTAGTAACCGAAACATTTTAATTTATTTTTCCTCTCCATCATCAGTGTTTTGCTCTCACAAATCTGCTGGATGGTCTGCAATATTAATACTTCACAGTAGTTTGTAAAATTGAAGTAGTTGTTTCCCGACTTAAGTTTTTATGGTTTCTTTGTAGGTAATAAAATGATGAATTTCCGTTAATTATATTGATGTGAACTAAATTGTTTGAAAACTTTTCTGTCTAATACATTTTTTTTTGGGGTTTTTCTTCTTGAAAAACCTTACACACCATATATAGTTCTTCTATGACTTCCATGTTCAATGCAAGAGTAAATATTCAGGCATAACCCAAAATGATCAAATTAATTTGTGGCTTATGACTGATCTGTCTTTTCTCCATGTTAAGATTAGCTTTGTACGTAGCTTCTGCTGAATGCCTATAACAAGTGCTACCTCCAGTCCTTAATATTAGATTCACTTCATAGTTTAATTCTTAATATAAGATCCACTATGTACTATAAAGTGTGTCTCATATTAAGGATTGAAGGTGGTATAAAATATCATGGATAGTTAGTTTTTGCTATTTACTGTGTGTGTGTGTGCTGGTTTATTAAGTGAATAGCTTCGCACACATAGACTGATGATTGAAATTAAGGTAGATTTATCCTCATTATTGATTATTCTGATTGAATTGAAGCTCAAATTTACAAAGAGTGAATGTACATTCTTCTATCAAGTGAAATACATCTTTACATTAATTTCGAAAGTGTGTGCGTGTGCGTGTATATGGAAAGTGTTAATAATTATTCATGCTAAAGACATTTCCAAGTTATAGAAGTGTTGTGGAGTTCTTTGATGTTATCATGAATATTGAATAAATCACAAAGGTTTCTTTATATATTATTGGAGAGTATTACTATTAATTCTATGACAATTATACTCCTTGCATCCTTAATATAAAATATATTTTATAGTTTAATTTCTTTATTAAAGAGTTTTTTATATTAAAGATCGGAGGAAGTGTGCGTATGTACATACACAAGGGCAAATTTCTACAAACTGACCTACTCATGCATACTCTGAAGCAAATTATCCGGTAATTATTTTTCTACCTTCAACATTATTTTCTGACACCTCGTATCACCTGAACTTTTCTGCATTTAGTTTTAGATAACCAATATAGCAAGACACGACGGACAAATTAAAACATATACCAAAGATCTGAAAACTTCTTATATTGATTGTATTTTTCCTTAAACTTAATTCATATATAACATCTACAAATGTGAGACTTGGCCTTAGGTGTCAATAATACCACGAATAACTGTCTGCACGCATGTTGATCCAATTAGGTGAATAATTTATTCATTTGCTTATCATATCCTTAATTCTTAATAGAAATTCAAATCTTGACCTTAGAAATGCATCGGTGATATTTAACAACCTCATTATTAATTTGTGCAACAATAATAAGAAAAATCTGTGTTCTCCCAGCAAATCCAATAAAATAGTACTTTAAAATATATTCATGTATATTGCATGGTACTCTATCATGATCAACTAGATTTTTAGTAGCTGAAATAGTTGACTTGTTATTACAATTAACAATAATAGGATTTTAATCTGTTACACCTACCCCCCACCCCCCAAAACCAAAGACTTTCAAAATTTTCTGAGCCAAATATCTTGTCATCTGGAACATGCTTTTTATTAATTTGTTTGTTTAAAGCATTGATTATTAGCCTCACTAACAAATCACCAACTTAAAAAGATAAGATTGAGATCAAAATTAACAAATATATTTTCATGACATTACGGAAGCATATTTTGTATAACCAGCTATATAGGCCAGACTTGGGAATATTCTTGATTCAGGCCATATAAAGACTTCTTTTAATCTCTAGGCATAATTTTCTTTCCCTTATTTGACAGTGAAGTGACCAACTTGTTGCTCAACCTAACCTTTGTGCCCTAAAATGCCTCTCAAAACTAAGTTGATTTAACATTTAAGTGACAATTTGTCTACTGCTCATGAATTTTGAGTGGTTATCATAGAACCAGAGATCCCCCTACTTTCTATAGAACTCGAGACTATTTACTGATCAAAATTATATTAATTAATGGTGTGGTTTTTTTCCGAGTAAAATACTGAAATTTATTAATTGTCAAAGAAACAGTACAATGACAATCAACTTTCCTTCGTCAAACTCCATGTTATGTCTAATGGGTAGAGGCTGATTAAGGATAAAAAAGTTTCTCCATATTATGGGAGGACTTAGCGAAATAATCTGTAAAAAAAGACTCTCTTTACGATTATTGTTATATAAGAGTTGTCAATCTCGACAGATAAGTATGGATATCCCTTAAAGGGATATGGCCGCTATCCCAACCCATAGAGTGATAAAATCAATAGCTTCTACGCAATTAGACTGAAAAAAGAATCTAGCATTGGGCCTTTGTAGGATGATTTTGACCTACTCCTTGCTTTTAGGTTCCGTCGTACTTAGTCCACTCCTTGCAGAGATGAAAATTGAGGCCATAATGCAGCAGAAACCACATATTTCCACTAATGAATGGCATTAGAATAGTCTCTAATTAGATGCAGCGAGTCTTCATTTTCTTCACAATCAAAAGGATAGTTAGCTGACTTTGCCAGACCTTCATCTCACTCTAAGATCCGCCGTGTGTTTTCTTCCATGGGTAAAGAGCCACATAAAAAGACTTAATCTTTTATGGTACAGACCATCTCCGAATCAGCTTCCAAGCATTATTCACTTGTTGAGTGGTACCAACAACAAGAAAATCATGATGGTGCAGATTTAACTGAAAAGCATTGTTAGTTAAAGGTTTCCAAAAAGTAGTTATCTTCTCCTTATGGGAAGGGCATGCAAAAGCGAGTCTATCAATGACATATGAGGTGGTAGCCAAGCACCCAACTTTCCCTCCGTCCCATTCCCCCAAGTAATTATCATAATCTGCCACTGTCATTTCTATTAATCAAACCCTCACAACAAGGAATCAAACTAATAAGAGGAACATTTAATTCTGACCAATTCTCAAACAACAAGGAATCAGCAGCAACATTACCAATTTTCTTTCCCAGACCCTCTTTAAAACAGTTCCATACTTTACAAATAACTTTCCAAGTGAGAGATGAATAGTTTTGGAGCAGCCCATTATTGCTAAATGTTGGACTTTGGGTCCAAGTCCGCCCTTGATGGGCCGGACTAATTGATTAGGAAATAAGTAACCTAATCAAATAAGAATAAAATCAGCATAAAATGCAGATTTGAGAATATTTTAGCAATAATTATGGATTTGTTAAAAGAGGAACAAATCACCATAATTAGGGAATTAATTGAGAGACAATTAATTGCTGTCTTGGAGGGCAAGAAGGAGTGCACACGATTCCTAATTAGTGGCCTCCATAAACCACTATAAATAGGGTGTGCCTCCTCAATTGCAATTCACCCCGCCATTGAGTTTTCTGGCAATTCCCTTTTCTCCTACCATCTTTCTGGTTCTAGTGATCTGCTGTGCAAATCACAATTAGGCTCTAATAGTCTAATAATTGTGTGGGCACAAGTATGGAGTATTGGAGCCTTGACCCGGATCCGAACATGGATTCGTTCAGGTACACCTAATCTCCTTTTACTTAATATTTTTTCTTACATTGGTATCAGAGCATGTTGATCCTGTGGCTGTGATTATTCTATGTGAATAATTTTATGTTTCATCATGCTTATTTTTCCGCTGCGCAAAATCATAATTCTGGGTATGATTTTTTCTTTTATGCCATATGAATATGCAATTTTGTATATGGTTCCAAACATGCTTATTCACGAAAAACAATTTCATATGCGTATGTCTCTGCCTCCATTTATATATATATGCGTGTCTGTATGGAACCGAAAACGTGAAAATATAGATATATTGCTTCTGCATATTTTAAAGCACCAGACATGATATATAAATTTGTTGCTGCGTGTTTTGGATGCGTTCTCTGCTCCTCTGACTATTATATATATATGCACATGTGTATATATATATTATGGCACAAATTTCCTTCTCTTCTCCTCGTCACTTCTTCGATCTATTAAAGTTAGGTGTTTTTGGAACCTATGTGGAACTAAAAACGGAAAAGACTTGACCCCTCAAAGGTTAGAAGAGCTTTTGAAACCCAGAGGACACACATCTACGTCAGTTTACATCGTGCCGACAACGTCGAGAAAAATTGGGTGTTTGAAACTCTATGTTTTTGCCCAAAGTAAGGATATGGATGTGTAGATCTCGAAGAGACGATTCCAACGATGCTTAGAACGCGTCAAATGGAGTCCGGATAAGGGAGAAACAAAGGAAAGAAGTTGGCGGGTCGTTAGTCTCCGCTGCCACTTCACTCACGATTTGATCAATGAAACAAAGGTTTTTAGATCAAATAAATGCCATGGATTTGTAGTTCGCTGAACTACGATTCCAACGACACCAAGGACCCGAAAAACAGAGCTAAAACGAGGGAGATATGGCCTCCCGAAGTTGGCGGGTCGCGATGACCCGTCGGAGCTCCAATCGGGTCGGGTTGACCCGGCTGGAGGTTGAAGACGATGACGTGGCAGTCAACGCCATGTCATCGGTCAACCAATGACACGTGGTGCCAATTAGCGGTCTCCACGTCAGTGCTAAACGCCATGTCAGCATCGGTCAACGAGGCGACGTTGACCGAGACACGTCAGCGCCACGTCAATGTCATGTCAGCGGTGACGGGTCACGGTTGACTGGTCAACAGTCAACATTGACCGGTCAACGGTCAAAATTCATTTGTTGACTTTTGACCCCAAAAAAAAGAGAGGACATATGGCACGTGGGGCCTACTGCGGTCTCCTTTTGACACGTGGCAAGCACCGTCAGACAGAGGACGGCGTGTGGAGTCTTGGGAGCCGGCGCGTGTTGCCACCGGACGGCCGCAAGGCGGCGCGTGTACGTCACGCGCCATCGCCGAGAGTGGCCAACGCTGGAATTTTTCAATTTTTTAGGATTTTTCCATCCAGACACCTTCCAGGGGTGCGTGAGAGTGTGTGGGACCCCGATTAAGACGCGGTTTGTTCTTAAAAATCCTTAAATTCGAGAGCTTCAATTTGATATATAATTTGCATATATTTGAGTCAAAAAGGTGCTTTTGTGCACTTAGAGGGTCCCAAAAATGTTGGAATTGAATCAATGTTGGTTCTATTGTTTTTGGGGATAGGTTGGCTTATTTTTTTAAGAGTTTTTTTAGTTGCAACATAAGGTTAAATACTGAAAGATTCTTTAAAAGTAAAGATTATTCAAATGAGTTTTTGAATATAAAATCCTATCCAACCTTGACTCAAACTCTTAGAAATAAAACCTAAAAAATTGCAGCAACTTAAAATTATTCAATAATTATTGAATAATAATAAGTCTTCCTAAATGTTGAAGCAATGACTTCTAAAAGTCAACCTTTTATCACATATGTTGTGACAAAGGACAAGACAGATAGAGATGTGAGAATCATCTCATCAAGTGGGAGGTATGTTGCAAATACATCTAAATGAGTGGATGTAAACATGGCAAAGAGGAGCGCTTGACATTGTAGCTAGATGCTACATGAGTTAATATGGTCAGAAGGGCTTATGAGAAGGAGAACCTGGTTAAGAGACAACAATATGAGGCTTAAATTTTTGAATGTTCTTGTTTTTCCATTGAATTTAAGATTAAATTCTTTGTTAGTTTTTATAATTGAATTCAGTATATTCTCTTCTTGTTTTCTTGAACATTCATGTTAGTTAGATGATATTGTGTTATTATCTTGTTAATATAACTGCTCTTTTATTGAGTGGGAGTTTTTCTGGAATGCGTCTAAAAATCCAAAGGAGAAAGTGTTTAGATGAAGACTGTAGTTAAAAGGGTAATGAGCTAACTAGTATGATTGGGATGGGAGTCAATATAGTTGTCTCCTGAACATGAAACTAGTGAACTTATTATCTAATTATCCTTTATCTTATTTGAACAATAAGATTTGTATACCATAATCGTCTGAGTGACCAATTATGACCAAGTCTATTTGACTGAGCTTATGAAGGCAAGCTCAATAGAGATATCTGTGGAGTTAAAAACTCTCAAATCTCTTTCATTCAAGAAGAATGAGATGTCAGGGACATCCTACCAACTAGTCTTCAGCATTTAAAGGTTGAAGCAACCGAAGGATACAAAAGATTTATGCTATCAAGTATAGAAAGAACAACATTGCTTAAACTTATGTTGGTTTGAGCAATGTAACCTTATCCAAGCCGTGTGGATAGTGTTGGAAGATAGTGAAATAGGTGATCTTCTTCCATAAAGTTAAAACTAAGTTTTAACATAGTGTACTAAGTCCTAACATGTTGTTCAGGCAACACTTAAGGCAGATGTCAAACTAAGAAGTTGAGATAAAATTAAATGCCAAGTTCTTTTTAACAAACAACAAGTGTATGTTGTGATAAGACATCTCCTAGTGAGTGGGAGGAAGCTATGTCTCTCAATGAATAGGAGTGAGCCATGTCTTCCAGTGAGTGGGCGTATACAAAAGTAAAGATTGCCTCTGATATGCATATTGTAACCTTCAGCAATGTGATTCACCATATTGAACTTGAATGTGAAAGACTGAAGGATTCAAGATCCATCAGTCAGACGAACTTAGCTAAAGAGTGGGAGGATTCATCCTCCATGCCTAAGGGCAAGAAACCTATGAGGTAAACTTGATCTAGAAGAGGTCAATGGTTTCTGCAAAGATAAAATGCTACATTGATAAACCTTTAAGGGCTGTAAAAGTAGCAATCTACATGAGTTGTGGATGTTTCACAGAAGCATATGGCTTCATGTCTAAAGCAAAGCAATAAAGAGATAGAATCAAGGGATTGGAACTTGCACGTTAACTCTGCACTGATAAACCACCCTGATTCACTCCATGTAATTGCAACTGACAAATCACATCTTTGCTATCTCTTTAGTTAAGAATCGATGGGACTATGATTCTCATATCCTTCGTTGGATTTTGATGTTTCTTTCTAGGGATAAAAGATTCCATTTCTTGCTACATGTACACATTGATCAAAGAAATGATCAAACTAGCAAAAGAGTATTTGCTAAATAACGTGTGCTGAAGGGTTAATACTCTTATGAATAAGTTGAGAACTCATTCTACCTGGCAAGAAAGACAAAGAAACATTTTTGAGAAAATCCACTGCAATTGGAAAATTATGACGTTAGTAAACCAATGAACGTGAGGGAAAAACACAAAGAGCTCGGTGTTTCGTTGTGGACGTTTACTCGAAATACAGTAATGTTTACTTGATTTTTGGCAAGTGTGAAGCTGTTACATAATGGCTGAACTAGTCAGGAATCAGTTAAGCTAAAGGGATAAGACCCTTTTTTGAACTAACAAGGGTTAAAGACACCCATGTGATTAGTTCAAGCTGCTTTGTGTACAAGAAATGCATTGTTAGGAAACTATCAATACCTAGAACCCTTCAACATAATAGAGTTGTTGAAATAGAGAGATAGACCTCTCCTTGATTTGGTTGTGAACATAATGGCATCAATAAGGCTATCAGCCATATGTTGGTAAGTAGACTTGCAGCTATTACATTCACACTTAACCAAATGCCCTCTATGTCAGTCACGACCTTACCCTATGAATTGTTGATGGGCCTTAGACCAGGACCAAGCTCGTTAAGACCATAAGGGTCATCAACTTTATATTCATAATTCTTCCTATGAGTAAGGAAGATTGGGGTTAAAGTATACAAAGTATCTCTTTGTGAGATGACATGAGAATTTTGACATGAAACATCTTCATTAGTGAAAATGATGGCGGTTCAGTGATTGAGAGAAAACCATGGGACACAACGTTCATAAAACCCATATTTTCTAGCAGGAAATGAGCATTAATCACAATAAATCTCTTTAAGAGGTTCACAAGTGACAAGGAATAACCAAGTGTTCCTAAGTTCACTGATCCGAGTTGGAGGATTGAGACCATTTTCATGATGAAAGTGGTAAGAGGTAAGTTACGAGAGAATTACCTCACTCATACATAGGAAAAGAATCCTATGAAATCCACCTCGGAGCAAATTGTCATCTAGCGAATGACTATAAGGGATAGATTCCCTAATGGATTGAATGCTGCCTTCATCATTTAGAAGGTGATGATAAGTACCTATAAGTGTCTGAAAGACACTAGAAGGACATGCTAAGATGAATTGCAAAGTGTCATGCAGGAGGATTTGGATTCCTTTTAAGCCAAATACGTGTTTGGGTAATTTGTCACTTAGCCAAGAGGCGATTGGGAACAAGTAGATTCTCAAATCTGTCGGGGGCATGTAGAACCTAAAACACTTAATGGCTAAGGGGTAATACAATGGAAGGTTGTCCATTGTGTGTTTTAACTCTGAACTTTGGCTATGACAACAAGCTTAGTCTTGAAAATTGTATCAAGATGATGTAAAGACCACCTTCCAATTTGGAATTTTGGAAATTGGATGATGAACTCTACATGAAGTAGCTTAAGGGCTTCGTAGAAACAATCACCTAAATAGTAGTATATGAGGTTTTCACAAGGTGAAAGCCTCATCAACTTTGAAATAATCGAAGAACACTGCATAAGTTCCAAATAGTCTAGTGATGATTCTTTGTGAAGTCATCCTTTGTCAAGTGACAAATGACACAAGTGTCAAGGGAGTCAAAGGAATAAAGGATAAGAAAATCCTTAAATTCTGAGTTGAGAAAGTCATGGGTTGAACAAATATATTGATTGACAAGATAAACGGAGTTGCACAAGAAAGATACAGTCTTTTCCACCTAAGACATGTACAAGTGTAATCCTTAGACATCTTAGGATGTCAAAGTACAAACTCATGGACACCCCTGAAGTCAAGGGCATAAACCTAAAGAGGTTACATGTCCTATGAGGAATCCAACATAAGAAAGGTGGATAGAGTCCCATGTGAGACTATAGTTGGTAATATGAATGCACACATTGGTGTACATAAGACCAAATGTTTTTTGGTCAGACTTGGAAGTTGTTTTTGGTCCTGCTGTAAAATATGTTATGAGAATAACCATGGATTAAGTTATCAAGACAACAACTTTCCTTTTTGAAAGGATACTCCAATACAAGACCTAGGCAAATGATGATGGAGTAAGGAAATATACATAGTATTCTTTCCTGTTATCTATAGAAATAGAACGTAGGGCATGTTTTGCCATCATTCAAAGTGCCATATGGCTAAAGTAATTCCTATGAGAGATTGGGAATGAATGGTGGATAAAAGGATCTAAACGATAACATCTTATGATGAGGATCCTAAGTATCACAGCAAGGCGAAACATACTTTTTGATACATCTCTATGAGAGATATGCTTTCAAAGAGGGAAAGCGATAGTTCAATGACCTCCTACTGACAGAATGTTGGTAGATCCCCTTATTGAGACCATAGCTTGATTTTCATTGAGTTAGTGAAAATCTAGGGCGCAAATAAAATATAAGGTCGTGAACTTCTTTTATATGAAGATAAAAGAAATGGTATGTATGTTATGAGTAAATACATAAAGGTATACAATTTTGTATGTCATACAGGTCCAAAGAGGTTGGTTCACTCACACGAACGACCGTCTTCCCATGTTTTGCGGGGGCATGGGAAGGTAAGACGAGAAAATGATCACCATGAGATGGTTGAGAAGAATCTTTGCATTTGAGTCGCCTCAGTTAGACTGAGATGAGATCCACATGTGTGCATATACACAGAAAATGGATCGAAGCATGAATATAGACCTATAGCCAGGCAAAGAACCCTTTTTCACAAATGAGATTGTAAAAGAGATATTATGAAAAAGGAAGTTCTGGTTCGAATGTTGAGTACATTTTAGAACTAATGTCTGTACGGTGAAAGATAAAGAAATCGACGTACACCTCAAACCATTCACCGTAGCGTGCAATTCATACTACATGTGCTTGAGAGTTAAACTGTAACACGGGATGTGGGTGAAAGATCCCTAGTTCACCACAGTGAGTCCCAGGAAGGAAGAATCCTTCCATAATTCCCTTAAGACTTAGGCGGCATCATGAAGGCTTGGTTTGGTGACAGCTACTTTAGCTGAAGCTCCATGATCACACTCAATTCGGTCAAACGAGTGAAAACTAGGAAAGCGACCAAGTCAAGATGAACTGATGTTTAGTCAAAAAGGAAGATTTACTCCTAGATACATAAGATGTACTAGTATCTGTGGTCGACCCCTTACTAGCTCTATGTGTAGCTAGTAAGTGCAGATACTATGTGCGTAGGAGGCAATCTGAGTTAATCAACATATTAACTCGAGAGGGATTTGATATGCCATGAGTAATATGTATGGGAGAATCTGGGGCATATGAGGCAATGAACATATAGCTTACGGTTATATATAAAGGGTGTCCTTGGATGCTGATCCAATATAAAGGATTTCTAGTATCACAAGCACCAAATCTTAAAGACGTTTTTGCCCACGCAGTCACGGTAGACGCCAAGTATGAAACAAGAAAGAGTAACGCACGCACGATGGGAGGCCCATCAAGTGAAGTGGGAGATGTTGGACTTTGGGTCCAAGTCCGCCCTTGATGGGCCGGACTATTTGATTAGGAAATAAGTAGCCTAATCAAATAAGAATAAAATCAGCATAAAATGCAGATTTGGGAATATTTCAGCAATAATTATGGATTTGTTAAAAGAGGAACAAATCACCATAATTAGGGAATTAATTGAGAGACAATTAATTTCTGTCTTGGAGGGCAAGAAGGAGTGCACACGTTTCCTAATTAGTGGCCTCCATAAACCACTATAAATAGGGTGTGCCTCCTCAATGGCAATTCACCCCGCCATTGAGTTTTCTGGCAATTCCCTTCTCTCCTACCATCTTTCTGGTTCTGGTGATCTGCTGTGCAAATCACAATTAGGCTCTAGTAGTCTAATAATTGTGTGGGCACAAGTATGGAGTATTGGAGCCTTGACCTGGATCCGAACATGGATTTGTCCAGGTACGCCTAATCTCCTTTTACTTAATATTTTTTCTTACACTAAATGATCAGATTCAAATTTCAAATTGGCAAGATACTCTCGCATTAACAGCTCACTTTTCTTTTGATTGGAGAGTTGATTCTGGCACAACAAAATCTTGGCATCGAACTTGCTTGAGAAGAGATAATTAAGCTTAGCTTAGATTTGTGTCGTCGTCTTAAGACCAACGAGTTCATGAAGTAGCATCAGAGAAACAGAGGCTAATAGCCATGACACCAAAGCAGAATCAAGCGCCTCATATTCATCTAATGCTAGATTAGGAATCGCTCAGCCAAAATCAGCAAGAATCGTTGTAGAAATCGTACCTTCAAGAATTGATGCCTTGTACTGATTCACCATAAAGAAAACTTGTTTCCAAAGAAGAAAGTTAGAATCATCAAGTTTTACCATTATCTTGTTATTTGTGAAGCCACGATTGAACTTCGCAGTAGACATTGACAAGACGAGAGCCTAAGAAGTTTTAGAGGCTAGAGACATTTTGGTAAAGCAATCAATTCACAACAAACGAAGATCGCCACATAGTAATATCACTATTGAACAGCGTTGGTAATCGTAGCTGGCTGAGATTGTCGCAGCTTTGATACCATGAGAGCAGCCGAGTATAGCTAAATAATCACATACAGATTTCAAATTTGCAAGATACTCTTGTAGATTGCTATTCTTTTTCATCTTCTTCACTCCTCTAGTGCAATACCGAGTGAGAAGGAGAAAAATAGAGATTATTAGCTTGAAATTACGAACTGCTTCTCTTACGTCCCTCTTAAGTCTAAACCATTGCTAGTTTCTTTATAGGAGAGTGTGTTACATGATTTATCACATAATTCAAGATGGAATGCTGATTGTAACCCCCTCACGGTAATCACATCCGGATTTCGAAATTTAAGTGAAATAGAGACCAATAAAATGAAATCAACAATTTATAATCCCTCAACTCGGGATGAGGTATTTCAAAATCAATTCAAAACGTAATAATTCCGAGTCTCACATTCACGTGCGGATATAACTACTTGAGAAATCAAATCACATAAGAAATATCAGAGTGCGGAAACTAAAATCCCGGCAAACCCCGGGTTACTCTATATATCGAATAGGTTTACTATTTTCCAAATGGGGATTACAAATCAAAAATTCATTATGAACAATTTATATACAGTAATCCCAAATCTACAATAGATAACCAACAATCCCAAAATCTTGAATGTCCCTAAGAGATACTAACCACTCCGGGTTGGTCGCTTCTCTTTCGAGCCACTTGCCCTGTCTGAAAAGGTTAGTCATATGGAAAGAGTGAGATTCTAAAGAATCCCAATAGCAACAAGTCACTCATACAATATATAAACATAAAGCATGTATGTTCATCATGTTCAGCAGCTTCACAATGATCTCTGGCTCGCGCCACATACGACAGCACTCACGGCTGCAATCACAATGTACTACGTCCACTTTCGTGGTGAACACTATGCCAGCTTTCGCTGTAATCACTATACACAACGCCCGCTTTCGCGGTGAACACTATGTAGCAGCAACACGAAGCACAAAACACCACAAAGCATCTCAAAGCACAATGTATCACTAAACTCTACAAGGTATCTCAATGCACAAGGTATCACAAAGCAGCAGCAGCAGCATCCACACAATGAATGACAGACAAACATACAATACATTTACACAAAGTATAAGAGAGGAGTCGCTACCTGAATCTTTCCTGACAATCTTTGGCACAGTGGGCTCACGCGTTCGGCAGATATCAAATCCTATACCAAATTAGGGACAATTGATCAATCTCTCTTCCAATTACTTATTTCCATAATACACTAAGTTAGTTATCACTTAGGACTCTTAAGAGGTCACAAATGCCTCTAATAAAAGCCCTAAAAGGTTGGGAAACAATAGGTTGAAGGTCACTTTTCGAAAACACAAAGTACTGGAACACAGGGGTTGGCCGCGGCCAAAATATGGTCAGAAGGCCGCAGGCCGCGGCCAGCCACCCATGGGCCGCGGCCAGCCACTCATGGGCCGCTGCCAAGCAAGTTCCTGATTCTTGGCTAAACTTTGAAAAACCATAACTAATTGTAGAAAAATCGAAACGGAGTGATTCCAAAGCCAAATGAAAGGTATTTAAGCCCTCTTCCTAGGAAAAATATGACTCATAACTGGAAATCACAATACAAATACAGAATTACCCAAAACTCAACACTACTCCAAAACAGAGCTCTGTTTCCATCCCAAACTTTGGACAATCATATCTCCTAGAAGACTAAACGAAATGACACAAAATATATGTTCATTTTGAAGCTTGGGATCTAAAGTTTAAGATTGGAAAGTTTCATAATTTTCTAACACCATTTGGGCATTCATAAATTTCGTGAAAACGGATTGCCCAGAACAAAGCTCACACAAGACATATTTCCAACTTTCTACCAAAGTGTTCAATGACTCTAAAATCAATAACCAAGCTTATTCCCATACAATTTTCCATAAGGAACACAATGGCAACCTCTAAAACATCCCAAAACCAATCTAACCACAATCAAACACTATGGTCTCTATGATTCACACAATGTCCAAATTCCAATCAACACAATTCCAAACTTCAAAACTATCTCCAATACTCAAATATCATCATAATGAACCATTTCCAACATCAAACACAATGAAACTCATATATTCAAAAATGGACATAAGCTAGGGCAATTTTCTAGATTTTCATAAACTTATCCAAAAATCACAAATAATATATCAAAATGCTCAAAATGCCTACCTCTTCACTTTGCCAAATTCAGAATCTTGATTCTCACACTTTCATATTTCTCCAACTCACAAATCAACACCTTTCAAGATTCTACAACCACTATAATGTAGCTCTCAATGAGATACACAACTTTAAAGAAGAGGTTTTGAGCAAAGGAGGAGCATTATTTACTCAAAAATCAAGGCTTTTTCTTCTCTATCCAAGCTTGCTTCAGTGAAAAATGGAGGAAGAAAGAGAGAGAAAATGAGTGAGAGAGATGATGAGATGAAATGATGATGAAGAAGCTTTTCTTTCCTTGCCCATTTCTCTTGGCCGAATAGGAGAGAGAGAATGAGGGAAAAAGAGAAATTTTGTCCTCTAGTGGCTCATCCAACAATCTTCACAATGCCACATGTCACCATCTCCTCCCTTTCACTATGAGCTCACATAGACACAATGCATAAGATTCCGACCCATCAATAATGAATCTCAACCCTTGATCTCAAATACCACACACATTTACACCAAATTCACATTATATTTCTCTCAAAATATTTAATTACACAAATTATAATCAATCTCAATGCCATTAGCCCTTAATCACAAATTGGGATATTACACTGATTACTTAGAGTGGAGGAAAAGGTAACTAGCATTGACCAAAAGGTGACTGATCCCACCAAGAAGATGAATTGTGTCAATGACTTGCAGATGACTACTCTTCAACTCCAAGAAGATGTTGTGGGATTATCTGCACAGCTCAGCTCTGTGTTTCGTAGCTTGGGCTTTGACAAGAGGTCTGACAACATCTTCAAAGCAAAAATTGGAAGTCCAAAAGCCTAATCGATGAAAATGGAGTTTTTTAATTTTTCAAGGCAAGATGTACTCACCTGGATACTCAAGTGCGAACGATATTTTGATCTTGATAGAATGCCTGAAGAAAACAAGGTCAAGATTGATTTGATGTATTTGGACGAAGAAAGCTTCCAATGATACCATGCGCTGGAATGATGCATGGGAAATCAGCTCTCATCGTGGGAGAAATATGCTGATCACCTAAAGGATTTTTATAGACCATCGTTCAAAACCCTAATGGGAGACTTCACACCTTTCCATCGAATAGGGTCACCCGCCGACTTCAATGCAGAGTTTGACCTAATCTCAACCAAACTCATTTTATCCAAAGATTATTTCTTAGGCGCCTACATTTCGGCTTTGAAGACGGAAATCAGAGGGCCTCTTCTAATGTTTAGCCCATAAACTCTAATCGAAGCAAGAAGACTCACTCGGATGCAAGAACTTGTTATAACCTGTCGATAAAACACAAAAACACGAGTTCATCATAGCATGCGAAAATGAATTAAGCCAATAAAAGAGTGAAAGAAAGGCATGAACTATTGGAAACAAGAGAAGCTGGTCCCCAAAATCCATTATTATTAGCTTTAAAGGACGCTGATATATAGTGGTTGAATCAGAAAAGGGAAATTTGTGAAATTTACCATATTGACAAACTTTTCACAATTCAACAATGACAAAATTATTATATGGTATAGAATTGTTTTTCAGTACATGCTTGACAACCTCTAGAGATAAGTGGCCAAACTGTTTATGCCAAAGGTCAAGAGAAACAGTAGAAAATGACTAAGCAGTAATAAAACTCAGGTTCGTGCTAGCAGCAGCGGGTTTAGAAGTGGTGGCAGCAAGCAAAGGATACATGCCATCACACTCAATTCCAGTCATCAGAGTTTGACCCAGGTTTAGGTCCTTAATAACACATTTGTTAGGGAAAAACTCAACAAAGACATTATTGTCTCTAGTAAATATTGCAACAGATAATAAATTCTTCTTCATAGATATCTTCTGCAAATCACTATCTCCACAATTATATATATTTTTTGAATACCTAAAGACAAGACTCAGGTCTTGAGTTTAGTCAAAATTGACCATATAACAACACAAAAGATCATAATCTATCTATCTTGGCCTAAATCGGCCAGCATTTGATTCAAGCAGTAAACTGGAGATTGTTGCATAAACAATAGCTCATTACAGGACTCCTGAGCTCTCCTAGCCAGAATGTCCACACACACAAGCGCTTCCCTATAACAGTGTATCAATTCCACGTCCCAGTTTGCAAAAAGCAAGCTTCTAACTTCCATGACTTCCTGTATCGAAGGGTGATTAGACCCAAACTCATTTAATAACAACTGAATTGCTCATTTAATAACAACTGAATTGCATCTAGTGAGTCAGAATAAATTTTAATCCTCTTCAACCCCATGTTCCTACATGTTTGCAAACCTGCTTTAATGGCATAGATCTCAGCCATTATTGGAGAACAGTACCCTATTTTTTGTTGAAAGCCCCCTATCCATACTCCCTCATGATTGTGGATAATGCCCCCGCAAGCAGCTTGGCTATCCTCATTAACTAAACTATCAACGTCTACCTGGAGGACTCCTAGTGATGGGGGTGTCCATTCAAATGCACTTCTTTCTGAGACCTGGAAAATCTTGTGCTTGAACCTGCCTTGTTTAACTCCCTCTAATAGATGGTGGTGGAATCTTTGGATGATACTTCTAGGTTGCTCTCCTTCTCCTTCAAAGACTCTTCTACATCTTCCAAGTAAGCCAACAAATGGTACTAAATACTTTCATCCATGGCCATTTTACATACCGACGAGATGCTGACTTGTTTTTTATATTCCACTCCAGCCATACCAACAAATTACCACTAAAAAAATATTATAATATATAGGGTCAATTACATAACACCATAATCTGTTTGCAACCTTACAATCCCTCAATGTATGAAAAATGGTTTCTTCACTATTACACTCAAATGAACAATCTTTTTGCTTACTTATGCCTCGCTTTGCTCAAAGTATCACTACTACAGACAACGATTTTAACGTCCAAAAACAGAGGGACGTTTATGCCGGGGTCATAGTAAAGTTAGGATACGGTGTTTGTTAAAAAAGGGACATCGTAAGTGACTTTAAAAAAGGGACGCCTAAAGTGGTAGGAGGAGGGGCACCTAAAGTCCGCCTAAAGTGGGACTTTAGGTGTCCCTAATAACAAAAGGGAGGCCTAAAGTCCCCCTTTAGGCGTGCCCCTTCCAAAACATGGACGGTTAAAATAATTTTAGGCTTCCCTTTTCTTTATGGACATTGAAAGGTGTTTTTTTAAAAAATTATTTTCTTATTTTTCACTGGCCAGCAAATAACAGTACATAAACAAAATAGAATTAATCATAAAAACATTACATCCAACAGAAATAACCTACAGCTAATAAACCACCACCACAAATAAACCACCTACAAAACACCAATGCCCAGCAAATTAACCACCACTAGTTAATTAAGGAAACATCCAACAGAAACAGTATGGAAACATCCAGCACTAGCTAATTAAAGTGTTAAGTCCTACTAGATAATACTATGTATAATAACCACCACAAAGCGTCAAGAAGTTGTCTACTACACAACTAATAACTAATAGTATACTTCACTGATCTATGTGTTGAAGAAGATGCCCGCTTTTGACAGTGTATGCGTTGCTGGCTCCATGTATGCCCTCCTATGTACCATCATCTCTTAGTGTTGGATGTAACTGTTCTCTTATTCCTATTTCAACAAAGTCTAGTCTCACACTAATTCCATCCTTAGTCTTCCCTGGTATGTGTAAAAACGTACTGACAAGGCTATTACAAACTTTTTTCTTCACATGTATCACATCAATACTGTGTCTCACATCAAGACTACACCATTATGGATGATTAAAGAAAATTGATTTCTTCTTCCATATGTTCTTCCCACCCAACATATTTTGATTCTTACCGAAGGTGACACTGATATGTTCCACCCAACTGTAAACTTCCTCTCCGGTTAATACCTTTAGAGCCATTCCATGCTCCGATAAGCCGTTAAAATGCTTTCTTAACCTGTGATATGGGTGGAACCGATGAAGAAAACTCTTGTGACCAAAGTAGACCTTTTTTCTTCCATGCTTAAGTTGATGGAAGTATGTGTTTGCTTTATAGATCAGACATGCTTTATGCCCCTTCACACTGTACCCTAACAAGTCTTCGTATGTAGGGAAGTCATTTATCATGGTGAAAATCATTGCACGTAGCTTGAAGGACTCCTCCTTATATGCATTAAACACATCTATGCCTTCCACCCACAACTTCTTCAAGTCCTCAATCAAAGATGCCAAGTAGACATCGATATCATTCCTAGGCTATTTTTGTAATACCCCAGCTTTTGAGACTCGAGGCTAGAGAATAAGCCTGAGATTATTGGATTGCCAAGCCCCGGTTTAGCAAGATCCCAAATTGTGATTAAGGGTTAATGACTTCAAAAGTGGATATGGTTAGTGATAAATAACCCTTTTGGAGAATATGATGTGATTTGGCACTCGAATGTGATTCGTGTGTGTTTTGAGCAGTGCCAAAACCCTGTATTTGAGTTCAATTGTGGATTAACATCCAAATTGACTTAGAATAGAGGGAAGAATTGAATGTGAATTGTGTTGACATGTTGAGATTGTTGTGAAAACATGTCAATGTTATGTGAATTTGATTGATTTGGTGTTTCCAATGGATTCCTTGTGAAAATTTATGTTGGAATGATATGTGGTATGAAAATGGAACCAATTGAAGCAAAGATACAAAATCTGAAATTCTGTCCAGTGAAACTCTATTATGGGCAGTCAGTTTGTGTGAAAGTTTTGAATGACCAAATGATGTCTAAAAATTCTGAAACTTTCCAGTCTTATAGTTCACATCTCAAGCTTCAAAATGGACAATAATTTGTGCCATTTCGTTTTGTGAACTAGGAGATATAACTATCCAACGTTTGGGATGGAAACTGAACTTTGTTTTGGGGCAGTGATGAGTTTTATGTAATTCTGGAATTGTGTGGTGATTTTTAGTAATGGCCAATATTTTTCCTATGAATAGGACTTAAATATCTTTCATTTGGCTTTGGAATTACCTCATTTTGAGTTTTCTAGAATTATTTATGATTTTTCAAAGTTTGGCCAGAAAATCTGGCAAAAAATCCGAAAATGGGAATTATGACATCATCAAAATAAAAGATGACATCAGCATGGAAATTAAAACATTTTCTCATCATCTTCGGCTCTCATTTTCGTGCTGAACCTGAAGCCAAGAGAGAGAGAAAGTTTGAGAACTTTTAGAGAGAGAAAGAGAAGAGAACTTACAAGGTAGGTTGATTTCTTCGGTGAATTCGTACCTAATGCGTATAACCTTGTTCCTAAGCTTCTCTTCTATGTTATTTAAGGTGTTTGAGAAGAAAATTTGGTGTTCAAGAGGCTAGGGTTTTCAGCCAAGTCAAGGAGAAGCTATTAGGAGCTTGAGGTAACTTCCAAACTTTCGTATATTGACTATTCTGGCTGCTGTGGCAATTTAATCGGTGAAATTTCACCGGATTGTCTTTGTTTGTAAAATTTGGAAATGTTGTGTTAGTAGTTTTATGCTGCCAAAATATGTACCAAATGGTAGTTCTAACCTAATGGAATAGTCAATAAAGTGGTTAGGAGTAGAAAGGAACGCATTTACGGAGCCAAAACCGAAAAACCCCAATTTTTCCTGGGGAATTGAGAATTTTGGCCAAGGCTATTTTGGAGGGGTTAGAGATGGATTTTCAATGATTTGATGATTCCATTGAGTTCAGGAGCGAAAATTAGGTGGGGTTAAAATTGGTCACCTTTTCGGAAAAGGCCGAAAAAACATAATTATGAAAACGCCCCTGAAACCCTTAAAGTGGGGCTGCTAAGGGTAAATTTGTAAATTGACATTGAATTTGATAATTCTGAGTCCGGAAATGGATTCCTTGGGAGAAAATATGTCAGAATAGCCCATGTCAAAATTTTCCAGAAAAGTATAGCCGGACCGGGTACGGTGGGGCCAGGCCAGGTCCCCGGGGGTATTTTAGTAAATTTTCAATATAGCTTCATATAACCCTCAAAAACACTATGGAAGTGTCTAAATAGTACATTTGACATTGTAGGATCGAATGTGAAGCCCTGAGTTGCTGGCACGCAAATCGATGAGAAAAGATTGGAGGTAGGGAACTTATCTCTCCTGCATGCTCTAATAACTGTATTAATGTGTTGATGCATGTTATTGCTTTGCTTGATTATGTGGAACATGTATGAATGATTTAAAGCTATGTTTCAATATATGCTATGGCCATATGTGTATCGTTCGAATCATTGAGCTTATAGATTTGTCAATGTATGTGTGCATGAGTTATGTGATGCAAGCATGTCATGCATTAAACACTTATCTTACCTGCATATTGATAATGTTTCCCTACTGAGATTCTCTTGAATCTCACCCTCCCCTACCAACAATTTAGACAGGGTAAGTGGCTCGTGGAGGGAGCGGCTAGGACTCCTTCGAGATGAGAGTTGGTAGTTGGTTATCAATGAGTTGTGAAGACTGTATATGATTCGATTGAATATAGGGTTATAAATTTGAGATGAGATTGTGTAATCCCCATTTAAAGAATTGTAATGGGCAATTGTGCCCCGTGTATCTTTAGCGAAGGTATATACCCGGGATTGCCGGGATGATTATATTATGCACTCTGATATTTATATGAACGTGATTTATCTTTGTGTAGTAATTGTATTCGAAATGTGAATATGAGACCAAGTTAATTAGATTTTAAAAGGTATTTGTGAAAACCCTATCTCAAGGATGGGATTTTAAATGAGTTTTGATTATTATTGGTCTCTATTTCACTTTAATCGTATATTTCGGATATAATTACGGAGGGGGTTACAGTTTTGGTCCAGAAATCATCATAGAAAGCATCACATACTTGCATTTCATACATAGCTAGGGAAGCAAGTTATATATTATAAGGAGAATCAGCCACGCACTATGTGTACTAGTAAGAGTTCCATATGGATTTATGCCATCTATACAAAGCCCAAGCTGAAGGTTTCTCAGCTCGCAGCCAAATTGAGGGAACATTTCATCTACTTTTTTCTATTATGGAGAGTCAATTGGGTGCTGAAGATATTTTCTGTCAAATATTCTCTCATAAGAATGTCATATCAAATTCTTTAATTTTTTTCACTCGCAAACAAACGCGTAAACCGCGGTATTATTGGAAGATACCACAACACCTTTAAAAGTTGCCTTTTAGTTGTCCCATCACCACAACCACCATCTTTCTTCACTTTGTATCATGAAGTTTTACACTTAGGACACTCAGTAAGACCTTCATACTCCTTTCTGTATAGTACACAGTTATTAGGGCAAGCGTGTATCTTTTTATACTCCATACCCATCGTAGACAGGATTTTCTTGGCTTCATACATACGATTTGGAAGTACATTATCGTTTGAAAAAATATCACACAATAAGTCAAGCAGTAATGTGAAACTATTATCGGTCCACCTATAAGTTGCCTTTAAGTTAACCAAATGCAATGTTCCTATCAGCCGTGTGTACTTACTCCCAGGGTACAATGGTATCTCTGCATCACTCCGCAGGCTGTCATATTCATGTGGCTGCGCAAGGATTCTACCTCAACATCGTGAATCATTTTCTACATTCTATCTTCATCTATGACATCCACATTTCTTTCTTGTGCTACGGATAATCAGTTACTTCCTCATCATGCCATATCCACCTTGTGTATTGAAGATTTATTCCATCACAAAGTAGGTGATCCCTTATAAAATTAACATCTCGTTGACTCTCATTTAAACAATTGACACAATGACAATAATACATTCCATTTTTTGTTGGAGCATTAATTTTAGCAAATTCAATAAACTCTTCCACCCCATTTGTCAACACCCGTTTCCATTTCGATAATCGAAGAGTAATAAAGACGGAATTCAATGGGCATACAGAAAAGTACAATTATACTGATAATAATATTTGTTTACAATTCTGATATCGTTCATCGACGAAAACAGAAAATACAGCGGAAGTTTTAATATTTACAATTTTTACCAAAATATCACAAAATAGACTAATTATTACCATGTTCTTGTCCTTGCCTCGAAACACGTGCCATTCACTTTTCGGGGTCTATGACTTTTCCCTTTGCCCCACTGGTACCCGCTGAGGTGTTTATTTAAAAATAGGGTGAGATTCCGGAGAACCCCAGTAGAAACATGCTATCGTTCATAGAAAATGTGAAAAGTAAATATGATATATGCCATGTATGCACCAATTAATGAACATTATAAACATATCATCTACATGTATACATGAGTAGGGCCTAGCCCCACTATTCTGCACCGATACTCCAGTGTAAGTGCCTTTAACACTTCTGGCCCCACTTTGGCAAATCGTGTTGATTAATAAAGTGCATTTACAAACATTGTCATTCACACAATCATATAACTATGGCATAATGTATGAAGGATAATGTCCCTACCTCAAAGCTTTAAATCCCCTTTTTAAATGTGCCTCGAAGAACGTGTCATACCCGGCCTCCAAATCGGTCCTAAAATATTAAATGTACCAGAAATAGGTCATAACCTATCCAAGTATCATTTTAGACTCTTCCATAGTGTTTATTGTGGTTATATTAGTCTATGGTGAAAATTTACAAAAATGCCCCGGGAAACCCGGCCCGGCCTCGCCGTACCTGGCCCGATGGCACGTTTTCCCAAAATTTTGACTAAGGCTATTCTAACTTATTTTTGCCCAAGGAATCCATTTCCCAGCTCGAAATTACCAAATTCATTATCAAATTATGAAAATACCCTTGACAGCCCCTATTTAGTGATTTCAGTGTCGTTTTCATAATTATGCTTTTTCGGCCTCTACCGAAAAAGTGCCCAACTGTAAGCCCACCTATTTTTGCCCACTGAGTCCAATGGAACCATTTATTTCACAAAAATCCAACTCCCACTGCCAGTTCTGGTCCTAGCCGAAATATTAGGGAAAAATGGAAAAAATGAGGTTTTGTGTTTTAGCTCCCAAAACTTGTACTTTTTCACTTCTAATCCTTGATTAACTTTTTTAGACACTTCTTAAACATGATTTAAAGGATTTTGGGCAGCATAACCCCTTAGGGTCATGGCTTTTCTAATTTTACAAGTCAACCCAAAAATCACAAAACCAAACAACAATCACCAACAACAATTTCCATACACTAAGAAGTTGAGGTTTTGGAGATTACCTCTTGATCCTTGATGTTTCTCTCTCTAGGACATCCTCTCTCTCTTCTCCTTGAGCTAAGAATGAGTCTTCAAGATCATAGATTCATGAAGAAACATGGTTTAGAGAAGGATCTAGGGGAAATGTTACAAGGAAAGCTTAAGAATCAACTCTTACCTTAAGATTTCTTCTTCCTCTTCCCTCTAACTCTTCAAAGTTTCTCCAAACTCTCTCCCTCTCTATATTGAACGAAAATGCATGAAGGAAGGGAAGAGAAAGCCTTCATAAAAATGCTCCCTTGATTCCCAACCATTGATCTCATCTAAGGTTGTTATAGTGACACATGCCAACCACCATACTTTCCTCCATGCTTGCACCATACTTCCCTTTTGTGTACACTCAACCTTGATTATCATTTCCTTCTTCCTTGGTTGGCCAAAAACGTGCTCCCTCTTATGCTCCAACTAAATCAAGTGTTCCTTCCATTTACTCAAGTCAATTGGTACAAGAGTTGGCTACCTAACCTTATGACATAAATAAAGACTTATGGCACAACAATTATTTCCATCATCTTTCATGTGGTGTTGACACTTGGTCTCATTGGATTTTGACACTTGTTTTCTCCTCCTTCATCCCTTAATTTCTAAAATAATTAAGAGAAAAAGGAAGATTACTTTATTTCTTAAATTTTTAGAATAATGCCAATTCTGGCAGATTTTCTGCCTTAACTTTGAAAAATCATAACTAATTTTGTAGACATCTTTTTGAAGCGATTCCAAAGCCTATGGAACCCTCATTAAGTCTAGTTTCAAGGACAAATATGGAATTTTACTGGATAGGATCATAATATTCCCAGATTTTCAATATTTGACCGCTGCTCCAGAAACTTTCTAGATTTTCTGGATTAACTTCAAAAATTCATATATTTTTGTACATAGCTTCAATTGAGTCATATGACCTATCAAATTAAAGCTTAGGATGTCTAATTTCACCCTGTAAAATTTCATAACTTTTGATTATCATTTGGTATTCCAAAACCACATGACAAACTCACTGCCTTGCAGGCGATTTCACTGAAACCACTATTCCACTTTCAATTTTCAATATTTAATTTCGTTGGCCTTAAATATTCACCATTTCATTGAATTTATATAATAATTATAATATATTCTTGGTGAATAAAATTTGGGATGTTACACCATTTACATATTCTTCACTAGTTCTCAAAGCAACCATCCAACTATGATTCATTTTATTACCACTTAGGCCATTCCCAATAACACTCAAGTTTAGAACAATTGGCAACAATGTGATTGCCTTTTTTCACCTTTTTTTTAAAAACTGGCAACATTTCTCTTTAAAAGTAAGACATCCCAAAATTTCAATAGCAAACCATTTCAACTTAATTCAAACAAAACAAACTAACTGAAGCAATTCAGGACAATATTAGCAATTTAATCCAATAATTTTACATGTAACATTATTAATTGGGATATTGGCATATGGACAACTGCACATATCTAGAGGTGAAGTATTTTTTTAAGATTAATAAATTTTACACACACACACACACACACATATATATTTATATGTATAGGATCATTTTCTCTTTGAACCTATATTAGCCTGAATATAATGAATAATAAATGTTAGGAAAATTAGTTAATTTTGTTATATATTTTTCATTTTCGATTTCTACTAATGGGTATTTGGAAGGAATGGGAATATACCAGAAAGGAATGAAGTAATTTAGAAAGAAAGAAGCTAAAATAGTTGGAGTTGGAGGAGCCATATTTATTTTTATGAAATTCATTCAAACTTTTTATGATTTTTTGGTTTATATATATATATATATATTAAATTTTAAAGAAATTGTATATAAACATTATTATTTTCAAATCATATACTAAAATTCTGTCTAATTTCTTATGCATAATAATCAAACTTCAGAGCAAAAATAATTATTCAAATTTTAAAGATTTCAATTAATTTATTCATTTCTGAGTAAAAACAAAAATGTAAAATTAGTGCACTTTGACTTCACATATACACGTATGTAATTCCAATAAAGCCAAACAAAAGTTCCAAACAAACATATATATACGTGCGTAAAAGTTCCAATAAAGGCAAACAAAAGTTCAGAACAAACTAATTGAGAAACCTAGTTTAGTTCATAAGGTTGTCCTATATATAGCAAGACAAGGCATAATATTCAGCAAAAAAAAAAAAGACAAGGCATTATTATATTGAAAATAAAAAATAACCAACCTTGGAAGGAGGGAGAGGGCCGACGACGGTGTCGATAATGATGGAAGGAGGAGAGTGTGAAGATAGTGAGGATACATGGAGGAGGATGGAAGAAGGACGACCATGGAGGAGAGTGAAACAGTAGAAGGAGAGTGAAATGGTGGAGGTATAAGTGGAAGGAGGAGATGGTGGAGGAAAGAAAGAAGACGGTGGAAGGAGGTGGAGAGAAGAGAAGGGTGAGTGAAGTTGAAGAAGGAAGTAACGGATGAGTGGTTGAGTTGAATGAAGGAAGAAGAGCGGGATGGGCATGACAAAGGCATCTAAATTCAAATTTGGGATGGCTAAAGTCCCTTTAAACATCTTAAATTTGAAGTTGGAATGCTTAAAGGGTCCCTTTAGGCGTCCCCTAAAAAAGGGACCCTTTAAGCGTCCTAAAAATGGAAGGGATGCCTAAAGGGACACTTTAGGCGTCCCTTCCTAAAGGAATGCCTAAAGGGACACTTTAGGCGTCCCTTCCATTTTTAGGGCGCTTAAAGGATCCCTTTAGGCTTCCTTTTATGTTTTAGGGACGCCTAAAGGGTCCCTTTAGGCATCCCTTTTAATTTTGGGGTGTCCTTTTATGTTTTAGGGATGCCTAAAGGCCGCAAAATTTCCCTTAAAATTACAAATATGCTATCGTTTTTTCTTACTTTCCTTTTCCTAAAACTAACATCTTATGGGGAAGTAAAATCTATTCCCTGTAGTTGTGCATGTTTGTAGGTAATCTCTCATGAAATGTTTGCCACATGAATAACTTAGCTTTCTCTGGAATTGGCCAACGCAATATTTTCTGCCAGAAAGGTTCATTCTGCATTTAACCTGACTTGATGATCATTTGTAAGCAGAACGGATACTGAAATTTCCATCCGATGCCTTTCTCTAACAGAAAACATTTTCACCATGTTGAAGAGGAGGTTTAACTAGCTTGATCTTTTCTACCACCCAGCCTGGCAAGAAACAACTCTATTTAAATACATCCTAATCTTTATTAGGTAAGACAAACTCTCGTATTGTCTCCTCAAGATTCAAAAACTCTTGGTTTCTGTTTACATAATGCATCAGTGGTGACCATAATTCCCACCATGCATTAGTATTTCTTCCACTTCTAAGCTTACTCCCCACACCCTTCTGGAATTCATTCCAAATGGATGATATTGCACTCCATACTGTTGATTGATTTCTTTTCTTCTCAACTCTTGGGAATTTCTCAGATCCATACCCATACTTGCTCTTCACCATAAAGCATTTGGTTTGGTAATCATTCCCCAGCAAAGCTTCATGATGAAAGCTTCATTTTGAGACACCAAATCTTTTATCCCTAATCCTCCCTTTTCTTTTCCAAGCTTTATTGTATCCCAGGTTATAAGATGCATCCTCCTTGTGCTCTCCCTTTGGTTCCAGAAAAAATCTCTACTTGCCTTTTTGACCACATAGAGAACCCCTTTCAGAATTAGAATGGATTGCATTGGTAGTACGGCAACGATAATAATACTGACTTTTTAAGAACAATCTTGTCCATCGTACTAAGCAGCTTACCCTTCCATCATGCAAGTCTTTTCCTTTCCCTAGCTATCAAAGGAGCAAAAGTCATTTTCACCGCTCTTTTATGTAGTAATGGAACACCTAAGTACTTCCCCAAGTTAGGAGTAATCCCAATACCCAGAATCTGGTTAAATTCTTGTGACCTGACAAACTGTACATTCTTGGATACAAAGAATTTAGACTTTGGTAAACTTACCCTATGCCCCGACAGCTTGCAAAAATATGTCATTATATTCCTAACTCTTTCCAATTATCTTTTTGATGCTTCACAAGACTATGAGGTCATCCGTAAAAAAACAAGTGTGATATGGGCGGCCCATCAGTATTTAACTTAAATGGTTACAATCTACCAGCCTCTACTTCTCTGTTAATTAGATACCCCAGCCTCTCCATACAGATGACAAAGAGATATGGGTTGAGGGGATCACCTTGTCTAATACCCCTTGTTGGTAAAAAAAAAGTCTCAGTATATGACCCATTCCAGCAAATTCTCATTGATGTTGATGAAACACAAGACATGATTAACTTGATAAAATAATCATTCAATCCCAAGCTCTTCAAATTAGATTCAATGAATCCCCACTCAAGCCTATCATAGGCCTTTTCCATATCAACCTTAATAGCAACATAGCCTTTTCTTCCCTTCTTTGTTTGTATGGTATGAATAGCCTCTTGAGAAAGTATGATATTATCGTAGCTTTGTCTTCTACTAATGAAAATACACTGATTTGGGTGAATCAGGTAGTCCATTACTTTCTGAAATCTATTAGTCAACACCTTACTCAGTATCTTGAAGCACACATTACATCATGATATAGGTCTAAAGTCTTTGATATACTCTGGGGAATCATTTTTAGGAATCAAAACACTATTGGTCTCGTTTATGGCTTGAATATTCAATGGATCCCTAAATGCCTCAGTAACCAAATAACATACTTTTGACCCTATTATCTCCTACTGAGATTGGATGAAATGAGGGTTCAGTCCGTCTGATCCTAGAGCTTTGAATGCTTCCATATTGAAAGTTGCATTCTTTATTTCAGTGATTGTCAGCTCACCTTGAATATAGTTTAGTTGCCCTTCACTCAGAGGAGGAAACTGAATCATCCATTTTATATCTATATAGACATCTTCGTCTTTAGTATACAAGTTTTTAAAGTAATCAAGGGCTAGCTTTTTCAGAGATTCTTGATCAGTAACCCAATTTCCTTGTTCATCTTTCAAAGCATCAATTCAGTTTTTTCCTCTTTATCATTACAAAAGTGTGAAAGAATTTTGTGTTTTTATCTCCATATTGCAGCCAGTTACATGTACTCTTTTATTACCACAAAAATTCTTCATGATTGTAATTCTGACATATTCCTTCCACAAGTTGTTCTCTAATTTGGATAAGCCAGCATGCGGTTGTCTTTTGAAAGCTCTATCTGCCCCTTCCAATCTGCGTATCAGTTCTCTTCTCTTTCTTAGCAAGCAACCCAGAGTATTTTTATTCCATTTGGAGACCTCATCTTCAAATTTCTTCCTCCCCTCTGCCCAGTTTTCATTCAGCCATGCTTCCTTAACTACCTCAGAAAACCCCTCTTCTAAACACCATGCTGCTTGGTACTTGAAAGAGGCTCTGTTTAAATCTCTATTCATCATTCTACTAGGGGACACTACAATGACTCGATCATTTGATTTGAATTTCAGCTGGTGAAAAGCTTTGTATAAAGGATGATTCAACTCCCACTCCATGTTACAAAAGACCCAATCCAAGCGCTCCTTAACTCCTTTCCTCTCCTAGGTAAACAAATCTCTACAATCGATACCTCCATAAGATTACACTCATTTATATAGGACTGAAAAGGTATTAATGATTTAATAGGCAGAGTCACACTACCCTTTTTATCAAAAACACCCAAGTACGAGTTGAAATCGCCCAAAACCAACCACACCCCTTGAACTGTGTCTTTCAAAGCTCTCAGTGATACCCACAGCTCCCCATAATAATTGAATCTAGGGTCTCCATATACTAACAAAGTAGTAATTGATTCCCCTATTCCTCTATTAATCAGCTTACAATGTAATAACTGGGTATTAGAGAATAAATAATCTACATGCACTTCATTTTCATTCTAGAGCAACCAGATCCCACCTGCGAAGCCAGTAGCTTTTATTTGAAGCCAATTGTTAAAGCCCAACCTGCTATAACCACTATTAGCCATTTGACCACTGATTCTTGTCTCCAGCAGGCCTATAAATTTTATACCTTATGATTCTACCACATCTTTCAAAATTCAGGGAAGGATTTTCCACCAACCCTACGGCAAGTCCATGAAGGAGCAATCATAAAAATTAAAGTTAATATTTAATACCATGAACAGAGGAAACTCACTTGTCTGGAGGAACCCCATCCTTGCTATTCCTTTACTGCTTAGCTCTACCTCTCTGACCGAGTTGGCCATTTTCCGAGCCTTCCTCCCTTCTCTGCTCACCTCTATCCTTTAGGACTGTCGTACTCTCTATTGCCCCTTCTCGACCATTCTATTTTGCATTTTTCACCATCGCCAAGTCATCTAACAATGTTAACACCAAACTTGCCATCTTATTTCCAGCATTCTCGTCACTTATCACTAATGGTTCTGACCTCTCAATAGAACCACTTATTACACAGTGTACTCTCTGGCCCTTTGGTACTTGAGCCTTGTTAGAGCCTATGGTATTAGGCTTCATTTCACCACCTTTTTTATTCAAGCTACTGGACCCCCCACCTGCACAACTGCTAACTCGTTGGGCTTCATATTTTCTTTGCCTTTGATCAAATAAACTACTTTTTGGGTCTGTTGCATTTTCACTTTTGATTTCCCTAGTCCACCGTTTCCAGCTTCTCCTTTTTTCCCTCTCCTCTCTCCTACCTTATACACCACTAGCTGTCTATTTTATTCTCCTGGGTATATTTCTCCACTCCTTTTGACATATCCTGACCATCGAACAAATCTCTTTCCTCATCCCAGTCTGAAATTGTCGCAAAATGAGAGATATGAGATCTACCGCTCATACTTCTATCCATCCTAGTATTATGAGGCACAAACACCAACTGTGCCTTCCTTCCTTCTCTCTTAGGAAACCATGCCTTGCCTTTCTCACATACGTACATCCAAGGGCCAAATTCATCTCCTTCAGTCGAAAGGGACTTCTTCGGCAACATCGCTTGGGGGGGAGGCATTTCAGGTTGTTGGCTATTTGCTTTCCCTGTTGCGCTACAACATTCCTTCTATGTACATGCTTCTTTTTGGTGGCCATATCTCCTGCAAGCAAAGCAAATCAAATTCAAGCCCTTATACTTAACATTATACATTGTTGATGCTATAATGACTCTAGGTATTAATCTCTTCTGAAGGTCTCATTCCACGTAGATTCGAGCGTATCTACCTCTTTCCACTTATCATTCACATCTTCCCTATAGTTAAGGTATGCAAGTTGACCTTCAAGGTCTTCCCAATCATGTCTCCCAATCTTAAAATGTATTTTTTTGAATAGTAGTTCAGGGGTACATTAGGGATTCTCACCCATGTTGCTATCTTTCCCAGCGAATTATGGAATGGGTCAAATAATAGGGACCAACGTTGGACTAGAACACTGTGCTGAGCTACCACCCATGGGCCTTCAAACAGAACTCTTTTATAATGCACTCCCCAATTCTGCTCATTTGTGAACTTAACAACATAATAGTTGTTTGGGAGATCAATGAGCTCAAAGTCCTTGAACTGCCAGATTCGGCTCAACAATTCCTTCAGCTTATAAAAGTTTACTCATGTCCCAAGTATAGTGATAATTAATTCTTTCTTCTAGGGTTTACAGATTTCATTCAATTCTTCTTATATCATTGGCATGACCGGATAAACATTCATGAGCTTTTTTATCTCCTCTAAAGGTTCCTGTATTTTCCACGTTTGGTCAAACAAGTTCGAGATCAACGGATCTTCTTCATTGCATGATGCACCATAGGCAACTCCGTTGAACTCCATCCTTTTGAAACGTATTAGTAAATCCCTGTATGAAAACTGGGAGGACCTTGACAGAATATTTTGCATATATTTCTAAATGTTATTGTAATTATCCTTTTCAATATCTTATTATAATAAGCTTTTTCAATATCTTATTGTTATTTTTTGTCCTTTCTATTTCAAATAATTTGCATATATTTCTAAATGTTTTAATCTATTAATTATGACTCATTTAACTACAATCCGACCATCAAAAGATAAATTAGGGCCTTGATCAATTTGGTTGTAGGTATTTTTTCCCCTTCCAACTCAGGTCTAGTTTTTTCACATAAACATTAGATAATACGTGACAGTCACAAGAATTTTAGGTTTTAATAGCCTTAATACTACCAGCTAAATAAGGCTTTTGGTTCTCCTAAAATCCTTTGTCTCATGTTCTTTTCAGAATCTCATCTCAACTCTCAGATTAAAAACATAGATGGTTCAGATTTCATATTTTATAAATATATTATTTTAAACATAAATAAATAAATTTAAACTATTAAAATATGATATACACAATTCATAACTGTAAAAACAAACAAAATTTTAAAAAATTAAGTTATAAAATACTATAATAATAGCTTTAGAAAATATTAAATCTAAACTATTTATTTTTTTATCTGAGGATGGAGATAGGGGTGAGCAAAATCAAACAGAAACCAAAGACCGAACCAAACCGAGATCAATTCAGTTTTTTTTAGTTTGGTCTTTTCTTAGTTTTTGTTTATAGCTTTTTTCGATCTTCGGTTTTCAATTCGGTGTGTTTAAAAAAATTTCTGTTATGACCAAAAACTGAAATTACATTATAAATGGGCTTTACTACTTACGTCAATCCCTTATATATAAGTCTCACTTTCCCTGCCAGCCCAAACCCAAGTCCAGCAATCATATTCATTTAAAAAAATATATACAAAACCTAACCTAAATAAACATAAAAAAGGGAAGGAAGAACACAACACCCACAAAATCCATTGGCGGCTTCAATTTCTTCACTTCACCACCAATATCATTCTTCAACCACACCACCAACCTTCTTCTCCTTTACCTCCTCTTCCTCTTTTTTGTTGTCTTTAGTCCTTACCTTCTTCATCCTCACTAGTCACTTGCATTAATATGCACTTTCTATCTCAAATATCCACTAGATCTACATCATCTTTCATACCCCAACCAAGCATTCTTCTTTGAAGCTATAAGCTGCAGTTATAGCTGCAATCTTCCCTTCATGACGGCCCCCTGTCGCAACCACGTTTGTCCTTGGTGGCCCCCTATTGCAATCCCAACATCGTTGTTCACAGTTCATACCTACCGTCGCTGAGGTTTATATTTCTATTCAACATTTGAGTTTCAGATCTATGTTGGCGTGTGTGAAAAATTAATGGCTTTGGTTGTTCTTCTCTCTTGTGTATCTTTATCTTTGTGATCTGTATTATTTGTGAAAATTTTCCTTCTCTCTGTAAGGAAGTATGTAGTCAGATCTTAAATCAAGATTAATTCCTTATCCTCCCTCTTCTTCTTCAGATGGCTTATATCAGTTATATAATTTTGATTCTAACTGAACTGAACTGAAATTTTTGGTTTGGTTTCATTTCGGTTAATGATATAATTCGATTTGGTTCGGTGTTGCTAAATGCCTCATTTTGGTGTTTTGGTTATTTCAATTTTCACTCATAACCGAACCAAAACACCAATTGCTCACCCCTCGGTGGAGATGAGATTCTGAAAAGAAAAGGAGAAAAATGATTCTGAGGGTATCCTCTTCCACTAAATGATACTTTTTAGTTTTGTGATAATTTCAAAATGTAATTGTTTTTCTCTCAAATCTGTGTCCCAAATACTCCATTCGGTTCTTAATGTAGGACATATTTACCTAATTTAATTAGATTAAGGAAGTGATTTGAGTTAGTTAATATAACATATATTTTTTAAAAACACTCTAGTCATCTTTCTTAATTTCCTCCTTAATTATTATTAAAGGAGCATCAACAGAGAAATACTTACATGCTTCCAGAATGCCATGTCATTTGTACTCTTGCCGATCAAAATACAATACCTAAACTAATTTTAATCCTAGTTCTCTCTCTCTCTCTCTCTCTCTCTCTTGGCTGAAAAAAAAAAAAAAGAAACCTTCCACCAACCCACGCACCCCTTCATTCATCTATCGCCTAAGCAGAACATATCGCATCCCACGACATCACCATCATCTCCTCCGGCGATGGTAAGAAACCAAACTCCTTCTATGCAATCTCCACCGTCGATCCCAGTGCTCCTCTTCACTTCACCATTTCTCATATTTGAGCAGCGATTCCTAGCCATTGCTGGGTTAAAAATCCATGGAGGCCGCTCGTTTGTACATTCTCATATATGTGTTTCTTGCAGCGGAATAGAGTGAGATGGCTGATGACCTCAACATCAATGGTAGAGTCGTGCTATGCACATGCTTGTATGCATTTTCAATGATTGAATGAGTAAAAACAACTTATCTGAGGTTCTTTCTTTTAATAATTACAGAGCTTTTAGCAATAGCAATGGAGGAATAGACATCACAACTACGGAAATAATTGGGACATGCGCAGCTCTGGAATTCTGGACTGGAAAAACAAGAACTACCCAGCGAGTGTTCATCCTTCCTCTTTGTCCCCAAGTTTCAGATCTGAAAAACGCTCACTACAAAATCCCAACTTCTACAACAACGGCCTGCTATAGCGGAGGAGAAGAGATCGATTGGCGACGGTCACGGGGTAGACGAGGTTCGAAGGCATCTGATAATAGTTTAGATATTGTGTTTTTCTTATTGTTTTAATAAAAAAATATCCTGTTTTCACCTGCAGCTCCACCAGAGTTTTGATATCTCATTAAAATCGTCAGAACAAGATGGAGAGGAAGTTGAGGTTGATGTAGTGGGGAAGGATACTAGAAATGAAGAATGGGGGTGCATGGGTTGGTGGCAGGGCTTTTTTCTCCCTCTTTTTCCTCAAAAATAAAGTTGGGCAAGTAGGATTAAAATTAGTTTAAGTGTTGTATTTTGATTGGCCAAAGCATAAATGACAAGGCACTTTGAAAATATGCAAATATTTCTTTTATTAATAAGGATAAATTAAGAAAAAATTGAAACCCATCTTAGTTTTGAAGCCCATTGGTTTTTAAAAAATTCAATATGGTGACTGATGAGGCCGTGAAGTAATATTTCTGTTCAATATTTTACTACTAAAATATTTGAGAATTTTGGTTAAATTGATTCTTCACAAGTTATAAGGATAGATTCCCATTTTTAAATAATACGAGTATTGTTTTGTGGCAATTGCAGGAAAGGGAGAGCAATTTCTTAAAAGCACTCTTTTATCATTGACAATTAAAAAAAAAAAAAAAAGCCATCCATTTCACACTCTCTATTTTTTAAAATACAAAAGACCATTTAAAAAAATCAATATTAGATGTTACAGAAATTATTGAAGAATAGTTTTAAAACCGTTGTGAATGTTACTCAAATTAACCAAATAAAACTTTATATATATATAAAATACCTGTTTGGACCAAAGTAGAACTGGGCCTAAGCCTAATAACAAAAAGTTGGACCAAAGCTGGGCCTTTTAATATACATCGCTTGCATTCCGAAAATTGTGACAATGGACTCTAGAAATTCATTTTTTGCCTTATAATGGACAATTTTGTTCGAGGCAAATACTAAATAAATGTGAGTAATTCATCTGTTAGATCTAATTCCAATTAGTTTTAAAAAAATATCTTCTTTGTGAGGTTAGGCTCTTCTTTTTATTACCAATAGTGATTGAGTCTAGTGGAATGGACTAATCCTTCACAACGTGATGAACCAAAGTTTGAATCTCGATTAAGATAGATGCACACATTCAGTGTCACATAGTGCCTTGAACATGATTAGAGGGATTACCTCTAATAAGAAAATAATTGTTCTTTGCAAAAAGGGAAAATTCCAAAAAAAAAAATACAGTCAAAATTAGGAAAAGAGTAAAAGATGTGGTGAATTTGAGAAATCCCGAATCAGTTCAACCGTAAGAATCTGAGTTTTGAAATCTTTACACAATGATGAAAATGCTCTCAGTTTAGTGACAGGAAAAAGAAAACAGAGGACACACGAGTGGGTGTACAGAGAGTGAAGGTGCAACCAAAAAGTGACAATAGCAGAGGAAAAGTGACGGAAACGAGAGCTAAGCCATGGGTAAGTAAATTTGAGAGAGATTATTTTTGTGTTGAGCTTCTTCAATGTTAATGGAAAATTGGTTGTGGTTTGTGATTTGGTTTACCATATCAAAGCTTTCGTTTTATGGGTAAGGGCACTCTTAGGTGAGGATGGAGAAAATGTAGTGACTTTAAGGTTGTGTGATCGATTTCATTGCGTTTAGTTGCATTATTGTTCAAGATTGTACCTTTTTGTTGTTGTTCAGTACTGATTAGGGGATGAACTGTGGATGGGTGTTGCGTCAATGGAAAGTTCGGGATAGTAAGGTTGGGGGATGGTGTTGTTATTAGTGAACATGAAGATGTGAAAAGCTATTGTCTTGGTGTTAATGGTAGATGCAGGGTGATAATATGGGGGGATTGTTGTTATTAGTGAAGATGAAGATGTTAAAGTAAATTGAGTTGTTGTTAATGGTAGATGCAGGGTGATGATATGGGGGTGTTGTTAATTGAGTTCCAGTAGGCGTGAATCACAATTCCAGAACAAGAAGATATACCATTGTGCAAGATGCCATGAAACCGATCACCCTAAAAGGACATGCAAAAATCCAAACCCATACTAATATTAGATGCAGTTATTTTTTGAAGGAAAAGTTTTGCAAATAAAAGGACCTGCAATATTTTGAACTTATACTTTTGAAACTGATGTTTATGTTGTTGTAAAGTTATTGTCAACCCTCTAATAATTTTTTAGGAGATGGGTTGTTGTCATATGCCTAATCTATTTTGTAATTAGTGTATGCATAATGTCTGATGTGGTGCAATGTTAGTGACAAGGAAACATTATGTACTACTGTGGTGTTAATGTTCTCTTGTAATTATATATGTGAATGTGTAAAAGAGTCAGTATCACACTTTTTTTGGTTTCAGGTTATTAGTGAATGTAAGTATGCAGACTGTCATCATACAACATCTAATAAATATAGCAAGTTGTTAAAGCAGAAAGGCATGTCATTACTGTTGAATAATATGTTGTTAATATAGAGACAAGTGTTGTTATTGGCTTTGCAACTACTTATTTTGACACTTTTCGCTGGGCCTGTCTTCGATTGTTTGTCTAATAGGAAGATGTGAAAGCTAGGCTGCCATGTCGTTAATATTGAATATCGTGTTATTAATATAGAGAAGGTATTGTTATTGGGATCCAACTTGCAACTTTCACAATTTTTGTATATGTAGATGTGAAACAAGGAAGTAATGTCGTTAATGAAGAATTTAGTGTTGTTAATAAAGAGAAAGGTATTATTTTTGGGCATCCAAACTTGTGGTTCCCAATTTGGATCCTATAAAGATGTTAATCAAGGAAGTGAAATTGTTAATAAAGAAACTCGTGTTGTTAATAAAGGAAGAGGTCATGTTTTTGGGCATTCAACTTGTAACTTTCTTGATTTGTTCCTAAGAATATGTTAATCAAGGAAGTGATGTCGTTAATGAAAAATCTGGTGTTATTAATAAAGAGAGACGTGTTGTTGGGCATCAAACTTGTGACATTCCTAATTTGTTCATACAAAGATGTTAATCAAAGAAGTGAAGTTGTGAATGAAGAAACTCGTGTTGTTAATAAAAAAAAGAGGTGTTATTTTTTGGCATCCAACTTGTGACTTTCCTGATTTATTCCTAAGAAGATGTTAATCAAGGAAGTAATGTCGTTAATGAAGAATCGGATGTTGTTAATAAAGAGATAGGTGTTGTTTTTGGGCATCCAACTTGTAACGTTCCCAATTTATTCCGACAAATATGTTAATCAAGGAAGTAAAGTCGTTAATGAAGAAATTAGTGTTGTTAATAAATAGAGAGGTATTGTTTTTTGGCATACAACTTGTGGTGTTCCCAAATTTGTTCCTATGAAGATGTTAATTAAGGAAGTAAAGTCATTAATAAAGAATCTGGTGTTCCTTTGCAATCACTGTTAACAACACTTCTATATCATCACCCTACATCTATTATTAACAACAACTCAATTTACTTTAACATCTCCATCTTCACTCATAACAACACTCCCCCCACATCATTACCCAGTGTCTACTATTTAACATCAAGATAATAGCTTTTCGCATCCCATCTTCATTAGTAACAACACCCTCCCCCAACCTTACTATCTTGAACTTTCTGCTAATATAGCACCCCGTCATTGTTCATCCCGTAATTAGTCGCAAACAATAAAAAAGACACAATTTTAAACAATAATGCAACCAAACATGATGAAATTGATCACATAATCTTAAAGCTATTACATTTTCTCCATCTTCACCTAAGAGTTCCCTTACCCATAAAACAAAAGCTTTGATATGATAAACCCAAATCCCAAATCATAACCAATTTTCTATTAACATTAAAGAAGCACACAAAAATAATTTCTCTCTCAAATTTACTTACCCGTGGCTTAGCTCTCGTTTCCGTCACTTTTCCTTTGCTATCGTCACTTTTTGGTGCCACCTTCACTCTTTGCACACCCATTCATATGCCCTCTGTTTTCTTTTTCATGTCACTAAATTGAGGACATTTTTGTCATTGTATTAAGATTTCAAAACCCAAATTCCTATAGTGGAATTGATTTGGGATTTCTTAAATTCACCACATATTTTTGTCCTTTCCTAATTTTGCCTGTATTTTTCTGAAATTTTTCCTTACAACAAAATAATTTTTATCGAAAAAGGAAATTTTGAAAGTATAATCTTAATCGTTTGGATAAAATTTTAATTTTGATTTTTTTTTTTTAAAAAGTCCCGACAATAAACTGCGCCTTCAAAAATAGGACCGTGACTCAAAACCTGAACACTATTATATTGAACAGTACACAACACACATCAGGGGAAGCATAGGGATAGGTATTTTATTTCTTTTTATTTTTTTCTTTTCTGTTTTTGCCAACATAAGGACAGGCATTTAAAGCCAAAGACATAATAATAGTGATAAATAATTGATGTGAAATAATTATAGATGTATGACTACACGTGAATATAATGAAGAAAAAGGTTAAAAAAGTGCCATTATCAACCAGAAACACACAAAGCAAGGAAAGACAGAGAAAACAAGATCTGTCCGTCAAATGTTGGACTCTCATGTTAAAAAGAAAAAGGGGAAAAAAAAAAGAAAGAAAAAGTGAAAAACAAGGCTTTTCCTCACAGACAAACATTTAGATAGTAAAATTCACAAAGTCAATTTTGGTCCCCCCAGAAAAAAAAAAAAGAGTACTGAAGTTAATGAGTTGAAGGATTTTCATTTTGTTACGTTTTCATCAATTAGTCCAACCTTGGATCCAAATCAATTATTCAAAGCTTTCGTATAAAAGGTTCCGGAAAAGTTGTTGTTGTTGTTGTTATTACTATTATTATTATGAAGGTAATACCATTGACTTGAGCTAACGTTGATCCTGAAGGTAAGTTATTTTCAAAGAAATGCACACAGAAGCACAGCCCCTTTTTCTTTTCTCAAAGATTAAAGGATACTTTTGCTCTGTTATCAAAAAATAAAAAATAAAAAATAAAAGGATACTTTTGCTCCCAAGGTATGTTCAGATGCGCTATAAAAACTCTAAAGAATATCCTAAAACAATTTAGCACACAATCTTTTAATCAAAATTAAGTCTTCAACAGGTTAAAGAAAATCTTACGTTAATGGTTGATTTAACCATGTCTCTAAAAAATAATATTTCACCAGTTTTAAAAGATTATACCACCTCAAGCCCCTAACATAAGACATTAGATAATTAATTTGGGAATATTAAGGAAATTAATTGCATTAATTATTTATAACAAATTTGTGTTGTTTTTCCTAAAACATCCCCTTAATTATATATATCGAAACTACCCTTGATAGAAGCACTATCCATATAGGCAATCAATCAGGATACTTTGTGGAAAATAAACTCCTTGTCTTAACTCGTGTTCAGGACAGGAGGGATTATGTTGCAACATTTCACAATTTTTTTAGAGTGCTATTTTTCTTTTTCTTTTTTTTTTGTTTTGTTTTGTTTTTTGTTTTTTGTTTTTTTTTTTTGCCATAATGCGCACCTACTATACCTTTAACAGAAAGTTCGAACTCACAACCTAACAATTAAGAAAATTTATTAGGACGAATTTGATGTCAATTGATTTACAGAACCCGGATTGTTTAGAGTGCTCGTTGTGCCTTCAAGACTTTTTTCAAAGGAAAAAAATACACTGTAGTCCTTTTTCTTATTATTATTGATAAAAATTTAGGTTAATTAATTTAGATGACTGATTATAAGTTTGTGCCATAAATAGGCATTACAGCTTCGAAAAACAAAAAATGGTTGGAGGTAATTACAAATTATTACTTCCAGTCCTAAATATAAGACAAAATTGACTTTTTTTAGAGAGATTAAAGAAGTTAAATAAGTTATGTAATCATATCATATCATATGTTATGTATCCTTAAATTATATATTAATTTATTAGTTAAACTAATTAGTTTGAAGGAAAAAAATTATAAATACTCTAATCAAGTAATTTAATTAACTTTCTTAATTTCTCCAAAAATATCAAGTTTATGCTATAGATGCTTTAAAATTGGTAGTAAGATCCAAATCCATGCTGTTACAAGATGTTAACAACCAGATCATCTTATATAGGCATGATACACTTAAACATGTTTTGCCAACTCATACTTAAATATTTTTGTGCAAGTCTAGATTCAAGAGCACACCAACAAAAGCACATTTATCAGTTAAAGTGTTGTATTTAATTATATAGGCATGGATCCAGCTTCACATCAGCTATATATGCTTTCTATTATAGCAACATACTAATAAGAAAGTAATATACCTATGCAGGCTCAGGTGACGTAAAGCGAAAGTGTTGCGAAATTATCATTAATCATGAGTTTAATCTCTCATTATACAATTCTAGATCACCCCTATTCCACCGTATTAGGCTAAAAGTGAGCACATACATTAATTGGAAGGCATCCAAAAATTCTATAGGTAGCCCATCAAAATCTCCAAAAAAAAAACACTTCAAGAAGATTATTGTCATGAAGACAAGGCTCAGGACATAATGTAACAAGGCATATTATACTCATTAAACCTTAAACATCTGCAAAATTTTCAATGACCTGAATCTGAAACACATTATGTTATGTTTTTTATTTACAAGAGGTGTGAAGTGTGAACAACACTCTCTCTTCTTTTCCAATAGTCAGAAAAGTTTTTAACCGCAAAGACTACAGTAAGTAGTGCAATTCACAAAAGTTGCACACAGAGAAAGAAGGGGACGGCCATGAAGGGTAAGCTGCTAATTCATTTTCTAAAAGTAAAGCTGATGGCTCATTACAATGACCCACTACCACAAAAAAGCCATAATTTCTCATCAAGCATAGAGAGATCACTCAAGGCATGCCCAAAAGTCAGTGTTGTTAAGAAATTTCCAAGTGGGTCACTATATTATGATTCTGTCCATTGGCGTGGGAGTGAGTGACTATAATAAACATCAATCTCCACATGGTATAGTAGGCCATAACGTACCAAACCAAAACCCAAAGAAAGAAAGAAACAAAGTGTGAGCTAAAGCAGTAAAAAGAATTTAGCTTTTCGTCCCTAAATTCATCTTCTTTTTATACAGATATAACAGTCATCAACAAACTAAGATCAGCACTATATGCCAGAAAGGAGAAAGAAGTTGTTCACAGACCCTTTTTGTGAGCCTTGGCTCGAAACCGAGATGGGGTTGATGGTGAATACTCAACTGGCAATTGTGGTGGCTCAAGTTCACCACTAAGCATTCCCACAATCTCTTTCATTGAAGGACGACGAGACGGATTCTTGAGCAAACAAAGGAGAGCAATTGTGATGCATAGAACAGCTTGATCTTTATCTAATGACTTAATAGACTGATCAACCAGATCAAGCCGCTTCCCATTGCGCGCACAATGGCGTGCCCATGACAGCAAATTTGCTTTATGAAACTCTGATAATGGCGAACCAGTCACTTGAAGTGGCCGTCGCCCAGAAACTATAACAAGTAATAATACCCCAAAACTATATACATCACACTTCTCTGATAAATCTTCACCAAAACCATACTCAGGAGCAACATAACAAACTGTTCCTCTCATACTTGGTGTGCTACTAACACCACCGCTCTTGGGGATTTCCCAGCTTGCTGCAGAATCATGGCTGTTCCTTCTAGCTCTGAATAACTCGCCACTGAATCCATCTAACCATGAATCTATATTACCGCGGCTGTTTTTTCTGGTTTTGGCCTTTTTTCTTTCTCCATACAAGTCTTCTGCTTCTCTTACCCACCAATCATCATCACTGTTTATTCCATTTCTCTTTTGCTGCTGTTTCTTCTTTTTCTTCTTCTTTACAAGCTCTTCACAGTACTCCTCTTTCCACCATTCTCTCGCTGGCCTTCTCTTCTCCTTCTTTAAAGTTTTAGGTTTAATGGCTTCCTCGTCCATTGATCTCCACCATTCCAAGCGCCTCTTGCTCTTCTTTTTCTCTGTTTTTTCCATTGGTGTGACACTACTAGAGGTAGCTGCTGCTTCTGATGCAACCCATTCGCTCTTGGGACTCTCTTTACTTGTTTCCTTTCCAAGCCATTCCATCACATAATCCTTCACTTTCTTATTCTCAGCCATGGGAGATGATGTTGTTGCTGCTTCAATGTCTTGCTTCCACCACCAATCCTTCATGGAATTGCTCTTTAAAACTTTCCCATTTTTCTTACAACTCAAGGAAATATTTAATTCACTCTGGACACTAACTTTGTCGAAATTTGCCTCTGATGGTGACGGTGCCGTTGCCGCCGCCTCCACCAGCTCTGGGGACGGTTCCGATATGGGTATCCTGACAAAACCCTCTGGAGATTGATCTGCAGGTAAGCTACCTTCGTCAACGGTATTCACGCTCTGTGTTTCCTCAAGCATTGACCCGCCATTACTTTCTAATTCTTCTTCTTTTCCCTTCTTCTCCTCTTCTAACTCCAATCCACCATTCTTTGCTTCAATACCGTCTGAGTTTAAAATCCCGATTTCAATCTGGGGTTCCGATTTCAGCCGTGCAAGACCGAAATCCCCAATTTTCGCCGATAAAGAACTGTCTAATAGGATATTACTGGGCTTGATATCGCCGTGAATCACGGGTGGGTCGCAAGAGTGAAGATACTGAATCCCTTTGGCTATGTCAACGATGACGGAAAACCGCTTCTTCCAATCCAGCAACTCCGGGCACTTGCGGTGCAAGAGCGCGTCTTGGAGATTCCCATTATGCATCAACTCGTAGACAAGTAAGAACCTCCGGCGATTTCTGTCGGAGGAAAAGCCGATGGCGGAGACCACGTGCTGAGAGTGAAGCCTGGACGCGAAGAAGAGCTCGTTGTGAAACTCGCGCTCGCCCTGGAGAGAGGCAGAGTCCATGAGCTTGACGGCGACGGGTTGTCGGGTAGGCGGCAGAGTGCCGGAGTACACGGGGCCGAAGCCGCCTTGGCCGAGGCGGTAGGAGAAGGATGACGTGGCGCGGCGGAGGAGGGAGTACGAGAAACGATAAGGAGGCTTAGACTCAGAATCAGAAGAAGGCGTGGTGCGTTTTCTAGCGAGTCGGCGAAAACAGAGGAAAAAGAGAAGAAAGAAGGAACATACAGAAGCGGCGGAAGCAACCAGCGGAGGCAAAAGATGGTGGCTTTTGTGGTACTTGTAAGAGGGATGTAATTGATTCCGAGAAATAGCAGGTGGGTATGGATCAGAAACAACCGGGGACGACGGCGAGACGGAGAATTTCGGGGAGATCATGGCGAGGCGATTGGGGAAGTGAGATATATTTTTTCAGGAGAGAGGGATGTTCATGAGTGATTGTAAATTTGTAATACAATAGAGAGAAGATCGAGAAAATAAGAAAATGATGACGCCCCTGGAGTGTCTGGAGAGAACATTAGAGGCGAAAGCCGAAAGGATTCGTCCTGTGCTTTGCGTCGTGTGTTAAAGAAAAACTGTGTCTTGGTGAACTTTTGGTGAGAGAGAGCCTTATATTAAATTAAACTATTATAAAAGACAATCTGACCACTGACACAACAGTACTCCTTTTCTGTTCAGGTATATAATTATCTCTTGATAAAATATCTTCAGAAGTTATATTTATTTGTTTATTTTTACATTGAAAAATTAATTACCTAATATATCTAATATGTGTTTGGCCAAAAATATATATATATATATATATATCTAATATGTATTCATACACAAAATAAAATAGTAAAACACAGGTGCTCTAAAGTTTTTCGGTACTCGAATTCCGGTATTTGTGAACAATTAATTCTCTAAATAGGAGTTTATGACAATTTTTCCGTGATTTTGATTTTCTGATATTAAAAAATGGATTACATTATCATCAAATTCTAGATCATTTAAAAAAATATAAACTCAAAAATGTTAATAATATTTTTAAAATACAGGTAAAAAATAATATTTTTAAAATATTTCCAAGACGATTTAAAACTTTTAAGAATAACAATAATGGTTAATTGAATAACATACAAAAATGTAACCGTTCATATCCTCTTAATAGCACATAACTAACTAAAATGAATTTATTTCATCCATCAAAGAAAATTTGAACTCAATAACTCGAATAATTGAAAAATAAATATGGTATCGAAATCATTCATATTAAAATTAGAATAATTAAAGTGTGTGTTTGAATTTGGTTTAAGGGAAAAAAATCCTTAGATATCATTCAATCGTGGAAATCCAATTTTCTGATAAAATTTCCTAACTAGGTTTACTATATATATTGGATTTTGTTTTAGCTAAAATGGTTACATTAGATATCGATGAATTAATCGCAATGGTGTAGCAGCTTGTTAAGGCATTATAGTTTATATATAGGTGATGGATGTGAGACTGGTTGAAAGACCTATCAAAGATCATAAGGACCTTATTATGTAAAAATAAAATTGTCATGATCTACTGCATGCGTCTTTACACTAACGAACACCTATATTAATTGGTTAGTTCATCAAGACAATCAGGATAATTTCGATGCTACCATTTAAGTGTCCGTTTGGGTTAGCAGTAGAAGTTGATATTACAATGTAATTTATAATATACAGAATAAATATGCGAGGTGGGTTTTATCCCGACTTATGTGACTGTGCTTTTTAAACGCTAACTCAAATAGGCATAAGATAATCCACTACTTCTAGAGTTTAGAGATTTGTAGGATTGTAGTTTACAATAAAAACAAAGCCATGGTTTTAAAGAGATTTTCATAAGACGGTGGAATTATAAGAGATTTACCAAAATAGAGGGGAAGTAGTAAAGGATGGAGCTATGTGACACTATATCAATTAACAATTTACATTAATGGAAATTATCAATCAGTTTCATTAACAAAAAAGTTACCAGTCAGATTTAATAATATTTAAAAATAACGTATAAAGTACATTAAAAGTCACATTTAATAAAATATTATCAATTAACATATTAATGACATGAAAAAAACATCATTTTTTTGCCTAGCCAGATTTCTGAAGGGCAGGCGTGTGACAATTTAGTACTCTCTCCGGTCCTAATTATAGGATAATATTTGAGAGTTGATCTTGATCCTAATTATAGGACAAAGTTTTAATTTTTATCAATTTCTTCTCAAAATAACTCTATTGATACTTTCTCAATAATAATGAAACACGATAATAATTTTATAATACACCTATGTATTCTATAAAGTGAGTAATACTTACAATTCATTAATGTCACATATACCTCAATTCTATTGCTTCTTTTATTTTATAAGAATAAAGGGTAAGAAAATCAATTTAATACTATCAACGTCATCATCTCTATTTTTAAAAGTTGTAACTTTCCTTTTCTTTAATTTCACTCGAACCAAACCGGCATAACTCCATTTTAATGACAGGCAAGATTAACTAAGGGTAAGTGATCAACATAAACATAACATGATTTCTTGTATGTATTAAATAAGGATATTTTAGGAAAATAAATAAGATTAACTAATTTAACTACTATTTTTAATTTCTTCAAAGTTAGGTAAATATGTCCTATAATTAGGACCGGAGAGAATATTAATTATGTAGGTAAATTTGTTTTCATATATTAACAAATAAATAGATTTTACCTTTTTTATACACGTCATTAACAAAAAAAATATGGAATAAAGAACAACAATTTATAATAATTTTGTTGGTAAATTGTAACGAGATTCTTTGATAAAAAATATAAAAATGCTTACAAAATTAATTAACGAAGAAGGTACGTAATTGTCCTCATCTTCATGAGTTGTAAATGGGAATGTAACGCTTTCATGAGTCAAACCTTCTTTTGGAAAATTATACAACCGTAGTTCTAAAAGTCCCTTTTCACAAAGGTAAAATAAAATTAGTTCATATTTAGATTAACTTTTTGAAGGATGGTTTTTATTTTTATTTTTTTGATTTTAAATATAAGATATAATTAATTTTTTTAGAGAAATTAAGAAAGTAAATTAAATTATTTTAAAATATTTATATTTCTCATTTTTTCTCCAAATTATTTTACCTAACCTATGAACTGATATATAATCTAACGATACATATAATATGATATGACTTATTTAGCTTCCTTAATTTCTTAAAAAAAAATCAACTTTATCTAATATTTAATACCGAAAGAAATATGATTTATAAAATAAATATATAAAGAGAATTTTAACGATAAACGTGGCACTTATGAGTTGTGTGTAATTTTTCATGCTTCCCTCTCCCCACTAGAGTTGGGAATCAGGGCCGGCCCGGTCCTACAGGACTGGCCCTTGACGGGCCAGGGCCTAACATGGCCGGCCCTAAAAGGCTCAGGGTCAGGAAAATTACAGTTTTTTAAGGCCCGGCCTGAGAGCATCAGGGCCGGAAAATCCTTTTCACAATATTTAATTATTTTTCCTGTATATTTTCCCTAGAGAGATATAATTAGTAAATAACAATGATTAAAGTTCTAATTTAATACATAAATGTTGTTAGCATTAAGGTTTAAATAACACGTCTCTTGCAACAAACAAACACAGTTACTAATGTATAATCAAAGGTAAAATCATGTCCATAAATAACTCACACAAAGGTCAAAGTATAAGAAGGCAAGAAGCTAAATACTCTAACCTCTAAACAACATGAGTATGACGACTATCATTTTCACCTTCTTTGCCACCATCATTAATTTCAAGGACATTTGATTGTGTTTCACTTTGAGCAATAGGTTCAAGTAGTAAAATAATTACAACCTCTATAAAAAATCATACTCTATCAGGCAGAATAATATATAATATGATTTTAGTCTAAATAGGCAGAACAATATACTCAAAAATCATACTCAAAAATCACAATATGATTCAATTAGATAAAATAATATACTCAAAAATCATACTCTATACAATATGAGGACAGAGTGACATATAGATTCAATAAGGTAATTCAAAAATGTAACATGGTTCCTTTCCAAATAAAAAAAATAAAAAATAAATGAGCCTAAAGGGCCGGCCCGAGGTCCTCCAGGGCCGACCCTTTTAAACCCGACTTTCTTTTGAGGCTATAATTTATAAGCCCGGCCCTTGAAGACCAGGACGGGCCAGCCCGTTTTCCCGGCTCTACTCCCCACCATCTCATCATCATTATTGCCTATATTTCGCAAATCATCTTTATTTATTTATCAGAGTTATTTGATGTCATATCATTGCTCGCATTCCATTTACATCTTCGAATAACAATATTACCAGTGAATAACAAGGGATATATAATGCCACAAAAAGATATCTCAAATATACATATTTTAAAACAAGTGACCATGAAGTAACTTAATTTTTCACAAATATCACTCTGGGCGTGGATGTAAGTTACTTATATCCATTTTCATATACAATACATTAAATTGATAAAATTTTCTAAATTTATCCTAATTAAATTTTGGAAAAATATCATTAAGGTCAAAATCATGAAAAATAATATTAAAAAATTTTTCATTGATAAGTGAAGAGCTACAATTGACAAGTGAAAAAACTATCATTGATAAGTTATGGGACTTGTCAATATATTATTTCTTTTGGTTGGAACCTAAATGATATTCTCCCTTAATTTTTTTTTTTTGATCTCCCTTTACTCTTCAAATAATTTTCACAAATCTATCTACTCTTTCTTTCTTTAGAATAAAAATTAAATAGGGGTACAATTAAGAAAATGTCAATAATTACCCTAAAAATTACTTATATTTTGAGTCAAATTTTTTTCTTATAAGTAACTTACATTTAAATACAGAGAGGTAACAACTTTAGTTATTATTACCTCTTATCCTAAATATAGAATATAATTTGTATTACAATTTAATATTACAAACTAGATCATTTAGGATACGAGGAGTAATAAATAATAGTTGTCATTGTTTAAGATTTTATTATCATTTCATATAATTAAAATTATTACTTGTTTCATAAGATGAAGTAGTTATATATAGGTTTTCATGTCTCCCTCTTTCCAACAATTCTTCAGTCACTATAGAGCTCTGAACGTCCAAGTTTCAGTTATTCAACTGCCGACGATACAAAGCTCCAACAATTAGCGATGATGAGACTTGTTTTTAAAATTATGAGAAAGATAATTGTCTTTAAAATCTTTAGAGAAGTTAAGGGATTTCGCAATCCTAATATTTTCATATTTTAGAGATATTTTTGTGTCATTCTCTCCCACAACAATGACATGTTCATGCATACTTCCTTTGTTACAAAATATAAGTTCTCTAAAAAATTGTTTCATTTTACATGTTATTTTAAAAATTTAGTGTAACATTTTTTATGATTTTCTTATTATATCCTTACTTATATAATATAGCATTTATAGATACATTTATTTCTTTATTTTAGGGAAAATTCCAAAAAACTACATTGGAAATAGCAAAAGGACAATTCAGTACATTGAAATTGCAAAATGACAGATCAGGCTGTGTCAGACGAAAAGAGGAATCTGGCATTTTGAAATTTCGGCCAAATTACGAAAATGCCCTTCAGCACTTCAGAATAACAACATGATCCTCGGAATTAACACCTCCGGATTCGTTATTAACAACTTCAATTCTTCTTTTACAATTCACAAGTTTCAGGGCGAATAACACCACCGATCTCGCCATTAACAACTCCGGATTCGATATTAACAACTCCATTTTCTTTTTTCGCACTTAACAAATTTCAGGGCCAATAACACCATCGATCTCGCCATTAACATCTCCGGATTCGCCATTAACAACTCCTATGTTGTTATTCCGACTGAGGGCTGAAGGGCATTTTCGTAATTTGGCCGAAATTTCAAAATGCCAGATTCCTCTTTTCGTCTGACACAGCCTGATCTGTCATTTTGCAATTTCAATATACTGAATTGTCCTTTTGCTATTTCCAATGTAGTTTTTTGGAATTTTCCCTTTATTTTATGTTAATTACATATTAATTTTATTTCTGAATGTATGCATAAAAAGTTTTAAAAATTTTATTCTAAAAGAGGTAGTATTTACTTGTAATTATTGTTTGCTTTACATTTTTGTTAATTAGTTTAATATTTAAAAACAAAAAAAACAAAAAACAAAATGCGTTGTGAAATGGCCAGCACTAAAGAATTAATGAAAGGTTGACAAGTTATGTAACAATAAAACTTGATTGGAAGGTGGGAAGAAGAATGACTATGAGAGGTTGAGTATTGTCTCACGCTTGGCAAGTGGAGTAGGTAATTCTCTATTACGTGTTTCTTATGCGTTTAGATCTGTATAATTTCTTATTTCTTTTGTAATTTATATCTAATTTAAATTTAAACAGTTTACTCTTTTTCAAATTTTTAAAATATTTTTATTTTAATTGAAATTTATTTTTTAAAAATACAAATATGAATATATATATATATAAAAGAAAAGTTAACTTCTCAGTCTTTATAGTTTCATATGACTTTCAATCAGGCTCCTTTAGTTTTTTTTGTTTTTTTGTGTCATCATTCCTACGCGCATAACACGTTAATTATGGTTGATAAAAATAAAATAAGGGAATAAAATTTATTTATTATCGAACACGTAATCTAGATTTATATGACAAAATTAATCTAGGTTATGCTGGGCAAGTGCCATGTTATAATTTATGAACGTCATTTATTTTAGGGAGAATTAAAGAAAAATACCATTTAAACTTTAAAATTCCGTTGACAAGAATGATAATGGGATTTACAAGAATGATAATGGGATTGACAACATAAATCTTTGTCAACGGACTAATTGGGGTTTTTGAAGTTCAAGTGGTATTTTTTTGTCATTCTCCCTTTATTTTATAAATTAACAAATTATGAGTATTGAAACTTATATATATATATATATATATATATATAATCAAGGGAGCTATGAGGATCCGATAAAAAGAAAAGAAATACAATAACTTAATTAAAAATAACATGAAACTATATAGACCTACATTTTAATTTTGTCTTTGTATGATTCATTTCCTCTTTGTTTTTCTCCTAATTTCAGTTTTTCCCAAAGCTTCCTCAAACAAAACGACATCTTACAGATCACATCTATATTAAAAAAGTTAAAACTCAGATAGAGATCCATGTGAAATGACAAAATAATAACAAAAAATAAAAGAGAAGAAAAAAGAGGCTATTTTTGTCTCTGTCCAACATATATATACTGTTTTGTTGGGGCCGGAGAGGCTATTTCCCATCGATGTAGATTTGACTTTATAATAATGCCCCATTTTTGTCTTCTGATATTGACATTTTTATTTTTAATTTCCTTTTAAATGTAAGGTCAATTTACTCCTATTATAAGAAAAATTATTCAATCTTTTGTCAAAATAATTATTCAAAGTTTAATTTAATACATATGCAGTCTTATCTGTTTATATATGTTTATATAAAATATAAACATTAATATCAGTCATATACATGAATTACATTATTCCTCGACAATATAACCTGTTATATTTTTTAGATTATAAAATATATAAATGCTAATAAGGTGTGTTATAAATAATAACATTGATTTTTCAGACTTCTTGGTATAATATATAATCCATGATATGATGTCAAGCTTGATTTTGTCTTTTTTATTTTAATGTGACTGGACACGAGAACACGCCTCTAGTTTTTGTTTCGTATAGGATTGTTCCGCTTCCAATAATATTTTTGGGATTGTCAAGTCCTCATTTTGTTTTTATATATAATCAAGATTAAATTAATTTATTAATGGGAAAATCCCATATAAATACCATTTCAATTGTCAAAACCCATAAAAGTCTGTTATAACTTGGAAAAGACAGATAGGTGATTAAGGACCAATCTGGGTTACTGAAGTTTAAGGCTAAAGACTAAAATGCCCCTCAACTCATTTACTCACACTCACCTCCAGAAAACTGTCGTTCCTTTCGATTCTGTCGTAGAAGGGTTCCAGAAAACTGAATCACTCATCTGTCGTTCCTTTCGGTTCTGTCGCAGAAGGGTTTTCTGTCGTTCCTTTCTGTTCTGTCTGAGAGAGGCTTCAGAAAACTGAACTTAAGCCTGGGTGTGCAGATCTGGGAGTAGCTATTTTGTAAGTCATCTTTTGGTTTATGTACAATGATTTGGATCCCTTCAGATATTTTGGTTAGAAGGGTTATAGCATATATGATGTGCTTTATGTAAATACTGTTTTTTGTTAAAACAATAGTCTATACCCTGGGAATGACAAGAAAACATTAGGTGCTGGTGGAATCGTGATGTTCACTTGTCATTGGACAATGTATTTGGTAGTTGCTGTCAGTAAGAATCTGAAATTTTGTAAATTCCATTACTGTACTTGTCATTTTCATTGAAACAGTTGTTAATGATGACATGTGATGTAATTAAAGTGCACATGAATGAACACCTTCTTTGGGATTAATGACTTCTATGCATTGGGTGTAGGTGGAATGAGTAATGTTAAATTTTTTGTTGACAATGTTTTTGGTAGGTACTGTCAATAAGAATCTGGTGTTTTGCAAATTTCATTACTGTACTTGTCATTTCCATTGAAACAGTTATTAATTGTGACAGCTTCCAACCATTTGTTAATTCATGTTTACTTTAATTACAACAAACTGACATGATTAACAAGAGTTGTAATGGAAATGACAAATACAGTAATGGAATTAACAAAACAACAGATTCTTTATGACAGCAACTACTGTATACATTGTCAAATGACAATTTAACATTACTTATTCCATCTACACTTAATGTACATAAGTCATGAACCCAAAAGAACGTGTTCCTTCATGTTTACTTTAATTACAACAAACTGACATAATTAACAAGAGTTGTAATGGAAATGACAAATACAGTAATAGAATTAACAAAACACCAGATTCTTCATGACAACAACTACCATAACAAGTCTTGTCATCACTTTCCTTTAACCGATCAGATATTCATGATATTAACATATATGTCTGTTCAGGTTTGCCATGAATTTCCTCAATTGCATTTTCCTTTGCCCTATATGCTTGCTCATATGTCAATTGCAAACCATAATCTCTAACCAAACTCTTCCTTATTTCATTTGCGCGCTTGTCTTAGTAATTTCTAACCTCATCAATGATAATTGATGATTTCAAGGTAGCACTTCGAGCGTGAGACACGTCAAGATTTTCTTGTAATGAAATCAGTAATGTTGTTGACAAATACCGTAATATTTCTCACACAATCGTTAAGTCTTGATAAAAAGAGTTATGGTAATGACAAATCCTGGAATAGCGTTGACAACAAACAATATGTGGTAATGACAGCAACTACCATGAACGTACATATATGTTTCACTACCATATACTAGTCATTCTAGTCTCACTTTTTCACTCCAAACAGTCAGTCATCCACATTAACTCAATACTACTTAATGCTACCTATTTGAAATCAATAAACTTTTCATTATACTCCCTCTCAAAGCTAACAAGAGCAAATGCATAAATAACCCACACCACACCGTAGATGCCGTCGTAATTACATAAAGTCCGAACCTTTAATCCGCCTCAACCTACAAACCCACATACCCACAACCAAAATTACTATAAATAACCTACAATCGCAGCACCATCATCATTGTTCTTAGCCTTTATTGACAACCCCAAATAAATTACCTCCCACACCCTACGTAAATCCCCAGCTTTGTACTGTTCATGCACCATCAAAGCCACCAAACCACACCCAACACCCATAAGCATGAACAATGAGAATAAGATGATTATTGTCCGATTCATTTAAAAAAGATTATGTTTTTCAGAAACTTACTTATATGAGAGGTATCGTCCACCGTTGGTCGTTGCAATAAGCAATTTTTTTTTTGTCGGAACAGAGAGCGCAATTTCACTCAATCAGAGAATGTGGAGGGTATGTCAAACCAATTAAAAAGGGCATTTTGGTCTTTTGTATTTAACATCAATATCCCAGATTCCCCCCTCAACCCTTATCTGTATTTTACAAGTTTTAATGGACTTTTGTGGGTTTTGATATTTCAGATAGTATTTAAATGAAATTTTCCCTTTATTAATTCACTCTGACTCGCAGATGGCAGTATCCCAAATGAATCATATTATTGTAGTCAATAAACTTTTTATTTAATTGGAATGGTCATGTACTTTGAAAAACAAATTAAAATTTCAATTGACGGGGGATGAGTTTGAATCCCCCATATTCTTTATCCATAAAATAAGAATAAGCTAAATCCAAAGAGATCTAGAAAATTTTAAGAAAATTACATATTAAAAAAAGATGTCCTGAGATTTAGATTAAGCATCTTATATAATAGTTATTTTTAAAGGATCAAAGTTACTCATAAATTTTGAACTTACTCCCGAAATTAATTAAATTTTTGATTTTTTCCCTAAAATTTATCAGTAATTTTTTAACAAGGGATTGTAAAGTAATTTTGAAAATGATTTAAATTTTTTATTTTATAATACTTTGTAATATAAATGTAGGAAGCAGAGTTTAGTCAATTAGGCCCATGTTTGCGATAGCTTAAATGCTTGTTTGGGATAACTGCTATATTTGGGATAGCTTATTTTTAGGATATAAGTGCTTTTCCCATAAATCGAGATAAAACTCCTATCACATACTTACCTCGTATATCGTGAATCATAATTTAAAAGTACTTATAAGTAAAAAATAAGCTATCCCAAATATTTTATCTTATAAAGTGCTTTTAAATCATGATTTACGGTATACGAGATAAGTATGTGAGAGAAGTTTTGTATCGACTTACATGAAAAATATTTATAAGTAAAAAATAAGTTATCCTGAATATAGGCTTATTTTTTACTTATAAGTGTTTTTCATATAAGTTAAGATAAAATTCCTCTCATATACTTATCTCATATATCATAAATCATAATTTAAAAACACTTATAAATTAAAATTAAACTATCCAAAATAAGTACGCAATCGTAACCATCCCACGTGCCTTTATTTTTTATTAATAAGAAGCAATTCGTTTGCAGCTTTATTCTACTTTATTTCCCTGCTTTCTATATTCTGTTTACTTCCTTTTAATGAATATTCTAATTTATCATCTTTTTAGTTATAAGTGGCATATATTAACAGCCTAACTTGCAAGCGGATTGAAACCGTGATTTTCCACTTATATAGAAAAGCATCCATATCGCAAGATTTTAAGGCAGAATTCTCATTTACTATTTCAAAACCAGCTTTAGAGAGTCATTTAATTCCCTATTCCATGACCTATTCTCAACATCCTCCTCCTTGGGTAATAAGAAATAATATTAAATGATGGAAATGAAGAAAATAATTGCTGAATCAGGAGCGCATTTGGATCGAGGGAAAATAGGAGGCGAGAAAGAATTTTGCCGTTGGTGCCAGCTGTCTAGATCACCATTTTCCCACGAAAGTATTTTCCTATCGCCAGCCATTTTCATCTATTTAAATGAAAATGGGTTCCCATCATCATTTCCAGTGCCTAGAGAAATTGGCCAAAGACCCAAATATCCTTGATGTGACATTGAATTTAATATAAAGAGGTGAAGGAGCTAAGGGGAATTAACACAACAAGATCAGGAGAAAATGGAAGGAACTAAAGAACAAATAAGGTGAGCAGCTTTTTCCGGCAATGACGTAGCATCCGATGAATCCCAAAGAATAGGTGAGTTTCTTCTTCTTCGTCGTTGTGGTTGTTGTGTTCGTGTTTGTGTTGAATGTGATGCACCCATCGTCCTATCATTGCTGATAAAGTATATGCCAATTTCACGAGCAGAAGAGATTGGATGGAAGAGAAATTTGGGAAAAAAATTGTAGAGAGAAAAACACGTGTGTGTGAGAGAGAAACAACCTCGGTGTGTGAGTAAAAGAACAAGAGAAAGGTATGATAAATTGTAAGAGTATTAAAATTTACTCTATCAAACTTTCAGAGCTATGGAAACCCAGTCCCGCCTGAAATCTAAGCAGGAGGAGGAGGTAGGGACTCCATGTCTGGGAGAAAATTTGGTGAAACATTAGCTGACCATGAAGTACCCATGTGGTGAATGTGGTTAAATCAGTGATATCCCACATAAGGGAAGTGGTGTTGACTATGGGCTATTGATGGTTGCACAGCGAGTGAGAGTAAAGTCAGACAATTATCCTATAATCATAACATAACCAAGAGCAAAATAAGACCACAGAAAGTAGCTGTGACCACATGCAGGTGATGGGTATGTAATGGTTAAAAATAAAGTTGTTTTGGTTGCGTGTAACCTTAGGCCACCCATCATACGCATGTGGTTAAAGCATGGTATAAAATGTAATACCCCGAATTTTAGAATTGGAGGCTAGAGGATAAGCCTGAAATAAGTGGACTGCTAAGCCCCAGTTTAACAAGAGCCCCAAATTTATTCACTAATGATTCTTATATCTTTGGGGTATTAAAAAAAGTAAAATTGTGAATTTTGGTGAAAGTATTATGCTTCCGGTGAAATTTTCTGCGAGGTAGTAAGATTGTCATGTGATTTTGGATGACCAAATGATATCCATAAATTATGAAATTTTACAGGGTAAAAGTAGACATCCTAATATTTAATTTGATAGGTCATATGACTTAATTAGAGCTATATACAAAAAGTTATGAATTTTTGAAGTCAGCCCAGAAACACTGTAAAGTTTTTGGAACAACATGTAAAGATTAAAAATCTGGGAATTATGTGCCTCTAATTGGCTAAAGTATATATTTTTCCTTAAAACTAGATTTAATAAGGGTTTTATATACTTTAGAATCACTCTAATTCGATTTTTCTAGAATTATTTATGATTTTTCAAAATTTAGGCAGAAAATTTGCCAAAATTTTGTAAAAATCCAAAATTGTTGAAAATTTAGTAAATAATTAGAAATAATATTATATCATATTAAATCATCATCCACCTCCTCCATCAACCCCAAAACCGTGCCTAGTGATGCAACAAGAGAAAGAAAGAGTTGATAGCTTTTAGAGAGAGAAAGAGAAGAAATCTTACGAAGTAGGTCGATTTCTTCGGTAAATTCGTACCTAACGTGTGTAACCTTGTTCCTAAGCTTCTCTTTCATGAATTGTAAGGTGTTGGAAGCACAAATTTGGGTGTTCTAAGGCTAGGGCTTTCAGCCATTTTGAGAAAAGCCAGAGTGAGCTTGGGGTAACTTCCAAACCTTCGTATATTGACAATTATGGCTGCTGTGGACAATTTAATCGATGAAATTTCACCGGATTATTTTTTATTTGAATTTTTGGAAATGACATGGCCTAGGGGTTATGCTACCAAAATTGGGTATAAATGGTAGTTATAACCTAATTAAATAGTTAATAAAGTGGTTAGGAGTATAAAGAAACATATCTGCGGAGTCGGATTTCGAAAACCCCGATTTTCCCCGGAGTATTGAGGATTTTGGCCAACTCTAGAAATGAGTCTTAAAGTTGGATTTTCAATGATTTGATGGTTCTGTTGAGTTCTAGAAGGAAAATTAGGTAGGGTTACAATTGGTCACTTTTTTCGGAAAAGTTCAAAAAAACATAATTACAAAAGCACCCCTGAAACACTGAAATAAGGGCCTGTCAAGGGCAATTTCATCTTTTGGCAGTGAATTTCATAATTCTGAGTCAGGAAATGGATTCTTTGGGTGGAAATATGTCAAGATAGCCAAGTTAGAATTTCGGGAAAAGTACAGTCGGATAGGGTACGGGGGGCCGGGTTGGGTCCTGGGGGCATTTTAGTAACATTTCAATATAGACTCATATAACCCCCATAAATACTATAGAAGTGTCTAAATCGTACATTTGGTATTGTAGGATTGAATATAAGGTAGAGCACTTACCTTTCCTGCATGTATTTGATATTTGTGTTGGTGTATTGATGCATGTTATTGCTTTGCTTGATTATATGAAACATATATGAATGATTGAATCTCTGTTTCTGTTTATAATGTGACCATAGTTTTGTTGCACAAAATATTGAGCACGCAGATATGTCATTGTGTTAGCATGAGTTTATGTAATGTAAGCATGTCATGTATTAAGTATGTAACATTTCAAATTTTATATTCACCAAAAACATATTGTAATTAATTGAGAAATTCAATAAAATGGTGAATATTCATGAAATTTGGATCTTATGAATTTTGAAATATTTATATTCATAAGAAAATGGGCAAATTAATTCAAGAAAGGAATTAAATTACAAAGGTGATAGCAAAATCATAATTCTTTCAATGTAGCCCAAGATTAATTATTTTCTAATTAATTGAAGTTAATTTCAATTAATCAAGGAAAATAAAGAAAAATGCATAATTGAATTATTCTTGGTGGAATAAATCAATAATTGTGAAATTAGGGGGAATTATACATAATACAATTATGTGAATTATGGAATTTATGAAAAACATTGTTCTTCTCTCCTCTTCCTTAACTTTCTACCAACACATGGAAATGAGAGGGAAAATTTAATTCCAAGAAGCACAAGTCAAATGCTACATGAACATTTCAATGATGACAAAGGTGGAGTGTATACCAGGTGAAGACATGTGCATTGTGGTCATGATAAGTGAAGGTATGGCATGAAGTAGATTGCATGGTGAAAGCATGGAGGGAGGTATGGTGCAAGAAAGGTGTTGCAATCTCAACTCTTGATTATATCAAAGGCTAGGAAGAAAGAAGACCAAATTAATAAACACATTCTCCTTCCTCTTTCATCCAACATTTCGTACAAGTCATAGGCAGAGAGAGAGAGAGAGCTTAGAGAACCTTGGAGAATTGGAGAGAAGAGGAAGAAGAAATCTTAAGGTAAAAGTTAATTCCTAAGCTTTTCTTGTAACATTTCCCTAGATCCTTCTCTAAACCTTATTTCTTCATGAATCTATGATCTTGAAGACTCATTCTTAGCTCAAGGAGAAGAGAGAGGGGGGCATATAGAGAGAGAAACCAAGAAGCCTAGAGGTAATTACACCAAACTCAAATATATACTTGTATGAAGTTGGTTTTGAAGTTTGTTGTTAGTTTAGTGATTTTTGGTTGATTTGAAAAATTGGAAAAACTATAACCCTAAGGGGTTATGCTGCCCATATTTCATTTAATCATGGTTAAGATATGTTTAAATAAGTTAATAAGGGATTAGAAGTGGAAAAGTATAAGTTTTGGAAGCTAAAACACAACTATTTTTTTTTTTCCATTTTTCTTCAATATTTCGGCTAGCATTGTTCCAATGGGTAGGAGTTGGGTTTTCATGAAATAAATGGTTTCATTGAATTCAATGGGTAAAAATAGGTGGGGTTACAGTTGTGCACTTTTTCGGTAGAGGCTGGAAAAACATAATTACGAAAATGCCACTGAAATCCTAAATAGGGGCTATCAAGGGTATTTTCATAATTTGAAAGTGAATTTGGTGATTTTGAGTCTGGAAATGGATTCCTTGGGCGAAAATAAGTCAGAATAGGCTTAGTCAAAATTTTAGGAAAATGTGCCATCGAGCTTGGTACGGCAAGGTCGGGCAGGGGTTCCGGGGGCATTTTGGTAAAATTTCATTATAGACTAATATAACCACAAGAACCACTATGGGAGGGTCTAAAATGATACTTGGACATGTTATGACCTATTTTTTGTACATTTAATATTTCAAGATCGAGTCGAAAGCCGGAACGACACGTTTTTCGAGACACATCTAGAGAGGAATCTCTAAAGCTTTGAGGTAGGGACATCATCCTTCATACATTATGCCATAGTTATATGATTGTGTAGATGCCATTATTTATAAATGCGCTTTATTAATAAACATGATTTGCCTAGAAAGGGGCAGTTAGTGCCAGAGGTGCATTTACACTCAAGGTATTAAAACTCGAATCGGGTATTGAACAGGTCGGGGTACTGGGTTAAGGGTCAGTGGGTCAGACTGGAGCTAAACCGGGACCAAACCAATGAGAAATTGAAGATTTTAGGCTTATAGTATGAAATTCTAAAGGAAAAATATAAATGTTTTTTAAATTGGAACCCAGAGTTGACTGGTCCACCGGCCGGTTAGCCGGTTTCCAGGTCAAAATGGCCGATTCGCTTCGGGTTCCTGAACCTGGCTTACACTAGGAGTTGGTAGAAGTTCAATCGGTGCAGATTGTGAAGCTGGGCCCTATTCATGTATACATGACAATAATGTGTTTATATTGTTCACTAATTAGTGCATACCTTGGCGCATGTCATATTTACTTTTCGCATTCTCTATGAATGATAGCATGTTTCTACTGGGGTTCTTTGGAATCTCATCGTATTTTTAAACAAACATCTCAGTGGGTGCTAGTGGTACGAAAGGCAAGGGCGTAAACGTCGGGAAATAATTGGCACGTGTCTCGAGGCGAGGACAAGATAGTGGTTATAATTAGTTTGTTTAGATATTTTGGAAAATTCTGTAAATATTAAGTTTTCGTTGTATTTTTTGTGTTTCGTCGACAAACGATGTTGGGATTGTAAACGAATATTTTTATCAGTATAATTGTATTTTTTTGTATGCTCATTGAATTTCGTCTTTATTATTTTTCGATTATCGAAATGGAAATTGACAACTTTGTCAACACCCGTTTCCATTTCGATATTCAAAGAGTAATAAAGACAGAATCCCATGGGCATACACAAAAGTATAATTATACTGATAAAAATATTTGTTTACAATCCCAACGTTGTTCGTTGGCGAAATACAGCAAATGCAGTGGAAACTTAATATTTACATAATTCTCCAAATATCTAAGCATAAAAAAATTATAATCACGATCTTGTCCTCGCCTCGAGACTCGAGCCAATTACTTTTCGGCATCTACGTCTTTGCCTTTTTAATCCACTGGCACTCGTTGAGATGTTTATTTAAAAATAGGGTGAGATTCTGAAGAATCGTAATAGAAACATGCTATCGTTCATAGAAAATGCGAAGAGTAAATATGATATATGCCATGTTTGCACCAATTAATGAACAATATAAACATATTATCTACATGTATACATGAGTACAGCCTAGCTCCACTAATCTGCACTGGTTGGGTTCTCACCAACTCCAGTGTAAGTGCCTTTAGCACTACTGGCCCTTTTCTAGGCAAATTATGTTGATTAATAAAGTACATTTACAACAATGGCATCCACACAATCATATAACTATGTCATGATATATGAAGAATAATGTCCTTACCTCAATGCTTTATAATCCTCTGTTTAACGGTGTCTCGTAAAGCGTGTCGTTCTGGCTCTTTACTCGATCCTAAAATATTAAATGTATAAGAAATAGGTCATAACCTATTCAAGTATTATTTTAGACTCTTCCCTAGTGTTTCTTGTGGTTATATTAGTTTATGGTGAAAAATTACTAAAATGCCCCCATTACCCCGGCCCAGCCCGTCATATCCAGCTCGATGGCACGTTTTTTCAAAATTTTGACTAAAGCTATTCTGACTGATTTTTACCCCACGAATCCATTTCCGGGCTCAAAATCACCAAATTCACTGTCAAATTACAAAAATACCCTTGATAGCCCCTATTTAGGAATTTTAGTGGCGTTTTCGTAATTATGTTTTTTGGGCCTCTTCCGAAAAAGTGCCCAACTGTAATCCTAGCTATTTTTGCCCACTGAGTCCAATGGAACCATTTATTTTATGAAAATCCAACTCCTACTACCAGTTCTAGTTCTGGCCAAAAATATTGAGGAAAAAATGAAAAAAAAATGGGGTTTTGTATTTTAGCTTCCTAAACTTGTACTCTTCTACTTCTAATCCTTGATTAACTCACTTAAACACTTTTAATCATGATTTAAAGGATTTTGGGCAGCATAACCCCTTAGGGTTATGGCTTTTCCAATTTTACAACTTAACCCAAAAATCATAAAAACCATACAACAATTACCAACAACAACTTCATACTAACATAAAGTTGAGATTGATATAATTACCTCTTGACTTTTTGGATTCTCTTACTCTAGGCACCTCCTCCCTCTCTTCTTGATCTCAAAGTGTGACTTCACCACCATGGATTCATGAGAAACAAGAGTTTAGAGAAGGATTCTAAGGAAATGCTATAAGAAAAACCAAAGAAATCTTACTGACCTTAACCTCTTCTTCCTCCTTCTCTCTAATCTTCAAGAACTTCACATGCTCACTCTCTCTCTCTCTTTTTCTTGTGTTATGGATGAATGTGTCAAAAAAAGAGGAGGGAGCAAGTGTTTTATTAATTAAGCCTTCCTTCTTCCTAACCCTTGATTTAATCAAGAGCTCCTAATGTGACACTTGTCACAAACCCTTCTCTTCCTTCGTGATTTCTTCATTGACTTGCCATTAAATTGAATCAATTCTCTTCCTTTCTTGCTCCTCAATCCGTGCTCTCCCCCCCTTTTTGCTCCAAGTAACCCATTTTTCTTTTTCTAAGTTTACGCTTACACTCTTCCATGTAATCATGTTTCTCATTCCTTTACTCAAGTTTCTCCCATCATGTATTACACCATCCTTCATGTTGTGTACACTCCATTTTTGCCATGATTGATATGTGCATGTAGTATAGTCATCATCACCTTCTTCTTAAAGCATGTGATCATGGATTTAATATTTTTCCCTTTACTTTCATGCTTTGACGAAAATTAAAGAGAGGAAGAGAAGGAAAAATTGTTTTTCTCAATTCCATAATTCATATAATTGGTTTATGTATAATCCCCTCTTAATTTCACAATTCTTGATTTATTCCACCAAGAATAATCCCATTATGTATTTTCCTTTATTTTCCTTAATTAATTGAAATTAACTCCAATTAATTGGAAAATTATTAATCTTGGGCTAAATTGGCAAAATTATGATTTTGCTATCACCTTTGTAATTTAATTCATTTCTTGAATTTATTTTCCTATTTTCTTGTGAATATGAATATTTCAAAATTCACAAGATCCAAATTCATGAATATTCACTATTTTAGTGAATTCCTCAATTAATTATAATATATTTTTGATGAATATAAAATTTGGGGTGTTACAAAAGTACTTATCTTGCATGCATATTGGTACTGTTTTCCTACTGAGATTCTCCTGAATCTCACTCTCCGTTACCAATAAATTAGACAGGTGAAAACAAGAGGTGTATTGAAAACAAAGAAGAGAACTACACGAGAGGATGCAGTGGCGGAACGAAGATTGAAAGATGTTTTTGTTTCACTAGAACGGGTTTAGATACCCTAAAGCTCTATACGGCTACAAGGTTTGTAATTATTATGCACGAACCCTTATAGGGAATTTCTGTAATCATGCATATATTATCAGTATATTTATGCTATTTCTGTGTTGCCCACCGAACTGCATATCATTTTCCGCGAATACTCTGGTAAAGGTGAAATTAAAATAAGGGCGTGACACAAAAAACTGGATCGGACCAGCCGGTCTGATTGGAAAACCTGTGAACTGGTCTCTAGTCCGATTTGATTCACTGCTTGAGAGGGAGGGAGAGTTGACCCAGTGGAAACCAATTAAATTGGTACAAAAGCGGTCAAAACCAGTGGGTTGACTGGTTCAACCAGTTTGGTATTTTTTTTTTTTTGAAAAATGAGATATCTGGTTTAACAAAGAGGTTGAAAAAGAAAGAAAATCATATAGCTAGATCAATATACATACAATCTATAATATATTTTAACAAATTATAAAAACAAATTTTAATTTCAAGGCCACGAAAATTTTAAAATAAAAATAATAAATGAAAAAATATTATATATTATATACATATAATATATAATATTTTTGTCAATTAATTTGATATGATTCAAGTAATTAAATCTAACATAATCAATTAATTTTATCTATAGAAGTTTAAAAATATATGTATATATATATATATATTGTTACTAATAAATTGTAATATTTTAATATAACCGGTTCGACCACCGGTTAGACTCTGGTTGACCCATTAACCCTTAAACCTGTTCCGTGACCGATTTATTGCCCAGTCTGATTTTTTGTTCCTTGGGTTAAAATTGTTTTCATTCATTCATGTATTATCACAAGTCAGTGATAGGTATCTTAGGGTTATTGCTTTGTTAAGTTATGAAAAAACAGTGGCAAAAAGAATTCTTTCTTCCACATTTTTACTATATGTAGCCTATGGTGGTTAAATAGTTATTATGTGGGAATTATTTGAAGTGATTCATGAACGTATGTTGCCCATAGAGTTTATATGGTTAGAGGGGCTAAAGCAAAAACATAAGTATTTAAATAATATTATTAAATCAAGTGCATTTAAATATTATTTTTTAAACAAGAGAAAAAATGACTTTTGACTCATTTTCCGATCTTATTTTCTTTCAATCAAACAAAAGTTTTTCTTTCAACCCATTTTCTTTTTGAGTACCAACTAAATACCTCCGTGACAAAATATTTTTCATTTATTTCTATTCTATTCTTTTCCTTTATATTATATTCCTTTTCAGCATTTTCTTTGATCCAAACGGGCTCTTATGTTGAATTCTTTATATGTGACTTATTTATACAATCAGTATTTACTATTATAATAACGAAGTCTACAACTAGAATAACTAAATTCTAAATACTAAACCTGAAGTATTTATATGGCATTAGTAGTTCTCTTTTGGGGAATAAAATATTTTTCAATTTAAATTATTCCTTGCCAACATTTTTATTTTTAAATTATTATTTTCTAAAATTAATAGCTGATGAATTATCCCTATTTTTCTTATGAAATTGCTAAGGTCGATCGAATTCAAGGATTAATTGTGATCACAACAAGTCTCCTGGTTAATAAAATTACTTACAAATTTATATATTTACAGTGATATACTACAAGATACAATATTTTGTTGAAGATTAAAATATAAAAAATTTGTAAAGGAATGAAATAAAAACCAGAGCTTTTGTAATAAACTACAATACTTGTCTGCTTTGTTGCATAACATCATAGCATTATATACTACTAGCTCGTGTAATTGCACAAGAATAATATATATATATATATATATATATATAATTTTATGATTATTTATAAACCATTGACTTGTTATAAAAATGATATAGTGATTGATTTTGACATTTACATAAAAGGGAAAACCCTCTCCTCATCACGTAACCGGTGCTTCGGCGGCATCAAAGGAAGATAGGGACGAGCTAATGGAGAGTAAATGTGATCTGAACGAGTTGCGTTGAAAATTTAGTGCCATATGAAAAACTAAAAGAAAAAGTAGCGAGAAAGCCACTGAAATTTCTAAACAATTTTTTTCCACAGACTTGTAAGTAGGGTAATAGAATCTGGGTCGGACTGGGCGGTTCGGACAAGAAACCGATTAACCGGCCAGTAGACCAGTCCGGATTAGTGAACAAGTCCTGTCTGCATTTTTTTTTAATTTTTTTTCTTTAGAATTTCATATTAATGAGTCTAAAATCTTCAATTTTTCATCGATTTGGTCTTAGGTTAGCTTCGGTTTGACTCCGGTCTGACCCACTGACTCTTGACCCAGTACTCCGACTGGTTCAATGATCGGTCCGAGTTTAATTACCTTACTTGTAAGCACTCATGTTGGAGACATTATTGGATATTAAATATTAGTGCCTCTGCCAAGAAGGAATCAAACCTGAGTTTCTCTCGTTTTGAAGAACTAATCATTTATGCTAGACTCAAGTTTTATTATAGTAATTTCTAAACAATTTTGAATCCCACATATTATTCTAAAATAGAGATAATTTCTAAACAATTTGTTCTGGATACTCACAGTTAGGGATAATATCATCAGACAATTTTGTTCCAAGCACTGTCGGTTATTAAATAAAAATGAGTTGATCTAAAACTTTATTATTACTATTGTTGTTGTCGTCGTGGTCCACGACCTGAGATATAGAACTTTATTGATTCTCAGATCAGTTTCTCACCAATATGAACTAATACGAATTCGGCATAAAAGTTGGCTTAAGGAGAAGCTTATTAATTGGGCAAGCAATTTAGGTAAGTAATTCTTCCATTCTTAAATTTTAATTTTAATTTTTTATCCTACATATAATAAGTCCTAATACAAATTTTTAGATACAAGTAATATTTGTTCATTAAAAAAATACCTCTTATAGAGAATACAAATGTTCTATAATTCTATTCCACTCTTGAATTTTAATTTTATGATTAATTTGATCATTTTTTTTCTCATGCTATTAAAAAAAGGGTAAAAATAGAAAACCAAAACTAATTTTTACATAGTATATAGATTTTAATAACTTTCTATTTTAAGTTTTTTAATATTAGAAGAACTGTGGCTGAGCCTTTTTTAAAAAGGAAGGGCCGGTATTGTAAAATCACCAACATTTCCAAATTCCGTTTTGTTGAGAAGTATTGATTTGGAATTTTGCAAATTGGAATTACTATTTTAGGATTCAGAATTTCAAATGGCAATTTGTAGAATTTTCCCTTTTAAAATCAAGACATTTATAAATTGAGTAAGAAGAATGTTATTATTCCAAGAGGAATAAAACATTAAAAGATGTTCTATTTTTTTAATAACTTTTAATTTACATTTTTAAATAAGTTTTTTCTTTTTATCTTTAAATAAAAAACTATTTTAAAACAGGTAATTATCAAGCATTCCCTTAATTTTTTTTCTCATAACCAATCATTGGATCAAGTGGGACTGGATTGATTCCCACCACAGCTCCAAGGTATAAAATAGGGGGAGAATCCTGAAAAAGAATCTGAAAATTAGAAAATGATAAGTCAGTCATTTCCTAAGAAAAAAATTAGGAATTTCTTATCACGTTTTAACATTTTCTAATAAACTCTTAGTAAAAAAACTCATTTATCATTTCTCAAATTCTAAATTCTTTTTCAGGGATTCTCCCTAAAATAAAACAAGACTTTAATTTTTTGTTCTAGGTAAACAGAATGCAAATTCCAAAAATGATGTTATATATATGAGATACGCAATCGATCAATATTTATATTTTATATGTATTCTTAGAAAAATTCAAACAGCAATTGAACATGGGCCTCGCTGTTTGCTAGTCTTTGGCTCACATGGTGGCTCTTCTCTATGGGAAACAAGGTAAGCAACGTACTCTTTTGTCGATCAATTATATATCATTCAAATACTATATCTGAATCTCATGTTAAAAATTAAAAAAAAAATATCAATATTTTTTAATAATGGAATTTGCAGAATCGGTTTGATTTTTTTGCTGCACAACATCACTTAATTGCGAAATTTAAGTGTGTCACGGTCAATAGCAGACTTTACAGACCAAATACCAATTAGTAAGAGGAGCCTAATTAGTCAATGACGAAGTAATTGAAGCTTTTTTTTCCCATACTAAAAGGAAGTTCAAACATGTGCGCCTTCTTTCAGGTAACCAAAAAAAAAGAAAAAGAAAAAAGAAAAAAGAAAAGAAAAGTGCGAAAGCTAATTACTGCAACAGAATCAGTTTTGGTGCTCATCACAATAATAAGCATTAAGAGCTTATTGCCTCTATAGACCGTTTGATCTATAACTTGAAATTGATTTTACTTTCACTTTTTTTTAAAAAAAATTATTTTAATGTATACATGGTACAGAATCTAAAGGGAAAAAGACACAATTTCAAAATTTAAATTGATTTTGTTGATAATAAGAGTAATGTGATTGATAAAAAGAGTATAGCAATTGACAACTCATGTTTTTGGGAAATTATTTATTTAAGATTTTGAAGTTCAAGTGGTATTTTTTTTATCTTTTTTCCAATATAAAATAAAGATAATATCTTAAAGGTCATCCCCCCCCCCCTAAATTTATTTAAAAATTATTAGTTGAAAAATCTTATAATGTGAAGCATTGAATTTCTGATTGAACTATGTAGACACGTGTAGCTCTTAGTGCTTATCATTGCAATAAGTACTGAAACTGGTTCCCACAACTATAATACCCCAAATTTTATTTACTAAGAGTATATATTCAATGAAATGGTGAATATTTAAGGCCAAAGGAATTAAATATTGAAAATTGAAAGTTGAATAGTGTTTTCAGTGAAATCGTCTGTGAGGCAGTAAGTTTGTCATATGGTTTTGGAAGACCAAATGATGAGAAAAAATTATGAAAGTTTACAAGGTGAAAATAGACATCTTAAGTTTTAATTTGATAGGTCATATGAATCAATTGAAGCTATATGCAAAAAGATATGAATTTTTGAAGTTAGTCTAAAAAATCTGGAAAGTCTCTGGAGTAGCGGCCAAAGAAATGAAATCTGGGAATAATATGCTTCCAGATGGCTATATTTTTTCTTGAAATTAGACTCAATAAAGGCTCCATAGCCTTTGGAATCACTCTAAAATGATGTCTACAAAATTAGTTATGATTTTTCAAAGTTAGGGCAGAAAATATGTCAGAATTAGCATTATTTCAAAAATTGAAAATAAAATGTATTAGAAATTGATTAATGGAATTAAAATACCAAGTATCATGATCATATAAGGAGGGGGTTAAGTTATAATGGATTTGTATGTGCACATGTCAAATTGCATTTAAATAATGCTACATGGATAAATAATGATGAAATTGTATGCTACCTTGAGTGTAAGAATTGGTCTAGTTGGAAGAGTAATGGTTTAGTTGGAGCAAGAGGAAGGGGGAGCACGTTTTTTAATAAAAGCTAACTCAGGGAGAAGGTTAGTTCAATGTTAAGGGAATTAAAGGGAGCAATTATACCAACGATAGTTGGCTCAAATGGTGGTGGTTTGAGCCCCCGTAAGGATGAGGACGCAAGTTCAAATCCCGGGAAGCGCTCTCGCTGGGAGAGGGCGTACCCTGTCCACAATCGAGTTGGGCAACACTCTTGTCTCTCGGACCCGGATGTAGTCGGTTGCCATTTGGCGCCGGATACCAGGGGGTCCCCAAGGGATCAAAAAAAAAAAAGGGAGCAATTATGAAGGGAGTATGGGTGGAAGCATGGGTGGAGGTATGGTTGGAGACAAGTGTCACCGTAACACCCCTTGATGAAATCAATGGTGTAGGATGAAGGGAGCAAATGTTATGAAGCCATTTTCCTTTCCTTTTCCTTTGTGTATTCGGCCAACTCAAAGAGAGAGAGAGAGAGAGAGAGAGAGAGAGAGAGCTTGAAGCACTTTGAAGAATTAGAGAGAAGGAGGAAGAATATTAAGGTAAGTGTTGACTCTTTAAGCCTTTTATTGTAAGCATGCATGATTTTTGGTTGAGTTGTAAAATTGGAAAAACCATAACCCTAAGGGGTTATGCTGCCCAAATTTCTTTGAATCATGATTAAGAAGTGTTTAAATGAGTTAATAAAGGATTATAAGTGGAAAAGTACAAGTTTTGAAAGCTCAAACACAAAAGGACAATTTTTCCATTTTCTTTCAATATTTCGGCCAGCACTGTTTCAGGGGTAGGAGCTGGATTTTCATGAAATAAATGGTTTCATTGAATTCAGTGGGCAAAAATAGGTGGGGTTACAGTTGGTCACTTTTTCGGAAAAGGCCGAAAAAGCATAATAACGAAAACACCCCTAAAATCCCTAAACTGAGGTTGTCAAAGGTATTTTTGTAATTTGAAAGTGAATTTGATAATTTAGAGCCCGAAAATGGATTTCTTGGGCAAAAATATGTCAGGATAACCCTAGTCAAAATTTTGGAAAAACGTGCCATCAGGCCGGGTACGGCAAGGCCAGGCTAGAGTCCCGGGGGCATTTTGGTAAATTTTCACCATAGACTAATATAACCACAAGAAACACTATGGAAGAGTCTAAAATGATACTTGGATAGGTTATGAATTATTTCTTGTACATTAAATATTTTAGGACCGAGTCGGAAGCTGGAGTGACACATTTTACGAGGTACACTAAAAAGGGATTGTTAAGACTTTGAGTTAGGGAACTTATCTCTTCTGCATGTATTTGATATTTGTGCTAGTGTATTTATGCATGTTATTGCTTTGCTTGATTATGTGAAACATATATGAATGATTGAAGCTTTGTTTTGTTTATGCTATGTCCATAAGTATGTTGATTGAAACATTGAGCACGTAGATATGTCATTGTGTGAGTATGAGTTATGTAATGCAAGCATGACATGCATTAAGCATTTATCTTGCATGCGTATTGGTATTATTCTTCTACTGAGATTCCCCAGAATCTCACCCCCTACCAACAATTTAGATAGGCGAAGACATAAGCTATGCTGAGAGCAATAAAAAGAACAGTACAAAGGGGATTGAGGTAGTGGAACGAAGACAAAAAGATGTTTCCGTTTCATTGGGACGGGTTTAAACACCCACGTAGCGTTGCGAGGTTACATTAATTGTAATTATCAAGTACGAACCCCTATAGGGAATTTCCGTAATCGTGTACATAATATTAGTATATTTATGCTATTCTTGTGTTGCCCACCGAACTGCGTATCGTTTTCCGTAAATACTCTGAAATAGGAAAAAATAAGATGAAGGTGTGACAACAACAACCTGAACTTATCGTTTAATGTAACTACATGCTCATCTATAGATTATCCTTATTTTAAGTCTTTTATATTAATTAGTTTTTTAATATTACTCCCATTTAAAATAATTAAATATGAGAAAGAATATATATATATATATATATATTCATATATATAAAATACAAATCTTAAATTTTTTTGGGAGAATTGTTAAAAAAGACCTCATTGAAAGCTTATTTGTTAAATGGGACCTGGGAAGATATCTTGCACATGGAGGGAAGATATCTGCACATGAAGGGAAGATTTCTGCACATGTAGGGAAGATTTCTGCACATGTATAGGGAAGAATTTTGCACACAGGGAAGATCATCTGTACACTAGGGAAGATATTCTGCACACGTGGAAAATAATCTTCACACGAAGGTCCCATTTGGCAAATAAGTTGCCAATAAGGGATTTTTTCACAATTTTCCCAATTTTTTTTTTACTTAAATAGGGATAAAATTAAAAATTTATCCCACATAAAGTTAATGACTTAATTGTGTCTCGTTAATTGTGATAAAACATGTTTTATAACTACACGCTCATCCATAGATTATGCTTACTATAAGTCATTTATATTAATTAGTTTTTTTTAAAATATTACTACTCCTATTTAAAATAATTAACTATAAGAAAGAATATATATATATATATATATAGAATACAAATCTTAAATTTTTTTACTTAACCGGGATAAAATTAAAAATTTTCCTCAAGTAAAGTTAATGACTTAATTGCCTCTCCTTAATTATCATAAAACATCTCCTTAATTATCATAAAACATGTTTTATAATAAGAAATGGCGGGACCGTGACCTATTAGATACCCGGGGTGTGATTGAAATCTGAACTTCCGTAATCATTTTGTTCCTCTAAGCCGTATTTGATAGGTTGAAATTCTATAGACCTCAAAATTGCCAACGACTGATTCTAGTCCACCGTTGGCAGTTGGCACCACCACTGGCCATGTCTATTTTCTGGAGAAAAAGAAAAAACCTATTTTCTTAGAGGAGTTATTGAATGTTTGATGATGTGAATAAGTAGATGAGTGAGAGTGAGTTTCTAATTTTTTTAGATTATAACCCAAGTTCAATGACATGTTGAAAAACCAGCCGTCAAATTATATAAATCTTTCCAACATTACCCAAAAACACTAATCAAATTCTCTTTTATTATTCATACTATTTTAATATTATCATCTGATATCTGGTTTAGGGTTCATAGTTGCCCTCTACTACATGTGCCTTCTTTGGTACTCGAAGTCAAAACCCAAAAAGAACTAGTGAGACCTTACAGTGTTAGGCCAACTATATGTTAGTTTCATGATACTTTTCGTATCATGTAAAAGATAAAAAAAAAAAAAATCTTCTCAACATGTTTTAATTAAGAATGGAACTTGCTGAACATTCTGCTGTAGTTACATAAGTTTACCATTAATTAATTGTGTGAAGCTTAAAAAAGATAAAGAAAACTTGGTGATATTTTATATTCATGCTCGGTGAATAGCATAATAAGTAAATAAATCATTGAAAAGTAAAAGACAAAGAAATTGAAGACTCTTATTCCAAACCACCTTTTTTTGTGTGCTGATTAATTAATTTGCAATGACTAATGAATCAGAAGAAATAGCCCCAAAGTCTTCCAAAAGGTTAATCTAATACTTTTCCATGCCCCTAGCTCCCAGTATCCCCATACACCCTTGGCAAGCTCATCCTTATACTTCACAACTTCTTATCATGAGATGGATACCGATATTTTCCTACGGCCTTGGCCGCTGAATTCTTTCTTCTTTATGGCTAAACTAACATTTAGTTCCAAAGATGAAAAATGTAACATCTTAGCGTCTCGCTGGCGATATTATCTTCTTTGGTGACTCGTCACCCCTTCACAGCTTTAAAATGCATCAAGAGGGGAGGTGTCCAGACCCTTATAATGTGTCTTTCGTTTCCCTCCTCAACTGATGTGGGACATAGGAAAAAACACAGTATAATAGCAAATAGACAATAAGCTTTAAGCTATTAGATGACTGGGTTACTCCTACAGATTTTGACTGACTGTCCATAACCACAGCACCATACTAATCACAATCATCTGTAAAGGACAAGAGATGAAGATTAAAGAAGATTCTAAAATCCGAAAAAAACTTTCAAATGAAAGAAACTCAGGTTATGCTTATGGACAGCACAAATAAGTGCTGGGCTAGCAGATTTTGGCCAGATTCCTTCTTTTGTTAGTTTATTTTGTTTGTTGACTTAAAAAAATGATGAGCATGCCAAATTATATATGATAATATAATATTTGTTCTATAATTCTGCAAACAAGATACTGCCTATAGTTCAAAAATACAAAAAGTAATCCTTCAAGAAGAAGTTGTAACTTTAACTGATTATAACTATCTTTCATACCTGACGAGTTACCTCCTCAGAGGCAATTTCACACCCTCAAAGGCCAAACTTACATATAAATTCAGAAATGAAACAACCCAACAACATGTTAGATAATTCAAGTGAGTGATCAAAACAATAAAACCTAGAAATAGAACTATGCTTGGACAGAAGAGCAGAACTTGCTAAACATAAAATGTATAAAGTTCCAGACTATGGAAGTAATATAGAAAAGGAGCTTGTGGGAAATAGACGATTTACAGAAAGAAAATAACTATAGTAATTTACTTAAACAAGCTGCTTAAATTTTTCTGTGCATATGTACAGTAATTATTTTGCCTCCTTTAGTAACCAAGAAAATGACAGACTCGTGAGTCATGACAAAAAAGAGAAGGATATGTGGTGCAAAGGCCAACAGCACTTCACAGCAAAAACATAGGCAGCCAAAAATTTAACATGTAACCACCAGAAAGTTCACATATGCAGAAAGAAGATGCCAGCAATATTCAGACTATTTAATCAACCACAAAAATACTGCCAAGGAAAATTTCAGATTTCCCCCCAAACTTTATGCCTATCAACAAAACTCCAACTCAATGGACTATGTTGTAAAATTAAGAATAAGCATCCAAGTCAGGTTTTGATTATTCTACCTATATTAATGAGGAAGAAAAAAAAAGAACTACAACAAACTCGGATTCTACACGCACCAAAACAAGTCATTTTGCTACATGGAAAAAAAAAAAGGAAAAAAGAAAACAGGCCTATTTGGCTTTTTAGTGAGTGAGTTGATACAAAGTGACTATACTTTGAAGAAGGAAAGTGCAAATCACATAATGTATTGCGACTTCCTATTTCTATCCAATCAGGATTCTACAAGCACCAAAACAAGTCATTTTGCTACATGAAAAAGAAAAGGAAGAAAGAAAACAGACCTATTTGGCTTTTTAGTGAGTAAGTTGATACAAAGTGACTATAATTTAAAGAAGGAAAGTGCAAATCACATCATGTATTGCGACTTCCTATTTCTATCCATTTAGTGTCGTGCTATAACTTAAAAAGAAACGTCTTTTCCATACTAACCATTCCAACAAAAAGCAACGATAAAGAAGGATCAGAAGAATATATTTTCAAGGCAATTTAAATTGACGCCGTCGTCCAATGGGTTAGGTCTCCGTCGTTGACAGCTCCTCCGTTGCCCAAATCGTACGATTCGCAGCATATCGAGCCCCGAATGGAAATTGAGTTGAGTCCTTAGTTCTGCCTCCTACACCTTCCACTCCTTTACCACTTTTATCACTGTCGTGGACTACTCCTTTTTTTTTTTCTTCGTGAAAAGGGGATATATATATATATATATAACTAGTAGTTACAAGAGTTACAAAACATGACCATCTAAGCATTCGTGCCCATCGGTTGAAGTAGTTCCGGTGTTTATATATATAACTAGTAGTTACAAGAGTTACAAAACATGACCATCTAAGCATTCGTGCCCATCGGTTGAAGTAGTTCCGGTGTTTTCGTGGTGTGGGATACAAGGGTGCAAACTACAATAAATATGGACACTGTGGACAGACTCATCATTAAAAATACATTTGCTCCAATTATCTCAGGGTTTCTAAAGGAGAGTTGTTTGAGATTGAACAATCACATTGAAGTACTGGAGAAATGCTCTGTGTAATACCTCAAATTTTATATTCACCGAATATAGTGTAATTATTAGAGAAATTCAATAAAATGGTGAATATTCATGAGAAAATGAGCAAATTAATTCAAGAAAGGAATTGGATTACAAAAGCTATAGCAAAATCATAATTTTGTCAATTTAGCCCAAGATTAATTATTTTCCAACTAATTGGATTTAATTTCAATTAATTAAGGAAAATAAAAGAAAATGTATGATTGGAATATTCTTGGTAGAATAATCAAGAATTGTGAAATTAGAAGGAATTATGCATAATTCATTTAATTGAATTATGGAAAATGTTGAAACAATTTCTCTTCCCCTTTTCTCTTGTAATTTCACCTAGCATGAAGAAAATGGAGGGAAAAATAATCTTTGGGTTTAACCATGCCAAGTGTCATGATCATATGAGGAGGGGATTAAATTATAATTGATTTGGGTGAGCACATGTCAAAGGCTACATGGATATAGTAATTATGATTCATGATGAAATGATACACTCCCTTGAGTGTAAAGTTGGATTAAATCATGATAATGGTATACTACCTTGAGTGTGAAGTTGGATTAGTTGGAGGAAAGTAACTTGGTCAGTGAGTATGAGAGGGGGACGATTTTTGAGCTAACCAAATGGACAGAAAAAGTAGTTTCATGCTAAGGGAAGATAATTGGAGCAATTATGACATAAACTTGAAGGAGGAGAGGATGGTGACAAGTGTCACATTATGGTGCATTGATGAAATCATATGGAGTAAGGTGAAGGGAGTTAAATTATGAAGCACTCTTCCTTCCTCTTCCCTTTGTTCATTTCGGCCAACAGAGAGAAGAGAAGAGAGAGAGAAAGAGCTTGAAGAGACCAAGGAGTTCTAGAGAAGGAGGAAGAGAAGCTAAGGTAAGATATTGTTCTTAAGCATTTTCTTTGTAAGCTTCCATGAGAAACCTTCTCTAAACCTTTCTTTTTTATGGAATCCATAATTTTGAAGACACGTTTTGAGCTCAAGGAGAGAGAGAGGATACAAGATCTCAAGAGGTAACCTAACAAACCTTAGATATATTATTATATGAAGTTGTTGTTGAGGTTTGTGTTTGGTTTTGGTGATTTTTGTCAAGTTTATAAATTTCAAAAAGTCCTAACCCTAAGGGGTTATGCTACCCAAATTTCTTTGAATCATGGTTAAGATGTGTTTAAATGAGTTAATAAAGGATTAAAAGTGGAAAAGTACAAGCTTTGGAAGCTAAAACACAAAAGAGCATTTTTCCATTTTTTTGACCAATATTTCGGCCAGCACTGTTCTGGGGGGGAAGGAGCTGAATTTTCATGAAATAGATGGCTCCATTGGATTCAGTAGGAAACAATAGGTAGGGTTACAGTTGGTCACTTTTTCGGAAAAGGCCGAAAAAGCATAATTACGAAAACGCCACTGAAACCTTAAATCGGGGCTGTCAAGGGTATTTTGGTAATTTGACACTGAATTTGGTGATTTTGAGCCCGGAAATTGATTCCTTGGTCGAAAATATGTCAGGATAGCCCTATTCAAAATTTTGGGAAAACATGCCATCCGGCCAGGTATGGCGAGGTCGGGTCAGAGTCCCGGAGGCATTTTGGTAAATTTTCACCATAGACTAATATAACCACAAGAAACACTATTGAAGAGTCTAAAATGATACTTGGATAGATTATGACCTATTTTTTGTACATTGAATATTTTAGAATCGAGTCTGAAGCCGGAAGCGACACATTTTACAAGGCACACTAAAAAGGGATTGAAAGAACTTTGAGGTAGAAACATAATCCTTCATACATCATTACATAGTTATGTGATTGTGTGGATGACATTGTTTGTAAATGCGCTTTATTAATCAACATGATTTATCTAAAAAGGGGCATTTAGTGCCGATGTACACTTACACTGGGAGTTAGCAAAAGACCAACCAGTGTAGATTATGGGGTTTGGCCCTACGCATGTATACATGATGATGATGTGTTTATATTGTTCATTAAAAGGTGCATACCTTGGCGCATATCATATTTACTTTTCACATTTTCTATGAACGATAACATGTTTCTACCGGGATTTCTTGGAATCTTACCCTTTTTTTAAATAAACATTTCAGCGGGTGCCAGTGGGACGAAAGGTAAAGGTGCAGATACGGAGAAGTGATTTGTACGTGTCTTGAGGCAAGGTCGAAGTCGGTGGTTATAATTAGGTTATGCTTTAGATATTTTGGGATATCTTGTAATTATTGAAACTTCCGCTGTATTTTGTATTTTGTCGACAAACGATGTTGGAATTGTAAATGAATACTTTTATCAGTATAATTGTACTTTTCTGTATACTCATGGAATTTCATCTTTATTACTCTTCGATTATCGAAATGGAAATGGGTGTTGACACTTTGAATATTATTGATGATTGAAAATAAAAAAGAGTATAAGGAGGCCTTTATATAGATAAGAAAAAACTAACTCTAACCCTAAAATTTTTCCTAGTCAAATCAAATTAAATCATAGTATCTTAAAGATATATTTCTAAAATATAATATTCATATCTAATCCTAATAAATATTAAATGATATCCCCAATTTTTAAAAGCCGAACTGGATATTGAGCCGGAGAGATCAGCGGGTCACGGTTCAAACGGTCGAAATGGTTGGGCCGTTGGGTTGAACCGATGACGTAATAATTAAATTAAAAATAATATTATACATATATAGGTATATAATAATATAAATATAATTAGTAATGTATGGATTTTAAGTTATTGATAGTAATATAGTAAAAACGTATATATTTAATTATATATTAATTAATTTAAATAAAAATAAAATGAAAAGATGAAAAAATATATATAAATAATAAACTTAAAAAGTTGTCCCTTATTCAGTTATTTGGTACCAAAAAAATCAAGAGAAATCTGTTGTTTTTTATCTAAAGAAAATATATCTTTGGTTAACAAGTTTCCACTTTCCATGCCTCGAGCGGTGTGAATGGCTGAAAAAATAGTACTAGCAATAAATTAATTTTATTTGTATTGAAAAACTAAAAAAATAGGGCAAAAGACTAAAAGTGATTGTGAGAGTGACAAGTAAGGAAGGAGTGCAATAACTTTACTTTCTGACATTTGTTCCATCTTCTTTCCTCTCTACGTTTCATTTCCGGCAGGGACTTAACCTACTTTCTTCTTCAACCTAACTTTACTTCGGCATATTCAAAGGTTATGACTAGCAAGTGTTCAGATTTCGTCTTTTAATTTTTGTTCCCATTTTCTTCATTATTTTTGCTGTTATTCACGAAAAAACCACAAGGTAGGCACTGTTTTTTTTTGGCTCTTTGACTTCTCTCCTCTACCCTTCTTTCTTCCTCTTCCTCCTCCTTCTTCTTAACTTGACCCTTATCTCATGATCGTTCGATTTTTAAAGACTTGCCCTGGTTCCCAACTTAATAACATTTTCTAGCTTAAACTCCAGTTCTTGTCTGTTTAACACGGCTTGACCTCAAAAATGGCTTTCCACCAGAAAACAAGCCGCTTGGAGCTCTTGCTGACGGTCTGGTCGGTCCGATCTGGTTTGGCTATAAAAACACTGGATATCCCTAATAATAATAATAATAATAATAATTAATTAATATTTCTAAACTTGATATTCTCAACATTCTCCCTCAAGCTGAAAGCAACAACAATTGATCTTCAAGAAAATAATGATCCATAGCCTAGAATTCAAACAACAAAGGATAAGATAATAATCCACCAGCTTCACCAGGAGCTCGAACAATAGAGTACCAAACCAAAGTAGAAGCCGCAACAAACGGTCTCACAAGAGACTAAACCAACAATGCACAATTTCACAAGGGACCAAAGCAACAACGAATGTCTCATTAGGGACAAATACCAAATGGCCTTACCAAGGATGGACACCAAAGATCTCACTGAGAACCAAACAACACTCCAAACTATCCAAACTACTCACGAGGGATGAACACCAAAAGTCTTACCAAGGACCAAACAAAAGAATACAACCAAAAGAAGGAAAACTCACAAGAAACTCTAAGGCTCTGACTCACAAGGAACCCTAAGGTTTTGATATAATGTTGATATTGAAGAATCACATTGAAGCACAGGAGAAATACTCTGAATATTATTGATAATTGAGAATAAAAAAGAGTACAAGAAGGCCTTTATATAGGCAAGAATAGACTAACTCTAACCTAAAATATATCCTAATCAAATCAAACCAAATCATAATATCTTAAAGATATATTCCTAAAATATAATATTCATATCTAATCCTAATAAATACTAAATGATATCCCTAATAATAATAATAATTAATTAATATTTCTAAAATTGATATTCTCAACAAGAGTTCTAAAGAAGAGTCTCCAATGTGAATCCTTACGGCGCGGGTTGAGGTTACGTAGAAGCCCGTCTTTAAACGGTTGGTCAAAGAATCTCGTCATAGAAGCTGGCAGGAGAATTCTCAGCCAAGCATGCTCGAGCAGTTTTGCAATGACACAGCACATGATCGAGGTCTTATGGGGCCTAATTACATTGTGGACAGGTTACGTTAGATGTCATACATCTTCTTACTCGTTCAAAGTTAAAGAGAAGCCAATATTTAGTTGTAAGCTATATGAAAGTGCCTACTCTTTGGAACCATGGCCATTTCCATATCCAATCATAGTGTTTTTTTGGGATATTCTAATGAGTTTCACTATCTACATGGTATTGCCATACGACAGAGAAGGAGTTGTGTGATGTTAAGGTCTAAAAGCAACATGCCTCCTTAGTTTAAGGCCTAGGGGGAGGCAAAGTAGCTATCTGTAAGTTGATATCAAGCGGGAGAAGATGTTGGAAAAGTTCCCATCGCCAATCTCCTTGCACATTCATAAAATAATGTAGCAGTTTTTGCAACTTAGTCTCTAAGATGTTAGTGAAGGCAAGTAGTTTGAGAGTACTGAGCTTTCCCACCCATGAATCGGCCTAGAATCTGATTTTCTGCCCATCTCTATAAGTCCATTGAATGTTTAAGTCAATATTAGGCCAAACTTTTGAGATGCTGCATGTAACCTCATTCATATCAAGGCCGAGATTTACGTTCAAAAATACATAATCATGTTGAATTAAAGACCACAGGATAAATTGAGACTTATTAAAAATCTCATTTCCTAAAACAGGGTTTGCAAAAACTTTTCTAAAACCTATTCAACGTGGTCTCATATTCACACTTCAAATACACATTTGGCCTGTACAGTTCGATTCCATTCATAAATATCAGAGTCAACATAAATTCCCAATATACTTGGGTTCTATTAATCAACTAAGGGTTTACAGGGCGCAAACGCCCATAATCAGTTTCCCATTCTAGGGGATTACACAAAACTACTCAATATCTGCAATATATACAATTAATTCCTAATAAAATATCCAAATAATTAATTGCATGATAACCAACTATCTAAAATGTAAACTTCTAGCTTGGAGCTCTATCCGCCCTTTATCACCTACTTCTCTTTAGAACTACTGGCCTTGTCTGAAAATTGTTTTATGGAAAGAATGAGATTCTAAAGAATCCCAGTAGTAACAATTCACTCATAGTATGCACAACCACAAAGCATGTAAGTAAATAACAACACAGCAACAAAACAACATCATTTACAATGGTATTTACAATGGTAGGGGTAGGTGTGACGTGTATCACCCCTACGACTACTCACGTTGCAATGCACAACGAAATATTTCACATCCACATATTTCACAATAGCAGGGTTCCATATGACACATTTCACAACAACATAGCTACACTGGCATGTTTCTCAAAAGTGGTAAATTCACAATACCACAACACAACAACGGTAATTATAACGACAGGGGTAGGTGTGATGTGCATCACCCCCTATGACTGCTTATGCTGCAACGCACGATGATATATTTCACATCCACGTATTTTACCACATCAAGGTTTTGTACAACATATTTTACAACGACAACACAATGATAAGTCATGCATACAATGTATCATACACAACACAAGAGAAAGGTCACTTCCTTGTTCTTTCCGTACAAGCTCTGGCACTGGTCCATCGCGGGTAGGGCAAGTATCAAATCCTAGAATCATAATTAAGGATGAAGAGTTATCACTTATCCCAATACTCAAATGACTTCAAAACACTTAGATTTGGTTATCATTAAAGTCCCTTAGGTAGCTATGAAAGTCTCTAACAATAACCTAAAAGGATTGGGAAGTACTAAGTTAGAACCACTTTTCAAAATCACAAAGACAAAGTGCTGAAAACAAGGGTTGGTTGTGGCAAAAAAATCTCAGCTGCGGCCAAAAATAGCACAGAGAGATTGTTGCCCAAAAAGTTTTGGACTGTAGCCAAGAACCTTTGGCTGCGGCCAAGGAAAAATTCTGTTTCTTGACTAAACTTCTAAAAATCATAACTAATTCTAGAAAAATTAAAATGAGGTGGTTCCAAAGCCTATAGAAAGCTATTTAAGTTCTATATATGGGAAAAATATGAATCACTACTGAATATAACCACGAAAATACAGAATTGCACAAATCTCCTTGCTGTTCCAGATTTGCTCCCAGATTTAACATCAAATTTTGGAAATTCATAACTTTTAGCACACACATCAAAATGATAGACATTATGTATCAATTTAAATCTTGGCATGTCTACTATAAAACTGGATAATTTTAGAATATTTCGACACCATTTGCTATTTCAAAACATCCCTGTAAGACAACTGCTAGCATAGAGTTTCCCTTGACCGAATTTTTCAATTTTCAATATTTATTTCCAATGGTACCAAAATTATCATCCAAGGCTACTCCCACATAATTTTTAACAAGGAAACCAATGGAAAAATCAAAATATTCAAAAATCACAACTCATCAACATGTTCTATTTTGACCAAAACACAACAACCAACCACAAAGTTGCTAAACTCAACATTTAATGCTCTAAACCAATTCTATTGTCCAAAAGACACCACAATATACCATTTCCACAACAAAACAACATGCAATTCATGCAATCCAAGATCACACGAAAATCAGGGCAAAATCTTAAAAATTCAAAACTCAACTAATAGTTATAACTCATATACCAAAAGATAGCAATCACTCACCTCTTGCACTTTCCCAAGCACAAAAATACCTCCTCTTGAGAATCTAAAATCATAAGATGAAAGCTCTTAATAAGATGAACAACTTTAAAGAAGGAGGTTTTGGCATAGGAGTTCATTTGGAGGGTCAAATGGCTTACCTTAGACCAAGCTTTCTTCCTCTTTCTTCACCTTCAATGGCACACAAATGAGAGAGAGAGAGACAGAGAGAGAGAGAGAGAGAAATGTTTGAGATGATGATGATGAAAAAGGAGGCAGAATTTCTGCCCCAAGCCCATACCTATATGGATAAGAGAGAGGGGGAGAGAGAGAGAGAGAGAGAGAGAAAAAATGATTTTTAAATTGTTCTTTGACTTTTCTTCTACCAACTTTCACCATACATGATCACTATGGCCACATGTCTTCATCTTATGCAATCTCACACATTTAATCTTCCACTTAGCCTCACTAACCAATTCCATTAGCTAGTGATTAAGTACCTCTTGAGTTGCTGACTAATTGATTGGTACATTTTCCATTCTTCCAATTTTACCCCTGTTTATGGAAATTCTTATTGAATTACCATCTAACACATTTTCTCATTCCATTCTCTAATTTATTCGTCCTTCCCCCTCTTGAAATTCATTGTGAGCTTTAACAACACAATTAAGCTTAAATGCAGGGTTTGGGCATTGATCACTGCACATTTGGATCACAATCCCCATCATATTCTCCAAAAGTGTTTGTTTATCATTAATTACATTCACTTTTGAAGTCATTAGTCCTTAATCACATTTTAGGGCATTACACTGCACCAAACATGTGAGACATTGTGAGTCTTGAATTCATAGTTGGACTCACACGTGAAACTAGTGGCATTACTCTCTCAGCACTTGCACCCTTATGAGATGAGGCTTACTAATCATATGGAAGGCGAGTTTAAGCATGGTTTTGACCAAATAAATTTTTTAAGCCATACCCACCATTTTCTGGAGGTTGACACTCAGCCATACCTAACATTTTTTGGAGTTGACACATATTACTCCAGCTTATTACTAGGCCAGGCTTAGTAGACACAACCAGTGAGCCCCAAATAAATCTTTGGATAATTTTTTCAATGGTATTGCAACAGGAAGCTAGAAGAATGGTTATTTGCATATCATAATAAGGTTCATTTGAAACTACAAGAGATCACATATATGTGAAGCATCCTGCCGAGACACATTCCTTGAAAAGAAGATCCTAGATTTGCTTTGGCTCAGCACTCAATATAAGATAGTTTGAATTAGGTGAAGCTTCCTAGTAGATGTACCACTGAAGAGAATTAAGTCATGCACAAAAAATAAGTGGGCTAACGGTGGACCTCGCCTCCCTAGTTTAATGGTTTCCCAACTCTTATCTTGTACCTTTTGTGTAATTTTCTGAGATAAGCGCTCCATATATAGGACAAATATGTAAGGTGATAAGGGGTCACCTTGTGTTATCCCTTTAGTCATATAAAAGGCTTGGGGTGGGGAATCATTCCACAAGACTTGCATGCTAGGTGAAGTGATACATTGCATGGTTAACCGGATAAAGTTTTTAGGGAGTCTTGTATCCGTTAATGTACCTTTAATAAAGGACCAACTAAGTTTATCAAAGCCTTTTTCCAGATCCACTTTGATAGCTGTAACCCCCTGTCTTAAAAACTATAATTATAATTTGAAATTAATTAAAATGAAATAGAGATCAATAATCATCAAAAGTCATTTACAATCCTTCCTTAGGGGAGGGTTTTCACAAATTCTTTCAAAACTTTTCGCCTTATCCTGGTCTCAAATTCAAATGTTGAATATAATTACCCTGTGCAGTTATATCATATTTATACATATCAGAGTGTGATAAGTAAAATATTTGCATATTTATTTTCCCTTATATGATGATTTTATGGACGATATTTGAGCTTACTATAATATATTTTGGGTGTAAAATAAATAGTATTTAAAAAATAAAGAAAATATAAAAAAAATGTCAGTACTGTAGCGTCGGTTACTATTCATCACGGTTTCACTGTAGCAGGTGTTACTGTAGCTGACGGAGGTGATTGTAGCGGACGGAATCACTGTAGCACTGTAGCAACACGGAAAAAACGCGTAAACCAACCGACAGGTTACTGTTCATTACTGTAGCAATGCGTGAAAAGAAGGCGAAATCACTGTAGAACCTGTGGAAAAAATTGAAGAAGCAACAGACGCTCGCTTGCCTATATATATGTGTGTGTTTCTTTGCAAACGGGAAGTGGAGGAGAGAACAAGGCGTGAAGAATTTTCTCTTATAGTCAGAGATCCTTCTCTGACAGGGAGAGATATTTTCTCTGACAGTTCTAAATAAATTGTGTTATTTTTTATTTTTTATTTTATGTATTGTATTATTTTTTTCATGCCTCCTATATGGAAGGCTTAGTATTATATTACTTTTTGCATGCCTCCTACATGGAAGGCTTAGTATTGTATTACTTTTTGCATGCTGCCTACATGGAAGGTTTTACCTCCTAAATGGACGGCTAGATTTCTCCAGTTTTTTTATGTATATTTTTTGTTGTATATTTATGTTTGAGAATTTAATATTCAAGTTTATGCAGTATTTCTGAAGATTTCATTCTAGTTTTATATAATGTCAATTTATTTTAATTTTATTTCTAATTTTATCATGAGCTAAATTTTCATTTTCCTAGGGTGATGACGTAGCTTACTAATGACGGATTGAATCTTAACTTATTAAATCTAGTTTTAATTTCTCCTTCATGATTGAGTTTTAATTATTGTTCTTAATGCTTTCATTTGATTGGCCACCTCTTGAATGATTACAATATGCATGTTGAGACCGGAAGGAGATGCATGTGTGTAGATTCTATAATTAAAACCATGACTTGCATATGAAATAGGAATATATTCATATGAGTTGTGTAGTCTTATTGAGTTTCATAAATCTTAATGCATAATTAATTGCTTAAATTCATATAGGAATATATTGGATTAGCAATTAATTATAGAATTACTTGACCTTGGAAGAGGCTAGTAATTAAATTAGGAAAACTCGACTATCAATCATGTGGAATAAATTGGGCTAGAATAAATAAGTGATTCAATCCGAAATTTGTTAAGTGAAATCTAATCCCTAGGACTTTTTCTCATATTTGTTTTCATATCATCTGCACTCATATTTAATTATTTTTCTTTTATTTGTACTCTCAATCACCAATTTATTGATCGACTAAATAGAATTAAAATTACTCATTTTGGTACTTAGTGATCAATCCTCGTGGGAACGATACTCTACTCACTTCTATATTACTTGATTACGACAGTGTATACTTGCACTATTTAATTGATCATCCAAACTCGTAACAAGTTTTTGGCGCCGTTGCCGGGGATTGTTGTCATTAATATCAATACCAAGTAATTTTAATACTAATTTGGTCTTTATATTACATTTGTTTTTCTTCTTGGTGTCTTGTGTTTCTTTTCAGGCTTTTGCTTAGTGTATGACCAGATCGAAGGAGACTGAACTATTGCCTTTTGATTCGGAGATCGAAAGAACTTGCTGAAGAAATCGAAGAATTCGGAAGCAGTCTACTTCAATCCTAAACAATCCGATGGAAAATCCGGGGGGAGAAACAACAGATACCAAAACACTCCGTGACTATGCAACACCAACAGTCATGGACACAAACTCTGGAATCAGGAGACCACCAGTAGCAGCTAACAACTTTGAAATCAAGCCAGCAATTATCCAGATGATGCAAGCAAATCAATTCGGTGGTTTACCAACAGAAGATCCTAATGCACATATAGCCAACTTCCTAGAAATCTGTGACACATTCAAGCATAATGGTGTTACTGATGATGCCATTAGACTTAGACTTTTCCCTTTCTCACTTAGGGATAAGGCTAAGAGTTGGTTACAATCGCTACCAGTGGGAAGTATAACAACATGGGAGATCATGGCGCAGAAATTTTTGGAGAAATACTTTCCTTCAGCAAAAACTGCTAAACTGAGGAATGAAATTGCCTCATTCACCCAGCATGAACAAGAAAGCCTCTATGAAGCATGGGAAAGATACAAGGAGTTGCTAAGGAGATGTCCTCATCATGGGTTACCAAATTGGTGGCAACTGCAAACTTTCTATAGTGGGATGACGCACATCTCCAGAATTCTTGTAGATGCCGCAACTGGAGGATCTTTAATGGGAAAGAACATAGATGATGCTTACAATCTACTTGAGGAGATGGCAGCCAATGCATATCAATGGCCTTCTGAACGTAGCAATTCAAAGAAAGTACTTGGAGTGCACGAGCTGGATGTCCTTACAACTTTATCTTCTCAAGTTGCATCTATATCCAAGCAAGTAGGATCATTGACAACCCAAGCAAATGTAATCAGTACTCCTATGGAAGCTTGTGATCAATGTGGAGGACCTCATGTGAGTACGCAATGTCAAGAAGGACACTCATTCATGCCGGAGCAAGCTCAGTTCATTGGAAACCAAAGAAATGACCCATTCTCAAACACGTACAATCCAGGTTGGCGAAATCATCCAAACTTTAGTTGGAGGAATAATCAAAATGCATTCAAGCCGCAAGGGAACTACCAGCAGCAAGCTTTTCAACAACCAAATCCACCACAACAGAAAGTGAATTTGGAGGATGCACTGGCTCAACTAACCATGAATACATCTCAATTCATGGCTAGGACTGATGCAGCAATCAAAAGCCAAGATGCCTCAATAAAGAATTTGGAGATCCAGATGGGCCAATTTGCAAATATGCTGAATTCCAGACAACCAGGAACTCTACCAAGTGACACCGAAAGAAACCCAAGAGAGCATGTGAAGGCCGTTGCACTAAGAAGTGGAAAAGAATTGAAAGATCCTTTAACTAAAAAGAAGAATGATGGAGAAAAGAAAGAAGGTGGAGGAGAACAGAAGGAGGAAGTACAAGAACAGAAGGAGGATGATGTGATACCAGGAAGAATCAGCTTTCCAGATAATCCTCCTCCATATGTACCACCAGTTCCATACCCTCAGAGACTTGTGAAGGCAAAGCTAGACAAGCAATTTGCAAAGTTTCTAGAGGTTTTCAAAAAGTTGCACATCAACATTCCTTTCGCAGACGCTCTTGCCCAAATGCCCAGTTATGCAAAATTCATGAAGGACATTCTTTCAAATAAGCGTAAGCTTGAGGAATTTGAAACAGTTGCACTTACTGAGGAGTGCAGTGCTATTCTCCAAAAGAAATTACCTCCAAAGCTGAAAGATCCAGGAAGCTTCTGCATACCTTGCACCATAGGTCAATGTCACTTTGAAAAAGCACTTTGTGATCTTGGAGCAAGTGTAAACCTCATGCCTCTATCTGTCTACAACAAACTTGGTCTTGGAGAGGTGAAGCCAACCACAGTTTCATTACTTTTGGCGGACCGATCAATAAAGCATCCGAGGGGTGTCTTAGAAGATGTTTTGGTGAAGGTGGACAAACTCATATTCCCAGCTGATTTCATAATACTCGACATGGAAGAAGACCAAGAAATTCCTATCATTCTTGGGAGGCCATTTCTAGCAACTGGGAGAACGTTAATAGATGTGCAACAGGGGAAGTTAACCTTACGAGTTCAAGATAATCAAGTATCCTTCAACATTTTCAAGGCTTTATCCTTTCCAGATGAAGGTGACACTTGCTGCAGAGTCGACACATTATCCAGTTGCACAAAAGACGTGGTGAACGAAATCTGCATGGATCAACCATTAGCAATAGGAATGGTAGATGTATCAAAATCTACTAATCCTGAAGTCTTGGAGCAGATTAAGTACCTGGAAGCAAATTCCCCAATTTTTATCAATAAACCATTTGAAGATCTTGGGGAAAGGTCAAGTAAGCCGGTACCATCAACAGAGAAACCACCAGTACTGGAGTTGAAAATACTGCCATCCCACTTGAAGTATGTGTATCTGGGAGGAAATTCAACATTACCTATAATCGTCTCAGCAGCTCTTACTCCTGAAGAAGAAGAAAAGTTATTAAGAGTTCTAAGGGAGTATAAAGCAGCATTTGGATGGTCAATAGCTGATATAAGAGGGATTAGTCCTTCAATTTGTATGCATAAGATCTTGATGGAGGATAACTACAAGCCATCAGTCGAGCACCAGAGAAGACTCAATCCAAACATGAAGGAGGTGGTGAGAAAGGAGGTAATAAAGTGGCTTGATGCTGGCATAATCTACCCAATCTCTGATAGTCAATGGGTAAGCCCAGTTCAAGTTGTGCCAAAGAAAGGTGGAATGACAGTAGTACCCAACGAGAAAAATGAACTGATTCCACAACGAACGGTGACTGGATGGAGAGTATGCATCGACTACAGAAAGCTCAATAAAGCCACCAGAAAAGATCACTTCCCTCTACCATTTATAGACCAGATGCTTGACAGACTAGCAGGGAAAGCCTATTATTGTTTCCTGGACGGGTACACAGGATATAATCAAATTACAATTGCACCGGAGGATCAAGAGAAAACAACTTTTACATGTCCATATGGTACCTTTGCCTTCAGAAAGATGCCATTTGGTCTATGTAATGCACCAGCAACATTTCAAAGGAGTATGATGGCGATCTTCTCAGACATGGTGGAAAGGTTCATTGAGGTATTCATGGATGATTTTTCAGTTTTTGGAGAATCATTTGATCATTGTCTTTCAAATTTGGCAAAAGTCTTGCAACGTTGTGTGAAGACAAACTTGGTTCTAAATTGGGAGAAATGCCATTTTATGGTGAAAGAAGGAATTGTGCTGGGTCACAAGGTATCTGATCGAGGCATTGAAGTGGACCGAGCTAAGATTGAAACAATTCAAAAGCTACCACCTCCTTCCTCAATCAAGGGCATTCGGAGTTTTTTGGGACATGCTGGATTCTATAGAAGATTCATCAAGGACTTCTCAAAAATCACAAAGCCACTTTGCATGCTGTTGGAGAAAAACACTCCCTTTGTGTTTAATAAGGAGTGTTTATCAGCCTTCCAAACTCTAAAAAGTGCCTTGACTTCCGTACCAGTTATCATAGCTCCAGATTGGAATCTTCCATTCGAGATGATGTGCGATGCAAGTGATTATGCAGTTGGAGCTGTTTTGGGCCAAAGAAAAGACAAGGTCTTTCATGCCATCTATTATGCCAGCAGGACACTCTCAGATGCACAGCTGAATTATGCAACAACAGAAAAGGAGCTATTAGCAGTAGTGTTTGCATTCGACAAATTCAGAGCATACTTGATCGGGTCAAAGGTCATTGTCTGGACGGACCACTCAGCAATTAAATACTTGATTGAGAAGAAAGATGCAAAGCCTAGACTGATCAGATGGGTGCTTCTACTACAAGAATTTGACTTGGAGATCAGAGACAAAAAAGGGACTGAGAATCTCATTGCAGATCATCTTTCTCGGTTAGAACCACCTGAACAAAAGAGAGAATCACCAATCCAGGAGAATTTTCCAGATGAGCAACTTTTTATCATGCAGTCACAACCTACTCCTTGGTATGCTGATATTGTGAATTATTTGGCAAGCGGGGTAATGCCTTATGAACTTTCTAAAATGCAAAAGAAGAAGTTTCTGGCTGATATAAGGCATTACTTTTGGGAGGATCCGTTCTTATACAAACAAAGCCCAGATCGAATTATCAGGCGATGTGTTCCTGAAGAAGAGATGGACAGCATCTTAAATCACTGCCATTCATCCCTATATGGTGGTCATTTTGGAGCAAACAGAACAGCTACTAAAGTCCTTCAATCAGGATTTTACTGGCCTACACTCTTCAAGGACGCTCACAGACTTGTGGCAACCTGTGACAGATGTCAAAGAACGGGAAATATCTCAAGGAGACATGAAGCCCCTTTAACTAACATCTTAGAAGTTGAACTTTTTGATGTATGGGGGATCGATTTTATGGGGCCTTTTCCATCTTCATTTAGCAACCAGTTCATTTTAGTAGCTGTTGACTATGTCTCCAAGTGGGTTGAAGCAACTGCCTTTCCTACAAATGATTCTCGTGTGGTTGTGAAGTTCTTGAGGAAGAATATTTTTACAAGATTTGGAGTGCCTAGAGCTATTATCAGTGATGGAGGAAGGCATTTTTGCAATCAGCAACTTCAGTCGGTATTGGCTAAATATGGAGTAACTCATAAGGTTGCAACTCCATATCATCCACAAACTAGTGGGCAGGTGGAAATCTCGAACAGAGAACTGAAGTGGATCTTAGAAAAGACGGTGAATTCCAATCGGAAGGACTGGGCTCAAAAGTTAGATGATGCACTCTGGGCTTATAGAACTGCCTTCAAGACACCAATTGGTACATCCCCATATCAATTGGTTTACGGAAAAGCATGCCATCTTCCAGTAGAAATGGAGCACAAAGCATATTGGGCAATAAAAGCATTAAATTTTGACTTAAAGGTAGCTGGGGAGAAAAGGCTTCTCCAACTCAATGAGCTTGAAGAATTCAGACAACAAGCTTATGAAAATGCTAAGTTATACAAGGAGAAGACAAAAATGTGGCATGATAGAAGAATTTTGAGAAGAGAGTTTACACCGGGACAAAAAGTGCTTTTATACAACTCAAGGTTAAAGCTCTTTCCAGGAAAGCTGAGATCGAGGTGGTCAGGTCCTTTTACTGTAATTCAAGTATGGCCATATGGAACTGTGGAGATTCAAGATGGTGATCGAAAATTCAAAGTGAATGGGCAAAGACTCAAAGAATACAATGAAGGTGCACTTAACACTTTGAAATCTGTCATCACATTTGAGGAGCCAACAGGTAAGTCCTCATTCTAGTAATAAAATATATATATATATATATATACATATATACATATATATATATATAAATTATATAAAAGAAAAAAAAAAAAAATTGGTTTGGTTTTTGTCTAGCTAAAGACGTTAAAGAAGGGCGGCTATTTGGGAGGCAACCCCAAAATTTCTTTCCTACTCTCTCAAAACTTCTTTCCTACTCTCTCATTTTTCTTTCCTACTCATCGAAACACATTGCACTGCATTGAGATTTTAGTTTTCATCATTTTCATTTTAAGTTACCATGGAGGAATCTCTTGTAAAGCTTAAGAACAGGTTCCCCACTCTTCCCAAAGATGTGCTCAAGAAGCTCTATAGCTGTCGACTTGAAAGGATGAAAGTATTCAAGTGTTTGGGCCTTCCTGAGGACATACGCTAGATCATTGAGGCTAAGGTACGTTTAGCAGATGAGTTTAATAAATCAGTTGTTCAACCTTTACCAGGAATGGGAAGAAGTTCTTACTCTAAAAAGAGAAGAGCTAAAAGAATGAATGTCTGCTATAAATGTGCAAGGTGGACATGTGATCAGCGCTGTAGAAGTAAAGGTATGGTTTCTATAAATCGAGAAGATAAAATTAAATTTATAAAGGATGGACTGAGTAAGGAGTCCCTGGATGATATCATTCAAACTCTTGAGACGCATCCGAGTGGTGATGTTCATCGTATTCTTCTTGATTTAGTGAATGTATTCAACCAAGAAAAATGGCGCTACTGTCTTGGGAATCTGACGTTAAAAGACCCTGTTTGCCAGTTTATAAGAAAACTGGATGGGAAGCAAATCCTCGATTCATAGAAAGCGTTTAAGCCGTTTCTGGACGTAAAACCAGAGGAAGATGTGAGCCAAAATCACAACTACTGTACATAATCATGCGTGTGTTTAATTTGTTTTGTTTTTTTTCGTAGCTTTTGTCTAATCTTTCTTATCCTTTCGGCAGTTTTTTTTTTCTACTCTACTGTATCTTTTGACTTTCTTTCCTCTTTTTGTTTAATTTCTTCACGCAGTGGCCCACCGGTCATCTGTGTCGGAAATTTTTTCAAACTTCTTTGAAAAATGTTTGATTTGTGTGATTTTGTTGTCGTTGTTTTAGTATTATATATATGTACTCTTTCATTTGTAAATATACACACTTCCATTTGTAAATATGAATTCTTTCTCTTGTAAGCGTACATGGTCCGAGAGAAACAAAGAGAAAAAGGTTATCACACAAAAATGTAGATTTACATCTATTTGCATTTTTGGTGAAACTGATTTGGGCAAGAAAGGAGAGTTTATAACAGCAGCAAATGAACTTGGAGTTGCATTAGCTGCCAGAAAAATCAACTTTGTGTACGGGGGAGGCATCAAGGGCCTAAAGGGAAGTATGGCCGTTTCTGCATCCATGAATGGAAGCAAGGGTTTAAGTGTAAGGGTGAAGGAGTTGCAAGATCATACTTTTTCCTTAGGACAAGAGTTACAGGTCTCAAGCTTGCCTGAACAGATGGGAGTAATGTTCCACCATGCTCAAGCTTTTATTGCTCTACCCGGTGGTTTGGAGACATTGGATGGCATTTCTAGTGTTGCATATTGGGCTAAGTTAAACTATCACAGAAAACCATTAGGATTGTTAAATGTTAATGGTTTTTATGATAATCTGTTGTCTTTTCTTGATCATGCTGTGGAAACAGGATTCATACCCCAAGCGACTCGCCATTCCATAATTTCTGCACCAACTGCTGATCAGCTGCTTGATCAACTGCAAACCTATGAACCTAAACCAGATCTACTCGTCAAGCAAATAGGTGGGCAATCTTCAGATAGCAGTCAGAAGCAGAACCCAGATACTAGCCTTCGGTTGTAACTTTCCTTAATCTCTTGGTTTTACTTTTAGTATTTTGATTTTACTTTATTATGTGTTTATGTTTCAAAAAAAAAAAAAAACCTTCTCTGAGCTCTAGAAGACATTGGGGACAATGTCTGATTTAGGTTGGGGGAGGAGAAAAAAAATTTTTGTTTTTCTTTTGTTATTTAGTAAAACCATTAGATGCATGGGGTGTGGAAAAAATGGCAGAGTAAGGAGTTATTCTTAACTCCTGAGACGCATTTCATTAATTGCATTTTATTGGTTGCAATTTTTTTTATCTTTTTCAAAAAAAAGAAGTAAAAAAAAAAAAGAAGTAAAAAAAAAAAGAGTAAAAAACAATCTTGTTCAAGTGCTTTGTAATGATATTAAGAAGTACACAAGTTTTAAGTATGGATCAATTGAATTTAGAGATTTTATAGCATGAATGAACAATTGATTGTTGCAATTGGTGATAAATTTTGAGATTGAATGAACTGAGTTTAAAAATTCCTAGCCGTGAGCTTCTGAGCCTATAATGATTATTTCTCTTGTGTGTGATATTCACCTATTAAGTTGTCACTCTAGAACTTGCTTTAAATCTGGTTGAAATTACATCTCACATGCACATTCAAAAATGATAAAGGCATTCATTTTCTTTAGCCAGAGCCAAATAGCCAACCTTGCAATTATACCGTTGATAAGCCCCTTTGAGCCTAATTGACTGTTTCTTTGTTCTCAACCCATCAACATGTGCCTTAATGATATATCAAGTGCTTTTACCTTATTCGGAAGATTAGTGGAGCATTTGAAATTCTTGTGAAATGGGCTACTAACAAAGTGTGGGGGTGTATATATAATCAACTTTATAGTTGCAATTTTAAAAAAAAAAAAAAAAAAAAGAAAAAGAAAAAAAAAAGAGAAAAAAAAAAGTGTCAAGTATTTGAATTGTGGGTTGATATGATGAGATAAATTTCTAAGTAGCCCATTTTTCAATTGTTCTATTAAATTTCTTAAATATAGCCTTTCATATTATGTTTTACATTCCTTTTACCTTAACCCCATTACAACCCTTAATAAGTCCTTTTGATTTGAATTATGCATGTGAATTAGGTAGTGGAGATTGAGATTTTTAGCAAGCCTATGGTAGTGCAATTTTTTTGGTTGAATTTGAGCGAAACACTTACCCTTAAACACTTGAGAGATTGAGAGAATGAGTTACACTTACAAACTCGGTTTATTCATTTTCAAACAAAGTTACCAATTTATATTTTCGTTGATTCATGAATACTATGATCTCTTTACTTTACAATTGTGTTCTTACTTATGACTTGACACTTCTAATTTTGTTGGAAGCACTTATTAGTCATTCCTTGTCCGAGGACGTCCAAGAGCTAAGTGTGGGGGAATTTGATAAGTAAAATATTTGCATATTTATTTTCCCTTATATGATGATTTTATGGACGATATTTGAGCTTACTATAATATATTTTGGGTGTAAAATAAATAGTATTTAAAAAATAAAGAAAATATAAAAAAAATGTCAGTACTGTAGCGTTGGTTACTATTCATCACGGTTTCACTGTAGCAGGTGTTACTGTAGCTGACGGAGGTGATTGTAGCGGACGGAATCACTGTAGCACTGTAGCAACACGGAAAAAACGCGTAAACCAACCGACAGGTTACTGTTCATTACTGTAGCAATGCGTGAAAAGAAGGCGAAATCACTGTAGCACCTGTGGAAAAAATTGAAGAAGCAACAGACGCTCGCTTGCCTATATATATGTGTGTGTTTCTTTGCAAACGGGAAGTGGAGGAGAGAACAAGGCGTGAAGAATTTTCTCTTATAGTCAGAGATCCTTCTCTGACAGGGAGAGATATTTTCTCTGACAGTTCTAAATAAATTGTGTTATTTTTTATTTTTTATTTTATGTATTGTATTATTTTTTTCATGCCTCCTATATGGAAGGCTTAGTATTATATTACTTTTTGCATGCCTCCTACATGGAAGGCTTAGTATTGTATTACTTTTTGCATGCTGCCTACATGGAAGGTTTTACCTCCTAAATGGACGGCTAGATTTCTCCAGTTTTTTTATGTATATTTTTTGTTGTATATTTATGTTTGAGAATTTAATATTCAAGTTTATGCAGTATTTCTGAAGATTTCATTCTAGTTTTATATAATGTCAATTTATTTTAATTTTATTTCTAATTTTATCATGAGCTAAATTTTCATTTTCCTAGGGTGATGACGTAGCTTACTAATGACGGATTGAATCTTAACTTATTAAATCTAGTTTTAATTTCTCCTTCATGATTGAGTTTTAATTATTGTTCTTAATGCTTTCATTTGATTGGCCACCTCTTGAATGATTACAATATGCATGTTGAGACCGGAAGGAGATGCATGTGTGTAGATTCTATAATTAAAACCATGACTTGCATATGAAATAGGAATATATTCATATGAGTTGTGTAGTCTTATTGAGTTTCATAAATCTTAATGCATAATTAATTGCTTAAATTCATATAGGAATATATTGGATTAGCAATTAATTATAGAATTACTTGACCTTGGAAGAGGCTAGTAATTAAATTAGGAAAACTCGACTATCAATCATGTGGAATAAATTGGGCTAGAATAAATAAGTGATTCAATCCGAAATTTGTTAAGTGAAATCTAATCCCTAGGACTTTTTCTCATATTTGTTTTCATATCATCTGCACTCATATTTAATTATTTTTCTTTTATTTGTACTCTCAATCACCAATTTATTGATCGACTAAATAGAATTAAAATTACTCATTTTGGTACTTAGTGATCAATCCTCGTGGGAACGATACTCTACTCACTTCTATATTACTTGATTACGACAGTGTATACTTGCACTATTTAATTGATCATCCAAACTCGTAACAGAGTGTACAGCAAAATTTCTGACAACCCTGGGTTTAATACTGAAGGTTATACTAAGGGTTTCAATTCCCATTTAGGGGATTACACCACTATATACAGAATATTATTCACATCCAAAAATAATATACAGTCATCCCGTTCCAAAATAGATAACCAGCAACCCAAAAGTAATATCCCTACAAGGTCTTAACCGTTCCTAGTCATCCGTTTCTCCTTGGAGCCACTTGCCCTATTTGAAATGTTAGTCGATGGAAAGAATGAGACTCAAAAGAATCCCAGTAGTAACAAGTCACTCATACAGTGTATAAACACATAGCATATATGATCATGATAAGCAGCATCACAATGATATATGGCTCAAGCCACATACGACTACACTCATGGTTGTAAACACTATGCGTTAGCTTCCGCTGCGATCTCAATGCAACAGCTTACATTATAATCACTATGCCAGCTTTCGCTGTAATATCAAAGCATCACAATGTATCACAATGTATCACAATGCATGACAAACATACATACAATGCTTTACACATAGTATAAGAGAAAGAGTTACTACCTTGTTCTTTCCTGACTTGCTCCGGCATAGTTCATTCATGACCAAGGCAAATGTCCAACCCTATAACCAAGATTAAGGACAACGGATCAATCTCTTTTCCAAGTTCTTAATTCCATAACACTTCAAGTTGGTTATCATTTGAACTCTTTGGGTAGCTATTAGAAGTCTGAACACACACCTAAAAGGTTGGGGAAAACTACCCTGAAGATCCCTTTTTGGAAGGAAAAGTACTGACTTTTGGCTGAGTCACTCAAGTGAAGAAGGCCTCACTTGAGTGATGCTCTCATTCGCACTCGAGTCCCAGCAAGTGAGACACAGAAAGTGTGTACCCAGTGCAACAACACACCTTAGAGTGGCCAGTTCACTCAAGCACTCTTCTGGGCACTCGAGTGATGACACATAGTCACCCGAGTCCCATCGAGTGATATGTGGGAAGTGAAAACCCAAGAGTAACTAAAGAACCCCAAAGTAACCAGTGCACTCGAGTGACTTCCCAATACTTGTGAGTGCTCACGTGCACTCTTGACAATTTTCCTGTGAGTGTTAACCCGAGACGCACGTCCATAGTGCTATATGTATATGCACTCGAGTGATAACGAATGCAACTCATAGATGAGGAAGTGTACTCTTGCCTTTGGCCTGAAGACCCCACTGAAGCGCTGAAGAGAAAGGGAAATATCATGTTGCACTCAAGCGAGACCCTACTTTACTCGAGTGAGGCTTATCAGAAGCCAAATCGTAGCAACTGATATAACTTTCCAGACTTGCCCAATTTGCTTCCAATGGTTGCAAAACTTCTACCAAAACTCATTCTCACCTAATATGTCATAAGGAACCTATTGGGAACTTCAAAACAACTTAATTCCCATTCAATCAACACATACTTTATTTTTAATCAAAATACTACACAATCCTCCAAATTATTAAATCTCCCAATTCAACTCCAAACTAAATCCATTGGCATCAAAACACCATTTGACACCTATTCCACCCCAAGACACTAGCTACTTCATTCATTTCAAAATTAGGCAAAAATTAGGGTAATAATCCAAAGTTCTCAAAACTTAACCAATGACCAAAATAATTATACCAAAATGCATCAAATACTCACCTTTTCCTTCTCCCAAAGTTAGCTTCTTGATTTCACAACTTTCAAATTTCTTCAAGTGCTCAAACACCACCTTTCAATAATTCAAAACCATGGAGATGAAGCTCTCAACACCAAGAGCAACTTTAATAAAGAGAATTTCATCATTCAAGGTCAAATAAAGCACTTACCACAAAATTCCTTCTTGCTCTTTTCTCTTTAATCTGAACGGAAATGGAGAATAATGAGAGAGAATGAGATATTAATGAAAAATCAGATTTTCATTTCGTTCCCATGCACAGCCGACTTTAGGAGTGGGAGGGAAGAGAAAATTAGTTGAATCTTTGACCCTCATCCCATGGCTCACAATTTGCCACTTGTCTTGATCTTATGCTTCCTTCCATGATCTCATATACTCACATCACACTTAATTCCACCACATTGATCATTCAAGAGTTAATTATAGCCATTGATCTCAAGTTACCAATGAGTCTCCTCTTCGGTAACTGACAAACTGGTCAGTAAGTTTACCATTTTGCCCCTGATTATCATAATATTTATTAACCATCTTCCAATATATTTATATCACAATGCAAATCATACTCTTCAAAAGTGTTTATTCATTAATAATTACATCACTTTTGAAGTCATTAGCTCTTAATTACGATTCAGGATTTTACAATAGCTAACCAACCTTTTTTCCCTTATTTCTTGAGCATAAAATGAATAACTTCTTGAGCCATAATTATATTATTAGTGATGCTCCGCCCCTGGATAAAGATGGACTGCTATGAAAGAATAAGGTGGGGGCAGTAGGGTTCGTAGTTGGTTTGCTAGGATTTTGGTAACAACTTTATATGCCCCTAAATAGAGGCTAATCGGGCAAAATTTTTTCAATGTTATGGGGCAAGTAACCTTGGAAATAAGTGAGATGAAGGTTTTACTGAAGCTTGAGTCCAAAGTGCCCTTATGAAAAGAGTGGGTTAATTATTGTGAAAAGGGAGGGACGAACGGTTTCCTACTATAATGAGAAAAATAGGGCATTCACTCTGTCAGGGCCAGAAGCTTTTAATGGATTCATTTTGAATAAGGCACTCTTAACTTCCTCCAAGCCGACATTTACATTTAAAAGATGCCATGAATAAGGAGGAATGGGGGTAAACATACCTTTATGTTGATAAATTGTCTCTATAGTGTGTGTCAAGTATAGGTTTGTGAAAAAATCCATAGCCATTTGTTGGAGGGCAATGGTCTTAGAAAGCCAGTCACCTTCGCAGTTCTTGAATGATAGTATCCTATTTTTGGAGTGATGGATTTTAGCTTTAACATGATAATATGAGGTATTTTTGTCACCTAGGTTGATCCAATTCGAGTGTGACTTTTGGAGCCACAAGAGTTCCTCTTGCAAGCAAACCTCTTTATACTTCTCTAGCAAATTATGGTCCAAGCGTTATAGGGAGGTAGAGAAAGTATAATTCTTGATTGCTTTTTGAACACCTAATAACCTTCATTCTAACTTTTATTTTTCTGATATAATCAAAGACGTCACAATTTAGGTTGCATGGCTAAACTAAAAGCTTTGATATTTTCAGTGCGGGAGCACTTATACATCCAATTTTCCCTGATAAAGGTAGGGGATTAGGCATGGTCAGCAACGATGACAAGAAACAAAATAGATGGGGGGAGGGAGGGGTTGGGTTGAGACCCAAGTCCACTTTAATTGGCCTATTTGGAGTTTGGGTAAGTGGGGAATTGAGGTGTTTGGAAATGGGTTAAGCCAACAATTATTAACCACAATACGGTCCAGATGGGTATGAGAGATTCCTTTTCGACATGTGAATTGAGGTCTGAAAAAACCCAAGTCAACTAGGGAGCAAGCAAGATCATACATTAAAGTCAATACTAAATTGAAGTAATTTCTTAGTGCTGGTGATATGCTCGTGTGAAACCAATACTACATTGAAGTCACCTTCGATTGCCTATGGTTTATGGAAAGAGGGGGCAAGTTCGGAAAGTGCTTTCCAGAGGCTAAGTCTAGTGCTTGTCATGGGACTGGCATACATGATAGTGAAATAGAGGGAGATTGGGCAAGTAAATTTTTGTATGTATAAATTGCCAATCGAAAAGAATGACTTCAATCTTGATACGATATGTCCAGAGCAACCATATGCGATAAGAGAGTCTGCTAGCCTATTCCCGATAGAAATTTCTTATGCCCAATTTCTTAATGAATTTTATTATCTTTGATTTCAAAGATATGTAGTTCCACATGGACAACAATTTCCAACTTATGCTCTTTAATGAAGGATATAAGCACAAAGTGGAGTCGACTCTTAGATGCACCTTGACAATTTGAAAGAAGCATAACCATAAGAGGCAATGGAGTTTTAGCACTCTATGACAAAGTGTGAAGGGCTTTCTTCATCATTCAGTATATCGTCTAAGAGGTAATTGTTTACATCAGTGTATTGGTTGTCTAAAGCTCTGGCATTGGACTTGAGTATTTTATTGGCTAAGTTGGGTTGGGCTTCCTTGAGTTTGGGTTTAGTTTTCCCTATTTGGAATTTTGGATGCCTATATTTAGTTTAATGCCACGGCTTAGGGAAGAGCGGTTAGGTCCTTCTGGGGGGAATTTTTCCTTATTTTTGTCTGGTGTTTAGGCCGGCTTCTTGTTAGGCTTTAGATTGTTCTCTGGTTTGGGGCTGGGAGGGGACTTTGGATTAGCTATAGGTTCAAGATGGATATATTAGAATGATGCACGTGGTTAAGTGTAAAGGTATTCGGGTGGGAGGCCTAGTAAGATTTGGTGGAGAACATGGATTCTGTTGGTTTATTAGTGTTTATTTTTTTTCAGGTTAGGAGTCTTTATCTTTGGTTCTTTCATAGGTTTTGCTGATAGGGTAGCTTGTGTTTGGGCCTTTTGGGAATCAGAGATAGGACAGGGTAGCTTTTTGGGCGTTATTTTTGGGAAAAGAGTAGGTATGGTCAGAGGGATTATCATAACAGGTATTAAAGTATTTGAGCACGTCGTATCTTGAGCCACTACTAATATGGCTGTGTTTGTTGACTTATACTTCTATGGGCCCTCGTGGGTTTGGCCAGAGATGGCCGCCGGAGTTGGACCAGGGAGGCACCATATGTTTCTATTCTCTTTAGTGGACACATTTCGGCCAAATGTTCATATCGTCCGCAGTGGTAGCAGATGGTTGGAAGTCCTTCATACTCTATAAATAAGGCGGTGCCATCAACTGTGATTTTAGAGGTAAGGGGCTGAGAGAGATTAAGAATAATGGCTATGTGTAATGCCCCAATTTTCAATTAAGGGCTAATGAGGATTATTGTGGATATTTGTGGATTTAAATTGGAGTTATCATGTATTTTGTGGCAATTTTAATTAATATGACATAATTATTGAGAAATTGAAAGCATAGCCATAAATTAGTAATTAATGGAATAAATAAATTACTAAGAGGAAAATGAGAATTGTGATTAAATGGCTAAAGGAGGGATTAGAGTAACTAATTGGTTGCTTATTGTATGAGAGCCAATGCGATTTTGACATGTGGCAAGGTGAGATAAAGAGAGTGTGGTTGAAGAAAGTCAAAGCACCATTTTTTATTCATTTCCTCTCTTTCCTCTCTCTCTCTCTCTCTCTCTCTCTCATGCGTATGGAATGGCTAGGGGATAGAAATTCTGCACCTCACCCTTATCTTCATCATCACACACTTTCTTTCTCTTGTGTGGCCATTGAAGCAAGAAGAAGGAGGAAGAAGTTCTTGCAAAAAGGTAGGTTTTTGACCCTCTAAATGGCTTCTAATGGAAAAATACTCTTCTATAAAGTTGTTCCTTGTGTTGAGAGCTTCAATTTTATGGTTTTAGTTTGTCCATTTGGTGGTATTTGAGCTCTCAAGAAATTTTAGAGTTTGGAGAACCAATAAATCCCTTTGAGAAAGTTGTTGGGGTGAGTGAAAGCTTCATTTTTATAAAAGTTTTGTGGCCATTGGTTGGGCCTTGAATTTTTGGAAATTTTGCCCTAATTTTCATGATTTAGGGTCATGGGGGAGTATGGTATGTTATTGTTATGGAAATGGTGCCTTGTTTAGTGTTTTGAAGTGATAGAATTGCATTGAAGCTTAAATGTGAAGTTTGGCCACTTTGTATTGGTTTTTGTGCATTGGGGAAAATAGGGCATGTCAATGGGTTGTGATTTTGGTCATTTTGAGGTTGCCATTGTGTTCCTTGTGGAAAATTGTATGGGAACAAGTTTGGATACTTTGGTAGAAAATTGGAAATCTGTTTTGTGTGAACTCTGTTCTGGGTAGTTAGTTTGCACGAAACATTTGAATGCCCAAATGGTGTCAAAAGATTATGAAAATTTTTAGTCTTAAATTTCACATCCCAAGCTTCAAAATAGATATATAATTTATGTCATTTCATTTTGTTAACTGAGAGTTATGCTTTGCCAAATTTTGGGACAAAAATTGGACTTTGATTTGGAGTAGTGTTGAGTTTTGTGCAATTCTGGAATTTATTGGTGATTTCTAGTTATGGTCCATATTTTTCCAATAAAGAGGACTTAAATACCTTTCTTTTGGCTTTGAAATCAACTCATTTCAATTTTTCTAGAATTATTTATGATTTTTGGATGTTCAGCCAAGAATCAGGGAATTTCTTGGCCGCGACCCAAGGTGGCTGGCCGTGGCTAGTGACCTTCTGACCATATTTTGGCCGCGGCCCAAGGGTGGGCTGGCTGCGGCCAACCCCTGTGTTCCAGCACTGAGTTTTTGAAAAGTGATCTCTAACCTATTATTTCCAAATCCTTTAAGGCTTTTATTAGAGGCATTTGTGGCCTCTTAAGTGTCAATTATGATAATCAAATTAAGTGTTATGAAGTGAATTAAGTCTTGGAATAGAGTATAACTCTTTGTCCTTAATTATGATTCTAGGATTTGACATTTACCCTACTCGAGAGAAACCGGTGATAGAATACACCTGGAACGACCAAGGTAGTGACTCTTCTCTCATGTTGTGTATGATACTTGGTATGAATGTTTATTATTGTGAATGTGTTATCGGCCATAAGGGATTGAAGCCCGAGCAGTTCAGCGTGAGCCATCGTAGGGGGTGATGCCCGTGATACCTACCTCGGTCGTTGTATCTGTCGTTGTAAGTGCCGAGGCTGCGTTATGGAATCATGGATTCCTGTTTGAGTTTCCAGCCTATGGGGTTGCATGTTGTGAAATATTTTATATAGATCACAGCTGTGGTGGTATATGTGATATGTTTATATGTATGTGCAATACAACAAGCAGTTCAGTATGAGCCGTCGTAGGGGGCGATGCCCATGATACCTACCCCGGCCGTTGCAACTGTTGTTGTGATTGCTGTGTATTGTATAGATGATTTACTTTCATGCTTTAATGTTGTGCATATTATGAGTGATTTGTTACTACTGGGATTCCTTAGAATCTCACTCTCCCAAATCAATTTTAGACAGGGCCGAAGGATTAAAGGGAACGTGAACGATGAAGAGTGGTTAGAGCTTCGGATTCGGAGTTTTATTTTGAAATATTTGGTTATCATGTTGTATTTTGAATTATTTTATAAGGAAACCATTGTATATATTGGAATTGTAGTATAGTTTATGTAATCCCCTGGATAAGGGAAATGAATTATGGGCATTGTGCCTTGTAGAACCCTTATTTATTAAATGGAACCCAAGTATGTCGAGAGTTTACATTGTACTCTGATATTGATGAATGGAATCCAATTGTATAGGCAATTTGTGTATTTGAAATGTGAATATGAGACCGTTGTGCACAGCTTTTGTAAAATTTTTTGTAAACTCTGTTTTTGGCACAATATTATTTTTATAAGTTTCAAATTATCTTATGGTCTCTAATTCAAACTTAATTACGTTTTTACGAACTAATCTCGGCTTTGGTTGGAAGGGGGTTACACTATGCATACAAACTTACCTCTTTTGCTTAAAGCCGTGTTATAGTCAATATGGATACCCTTGCCTAGTACTCTACCAATGGCTCAGACTATGTTCTTCTTATAATATTTGGTGGGTAGACCTGGGATTTGAATCCATGCTATGACTTGAGAGATAGAGTGCTGGTTGGGCAAGAAATCTAGTGTCCAAGGGTAGACCATGAGATAATGCCCAAAAATCATCTATGGTCCCTCTGTGAGTACAACTTGGTAGTCAATCTCATTGGATAAATTGGTGGTGAAGCATCTACCTTCTAAATCATAGAGTCTATACGGGCTTGCAAAGTGCCAAAATCAAAGGAGGTGGTCCAAGAGCTTTAAGTACCTTATAAGTTGACCTAACAATTTCAGAACCATCGTATGATGGATGCTTTCTTCCAAGATTTTGTGAACTCTAGCTGATAACAAAATGGAGGGAAATAGTCCATCATTGCCAAGTGAAACATTGCCCTCGTCTTGCTGAATATTGCCATCATCAACATTGGCCTTATTCTTGTTAAGCAACTTGTCTTTGAAGGGGATAAGTGTGCTCTAAATTGGCCGCCCAACTATCAGATTCTAGGGTGAGTTGTGCATCACCTTAGTGGTTGACTATGGTGGGTTCACTTGTATTAGTTAGCATTTGTTTGTCAGATACCACATTATTAGCAGGGTTGTCAGACTTACAGGAAGGGTTTTAAATTTTTTAGCTGAGCGGTTCTCTTTAGGGTGAGGGGGTCTTTTTTTTCCTTGAGTCTGATTAAGGGAGCGGATTCTGTGGCAGGGCGCTTTCTATGTTGTCTCACTCTTTAAATTGACCAGAAGCTTTGACACTTTCATGGTTGGTTGTAAAGCTTCCATTCGATCCTCTGCTGTCTCTACTTCTTTCTTTATTTCGATCTCTTTCCCTCTCTCACATATTGTCCAATAGTATGCTTTCTTTTGGATACTCTTGGGTAATGCTCTAGTCTTTCTCCATTGCATTAGGCAACAGATGCCTTCTCTTTGAATGGTTACAATGGGCAATGATTGTCTTACGTGCATGATAACCAAGAGAGAGATTGTCTCTCTACTTTCTCTCACTCTATGCTGTTTATTACATGCATGATTTCTTATACTTCGCTATCGTGAATTTAATCTTTTGTAAAAATATTATTATAATTTTATATAAAAACATATAAATAAATTTAAAAATATGTACATAATGTTATATAAATAATTTATAGATTATTATTATAAAATATATTTTGTTGACATTTTCACTACACAACTATTCAAACTTCAAATCAAAGTTGAATAGTTTAAATTTGTTTATATAATTTTATGTAAAAATATAATAATATTTTTATGAATATTAAATCTAAACTATTAGAGCTTCATCTAATAGTGATGAAGGGGTGAAGGAAGGGAATGTAAAGTGTCAGACCCCTTAACATTTATATACATAGAGTATTAAGCGTACAGTACCGTAGGCCATACAGAAATAGTGGAAACATACTAATATTAAGTACTTGTTTACAATACAGGTGTAACACACTTCCAACCAAGGCCGAGATTTAGTTCATAAAACACGTAATTGATGTAGAATTAGAGACCTTAGATGATTTTGGGACTTAAACATAATCAAACTTCCCAAAATCATGGCTTACAAAAACTTTTACAAAACCTGTTCATGATGGTCCCATATTCACATTTCAATACTAAATGGCATGTATAGGTTGATTTCATTCATACATATTAGAGTACAGCATAAATTCCCAACACACTCGGGTTCCATTCATTAATAAGGGTTTTACAAAGGCACAAAGCCCACAATTCATTACCTTTAACTTAGGGATTACACAAAATTATACCACCAATCCCAATATATACAATTTTTTCCCAAAAACATCCAAATAATTTACATGATAACCCATAACCCAAAATATATTTCTAAACCAGAGCTCTATTCGCTCTTCATCACCCGCTTGCCTTTCGATCCTTCAGCCCTGTCTAAATGTTTAATTTTGGGAGAGTGAGATTCTAAGGAATCCCTGTAGTGTCAAATAACTCATAGTATGCACAACAATAAGGCATGAAAGTAAATCATCAAACACATTGCAACTACAACGGCAAAGGCAGGTATGACTCATGTCACCCTTGCGTTTGCTCACGTTGCATTGCACAACACAATCCACACAATATATTTCACCATAGCTGGGATCCATATAAAGCATGTCATACACAAGCCACACTGGTAAGATCAACACACAGCCTACGCTAGATTCATAAACGCTGCCCCACGGGTCAGATTCACAAAGATCCATGTCGATTATGACGGCAGTTCAACTGCCGAACTAGAGATGACCAGCGTCAATCCCTAAACGGCTCACGCTGAAGTGCTCACGCCATAATGGACCATAGCACATGTAGTTCATAGTTCAATGATAAGTTATGCATACCAAAACATCATACACAACATGAAAGAAAAGTCACTACCTGGTTTGTTCCGTGCGTGCTTTGTCGCAGGTCTCTCCCGAGGAAGGCAAATATCGTATCCTATAATTATAATTAGGGATGAAGAGTTATTCTCTATTCCAATACTCAATTGGCTTCACTATACTTAGATTTGGTTATCATTTATGTCCTTTAAGTAGTTACAATTGGCTCTAATAAAACCCCTAAAGGATTGGGAAACATCGGGTTGGAAACCACTTTTCAAAATCACAAGGTGCTGAAAATAGGGGGTTGGCTGCAGCAAAAAAATCTCTGGCTACGGCCAAAAACATCACAGAAAGTTTCTTGCTGCAGCCAAGAATTTTCTGGCTGCGGCCAGAAATAGCACAGAAGGTTTCTGGCTACAGCCAGGAAAATTTTGTTTCTTGGCTGAACTTCGAAAAATCATAAATAATTCTAGAAAAATGAAATGAGGTGATCCCAAAGCCTATTGAAAGCTATTTAAGTCCTCTTTACTAAATAAATATGGACAATTACCAAAAATCACCACACAAATACAGAATTTAAGAAATGTCCACACTGCTCCATAATTGTTCCCAGATTTAACATCAAACTTTGGACAGTCATAACTCCTAGCTCACAAATCGAAATAACATGAAATATATGTCCATTTTGAAGCTTGGCAAGTGAAATTTAAGACTGGAAAGTTTCATAATTTTGTAACACCATTTTCTATTTTAAAAAGTCCATGCAATGCCATTGCCAGAACAGAGTTTTTCACTAACCAAGACTTGCCACTTTTAAAACAAAGTTCCCAGTGGTTCAAAATTCATATCCAACGACACTACTCCCACACAATTTTCCACAAGGAACACAATGGAAACATCAAAATAACCAAATTCTCATTCCATCTATATGTTCTATTTTTTGGCCCATGTTCAACAAAAATCCCAAAATTGTCAAACTTGGCATTTAAGCTTCAATCAAATTCTATCTATCCAAGATACATCTCAAAGCATCATATCCATGACAACAACAACTCAAACACCACAAGACCCTAATTTTTGAAAATAGGGCTAAATTCCTAGAAATTCCAACTTAACCAAATGACCACAAAACTTATATCAAAATGCTCAACTCACTCACCTCTTCAACTTTCTCCAAAGGAGTTCCTTAATTCTCCAAACTCTATATCTCCTTGAGAGTTCAAATCACCACCAATGGTAAATCTAAAACCATGAAAATGATGCTCTTAACCCAAGGAACAACTTTAAAGAAGGAGATTTTGGCATTTGAAGTCAAAATCTTACCTTAATCTCAAGCTTTTCCTTCCTCTTTCTTCTTCAAAAATGGCACACAAGAGAGAGCTTGGAGAGAGAGAATGTGTGATGATGAAGATGATGAAGGAGGAGGCAGAATTTCTGCCCCCATTCCCTTGTCCATACGCATAAGAGAGAGGGAGAGAGAGAGAAAAATGCTAAAAAAATGATTGTTGACTTTTCTTCTCCAACCACTCCCTTCATGCATGATCACTCAATGCCACATGTCCAAATCTCCTCATTTCTCACCAAATAAGCAACCATATAGTTACACTAACTAGCTTATTAGCTATTTAGTTACACTCCTCATTTCTCTTTAGTTAGTAATTAATTTCTCCATTAATCAATAACTAATTATCCAATAGTTTCCATTCTTTCAATTTCTTTCTGATTTTGGCACATTGACTTAAATTACCACATAACACATAATTAAGTTCCTTTCTCCTTCATCCATGTGCCATTCCCTCTAATTTTAGCTTTTAAATTACTTTGTCACATAATCATGCTAAAATATAGAGTGTTGGGCATTTCCAATAATTATTTGGATCTCAAATCCATTTTGATTTACAAAATCATTCACAATAACTATCATTAGCCCTTAATCAAAAAATTGGGGTGTTACAACAGGAGTCTCCCCATAGGATTTGATAATATATACAAGTTTGTCCAAAATATCAAAATAAACAAATTATAACCAACAGCTCCATCGTCTTGACCTGGACACCTCAATTGTCGATATTTACCTTTTTGCCCCTAGAGCAACTAGATTCTATTTGAAAATTTTTGAATTTGAAATAAAAGGGTAATATTCAAACAAATCTTAGTAGTAGTATACAACCAGTCATATAAAATGCAAGAATTAAATATGCCTTGCACCATGTAATGTAACATATTACAAACAACATGGCATATGCACATGAGTTGGGGCTGGTTCCCTACTACATGTAAATACCTCGGTTAGGTTCTTGCTCACAATCGGGTAAGTGTACCTTTACGCACTTGAGCCCTACTACCCGTAATCACCTCGATTGGGTTCTTACTCAACAACCAGGTAAGTGTGCCTCCACACATAATTTCCCCTCCAGGCAAAATAGTGTTCATATCACAGAAGATGGTATAAACAAAGCATATAGACAATTACATGGTATATGAAAGAAAGTGCTACTACCTTATGTCAAATTAAGTCCTTAGTTCAATCCGGCTCTGGCTCCATACTCTGGTCCTAAAAGTTCAAGTTTATAAGAATTAGGTTAATACCCATCAATGTACTACTCTAAACTCTTTTAAATTCATTTTTTGGTTATATTAATCTAATTCTGTAAAATTACCAAAATACTCCTAGGGACCTGGTCTAAGCCCCTTTTTACCCGGTTTGACTGTACTTTTTCAAAATTTTGACCCAGGATATTTCGACACAGTTTTGCATGAAGAATCTATTTTTGACCTCATTTTTCTCAAAATCACTATCAAATGACAGTTTTGCCCTTGGCAGCCCTTATTTAGGGTTTTAGGGGTGTTTTTTGTCATTTTACTTTCTAAGGCTTTTTATCACAACATGATCAATATCAATCCTACACAATTTTCCCTCCTGAACACAATAGAATCATCAGATTATTGAAATTCCAGCTCCTACCCATACTTCTTGAGCTGGCCGAAACTTGAAGGAAAAGGAGAAAATTGTGATTTTGTGATTTAACCCTTAAAGCTTGCCCCTTTTCCCTCCTAACCACTTGTGAAACCTTTTAAACGCTTATTAGACATGATTTGAGAAAATTTGGGCAGCATAACCCCTTAGGGTTTCAACAATCCAAACTTACAAAATCAACAACCAAACCACAAATCAAGTTAAGAACCACAACAACAACATCATTCTACCAAAAGGATTGAAGTTCTTGAAGTTACCTCTTAATCTTCAAACTTTCTCTCTCTAGGAATCCTCTCTCTCTCTCTTCCCTTGATGTTTTTCTTGGCTACACATGATTTCCATGAAGAAATGGACTTAGAAGAGATTCTACACAAGTTGGAAGACATGAACTCTTGAAATCACAAGACTTACTTTGAGTTTTTGCTTCTTTGTGCTCTCTTTCTCTAAGTTTCCCCAAAGCTCTCTTCTCCCTTTCTATTTTGGTGTTAGGCATGAAAATGAAGAGGAAAGAGATGACCAAGAGTTTTAATAATATCTTCATCCTAATATCTTCATCCAACTTTATTAAATATTAATATATTGGATTTATGACATAACTTTAGTACTTGACCTTATCCCTTCTTAATTATATCATAAGCTTCCCATTGATTTTGAACTATCTTTCCTGCTCTCTTGTTAGCCCAAAATGACGCCAACTAGGGCCTTTCATCAACCCAATTTGGTTCCTTCACTTGGTCTAACCAATTGCACATGATATTGTATTTTATGCTAATTGGACATATGCTCATATCCTTAATAAATTCTTATTTATTCCTTTGACTTGAGATAATGACTCTTGGCATAATTATTATCCAAGAAAATATTTTTCCCTCTTATTTCCTTATTTGGGTAAAAATTGTTAGAAGTGGCTGACACACAAGCGGTGGGTGAATTGGGTGTAAGATAAAAATCTTAAGAACTTCAAAAATCTTTTTGCATCTTAGAGGAAGAAATAAATATGAAAGTAATGAATCATAAATCAATAGTTAATATATGCTGGAAATATAAGAGTTTAAGGAATAGAGTATGCAAACTGTGAGTAATCCTGGTTCGGTCCAATCTGTGATGGCCTACGTCCAGTCCAGTCCTCAAGCTCCTCCTGAGATTTTCAAATCCACTATCTTCTTGTTTAATCCAAGCACAAGAAAAGCCTTTACAACCCACAAGTTTAGCCTGGCACTTGCGAAGCCTTTTACAAATCTCTCACCGAGTTACTCCCCCTTACACACCATAAGTTTACAACCGAGTTACTCTCCCTTACACACCCCATAAGGATACAACTTTGATGATGAAATATTACAATCAATCTTTTCTCTCAGAAGTGAATAGATGAATACTGAAGTACAATGCAAATAAATATCTCTCTCAAATATACATGATGTAGAAAATAGATAAGAACATAGAGTATTCAGGTAGAAGTGGATTATTCATAATCTTAGCATGTTCTTCATTCTCTTATCCTCTTCTTTGAATGCTTTCATATTTATAGTTGAATTGTAGTAGATGACCATTGTAAGCATTCGTCCGTTAGAGTCCCATTGCTTCATTTAACAGTTCTTCGTATTTGAAAAACTAGCCGTTAGAACATTGGATGATCCACTTCTGTAAAGTCAACTTTCATCTCTACGCATCATCTCTTCATTGTATTCCTGTAGAAACATATTGAACACTAATACAATGAAGTATAAGAGTGATTGGAAGCAAGAAGAGTGAGTTTCATAATTAATCCCATGATTTTCGAAAGCTTCAGTACATTTTTCTGTTCTCCTAGGAAGCTTACTCCAGTGGTCACTCGAGTAAGCCTGGGTTATTACTCGAGTGATCCCTCGAGTAATCTTGTTCAAAATCTGGTCGAGAGCATTTCCATCTTCATTACTTAGTGATCCCTCAAGTAAAATCACTCATTTCTTGGCCGAGAGCTACTGGATGATTTCTTCTCTCATTACTCGAGTGGCCCTTTGAGTAATGTCTCAAATAACTCTGCAGATTACTTGAGTGATCCCTTCAAGTAATCCCACACAATTCTTGATAGAGAGCTTACTAGAACATTTTCTCACACATTACCCGAGTGGTCCCTGAAGTAAGGTTTCTAATAACTTTGCAAATAACTCGAGTAAGCCCTTCAAGTGATCTCTTCATTTTGATTCAAAACATGACAAATAATATATCATAAAAAATCTCTCATTGTCTACATTCTAATGCAACAAGAATCAGCTCCAAAATCATTGCATACAGAAAGTTATGATCCAAAGAGTATCTATTGTCTTTAGACAATCTCTGAAATCACAAGCAGCAACTTCCAAAAGGCATAGATCTTAGTATATAACTTGAAATGTGACAAATTATATATCCATGGAAAGCTCTCTAAGTCTACTTTCATATGGTACTAGTTTCGTTCCAATCCGATGTGTAATTTGTGAGTTATATCCAAAATACCGAAGCTGTCCTGGAATATGACGGTGATTCATATGCCAACTTTAAAAGATCATAGCTCTCTCATATGAACTCCTTTTAATGTGATATTGGTGTCTGTAGTTCGTGTTGGGAGTCTAGTTTCATATGCGATTGGTTTCAACTCAATCTGACATGTGGTTAGAGAGATATACCCAAAATACTAAACCTCTATTCTACAGCATGAAAACATAGTACAATTAAAATGCAGATACTTGAGTAAGCCCTTGAGTAATCACCTCCAAAATGAGGCAATGCCATATTACTCAAGTGATTACTTGAGTAATCATCTCTGGAGGTGCCATAACTTTTGTATATGTCATTTTAACTTCGTATTGACCCATTCCAATCTCCGGTATCACTTCTAAGAGCTTGAATCTTGATATTCTCATTAGATATTGCACCTTATTCTTTCTTCAATCTCTCTCTTCTTATTTTTCCTCTTGATGATCATTCTTCGTAACCCAACTAGATATCTTCTTGAATTGATGATCGTTCTTCATAACTCAACTAGATATCTTCTTGAATATCTTCAATCTTCTTTTTTCTTTGCTTTGACCAATCTTTCTTCTTGATATTTCATTAGTTCTTGTAATGCCTTCTTTCTTCAATCCCATGCTTCTTGATTTTCTTCTTGATGATTATTCTCCATTTACAAGGCATTATAAGCAAAATAACATCAACCCACTATTGGGTTTATGACTAATCTACAAGATATACAGCATTAAATATAGTAGTTAGTCAATCTAGAAGATACGTATATCATACAAACTTTGTGCTCATATTTGACATCATCAAAACTATTCATATCTAACAAAAATATCATGGGAAAAAGGGAAATAATAATTGTTTTAACATTTTCCACAATCTCTTTCTAATTTGTGTACAAGTTCTCCTTTGACTTTTCAAACCTTATATACTTGGCAACAATTGCTCTAAAATTGGGATGTTGATCCACAAATATTTATTTTCCCCTTCTTCTCTTCATTTGCCCAAAAATGCCCCAAATTATTGGGAGAATAATTAGCTCTTGGCTTAATTGGCTAATTGTCATTTTGCCCTTATATTTTTGTACTTAATTGGGCCAAAGCGTTTCTTTCTCCTTTTGGGCTGAGATTAACCCTTAATATTGGGTCAAGAGTTGTGCTCTTTTATTCTCCAATTTGAGCTTTGACAATGGGCTTTAGTTATACCCTTTTTGGAAGAAAATAACTTAGTTTATGTCTTGCTTTAGCCCAATTCCATGTGACTTCAACTAAAAGTGTTGTTATCCTTTCAATTGCATCAAAATCCACCATCTTATTTCATTGAATGCCACAAGTATTCACAAGGCAAATTAGGGAATAAAAAGGGGGTGTTACATAAAGGAGAGAGGATCCTCCAAGGCTATGGGGGTAAAGTTGAAATTATGTTATTTTTGAAGGGTAAAATGGGTACACAATATAACCTCACAGATATTATACTATTTTTCTAAAATCTCCATGGAAATTGGAAGCCTTTGCCATTATAAAAAGATGAAATGGACCTTTAAAATTTGTTAATTTTTTTATAAGGTAAAAATTGTTAGTACTTTTTTTGATTGTAAGATAATTTCATTATATGAAAACCAGATACAAATACTAAACCAGGACTAAAAAACATAACAAATGGAACCAAAGCCAACACAGATCATAAAGCTAAACGAGACACAAGGACCCAATGCCTAAAGGACATTCTAAGCCTAAACCTTACAGGTAAGAAGGTAAGGAGACCAACCTACATTCCATCATGATCAGAGGAAAAAGAAATAGAGGGTGGTTGTCCAAAGATGTGCTCTCCCAAGCCTACCTCTTTTGATGCCAATAATGCTGCAAAATCAAAAGCAACTTCAAACACACCACCTTTAAAAGGGTGAAGGACCATCTGGAGTTTGAGGCCAAACACCAGGAAACCAACAACTATGGTAAAAGTAAGCAAGCATCCAACACAAACAAAATTAACCCTCAAGAACAGAACAAAATAAAAAAAACAAGACACCCACAAAAGGAAGCTAAAAACAAATCACAAAGCATAATCCTAATAACTAACAGGGGTAACCAAGACACTAAAATAACTACTAGAGAAACCCCTACCTCCGGTAGTACCAAGAAGTAGCCCTCATGGTGTGTGGGTGGCTGTGAGCCAGCCACTGAGCACTAAAGGGGAAGCTGACGCTGGATAAGCTTCCTTCGATCCCAAACTCTGTCCATTCCATAGCTTCAGCCTTTAGCGTGTTAGTGTTAATGGTTTAACCCAAGGGGGTGAACTGGGTGATGTTAAAAATTACTATTACGATTAAAGCATTTAATTAAAAGGTAAGTGTCACGCCCTTATTTTAATATCACCTTTACCAGAGTATTCACAGAAAATGATATGTGGTTCGGTGGGCAATGTAGAAATAACATAAATATACTGATAAAAAGTGCTCAATTATAGAAAATCCAGTAGACTATTAATGCAGGGTTTAGTGGGCAATGCAGGAATAGCATAAATATACTGTTAAAAGTGCTTGATTACAGAAAATCCCCATAAGGGTTCGTACATGATACTTACAATTAAGGTAGCCGTATAGGTCTACTAAGGTATCTAAATCTATCCCAGTGAAATGAAGACTTCTTCCCATCTTCGCTCCACCACTGCAACCCTCTCTCGTGTAGTTCTCTTCTCTGATTTCCGCATACTATCTGTATTTTCCTGTCTAAATTGTTGGTAAGGGAGGGTGAGATTCAAGAGAATCTCAGTAGAAAAACAGTACCAATATGCATGCAAGATAAGTGCTTAAGGTATGACATGCTTGCATTACATAACTCATGCTCACACAATGACATATCTATGTGCTCAATGTTTCAAACAACATACTTATGGCCATAGCATAAATAGAAACAGAGCTTTAATCATTCATATATGTTTCACATAATCAAGCAAAGCAATAACATGCATCAATTCACCAGCACAAATATCAAATACACGCATGAGAAGTAAGTTCCCTACCTTAGACCTTTCCACCTTGAATTGTGTGCTTTGATTCACGTGCCAATCCCTCGGGCTTTCGACTTGGTCCTAAAACGTCAAATGTACTAGTTTAGACACTTCCATAGTGTTTCTGGTGGTTATACGAGTCTATCATAAAAATTTACCAAAATGCCCCCAAGGACCCGGCCCGGCCCCGTCGCACCTGGTCCGACTATACTTTTCCTGAAATTTTGACATGGGCTATTGTTACATATTTTCACCAAGGAATCCATTTCATGACTCAGAATTATCAAATTCATTGTCAAATTACAAAAATACCTTGATAGACCTACTTTAAGGATATTAGGGGCATTTTCGTAATTATGCTTTTTTGGGCTTTTCCAAAAAAGTGACCAACGCAACCCCACCTAATTTTCCCTCCTAAACTCAATAAAACCATCAAATCATTGAAAATCCAACTCTATGGGCCATTTCTAGAACTGGCTAAAACTTGTAGGAACTCTGGGGAAAATTGGGGTTTTTGAAATTCAACTCCACAGACATGTTCATTTCTACTCCTAATGCCTTTATTAACTATTTAATTATGTTATAACTACCATTTAGCCTCAATTGTGGCAGTATAACACTTATGTCACCATATTTCCCAAATTCACAAATCACAGGAAATAACCACAAATTCACCAATTAAACTACTCACAACAACCATAACAACCAATATTTGAAGTTTAGAAAGTTACCTCTTCTTCCTTCTGGCTTTTCCTTCTTTGGCCAAAACCCTAGCCTCTCAACAATGAAATTTAGCTTCTTAAACACTTTGAATGAAGTAGAGAAGAAACTTAGGAGAAGGATTATACAAGTTAAGAGCTAAATCACCGAAGAAATCGACTTACCTTGTGACTTTTGCTACTCCTTCTCTCTCTAAAATTCTGCAACTTCCTCTCTCTCTTTAGAGCTGTTTTGCGTTAGTTTTTGGAAGAAAAGGATGAAGGAAATTTTTTATATAATATCCTATTTTTGGTCCATTTTTTAATTACCCAAAATTCCAAAAATTGGGCTTTAGTGCACATAAAGCTAATTGGACCCTAACAACATGTAAACATGTCATAAAGCTCAATTATAGATGGACTAACTCCTCCCCCATTTTAGCCATCCCAAGACACGTCTAAGGGTCCATTAAAATAGCAAAATAGGCTGATGCATTTTTATTTCTTAATTACAAAATTGCCACCAAAATTTTCCTCATTTTCGGATTTTTTGAATTTTCTGGCAGATTTTTTGCCCAAACTTTAAAAAATCATAACTAATTCTAGAAAAATCGAAATGGGGTAATCCCAAAGTCAATAGAAATATATTTAAGTCCTCTTTACTGGAAAAATATGGATTAATTCAGTTCATAACCACAAAAACACAAAATTGCACAAAAGTCCATACTGCTCCAAAACAGATTCCAGTTTCAATCCCAAACTTTGGAAAATCATAACTCTTAGCTCACAAATCGAAATGACACAAATTATATGTCCGTTTTGAAGCTTGGCATGTGAAATTTAAGATTGGAAAGTTTCAGAATTTTTAGACATCATTTATCCATTCAAAACGTTCATATAATTTGATTGCCCTGTACAAGGTTTCAATGGACAGAATTTCCAACTTTTGCACAATTGTTCCTAATGGTTCTAGTTTCACAACAAACACTCTCCCCACACAAATTTTTACAAGGAAGCCATTGGAATCACTAAAACAATCAAATTCTCATCACATCTACTTTTGAAGTCATTAACCCTCAATCAAAATTTGGGATATTACAATAAGAGTTGGAGAAATATCACTGAAGTGTACATCATGATTTATACTAGTTCGGTCTTAACCTCTTGACCTACGTCAAGTCCTCAGACCACCTCTGAGATCTTCACTAATCTTCCAAGATTGGACGGGTTCTTGGCACCACAGTATAAGCAAGTTCCTCAACGGAACACTCACTCCTTCTTACACTCTATAAGTTGACAATCACACTTAAGGTCCCACTACCTTGAGGTTCTCTTTACATGAGTAATGAGTAAGGTTGTAAATCCCTCTAAAAGAGATTATATGTGAATACTGAAGAACAATAAGAATATCAGAGAATATCTGACATAATAATAGAGCACTTAATGAACAAAATTAATTTTGTCATTGATTGTTGCCTCTATCTTGATTGCTTCCGTATTTTTAGGTGGAATGTCTTTAATGACCATTGTGAGCATTCAAACCTATCCATTAGAGAGTAATTGTAGCCATTGATGAAAGAGAGCGTTTTCATCGATTATCTCGGCTACGTATCTAATGCTTCTGACAATCAGCGTGATTTTTCCAGTTTGTGTGGTAATGTTCATTTGATAAGCTTAAGAACTAATAAAATGATAAGTTAGATTGATTAGATGCAAGAAAAACATTTTAAATGATTAATCCAATGATTTCTGAGAGATAAGAAACAATAGTGTGTTTTGCAAAATACAAGTGATCATTCGAGTCACTTAAGTACACTCGAGTGCTTCTCTTAAAAAATTTATCACCAATAGGTAACTAAAGAGTGATAACATGAGGTTTATATGTAACTCCCATCGTAATTATATCTGAAATACGCGATTAAAATGAAATAGAAACCAATCATAAAGAAAACTCATTTAAAATCCCATCTTCCCGATAGGGTTTTCATAAATATGTTTCATAAATAATTTAACTTGATCTTAGATTCACATTTTGAATATAATTACTATGCGAAGATAAATTACATTCATTATACAAATATCAGAGTGCACAACATAATCATCCCGGCAATCCCGGGTTTATATCTTCGCTAATGAGTATAAAGGACACATTCACCCCATATACAAGTTCTTATATCGGGGATTACACAATTCCATTCCAAACATATGTATTACACAAATTCACATTCCAAATACATATCCGAATATACATTCCAACCTATCCAACCATATATATATATATATATATCCAAATATCCACAGTTATCCCAATCGAATAAATAACCAACTACCACACTCAAATAACCAAAAGGAAGTCCTCGCTGCCCCTTGGTTGTATGCCCCTTCCTCGAGCCTCTTGCCCTGTCTAAAATGTTGGTAGGGGAGGGTGAGATTCGAGAGAATCTCAATAGGAAAACAATACCAATATGCATACAAGATAAGTGTTTAATGCATAACATGCTTGCATCACATTAACTCATGCTCACACAATGACATATCTGCGTGCTTAATGTTTCAAACAACATACTTATGGCCATAGCATAAATAGAAACAGAGCTTCAATCATTCATATATGTTACACATAATCAAGCAAAGCCATAACATGCATTAATACACCAACACAAATATCAAATACATGCAAGAGAGGTAAGTTCCGTACACTTTCTTTCCACGTGTGTTCCAGCACCGGCTACTCACGATCAAAATGAATACTAAACCCTATAAACCAAATCTGTAAGAGGCAAGCTTCACCCAAGAGGGGGGGTGAATTGGGTGATGTTATAAATTTTTCGCTTGATATGGTGATATGAAAAATATATTAGATAGAGTAGAGTTGAGAAGATTTGAACACAGAGAGTTATACTGGTTCGGCCTAACAACAAGGCCTACGTCCAGTCCTCAGAGATCAAGACCTACTGAGATTTTCACTATACCTCCAAGATTCAATGGGCTCTCAGAACGCCACAAAACAACAATCGTCCTTGAACGGACTACAAACAGAAATATTCTCTCAACAAGAAATTTCTCTCCCCCTTACGACAAGTCTTACGTGCAGAAAAATAACCTATGACTCTTCTCACTTGCTTATGTATACAAGACTTATGAGCAGCAACGTTCTCTCCTGCTTACACCACTGTAAGTCTTACGAGCAGCAACGTTCTCTTCTGCTTGTATCTTATAAGACTTATGAGTGGAAGACACAACAAGGAATTCTCTCAACTGCTTCTCTCGTAAGGAAAAACTACCCTCTCAAGGTCCCAATACCTTGAGATCAAATAAACATAGAATTTTGAATTGTATGAAGACTCTCTTACAGAGCAAATGAATAAATACTGAAGATCAATGTGTATACAGAGAAAAATGATGAATAGCAGAGACTTGGTATAAGCTTATGAATTCTTGTGCTACGTTGTAGTTTTGATTATCCTTGAATCTCTGTATATATAGTTGCTTCAGTTTTTGCCCGTTTGGAAATTCTTCATTTGAGGAGCGGGACATTTTGAAAGTATTGGCAGACACGCGCATGTTTGAATAATCTGAGTGCGGTAGGTGCCAGCGTGTATATAATCATATTGTCTGCCGTAGTATAACTTTCTTCATGTAGTTTATTTCAAACGTTCATATTCCTGTATCATACTTTTAAATCAATCAAAACAATGTTAAACAATGATAATAAGTAATGATGATATGAATAAATAACAATAAACCATATTCAAAATGAACGTTGTGAGACTTAGCATTTTTGGTGGTCAAACAGGGCATCACTCGAGCATGAAAGGCTCACTTCGAGTGATCTCCTATTTTCCTTCATAAGCCTCTGTTATTGGGTTGTGCTTGCATAGAATTTCAAATAGACAAATTCTTCACTCGCGGGTGAAGAGGGGTCTCACTCGAGCACAACTTCCTCTGCTCGAGTGATCTTTCATTTTCAACTGGGAGTGTCTTCTCGGGTCATCACTCGCACACCATTTTGACAAGAGTGAGAATTTGTACTCGCGGGTGATATAGACCCTCACTCGAGCACACATACCTCTGCTCGAGTGAGACGCATATTCTCAAGGAATATGCTCTCAATATCATCACTCGCATCAGGATTTCAGAGGGATAAAATTATCACTCGCGAGTGATGTAGGCCCTCACTCGAGCACACAGACTCCTGCTCGAGTGAGAAGAATATTCTCAAGTATTATACCTTTTAAACAAGTGCTCGCAACAGATCTGGAGAGGGATAGAATTTTCACTTGCAAGCATTTATGTGTCACTCGAGCATATACGGGTGTGCTCGAGCACACTTGCACTTCTCTGTACTTCATGACTCTTGGCCAGACACTCGCAGTACCTTGCTCGCATGTGCTCGAGTGAGAATGACTTCTCTGCTCGAGTGCACACCTTAGTGCTCGAGTGATCCAGTGAACATAATGGGAGAATGCCTCTCGGGTACACACTTTCTGGCTTTCACTCGTACCTGCTCGAGCACAGAGGAGATCTATGCTCGAGTGCAAAATCCTTGCTCGAGCACTCCAGTGCAATTTCACAGCAGATATCAGAAAACATCAAATATGCATTTGGTAACTTTGTAAACTTTTCTTAATCTTCTAAAAACATGATTTGCACACAATTGACTTATTGTTATCATCAAAACTTGGGATCTAACATTCTCCCCCTTTTTGATGATGACAAAACTTTTGTGATGAAAGTTTAAGAGAAATTGATTGAGATTGAAAATTTTGAAATTCTTCAATGTTTCCAAATGCATATCAAGTTTAAGTTTCAAAATCAAGTTTTCCTGCAATGTTTCCTCTGGACACTTAACAACCAAGATAAGTATAGTATGAGATATTTTAATAGTAACTTGATAATCAAAATCATGAACAACTTGAAAACATGAAAAAAGTTCAATCTTGAAACAAGTACATAATATCAATAACATCAAACATGATAGTTTCATAACATCAAATCAAAATAACATCATATTCCTACCCAATACAGAAATCTACCCAAACACCCATATACACCCTACAGAAGCTCAGAAAACATCACACATCCTTCTCCCCCGTTTTGTCAATATCAGAAGGGGGCTGTGGAGGTGGAACAAAGGATATCATAGCAGAGAGAGGGTCAATGGGCTGATCAGAAGGAGATGTTGGCTGTGGTACAGATGATGAGGGAGGTAGTGAAGGCGACCGATCAAATGTAACATCTACATTAGACTCAGGATCGGTGAAAAGTACATGAGTCTGTGGATGAAGTGGTGAGGTATGAGTGGTCTCTGGAGGTACCCCGGAAGATGAAGAGGGAAAATGTGAGTGCAAGAAGGTCTCCATATTAGTGATCCTCTGTGACATCTCATCCTGAGTTTTGAACATCAGTTCAAAGTTAAGATTGGCCTTGTCTACCAATTTAATGACTTGTGCTTCCATTTTCTCCACAAGCTTCTCATACTCAGTCACTAACTCCTTCTTCAAACTTGATACAGCTTGATTAATTACCTCAGTCATATGATTGGACAGAGAGGCATTGAGAAAGGAAGGAGGAGGAATAGGACCTTGTGCAGATGATTGTGCCTCATCACCTCTGGATGGAGTGGCTTCCCTCTTAGATGTGGCTTTGGTCCGACTCACCGGAAGATTGATACCCATGTGAGTTAACTGAGTCTTACCAAACCTTGAGATGAGTATCCTTTCAGTTCCTTCCAAATACCAAATTTTGTTTTTCATCAAAATGAAGGAAACAAGTTGAGGGTATGGTATGGTTGTGGATCTTGTTGAAGAAAATCGAAACCTTCTCATCTCATTAAAAATAATCTCCCCTACATTCCTTTGTTGCCCAGCAACCAAAGAAGCCAAGAAATAGTAATCCTTTTGAGCAAAGTGGGTAAAATTCTTGGATTTATTGACTATGCTCCGGGAATATATATAATGAAGAACTCTGTGATTATCAGGCATATCAATAGGTTTGAAAATGAGGGGGCCAATTGGGTCTTTTGGTCTCAGAATTTTAAAACTTTATTGGCAGAGAAAGAGGGTGGATCAGGAGGAGGTGCAACATAACCAAGTAAGTCATTTATGATTTTGGCAGAAATCATAATGAATTTTCCTCTAACAGTAGTAGACACTGCTTCTTCAATCAACTCACCGGATCTAGACATAATATTATGAGTCTTCATGTTGCAATAAAAGGTTTTCACAACAGTGGGGGAATATGGCAAATGGATATCTAGCCAGGGAGCATAGTATTGAAGGTAAGGGTACAAGTCCAAATGACAATTCTTTTTCAAATAATCCAGATCCACATATACTACAGGGCAGAAATGTCTATGTTTAAATTCATCATCATATACCTTCTGAGATAAAGCCTTAAGCTCTGCAACATTGAATCCCTCAGGAGGACTGGTGAGTTGGTCATCCACTGGTGCTTGAGAGGCAGAAGGTGCTCCTGAAGCAGAGGTACTAGGTTGCTTATCTTGATGTGAACTTGAAACACCGGCTTGAGAAGCAATCTTTCCAACTATCTTGTCCAGTTTGGATTTCTCTATTGCTTCCCGGAGTTGTCTACTGAAGGTATCCCCAGAGGAAGAAGATGGTTGTTCTGATTCCTTCTTCTTTCCCTTTCCTTGAACCTCTTTGGATTGAGACCGGGTGATTATGGGTTCCTTGAATACCACACCCTTTGGTTTCTTTTGAGGAGGTTAGTCTTTCTTTGAAACTTGAGGCTTTGGGTGAGGTTTCTTAGCCGGAGTCCTCTTTTTGGTTTTGGGTTTAGGAGGAGGTGATGGTAAGGAAGAGATTTTAGGAGATGGAGGAGTAAGCTCAGGGGTTCCAGATTCACTGGTAGCAGAGTGAGTAGGAGAAGGAGAATGAGATTTTTGAGGAATAGAGGGTAGTTTGGTTCTTGCCATTGTAGAGAAAGTGGAAGAGAAGCAAAAACTCTTAGTTTTTGAAAGAAAGACAAATGGAGATTAGGGCAAGAATGAGAAATGTAGAAGGTAACAATCACCTTTTATAAAAGAGTGAAGGGTTGTAACGGCGATTTGAGGCAGAAAGACGTGATTGAATGATGAGAAAACGGTTGAAGGTGAAGAGTTGTGTCTTTCGAGTGAGAAAGCACTTCGAGTGAGAGTAGGAAGTGCGACGTTCTGAGCTCCCCAGTAACTGATATAAGTGACAGTGCTCGAGTATGAACCCTAGTGCTCGAGTGATGTTCATATTGTGCTCGAGTGTGTTCTATCTGTGCTCGAGTGATCTTCTGGAAAAATAAAGAAACCAGTAAAACGTACCTGGATTGTGGATTCCTTGATATATTTTTTGTATCTTTGTACTCAAATCCTCCAAGATCATTTGAGTAACCATGATTTGGATAGCTTTTGCAAAGAACTTCCTCTTCTTCACTCGAGCAGGCATTCCTCACCTCAAGCATGTTCATATCATGCTCGAGTGAGAGTTTCTCACTCGCGAGTGAGTTCAATTCTCATTGTTATTTCTGATACATTCCCTTGGTATTCTTAACTCCTCTGTTAACCTCTGTTTTACATGTCAAAGAGCAGAGTATCTTTGATAGCGCTGTGCTCGAGTGAGACAGCTCATCACTCGAGCAGCACCCTCAGTGCTCGAGTGACAGTCCTGCAAAAACAAATTTTGAACACTCCGATGCTAAAGTCAGTATGGTTATTATCAAAAGAAACATTTAATTAAACTTTTTAACAAGAAAACTTACAACTCATTGGGATTAACCATTCCCAATTCTCTTCGAATATAAAGGAATTGATCTTTTACAATTGGTTTTGTGAAAATATCCGCAAGTTGAAGATGAGTTGGTATAAATTCTACTTTGACATCTTTCTTTTGAACATGATCTCGAATGAAGTGATGTCGAATGTCTATATGCTTGGTTCTTGAATGTTGTACAGGATTCTTTACCAAGCTTATCGTGCTAGTATTATCACAATAGATTGGGATTTCTTTTAAATAAATTCCCAAATCTTGAAGTTGTTGTTTTAACCATAGCACTTGAGAACAGCAGCTTGCCACGGCTATATATTTAGCTTCAGTCGAAGATAATGAAACTGTGTTCTACTTCTTGCTGAACCATGACACTAGAGAGCCTCCGAGAAATTGACATTGTCCACTGGTACTCTTTCTGTCAGTTTTATATCCACCGTGATCTGAATCTGAATATGCCATTAAATACTCGTTCCCTCTTTTTGGATACCAAAGACCAAGCTCTGAAGTATCTCCTAGATATTTGAAAATTCTTTTTACTGTCTCTGCATGAGATACCTTAGGATTGGATTGATACCTTGCACACATTCCTACACTGAACTGAATATCTGGCCTGCTTGCTATAAGATAGAGTAATGAACCAATCATTCCTGTATACTTTGTGATGTTGAAGCTAGGTCCCTTTACATCAGCATCCAACAATGTTGTAGAACTCATTGGAGTATCAGCTCCGTTAGCATTATCTAATCCATATTTCTTCAACAACTCATTCAAATACTTTGTCTGAGATATAAATATACCATTCTTCTTTTGTTTGATCTGAAGTCCAAGAAAGAAGTTCAATTCTCCCATCATGGACATTTCAAATTCTCCCTGCATAATCTTAGAAAATTCTTAACACATAGATTCGTTAGTAGCACCAAAAATAATATCATCAACATAAATTTGAACTATTAGAATATCATTTTTGTTATGTTTGATGAATAAAGTTGTATCAACTTTACCTCTGACAAAACCTTGATCAAGAAGAAATTTGCTTAGTCTTTCATACCAAGCTCTGGGTGCTTGTTTCAAACCATATAATGCTTTCTTAAGTTTAAAGACATAATCAGGTTTTGTTTCATCTTCAAAACCAGGAGGCTGTTCTACATATACTTCCTCCATAATATAACCATTTAGAAAAGCGCTTTTTACATCCATTTGATAAAGTTTAAAACTTTTGATGCAAGCAAAGGCTAAGAGTACTCGTATTGCTTCCAATCTTGCCACTGGAGCATATGTTTCCTCATAATCAATACCTTCTTCTTGATTATAGCCTTTGGCGACCAATCTTGCTTTATTTCTCACAATGATTACTGATTCATCAAGTTTGTTTTTGAAAACCCATTTGGTCCCTATAACCGTATGATCTTTAGGTCGAGGAACCAAATCCCAAACTTGATTTCTTTGAAATTGATTTAGTTCTTCTTGCATAGCAATCACCCAATCATTGTCAGATAAAGCTTCTTCTATATTAGAAGGCTCAATTTCAGAAATAAAAGCTGAAAATGTTACCTCATTGAGGATTCTATTTCTGGTTTTGACACCTTCATGAATATCTCCTATAACTTGATCAATTGGATGATCCTTTATATGTCTCCATGCTTTAGGTTGAGCATGATCATCGACATTTTCTAAATTTTGAAAATCATTTGTTTCAAAATCATCCTGCTTTGAAATAGATTTGTTTTTCTTGATTGAATCCATTTCTTCTTCATCATTAAGTCTTGTCTGAGATTCAATTTCATCAAACACAACATGAATAGATTCTTCAATAGTACATGTTCTTTTATTGAAAACTCTATAAGCTTTACTTCTATTAGAATATCCTAGAAAAATACCTTCATCAGACTTTGAATCAAATTTACCTAAATTTTCTTTACCATTGTTATGAATGAAGCACTTACACCCGAAGATATGAAGATGAGCAATATTTGGCTTCCTTCCTTTGTAAAGTTCATATGGTGTCTTTCCAAGAGATTTGTGAATATATGCTCTGTTTGAAATATAGCATGCAGTACTCATTGCATCTGCCCAGAACACTTGTGACATTTCTTTTTCATTAAGTAATGCTCTTGCCATTTCTGTAAGCACTCTGTTCTTCCTTTCCACTACTCCATTTTGTTGAGGTGTTCTAGGGGCTGAGAAGTTGTGATCTATTCCTTTGTCGTTGCAGTAATCTTCAAACAATTGATTATCAAATTCTCCTCCATGATCTGTTCTAATAGAGACAATAGGAATACCTTTCTCATTTTGAACCTTTTTGGCAAACATAATAAATTCAGCAAAAGTTTCATCTTTTGAAGCAATAAATATAGTCCATGCAAACCTTGTAAAATCATCAACAATTACTAACGTATATAAATTTCCTCCAAAACTTTTTACTCTTGCAGGTCCTACCAAATCCATATGAAGTAATTGTAAAGGTTTTGAAGTAGAAATTTCATATTTTGTTTTAAAAGAAGATTTAGTTTGTTTGCCTTTTTGACATGCTTCACATATCATGTCGTCTTTGAATTTGAGTTTAGGAAGGCCTACAACTAAATCTTTTCTAATCAATTTGTCAAGTTGATTCATATTGACATGAGCCAAACGCTTATGCCATAACCAACTTTCCTCTGATCGACTAAGAAAACAATTTTTAGAAGAATTTGAATTTAAATCAATAGTATAACAATTACCGTCCCTTTAAGCTCGGATCTTTGCCTTGATAGTTTCTTTGTTTAGGAGTAGATCTTTCTTGCTTACTATCAAGGATTCTTTCGAGTCAAAAATCACCCAGTTATCTTTGTCAGTGCTTTGGCTTACGCTTAGGAGATTGTGGCATAATCCTTCAACATAATATACTCCATTGATTTGAATGCCATCGGTTCTTCCTACTTCACCAATTCCAGCAATACGACCAGATTGATTTCCTCCAAATGTTACCTTTCCTCCTTCTCTAGTTTCAAGCATGGTGAACTTATTTTTGTCACCAGTCATGTGTCTCGAACATCCACTATCAATATACCATTTGTTCACTCGAGATGCTTTGAGACATACCTAGAATAAGATGATCAGGTTTTAGGTACCCATACTTTCTTGGGTCCTTTGTGGTTAGTATTTGAAATATGTGTCCCTTTCGGAACCCATTTATATGTTCCAACAACCTTTCCCTTTTTGAAATAATACAAAGAAGTATAATGTCCTTTCCTATTACAATAATTGCATGATACAAATGGATTCGATGTATGCACAGAATTCCTGAAATATTTAAGATAGTCTCTACTATTCTTCTTATTCTTATTATGCACAGCATTATATCCAATTCCAGATTTATCAAATGAAACTTTCTGAGAATTTAAAATAACCTTGAGAGTTTCACTTCCTTTAGTAAACTTTTCAACAATCTTTGTTAAATCTTCTATTTTCTTATCTTTCTCTTTACACATTTCATATGATGATATGACGTTACTTTCTAATTCTTTTACTTTCTTCTTATAACTAACCATTTCTTTAGCAACTTTGATGAACTCTGTATGCAATGCATTATATTCAGATAACAATTCATCATAAGAGGGTTCAGAGTCACTTACCTCAGAGTCTGATTCTTCTTCCTTAGCTACCAAGCATAGATTTGCTACTTCGTCGTCTGACGAACTATCACCCCAAATAGATGATATATATGCTTTCTTTTTCAGCTTCTTTTTGTCTTTGTTTCTGAAGCATTCAGATTTGATGTGTCCTGGTTTCCCACATTCATAGCATACTATTTGTTGTTCTTTATTTTCTTTCTTGCTTGGTCCATCTTGATAGTTCTTGAAATTCCTTTGTCCTCTTCTGTAGAATTTCTTGAACTTTCTCACGATCATTCCCATTTCATCATCACTAGGAACATCTTCATTCTCGAAAGTTTCTTCTTCTTCTTTGATAGCTTTAAGTGCAACTCCCTTTTTCTTTTTATCATCGAATTCTTCAAGTTCCTTTTTGAATCTCAACTTACCTTCATATTCAGAAAGACTTCCAAAGAGAGCAGCTACGGATCTCATAGATTCTCCTTTGGCTTCTTCGATGGCTGTTACCTTTGCTTCCCACTCTTTCGTAAGAATATTAAGAATCTTTCTTACCTGGGAATTTTGATCAAACGACTTTCCAAGAGCAGATAATTGTTTAACAAGATGAGTATACCTTAGTTCAAATTCTGATATACTTTCTCCAGATTTCATATGAAATAGATCATATTCTGTAATTAAAGTATTGATTCTATTTTCTTTGATTCCAGATGTACCTTCGTGAGCAATTTCAAGAGCATCCCACATATCTTTGGCAGGTGGTAGAGTACATATACGAAAATATTCTTTTTGACTAAGAGCACTCTGTATCATTAGAATAGCTTTACTATTTAATGTCACTAACCTTTTGTCATTCTCGTCAAACTCATCAGGGCTCTTTAACTGCTCTATCTTCGATTTTCTTCATTGGAACATAGTCACCAACTTGTATAACATTCCATAATCCGTACTCGTTGGCCATCACGAACACTCTGAATTTGGCTTTCCAGAACGAAAAATGTTCTCCAGCAAAACCAGGAGGTCTAGTGATTGAAGCTCCGTCTGGAAGGATATTTTCACCCATTGTTGCCATTTGTCGGATCCTTCTCAAGCTGTTAGGCTCTTCGGAGAAGACGAGGCTCTGATACCAAATGTAAGAGGCAAGGTTCACCCAAGAGGGGGTGAATTGGGTGATGTTATAAATTTTTCGCTTGATGTGGTGATATGAAAAATATATTAGATAGAGTAGAGTTGAGAAGATTTGAACACAGAGAGTTATACTGGTTCGGCCTAACAACAAGGCCTACGTCCAGTCCTCAGAGATCAAGACCTACTGAGATTTTCACTATACCTCCAAGATTCAATGGGCTCTCAGAACGCCACAAAACAACAATCGTCCTTGAACGGACTACAAACAGAAATATTCTCTCAACAAGAAATTTCTCTCCCCCTTACGACAAGTCTTACGTGCAGAAAAATAACCTATGACTCTTCTCACTTGCTTATGTATACAAGACTTATGAGCAGCAACGTTCTCTCCTGCTTACACCACTGTAAGTCTTACGAGCAGCAACGTTCTCTTCTGCTTGTATCTTATAAGACTTATGAGTGGAAGACACAACAAGGAATTCTCTCAACTGCTTCTCTCGTAAGGAAAAACTACCCTCTCAAGGTCCCAATACCTTGAGATCAAATAAACATAGAATTTTGAATTGTATGAAGACTCTCTTACAGAGCAAATGAATAAATACTGAAGATCAATGTGTATACAGAGAAAAATGATGAATAGCAGAGACTTGGTATAAGCTTATGAATTCTTGTGCTACGTTGTAGTTTTGATTATCCTTGAATCTCTGTATATATAGTTGCTTCAGTTTTTGCCCGTTTGGAAATTCTTCATTTGAGGAGCGGGACATTTTGAAAGTATTGGCAGACACGCGCATGTTTGAATAATCTGAGTGCGGTAGGTGCCAGCGTGTATATAATCATATTGTCTGCCGTAGTATAACTTTCTTCATGTAGTTTATTTCAAACGTTCATATTCCTGTATCATACTTTTAAATCAATCAAAACAATGTTAAACAATGATAATAAGTAATGATGATATGAATAAATAACAATAAACCATATTCAAAATGAACGTTGTGAGACTTAGCATTTTTGGTGGTCAAACAGGGCATCACTCGAGCATGAAAGGCTCACTTCGAGTGATCTCCTATTTTCCTTCATAAGCCTCTGTTATTGGGTTGTGCTTGCATAGAATTTCAGATAGACAAATTCTTCACTCGCGGGTGAAGAGGGGTCTCACTCGAGCACAACTTCCTCTGCTCGAGTGATCTTTCATTTTCAACTGGGAGTGTCTTCTCGGGTCATCACTCGCACACCATTTTGACAAGAGTGAGAATTTGTACTCGCGGGTGATATAGACCCTCACTCGAGCACACATACCTCTGCTCGAGTGAGACGCATATTCTCAAGGAATATGCTCTCAATATCATCACTCGCATCAGGATTTCAGAGGGATAAAATTATCACTCGCGAGTGATGTGGGCCCTCACTCGAGCACACAGACTCCTGCTCGAGTGAGAAGAATATTCTCAAGTATTATACCTTTTAAACAAGTGCTCGCAACAGATCTGGAGAGGGATAGAATTTTCACTTGCAAGCATTGATGTGTCACTCGAGCATATACGGGTGTGCTCGAGCATACTTGCACTTCTCTGTACTTCATGACTCTCGGCCAGACACTCGCAGTACCTTGCTCGCATGTGCTCGAGTGAGAATGACTTCTCTGCTCAAGAATGATATAGTAATAATCCTCTGGCTGAGACCAAAAATAGCACAGAAGGTTTTGGGTGCAGCCAAGAATTTCTGACTGCGGCCAAGACGTGCACAGAAACTTTTGCGTGATTAATTCTTCAAAAAATCCAAATGAGGTGATCCCAAAGCTTATTGAAAGCTCTTTAAGTCCTCTTCATAGGAAAAATATGGATCATTACCAGAAACCACCACACAATTACAGAATCACACAAAATCCCACACTGCCTTAGAATTAAGTCCAGTTTTGACATCAAATTTTGGGCAACCATGACTCCCAACTCACAAAACAAAATGACACAAATTATATATATGTTTTAAAGCTTGGGATGTGAAATTTAAGATTGGAAAGTTTTAGAATTTTAAGACACCTATTGATCATTCAAAAATTTCATGTAAATTGACTGCCCAATACAAAGTTTCACTTGACAGAATTCCTAGTTTTGCACCAATGCTTCCAATGGTTCCCAAATTTACATAAGATACCATTCCCACATAAATTTTCACAAGGAATCCATTGAAAACACCAAATCAACCAAATTTACATCACATTTACACATATTCTATTTTTGAACCCCATTGCCACACAAAACCACTAAATGGCTAAACTTTCCATTCAAGGTTTCAAACCAGAATTACTTCAAGATTTTGGAGGGCATTACATGAAGCCCTGGAAACTCAATTAAGATTCAATATGGCCTATCATCCTCAGATAGACGGACAGTCAGACAGGACAATTCAGACACTGGAAGATATGCTACGTGTATGTGCCCTTGACTTCAAAGGGAGTTGGGATCGTTTTCTTCCACTTGCTGAATTCACCTACAATAATAGCTATCATGTAAGCATCCAGATGGTGTCGTATGAAGCATTGTATGGGAGAAAGTATCAATCACCATTGTGCTGGAATGAATTGTTTGAGAGGAAGCTTTATGGGCCGGAGCTTGTTGATCAAACCTCAGCCCAGATTCAAATTAGTCATAAGAGGCTTCTTGCACCGCAGAGTCGCTAGAAAAGTTATGCAGATAAAAGGAGAAGGCCTCTAGAGTTCGAGGTTGGTGATCTTGTGTTTCTGAGGATAACACCAGTTACCGGTATCGGGAGAGCTATCAAGAGAAAGAAGCTGAGCCCGAGGTATATAGGTCCTTTTGAGATTCTTGCAAGGATCGGGCCTGTTGCCTATCGAGTAGCCCTACCCCTAAACTTGAGCAAACTCCACAATGTGTTTCACGTTTCCCAACTGAAGAAATACCAACCAGATCCATCTCACATTATTGAGTATGAGGAAGTGGAGTTGCAAGATAACTTCACATATGTGGTGGAGCTAGAGCAGATTATGGATCAAGAAGAACAGCGGCTCAGACACTGAAGTATTCCTTATGTGAAAGTGATCTGGAGGGGAATGACCTAAAGAGAAGCAACTTGGGAAGCGGAAGAGGATATACAAAGGCGATATTCAGAATTTATGGCTTAAGTAGTTTGACAAATTTTGAGGGCGAAATTTATTTTACGGGGGGAGAATTGTAATGACCCAATTTTAGATTAAGGGCTAATGACTTCAAAATTGATTGTAATCAGTGTAATTAAACACCTTTGGAGAAATGTGATGCAAATTTAATATAAATGTTCATAGTGATGATTTAATAATCATAGTGAAAACTAGGGGCAAAATGGTAAAATTGGAAATTTACCAACCAATTGGTCCGTTCCCAAAGAGGAAACTCATTGGTGATTAGAGATCAAGGGTTGAGATCTATTATCCATGGGTCGGAATCATGTGCTTTGAGATTATGTGAGCTCATGGAGAAAGTAATCAAGATTATACCAAGTGTCATAATGTGGACCATAGGATGATGCTAAAAGTCAAAAACTCACTTTTTCTCTCTCTTCTCTCCCCTATTCGGTTGAGCTTTGGGAAAGGGAAAGAGATACTTGCTTCATTATCATCATCTTCCTCATCTCTCATATTCTCTCTCCTTCTTCTCTATTTGTTAGTAATCAAGGTGGAAAGAGAAAGAGAAAGCTTGAATTTTTGGTGAGTAATGGTTCTGATATGCTCAAATCCTCTTCATTAAACTTGTTCATAGTGTTAAGAGCTCCATTTTGGTGGTTTCAAAATTTTGAAAGGTGGTAGTTTAGGTGTTGGAGCAAATTGGAAGTTTGAGAATCAATGTTTTGGTTTTGGCAAAGTGAAGAGGTAAGGATTTGATGCTTTTTGGTATATTTGTTGTGATTTTTAGATAAGTTTGATAAAATCAGGAATTTGCCCTGGTTTTGTGTAAATTTTGAATGTATGAATTTCATAATGGATGATGTTGGAATTAGTTCATTGGGAAGTGATTTAAGTGTTGGATGTGGTTTTGAATTTTAGAAGTAAGTTGAATGAATTTAGGCAATGTGTGTGTCATAGAGACCAAAGAATTAGATTGTGGTTAAAATGGTTTTTGGGTGTTTTGGAGCTTACCAATGTGTTCCCTAAACAATGTTATGTGGGTATGAGCTTTATGTTGAGTTTGGGAACCATTGGGAGCAATTTTAACCAATATGAGAATTTCTGTCAGTTGCTGGGATCTGGGCAATCTGATAGCTTCACTCGAGTGAGGGGGTCTCACTCGAGTGCTGCAGTGTAATTTTCCTTTCTCCTTTGTGTTTTTCATGGGTTTTTATGAAGGAAGCTCGAGTGCACTTCTTAACTCGCAAGTGATATTGATAATCACTCAAGTGAGCATAGGTTCACTCGATTGCAAGTGTAAAGCCATGCTAAGTGTTGCTTTCGGCCAAGCACTTGTAGGCTAATTGTCAAGAGTGTGTTCTGACACTCACAAGTGTGGTCTTCTCACCCAAGTGCTAAGGGTTGTGCTCGAGTGAGCTTCCTCCTGTGAAGTTGTCTGTGCTCTCAGGTTCTTACTTTTTGTTTTGTACTTTCGGGGACTCGAGTGAGTTTAGAGTCACCGCTTGAGTGCGATCCCCTATACTCGAGTGTTGTGAGCATTTTCTGGCCATGGTTGTTGCTTACTGTCAAACACTTACGAGTAAGAGCTATTCTCACTCCAGTGTAAGTCTCTCATCACTCGAGTGAGATCATTTTCACTCGAGTAAGTCAGCTAAAAATCAGTGTTCTGCTTCCGGAAAGGGGTCTTCAGGGTAGCTTCTAGCAACCCTTTTGGCATGTGTTTAGGCCTCTAATGGTCATCCTAAAAAGTTTAAATGATAACAAACTTAGAGTATTATAGAAATAAGCATTTGGAAAAGAGATTGATCGGTTGTCCCTAATTTGGTTTATAGGATTCGACATTTACCCTGGTCGTGATCGAGTTGTGTTAGAGAACGTCAGGAAAGAACAAGGTAGTGACTTTTTCTCTTATACTGTGTGTGAATCATTATATGTATGTTTGCCATGCATTGTGTTGTTGCTGTTGCTTTGTGATACCTTGTAACGCTCTATGGAGCTTTGTGATACTTTATGCCTTGTGATACTGCTGCATAGTTTTTACCACGAAACCGGACATAGTGATTACAGTGAAAGCTGGCATAGTGTTTACCACAAAAGCTGGCATTGAGATTACAGCAAAAGCTGTCACATTGTGATTACAGCCGTGAGTGCTGTCGTTCGTGGTGCAAGCCATGAATCATTATGTTGCTGTTGAACATGATAAACTTATATGTTATGTGTTTATATATTGTATGAGTGATTTGTTACTATTGAAATTCTTTAGAATCTTATTTTTTCCAATGACTAATATTTCAGACAGGGCGTGTGGCTCAAAAGGGAAGCGGACAACCTGGAGTGGTTAGGATCTCTTAGGGACATTTTACTTTTGGATTGTTAGTTATCTATTTTGGATTTGGGATTACTGTATGTAAATATGATTTTTGGATATGTAATCCCCATTTTGGGAAACTTTAAACCCATTATATATACACACATGTAACCTAGGGTTGCCGGGATTTTAGTTACGCACTTTGATATTTATCAATGTGATTTAATTGCACAGGTAATTGTATTCGAAAGTAAATGTGAGACCAGATTACTTAGATTTTTAAACTGTTTTCTGGACACCCCATCTTGATGATGAGGGATTATAAAGGTTGTTTCTGTCTTATTGGTCTCTATTTCACTTGAATTTTATAAATCAGATATAATTACAGTGAGGGGGTTACACATGTGATATTTGATTTCTAAAGATTTCTCATGTTATCTCCTTCCAGTTACCAAGAGGTCACTTGTAAATATTTGAGCATTACTCAAGTGATAAATTTGTAACTCGAGTAATTCTTTAAGTTTGTTTCTAAAAATTGGCCAGCTACTGTTAGGTAACTTGTAAGCCTTTTGACTATCACTTAAGTGCCATTTTATAACTCGAGTAAATACTTAAATCAATGAGTTACTACCAGGTACATTGCAACCTCTTTTTTTTGGATATCACTTGAGTGCCAAAGGTATCACTTGAGTGTTTAAAGGTACTTTCTCTAAAAAAATAGGCAACTACCATTAGGTACCTTGCAAAGTTTTGGGGATCACTAAGTGTCACTCTTGTCACTCGAGTGCAAAGAGAATTTTCGAAGACTCACCATCGGATTCCTTGCAAGTGATATGCTAGTCTTTGACTTTGAGTGACAGATTCTGCACTCAAGTAAATGGTAAATTTGCAAATATCATTATCATTTTTAACTTCATCACTCGAGTGAATGGCAATTCTTCAAATACCACCATTAGGTACCTTAATAGTGATGTGTCCTCTTTAAGATATCACTCGAATAGCACAAGCTTCACTCGAGTACATTAATGTTCTTCAAAAATCACTTCATCACTGGCTAGTTACCTTTTAGTGACTCGAGTGTCTTTTCATAAAATCTTTATGAGTTTAGTTATCATCAAAACATATATTCTAGCTAACACAGTGCATGAAACCTCAGGTTAATCAAAGTCTTATTCCCAACCATCTTCAATGATTCAAACACCCATTTTGACTCCTCAGCGCCTTTCAAAATCTTGGTCCCTACTATCTTCATGCCACTGAGTTTATTAGCGTTAAGAACCTTATAGAACCTCTGAATCGCAGCCTCCAAAGCCAAAAATTCCTTTTCCCATTTCATAAATCCTTGTTCTAGCAAGTCGAGAAGCCATCCTTGATCTCCGATCTCGCCTTTGCCAACCACCTTCCTCTCCTTGCTCGATGACATATCCAGCAAGCATCGGGTAAAGCTCCTAGCCATCTCTACCAACTCTCTCACCATTGAGGGGCCACAATTGAAGACCCCACTTTGACAAACTTTGAGAAACCCTAGACCTATTTGGCACTTATTTGTCACGCTTTCACAAAATTGTTAGTACTTTTTAAACATTATATATGTGTGTGTGTGTGTTTAAAATCAGAATTTTTTAGAATGATAGGAATAATTTCAATTTATAAGTTTTTTTAAAAAAAGCTGTGACAATTTTGTAGGTAGAAGCAGTATTTTTGTTGTTATGTGGAAAAAAAAGAAAATGAAACGGGATTTATCACAAGAATTTCAATTTTTAAATCCTTAGAAATAGCCAAAACAATCCTCAACAAGTACTACAAGTGGTAACTTCAATATATTACATGTAGCATCAACAAATACTATAAGAACATAAAAGGGCAACAGAAAAACATTTTATTTGAATTAGAATAGCCAAAACACAAACTTCAAAGGAAGATCAAATTTAAAAGAAAAATAAGTCAAAATGATATGGTCTGTGCAAAATCCTTTCCTTATGATCATATTTAACAACCAAATCATTTAACCAAACACTATTGTGGTCATGAAAGAGTATTAAATATTAAAATATATTAACCATGAAAGAAAATTTTAAAACTAAATTCTCAAAAGGACTATAATGGTTAAGAGAACAAAGTCCCTCAACAAAAATTCAAGCTCACAGTTGGGCTTTAGACTCCACGAAGCTTAGAATAAACATTCACCCTCAAGCCCAACTCTTTAACTGAATAATTCATCATCACATATCAAAATATCCAAATCAAATCAAGATCTAGATGCACAAGTTTGAAACACAATCATAAAGCCTCTAGGCCACCCGAAACCATCAAAGTAATTCAATTACAAAGAAATCAAAAATATATAGTTAATGCATTGGATATTCAATATAAATCAAAGTATGCAAAATGAGCCCTAACATGACAATATACAATACTCCAACATATACCAAAAAGATGGAAGAACAGCAGAAGTAGCTTAAGCTTATAGAGGCTTCCCTGATAGACCTGCACGAGAACTATCACTTGAAAAAATGTTAAATCAACGGGGTAAGACAAGAGCCTCAACAACCAACAATCCATTTTTTAGGACATACGAGTAAGTGTTCTTGAGGTGTCCAATGGGACAGTTAGAAATTCATAGTATTATATCAAATACCACATGGTTACATTAATATCAATTCATAATAGTACAATCGCATTTTTATATTTATCACATGGGTGTACAAAAATCAATACACAAGAATTTAATCTCTAACCTCTCTTATTTCCTCCCCGCCTTATTTACCCTTATTGAACCCATGGGCTAGTACTTACCCATATGACTGGTAGTTCAACTCAACAAGCTCATTGATCAAGTGATATGGATTGGACAAAATCCACAGAGCACAAGACCGGACCATGGGTCCCCCTTCTAATGTATTAGTAGGGTGTCAAGGCCCTACTAAACACAATTGAGCCAAAGGACTGACCAGTGTACACCTGGAAGCCAACCACCTTATTTCCTTTTTTTTTGTACGAGAATTCATCCCTTATTTCTTCTTTGAATAACATCCCATCAAATCTACATCCACCATCCCCTCTCATATCAATACTCAAGAGATATAATCACAATTGTTTATCACATGCCATTATCAATTCACAAGTTATCAAGAGAATCTTTCCAATCTCATAAATCAACACCAATTCTTATAATTTAATATTACTAGTCATTTCTCAATGAAAATAATTCCCACGAGACAATTTCATTAACAACATAGTTTCATAGTCCATATTACAACCCAATATAAAATTTATAGTGTTATACAGTTAAAAATCACTTACAAGCATGCACAACAAGAGAAAAGTGGTTACCTCTCGTCAAAGTATTATCGCAATGCTCCTAATCCAAGAGCTCAAACACAAGTCATAATCAATCTACAGTAATCAATTTACTATATATCAATAACTCTTTAAGTTATTAGAACACTTAACTTAATTCAATAAATTTAAAGTTTTGAATTAATTACTCAAATTTGAATTTCACACTAAAAACCCAATTATTTATTTGAAAATGAATTCAAATATTTTTCTTAACCCAAACAACTCATTTAAGTCATCGATTATCATCAATTTCATTCAATTACATAAAATCCCCAATTTAAAGTTTAAGGCATAAACTTGGTAAATTATAAATCTTCACTTTAATAAAAAATCTTAACTGATCAAAACTTTAAGAATACCTCTAATAATTCAAATAAACCATTTAACCCAAATTTAATTGGTTAAAAATGTCCAATATAGAATTATTTATAAACTGATTATATAGAAAATTCATTATAAAACCTTATACCAACCAAATAACAAAAGTAAATCGATTAAAATTAACTATTAATCATCTTCTACATTCTTATAGTCATCTATTAACAAAACGTAAAACTTGTCCAAAAACCTAACCCTAAAATATTCTTTGATCAACATAAAATAACTATCATAAGAAAGAGAAAATTATTTTGAACAATTTCTATAAAGAAAGTTTTGTGATTAGAAGTGATTTTGAGTACCTTATGTAACACCCCAAATTTTGATTAAGGGCTAATAGGGGTTATTGAGAATGTAATTGTGGATTAAAGTTGAATTAATGTGTGCATAATTGGTGGAAAATTGATACAATGGAAATACTGGTCTTAAGTTGGTGATTAAAGGGAAATTAATTGCTAACTAAGAAGAAATGTGAAGTGTAATTGAAATGACTAATGGAGGGATTAAAGTGATTAATTGGGTGTTTTCACTATGAAGACCAATGACCTTGTGACATGTGTCAAAGAGTGAGGAAAGGTGTGATAGGAGAAAAGTCAAAAGGGGGATTTTAAAATTCTATTTTCTCTTTCTTCTTCCTTCTATTTCGGCTGACAAGGGGAGGGAGTAGCATCATCATCATCATCATCTTCCTCCACACTCCATCTCTCTCTCTTCTCTTCTCATTTCCTGTAACAGTTTTGGGCAAGAAAGAGAAAGGAAAAAGCTTTACTTTAAGGTAAGAAAATGATCTCCATTGCTCAAACTTCTTTCTCTAAATTGTTCCTTGAGTGATGAGCTACATTTCTATGGTTGTAGTTTGTCCATTGATATTGATTTGTGATCTCAAGGAATTTTGAAAGTTGGACAATCAAAAGTCCCTTTGAGAAAGTTGTTAAGGTGAGTTAAAGGAATCTATCTATCTAAGTTTTGTGCCATTTGGATTAGCTTTGAATTTTTGGGATTTATTGGCCATTTTCAAAAAATGATGATCATTGGACATTTGGCATGTTATTGGTATAGGAATGGTATATTTGGAATGTATATGGATAGATAGGATTGATTGTAGAGTGAATGATTGAGTTTGGAAATGTTGGAAATTTGGTGTTGAGTGTTGCCTAAAACCAAAGGATGATAATATAGTAGTAATTTGGTTGTTTTAATGGTTTTATTGGATTCCTTAAGTGATTTTCTGTGGGGATAGCATTGGTGGAAGTTTTGGGTCTTTTGGGAACTCTTGGGAAATTTTTGGGAAATGCTGTCATTGCTTCTACGTTTCTGGTTCTGATATGGTCACTCGAGTGATCTAGGGCTCACTCGAGTAAAGGATGAATATCACTCGGGTGAGGTTGAGTCCACTCGAGTGAGTCAGTGTAATTCTTCGTTTTCCCTTCAGTTTTTGTTTTGTGCTTCGGTGAAAAGTGTAAGAGTGTTACCTCACTTGCGAGTGAAGTGAGTCATCACTCAAGTGGGACTCCTCTCACTCGAGTGAGGGTGTATTTGACACCCTAAACCTGCCTCTCGGGTTGTAACTCATGGGTAAAGTGTAAGAGTGTGTCTTAACACTCGCAAGCATTCGGTATCACTCGAGTGCAAGGGCCAGTGCTTAAGTGCTTCTCTTCTTTGCAATTCCTGTTCGCTCTCAGGTTCTCACTTCCTGGACTTCACTCTCTAATACTCGAGTGAAGCATTTGACTATCACTCGAGTGCAAGGGCAAGTGCTCAAGTGCATCTCTTCTTTGAAATTTCTATTTGCTCTCGGGTTCTCATTTTCTGGACTTCACTCTCTAGTGCTCGAGTGAAGCATTTGGCTATCACTCGAGTGAGGTCCAGTGTGCTCGAGTATCCCTGTCTCTGAAAATTTCTTGTGCTCTCGGGTGCTCACTCGCTATCCTTCACTCCCTGGTACCCGAGTGCAGACCGTACTACCACTCGAGTGAGGCCATCTTCACTCGAGTGTCAGTGCCTCATCACTTGAGTGAGGCCATCTTCACTCGAGTGAAATAGTGAAAAATGTCAGTGTTATGCTTTCAAAAGGAGATCCCTGGGGTAGTTCTTCCAACCCTTTAGGGCTTTTGTTAGAGGCATATATAAGTGTTGAAGAGACAGTAATGATAAGCAAATTAAGTATTGTCAAGTTATTAAGTATTGGAATAAGTGGTAATGAATCATCCTTAATCATGACTTTAGGATTTGATATTTGCCCAGAGCAAAGAAGGCCTATGCCTGCTCAAGAACAGAAAGACAAAGGTAGTAACACTTTATCTTATATCTTGTATATTGCATGGCTTGTTTGCATTAGTCATTAAGTACAGTGAGGGGATGTGGCAAAAGCCCAGCCTTTAATACTGATATAGTGAAGGGAACGTGGCGTAAGCCTGATCTCAAATACAGATACAGTTGATAGGACGTAGCGAAAGCCCGGTCTTGAATACAGATATAGTGAGGGGACGTGGCGAAAGTCCGACCTTGTGTATAGTGAAGGGGACGTGGCAGTGTGCCCGACCTCAAATATTGATTGCTGCATTGTGATATATGTTTACTTGCTTTTTATATATGCATCATATTCGTAAACTGTTGCTACTGGGATTCTTTTGAATCTCACTCTTTCTAAAACAATATTTTTAGACAGGGCAAGCAGATTGAGGAACAAGCAAGTGGATAAGGGTGATTAGGACTGCCGGTGGTAGTCTTAGTTAGATATTTTGGTTTTATACTAGACTGGTTATCATTTTAGATAAATATATATATATATATATTGAATGGATCATAGCATTATAGTTCTGTGTAATCTCCGGTATGGATACTAAGATGGGCAATAATGCCCTAAATAATATTTTGGATTAATGTTATTATCCTGGGTGAACGTCGGGAATTGTGCTTATACTTTGATATTATACATGTGGTAAACCAAACAGGCCTATTGATTTTATGAATGAAATGAGTGGAGATCTATTTGTAAATATGCTTTAAAAGTTTTTAATTATCCTGGATCTCTTATTCGATTATGAAACGCAATTAAATGCTAATCCAGGCCTTGATCATGACAGGGGTTACAGCCTAGCCATAATGCCACAAGGCAAATACATCAGTAGTATAAGTGTGTGAATATGTGTTAGTACAAGCAATTTGTTGTTTATAATCAGAAGAGTGTACGTGAGATACATCGTTAGATGCACTATGATGTCTATTATAAGCAGGACAATTAGTACAAGGCATACTAGATGAACAATTTGAAGAGACAAGAGATAGGTGAGTTTGAGTGAATGATTTATGCCAAGAAGCGGTTTGCAAAATGCCTGGATGAACTAGAGGAAGATGATCAAAGTGGTAGAGACCTTCACTTTTGAGGAGCCCATAAAGAATGATTTGATGAGTTCCCTGTGATTTAACAAAGCACCAGAAGGGATAAAATTCAAGACAAACATTGTTGTCTCTTGTAAATTTAGAGACACACATTAAATTATTGGTAATAGTAGGGGTATGAAAAACTTTATTTAGATGAAAAACAAAGTCTCTATAAATAGAAGGAAGAGTAATAGGTCCTTTATGAAGAATGCGCCCACTTGAACCATCACCCATGTATACATGATCAGAAGAAGTATTTATTGGTGCAACCTAAGTCATGTTAAAATGATAGGGCGTTACATGATGAGAAGCATTGGTGTTTAGAATCTAAGAGCAGTCATGGTAACACTCCGGTGTAGGTGAGACTTAAGGAGTATTGTAGCTTTGGGGTATTGTAGCAAGATTTACAGTAGGCTATAAGGGATAATAAAGAAAAGTTGAAGGTCATGCATATGAATAAAATGGAGAAGAAGGAGAATGATCATGTCTATAAACACATTTATAGTTATAATGACCAGATCTAATACAATAGTGACAAAAGAGGTGAGATCTACCACCATGTCCTCTTCCTTTGGACCTATTACCTCGTCGTCTAAAGAAAGCACCACATAAGCAATATGTGGTTGAGCAGAGGATGTAGCACTGTGTGATTGCTTTATAGTAGTCTATTGGACTACTGGCGTGCTTGAGAAATTATTGGTCACACTAGAAGGTTTAGTAACAGCAAGATTAATTGAAACATTATCAGCTCCAATAGCTTTCATTGCCTTTTGAAGATGAATTTCCTAAGCTAATAACAAAGATTCGATTTCACTGATGGAGAACTTGTGCTTCTGAGCAATGATAATCATAACTACCACATCATATTGCTCTAGCAGACCTTCAAGAATGAGATCACTATGTTACGTAGCGAACGATTCTCCAATTGAGATTAGCAATCAATTAATGCTTTGAGATGAAGGAGAAACTCATAAATAGACTTAATACCTTTCTTTGTGTTGCGCAATTTAATTTTGTATTGTTGAATCTTGGCTCTCGTATGTGCTTCAAAAAAGTCAATAACTCGCCTCCAAAGCAGATATGGGGTGTTACATCTAACTAACTGAGTTCACATATCATTAGAAACAAATGAAAGAAGCCATGAAAGTAAGATTTGATCCTGCTTCAACCAGTATATATAAGTAGAAGACTGACTTCCATCCACATTCAATCTCTGCATTCAAATCGGCTGCCTTTCTCCCTCATATCACTATTTGCTTACTCTCTCCTCCTTCCTCTTTGTAAATGCCATCTAATCCTCCACCCGTGGCTGCCACAAGTTGCTCTTCCAACCATCTAAACCTTCTTTCAAGCTGTAAGTGTTTATTTATATATTTCTTTTGTATGATACATCACTTTAGATAAGTTTATTGATTTATTTTCTAATTAAATATGTTTTAATGTTATAGCATGATCACAAGTATATACATGAAATAGTCTTATATAAGTTTATATGTTTTCAACGTGATCACAAGTGTAATGCCCCGAATTTTGATTAAGGGCTAATGATGATTATTGAGGATATTTTGTGAATTAAAGTTTGAATTATTATGTGTTATGTGGCAATTTTAATTAATATGCCATAATCAATGAGAAATTGAAAGAATGGCCATAAGCTAGTGATTAATGGAAGAAATTAATTACTAACTAAGAAGGAATGAGAAATGTAACTAAATGGCTAATGGAGGGGTTAGAGTAACGAATGGGTTACTTACTTTATAAAGGCCAATGATATTGTGACATTTGGCAAGTTGGTAGGATGAGAGAGGGTGTGGGAAAGTCAAATGGGATTTGTTTAATATTTTTTTCCTCTTTTTCCCTGTCATTCGGCTGGCAAGAGAGGCATGGGAAGTAGAGTGATTATGTCATCTTCATCAAGCTTCCTTTTCTCTCATTTTTCTCTCTCCCATTCGTCCTCTATTTTTTGCCAAAGAAAGAAGAAGAAGCTCTTGATTTAGGTGAGTATTTGACCCTCTTAATGACCTATAATGGAAAAACTCTTTTATAATCTTGTCCCTTGGGTTGAGGGCTTCATTTTGATGGTTTTAGATTTTCCATTTGGTGGTGTTTGAGCACTCAAGGAATTTTGGAGTTTGGAGAACCAAGGAACTCCTTTGGGAAAGTTCAAGAGGTAAGTGAAATAAACCTTTCTATATAGGTTTTGTAGCCATTTATTGAGTTTGGATTTTTTTGGGATTTTTTGCTTGATTTTCGAAAATGAGGATCATGGTGTGTATGGCATGTTGTGATCATGGATTTAGTGCCTCGATATATGTTTTGGATAGATGGAATTTGATTGAAGCTTAAATGTCAAGTTTGGCAAATTTTGGGATTTTGTTGGATATATGCCAAAAACTGAACATGATAATGGAATGAGAATTTGATTGTTTTGATGTCTCCATTGGATTCCTTGTGGAAAATTGTGTGGGAGTTGTAATGACCCAATTTAAGATTAAGGGCTAATGACTCTGATGTTGATTGTAATTAGTGTAATTAAACACTTTTGGATAAATGTGGTTTGAATTTGATATAAATGTTCATAGTGATGATGTAATGATCATATTGAAACTAGGGGCAAAATAGTAAAATTGGAAATTTATCAACCAATTTGTCAGTTACCAAAGAGGAAACTCATTGGTGATTAGAAATCAAGGGCTGAGATCTATTGTTTATGGGTCAGAATCCTATGCTTTGCATTGGTGTGAGATCATGGAGGGAGTGAACAAGATGTTGACAAATGTCATTGTGTAGACCAATGGATGTGGCACAAAAGACAAAAACTCACTTTTTCTCTCTCTTCTCTCTCCTATTCGGCTTTTGTGTATGGGCAAGAGGGAAAATGTTTCCGCATCATCATCCTCACCATTTCTCATCATCATCTCTCTCTTTCCCCATTTTTCCTTCGACCAAGAAAAAAAGGAAGAAGAAATGTGAGATTTTGATGTTTTAGTTGATCTCTAATGCCTTAAACCTCTTCTCTAATGTTGTGCACTTCATAAAGAGATCCATTTTGGTGTTTTCAGAATTTTGAAAAGTGGTAGTTTGGGTGTTAGAGTAAATTAAAAGTTGGAGAATCAAGGTTCTGGTTTTTGGCAAAGTGAAGAGGTAAGGATTTGATGCTTTTTGGCATATTTATTATGATTTTTGGATAATTTTGAGAAATTCTAGAATTTGCCCTGGTTTATGTCCATTTTTGAATGTATGAATTTCATAGTGGATGATGTTGGAATTAGTTCATTGTGAAGTTATTTAAGTGTTGAATATAGTTTTGAAGTTGGGAAGTGTGTTGATTGGAATTGAGTATTGTGTGTGAGTTAGAGACCCAAGAGTTAGATTGTGATTAGAATGGGATTTGGTGTGATTTGAGGTTACCAATGTGTTCCCTAGGCAATGTTGTGTGGTTATGAGCTTTGTGTGGAGTTTAGGAACCATTGGGAGCAATTTTGACAATCTGGGAATTTCTGTCAATTGCTGCCATCTGGGCAATCTGATAGCATTACTCGAGTGAGGGAGGATCGCACTCGAGTGCTACGTGTGTTTTTCCTTTCTCCTTTGTGTTTTGCCTGGGTTTTTATGAGTGAAGCTCGAGTACACTTCTTACACTGCGAGTGAAGTTGGTGATCACTCGAGTAAGCATGGGGTCACTCGAGTGATGGTGTAAGTTCATGGTTAGGGTTGCTTTCGGGTCCTCACTCGCTGGTCTATGTTCAAGAGTGTGTTCTGACACTCGCAAGTGTGGCCTTCTTACCCGAGTGGCAAGGATTATGCTCGAGTGAGCTTTTCCCTCTGATGAAGCTTATGCTCTCCGGTCATCACTCTTTGTGTTGCACTTTTGGGGACTCGAGTGATTTTGGAATTATCACCCGAGTGCAAAGTCTTATGCTCGAGTGTGGTGAGCACTTTCTGACTATGGTTGTTGCTTACTGTCAAACACTCGCGAGTGAGAGCCATTCTCACTCGAGTGCAAGTCTCTCATCACTCGAGTGAGGTCATCGTCACTCGAGTGAGCCAGTTGAAAATCAATGTTTTGCCTTCGAAAAAGGGGTCTTCAGGGTAGTTTCTCCAAACCCTTTTAGCATGTTTTTAGGCCTATAATGGTCATCCCAAAGAGTCTAAATGATAACCAACTTAGAGTATTATAGAAATATGTATTTAGAAAAGAGATTGATCGGTTATCCCTAATTTGGTTACAGGATTTGACATCTGTCAGCCATATGTGCCAAAGAATGTCAGGAAAGATACAGGTAGTGACTCTTCTCTTGTACTTGTGTAAATGTATTATATGTGTGTTGTTGTCATGCATTGTGTTGTTGCTGCTGCTTTGTGATGTATTGAGACGCTTTGTGGAGCTTTGTGATTCTTTGTGCCTTGTGATGATGCTGCTTTGTGATACTTTGTGCCTTAGGATGCTGCTGCATAAAGTTTACCGTGAAAGCGGGCATAATGTTTACAGCGAAAGCTGGCATTGAGATTACAACGAAAGCTAGTATAGTGTTTATAGCGAAAGCGAGCATTGAGCATTGTGATACAACCATAAGTGCTGTCGGTTGTGGCACGAGCCATGACTCATAGTGTTGTTGCTGAACATGATAAACCTACATGCTATGTATTTATATGTGTATGAGTGATTTGTTACTATTGGGATTCTTTAGAATCTAACTCTTTCCAATAACTAACGTTTCAGATAGGGCGAGTGACTCAAAAGAGAAGCGGACAACCAAGAGTGGTTAGGATCTCTTAGAGATATTTGGTTGGAGATTAGTTATATGTTTTTGGTTTGGGATTACCATTTATTCATGGGATGTAAATGATAATTTTGGACATGTAATCCCCATTTTGGGAAACTTCTAAACCCATTGTATATATATGTACAAGTAACCCGGGGTTGCCGGGATTTTGGTTACGCACTCTGATATTAATCAATGTGATTTGATTTTCTCAAGTAATTATATTCTAATGAGAATGTGAGACCAGATTAACTATGTTTTTGAACTATTTTTTGGGATACCCCATCTCTTAGATACGGGATTATAAATGTTGATTTTGTCTTATTGGTTTGTATTTCACTTAAATTTCATAAACCGGATGTAATTACGGTGAGGGGGTTACATTAGGAGTAGTATTGGATGTGAATTTTAAATGATTGGAAACTTAGGTGTAAAAGTTGCAAATTTTGGTTAGTAAGAACTCTGTGCTGGCAGTGGTATTGCATGGACATTTTGAAATAGCAAATGGTGATGAAAAATTATGAAACTTTCCAGTCTTAAATTTCACATGTCAAGCTTCAAAATGGACATGTAATTCATGTCATTTCGATGTGTGTGCTGGGAGTTATGACTATCCAAAATTTGATGTTGAAATTGGGATCAATTCTAGAGCAGTGTGGACATTTGTTGGATTCTATATTTTATGGTTATGGAAAGCAATGATTCATATTTCTCCTGAAAATAGGACTTAAATAGCTTTCCATATGCTTTGGAATCATCCTATTTTGATTTTTCTAGAATTAGTTATGATTTTTTGAACTTCAGCCAAGAAACAAGATTTTTCTTATCCGCGGCCCAAATGTTTCAGACCTATTTTTGGCCGCGGCTAGTGAATTTTTTGGGTCACGGCCAACCCTAAAAAATCAACATTTTGCACTTCTGAAAGGTGGTTTTGGTATAGTCTTTCCCAACTCTTTAGGCATATGTTTGGGCTTCTAGTAGCCACCTAAAGGACATAAATGATAACCAAATCTAAGTGTTGTGAAGTCACTTGAATATTGGAATAGAGAATAACACTTCGTCCCTAATTGTGAATTATAGGATTCGATATTTTCCCTGCTTGCAATAGACCAGTGCCAGAGCGCGTACAAAAGAACCAAGGTAGTGACTTTTCTCTCATGTTGTATATGATGCTTGGTATGCATGACTTATCATTGTGTTGTATGTGTTATCAGTCGTAGGGCATTACAACGTGAGCAGTCGTAAGGGGTGATGGTTATCACACTTACCCCTGTCGTTGTAATTGCTGAGGCTGCGTTGTGGAATTGTGAATTCCTGTTTGAGTATCCGGCCAGTGTGGCTCTATGTATGTGAAATATTTTATATGGATCCCAGTTGTGATGATATATGTGATATGAACATATGGTTGTGCAATACAGCGTGAGCACTTCAGCGTGAGCAAACGTAAGGGTGACGCAGTCATACCTGCCCTTGCCGCTGTAACTGCCGTTGTAGTTGCTATGTGTTGTATGATGATTTGCTTTCATGCTTTTGTGGTTATGCAAACTATGAGTGATTTGTTACTACAGGGATTCCTTAGAATCTCACTTTCCTAAAGACAATTTTTAGACAAGGCCGAAGGATCTAAAGGAAAGCGGGTGATGAAGAGTGGATAAAACTCCGGGCTAGGAGTTTATTTTGGATAAATTGGTTATCATACTTTTATTTTTCAAATATTTTGTTGGGGAAACAATTGTATGTGGATATTAGATAGTTTTGTGTAATCCCCTATTTAAGGGAAATGGATTATGGGCATTTGTGCCTTGTAAAACCCATATTTGATTAAGGGAAAATCCCTCTAAAATACATTGGAAATAGGGAAATTCCTATTCAGTGCATTGAAATTAAAAAATCTGGATCAGTCCAGTGTCAGTATGAATGAACAGTCATTTCTTAATTAACAACACTCGATTCTTAATTAACAACTCCGGATTCTTGATTAACAACTCCTTATTCTTGATTAATAACTCTAGTTTCATTTTTCTTTCACAATAACAACACCGGTTTTGTTATTAACAACTCCGAATTCTTGATTAACAACTCCGCTTTATTCTTCCACATATTCGAATCTCAAAAATATAGTGTTGTTAATATAAAATACGGTGTTGTTAATAAAGAAAGAGGTGTTGTTATTGACCCTGAAACTTAAATTACGAAGATGTGAAACAAGAAATGGGAGTTGTTAATGTAGAATATGGTGTTGTTAATAATAAGACCGGTGTTGTTATTGTAAAAGTAAAAAGATGAAACTGGAGTTGTTAATCAAGAATATGGAGTTATTAATCAAGAATTCGGAGTTGTTAATTAAGAGCGCGTGTTGTTAATAAAAAAAGAGGTGTTGTTATCGGCATTGAAACTTAAATTAGGAAGTTGTGAAATAAGAAAGGGGAGTTGTTAATCAAGAATCCGGAGTTGTTAATTAAGAACCGTGTGTTGTTATTTCTGAAGTGTCGAGAATAAGGGCTGAAGGGTAAAATCGTCTTTTAGCGCTGCCCACACTGTTCATCCGTACTGACACTGGACTGATCCGGATTTTTCAATTTCAATGCATTGAATAAGGATTTCCCTATTTCCAATGTATTTTAGAAGGATTTTCCCTTTGATTAATGGATCCCGAGTGTGTCGGGAATTTACATTGCACTCTGATATTTATAAATGAAATCGTACTGTACATGCCATTTTTGTATTGAAATGTGAATATGAGACTATTGTTGAACAGGTTTTGTAAAAGTTTTTTAAAATCCTATTTTTGGCAAAATTTATTTTTAATAAGTCCCAAATCATCTACAGTCTCTAATTTCACATAATCACGTATTTATGAACTAAATCTCGGCCTTGGTTGGAAGGGGGTTACAACAAGTATCTCAATAAAATATGATATCTAGATTATACCCTAATTATCTCTATTATCTTAGTGCTGTAATTTGATTCAAGATTTAGATTTATATTTAAATTTAAAAAACATATTAAATTTTATGAGTTAACATATTAAAATTAATAAAATCATCATTTCAAATGTATATAAGGTTTTTTATCATATATAAGTAGGTAACAAGTTTTTTGGGATTTATAAATTAGGAAACAATAACTTTGGTATCTAAATAAAGTACTAGGCATATTTGTTAATATTTAACTAACTCACCTCCCTTCCCCTCCTAAACCAAACAAGAAAACTCTCTTGCCTTTCCCTTCCATCCAACCAAACAAAGTTTATAGTGTTCCCTACCTCCTCCCACCTCCCCTCATTTAACTTCCTCCCCCCTCCCCTTCATTGAACCAAATAAGGCCTAAGAGTCAGGGGTTCAATCCCTGACAATGTGTATGGAGAGGGTCTTATGACTAAAGCCCTTTCAGAAAGCCTACAGTGCGAGGAAGTAGTCATTGCTACCGATGATGGATACCTAAGACCAACCTAAAAGATAAAAAAAGTTGTGGCAACTTTGTAAAGCAATAGCAACACATTTGTTTCTTTTAAAGAAAATGCATGTGACTTCAATTTTATCAAGAATTTTAATTTTTAAATCCTTAAAAATAGTGTCAATATGTTTCATACGATTCTTTTTTTCCCCCTTACCATTAGTCGATACAAGAAGGAAATGCAAGTGATAACTTCAAATATTACAAGTAGCAACAAGCACTGCAATTGGTAACTTCAGTCTGTCACAAGTATCATCCACAAATACTATAAAAATATTAAAGAAAGCAACCGACAAATATGTGGGATGCCAAGACTTGTTACTTTGATGAAGACAATAATTTGTACAAATTGTTGTGGTGGATTGAAGTAGCCGGAGGATATACATAAGAGGAGGATAAGAGGAGACATACAATAACTCAAGGGCATGGGAGGGGATGGAATGTAGAATAAGTGGAAAAATAAGAAAAATTCTTGTGATTCTGGTGATGAATTGGGGTTGTATGAATGAATTGTAAACAAAAAGAATGGAAAACAAAATTACTCCATGTGTCCAGGGAAAAGAATTTCTTTGATGTCTATAGCTTATTTCTTTAAAGTAGGAAAAAACACAGAAAAATAATATAAAAATTTATAAAAGACAAATAAATATGCTGAATTTCAATAATTTTAAAGGGACCCATTTAGAATTTTAAAATGTTACAAAATTTGAGAAATTAGCTAATTACTCTTAATTTTTTTAAATAAAAAATCCTCAACTCCCTTCCTGGATGCCGGAGCTGCGACGCCAGTGACAGGAGGTGACGGCCGTTCCGGACCTTGCTAGTGACCGATCGCCGAAGCTTCGATGGTCTCATTTTTTTTTGAATTTCATAAGTAAAAGTCGTCAATGTGGATACTTTAGTTGTTAATATAGATTCTAAAGTCATAAATAAGGTCGATCGGAGCTCTGGCGATCTCATATATTTCTTTTGAATTTCTCAAGAAAAAGTCGTCAATGTGGATATTTGAATTATTAATATGGATACTAAAGTCGTAAATATGATCGATTAGAGCTCTAGCAGTCTCTTTTTCTTTTTCTTTTTTTGAATTTTTTAAGCAAAATTTATCAATATGGCTACTTGAGTTATTAATATGCACACTAAAGTCGTAAAAAACATGAGACCGCCGGAGCTCTAGTCGACCCTATTTACGACTTTAGTACCTATATTAACAACTCAAATATCCATATTGATAACTTTTACTTGAGAAATTCAAAAAAATATAAGACTACTGAGCTCTGCTGACCAGTCACCGGAGCTGGAGTTGCAGCGGTAGGTTGCCGACAATGTCACCAGAGCTCTTTGGATGGCCTCTGCCATGGTCTCGGCTGCTGGCAAGGGGATTGAGGATTTTTTATTTAAAAAAACTAAAGACAGTTAGGTAATTTCTCAAATTTTGCAACATTTCAAAATTCTAAATCAGTCTCTTTGGAATTATTGAAATTGAACAGACTTATTTTTCTTTTACCAACTTTGACATTATTTTTCTGCCTTTTTCCCTTTAAAGTAATATGCGAATTAGAAAAAAAATAATAAAAAATTCAAAAGTTTATCTTAAAAATAAGAAAGTCAGGCTAATTTTCTGAAAAAAAAAAATATATTTCTTTAAAGATAATCCTTTCCCCTAACCCTATTGTTACTATTTATTTGTAAAAAAAATTGTATTAACATTTTTTATATGCCTCCATGTGTTACTAGCTACAAACTAGTAATATAATAATCAAAACTAAACCATACTATAACTACTTAAGAATAAATAAAGCATTGACTTAAATGATGAGCATGCCTAATTACATAGTATAGTATAATGTTCATGTCAGGAGTCTACAAACAAGAAAATAGTTTCACGGTATAAGAAGATCGAAAAAGTAATTCTTCAAGAATTTGTAATTTTAACGGATTATAAATTTCTTTTAAACCGGGATGAGTTACCTTCTCTCGGGCAATTTCACATTCTCAAAGCCCAAGCACAAATATAAATTCAGAAACGAAAAGGCCAGCATCGAATTAGATAATTCAAGCAAGTGACCAAAGCAATCAATCAAAAACTAGAATCATGCTGGGACAGAAGGGCAAAACTAAGTAAACATATAAAGTTTCAGATTAGGGAAGTCCTCGCTCTGATCCTAAATATCATAAATATAAGACGGAATTGAATTTGTTTTTTAAAGATTAAGAAAATTAAATAAATTAATTAGTCATATCATATATTGTGTATCCTCAGATTATATAAAATTTTATTAGTCAAACTAATTAATTTGGAAAAGAAAATATAAATATAAATACTCTAAAATAATTTAATTAGCTTCCTTGATCTCTTTAAAAAAATCAATTTTATTTTATATTTAGGATTAGAGGGAGTACTATAAAAAGAGTTTGTGGGCATGAGACGATTAACAGAAAGAAAAGGCCTAGACTTGTTACCATAAACAAGCTGCTTAATGTTTTGTCTCTGAATACATACACTAATTATTTTGCCTGCTCAGATATAATCAAGAAAATGAGAACTCGGTGGCAAAAGAGCAAGACACCCCATGTTTTCAGCAGAGTAGACTAGCTTGAACTACAACCCCATGTTTAAAACAACGGGTCTAAGTTAGTATTTGACTTTGACCCAATTCTAAGACAGATCTCGAATAGATAACGCTAATGAAGTATTACTTTATAGAGGTTCAATATCATACAGATCCAAGCAAAAATTTATATGATGAAACACCATGACCTACAACATGATGAGACCAACACAACTAAATATCATGTTCATCATAGATAATGATACATACAATGATATGCAAAGGCATCTCAATCGGTGAGCCTCGTCTGTCTGCTTTTTCCATGGGGAAACTGGGGTGAATCAATGATAGAACTTGGGGGAGGAAACCACAACTACCATAACCATTCATTCTTGGCACTAACAGCTTTGAAATGAGTTGGCACAAGTGGTACGGTCCCGTAAAGTGATATCAAGTCATTCAGACATCTGTCTCTGCTGTCACTATGCCCTCTTGGATTGCTTATGCTAGATGCCCCCTTCTCATAGATTTTTCCTGCAAATTTAGTTGACGTTTTGAATTAGCAGCATTTGTATAAGATACTTACAGCCATGCAAATGTTGCCAATTCCACTCATCATAACACACCCCACAAAACACACGGGAAATGTAGAAAGAAGCTGAACAAGATGAAGTAGCAGTGGAGGGATGGATACACAAGCAATAATTAACTAGCTCTACGTAACCAAATATGTAACTTTCAATCCCCAAGGAAAAAAACAAGTATTAGAACGTTTTAGAGCATAAGGGGAAAATCTATTTTTTGCTGGAACAGGGATGGCCAGTAAATGGGTGTGCATCCAGGCAAGTGGGCAGACTGAACTAAACAACAACAATAAAGCCTTTATCGCACTATATGGGATCGGCTACATGGATCGTACGACGCCATTATACTCTGTCGAAAATCATATCTTTAGATATATTATTAATCAAAATATCTCTCTCTATGACCTCATTGAGCGATCGCTTCGACCTTCCTCTACCTCATTTTACAGGACTCCATACTGCTTAATCAACCATTCCCACAGAAGCATTCAATGGCCTTCGTTGAACATGTCCAAACTACCTCAAACAACTTTCTACTATTTTTCCTTTAATAAAAGCCACTCCAACTCATTTACGTTTATGAGTATTACGAATCTTGTCTTTTCTTGTATGACCACACATCCATTTCAACATCGTCATCTCGACTACCCCCATTTTATGTTCATGTTGTCCCTTTAAAGCCCAACACTCTCTACCATATAGCATTGTTGGTCTTACAGCAGTGCGATAGTACTACCCTTTACCTTATTAGGTACTTTCCGAACACAAATAACTCTAGTATATTTTCTCCATTTATACCATCCAGCTTGAATTCTGTGATTAACATCTTCATCAAATTCATCATCTTGTTATATAATTGATCCCAACTATCTAAATTTTTTCACTTGTGGAATGACTTGCCCCCTTAATTTAACTTCAACTTCACTTCGACCTTGTTTCTTATCATAATTGTAATGCATGTATTTAGTTTTGCTCCTACTTAGACGAAAACCCTTCAATTCCAAAGTCTGTCTCCATATTGCAAGTTCAGAATTAATTTCCTCCTTGAATTCAACCAACAGAACTATATCATTCACAAAAAGCATGCATTTAGGGATCCCCTCTTTTATAGGCTCAATTAAAACATCTACTTCTAGGTTAAGCAAATAAAAGCTCAAAGCTGATTCCTGATGTAGGTCAATATTTATAGGAAAGTCCTTTGTACTACCTCCAGGCGTTCTAATATTAGTTGTAACCCCATCATACATGTCCTGAATGACTTTGATATATGTAATCCGCAACCCCTTCTTTTTCAAGGTTTTCCAAAGTACATCTCTTGGCACACGGTCATATACTTTTTCCAAATTAATGAAAACCATATGCAAATCTCTTCCTTTGCTTCTATATTTTTCCATTTGCCACCTTAGTAAATAAATCACTTCAGTTGTAGACATTCCTACCATGAATCCAAATTAGTTTTCAGCAATATCAGTCTCCAACCTCAACCTGTGTTCAATGATCTTTTCCCACAATTTTATTGTGTGACTCAAAAGCTTATCCCCTTTGTAGTTTGCACAATTCTGAATATAGCCTTTATTCTTATAAATAGGGATCAAAATACTTTTTCTCCACTCATCCGGCATTTTCTTATATTGTAAAATCTCATTAAATAATTTTGTAAGTCACAATACACCCTCTTCACCTAAACATTTCCAAACTTCAATAGAAATACCATCAGGTCCAACAGCTTTACCATTCTTCATTTTCTTAAGAGCTTCCTTAACCTTGCCAACTCAAATCCTAAGGTAAAATAACAAATTGAAATTACCTTCTCGAGTTGTCAAATCTTCCCAGTCACAAGACGACCCTCCCCCTCCATCATTGAACAACTTATAAAAGTCAGCTCTCCACCTATTCTTAATATCTCCATCAGTAACCAAAACTTTGCTTTCTTCGTCCTTTATACACCTCACTTGGTCTAAGTCTCTCAATTTTCTCTTTGTTTTTTATGATCTTGTAAATCTTAAGCTCTCCTGCCTTTATCCCTAACTCCTTATATGTTTTATTACGAGCTTCACTCACTACCTTCTTAGTCTCCTTTTTAACCAAACGATGGTTTTCCTAATTTTCAACATTATTCCACAAGTGTATGGCATTAAAACAATCTTTCTTATACTTGACTTTTTCTCGAACAGTCTCATCCCACCACTAAGTCTCCTTATCTTGCCGACCAAAACCTTTTGACTTTCCCAAAATTGCTTTAGCAACCTTCTAGACCTTTTTAGACATATTCTCCCACATGATATTAGCACTTCTTTGTAACTCCCACTCCCACTCCCCCTCCTTTAAAAGAGTTCTCTTAAAAATCTCCCGCTTTTCCCCTTTACTTGCCACCACTTGACCCTTGGGTTTAAAACTTGCCGGCGCTTTTGTTCTACACACTTAATATTCACATCAAGGACCAAAGAATACTGGCAAACTGAACTAAAGCATGGTAATTTTAATATTTCAATCATTATTAGCCAAGGTTATCAATAAAATGGGACTCCTCAAGTATGACAGAAAACTGGCAAAGAATACTGCCTTGTGTTAATATAGCGACGTGCACAATGTTTAGCTAAACGAACATCCATTTATTAACACAAAGAAGAAAAAAGATTCCCATGTTATAAAGATTTCAACCTTAGTGGAAAGTAAGGTAGGGTCAATATACCATAATTCACTATATCATACGGAATGCTACTACTAGGTTAGTGGTTAGCACCTAGTGAGTATTTGCCTATTTGGTATTTTGTCGGTTTTGGTTAACATGAGAATAGTTTTTAGTCAAACAATGCATTTCCAAACACATCCTTATTAGTTGTAACTAAATTGTGGGCCCCATACTTCACAGAGTCTAAAGGGTGAGCCTTGACATAGCGGTAAGATTGCTGCCATATGACCTGGAAGTTGCAGGTTCAAATCCTAGAAATAACCTCTCTGCTTGCAGAGTTAACACTGCGTACATCTATCCTTTCCCAGACCCTATCTGGTGAGAGCTTTGTGCACTGGGCCGCCCTTTTTTAAATACTTCACAGAGTCTAAGCTAAATCGTATTATTCATGAATTATGAATAGCGTGACTTTGTATAGATTTTATTATATTCATTGATATATGGATATTGAATTTTGATTCACACTTCTTATGTCACTACTCACTAGTGCCCAGCTTTATCTTAAAGAAAAATAACAAACAAAAGTCCAAAAGAACAGAATTATATTACCTAATAAAATACTTAGTTACACACATCTGACAATTTCATTGAACACGTTGCATCAGTTTATTTGCAGAGAGACGCAATCTTCTCATAAAAACTATTAATAAACATCATAATAAAGAATTAATATACAGTTATAAACTAAGTTAAAAATCAAAATTAAGCACTAGCCAAACAAACTGTTTACTGACCTCATAGATCAGATGGTAGTGTCCAAGTAAAAATAGATAAGATAAAATAAAAGAACTCATCCTGGCTTGTCAAGAAAACATCTGGCACTGAAGGAGCATCATGCTTTAGATTCTAAAATTTAGAGTTTAGTTTGTATTCATATCATTTGTATTGAAATTAATGATAAAACTGAAGTTCATTAGAATTCATGTAGTAGTTCACAACGAGCATTGTCATCAAGACTAAAAACTACGAAACACAAACACTTCAATAGTAGGCCCTAGTCTGTGTCGGTGGAAACTCGATTTGATACCCCCCTGGACCAAGGATTTGAGATTAAATGTTTAATATTTACCAATTCTTGGACATTTATCAAAATGATTATAAGTATTTCTTAGGCTGTTAAGAATTTGTGAACATACTGCTTTATGTTTCTTACACAAACATTAATATTCATATATAAGTTTTTAGTGCACTTGCCAACAATCTGTTTGTTAACATACTGCTTTATGTTTCTTACACAAACAAGCTACTCTGTACCCATTGTATAGCATCCCATATCTTATGTCTTTGAACACAATGCTGATGTTGGCATAGTTTTAGGCAGTTGTACAAATCTTCTTATGAAGTGAAGTTATCATTAAACTCCATGTTACAAAAGAATTGTTGTTCAGGAGACCATAACATTATGCCAAAAAGAAGGGAAGTTTACCTTTAACCCAAATTGGAGGAGCACCTGTAGCATTAGCAACAAGAAAAGACATTGCAATGTCTTCACAGTTTCTGCTGATGAATACAACAAAGTTATAAACCAAGATTGCAAAGAGATGGAGATAAGAAGAAGAAATGCCGTTTAGAAGAGGCAATTAATCATACATCTTACCGATGCCAGGAAATATAGTCTTGAATTGGCAGGGGTATCATGTGACTATATAAATCCAAGTATTTCCTGTGAATGAATGCAGCTTTCAACAGTACCATGCTATAAGTGCCCATCCTCCAAACTGACCACCACCCTCCATATCTGTAATATGCAACATTATTTTGCTGTATTATACAAAAGTGAAATTTATCAGATACAAGAGGCAGGCTAACATAAAAATTTTATTTTAAAGTGTAAATCATAGCTTAACTAGGTTATCATGTGGATAATTGCCATGAACCTTATGAAATCATTATTAAAAGAACAACCCAAAAGAGACAGGAACATCTTGACATATGTTCATGAATCATTGTCCTTCCAGATGCGTCAAAAAGTAAAATAGATAGCAATTCTACTCTCGCATCCATCAACGTCTCAAGTCAGGCCCTGTGACCAAGCATCATATGATCAATACAATTTCAAACAATGATCATATAATCCCTATCAATGAAATGCAGTGCACCTTATTTTGTCCGCTCACAGAACTACCCATTTCTTTTGGAGCTCTAAATAAACATTGGCACGCTCATTAACGTCCGGTTTTAATTGGAGGGTTTATCATATATCGTTAACTTTGGCTGTTAGTATCTCACACAACCCCCATCAACCATGAAATTCCCATATGCTATTGGTTTTTGACAATTATTCATCTAACAAGCATTTATTAATTCGTGTTAGAATTATAAAACAAATCATTTAAAGGTGAAAGAAACTGTTCTGGAAAACATTTTAGTAATACAAAATAGTTATACATTAATTACTAACCTCCTTATCCAGCCAGTGCATTCGAGGAACAAATCCAACCATTGTGAATGGAGTACTTTGCCATACAGAGAAAGCAAAATCTAGAGTTGAACATGGAACAATCACATCATCATCAACAGAGAAAATTGCATCTGTTTGAAGACCATCTATAGGCTTGAACCTGCTAAAATTATAATCTCCATTTACATCAAATCTAAAGTTTGGAACAACAGATCTCCGTGACTTTGAAACCACAATCTTCTTAAGATAGGTTTTCAAATGTTCAGATGGTGGTTGGCTTTCACTCCACACAACATTTATTGCATCAGTCCCAAGACAAGAAGCATAATGAGCAACTGCTTCCTTGAGAAAAGAATTTTGCTTCCAAGTGTTCATAAGCACAGTATATCCACCCCTGAATTACACATAACAGAAAATGTATCAATACCAATTCATAGACCTTATTCAGGTGCTACAACTGAAACCATAAGTTTTCAATCATGTGTTCAGCAGAAGGAAGAGCCATGTTGTTAACACGAGGCACAACCAAACTGGCGGAAAAATCCATTGTTTTCCAACATCACCTTGCAATTGGTACTCCAACATCAAGGCTTTTTAATACAAGCTTCATTTAACCAGACCTCAAATCTTAGTCTAGTCTAAAAACTGTAACCTCTAATACTCTATCTTCAGGTAAAAAATGCAACAGCTCTCAGCAAAATATTAACCAAAATAATCGACTTATCCAAATCCACCATCACAAGGTGGCAAGGAAATTTCAGAGTTTGTAGAATCACTCATCATGCCAATGTCTTTGTAATGTGTCGGTTCAGTACACAGGGTTAGGTTTCTAAACATCCACAATTCCACGTCTGAGTATAAATAAGTAAATTCATGCATTTAGGAAAACCGATTCTTTTTTTTTTTTTTTTGACATAGGAAAAGTGCTATTTTGATAATCACCAGAACATGCACACAAAATCTACAGAACTCATGGGTGTGTCCGTGTTTTCTTCTCGGAAACATTTATACCATTATGTAGTATAAATTAAAGACACTGCAAATTGAACAAAGTAGCATCCATGCATTGCATGTTGTATGGGCATTGAGCCCTGGGTGTCCATCTCCACACAAGCTTTCAAGGACAGGTGACAACAAATCTAGGATTGAATTCATAAAAATGATAATTTGCCAATAGAACAGGAAGACAACAGTTGAGGATCCATGAGACCATGACGCATTAAATTACATTGAAGCAAAAAATTATCCCGAACTCGTCAAATTGAAATTGCGAAAATATATTGGGACAACTCCACTGTGATTGAGGTAAATCCAAAAGAAAAATAAATGGAAAAATAGACAGTAGCGTCAATCAAACCTATCCAGCAACAAAAACCAAATTACTAAAGATAAACAGTGAAAGAAAAACTAACAAAACAGGAAAAGAGAACTTTGTTTGGGACAAAATTTACCTTGATGGAGAAGAAACTGATGAAGGGTCATAAGGGTTCCAGCCCATCCAAGAACTAAGCCTAGAAGTTACAACGACGATGACGGAGAGAGCGCAGAAGACCAAAAAGAGCTTCGTTTTGGCTGTACCAAGCACGTTTATAGCTCGGCGAATGGATAGCGTCGAGCGGTTCCCATAGGCACCTCTGTTGGCAGCTTTCTGCTTGGCCGGAGAGTTTAAGCCATCATTACCATCGACGAATATTCCAGGGTCACGAATCGCTACAAGATTCGACATACTTCAAGATCCATTCAATGAATGCTGGAAATGGGGTTGATTTTTTTCATCGCAATCTTTGTAGTGCGTTGAGCGCAGACTTAAGAGCGAAGACACGGGGGCTGCGAGACGCAGTCTCTGCTTTAAACGACCCGCCGTCTGTTGTGATCATCCCGTTGAATTCTACAACAAACGACCTTACTTTGAAACAAGATATGTAATTGTCCCGCATCTGGATGGAAAAAAAAGGGAGAATTACATTAGGTACTAAGAAAGAAAATAAGTAAAAAAAGGTTCCTGAAGATTAAAAAATGAAAAAAATGTCTTAATAACAACTCTAGGAGTTTGTATTGACAACTTGTTAACAACTCCAGGAGTCTATATTAACAACTCTATGGAATCATTTTTTCATTTTTCTTCTTTTTTTAGGATCTAAGTATAATTCTTCCAAAAAAAAGATTAAAAACTTAAAATGATCCGAAAGTTTTGCGAATGGGCGTTGGCCCCATGTAAGTTTTGAAGGGACCCTGAAAGTGTAAAAAAAACAAGGTAGTTTCGCACTTTTGGTAAAGACACAAGCAGGCAACTATTTATTAACCTATTATACTAAGGTGGTACGCTTAGGTGGCATTACCTTTTCTTCTTTTTAAAAGATGGCCAGAAAAACGATCAATATTCTTTTGCTATATCCCCCTAAACTAATTCCTTCCTATACTGATGCTCATAATTTTATTTCTAAAACCATAGGTGTTGAGTATTTATGGGTTCGGGGAAGCTATTATTTGCTTCTTAGTGTGATTTATGGCATGGCAAATTGTCTCGACTTCGAATTTAAAAAGATTAAAGAAGTAGGATTATAAAATTTTGGGAAAATGACACTTTAATAATGTATGAACATTGAAAACCCTGAAAAGATCATTAAAACTTGGAAAGAACATATAAGGGATAGTATAGGAATCTGGGATTTTAATGTTTAGGGTGAAAAACCAAGATGCCCTTCAGACCATTTAAAAAAAAAGAAACAAGATACACAAACTCCTTTAGAACTCCGATGAAGGCATAACCTTTTGATTTCCCTGAGACCATGTCAGTGACAACCTTGCAATCCAAAATCTCGCCATACTTCCAAAAAACACTCGTAAGGGTTTCAGCAATGGTATCCAAGCAAAGATTGTGGATGAAGATTTTCAATAGGCAGGGTTGACATCTGCCAGCTGACGGACATTGTCGACAAAATCCGGGTACTTCTCTGTAGCTTGTCTGACAAGAGTATAGAGCTACTCCTTCATAAAAGGCTCAAGAAGCTTCTCCAAAGGCTCCTCTTCATCCAAAACTTCAACAGCACCATCGTTCCCGTTGCTGTCCTATGCTCCATTTGCTTCAACCTGAGCTGATTTAGATGGGGCAGCATTGGTTGTAACTTCTGACAAATATAGTAATGAGATTCGCAAATTTCATAACGGTTTTGTCAAAATTCATAAAAGTTTTGATAAAGGCTTTAGCAAGTGATCACATAGTGATGACAAAGTGCGTAAATTACTTCTGATAAATATAGTAATGAGATTCACAAATTTCATAATAGTTTTGTCAAAATTCATAATGGTTTTGACAAAAGCTTTGGAAAGTGATCACACGGTGATGACAAAGTGCATAAATTACTTCTGACAAATATAGTAATGGGATCACAAATTTCATAATGGTTTTGTCAGAATTCATAATGGTTTTAACAAAAGCTTTAGAAAGTGATTACACGATGATGGCAAAGTGTGTAAATTACTTTTGACAAATATAGTAATGAGATTCATAAATTCGATAAACGTTTTAAATTATTTATTAATGAATTTGACGAAAGGGTTAGGAAGTGATAAAATGGTGCTGAGAAATTGCCAAAAATGCTTTTGACAAATAAAGTAATTTGGTTAACAAATTTCATATTGGTGTTGACAAAACTCTTAAAGGTTTTGACAAAAGGTTTAGAAAGCGATGAAATGATGATGGCTAATTGCGTTAAAAACTTATGACAAATATAGTAATGTGATTAACGAACTTCATAATGGAGTTTACAAAACTCTTGAAGGTTTTGACAAAACCTTTAGAAAGTGATGAATTGGTGATGACAAATTGCGTAAGTAACTCTGGCAAATGAAGCAATTGTAGTCACATTGAATAATGATGTTGACAAAATTCTTCACGGTTTTGCCAAAAGCCCGATTGCTTTTCCTAATAGCCTTAAGAACTTTGCAAAATGGCCTACACACATTACTTTAAATGGCTGTGACTAATTCGGTAATGGGATTCAGTAAAACAATAATGGTTGTGACAAATGTAGTAATCACAATTACAAGTTAAGTTATGCAATTGACATAAAAGAGAAGAAATGTTCATGATAGCAACTATGTGGTGACTGATGAAATGGCTTGTCAACATTACTCATATCACCTACACGTAATACCTACAACTAATCAACCCCACAAAACATGTTTTGCCCATGTAGTTTGTTACAATAATGTGTCATCATTTACAAAAGTCATAATTGTATTTACAAGTACAGTATTGACAATAACAAAAAACCAGATTCTATTTGACAGCAAATACAGTATACATTGTGAAATGACAAGTGAATATTATGATTGCACTTACACCTAATGTTTTCTTCTCATTCCCACCATACAAGATATGCCTTATGTAATGCCCTAAATTTTGATTAAGGGCTAATGATAATTATTGAGAATGATTTGTGAATTAAAGATAATCTGAGACATAAATTAGTTATTGGAAATGTCCAACACCCTGTATTTAGCATAATTATGTGACAAAGTAATTTAAGTTCTAATATTAGAGGAAAGGGCGCATGGTGGAAAGGAAAGAAATTAAAATTGGTGTTTTGTGGCAATTTAAGTTAATGTGTCAAAATCAGTGGGAAAAATTGGAAAGAATGGAAATTTTATGTTAATTAGTCAGTGATTAGTGAATAAATTAATTACTAACTAAGAAGAAATGAGATGTTTGATTAAGGCTAATGGAGTAGTTAGAGTAACTAATTAGTTACTTACTTTATGAAAGCCAATGGAAATGGGACAAGTGGCAAGTTAAGAGGATAATAGTAGTTGGGAGAAAAGTCACATGGGCATTATTTAAGCATTTTCCTCTCTCTTCCCTCCCCCATTTTTGGCTGCAGCAAGTATGGGAATGGGAGTATGATGATTTCACCTTCTCCATCACTCTTTATCTCTTCTTTCTCTCTCTCTCTTGTGCGTGCAACCATGGAAGCCAAAGAAGGGAAGAAAAGCTTATGAAAAAGGTGAGTTTTTTACCTTCAAAATGACCTCCTATGCCAAAACTCTTTTCTTCAATCTTGTTTCTTGGGTTGAGGACTTCATTTTCATGCTTTAGATTTCCATTGGAGGTGTTTTGAGCACTCAAGGAAATTTAGAGTTTGGAGAAGCAAGGAACTCCTTTAAGAAAGTTAAAGAGGTGAGTGAGTTGAACCTTTTTATATAAGTTTTGTGGCCATTTAGTTAAGTTTTGAAATTCTTGAATATTGCCCTATTTTTGAAAATTAGGGTCTTGGTGTGTTTGAGTTGTTATGGTCATGGATGTGATGCTTTGAGATGTATTTTGGATAGATAGAATTGAATTGAAGCTTAAATGTCAAGTTTGGCAATTTTGGATTTTGTTTTGAATATATGCCAAAAACAGAAAATCTAAATGGAGTGGGAATTTGATTGTTTTGATGTTTCCATTGGTTTTCTTATGAAAAATTGTATGGGAGTAGTGTTGAATGTGAATTCTAGGCCATTAGAAACTTAAGTTTAAAAGTTGCAAGAATTGGTTAGTGAAAATCCTTTGCTAACAGTTGTTTTCCATGGACGTTTTGAATAGGTAAATGGTGGCTAAAATTCTGAAAATTTTTAGTCTAATAGTAGAAATGCCAAGCTTTAATTTGATATATTATGGAGGTAATTTCGATATGTATGTTGGGAGATATGAATTTCCAAAGTTTGGTGTCGAAACTAGACTTAATTCTAGAACAGTATGGACATTTATGGAATTCTGGATTTTTGTGATTATATAAATCAATGATTCATATTTTTCCTGTAAATTGGACTTAAAAATATTTAAATAGGTCTTGGGATCACTTCATTTCGATTTTTCTAGAATTAGTTATGATTTTTGGAAGCTAAACTACAAAAGTCTAATTTTTCCAATTTTTGCCTAAACTTTCGGCCAGAACTGTTTGAGTGGTAGGAGCTGGATTTTCATGAAAAATATGGTTCCATTGGATTCAGTGGGCAAAAATAGATGGGGTTACAATCGGTCACTTTTTCGGAAAATGCCGAAAAAGCGTAATTATGAAAATGCCCCTAAAATGCCTAAACCGGGGCTGTCAAAGGCAATTTCATAATTTGACATTGAATTTGGTAATTTTGATCCCAGAAATGGATTCCTTGGGCGAAAATACGTCAAGATAACCCTAGTCAAAATTTTGAGAAAACATGCCATCGGGCCGGGCACTGCGAGGCCGGGCTGGGGTCCCATGGGCATTTTGGTAAATTTTCACCATAGACTAATATAACCACAAGAAACACTATGGAAGAGTCTAAAATGATACTTGGATAGGTTATGACATACTTCTTGTACATTTAATATTTTAGGACCGAGTCGGAAGCCGGAAGCCGAAAGCCGGAAGCGGCACGTTTTACGAGGCACACTAAAAGGGTGGCCTTTGAGATAATACTTTCCAACCCTTTAGGCAGTTGTTTAGGTTTCTAGTAGCCACCTAAGGGGCTTTAATGATAACCAAATCTAAGTGTTTAGAAGTCATTTGAGGATTGGGATAAGTGACAACTTGTTATCCTTAATTATGACTTTAGGATTTGATATTTGCCCGAAGCACAGAAGGCATGTGCCTGATCAAGAACGGAAAGACCAAGGTAGTGACACTTTATCCTATATCATGTGTAATGTATTGCTTGTTTGGTATTTATCATTGAATGTATGAGGGGACGTGGCGGTGAGCCCGGCCTTGAATAGGGGACGTGGCGTGAGCCAGGCCTTGAATAGGGGATGTGGCGTGAGCCCGGCCTTAAATGATTGAGGGGACATGGTGGTTTGCCCGGCCTTGAATATTGTTATTGCTGCATTGTGATATATGCTTACATGCTTTGTTTAATTATGAATCACCTAAAAAAATTCAAATTTTATGATTTTAGGGATGATAGGAGGGAATTGCATTTTTTGGTTTTTCTAAATTAAGAAGTTTATGTTTTTTAAAATCATTAAATTTGAATTTCTCCAAATGACTTATCCGCCATGTAGGATTAAAATAAGATGAGTTTTATATTTTAATTAGTCAAAATACAGATGAGGTGGTGCTTTGGAGTATGTAAATATTTCTCGCATAGTATACCAATTAGTAGAGCCACAACAACATATATTAGATCAACATTAAAGGACCGTTTGTGTAACCCCCTGTCTTATAACAGTAATTACGATTCGAAAATACGTAATTAAGATAGTTTAGAGACTAATGGTTAAACAACACTTATTTCAATCCCATCCTCACGGTAGGATTTTTCATAAATTTCTTTCAAAATCTCTTTTAAACCTGGTCTCAATTTTCTCAATTCGAATATGATTACCCTGTGCAGTTAAATCACATTTATATATCAGAGTATACAACAAAAATCCTGGCAACCCCCGGGTTTCATATAGATACTAAGGGTTTACAAATTCCCATTTAGGGGATCACACAAAAATCATTTTAATATTTACATCCCAAATATGTACAATAATCCCAATACCAAAATTGATAACCAACAACCAAAATCAAAATCTCCTTAAGGAGTTCTATCCGCCCTTGGTCGTCTGCTTATCCTTTGAGCCACTTGCCTTGTCAGAAGGTTAGTCAATGGAAAGAATGAGATTCAAAAGAATCCTAATAGTAGCAAATCACTCATATCATACATAATCACAAGGCATGCAATGATATCATCAAGCAGCATGAAACACAACATACAAGTTGTCACATAAGCACATAATCACAGTTTCATCCCCCATATCTATACGGTCCTGAAGGCACGGTCCCACCGTCAACACTGATGGGCCGCAGGTGAAGGTTCCACAAATAGTCTTTCGGCTTTCACATATAGCCTTACGGCTTTTACATTATCACATCCCCTGTATTACACCGCCCTAAAGGCACGGTCCTCCTACCGTCAACACTAATGGGCCGCAAGTGAAGAATTCACAATTAATGATAAATCAAACATACAATATATCACATACAGTATAAGGGAAAGCATCGCTACCTTGTTCTTTTCTGGTGTGCTCCAGCACAGTTTGTTCACGAGCAGGGCAAATATCAAACCCTATAAACCAAATCAAGGATGATAGGTTATTCTCTATTCCAATTTCTTATCTTCACAACACTTAAAGTTGGTTATCATTTGAACTCTGTTAGGTGGCTACTAGAAGCCTAGACACCTACCTAAAGGGTTGGAAGAACTACACCAAACACCCCTCTTTCAGAAGTATAACACTGATTTTTTACTCATGCACTCGAGTGAAGAAGACCTCACTCGAGTGATAATGAGATTTGCACTCGAGTATGGAAGCTCACTTATGCGAGTGCTTGCCCGAGAGCAACCACAGAGATAGAAAATGATCACAGCACTTGAGTCTTGGACCCAACACTAGAGTGATGGCCTCATATTCACCCGAGTCCTAAAGAGTGAGGCACAAGAAGTGACTACCCGAGAGCAACAGAAACCCTAGAATGAGAAGTATACTCGAGCACTAGCTCTGGCACCCGAGTAATAGCATAACACTTACGAGTGCTAGCACACACTCTTGACAATTTAGCCGCGAGTGTTTCCTCGAGACACAAGTCCATAGTGTATAATACTCTTGCACTTGAGTAAGACAAAGTTCACTCAAGTGATGACCCATGTCACATGCAAGTGAGAAAATGCACTTCTGTATCCTGGCATGGAAGTGCGACTGAAAACTGAAGGAAAAGGGAAAACAGGATGCTGCACTCGAGTGAGGCATATCAGAAGCCATAACGCAGCAGCTGACAGAATTTTCCAAACTTAACCAATATTCTTCCAAGGGTCCCAAAATGCTTATCCAATACTACTCCCACATAATTTTGCCCAAGGAACCCAATAGAAACCCCAAAATAACCAAATTCCCATTCTAACAACAAGTTTTGGTTTTGGACACCACATTCTCACACTTTTCCCAATTACACCAACTTTTCCTTCCAAAGTTCCAACTAACTCTAATGACACAAAGACACATTATTGCACCAAATCAAACACCATACACTATCCAATTCATGCATTTCAAAATTATACCAAAATCAGGGAAAAATTCACAAATTCCAAAACTTAATCAGTGGTCACAATGAATATGTCAATAGAGAGCTCTTTCTTACATCTTCCTCTTCCCAAGGTTGGTTTCTTGATTCCTTAACTTTCAGATTCCTTCAAGCTCTCAAACACCTTCTTTCAAAAATCTAAAATCATAGCAATGAAGCCCTCATCACCATGAACAACTTTAATGAAGATGAATTAAGCTAAAGGAGATATTAAGCAAGTCAACACCTCACCTTTCACTTTCTCTTTCCTTCCAAAGCTTGGCGAAAATGGAGTTTTGAGAGAGAGAAGATAAGATGATGATAGAGATGCAGATTTTCCCTTCCCTATGCACACCTAGCCGACTTGGAGGGAGAGAGGAAAGAGGAAAAGAAGTTTGAACCATTGACATGATCTATGGTTCTCATGTTGCCACTTGTCAACATCTCATTTCACCTTCAATAGACTCATATGAGTTCACACATACATGATTCCACTCTCTTGACAATGAATCTCAACCATTGATCTTTAAGTTACCAAGGAGTTTCCTCTTCAATAACTGACCAATTTGTTAGAGCAAGTGTTTCACCCAAGAGGGGGTGAATTGGGTGATACTAAAATTTCATTGCAAATATAAAAACTTGACGGTGAATATAAAGCAGTAAAGAGTAAGGAGAAATATCACCGAAGTGTACACCGGGAGTTATACTGGTTCGGCCACAACTACTTTGACCTACGTCCAGTCCTCAGAGCTTCTCTGAGAGTTTCACTATAACTTCCAAGATTCAGTGGGTTCTTGGCACCTCAGTACAAGCAAGTTCCTTCGCCTGGATACTCGCTCCCCCTTACAAGTTGTAATCCAATCCCAGCTCAAGGTTCCACAACCTTAAGTTACCTCAATAACAAATATTGAGTTTGAATGAAATATCTCTCTCACAGAGTGAATAAGAATCACTGAAGTACAGAATTACAAGTATGTGTAAAACAGAGTAGTGAACTTGATAATACATTCGTGTGTGTGTTCTTGTTCTTCTTCTCTGTTTGGATGTTCCTATAAACATATAGATGTGTTGGTAATGACCGTTGGAACATTTTCTTCTTATCCATTAGAGTATGCGCAGCCACTATTGACTTTTCCAGTATTTGAAAAATATCCATTTGCGGTAGGTGACGGTAGGTAGTGTTTGAACGTTGCATTTGACTTCCTTATTTGGTAAGATCTCTTCATTGATTATCTACAAATATGCTAAGAATACTAATACAATGAAAGGTTAGTCACATAGGAAACAAATCAATGAACGTTGGAATTAATTCTGAATTTCTGGACTTGCATACTCGAGTAGTTACTCAAGTATTCATTAAGTTTTACTCGAGTACTTACTCGAGTATCATCGTGAGAGTATTGATAAACTGCAAGTTAATAAATGAACATTGCTTTACTCGGGTAGTGCATGGAGTAAACAAAATTACAAACCTTTCGAAATACCTGTTTACTCGGATACTTACTCGGGTATGACAAACTTTTCTTCATAGGTTACTCGAGTAAACTCTCAAATAAACTTTATGTTACTCGATGCTTCACTCTAGTAATGTTGGCAGGATTTCATGGCCAAGACCACTTCAAGTTTGATTACCTTGTTACTTGAGTACTTACTGGAGTAAACATAAGTTTTTTGCATAGCTTACTCGGGAAGTTACTTAAAGTTCTGTGTAAATAACTCGGCATATTACTCGATTACTTACTCGGATAATCCAGTTTAAATAAGTGATTGAATGCCTGCATACTTGAGTAGTGACTCGAATGAAGTGTAACAAAATTAGATCAAGTTATTCGAGTATTACCTGCAAGTTTTGTTTACCACAGTGAGTTACTCGAGTAGCTCCTCGAGTAACATTGGCAGGATAGAAAATGCCGAGAGCAACATATTTCTTGAAGCAGGGGACTAGAGTACATACTCGAGTATCATTGACAGGGCGAGAATAACTTGAAGTCTTTTACATGGTTACTCGAGTACTTACTCGAGTAACATTGGCACGCCGAGAGCAACTGCAAGTGATTTACCTGGTTACTCGAGCAGCTACTCGAGTAACGTTGGCAGACCGAGAGCAACTGGAAGTCATTTACCTTATTACTCGAGTGCTTACTCGAGTAACGTTAGCAGGTTACTTGAAGGTTGACTCTGTTTACTTCAAGTTTCTGTCCATTACTCGAGTACCTACTCGAGTAACCCTTTAGAAAACTTGCCAGTAATGAAGTTTCTCAGCTTTTTCTCTTGGCTTTTCTTCATTACTCCAATGCTTACTTCAAGTAATGATTTGCCCTGTTATTACTTTGTTCAAACTTATTTGTTTATCAAATCTTTTTTCATACCATCCTTTGTTATCATCAAAACATGAGAGATCTAACATTCTCCCCCTTTTTGACGATGACAAAACTTGGTGATTTTGAACAAAGTTTTTGAAGTTAAGTTCTCAAATAAACACTTCTTGAATTCAATGATAATTTTGAAAACTTTGCTAAGTGAAAATTCAAAGTGTTTTGGAAAATGTTGAAATCATAACATATTCACCTTGCATACATAATAAACTCATTAGTCCAACAATGTATTATAACTTAAAAGCTTAAATAGACTTGAAATGAAATTATAACTTAAATAAGCTTGCATTAAACTTAAAATTACATTACAAGATGAAAATGTTATAAGTTGAAAAGCTCCCTAAATCCCATGTATACCCATATACCCAAAATACCCAAAATGATCTTAAAACAAGCTCAGAAACTCCTCAAAATCACACTCAAGCTCTTCTCCCCCTTTTTGTCTTCTTCAATCAAGAGGATGATCGGAAGGCTTGACCACAGAAATAGGTTTCACTGGAAGAACCAAGGGACCATATGAACTTAGAGAACCAAAAGAAGAAGAACTTGAAGAGTCTGGTTCAGGAAGATTAAGTGGAGGGATATGAATGTCTTCTCTTGGAGGAAGAGGAGAGGGCTGATATACAATCATAGTGGTGGTCTCAACCTCTTCAGTAGCACCAAGAGTATGATGATAAGAGGATGAGGGAGAGATTTCCTCTATATGGGTAGGTGATGGAATATGTGTAGGAGAGGGCTCAGGCTGAGGCTTGGGTGGTGAATCCTCAATGATGATGTGGATGGTCTCATTGGTTTCAGGGTTATCCACTGAGCATAGGATATCTTTGGGTCTTGGCTCAAGTGGACTAGAGACTGGAGGTTCAGGGATAGTAGGTTCAACCTCAGTATGATGTAGGTCAGATAGAATGTTCTCTGGAGGTGGTATATGCTCTGGAGATGAAAATGGCTCAGGTGTAGATGATGATGTACCAGCAGAAGGTCCAGGACCCAAAGAGTCCAATCTCGCTAAGATCAACCGCAAAGTCTCACCCTGGGCACGCTGCTCAGCTAACAACTCTTCGTGCCTCTTATCCATCCTTTAAACCAACTCAGCCATCTTGCCATTCATGTGAGTTATCAACTCAGCATTTGTGTTGGCGATGTCCACATGAAATCCTTTGACCATATTTTCCATGAAGTCTTGGAGTGTGGCATTGAGGAAAGAGGGTGAAGAGGTAGTAGCAGCTGGAGCCGAAGACTGAGTGTCATCCATTTTACTCATCTCAGTCTCCATCTTCTTCTTCTTCGACCCAGACTCCAGAGGACCCTTGAGAGGAATTTCAATATTGAGCTTCCCAATTTGATTTCTCCCAACAAGAGTAACTCTCTCAATATGCTCTTTGTTCTCCAAGTATCATATCTTATTTTCCTTTAGGATAAGCAAAACAATCTAAGGATATGGCATTGTGGTTGTGGCTTTTCCATCTATCTTGTACCTCTTCATCTCAGAAAATATATATTCCCCCAAATCCTTTTGTTCCTTCAGGAGTAAGGAAGCAAACCATCTATAGTCCCGATCAGAAAAGTGGGTATAGTTCTTGGCCTTGTTCACAAGGGATCTAGAGTAGATATACCATAGAACCCTGTGATGATCACACATGACACTAGCTTTGAAGTTCAAAGGGCCTACAAGCTCACCAGGTTTAAGAACAGAGAAAATTTGGTTTGAATCAAGTTTGGATTAAATGTCATCTGGAGGGTTCTCTATTCCTAACCATAGATTGATCCTAGAAGGTGAGATAAGTATCTTCTGGCCTCTAACAATAGTAGTCATTTCTTCCTCAGCTAAAGTTCTATTTGGTTCATCTAGAATCTCAAGATTGCAGTAAAAGTGTGTGACTACTTTGGTGCAAAAGGGAAGCTTAACAGATAGCCAAGGCATAAAAGGTTCCAGAAAGAGACTAAGATCATACTTCAATACCTCCTGAAGTACTTTGAGGTCCACACAGTGTGTCTTGCAGACTTTTCTCCTTGAGAATTGTGTGAGGTACTTCTGGGACTCCTCTAGCTTGTTGACATTAAACCCCTTTGGAGGTTTGGTGATCTCCTCTTCTGGCAGTTCTAACTTCTTGGATGATTTCCCTTTTTCAAGTTGATCAAGTATGCCAGCCATTGCCTTAGCCACATTCACATCATATTTGGGCTTTTTAGAGGGTTTTGGTGTGAAAGAGGGAGTGGAGGAATCAGAAAGTGGAGGAGAAGGAGATTTGGCACTTTTGCCTCTCCCTGTAGAGGTGCTCTTCTTGGATTGAGCCCTTGTAACTACTGTAATCACAACACCTTTTGGTTTCGGTTGAGGTTTGGGTTGGATTTTTGCTTTTGACCTAGGTGTGAGTTTTCTTCTCTTTCTGGGAGGAGAAGAAAGAGGGTCAGAGAGTTGTGGGGATCCAGAAGAATCTGTGGGAGTGAGGTTTTTGGTTCTAACCATCTTGATTCAGTGAAAACCTTGAAAACTCAGAAAACAGAGTGAAAGTAGCGATATAGGGCATAATGAATCTGAATAGAATAGGAGCTTTTTGGAGTTAAAAATCGATAGGTTTTGACGGAAATCAAGTAGGGAAGAGATTGTAAAAAGTTTTTCAGAGAGGACTGGATGATTTACTCGAGGAGATTTTGTGGAAATGACTGAGTTTGCGACAGATAAAGACCTAGAACCCGATGTTACTCGAGGCCTTACTCGAGTAAATATCATATTTACTCGAGTCCCTACTCGAGTGATCATACAGAAAATTTCTAAAATAATTCATTTAAATTGCGTACCTAGCATGAATAATATTGTAATTATCCATGTATGTTCCCTCGATCATTTTATAGCCATTTTAGAGCAGATTTGAGTCGATTCTCATCAAATTTGTGATCTAGACATGTAGTTACTCGAGACCTTACTCGAGTAATGTTCAAGTTTACTCGAGGCGTTACTCGGGTAACCTGCCTTTTCTTCTTTTGACTGTTCATTTCTCACCAAATGAACCCTTTGATTTAAATTTTAAGGTAACTTGATACGTTACTTCCAGTTTTGGAAGACCATTACTTGAGTGGTTACTCGAGTCAAGTGCTTTTCTACTTCAAGTTGTTCCTCGGGTAATGCTTCACTGTCAGTCATTACTTGGAGTTAGTACTCCAGTAATGGTGTCCTCTGATAACCTCTGTTTTTATTTCTCAGAACAGAGTTTCAATCTTCCTGCAAAACAAGTTTCTACACACTCCGATGCTTAAATTAGTAATCATCAAAACATTATCAAATACCTTTATCTAACATTATGAGAAACTTACAATTCATTGGGATTTACCATTCCCAATTCTCTTCTAATATATAGAAATTGATCTTTTGCAAGAGGTTTGGTAAAGATATCAGCTAGTTGAAGATGAGTAGGAATGAATATTACTTTCACATCTTTCTTCTGGACATGATCTCTGATGAAGTGATGTCTGACATCGATATGCTTGGTTCTAGAATGTTGAACTGGATTCTTTGCCAAGCTTATCGTACTAGTATTGTCACAATAGATTGGTATTTCTTTGAGATAAATACCAAGATCTTGTAGTTGTTGTTTTAACCATATCACTTATGCACAATAACTTGAGACTGCTACATATTCGGCTTCCGTTGACGAAAGAGACACAGTATTTTGTTTCTTGCTGAACCATGATACAAGAGATCCTCCAAGAAATTGTCCTTGTCCGCTGGTGCTCTTTCTGTCTGTCTTGTATCCTCCATGATCAGAATCTGAATATGCAACTAGATATTCACTTTTTTCTTTGGGATACCACAGACCCAATTCTGGTGCATCAGCAAGGTATCTAAAGATTCGTTTGACAGTTTTGGCATGTGATTCCTTTGGTGCTGATTGATATCTTGCACATATGCCAACACTAAATTGAATGTCCGGTCTGCTTGCCATGAGATAGAGTAATGATCCAATCATTCCTCTGTATTTTGTGATGTTGTAGTCTTTCCCTTTGACATCAGCATCAAGCAACGTAGTTGAGCTCATAGGTGTGTCAGTTCCATTTGCTTCATCCATTCCATACTTCTTCAATAGCTCTTTCAAGTACTTTGTTTGAGAGATGAAGATTCCATTCTTTCTTTGTTTGATTTGCAAACCGAGAAAGAAATTCAATTCTCCCATCATTGACATCTCAAACTCTCCCTGCATTATCTCAGAAAATTCCTTACACAGAGATTCATTAGTAGCACCGAAAACCATGTCATCAACATATATTTGAACAATTAAAATATCATCATGTTTTCATTTTATAAAAAGTGTTGTGTCAACTTTTCCCCGTACAAAACCTTTATCAATAAGAAATTTACTGAGCCTTTCGTACCATGCTCTAAGAGCTTGTTTTAAACCATATAAAGCCTTTTTGAGTTTGAAAACATGGTCAGGTTTAGTTACATCTTCAAAACCTGGAGGTTGTTCTACATATACTTCTTCCATGATGTAACCATTTAGAAATGCACTCTTTACATCCATTTGATAGAGTTTGAATCCTTTGATGCACGCAAAAGTTAAGAGTACACGTATAGCTTCCAATCTAGCCACTGGAGCATACGTTTCCTCATAATCAATCCCTTCTTCCTGATTATAGCCTTGGGCCACCAATCTTGCCTTGTTTCTGACAATAATTGCGGATTCATTGAGTTTGTTCTTGAATACCTATTTAGTGCCAATGATCGGATGATCCTCGGGTCGGGGTACCAAATCCCAAACTTGATTTCTTTCAAATTGACTTAGTTCTTCTTGCATTGCTATAACCCAATCATTGTCCGATAGGGCTTCATCAAAGTTAGAAGGTTCAATCTCAGAAATGAATGCAGAAAAACTTACTTCATTGAAAATTCTATTTCTAATTTTGATCCCTTCATTCACATTTCCTATGACTTGATCTAAGGGATGACTTTTATTGTATTTCCAGGCTCTAGGTTGTCCTAGTGATTGCTCTTCTTCCTTGGTTTCATCAACTTCTGGAATAAGAGATTTAGAAATAGATTGACCATTTTCTTGATTTAAAACAATTTTCAATTCTTCATCAATAGTTTTGTCGGAGGATTCAAATTCATCAAATACAATATGAATTGATTCTTCAACAACACATGTTCTTTTATTGAAAACTCTATATGCTTTACTTCGGTTAAAATATCCTAGGAAAATTCCTTCATCAGTTTTAGAATCAAATTTTCCCAAGTTATCTTTACCATTATTATGAATGAAACACTTACAACCGAAGATGTGTAGATGAGCAATGTTTGGCTTCCTTCCTTTGTACAGATCATATGGTGTCTTTCCAAGTTTTGTTCTAATATAGGCTCTATTTGAAATATAGCATGCTGTACTCATAGCATCAACCCAGAAAACTTGAGACACGTTCTTTTCATTTAACATTGCTCTAGCCATTTCAGTGAGCACTCTATTCTTGCGTTCCACGACTCCATTTTGTTGAGGCGTCCTTGGAGCAGAGAAATTGTGATCAATGCCATTAGTATCACAATATTCTTCAAAAGCTTGATTTTCAAATTCTCTACCATGATCGGTCCTAATACCTACAATGGACATACCTTTCTCATTTTACACTTTCTTGGCAAAAACAATAAATTCTTCAAAGGTTTCATCCTTTGACGATAGAAAAATAACCCATGTAAATCTGGAGAAATCATCAACAATGACCAATGAATATAAGTTGCCACCAAGACTCTTTACTCTTGCTGGGCCAACTAAATCCATATGCAATAGTTGTAGTGGTCTATTTGTTGAAATCTCATTTTTCAATTTGAAAGATGATTTAGTTTGTTTACCCTTTTGACAAGCGTCACAAATTAAGTCATTTTTGAAAGTTACTTTGGGTAATCCAAGAACTAAATTCTTTTTGAGTAGTTTGCCTAATTGATGCATATTGACATGAGCCAATCTCTTATGCCATAGCCAACTTTCATCGGCATTACTCAGAAAACAATTTTCAAATTCATTTCTACTAATATCTAGAGTATAACAATTACCTTCCCTTTTTGCTCTGAGCTTAGCCTTGATATTCTTCTTATCAAGTAGTAAGTCATTTTTGTTGATAATTAACATTCCTCTGAGTCAAATATTACCCAGTTGTTTTTGTCTGCACTTTGACTCACACTCAGCAAGTTATGGCACAATCCTTCGACATAATATACATCTTTGACTTGTATGCCTTTTTCATTTTTGATTTCAATAATTCCTGCTATCCTTCCGGTTTGATTTCCTCCAAATTTTACCTTTCCACCTTCTTTAGGTTGCAATTTGGTAAAGCTTTCAAAATCACCGGTCATATGTCTAGAGCATCCACTGTCTATGTACCATTTGTTGTTTTTAGATGCCTTGAGACACATCTACAATTAAATACCACTAATTCTTAGGTACCCACTTCTTTTTGGGTGCTTTTGGGTTAGTACAGGAAATTTTTGAAACATATGATCCTTTAGGTACCCATATGTAGGTTCCTATCGTTCCTTTCTTCTTATGAATGCATGAAGAGGTATAATGGCCTTTTCTATTACAGTAATTACAAAATGCAAAAGGATTTGATGTATGCACAGAATGCTAGAAATAATTCAAATATGACTTACCTCCTGCTTTCTTTCTGCCTTTCCTTCTATCTGATTTTGGATCATATCCAATTCTAGATCGATCATTTACAAATCGTTGAGCTTTTAAAATAACATTTAGCATCTCACTTCCTTGTGTAAATTTTTCAAGAGTTTTTGTGAGATCAGTGTTTTTCTTTTTCAAAGAAGAACAATTTTCACAACCTTTTCTGAACTTTCTTTAAGTTCAATTTCAAGAGCTTTGTTTTTCTTTTTGAAAACAACTAATTCTTTAACTACTTTAATGAATTCAGAATGTAAAGCATTATATTCAGAGAGTAATTCATCATAGGTAGGATCAAAATCATTTACCTCTTCTTCTGTTTCTTCTTGAGCAACGAGACATATATTGTCTACTTCTTCTTCATCACTTTCTTCGTCAGAGGAACTATCACCCCATATAGCAGATACAAAGGCCTTCTTTTTGTTGAAGAATTTGCTTTTTCTCTTTTCTTTACTCTTTTGGTTCAGTTCTAGACATTCTGATTTGATATGTCCTGGTTTTCCACATTCATAGCAGATGATATGATCTTTGCTGCTAGTTCCTCCTTTCTGAAAGTGTTTGAATCCTTGACCTTTCTTGTAGAACTTTCTGAATCATTTTATGATTAGGCCCAATTCATCATCGTCAAACTCCTCATCCTCATCTTGATTTTCTTCTTTTGCTTTTAGTTCTAGGCCTTTCTTTTTCTTGTCACCGATGTCATCTAGTTCCCGTTTGAACTTTAGTTTGCTTTCATATTCAGAAAGGCTTCCAAATAGAGAAGCAACTGATCTCATTGATTCTCCTTTTGCTTCTTCTATCGCAGTGACTTTGGCTCTCCACTCTTTAGAAAGAATATTCAAAATATTTCGTACTTGGGTATGTTGATCATAAACTTTCCCAAGTGCTGCAAGTTGATTAACAAGATGAGTAATTCTAAGTTCAAATTCAGATATTGATTCACCTGATTTCATTTGAAGTAGATCGAATTCAGTGACCAAGGTGTTTATCCGATTCTCCTTTATTCCCAAAGTTCCTTCATAAGCTATTTCTAGAGCTTCCCACATTTCCTTTGCTGTTGGAAGTATGCAAATTCTGAAGTATTCACTTTGACTCAAAGCGCTTTGTAACATCAAAATTGCCTTGCTGTTGAGAGTGATAAGTTTCTTGTCATTCTCATCATATTCCGCCGGTGTCTTTGGAATTTTCTGAGAATCTATAGTCTTTATAGGTTGATAGTTTCCACTTTCAATCACATCCCATAGCCCATATTCGATAGCCATCACGAATACTCGAACTTTGCTTTCCAGAAAGAAAAGTGTTCACCACTGAAACCTAGAGGTCTAGTGATGGATGCTCCATCGGGAAGAATTCCATCACCCATGCTTGCCATTGGATCCGTCTTAGGTTGTTAAACCTTAACAAGAAGACCTACGCTCTGATACCAAATGTTAGAGCAAGTGTTTCACCCAAGAGGGGGTGAATTGGGTGATACTAAAATTTCGTTGCAAATATAAAAACTTGACGGTGAATATAAAGCAGTAAAGAGTAAGGAGAAATATCACCGAAGTGTACACCGGGAGTTATACTGGTTCGGCCACAACCACTTTGACCTACGTCCAGTCCTCAGAGCTTCTCTGAGAGTTTCACTATAACTTCCAAGATTCAGTGGGTTCTTAGCACCTCAGTACAAGCAAGTTCCTTCACCTTGATACTCACTCCCCCTACAAGTTGTAATCCAATCCCAGCTCAAGGTTCTACAACCTTAAGTTAACTCAATAACAAATATTGAGTTTGAATGAAATATCTCTCTCACAGAGTGAATAAGAATCACTGAAGTATAGAATTACAAGTATGTGTAAAATAGAGTAGTGAACTTGATAATACGTTCGTGTGTGTGTTCTTGTTCTTCTTCTCTGTTTGGATGTTCCTATAAATATATAAATGTGTTGGTAATGACTGTTGGAACATTTTCTTCTTATCCGTTAGAGTGTGCGCAGCCACTATTGACTTTTCCAGTATTTGAAAAATATCCGTTTGCGGTAGGTGGCGGTAGGTAGTGTTTGAACGTTGCATTTGACTTTTCTTATTTGGTAAGATCTCTTCATTGTTTATCTGTAAATATGCTAAGAATACTAATACAATGAAAGGTTAATCACATAGGAAACAAATCAATGAACGTTGGAATTAATTCTGAATTTCTGGACTTGCATACTCGAGTAGTTACTCAAGTATTCATTAAGTTTTACTCGAGTATCATCGTGAGAGTATTGATAAACTGCAAGTTAATAAATGAACATTGCTTTACTCGGGTAGTGCATGGAGTAAACAAAATTACAAACCTTTCGAAATACCTGTTTACTCGGATACTTACTCGGGTATGACAAATTTTTCTTCATAGGTTACTCGAGTAAACTCTCAAATAAACTTTATGTTACTCGATGCTTCACTCCAGTAATGTTGGCAAGATTTCATGGCTGAGACCACTTCAAGTTTGATTGCCTTGTTACTCGAGTAAACATAAGTTTTTTGCATAGCTTACTCGGGTAGTTACTTGAAGTTCTGTGTAAATAACTCTGCATATTACTCAATTACTTACTCGGGTAATCCAGTTTAAATAAGTGATTGAATACCTGTATACTTGAGTAGTGACTCGAATGAAGTGTAACAAAAGCAGATCAAGTTATTCGAGTATTACCTGCAAGTTTTGCTTACCACAGTGAGTTACTCGAGTAGCTCCTCGAGTAACATTGGCAAGATAGAAAATGTCGAGAGCAACATATTTCTTGTATTAGGGGACTCGAGTACATACTCAAGTATCATTGGCAGGGCGAGAATAACTTGAAGTCTTTTACATGGTTACTCGAGTACTTACTCGAGTAACGTTGGCAGGCCGAGAGCAACTAGAAGTCATTTACCTTATTACTGGAGTGCTTACTCGAGTAACGTTGGCAGGTTACTTGAAGGTTGACTCTGTTTACTTCAAGTTTCTGTCCATTACTCGAGTACCTACTCGAGTAACCCTTTAGAAAACTTGCCAGTAATAAAGTTTCTCAGCTTTTTCTCTTGGCCTTTCTTCATTACTCCAATGCTTACTTCAAGTAATGATTTACCCTGTTATTACTTTGTTCAAACTTATTTGTTTATCAAATCTTTTTTCATACCATCCTTTGTTATCATCAAAACATGAGAGATCTAAAACAATTGGTTGGTAACTTTCCTTTTTACCCATTTTGTCCCTGATTTTGGCAATTCTTACTGAATTACACCAAACACATTTATATCATTCATATCACCATTCATGCGTCCTCCCCTACCATTAGGGTTTATTTTAAGCTTTATCACACAATTAAGCTTAAATGCAGGGTTTAGGCATTGATCAAAACACATTCAGATCGTAATTCACATTATATTCTTCAAAAGTGTTTATTAAAAAAAATTAAATCCACTTTTGAAGTCATCAGCCCTTAATCCCATTTTTGGGGCATTATAGTTTGGGTCTTTTAACAGAAGGGTGAAATTGCCATTTTTTTAATACTTTTGGAGTATTTTTCCCCCTAGAAAACTTCTAGATGCCCAATGTCCATATACAAAAACTTTTGGGGCATTTAATCACCTTAACCAAAAAAATAACATGTCATTTATTTAAAATATTAGTACTATTACAAATAAATATTCTGAATTGTTTGAATTTTTTTTTAGAATTTAAAAGGGTTAATATACTCATTGGTCTTTCAATTTTCCCTCATTTTAATTTTAATCCCTTACGTTTCAAACCATATGTTTGGGTCACTTAAATTTTATTTCGTTTAAAATATTGGTTCCTGTAATTTAAAAAATACCTATACCATTTTGCTCATAGGAGACGAAAACCAATTATTTGAAACTTGAGGTACTAAAACCAAAAAGAGGGTAAACTAAAGTACTAAAGATGATATTAATACTATTCAAAAATATTAAATTTAACTCATCTCCCTGGTGGCCTTCGAACTAATATTAAATTTAAGGTAATTTTTTTAAACATGATTGTTTTAGGGAGAATTACATATAAGTCTCAAAGAAGAGAAAAACAATCACAAGCAAATCAATAAAAATAATCAAATTGTATTTAAGTCTCATAAAACCTAGGCTAGATTAATTCAAATTGAAGGAAAAAAACCACTTTGCCCTGTTAATTTGAGCAACAAATGACAAATCAGGGTGCCACCAATGACTTGAGGACTTATCAATAACTTGTCATTATGGTACCCTGATTGTCATTAGTGGCTTAATGACTTGTTATTGATTGCTCAAATTAAGAAGGGCAAAGAGGTATTTTATGAAGTTGAATTAATCTAACTCAAGTCCCATCGGACTTCAATGCAATTTGATAATTTCAAGAGATTTGCTTGTAATTTTTTCTCTTCCTTAGAATTTGTATATAATTATCCTTTTTAAATCTAGAAAAATTTGTTTAAACATTAACATTTTTGGGATAAGTTTATGATGTTTTGAAATATTTGAAGGAATCTAGGAGGGTTAACAAGTCCATTAAGATAAAAAAATATTTAATTATTTATTGATCCAAAATTAAGAATTTCCTTATTGTGTGTGTGTGTGTGTTTTTTTTTTTGGGAGGGGGGCTAGCCTTTTTAAGTAGATTTTTGTTAAGTAAGTTTGTCTATTGAAATTATCAATTACTCAAGGAGACCGGATCACTTTTACATACATACATACATATATTTTAACTGGTTAGATTCAAACATTGACTAGAACTTGATACAAACTCTCTTTATATTTTGTATTATCATGAGAAAAGGGAAAAAATAGATCCTAGCAGAGGAAAATATCCATAACATCATATATCTACTTACTCCCAAGATCTCTATATTAAATTCAAATATTTAATGTAGGCCAAAAAAATCAAAATGTTTAACAAAAATATTTAATTATTTAAAAATTAAAAATTTAATTTTTAGCAAAAATTATTCTAAAAAATTATACCACCACCACCACCAGAAGTTGCAAGGACGGATATTAGTAGTTCAACAAATTGATAGCTCCTTTTTACTTTATTTTCAATATGAGAAGGATTTAAATTACATGCTCTTACATAGTGAATGGATGTTACAAGGATATTTCATTGCGCTGAGTCCATGGAACTCAAGTCCTACTTTGTCTAATATGAATGCTCATCATCTGTGTTTGGATTCAAGTTCTTGGCTTATCTCTGAATTAATTTCCAAGGAGACAACAAGATATATTAGAGGGTGTTTTGGAACCTATATTTCCTATGATAATAGGAGTAAATCAAATGGTGATGGTTTGCACATCTGTGTCCTCCTTCAGAATATCATCTAAGCTCCATGAATCTTAATTGTTTCGTTTTACTTGATCGTCAAACTAGACCAGTGTCGCTGGTTTTAGAACAAGTGAGAAGGGTATGCTCTTCATGTTTGGGCATTGGACATGTTACTCAACATTGTAAAGCAACATCCAAATTTCAATCTCAAGTCTTGGTTTCAATTATGGGACCTCTATCAATTGGTGTCAAATATGATTATTGCTTTGGGATATATGTTTCTGCTATTGAGGTAACCGGAGTTAGGCTTGATCCACAGTGCTTTGCATAAGAGGTTTTGCTTGATGATGATGTCATCTAGTGATATGGGTTACAATATAAGAACATTGGTGATACCTCTCAATAGAATGCTTCAAATTTTGAGAGGCTCATGTGGAAATGAAAAGCAAAGTCACTTGATTTGGATAGCTGGGTTTATAAACAATCAAAACTTAAGGATACAAAAGCTCATAAATGCAAATATTGCAAGTAGTCAACTCCTACCATGCTACATTATAAACAAACTAAATATTCTTCAGGTGATATGTCTGTTCCTAATGTCGTGGGCTTCTCGATCAAAGCTCTAGAATTCTTAGAGAATTTAGCCAAGTCTGTGGAGAAAATTCACAAGGATGATGATGTTGATGGTTTGTTCTATAAGAGAGGTACTAAATGACTGGTGAGCGAGCAAGTCAGTGTCTTAGGATGGATTGATGTTTATAGATCACAACAGATCTTAGGTTAGGGTGGGTTATTACAAGAAAACCCGTCAGAAGCTTTAATAATTTTGGAGAGGGGCCACTATAGTTGGGGTGATACTGTTATGACCCCAAGGACTGGAAATTCACGCTTAACTTCTTTCTGTGTATGTGATTTCTATTTTTTACAAGTACTAGAGTCTAGTGTTGTGATAAAGTTTAACTTTGGTGAAATTTCAAAGTATTTCAAATGTTCGTATTATTTGTATGGGTGGCCCAACTTAAAGTTGGCTATATGCCCATTTCCTTCAAATCCAATTTAGGTTAATGATTGTTATTCCTCTTTCGAGAGTGAAGTTAGTGGCATAAGCTTGTTCATCAACTTCTTATTGGCGAATCTTTTATTATACGGCGTTTCAGTACGAAGATTTTTCAGAGATATTCTACTTGTTTATGTCATGTTGATGAATCACGAACTTTTTATTTACTGCTAGTTTGAATGGTTGTCATAGTTGTGTTTGTAGTTTAGGCATAGTATTGTGTAGTTTTCTATTAGTCGGTGTTTGGTGTGTGATGTCGTCTTATCTATTCTATATTTTTGTAGTATTTGTTATGTTCAACTAAAGTTTTAATAATATATTTGCTCATTTTATCAAAAAAAAAACCACACTAAACTCTAAAATCATATTAATTTCTACTCTATGTCTCACTATATTCTAGAAGAATTCTTATGAAACAGGCGGGAGGGAGTACAACTAACCAAATCACATAGATTAAAATATTGATTACTACTAAGTGACTAATTATCAACCTACTAAACATGTTTTAAGATCTACTTCCACTTTCATTAAAAGCATTTCTCTATACCAAATGGGGCATACGTGAAATGATGCACAAAACCATTATGAGCCTAATAATCAATATTTTGTATATTAAGCATTGATTTAAGAAAGGGCTTTTTTCAATTTCACCGATATTGATTTTGTCTTAGTTTAAGACTGTCACACCCTTATCTTAATTTCAACCTTTTTCAGAGTATTTGCGGAAAAAGGTATGCGGTTCGGTAGGTAACACAGGAATAGCATAACTATACTGATAATATGTGCATAATTACATAAATTCCCCATTGGGGGTTCATACATAAAAGCTACAAATCTTGTAGCCGCATAGGGCTCTAGGGTATCCAAACCCGTCCCAGTGAAACGGAGACACCTTCTCGTCTTCATTCCACCACTGTAATAACCTCGTACGATTTTCTTTGTTGTTCTCAGCATATCTACTGTCTTCACCTGTCTAAATTATTGGTAGGGGAGGGTGAGATTCGAGAGAATCTCAGTAGGAAACAGATACCATAATGCATGCATGATTGATGCTATGTGTATGACATGTTAGCTTTATCTAGATGTATGCCCCATAATGCAATTTCTGCATGCTCAATGTTTCATACAACAAGACTATGGCCACAGCGAAAACAGAAACAGAGCTTCATTTTTCAAATATGCTCTACACAATCAAGTAAAGCAATCACATACATCATTACAAGCAAAGATATCAAATACATGCAAGTAAGGTAAGTCCCCTACCTCCAGCTTTTCTCCTCGATTTGCATGCCAGCAACTCGAACTCTCAGCTCGGTCCTACAATTCCAAATATACCATTTAGACACTTCCATAGTGTTTCTGGGGGTTATATGAGTCTATCTTGAAAAATTACTAAAACACCCCCGGGGACCCGGCCCCATCGTACCCGGTCCGGCTGTACTTTTCTCAAAATTCTAACCTGGGCTATCCTGACATATTTTCACCCAAGGAATCCATTTCCGGACTCGGAATTATCAAATTCAATGTAAAATTACAAAATTGCCCTTGGTAACCATACTTTTAGGGCTTTATGGGCATTTCCGTAATTATGCTTTCTCGACCTTTTCCGAAAAAGTGCCCAACTGTAACCCCACCTAATTTTCCCTCCTGAATTCAATGGAACCATAAAATCATTGAAAATCCCACTATAAGACTTATTTATAGTGCTGGCCGAAATATATGGGTTTTCAGGGGAAAATCGGGGTTTTGCGATTTCGGCTCCGTAAACACGTTCATTTCTACTCCTAACCACTTTATTAACCATTACATTAGGTTATAACAAACATTAAGACCCAATTTGGGCAGCATAACAGCCCTACAAACCCATTTTCTATTTTTAGAACCAAAGACAATCCGACGAAATTTCACCGATTAAATTGTCTATAACAGCCAGAATAATCAATATGCAAGAGTTTGGAAGTTACCTCAACCTCCCTTAGCTTTTCCTTCTTGTGGCTGAAAACCCTAACTTCAAAACACCAAGATTTGTGCTTCAAATACCTTACATCACATAGAAGAGAAGCTTAGGAGAAGGATTATACACGTTAGGTACGAATTCACCGAAGAAATCGATCTATCTCGTGAGTTTTCTCCTCTTCTCTCTCTAAAACTCCCTCTCTCTCTTTCTCCATGGTGCTGCATGGTTTTTGGATGATGGAGGAAGAGGATGATGATTTTATAACATTTAGCTTATGTCATCTTTAATTATGATGATGTCATAATTCCCATTTTCGGATTTCAGCAATTTCTGGCAGATTTTCTGCCCTAACTTTGAAAAATCATAACTAATTGTAGAAAAATCGAATCGGAGTGATTCCAAAGCCTATAGAACCCTTATTGAGTCTAGTTTCATGGAAAAATATAGAATTTTGCTGAATGGAATCAAAATATTCCCAGAATTTCAATCTTTGCATATTGGTCCAGAAATTTCACAGTTTTTTTGTGCTGACTTCAAAAATTCATATCTTTTTGTATATAGCTCTAATTGAGTCATATGACCTTTCAAATTAAAGCTTAGGATGTCTACTTTCATCCAATAAAATTTCATAATTTTTTATCATCATTTTATCATTCAAAATCACATGACAAGCTCACTACCTCATAGGCAATTTCACCATAAGCATAATCACTTTTTCAAAATTAACCATTTTATTTTCTTTAATGCCCCAAAGATATAAGAATCATTAGAGAATAGATTTGTGACATCTACTAAACCGGGACTTAGCAATCCACTTAATTTAGGCTTATTCCCAAGCCTCCAATCCCAAAATTCGGGATATTACAAAGACAACCTAAATCCTAACCATTCAATATTTTGTTGAAAACAGTCTAAGAGATATGACCATAAGAGTTTTTAAAAATGTTGAAAAGTCAATTGTCATTCTACTCCCTTCGTCAATATAATATATACTGTAGGGTGCAATGTTGAAAAGTCAATTATCATTACTCCATGATATTATTTCTCCATTACATCCAACGTCATAATCTTATTTATGGTACAATTTTATCCTTAAAATAACTTTTTCTTTAATTTGATTAAGTGCCCGTTTGGGTTAGTGGTAAAAGCTGCTTTTACAACGTGATTTAAGGCATATGAGGTAAGTATGTGAGAGGAGTTTTGTTTCGACTTACTTGAACGTGTTTCTCACATAGGCCCTAAGGGTTTTCCTTTCAAGGCTTAGAGCATAAAGGGTTTCACCTCTTCCAATACATGCACTTTTTAGGATTCTAACTTTTATTCTCCTCCTCATGAGGCACGGCCACTTATTACTACACCAACCAACAATTGTTGGTGTTCTTAAAGTAATTTTTAGCTTCAATTCTTCCCTTAAAGTATAGTTTCAAGTGTAAAGTATAGTTTCAAGTGCAATTTTGCCTCACTGCAAACTTCCAAAAAGATTGTTATGTTAAACTACATCTAGCACCTTAAAGTAACTTTTTAGAATAATTTTGCCATTCAAGTATTTTTCATAATTAGTTTTTCATATTTTCAGTACTTAGCTTCTATATTTTTACTATTCATCCTTAACAATTTCAACAATCAATATTTCAATTTTTTCAGTAGTTAGATATTTTATAGACTACCTTCTATAAAACTTTTTATCAAATGAACTGGAGGGAGAACAACTAACAAAATCACTAGATTCAAATATTGGTTAAAATTACTTAAAAGCAATAAATGTATAAAGGGTGCAATTTTTCTTTTCCAAATATACCCTTATTTATAGAGAGAATGTGTATGTGAGTGTGTAGGAAAAAAATATGAGAGAAAATAAGTGAGAGAAAAAATTGAAAGATACATGAAATTAATTAGGGAAAAAATAAAAATAGTATATTAAAAATTTTAGACAAAATTTTATTAACTTATATGTAAGACTAGTCTTATAAGAGAGAATGTAACTTATATATAAGTTGAGAATGAGTAATTTTTGAAGTATGTGAACCTAATAGGATTGAAGTTAGAAACTTGTTAGATTTGTTGACTGTGATATTTAAGGTCTTCGTTGGTTCAGGAGAAATATGGACTTATAATAGAGATTGAAGTGGAATATTGTACATTAAAACTTGTAGTACTTGAGATCAAGGAAATTGTTGAGGTCATCTGGCTTAGTTGAGATACTAAGCACCTCTTTAATATTTTTTTAAAGGGTAAGGTTTGTGAGTAAAAAAGAGAATATCATTCCTAACGGAAATAATAATACTAAGTAACAAAAGCACATTGAATAGGTATGGTTACGAATTAGGAACTGAAAGTAGGTATTGATGGATGGTATCAACCTAAGGACCTTTATTAGACTCGCCATTTATAGGTCTTATACACTCCAAAATGGCATTGCAGCACTTGGGCCCACTGCCCATTCCAATCAACCAAATCTTGTTTTTAACATGAAGGCCCAAAGAAAACTGAATAATATGTGCAAAAATATTATTGATAATACATCTCTCTTACATTACAACATAAGCTTCTACTTATTTATAAATCAATAACCCTATACAATCAACTACAGGCCCAAGGCCCAATCACTAAGCTAGATATACCTTAATACATTATACCATGCCACATAACACCCCTTTCAAGTTAGGAACCGTATAGTCATGAGTTCCTAACTTGCTCAAAATTTATTGATGTTATGGCCCACCTAGTCCTTTCGGAAGTATATCTGCCAATTGTTCAGAAGACCTAACATGCTCAAACACAATGAGCTTATGTAACAGCTTTTCACTGACGCAGTGAAAATCAACCTCAATATGCTTTGTTCGTTCATGAAAAACTAGGTTTGTGGCAATATGAATTACTGCCTTACCATCACAAAACAATTTTACAAGCTTAGTGCTATATACATGAAGTTCTTTCATAAGACCAATAACCCAAGTTAACTCCGAAGCTGCCCTACATCAAACTCTATACTCGGCTTTAACCGAAGAGATGGAGACAACATTTTGCTTCTTTGACTTCCACCCAATCAAGGAACCACCCAATCTGACTATAAACTTAGTAACTGATCTCCTGGTATCTACACAACTGATATGGTCTGAATCACAATAACACTCCATGCTCATTGGACTTCTAGAAGATAGGAATATCCCATGACCCAAGCAATTCTTCAAATATCTCACCAACCTCAAAGCTGCTTTGATATGGGACTCCTTTGGCATTTGCATATAATGACTTAATACCTGCACAGTGAACAAAATAGCAGGTCTTGTCAAGGTTAAATACAATAATTTTCTCTCGAATATTTTGTACGGCCTGGGATCATGAAGAAAATGATCATGCTTGGTATCCTCTATCGTGAGCTTGAGGTTTTGCTCAAAAGGAGTAGCAACCTCTTTTATGTTAGCCTCGTCCAAACCTGTTTGATCAACAAGTTTAGAGGCATACTTCCTTTATTTAAGGAGTATGCCTTGGTTAGATTTTCACACTTCAAGGCTCAAAAAATATTTTAAAGAACAAAGATCCTTAATTTTGAATTCACTATGTAAGTACCATTTCACGTTATTAATAACATCAATATTATTTCCTATAATCATCAAATCATCAACATATGTAAGGACAAATACTACATTAGATTTATTATGCTTTTGAAACAAAGCATAGTCATATTTGCTTTGAGTAAAACCTCCTTAACCAATGATTGGGTCAGCTTTTTATTTCATTGCCTTGTGGCTTGTTTGAGTCCATACAACGATTTTTCCAACTTACATAATTTAAAGTCACCCCCCCCCCTTTCATTTGAAACCTTGTGGGACAAACATATAGACCTCTTCATGGAAATCTCCTTGCAAAAATGCATTATCTACATCCATTTGCTAAATAGAACAATTATTCACAACAGCAAGTGTAAGAATAATTCTAATAGTAACTATCTTTACTACAGGGGAAAATGTCTCATAAAAGTCAATTCCTTTCTTTTGGCTATAACACTAGGCCACTAAGCGAGCCTTAAATTTGTCTATACCTTATAAAACCACTTGTAACTAATGGGTTTCTTACCTTTCAAGAAAGGAACGATTCACCAAGTCCTATTGGCCTCCAAAGTATTGATTTTTCTTTCCATGGGCCTTGACCCATCTAGGGTCCATTGCTACATCCTCATATGTTTGTGCAATGGATGTTAGAAAAGTTTAATATTGATGAGATAAGTCATTGTAACCAACAGATTCACATAAAGCATTACTATTCACCAAATGATATTCATACTCTACCTCATTTTGATTAGAAGAGGGGACAAATACTCACAATGATAATTGGGAAGATAAGACGATGGTTGTCTCTCCCTAGCTGGTCTATGTGGTTATGCTAATTATTATATGAGGCCTATCAAAATGATCTTGAACCAACTTCCCCAACGATCTATCTTGACCTTCAACTCTTAGTGTAGGAAGAAGGATAGATGGAGAATCATATAAGAAGCTAAATGGATCTGGGGGTAACTTATTAATTTGATTCCCATCTTAGTGGAAAAATCACTTTTAAGACCGGTTAAAAAAGATATTTTAGACCGGTTCTGGATCCGGTCTTGATACAGCCGTCTTAAAAGTCTTCCACATTTTAGACCGGTTATGGAACCTGTCTTAAAAATAAGTTTTAAGACCGGTTATTTATAAAACCGGTCTAAAAATAAATATTTTTAGACTGGTTATCAGAGAAACCGGTCTAAAAGGTTGTAATTTTAAGACCGGTTTTCTACAAAATCGGTCTTGAAGTAATACTTTTAAGACCAGTTTTTTAGGAAACCGGTCTTAAAAGTAATAGTTTTAAGACCGGTTTTTTATGAAACCGGTCTTAAAACTATTACTTTAAGACCGGTTCTCTCCAAAACCAGTCTTAAATGTACTTTTAAGATCGGTTTTGGAGAGAATCAATCTTAAAAGTAGTTTTTTTATTTAAAATTTTTGTTTAAAACATTTACCTAGTAAGCCATTTCTCCTGTTAAAAAATTTCACTCAACAAGCAGCAGCCATTTCAACGACATTCAAATAAATTCTTCTCTTACAGATTATAACTAACATCTTATACACATGTGAGAAACTCAAAACTCATTGGAACAAATTAAAACTCAACTCCCTTGTACTTAAACAGTGCTGGCCAAAACAAAAGCAAGGAAAACAACCATGAATAAACTCACAATCATAGACAAAATCATAATGTAAGGAAATCATACAACCATGACAATGCTACTTTGACCAAGTTCCTTGTCTTTTCACTTACATACATACATCAAAGATTAAATTACATTAATGACAATGCTATTATTCATTATGGCCAAAATACTTTATACACACTCTTCTCTGGCCAAAATACTTTATACACACTCTTCTCTGGCTGTGACGACAACAAAAAAAGTAGTTTTATATATACACCAATAACAATATACATAATTCAAATATAGTTCATGATAATTATTTTAGCTAACTAACCTTCAATGTAGTCTTATAAAGGGATATCCTCCTATATCCCTTCATGATGATCATTTCTTGTGCCGTGTTTATTGTCTACTTTATCTTCTTTGTTCAATTCTGGTAAACCCCTAGAAAAAGAATGAGTCTCAAGAAGATCATTCATTAAATGACTTTCCTGATTAATATCAACGACCCTTTTTCCTTGGAGAGCCATAGACCATATTTTATTTGCCTGATCAGTAACATAGAACACTTGTTTTGCTTGATATGCCATAATAAAAGGTTCATCTCCAAAACTTCTATTAATTAAATCAACCAATGTAAATCCCAATTGATCAATCATCACACCATTGTTGACATCAACCCACTTGCATTTAAAAACGGGAAGTTTAACTTTAACATAATCAACCACCCAAATCTCTTCAATAACCGTATAATAAGGTATTGCTGCCAATCTAGGATTCTTATCTTCCAAACTAGAGAAGTACATAGGTTCAGCCACTAACATAACCCCACTGTTCTGGACGGTGCTCCTATCATCAAGGGACTTCGTGTAAAACATATAACCATTGATCACAAATGAAGTCCAACTTATGACATCAGCCTCAAGACCTCGTGCTAACCATTTAATTGTATCATAAACACATTCTTCGCCGTCAACCTTTTGTTTGAACCAATGTGCAAAACTTTTGTTATACTCCCTAATTAACCTTTGTTCAGTCATTCGACTATTTCCTTTCCGTACAATTTCTTTATGAGCATTAATGTAATCTTGAACTTCATCAACATTATTCAAGATATACAAGTGGACTTGTTGCAATTCATCAGGATCCACACTCTTTACTCAAGCCCTGCGTCTACCGCCTTCTTCATCATGACATTTAGGAAGTCTAATGTGTCCTACATTTGACAAGTAATCTTGACAAAACTCCATGGCTTCTTCAGAAACATATTTCTGAACAATAGATGCTTCAGGCCGGTTAGGGTTCTTCACATACCCTTTTAGGATTTTCATAGTTCTTTCAATTGGGTACGTCCATCATAAATAGATAGGGCCACATAACTTGATCTCCCTGACTAGATGAACAATTAGATGTACCATCATGTTAAAAAAAAGAAGGAAGAAAAATCTTCTTAAGCTGGAACAAGATCAGATATTCCTCATTTTCCAGTTCATCCAATTTTTCTGTCTTAATGACTTTACTACAAATAGCATTGAAGAAAAAATAAAGTTTAGTCAAAATATGTTGAAGATCATATTTGGCAATGCCATGAATAGCTACTGGGAGTAATTGTTGCATTAAGACATGACAATCATGAGACTTTAACCCTACTAACTTTAAATCTTTCATCAACACAAGCTTCCTTAAATTTGAAGAATACCCTGAAGGAACTTTCATGCCATGTAAACACTCACAAAAGCTTCTTTTCTCAACCCTAGACAAAGTATGAGCAGCTAGAGGACAAAAAGTTCTCTTACCATATGACTTTGGATGCAAGTCTTCTCGTATCCCTATTTCTTGCAAATCTAATATTGCCTTCATGCCATCCTTAAAACTACCTTTTATGTTAAGCAGTATCCCAACAATACTATCACAAACATTTTCCTTGACATGAATGAAATCAAAACAGTGTCTCACATCAAGATTCGGCCAATATGGAAGATTGAAGAAGACATACCTCTTTTTCCATTTACTTTTCTTATTACTATTCTTTGTAGTCTTACCAAAGATAACATTTATATTTTTCACCTTTTTATAAACTTGCTCCCCAGTCAATGCCTTCGAAGCATCTTCAAACTCTTGTCCACCAAAAAAAGCTTTATTTAATCTACGATATGGGTGGCCCCGTCTAAGAAATCTCCTATGGCCAAGATAAATTGTCTTTCTTCCATTTTGAAGTTGATGGTAGCATGTTCCTTCTTCACAAATCGGACATGCTTTATGGCCTTTTGACACTATATCCTGCCAATTTTCCATATGCAGGGAAGTCATTTATAGTACAAAAGATCATGGCTCACATTTTAAAAACTTCCTTCTTGTTCGCGTAAAAAACATCAACACCTTCATCCCACAACTCTTTGTAGTCTTCGATCAAGGGTTCCAGGTAAACATCTATATCATTTTCGAGTTGTTTTAGTCCCAAAATCAACATAGACAACATGATATACTTTCGTTTCATGCATAACAGAGGGGATAAGTTTTAAATTACCAACAGAACAGGCCATAGACTATGTATACTACTCAGGCTACCAAAAGGATTCATGCCATCCGTGCTAAGCCCAAGCCTAAGGTTCCTGGGCTCTTCACCGAAGGCAGAAAATAATTTATCGATTTTCTTCCATTGAGAAGAATCAGCCGGATGTCGAAGCTTTCCATCGAATATCCTCTCATCCACATGCCATCTCAAATTTCTTGCATCGTTTTGATCAGCAAACAAGCGCTTGAACCTTGGTATGATTGGAAGGTACCACAACACTTTTATAGGAGCGTTATTTGATTTGTACCTCGAGGTTTCACATATTGGACACTGTTGTTCTTCTTCATGCTCTTTTCTATACAATATACAATCATTAAGGCATGCATGGATCTTTTTATACTTCATCCTTAGTGGACACAATATTTTCTTAGCATCATTGTATCGAGAAGGCAATACATTATCATCTGGAAGCATGTCCTTAAAAGCCTCAAGTATTTCTGAAAAATACTTGTCGCTCCATCCATGCCGTGCTTTAAAGCTTACCAATTTCAATATTGCTTTCAACAATTGGTATTTTTTACACCCCGGGTACAACGGCGTCTCAGCATCACTACACATATTACCATATGCATGTGATTGCTCAAAAGCCTCTTCTCCTACATCACAAATAATATCCTCTATCCGATCATTTGTATCCGTGTCATTATCATCAAAGTTCACTCCCCCTATTGAGATGAACTTGGCATTTCTAATTCTTCACCATGCCATACCCACACTGTATAACTCTTACAAAATCCTTCACAAATTAAATGTATATATATATCTGTTGTACTTAGTCGCTTCTCATTCAAACATACTATACAAGGGCAATAAAACTTCCCACTACCATTATCGGCATTTCTTCTAGCGAAGTCTAAAAAACCCCTCACCCCATTATCATATTCAATACTTGTTCGTTTAGCGTTTATCCAACTATGATCCATATATATCTCAACACTTGTAGCATCCTATATCCAACAACAAAAGGATAGACAAAAAAAACAACAACTATAGAGTTTTAGAGATTTCAACGAAATTAACATGCACCATTTGAAACTAGTATCATTTTAACAAACCAATAATATTGACAATAATCAAACAATCACACTAAATTAAAATAGAACATAGCGTGGTATTACTCCAAGCCAAAAAACACAGGGATGTAATTAAAAGTCAGAGCATATATCTAACAAGAATGTGTAAATTTTTTTCTAGATTACGTTATCACAAAACACTTGGATTTCCAACAAACTATAACAATAACTTGAAGGAATTAAGTGCTCAAAACAACAACAAAAACCATTTTTTCATAAAACATTATTAATTATTGAACCACGTACAACTAAATAACATATCAAACACGTACTAACGTGATTGAAGACCAAGGAGTGAGCTTCAACCCAAAGTCACAATGGCGTCGACTGAGGTTAAAATGAAGTCCTCAAATTCACGGCACTAACAAAGGGAAGTCAAGGTAGAGGAGAATGGTCACTACGGAGAATAGAGTGTTAGAATCGGTAGGCACAGTGGAAGAATTTTAAAAATTTTCACCGATCCTAATCGAGAATCTATCAACGGCGTTTAAACCAAGTTGGAAGGATTCATACCTTTTGTTGATTAAGAGTTTTCACGATCTCTAGGAGCCAACACGACAGGTCCGCTCCCTCTACCGGTATCCACACGAATGCTCTCCAACCGAGACTGCGTGCTAGTGCCTCTAATATCTCATAGGGTTTCACTTGCGGCTCTCAATTCTCATGTGCGTATGAATATATCTTCTCTATCAAGTTTATAACCTATGAAGGCTATTTTCAAATTTCAAAATTAATCATCATTAATTTTGAAATTAATTGACAATTAATTATCTTGATGAGCTAATTAAATAAATTCAGTTTAAATTAAATCTGTCCAACAGTTTTAATTTAACATATTTATTTAATCCAAATAAAGAGCCATTAGATTTAATTTATCTTCATAAATTAAATCTGAGATACTATATCTCTATCATGTTAGTTATTAAATTTAATATATCTTAATAAATTAAATTTAAAACTAACACAATATAATAATATCATATAATATATATATACACACACATATATATATATAAGATATATATTTTGAAAATATATATATCTATATAATATTATTAATGAATTTTATATTTTATATATATATATATATATATATAATTCGTCCACCCTAAATTAAACATTATCTCGTGTTGGGCCATTCTTGTGTGCGACCCTGTAAGCCCATATGAAGTTGGCAGTGGACCAATAACTATCCTAACCCAAAAGTCGCAAGCGGCCTCTAGCAAGATATTACGACTACCCAATTCATATGAGGATCATTATCACGATGTAACTTGTCATACAACCATGTCACGTCCCTTTTGTCACATGATATATCGATCAAGGATAAGGCATGGATAATGTCATCCTCTTGTTCCTAACCATTACTTTCTCGATTCCTGAGTAGCCTGATAACAGAGACAAAAACTCCTTTCATCATAGTATGGCCATACATTTCTCAAACTCACTCATCGAGGGGCCCAGTAATATCTCTCTACTAATGTGAGGGACAAATTCCATCTTGATCATTCATATTCCTCTGCATGAAAAACCACCAAGCCCGATCGTAGCCTTTATCATCACCCAGTCGAAAGTGACTTTTGACTAGTTCAAAGCTTAGCAACTCTCATGTATGAATCCATCATGACCTCAGGTCTAAAGGCATTGTGACGTGGTTATACATAAGAAAAGTTTATGACTTGATCCATGTAGCTTTCTCATAGTGGGTCGGTCCAGCACCTTGTACTCTTACAAGTGCCTAAGACTTTGATTCGTATCTCCATATCTTATCAAAGTCATACTGATCATGTTTCATCTCTGCCCCCGCATAGATGACCGACCAGGGACATTTTAGGACAATCTTTATGAATTATCCAAGGATACAATTATCACAGTTAACATGCAAATAATATGATAACAGAATGGAGAAATTTCATTAAAATAATAATGTTCAAAATACAATGATTGGCCCTTAGGGCACAATTTTCAACATAGAGGTGGCGGCGGAGAAGACTAACGATAATTAAAGAACAGTGACGACGAACACAGCAACGGCAGCGGTAATGACGGAGGAGAGTTGAGCAAATGAAGGATGGAATGCCATGGATGAGTTCAGAACAAACACGGACAGAGCTCATAGAGAAATGGCGTAAAGAGAAGAAAGGGTTCACAGAATGTGCGATCTGGGCGCAGGAGTAAAAATATGGGCGAAAAAACTTACCTTTTAGACCGGTTTTCGATAAAAACCGGTCTTAAAAGTTTGAAATTTCAAATTTAAGACCGATTTTAAAAATAGGTCTTAAAGTTGAAACATTTAAGACCGATTTTACAGAAACCGGTCTTAAAATGTTAAAATTTTTAACAATTTAAAATATTTTAAATTTAAGACCGGTTTTTATAATAACCAGTCTTAAATTTTAAACATTTAAGACCGATTTTTACATTTAAGACCCGTCTTTCTAGAAACCGGTTTTAAAATGTTAAAATTTTTAATTTTTTAAAGATTTTCATATTTTTAGACCAATTTTATTTATAACCGGTCTAAATAAACTTTTTAAGACCGGTTTTTTTAGAACCGGTCTTAGAAGTTCAATATAATTACAGAATTGCCACCGCACAAATTTTTAAGACCTCATCTGCCAAAACCGGTCTAAATATGGCGGTCTAAAAAGGGATTTTTCCACTAGTATGATATCTTTAATAGGAAACCAATTCTCTATAAATGTAACACGTCTACCGACTATTAGGGATTTAGTTTCGATATTATACTACAAGTATCCTTTTTAAGCAGTGGGTATCCCAAAAATATGCATGAATCGGATTTGTATGCTGATTTATCACCAGAATTCATAATAGCAACAAAAGATAAACATCCAAATACCCTCAAGTGAGTTAAGATAGGAGGTTTACCATGAATCTTCTCATAAGGAGCCAAATGCGACAAAACTCTTAACGAGGTCTGGTTAATTAAGCAAGCAGCGGTTTAGACTGCGTCCCCCCAAAATCTTATTGGTGTGTATGAGTGAAACATGATGCCTCTAGCAACTTCCAGAAGATGCCTATGTTTCCTTTTCACCACCTCATTTTGTTCGGGTAAGCTAGGACAAGAATTTTGATGTATGATGCCTTTTGAATTAACAAACTCATACATAAGTTGATTGACAAACTTTTTTCAATTGTCAGTTCGTATAATTTTTAATTTTGTAGAAAATTGATTTTCAATATGAGCGATAAATGTTTGTATAAAATGGACAACCTCAGATTTCTGTTTCATCAAAAATATCCAAGTACCCCTTAAGTAATCATCAATAATAGTTAAGAAAAATCTATATGCTAGATGGACCCCACACATCCAAATTTGAAAGGGACAAGTATTTTCAAGAAATCTAGAAGGAAATGGTAGCTTTGTATGCTTAGCCTGAATGCAAACATCACATTCAAAATTTATTTTCAGTTAATAACTCATTCTTTCCTACCACTTCAAAACACTTGTAAATATTCATGTAACTTATCTTTGTGAAATTATCATGGGTTGTTCTTCATCAATCAACTCACTAAATTTTTCAACTATATACAAATGTGCACATTTGTCATTAAATTGTACTATTTGTTTCACTCCTTCATCATCCTCTATGTCTACAATAGTGTTTTCATCTAATCGTGACAGTATGCACCTTAGCTGAAATGCTTTACCTTGAATACCAAAGCATGAACATATTGTTCTTATAAGATTATTAAGTGACATTCATTCGCTTACTATTCTTCCAACTGCTCTCCCATCAACATATTGAGTCCTCCCCTGATCAATGACAATCTTCCCACTTATGTGGAAGAAGCAATAAATTTCCTTTTGTACTCTATTCATCACAATAAATATAGACCTACAATAATATACCTTCAATGTAATGCAAATTGAAATTTACAATATGTTTTACCTATAATAAACTAATCAATATCTCATATAGTTAGAATGTGAGTTCAATTAGGCTATGTAAACATAAGAATCGCATATGCTACTCTATAAACAAATCAACATTTTGCTAAAAATGTATATGGTATAAATTAAATGAAAACTTGAGGACAATGGAGAAAATTAGAAAAGCAAATGAGCCACAATTAGATTTACTACTTTCTTACTCTCTCACATAGCAATGAAAAACCCTAGGTCGAAAAAGAATATACAAATCATCACCTCCACCAAATACTGAACTATCAACAATGTCATGACACAACTCACCTTCCTAACCTTTACTAATATATCAGACCTCTGGCAGAATCCACGATGATCGATGGCCCGAAGGAAGGACGCATAGCATTGTGCAGGAGAAGAGAAGAAGGCTTCAGTTATTCAATGTCATTTATTTAACTGTCTGTGTCACCTTTTCTCATTAAGGGCATTTTTGGTCTTTCACTCTTCGACAAATAAGGGCAATGTGGTCATTATACTTACTGTATTATTTCCGTTCCAGGACCTGAGTAGCTGAGGTCCAAATCGACAAATATTTTGCCAGTAAGGTCTTTTACAGTGATTTTCCCTATTTTATTTCCAAGCACAGCGGAGACCGAGACCTCCCTCATCCTTTTTTTTACAAACATCCTCTCATGCCACCAATGGATCTGTCAAGTAGAGTCAGTATTTCCCCTAGGAAATCTCAACACCTTTTGTCAATCTCATTACAAATATAATTTGGGACTAAGGTAGATTGCATCATATAAGCCAGGATAGCAAAAGCTACTGAGGAGACTAATGTGACACCCCAAATTTTATTCACCAAATATATTGTAATTATTGGAAATAGTCAATGAAATGAAATGGTGAATTTTGGAGAATATAATTATGTTTTCAGTGAAATCACTTATGAGGTAGAGAGGTTGTCATGTGATTTTGTATAATCAAATTATTAGAAAAAAATATAATATTTTACAAGTTGAATGTAGACATCCTGAGCTTTAATTTGATAGGTCATATGAATCAATTAGAGCTATATACAAAAAGTTATGAATTTTTGAAGTTAGCCCAGAAAAACCGGAAAGTTTCTGGAATAGTATTCAAATAAATAAATTCTAGGATTTTTGTGCTTCCAATTGGCTAAAGAATATTTTTTTTTTCATGAAACTAGACTCAATGAGGGTTTTATAGCCTTTGAAATCACTCCAATTTGATTTTTCTAAAATGAGTTATGATTTTTCAAAGTTTGGGTAGAAAATCTGCAAGAAAATCCGAAAATTGGGAATTATGACATAAGCTAATTACATAAGCAAGCATGTTATAAAATCATTTCTCCATCATCTTTCTCCCATAAACCGATGCCATATCAGGTTATAGAGAGGGAGAGAGTGTTTTGAGATTCTAGAGAGATAAGGAGCAAGAACTCACATGTAAGCTTGATTTCTCCGATGACTTAGCTCATAACCTGCGTAATCCTTCCTCTAAGCTTCTCTTCTATATGATTTAAGGTAGTTGAAGCTCAATTTTGCTGTTTAAAAGGGACTAGGGTACGGTTGTTAAAGGGAAGAGCTAGAGGAAGCAAAAGGTAACTTCCAAACCTTCAAATATTGAATGTTTTGGCTGCTATGAGTAGTTTAATCAGTGGATTTCTGTTGTATTTGCTCTGATTGTAAAGTTTGGAAAAAAGGTGTGTCCTGGATATTATGCTGCCAAAATTGAGTTTAAATGGTGGTTTTAACATAATTAAATAGTTAATAGGGAGAATTGCTAAAACAAACCTCATTGGCAACTTATTTGTCAAATGGGACCTGGGAAGATATATGCACACGAAGGGAAGATTTTTGCACACGTATAAGGAAGAATTTTACACACAGGGAAGATCATCTACACACCAGGGAAGATATTCTGCACACGCAGAAGATAATCTGTTCACAAACATCCCATTTGGAAAATAAGTTACCAATGAGGGATTTTTTCACAATTTTCCCTAGTTAATAAGGTGGTTAAGAGTAGAAAGGAAAGAGTCTACAAAGTCAAAACTCAAAAATCCTAATTTTGCCCTGAAAATTTCAAGATTCATCCAGTGCTAGATAGAGGGGTTAGAGTTGGATTTTCAATAATTTGTTGATTCTATTGAGTTCATGAGGAAAATTAGGTATACAATTGATCACTTTTTCAGAAAAGCCCGAAAAAGCATAATTACGAAAACATCTCTGAAACCCTTAAAACGGGGCTGCCAAGGGTAATTTTATCTTTTGACAGTAAATTTGAGTCTGGAAATGGATTTCTTGGGCAAAAATATGTCAGAATAGCCTATGTCAACATCTTGGGAAAAGTACAGTCGGACCGGGTATGGCGGGGTCGGGCGAGGGTCCCTAGGGCATTTTGGTAACTTTTCACCATAGGCTAATTTTACCATCGGAAACACTGTGGAAGCATCTAAATGGTATATTTGGAATTATAGGACCGAGTTGAAAGCCCGATGGGTTGGCATAAATTACGAGGCATGCAAATCGAGGAGAAAAGACTTGACGTAGGAGACTTACCTTACTTGTATGTATTTGATATCTTTGCTTGTGTAGTGATGTATATGATTGCTTTACTTGATTGTGTAGAGCATATTTGAATAAATGAAGCTCTGTTTCTGTTTTCATTGTGGCTAGAGTTTTGTTACATGAAACATTGAGCATGCAAAATGTCATTATGGGACATACATCTAGTTAAAGCTAACATGTCATACACATAGCATCTATCATGCATGCATTATAGTATATGTTTCCTATTGAGATTCTCTCGAATCTCACCCTCCCCTACCAACAATTTAGACAGGCGAATACAGAAGGTACATAGAAATCAGAGAAGAGAACTGCACAAGAGAGGGTTGCAATGGTGGAGCAAAGACGGGAAGAAGTCACCGTTTCACTAGGATAGGTTTAGACACCCTAGTAGCCGGTATCATGTACGAACCCTTATGAGAATTTTCTGTAATCATGCACATATTATCAGTATATTTATGATATTTCTGTGTTGCCTACCAAACCGCATATCATTTGTCGTGAATACTCTAGTAAAGGTGAAATTAAGTTAAGGGCGTGACAACTAATGTATGTCTGGTAGCCATAGATAAAGTATTAGTCTTTCAACTAATGAGACATGTATCAATCTTGTTCAACACATATTGTTAAGTATGTTTGGAAACTCTGTGATGATGTAAAGGCTATGATGATGTAAAGGCACACCCAGATAACAACCCAAATCCGTTGTCAAGGTAAATCCCAAGAATTGACTAATCTCATAGTGATGGTTATGATTCACATTTCTTGAGAAGAATATTCTTGATTTAGCGCCATTCACCTTTTCGCCAAAAGCTAGACAAAAATCATCTAGGCATACCTTAACTACTCATACTTGTTCAAGATTAGCTTCAGCGAACAACACTACATCATCAGCGAATAAAAGGTGTGAAATCAAAATATCATTGTTTCTCATATGAAACGGAAGCCTGTAACACTCCAAATTTTATATTCATCGAATATATTGTAATTATTTGAGAAATTCAATAAAATGGTGAATATTCATGAAATTTGGATCTTATAAATTTTGAAATATTCATATTCATGAGAAAATGGGCAAATTAATTTAAGAAAGGAATTAAATTACAAAGGTAATAGTAAAATCATAATTTTGTCAATTTAGCCCAAGATTTATTATTTTCCAATTAATTGAAGTTGATTTCAATTAATCAACGAAAATAAAGGAGAATGTATAAATTGAATATTCTTGATGAAATAAATCAAAAGTTGTGAAATTAGAAGGAATTATGCATAATTCATTTAGTTGAATTATGGAAATATAGAAACAATTTCATTTCCCTTTTCTCTTGTAATTTCGTCTAGCATGAAGAAAATGGAGGGAAAAATAATATTTGGGTTTAAACATGCCAAGTGTCATGATCATATGTGGAGGGGATTAAATTATAATTGATTTGGGTGAGCACATGTCAAATTACATTAAAAAAATGCTACATTGATATATTAATTATGATTCATGATGAAATGATACACTCCCCTTGAGTGTAAAGTTGGATTAAATCATGATAATGGTACACTACCTTGAGTGTGAAGTTGGATTAGTTGGAGGAAAGTAACTTGGTTAATGAGCATGAGAGGGGGGACGGTTTTTTGAGCTAACCAAATGGAGAGAAAAATTAGTTCCATGCTAAGGGAAGCTAATTGGAGCAATTATGACATAAACTTAAAAGAGGAGAGGATGGTGGCAAGTGTCACATTATGATGCATTGATGAAATCATGGAGTAAGGTGAAGGGAGTTAAATTATGAAGCACTCTTCCTTCCTCTTCCCTTTGTTCATTTCGGCCAGAAGAGAGAAGAGGGGAGAAAGAGAGAGAGAGAGAGCTTGAAGAGACCAAGGAGTTCTAGAGAAGGAGGAAGAGAAGCTAAGGTAAGACATTGTTCTTAAGCATTTTCTTTGTAAGTTTCCATGAAAAACCTTCTCTAAACCTTTCTTTTTCATGAAATCCATGATCTTGAAGACATATCTTGAGCTCAAGTAGAGAGAGAGAGAGGAGAATTTCTAGAGAGAGAAAATCCAAGAACTCAAGAGGTAACTTCATAAATCTTAGATCTATACAAATATGAAGTTGTTGTTGATGGTTGTTGTTGATTTTGGTGATTTTTGTCAAGTTTGTAAATTTGGAAAGTCCTAACCCTAAGAGGTTATGCTGCCAAAATTTCTTTGAATCATGGTTAAGATGTGTTTAAATGAGTTAATAAAGGATTAGAAGTGGAAAAGTATAAGCTTTGGAAGTTTAAACACAAAAGAGCATTTTTCCATTTGTTTTACCAATGTTTCAACCAGCACTATTCTGGGGGGAAGGAGCTGGATTTTCATGAAATATATGGTTCCATTGGATTCAGTAGGCAAAAATAGATGGGGTTACAGTTGGTCACTCTTTTGGAAAAGGCCGAACAAGCATAATTACGAAAACGCCACTAAAACCCTAATCGGGGCTGTCAAGGGCATTTCCGTAATTTGACACTGAATTTAGTGATTTTGAACCAAGAAATGGATTCCTTGGGTGAAAACATGTTAGGATAGCCCTAGTCAAAATGTTAGGAAAACGTGCCATCGGGCTGAGTACGGCGGGCCTAAGCCGAGGTCCCGGGGGCATTTTGGTAAATTTTCACCATAGACTATTATAACCACAAGAAACACTATGGAAGAGTCTAAAATGATACTTGGATAGGTTATGACCTATTTCTTATACATTTATTATTTTATGACCGAGTCGGAAGCCAGAAGCGACACGTTTTATGAGGCACACTAAAAAGAGGTTTATAAAGCTTTAAGGTAGGAACCTTATCCTTCATATATCATGCCATAGTTATGTGATTGTGTGGATGCCATTGTTTGTAAATGCGCTTTATTAATCAGTATGGTTTGCCTAGAGAGGGACAATTAGTGCCGAGGTGCACTTACACTAGGAGTTGGCGAGAGTCCAACCGGTGTAGATTGTGGGGCTGGACCCTACACATGTATACATGATTATTATGTGTTTATACTGTTCATTAATTGGTGCATACCTTGGCTCATATAATATTTATTTTCTCATTTTCTATGAACAATAGCATGTTTCTACTGGGATTATTCGGAATCTCACCCTTTTTTTAAAGTAAACATCTCAGCGAGTACTAGTAGGACAAAAGGTAAAGGTGCAGATATGGAGAAGTGAATTGCATGTGTCTCGAGGCAAGGTCAAGCTTGTGGTTATATTTAGTTTATGTTTAAGATATTTTGGGGAATCCTGTAATTATTAGAACTTTCGTTGTATTTTGTTTACGAACGACGTTGGGATTGTAAAAGAATACTTTTATCAATATAATTGTACTTTTATATATACCCATGGAATTCCGTCTTTATTATTTTTTGATTATCGAAATGGAAACGGGTGTTAATAAAGACAGTGCTCAATTGCATTTGTAAAAAGTGAATTTGCATGGAATGAAAGCAATTAGACCTGCCAGGTTGCCATTTTACCCCATTTTAACATTATAATTATAAGCCTGAAATATACTTTTAGTCCTTTAAATTTACATGAGATATATTTTTTATCTCTTAACTTTATAAAGTAACTTTTAGTCATATAATTCTAACAACGTTAATGTTATTAACGTAAAACACTGATGCAACAAACTCAAAAGATAAATGTGTAATTAAATACTATTAATCTTAAATTTAATATATGTGTCAATTGAAAAATATCTAAAAACCTAATGAAACTGTGAATATCAAAACCTCAATTGTATTAAAAAAATTTTAGTTTAACAATATAAATATCAAAACCTCAATTTCATTTGTAGTGATTTATCAAGTTATTTTAGTTTAATAATATAAATATATTATACTAAAAAATTAAAACTTAAATATGTTTTGTCAACTGCACAGTCATCACTTATGTTTGCTGCATCAACATTTTTTGTTAGCAACATTAATGATATTAAAAATATAAGACTAAAAGTATACTTTATAAAATTAAGGAATCAAAAGTATACCTCAGATAAAACTTAAAAGTATACTTTAGCCTAATTATAATCTCAAACAATAAAAAGGCAATAAAATATGATATTTTTCAAATAGAAATATTATTTAATTTTCATTATTAATCTTTTTAATATTAATAATGCAATGTAATTTTAATATTACATCGTCAAACTTTAATTTATAACCATTTTAGTAATGACGCGTTTAAAAGCATTGTTAGCTTATATCATACAAATAACTTTTAATTTTTCAAATTAACTGTTTTTAAAGGTAAAAGGTGTAATATCCCAAAAAGTGATTAAGGGCTAATGACTTTGAAAGTGGATATAATTATTGTTGAATAAATGCTTTTGGAGAATGTGTGATGGGAATTTGGATATTTTAATGATTCCAATGGCTTCCTTGTGAAAATTCAGGTGGGGAGAGTGTTTATTGTGAAATTGGAACCATTGAGAACAATCGTGCAAAAGTTGAAAACTCTGTCCATTGAAACTATGTACAGGGCAGCCAATTTGTATGGACGTTTTAAATGGGCAAATGGTGTCTAAAAATTCTGAAATTTTCCAGTATTAAATTTCACATGTCAAGCTTCAAAATGAACATATAATTTGTATCATTTTGATTTGTGACCTAAGAGTTTTGGATTTTTGAAGTTTGCCCATGGAAATTAACTATTTTCTGGAACAGTATGCAAAGATTGAAATTCTGGGAATTTTGTAGTGATTTTCAGTAATGGCCAATATTTTTCCTATGAATAGGACTTAAATATCTTTCATTTGGCTTTGGAATCACCTCATTTCGATTTTTCTAGAATTAGTTATGATTTTTCAAAGTTTGGGCAGAAAATCCAAAAATGGGAATTATGACATCATCTCATTAAAAGATGATGTCAGCATGGATTATTAATCAAATTGCTCATCTTCTTCAGCCATTTCCAGCTGAAGATAGTGAGAGAAAGTTGAGAGCTCTTAGAGAGAGAAAGAGGAGAAATCTCGCAAGGTAAGCCGATTTCTCCGACGATCTAGCTCCTAACGCGTATAACCTTGTTCCTAAGCTTCTCTTCTATGTTATTTAAGGTGTTTGAGAAGCAAAATTTGGTGTTCAAGGGGCTAGGGTTTTCAGCCAAATTTGGGAAAAGCTAGTGGGAGCTTGAGGTAACTTCCAAACTTTCGTATATTGCTTATTCTGGCTGCTGTGGGCAATTTAATCGGTGAAATTTCGCCGGATTGCCATTGGTTTTAAATTTTGGAAATTGAGTTTCCTAAGGGTTATGCTGCCCAATTTTGGTTCAAATGGTAGTTATAACCTAATGTAATGGTTAATAAAGTGGTTAGGAGTAGAAAGGAACGCGTTTACGGAGCCGAAATCGTAAAACCCCAATTTTTCCCGGAGAACATGTATATTTCGGCCAAGGCTGTAAATGGGTCTTAGAGTTGGATTTTCAATAATTTGATGATTCCATTGGATTCAGTGGGCGAAAATAGATGGGGTTACAGTTGGGCACTTTTTCAAAAAAGGCCGAGAAAGCATAATTACGGAAACACCCCTAAAACCCTAAAAGTAGGGCTGCCAAGGGCAATTTCGTAATTTAACATTGAATTTGATAATTCCGAGTCCGGAAATGGATTCCTTGGGCGAAAATATGTCAGGATAGCCCATGTCAAAATTTCAAGAAAAGTACAGCCGGTCCGGGTATGGCGGGCCCAGGCCGGGTCCCCGGGGGTATTTTTGTAAATTTTCATTATAGACTCATATAACCCTAAGTAACACTATGGAAGTGTCTAAATAGTGCATTTGGAATTGTAGGATTCGATATTTGCCGCCCTCGTGAGCCAACTGCACTGAAGGACGTCAGGAAAGGATCAGGTAGTGACTCTCTCTCTTATACTATGTGTAATGCTCTGTATGTGTGTGTTATCACTGTTCTGTGATGAATCTTTGATGCTGCTGCGGTTACAGCTGGTGATAGCTGTCGTTTACAGCGCAAGCTGTCGTTTACAGCGCAAGCTGTCGTTATTGTGATTACAGCGTAAGCTGTCGTGATGGTGATTACAGCGTAAGCTGTCGTATTGTGTATACAGCCGTGAGTGCTGTCGTTTGTGGTGAAAACCATGTATCTTTGAGATTGATGTTGCTGTTGTTGCTGGTTGTGATTTATATACATGCTTGGTATTTATACATTGTATGAGTGGTTTGTTACTACTGAGATTCTCTCGAATCTCATTCCTTCCTATGACTAACCTTTCAGACAGGGCATGTGGCTCAAAGGAGAAGAGGCCGACCCGGAGCACTTAGGACCCTTAGGGGTATAGTTGATTTTGGAATGTTGGTTATATCTTTTGAATTCGGGATTACTGTATAATCTGAAATATGAATAGTATATTCAATTTTGGATGTAATCCCCTAGTGGATACTTAAACCTCAGGTTATATATGTATAGAATCCGGGAGTTGCCGGGGAATTGGTTTTACACTCTGTCATACGTGAATGTAGATAAACTGCACAGGTGATTATATTCGAATTTTGAAATGGAGACCAGGAACAGGAAAAGGATTTTGAATGATTTTGTGAAAACCCTACCACAAAGTAGGAGATTGAAACGAGTTTAAGTTATCCGAAGGTCTCTAATCTACTTTAATTATTTAATATCGAATTATAATTACATGATTAAAGGCAGGGTGTTACATTTTGGTATCAGAGCTATAGTTCCTGGCAAGGGTAGAGGTTGCTAGGATAGATCCCTTAGATAGTAGTAGGGATAGAAGATTATCTGTGAATGATTGTTGTGTATGCACATGTATATTTTATTGACATGGATATATATATGAGTTTTGTGACTATATGTGCATACTATCTCTGCTAAATTAATGGGGCAAGTTGTTTGTAGAATGAAGAAAACTAGAGGACGCCCCAATATTCCGCGTGTAGACCCAGAGGTGGAGGTCGTCAATGATAATCCACCAGATCCTATGCAAGAGCTAATGGGTCTAATCCGAGATCAAAGAGATATGATAACTGAGTTGAGAGAAGAGCTCAGAGCAGAGAAGGCGAAGAACAAGGAAGGTCCAGTTCAGTCCACTCCGGAGGAAACTCAAGGAGAAACCCGTCATGAGGACACTGCTGAAGGGTCAGCACGACCCCTGGAGTCCCCACCTCACATTGTCCCAAATCAAGAATCACATGGGATGCCGCTTAGAGAGGAAAGAGACCTTCAGTTTTGGGTCACCAGGTTCTGCAAGCATCTGCCTCCTGCGTTCAGAGGGAGGTTTGACCCTCAAGCAGCCGAAGATTGGATGAACAGACTGGAGAAAATATTTGAGGTGCTTAATTGTCCGGATGAGGTGAAGCCACGACTGGCCGTTTACAAACTCGAAGGGGATGCAGACCGTTGGTGGCGGAATATCGCCCTAACCTTGAAGAGCAACAAGATGCCATTGACTTGGGAATTGTTTCAACAAGAATTCAACGAGAAGTATTTTCCCAAATCAGTGAGGCTCGAGAAGGAGACAGAATTCCTGAATATCAGGCAAGGGGACGCGGAAAGCTTCGATGATTACTTGTCCCGTTTTGTCCGATTGGCTCGATACTCCTCCTATCTCCGGTTCAAGGATGATGAAGAATAGAGTTCTGATATGCTCATTCGCGGTCTGAGGCGAGAGTTGAGGAAGCGCTTAGCTACTCATCAATTTACCAAGTTCAACAAGGCGGTTGAACAGTGCAGGATTACAGAGAACAACTTGAGAGATTTGTATCCTGCCAGAGCTACTAGCCACCGCAATGAACCTAATAAGGGTGCTACCTCACAAAAGCAAAAGGGGCAAGGATCTTCGTCTGGAAGTGGTAAGAAGCCCTACCAGTCTGGGAGCCGTGACCAGCAAAGAACATATCCTGGACCATGGATTTGTCGTCGGTGTAATCAACCACATCAAGGCAAAACTTGTGATGGCAAAATAATATGCTTCAATTGTAAGCGTGTGGGGCATACTTCTGCTGAATGCAAAGAGCCACAACCAGACCAGAGACCGAGGACACATGGCCGAGTATTCACTATGACCCATGAGGAGGCCCGCAAATCTCCTGAGCTAATACAAGGTAAACTTCTACTTCATGGCCATCTGTTGCAAGTTTTATTTGACTCGGGTGCAAGTCACTCCTTCATTGCCTATGATTGCGTGAAGCGCCTGGGATTGCATGTGCACAAACTGCCATTTGAATTAGTAGTGTCAACTCCAATAGGTATTAAGGCCTTGACCACAGAAGCTTGTTTGAGTTGTGTCATAACTGTGGAAGGGCATCAATCTATTGTAGATTTGATATGTTTGCCTCTTAGTCAATTAGAAGTCATTTTGGGTTTTGATTGGTTAATGGCAAATAATATATTGCTTGATTGTGGAAACAAGAGGATAGTATATCCTGTATCTCAGAGGGCTGAAGATGTGGATGCTAGTATGAATTTTCTTTCGGCAGCCAAAGCTGAAAAGTATCTTGAAAAGGGTTGCCAGGGGTATGTAGTGTTTTTCTCTGTGCAAGGGGAAAATGGCGAAACCTTGAATAATATACCCATGGTAAATGAATTCCCTGAGGTGTTTCCGGACGATCTGAGCGGATTACCTCCAGAAAGGGAAGTTCAGTTCCCAATTGACATTGTACCTGGAGCTGGTTCTATATCCAAGGCCCCATACCGCATGGCCCCAAACGAAATGGCGGAGTTAAAGAAACAAATAGAAGATTTGTTTGAGAAAGGGTTTATTAGACCCAGTGTGTCGCCTTGGGGAGCTCCAGTGTTGTTTGTAAAGAAGAAAGATGGGAGTCTTCGCTTGTGTATCGACTACAGAGAGCTGAATAAAGTTACTATAAAAAACAAGTACCCTCTTCCCCGAATTGATGACCTATTAGATCAACTCTCTGGTTCGTGTGTGTTTTCAAAGATTGATCTAAGGTCAGGGTATCATCAGCTGCGAGTGAAAGCAGAAGATATTCCAAAGACTGCTTTCAGGACCCGATATGGTCATTATGAGTTCTTGGTGATGCCATTTGGGCTAACCAATGCGCTTGCGGTTTTCATGGATTACATGAACCGTATCTTTCGGCAATATCTGTATCAGTTTGTTGTTGTGTTTATCGATGACATTTTGATATATTCCAAGAATAAGGATGAGCATGAGCATCATTTGAGAATCGTATTGAATATCTTGTGCGAGAAGCAATTATATGCTAAATTGAGCAAGTGCGAGTTTTGGCTATCAGAAGTGAAATTCTTAGGCCATGTTATCTCGCAAGAAGGGGTCTCTGTGGATCCCAGCAAAGTGTAAGCAGTACTGAACTGGAAGAGGCCAGAATCTATGGTGGAAATACGCAGTTTTCTGGGTCTTGCTGGTTATTATCGGAGATTTATCCAAAATTTCTCCCGTATTGCGTTGCCGATGACCAAGCTCACGAGAAAAGATCAGCCGTTTGTGTGGGACGAGAAATGTGAAAACTGCTTTGTGGAGCTGAAGGAGAGGTTGACGTCGGCACCTGTATTGATTTTACCCGATCCCAGTGTGACATATGTTGTGTATTCTGATGCCAGTGGGCAGGGATTAGGGTGTGTCCTTATGCAGCAGGGACGTGTGGTGGCCTACACCTCTCGACAGCTCAGACCTCATGAATTGAATTATCCCACTCATGATCTGGAGCTTGCGGCCATTGTATTTGCTTTAAAGATTTGGCGTCATTACCTGTATGGTGTGACTGTGGAACTGTACTGTGACCACAAGAGTCTTAAATATCTATATGATCAAAAAGAGCTGAATATGAGACAGCGTCGCTGGATGGAATTGCTTAAGGACTACGACCTGAAGATAAAATATCACCCGGGTAAGGCAAATGTAGTCGCTGATGCTCTTAGCTGAAAGACTGTGCTCGTTGCAGCTATGATACAAGAAAGGAAATTGATTGAAGATTTCCGTGATTTAAATTTGACAAATCAGATCATCTGTGCCAATTACACTGTTTCTCAATAGGAGAGTGATCTAAGGGTGGAAATTGAAGAAGCTCAGAGTCAAGATGACTGGATACAGCGCAATCTGACTCGAATCAAACAGGGAGAAGTTTCAGGCTACGACATATCGCCTCGTGGATTGGTTCGTTACCAGAAAAGAGTCTGCGTTCCACTTAAGGCAGAGTTGAGGCAGAAGATTCTGGATGAGGCACACAAGAGCCGATATACTCTTCATCCTGGTATGACCAAGATGTACCAGAATCTGAAATCGGTGTATTGGTGGCCGGGTTTGAAGAGTGACGTGACCAAATATGTTGCAAGGTGTATCACTTGTCAGAAAGTGAAAATCGAGCACCAGAGACCGCCTGGTTTACTTCAGAGTCCTGAGATTCCGGAATGGAAATGGGAAAGCGTGACCATGGATTTGGTTGTGGGATTACCCAGGATCAGAAACTATGATGCGATCTGGGTAATTGTGGACCGATTAACAAAGTCAGCCCACTTCATACCAATCGATGCTGGTTACTCTCCGGATAAGCTAGTAGAGATTTATATCCGAGAAATTGTGAAACTCCATGGTGTACCGAAGAATATCATTTCCGATCGAGATCCCCGATTCACTTCGAGATTCTGGAAAGCATTGCATGAAGCCTTAGGTACTCAACTAAGATTCAGTATGGCTTATCATCCTCAAACGGATGGACAATCTGAGAGAACAATTCAGACGCTGGAAGATATGTTGCGAGCTTGTGTTCTCGACTTTAAAGGAAGTTGGGATCATTTCCTTCCACTAGCTGAGTTCGCCTATAACAATAGCTATCATGCGAGTATTCAAATGGCTCCGTATGAAGCGTTGTATGGAAGACGGTGTCAATCACCATTATGTTGGAATGAACTATCCGAAAGGAAGCTTTATGGACCAGATTTGGTTGATCAAACCTCAGCACAGATTCAGATTATTCGCAAGAGGTTGCTTACAGCGCAGAGTCGCCAGAAAAGCTACGCTGACAAGAGAAGACGGCCTCTAGAGTTTGAGGTTGGAGATCATATTTTCTTAAGAGTATCTCCTGTCACCGGTGTTGGGCGAGCGATCAAGAGGAAGAAGCTAAGCCCTAGATACATAGGTCCTTTTGAAATCCTTGAGAGGATTGGGCCTGTTGCTTATCGAGTAGCCCTACCCCCAAACTTGAGCAGACTCCACGATGTGTTTCATGTTTCCCAACTGAAGAAGTATCAACCGGATCCATCTCATATTGTTGAATACGAAGAACTTGAGCTTCAAGACAATTTCACATATGCAGTGGAGCCAGAGCAAGTCATTGACCGAGAAGAGCGACGGCTCAGACACAGGAGCATTCCATATGTGAAGGTGATCTGGAAGGGAATGACGCAAAGAGAGGCAACTTGGGAAGCGGAGGAAGATATGCGAAGACGATATCCAGAGTTTATGGCTCAAGTTGTGTAGCAATTTCGAGGACGAAATTTAATTTTCGGGGGGAGAAATGTAATATCCCAAAAAGTGATTAAGGGCTAATGACTTTAAAAGTGGATATAATTATTGTTGAATAAATGCTTTTGGAGAATGTGTGATGGGAATTTGGATATTTTAATGATTCCAATGGCTTCCTTGTGAAAATTCAGGTGGGGAGAGTGTTTATTGTGAAATTGGAACCATTGGGAACAATCGTGCAAAAGTTGAAAACTCTGTCCATTGAAACTCTGTACAGGGCAGCCAATTTGTATGGACGTTTTAAATAGGCAAATGGTGTCTAAAAATTCTGAAATTTTCCAATATTAAATTTCACATGTCAAGCTTCAAAATGAACATATAATTTGTATCATTTTGATTTGTGACCTAAGAGTTTTGGATTTTTGAAGTTTGCCCAGCGAAATTAATTATTTTCTGGAACAGTATGCAAAGATTGAAATTCTGGGAATTTTGTGGTGATTTTCAGTAATGGCCAATATTTTTCCTATGAAGAGGACTTAAATATCTTTCATTTGGCTTTGGAATCACCTCATTTCGATTTTTCTAGAATTAGTTATGATTTTTTCAAAGTTTGGGCAGAAAATCCGAAAATGGGAATTATGACATCATCTCATTAAAAGATGATGTCAGCATGGATTATTAATCAAATTGCTCATCTTCTTCAGCCATTTCACGCCATTTCCAGCTGAAGATAGTGAGAGAAAGTTGAGAGCTCTTAGAGAGAGAAAGAGGAGAAATCTCGCAAGGTAAGCCGATTTCTCCGACGATCTAGCTCCTAACGCGTATAACCTTGTTCCTAAGCTTCTCTTCTATGTTATTTAAGGTGTTTGAGAAGCAAAATTTGGTGTTCAAGGGGCTAGGGTTTTCAGCCAAATTTGGGAAAAGCTAGTGGGAGCTTGAGGTAACTTCCAAACTTTCGTATATTGCTTATTCTGGCTGCTGTGGGCAATTTAATCGGTGAAATTTCGCCGGATTGCCATTGGTTTTAAATTTTGGAAATTGAGTTTCCTAAGGGTTATGCTGCCCAATTTTGGTTCAAATGGTAGTTATAACCTAATGTAATGGTTAATAAAGTGGTTAGGAGTAGAAAGGAACGCGTTTACGGAGCCGAAATCGTAAAACCCCAATTTTTCCTGGAGAACATGTATATTTCGGCCAAGGCTGTAAATGGGTCTTAGAGTTGGATTTTCAATGATTTGATTATTCCATTGGATTCAGTGGACGAAAATAGGTGGGGTTACAGTTGGGCACTTTTTCAAAAAAGGCCGAGAAAGCATAATTACGGAAACACCCCTAAAACCCTAAAAGTAGGGCTGCCAAGGGCAATTTCGTAATTTAACATTGAATTTGATAATTCCGAGTCCGGAAATGGATTCCTTGGGCGAAAATATGTCAGGATAGCCCATGTCAAAATTTCAAGAAAAGTACAGCCGGTCCGGGTATGGCGGGCCCAGGCCGGGTCCCCGGGGGTATTTTTGTAAATTTTCATTATAGACTCATATAACCCTAAGTAACACTATGGAAGTGTCTAAATAGTGCATTTGGAATTGTAGGATTCGATATTTGCCGCCCTCGTGAGCCAACTGCACTGAAGGACGTCAGGAAAGGATCAGGTAGTGACTCTCTCTCTTATACTATGTGTAATGCTCTGTATGTGTGTGTTATCACTGTTCTGTGATGAATCTTTGATGCTGCTGCGGTTACAGCTGGTGATAGCTGTCGTTTACAGCGCAAGCTGTCGTTTACAGCGCAAGCTGTCGTTATTGTGATTACAGCGTAAGCTGTCGTGATGGTGATTACAGCGTAAGCTGTCGTATTGTGTATACAGCCGTGAGTGCTGTCGTTTGTGGTGAAAACCATGTATCTTTGAGATTGATGTTGCTGTTGTTGCTGGTTGTGATTTATATACATGCTTGGTATTTATACATTGTATGAGTGGTTTGTTACTACTGAGATTCTCTCGAATCTCATTCCTTCCTATGACTAACCTTTCAGACAGGGCATGTGGCTCAATGGAGAAGAGGCCGACCCGGAGCACTTAGGACCCTTAGGGGTATAGTTGATTTTGGAATGTTGGTTATATCTTTTGAATTCGGGATTACTGTATAATCTGAAATATGAATAGTATATTCAATTTTGGATGTAATCCCCTAGTGGATACTTAAACCTCAGGTTATATATGTATAGAATCCGGGAGTTGCCGGGGAATTGGTTTTACACTCTGTCATACGTGAATGTAGATAAACTGCACAGGTGATTATATTCGAATTTTGAAATGGAGACCAGGAACAGGAAAAGGATTTTGAATGATTTTGTGAAAACCCTACCACAAAGTAGGAGATTGAAACGAGTTTAAGTTATCCGAAGGTCTCTAATCTACTTTAATTATTTAATATCAAATTATAATTACATGATTAAAGGCAGGGTGTTACAAAAGGTACACTTGTTCTTTAACACCATATAAAGTTTCAATTGGATCCCTTAATTTTAAAAATCAATGTTTTTAATATTTTAATCTTAATATCGTTTCATGTTTTGAATATTTTAATCTTAATATTGTTACTTTTAAATGATTATTTTTTGTAGCAATAATTATTATTTGACAAAATAAAATTAATATGTCAGCATTTGAAAAGATTTTTTTTAATATTCAAAATTTCAATATTAGCATTTTTTTATAAAAAGATGTTATGATTAAAGGATTAAAAAGACACCCTAAAAGTTAAGGAACTAAAATAAAATTTTAAATGAAGTTAAAGGACTAAATATGTTTTTTGAAAAAACAACATTGAAATATAAATATGGTTACAAGAACTTATTGAACTTCAATTTAGAAAATGTACTTTTTGCAAATCCCTAAATTAATATTTTTAATTAAAGGTAATTTGTGAATGTTGTAGTAATTTTTTAAGAAATTAAGACTATTAACTAATTTTAACCTTCTTTCCTAATTCGTGTGATTCAATTAAAATATCTTGTAATTAGGATTGGAGATAATAATTTGCAAGGTACTACTCTTTTTAATATCCAAGTACTACCTCTGGTCCTAATTATAAGGCAATGTTGACTTTTTTTTTTGGAGAGATTAAGAAAGTTAAATAAGTTGCTTAATCATATCATATGTTATTTATTCTTATATTATATATCAATTTATTAGTCAAACTAATTAGTTTGGAGAAAAAAATATAAATATAAATACTCTAAAGTAATTCAATTAGCTTCCTTAATCTCTCTAAAAAATCAATTTTGTCTTATATTTAGGATCGGAGGGAGTACTTGACAATTGCTTTTCTATTATTTTTACTTGGATCACTTCTGAACTTGATGGTCTACAAACAACAAATATTGTATTTAGTCTATCACAATACAATGCACAGATTGATGATGATCTGTAAAATCATAAAATCAGACATGTATGAATCCTCCAACCTTTATAAGATATGGAGATTATATTACATGTGTCACACCCTTATCTTATTTTCACCTATTTCAGAGTATTTGCAGAAAACAATATGCAGTTCAGTGGGCAACTAAGGAATAATATAGATATACTGATATTATATGCACGATTACGGAAATTCCCTATTGGGGTACATATTTGATAATTACAATTAACGTAACCTCACAGCACTACGTGGGTATCTAAATCCATCCCAGTGAAACGGAGACATCTTCCCGTCTTCGTTCCACCATTGTAATCCCTTCGTACGGTTCTCTTCTTTGTTCTCAGCATACGTTCTGTCTTTTACTGTCTAAATTATTGGTAGGGAGGGTGAGATTCTGGGGAATCTCAGTAGGAAAGCAATACCAATATGCATGCAAGATAAGTGCTTAATGCATGATGTGCTTGCATTACATAACTCATGCTCATACAACGACATATCTGCGTGCTCAATCTTTCAAACAACATACGTATGGCCATAGCATAAACAGAAACAGAGCTTCAATTATTCATATATATTTCACAGAATCACGTAAAGCAATAACATGCATCAATACACCAACACAAATATCAAATACATACAGGAGAGGTAAGTTCTCTACCTTAATCACCCTTCCCTTATCCTCGAATAACATGCCTCGATTTACGTGCCAATCCCTCGGGCTCTCTACTCGATCCTAGAATGTTAAATGTATAATTTAGACACTTCTATAATGTTTTTGGTGGTTATATTACTCTATGGTGAAATTTTACCAAAAAATCCCAGGACCCTAACCCGGCACGATGGCACGTTTTCCCAAAAATTTAACTAGGGTTATTCTCACATATTTTAGCCCAAGGAATCCATTTCCGGGCTTGAAATCATCAAATTCACTATCAAATTACAAAAATACCATTGACAGCCCCTATTTAGGGTTTTCAGTGGCTTTTTCGTAATTATACTTTTCTGGCCTCTACCGAAAAAGTGCCTAACTGTAACCCCATCTATTTTTGCCCACTGAGTCCAATGGAACCATTATTTCATGAAAATCCAACTCCTAACCTCAGTTATGGTTCTCGCCTTAGCTTTCAAAACTTGTACTATTCCACTTCTAATCCTTGATTAACTCACTTAAACACTTCTTAATCATGATTTAAAGGATTTTGGGCAGCATAACCCCTTAGGGTTATAGCTTTTCAAATTTGCAAAACCAACAACAAACTACCAAACAACTCAAGAATCACATCAACAACATCAATACACTAAGAAGTTTGAGGTTTTGGAGATTACTTCTTGATTCTTACTGTTTCTCTCTCTAGGGCATCCTCTCTTTCTTCTCCTTAACCTTGAGATTAGCTTGCTAACATGATGATTCATAGAGAAAAAGAGATTAGAGGATGAACTATACCAGATAGGAAGCTTAATCATTTGCACAACAAGTTCTTACCTTAGATCTTGCTTCATCTTGCTCTCTAAACCTCCAAAGGACTCAAAAATTCACTCTCTCTCTCTCTTTTGCTTCTTGCCTTGAACGAAATGTGCATGAAGGAGGAAGGAGAAAATATTTTATTAACTTGGTCTTCTTGCCTCTTAGCCCTTGATCTCATCAAGGGTTGAGATTGCACCACCTAACATGCACATCATTCCTCCTCCCTTACCTCCAACCATACCCTCTACTTTATGCCATGTCTTCTCATCACTTGTTTTCAATTGGGTTTGAGAAAGATTTTCTTCTCTTGGTTATCTTAAAAAAACGTGCTCCCTTACTTCTCCAACCAACAAAGTGTTTTTCCAACTAAATCCAACTTTCTACTCCACCAAGCAATCAAGTTCACCCATTCCTTCACTCTAACTTACCATCATGCACTTCACCATACCTTCATGTAATGTACACCTTACCATTTTCATTATTACTCTCTTCATGATTAATGCCATTAATCAATTTCTAACACATTTTATTTTCAATTTTTGGAATAATGCCAATTTTGGCAGATTTTCTGCCCTAACTTTGAAAAATCATAACTAATTTTGTAGACATCATTTTGGAGTGATTCCAAAGGCTATGGAACCATTATTGAGTCTAGTTTCAAGGAAAAATATGGAATTTTACTAGCTGGGATCATATCATTCCTAAATTTTCAATATTTAACTGCTGCTCCAGAAACTTTTCATATTTTCGGGACTAACTTCAAAAATTCATATCTTTTTGTACATAGTTTCATTGATTCATATGACCTATCAAATTAAATCTTAGGATGTCTACTTTCACCCCATAAAATTTCATAATTGTTGCTCATCATTTGGTCTTCCAAAACCACATGACAATCTCACTGTCTCACAGGCAATTTCACTGAAAATACTATTCACCTTTCAATTTTCAATATTTAATTCCTTTGGGCTTAAATATTCACCATTTTATTGAATATATATAATAGTCACAATATACTCTTGGTGAATAAAATTTGGGGTGTTACAATTCTCCCCCACTTAAGCAAATTTCATCCTCGAAATTTACTTCACGTTTATAACCATCAACTCCGGGATAACACTTTTGCGTATGTCTCACTGACATCATTACCGCTGATCGAAATCTGCTAATACAAACTAGGATCCCTAAAATTCCTCGATTGGCTTTTTACTCATAAATCATCATATCATCTACATTATTTTTCTGGCTCAATGTGTCAGCGACAACATTAGCCTGCCCTAAATAACATTTATGTTCCAGGTCTTAATCTTTCAACAACTCTATCCACTTACATCACGTCATATTTCACTCTTTTTGGTCATACTCACATCTCAATCTTTGTGGTCGCAGTACAACTCTACAATTACACCATAAGGCAACGTTTCCAGCTTTCCGAAGCTCCCCTCGCTGTCATCATCCTGTGCATAATGTTGAGTTCCAGGAAATTTTGATATAAACATCTCATAATAATTAACAAGACTTAGAACACCGCGTATCACATCCACAGGTTCCGGCCTTCTCAGTTCAGTACTGCTTCCACTTTACTAGGGTCCTCCAGGATCCCTTGCTATGAGACTATGAGGCCCAGAAATGTTACCTCTGAGAGCCATAACTCACATTTACTCGATTTGGCATAGAGTTATTTTTCCTCTTACCATGTTCAATTCTATTCGTATGGGAATCTACGCATACTTACTAATTCTAATATCCTTTCTAGGGCAGCCCTTTCATATACTCCGAAACAAATTTCAGAGAATTCGTTAGTCTACCAGGCTGTCAAAACATGATTCCCTACTATTATTTATTCATACCTTTCAACACACTATCTGCCATCCACCTATTGACTCCTAGTAAAGCCTCAGGTTCATAGAATAGCAGGTAGATCATCGTCAGGATACTTTACCCTCATTGTACAGGGAAACCAAAAGCCACTCATACATTTTATTTTCTGTCTCAACCTTAAGACCCTATCTCGTGGCTACCTTTATTCTATCAAGAACTATTCTCCTTCCCATTCTGCCTACATATTGCACTACAACCCATACAAATCACCTATCACACATTTTACACAGAACATATCGCATACCACACAACAGGCCACACAGGTTAACACACAGCAGACCATACAAGTCACCACACAGTTTACCACACAAGTTAACATACAGCAGACCACATAGGTCGCCACACAGTTCACCATATAGGTCATACCATACAGATTACACCATACAGAGATCATATACCACACATACTACATCCTTGCACATCACACAGCTTGCCTCACTACTAACCACATAGGCCCACGTTACTGTACTTGATATAATACTATTGGCCACATCACCCTATACCACTCCACACAGACCACATCACCTCAGTCATCCATACATTCATTCATATCCTTTGAAAGGATTTATGGAACTTACCAATCACTGAGCTATCCTCTCTTATCTCTATTATGTTCTCATCGAGAACTAGTTTTCGTTTTAATAAATTTAGGAGATTTTCTAGCCTCCTCCTGATCTATCACATGCACCTCACAAGCTCCTAGTTTAGTCTCTTCTAGTTATTGCTTTTGTGGGAAATTCTTAGCAATATGCCCCCATAACTTCATTCTGATCTTTATGTTTTTGTGAAAAACCTCCATTACTAGACATATTCTCATAGCTGTTACTTCTGTCGGGATGCAAGCTCGACAAATCATTCTCGGCGAGTGACACTCTTCAACTGCTTTGGTGAACACTGTAAAGTGTTTAGGAATCAATTTCTTTCTCTATTTGTCGGCTCCTCCTGATTGCTCTTAACTCGTAATACGTGCCAGTCAGCTCCAGTCACCAAAATAGCTCACGTAGGCCCCACATCACAGCTTGGTATACATGAAATCTTGTACTAACCCTCTTATATGCTTCCGGGAAGTCCAAAAGTTTGCCTTCGAGCCCCGATCGATGATAAGTTTCTTCAGTCTATTCCAGAAGCTGTGTCCGAGAAGAAGTATATCGTAGAAAGAATTCAGCACTCTTTGGTCACCATAACTCCTAATGATATCTGCAGGCGATACAATGTCTTTACGCCGTCAAGGAATGCATCGTCCCGGCTCTGCCTGAGACTCTTGGTCACTTGGTTCGTCCAATAGAATCTCCTCAGGTTCGTAGTCAGAATCATACTCCTCTGGTGCATCTCTGGTCTCTCTGACCTTTATCACTCCTGGAGACGTCATCCTCAGCTCTAGACCGTACACTGGCAGTCTCAGCACGCTCTTCCATGTTGTGTATCGATACGTATACCGCCATATCCGAAATAGTCGATCAATCACCTTCTGTCTGGAACACGCTGGTTCACTGTCATCTCGCTGTCACTACTAATTATGATCACAGGCTCACTCAAACTGCTTATGATGTCCTCTGATACCGCTGACACTATTCTGATACCGTTGGTACCATCCCGATACCACTGATACCATCCTGATACCACTGATATAATTGATACCACACTGATATCGTCTCCATGTGCACCAGTACCACAGATACTCCAATCTAGGTACTGATATCACCTCTGAGTACCCTGATACCCCTATTGCCCGATGTCACCATTACGGTCCTGATACTACTCCATCACGAACCGGCTCCCGTGTTATCCTTATCTCTACAAACTACTGCTCCTAAAAAATGCTTTGACTAGGGGTACCCTAGTTCACCAACAAGATTGATCCCTCTTGTTCCTGGCTCGAACTACTTAAACTAAATCCTCTAATAGTTCCTATTACTATGCAAACACATCATATCAGTATACTATCCTGTTTCCAGAACTGCCACTCTTTTAGAATAACTTGAGCTCCTTCAAAACCGCTTTGGGAACCTCCAGAACCAGTTTCGGCTCCTCTAGAACCGCTTTCCGCTCTGATACAAAAATGTCACACCCTCACCTTATTTTCACCTATTTCAAAGTATTTGTGGAAAATGATACGCAGTTTAGTGGGCAACACAGGAATAACATAGATATACTAATATTATGTGCACGATTACGAAAATTCCCTATTAGGGTACGTACTTGATAATTAAAATTAGCGTAGCCTCATTGCGCTACGTGGGTGTCTAAATCCATCTAAGTGAAACGGAGACATCATCCCGTCTTCGTTCCACCACTGCAATCCCTTCATACGGTTCTCTTCTTTGTTCTCAGCATACGTTCTGTCTTTTCCTGTCTAAATTATTGGTAGTGAGGGTGAGATTCTGGGGAATCTCAATAGGAAAGCAATACCAATATGCATGCAAGATAAGTGCTTAATGCATGATGTGCTTGCATTACATAACTCATGCTCACACAATGACATATCTGTGTGCTCAATGTTTCAAACAACATACGTATGGTCATAGCATAAACAGAAACAGAGCTTCAATTATTCATATATGTTTAACATAATCAAGTAAAGCAATAACATGCATCAATACACAAGCACAAGTATCAAATACATATAGGAGAGGTAAGTTCTCTACCTTAACCGCCCTTCCCTGATCCTCGAATAACATGCCTCGATTTGCGTGCAAATCCCTCGAGCTCTCTACTCGGTCCTAGAACGTTAAATATACAATTTAGACACTTCCATAGTGTTTTTGGTAGTTATATTACTCTATGATGAAATTTTACCAAAATGCCCCCGGGACCTCGGCTGGCCCCGCTGTACCCGGGCCGAGGCACGTTTTCCTAAAAATTTGACTAGGGCTATTCTCATGTATTTTCACCCAAGGAATCCATTTTCGTGATCGAAATCACCAAACTCATTGTCAAATTACAAAAATACCCTTGACAGCCCCTATTTAGGGTTTTCAATGGCATTTTCATAATTATACTTTTTTGGCCTCTACCGAACAAAATACCCAACTGTAACCCCACCTATTTTTGTCCACTGAGTCCAATGGAACAATTTATTTCATGAAAATCCAACTCCTAACCTCAGTTCTGGTTCTCGCCTAAATTCAAGAAAAAATGGAAAATGGAGTTGTGGTTTAGCTTTCAAAACTTGTACTCTTCCACTCCTAATCCTTGATTAACTCACTTAAACACTTCTTAATCATGATTTAAAGGATTTTGGGCAGCATAACCCCTTAGGGTTATAGCTTTTCAAATTTGCAAAACCAACAACAAACTACCAAACAACTCAAGAATCACATCAACAACATCAATACACTAAGAAGTTTGAGGTTTTGGAGATTACCTCTTGATTCTTGGTGTTTCTCTCTCTTCTCCTTAACCTCGAGATTAGCTTGCTAACATGGTGATTCATGGAGAAAAAGAGATTAGAGGAAGAACTACACAAGATAGGAAGCTTAATCATTTGCACAACAAGTTCTTACGTTAGATCTTGCTTCCTCTTGCTCTCTAAACCTTCAAAGGACTCACAAACTCACACTCTCTCTCTCTTTTGCTTCTTGCCTTTAAATAAATGTGCATGAAGGAGGAAGGAGAAAATGTTTTATTAACTTGGTCTTCTTGCCTCTTAGCCCTTGATCTCATCAAGGGTTGAGATTGCACCACCTAACATACACACCATTCCTCCTCCCTTACCTCCAATCATACCCTCTACTTTATGCCATACTCTCTTAACTTTATGCCATGCCTTCTCATCACTTGTTTTCAATTGGGTTTGAGCAAGATTTTCTTCTCTTGGTTATCTTAAAAAAACGTGCCCCCTCTCTTCTCCAACCAACCAAGTGTTTTTCCAACAAAATCCAACTTCCTACTCCACCAAGCAATCAAGTTCACCTATTCCTTCACTCTAGCTTACCATCATGCACTTCACCATATCTCCATGTAATGTACACCTTACCATTTTCATTATTACTCTCTTCATGACACTTGGCTTTTTAATGCCATTAATCAATTTTTAACACATTTTATTTTCAATTTTTGGAATAATGCCAATTCTAGCATATTTTCTGCCCTAACTTTGAAAAATCATAACTAATTTTATAGACATCATTTTGAAGTGATTCTAAAGGCTATAGAACCCTTATTGAGTCTAGTTTCAAGGAAAAATATGGAATTTTACTAGTTGGGATCATATCTTTCCCAGATTTTCAATCTTTAACCGCTACTCTAGAAACTTTCCAGATTTTCGGGACTAACTTCAAAAATTCATATCTTTTTGTACATAGCTTCAATTGATTTATATGACCTATCAAATTAAAGTTTAGGATGTCTACTTTCAACCTATAAAATTTCATAATTTTTTCTCCTTATTTGGTCTTCCAAAACCACATGACAATCTCACTGCCTCACAGGCGATTTCACTGAAAATACTATTCACCTTTCAATTTTCAATATTTAATTCATTTGGCCTTAAATATTCACCATTTTATTGAATATATATAATAATTACAATATACTCTTGGTGAATAAAATTTGGGGTGTTACAATATGCATCTCCAAATGAAGAACACTTTAAATTTATAAAACGGAAATCTTCTGGTATTTGTGTAATATAATAAGAATAAAAACATATCTTATTCAAAACAGAAAGCCGCCAAAAATATAACTATAACAAGTATATATATTGTGTTAGAAAGTCTCTCACTTGCAAGAGTTTCAGAGAAAACAAAAACAAATATATGACATAAATTAAATAGGATGAGAGACAAAATTATTAATATGAAAAGCCCCTCAATTCAAATGTAATTAAAAACCACAAGTTATTTAACCAATAGAAATCATAAATACTATGATCAAAACATAGTATAAAAGAGTCACAATCTAACATACAAACACGTGTAAACAACCAACCAAATAACTAAAGTTACAAACTTACAATAGATAATAAAAAAGATAAAAATACTCAGAAAAACAAAGCTCATTGCAAACTCATACAAGGGTGTTTTTGTAACCAAAGTTATTCAACAAAGCTTCTTGGAACACATACAAGACCTGAGGTCATCTCTCTATATAAGCTTCTTATCAAAAACTTAGCTTTTCCTTTTTGTATTAAGGGAATTTATTAATAATATTACCTTTGATACATAATATAAGATTTAATTGGCTTTTGTAAAGAGATTAAAGAAACTAAATAAATAACTTTAAAGTATTTATATTTATCATTTTTCTCCAAGCTAATTTGTCTAACTTATAAACTAATAGATAATCTAATGATACACAACATATATTATGATTAAGTAATTTATTTAGTTTTTTTAACCTCTCTAAAAAAAATCAATTTAGTCTTATATTAAAAATGAAAGAGTAATAAAAAACAACTTCCAAGGTCGCCTCTAATAGATATGTCACTTGACTCACTTCATTTGCAAAATGAAGTCTATTAATAATAATATGCACACCTTTTTATCAAGTACAAGACATATCTTTTAAATTTCAATAAGCGCGCGCGCGCACATATATATAAAAATATATATTAAAATTCAGTACCCATCCTTTTCAAAATTAATAAACACGTCTCTATTTAAATGTTAGTACACAGAATTACTTGAATCCCACCAATAATTATGAAAATGGATATCTTTCATTTAGTGGAGAGCCCGCATGCACAAATATGAATAGTGAAATTAAATTTGAACAATACAAAATTATATAATAATGGAGGTGTGCAGCAAATGAAGTTAGTGGAGAGATATCCATGTTTTGAAAATCGGACTGGCTGATTCAAGTCGGAAACCGCCTACTCAGTGGTCCGACCAATCTGATTTGGTTTGGTAATGACCTCTGGTTCAACCGGTTTTTTACAGTTTGACTGATTTTTGAGCAATTTGATCATTTTTTAAAAAAATTGTTTATTCAAAATTTTATATAAATAAGCCTAAAATCTTCACTTTCTCACTGATCTAGCCCCAATTTACCTCTGATCTGACTTACTGACCCCTTGATCTAGTACCCTGACCAATTCAATAGCCGATCCGGATTTCAGAACCTTAGATAAAACTAATTTTACCAAGAAGCTGTTCCCATCTTATCCCCTCCCCTAATACTATGTCCATTTATGCACATAGAGATGAAGAAATTTCAAACCCCTTCTTCCTTTTCTTTCTTTGTTCCTCTTCTCGTTTTGTTATATATATATATTAACTTTTAGTTTTTCTTACCCCGTCCTTTTTGTTTGATGGGTCTATCATTTGTACTTTTTGTTCCTATTGATCAATTGGGTATTTGCCCTCCATATTTTTGTTTTCTTGAAAAATCATTATTTGTATTTATTTTTTTTATATTATTATCCGGTAACAGATTCAGAGTTCGTAGTTGCCCCTTCCAACATAAGTATTTTTTCTGGGACTCAAATTTGAGACAGGAGAATTTAACGAGACCTTACACCACTAAACCAACTTATGTTGGTGATATCTAATTTTCTAATGCAGTATACTAGTGTGAACATGTGAGAAAGATGTATAGCCCACCTTTGTGCAGTAGTTGTCTTTCTAGAATTTTTTTAAAGGTTAATGAGCAAATTTACTAATAAAATTTTACAGAAGGAGCGTCTGGCACAATTATGTTTTAAAGGGGGCAAAAATACACATAAGGTATTAAAAGTGGAATATCCAGCACAAAACTATTAAATTTGACCTAACGGCGTTAAATTATAAGAGAGAAAAAACCATTAACGGCGTTAGGACAAATTTAATGGTTTGTGCTAGATACTCCATTTTTAATACTTTATGTGTATTTTTGCCCCCTTTAAAACATAACTGTGTCAGACGCTTCTTCCGTAAAACTTCATTGATAAACTTACTCCTTAACCCTTTTTTTAATGTATTGTTTTACGGACAATGAAAATTCTCACTCTTGCTGAATGTGTTCATCAAAAAACCAAAATTAGATCTTGTTAGACTTAAATATGAAATATCTTACTAATATAATTAATTAAATGGAAATAATATTTATCTTTAATAGTTTATTAGAATATATGTTGTTAAGTATATTAATCAATTCTTCATCATTAATAAAAACCTAGTTATACCCCACCCCAAAAAAAAAACACCTTATGGTTTGGAAGAACGCGTATTATTATAAAGAAAAATTGAAAACTGAAAAAAAAATGCATGAATAAAAATTTATTTTTGTGAGCTTTTTTTGTTTTTCGTTGAGAATTGAAATGCTTAGTCACCATCCATCCCATAACATTTTAGGCTTCTCTCCATTTTATCTCCTCCACTTCCTCACATGCAGCTTCCTATATCCACAGTTAAAAGATAATAAGGTACCTTCTAGAAAGAGTGAATTATCATTATTATAAGTAAATGGGTGAGGTATTATATCAACTCTCGTAGACATGAGTAGTTAGAGCTCATGTCACTTAAATAAATATGGTAGAGATTCTAATCGAGCTTGTCCTTTGTGTATGTAACAATTTAGGGCATGTTTGTTTTAGCGATTCGATTGCTTATAAGTTGTTTTTTAATAATAATTTACGGTATACGAAGTAAGTATGTGAGAGGAGTTGTGTCTTGATTTACGTAAAAAGCAACTTATAAGCAATCCTAACGTCCAAACAAACATGCCCTTAGTTGCTAGTGTAACACCCTGACTTTAATCACGTAATTATAATTCGATATTAGATAATTAAATCACGATTAGAGACCTTCGGATAACTTAAACTCATTTCAATCTCCTACTTTGTAGTAGGGTTTTCACAAAACATTCAAAATCTCTTCCTGTTCCTGGTCTCCATTTCAAAATTCGAATATAATTACCTGTGCAGTTTATCTACATTCACGTATGACAGAGTGTATAACCAAATCCCCGGCAACTCCCGGGTTCTATACATATATAATCTAGAGGTTACAAGTATCCACTAGGGGATTACACAACTAAAATCGAATATAATATTCCTAATTCAAAATATACAGTAATCCCAAGTTCTAAATGGATAACCAAGTCTTAAAAGGATAACCAACGTCTCCAAAATCGCATATACCCCTAAGGGTCCTAATTGCTCCGGGTTGGCCGCTTTTCCTTTGAGCCACATGCCCTGTCTGAAATGTTAGTCATAGGAAAGAATGAGATTCGAGAGAATCCCAGTAGTAACAAACCACTCATACAATGTATAAATACCAAGCATGCACATAAATCACAACCAGCATCAACAGCAGCATCAATCTCAAATATACATGGTTTTCACCACAAACGACAGCACTCACGGCTGTATACACAATACGACAGCTCTCGCTGTAATTTTCATCACGACAGCTCACGCTGTAATCACAAATACGACAGCTTACGCTGTAATCACAATAACGACAGCTTGCGCTGTAAACGACAGCTATCACCAGCTGTAACCGCAGCAGCATCAAAGAAATCATCACAGAACCGTGATAACACACACATACAGAGCATTACACACAGTATAAGAGAGAGAGTCACTACCTGATCCTTTCCCGACGTTTCTTGGCACTGCGGCTCACGAGGACGGCAAATGTCGAATCCTACAATTCCAAATGCACCATTTAGACACTTCCATAGTGTTACTTGGGGTTATATGAGTCTATAATGAAAATTTACAAAAATACCCCTGGGGACCCGGCCCGGGCCCGCCGTACCCGGTCCGGCTGTACTTTTCTTGAAATTTTGACATGGGCTATCCTGACATATTTTCGCCCAAGGAATCCATTTCCGGACTCGGAATTATCAAATTCAATGTTAAATTACGAAATTGCCCTTGGCAGCCCTACTTTTAGGGTTTTAGGGGGTGTTTCCGTAATTATGCTTTCTCGGCCTTTTTTGAAAAAGTGCCCAACTGTAACCCCACCTATTTTCGCCCACTGAATCCAATGGAATCATCAAATCATTGAAAATCCAACTCTAAGACCCATTTACAGCCTTGGCCGAAATATACATGTTCTTCGGGAAAAATTGGGGTTTTACGATTTCGGCTCCGTAAACGCGTTCCTTTCTACTCCTAACCACTTTATTCACTATTACATTAGGTTATAACTACCATTTGAACCAAAATTGGGCAGCATAACCCTTAGGAAACTCAATTGCCAAAATTTAAAACCAATGGCAATCCGGCGAAATTTCACCGATTAAATTGCCCACATCAGCCAGAATAAGCAATATACAAGAGTTTGGAAGTTACCTCAAGCTCCTTCTAGCTTTTCTCAAGAGTGGCTGAAAACCCTAGCCCCTTGAACACCAAATTCCTTGCTTCAAAACCTTAATTCACATAGAGGAATAGCTTAGGAGGAGGATTATACACATTAGGAGCTAGATCGTCGGAGAAATCGGCTTACCTTGTGAGATTTCTCCTTCCTTCTCTCTATTTTTCTCCAAGCTCTCTCTCACGTTTTTTCCTCTTACTTCAGCTGAAAATGGCGTGAAATGGCTGAAGAAGATGAGCTATTTGATTAATAATCCATGCTGACATCATCTTTTAATGAGATGATGTCATAATTCCCATTTTCGGATTTTCTGGCAGATTTTCTGCCCAAACTTTGAAAAATCATAACTAATTCTAGCAAACTCAAAATGAGGTGATTCCAAAGCCAAATGAAAGATATTTAAGTCCTCTTCATAGGAAAAATATTGGCCATTACTAAAAATCACCACACAATTCCAGAATTACATAAAACTCATCACTGCCCCAAAACAGAGTTCAGTTTCCATCCCAAACTTTGGACAGTTATATCTCCTAGTTCACAAAATGAAATGGAACAAATTATATGTCCATTTTGAAGCTTGAGATGTGAACTATAAGACTGGAAAATTTCAGAATTTTTAGATACCATTTGGTCATTAAAAACATTCACACAAACGGACTGCCCAGAATAGAATTTCACTGGACAGAATTTTAGATTTTGCATCTTTGCTTCCATTGGTTCCATTTTCATATCAAACATCATTCCAACATAAATTTTCACAAGGAATCCATTGGAATCATTAAAATATCCAAATTCCCATCACACATTCTTCAAAAGTGTTTATTCAACAATAATTACATCCACTTTTGAAGTCATTAGCCCTTAATCACTTTTTGGGATATTACAGGGTTCCACGACTTGCCCTCAGTATCTAAGAGAGATAGTCTTTGTGGCTCTATTGTTGTCAGCGTTACACAGAAAAAAAAAAAAAAAAAAAGGTCCCTATGTAAGATATTAATCATATTTCTTTAAAGATTGTCGCTTATAAATGTCTAATATAATTTTCCATTATAATTCATTGGGATGCAATATATGGTTTTAGGTGTTGGTAGATTTAGAATTTTTTATTTTTAAACAAATTTAATAATTTAACTGTTTTTCTTAGTTTTAGTATGGTGTTTAGAGTCTTAGGCTATAATAAAAATTAGAAGGATAACTAATTTAGAGGCATCTTTAAATATTCTATGAATCATGAAACATTATTTAAAATGTAGGTCATTCCCCTTGATGACTTGTTTAAATATTGCTGCCAATGTAATTAAACATCCCATTGGTGGTAAATAATCCCTTCATTTACTACTCCCTCTTATATATCCTTATTATAAGGTACCAACTAATAAGTGCATTTGGTCCTTTTTATAAGGCACTTACAAGTTTCCAAGAAGCATTTAATTTATTTTTTCATGTATGCCCATGTTTAATAAGGGTAGTGAGGGAAAGTAATAATTAATAGATATTTGAGTTTAGTATAGTTGGTAAGGGTAATATTGGAAACTACTTGAATTTTAGGATAATTTTAATGCTTTTAACTACCTTTATTGGTTTATGAGAATTGGTAGTTGATGCCTTATAATAAGGACAAGAAAGAGTATTTATAAGACACTATTAACTAAACTAATATGCATAGAGCAATGCAATTAGCTAATGTCCCTAAAATATATGTACTTTTTAAATATAACATTTATTAAATACAATTGACTTTTTTAGCAAGAAATGAACCAAATTAATGGAGATCAAGTAACCTTTTTTGTTTTTGTTTGCTAGGGACATCTTTAAGATGTACACATTATTAATTACTCTTAACATTTCACCAAAAAGCCTTATAAATGAAAGCATAAAATCTTCAAAGGTATGTCTTATAATAGTACACTGTTAGAGCGACAATTTATAAGCATATTAATAAACACTCTTTCATTAAATATTATTTTAATTAAGTGATCTTCCGTGACCAACTCTATATTAAAAAGGAGGCAAAGAAAGAAAACTACGCCCCCAAATTATTTAAGGTTAAGGTATAATTTTAATAACAAAATTTTCACGATGAACGTCTGAAACAATTTAGTTTTGATTTTTTTTTTTTTGATAAAATGATCAATTATATTAAATAAAAAAAGATAATTACATAAAGACAAGTACATATAAGCCAACAAAACATAAACAATTTAGTTTTGATAGGTGCAAAACTAGATAAAATCTTTTAAAAATAAACCAATTTTAATAATTCGTTAAATTGATCCAAACGTCCCTTATAAAACTAGGCAGAAAACAAGTGAGTCAACTTCAAAAAAAGAGATAAGCGTTTGGGTTAATTTGACGGACTTGTTTAAATTATTTTATTTTTAAAAAATGATGTCTACTTTTACACCTTTAAAACAAAAATTTGTTGTTAAATTGCAACTTAAACCAATTAGTTAATGATAAATATAGAAAATATAATTCCTTAATAAGATAAAATATAACTTTGGTTCTTTAAGACGACTTTCTATTTTAGTTCTTTAATCTTAAAAATTATGCTTTTAGTCCTTTTTTGTTGACATCATTAACTTTCCTAAAAAAAAATGATGAGTCATCAAATTTAAAATGTTAACACATTCAATATTAATTCTTTAATACAATTACTTTTATTTTTTAATTTTAAAATCAATCTTCTAGAGAGATATGTTACCATTTTAAATTTTCTTAGTGGGCATTTTTAAATTTGCCGACTCAATATTTTTTGTTAGTAAAGTTAACGGTATTAATTTAAAATGACTAAAAACACACTTTTTAAATTTAAATGACTAAAATGGAACATTATCTAAATTTAAAGGATTAAAATGAAATTTTATCTAAATTTAAAGGAATAAAAGTATACTTTATCCATTCTTAGTATAACTAGTTAACTTCTAAATTCTAATTGATACAAAACCAGAAATAATGGTTGGGATCTTGTTGTTCAAATAACATGAAACTCTTCCCTTATACCATTATGATCTTATTTATAAGTCTTTTTTGACAAAAAAAATTGGTTCTATTTATTAGTCCAATTTTAGTCTAGTAAATGCATTTATACTTTTTTACCCTTATTAGTTATAATAAGCAAAAGAAATTTATTCATGTTGATTTTTGGAAACAATCATAAATGATAAGAGCGAAATTAAAAATTTAGTATATAGTTAATAAGTTAATTAATTTTCCTTAACATATGAGAATTAGTTAAAAAAGACTTATAAATAAAATGAGAATTATATCTTTTTTAAGTGTGAGATTAAAATTTCCAACTCTCCGTAAATATAACGAGTCGTGGGTTACGACAAAAAATCAGAAATAATTGCTTCCATCTGCCAACGAACTAGCTAGCACTCTAGTAGACATCGTTATCAATTCATTTGCTTCAAAAAATTGCAGTCTCTCTTTTCACATTCACTGCATGTACTTTGGGGACCATTTTACTGATTCTTTTTGGCCAAAACCATATGCTGTTTCTCACTCTTTAAAACTTTCATGCTTTATTTAAGGTCAGACCAAGTTGCCTTGCATACCTTGTTAACACATTTCAATATAAAAATATCAAAAACTCTCCCTGATCCTTAATATATAATATATTTATCTAATTTGATTAAATTAAATAAGTTAATTAATTAATATGATAATGTTTTCTTTTTAAACATCTTAATTATCTTTCTTAACTCTTTCATCTCTCTCTTATTTAATTATTATTGATAGATCATCAATAGGGGTAAATTAGAAAAAGATTGATAAATATGTCTTATATTTAGGATCAAGATCAACTCTCTAAATATATACTATATTAAGAGGATTTGTAAAAAGTTACACAACATTTTTCAAAACGACCTTTTTTAAATTTTCAAGAGACTTCACATTTTCTTAAAAAAATTAACCATCTCGTACTTAATTGTAAATGAGGATAAATTAGGAAAAAAGAATTCGATACCATGTACATTATCAAACAGGCTTATATTTTGGACTAGAAAAACTTAGAAGAGAAAGATGTATATTTTGAATCATAGGGGTACTCTATGCAATGATAATTTTGACCATTTTCATATGCCACGCTCAGTTGTTTTGAATCAAAAGTAGTAATGCATAAATAAAAAAATAAAGAAAGTCCCTAAACTATTAAAAAGGATATACTATAATAAACTACATTTATGATTGTTGTAAATTTGTTTTCCATACATATACTTCCTCCAAACCTTTTTATAAGGTATCTAGAGGAGAAATTTTAGACTTTTTTATGATACATGGGATATTTATTATATCTTTATTGAATTGTCCTTATTCAATATGGGTTTATTTTTAAAAAGTTACACAATATGAATTTAAATAAGGACCAATTTGTTTAGAAAAAATTCAGACATATATTTTAGTCTTTTTTATCATGCATTTGCTAGAATTTCATGGAGTATTAAATATTTTTCATATATTCTCATATTTAATAAGGGTGATACGAGCGAATAGAAATTAATATGATGTTAGAGTTTAGTGTAATTGATAAAGATAATATTAAAATTCACTTAAAATTTATAATAAATTTAATATTTTAACTATTTTTATTAGTACATGAATTTGTTAAAAATGATTTATATTTAGGCCTCAAACATGTCATGTTATGTTTGAAGGGGGGAAATATGTCATGTTATGTAATAATAAAAGGATAAAGATAAAAAAAATACATTTTGTCCTTTAACTTTGGACCAAATTTCTTATTGGCCTCTTAATTTTATAAGGTACTTTTTCAGTCATCGAAGCCTAAACATTGTTAGTTTTATTAACAAAAAAGGGCATTCATTAAAATTTTAAATATTGATATAACATTCATCTAGTCTAAACATTGTTAGTTTTATTTAAAAAAAAAAAAGGGAGTTCATTAAAATTTTAAATATTGATATAACATTCTCAAGTACTAGCATATTAAATTTAATTTGTTGAAAATAATAAAGATTGGAAAAATAAATAGTTATTTGAGACTACCGGTAACAGTGTTAGGATTACAGAATTGGAAAAAAAAAAATACTTTTTAAAATGAAGGACAAAATTGAAACTTTGTATGATGTGAATCAAAGATATACTTTTGCCAAAGATATATATAAACTTTGGTTTATTAATTCTTCTTACCAAATTAAAACATGGGTCAATTTTCTCACGTACTTAAGGTAACAATTCGAAAAATGTTTGTTATAAGCCAAAATGTTACCAATATGCCCAAAACTAATAAATATTTAAGCTTCAAATGGAACCTACCTAAATATAATAGTGACATGATTATTAAAAGTAAACTTATAAATTTCATAATGCATGAAGGAAAATGCTATAAATGTTATCTTGCTCAACCTTTTTCTTTTCTTTAAAACAAAAGGGAAACATAATTTGGTCTCAATTTGACAATGAATAAGAATCTAAAGCTGGAAGCTTTGAGGACCACAGAAAGACGAAGATGCCTGATTAATACATTGGGATGGCGTGGTAGATATAAGTGTGTCGGTGTGTCAATAATTGAGAGGCTGAGTGAGTGTTTGGGAATTACCCAAACTTAGATTTACACAACCCGAGACAAAATTCCTCTCACATACTTACCTTATAAATCATAAAAATTATTCTTAAAAGTTAATCCAAACACAATCTGAGTTAATAAATTAAAGTATGAGGTTGAATTGCTCTCATGCATGCTTCTGCTTCCGTAGACAAAGTCTGAGAACATGTCCTTTTAAGTTTTAATTTCGATCTTTTTTCTTTTTTTGCCAACAAAGTTACTAGTAATTTCTATACCTAAAACCAGATATCAGATCCTCCGGTTAAAAATATATCACGAGTTTTTGAAGAAACTAGTGTTAACCCCCGTGCGTTGCACGAGAACATGAATTTGATTAATAGTACATTGCAGGATTAATTTTTTATGACTATAATGCATTTATTTGTATATTTATAAAACTAAATTTTCAGCTCAAAAATACGTAAAGGGTTATTATAATCATGCTTATATATCACATTTTGAGGGAACATTTTTTTGGATAATTTATTATGCCTGGTGTGTCAACAGAGTGTCAATAAATAAATAAATGGAAGGCTATGTGGGGGACAAAATTTGATAAAGCAGAGGTAAAATGACTACAATTTTAGTTTTTTACTAAATATATCACCAACAAAATCTTTCAACAAAAAAATGAATCTTATATGATATTTTGAAAAATTTCTTTATAAACCATATTGGTTGTCTTGTTGGTGGGTTTCTTGTCTGAATCAAGTATTAAAATCTTAATGCCGCCTATTGATTTAACCCTTGACAAAGCAACATATAACTGACCATGTGTGAAGACAGGTATAGGTAAATATAATCCAACATTAGTCATTGATTATCCTTGACTCTTATTTATTGTCATAACAAATGATAGTATGATGGGAAATTGCCTATGCGTCAATGTGAATGGGAGTTTAGACTCCGATTGATTCATATCCTTACGATGAATTAAAACCTCTTGACCTATACTTGTACCATTGAGCACGATTGCTTTAATAAAGTGTTTCCCCAGAAATGTGACCTTTAACCTGGTTCTATTACAGAGTCCCGCGGCTTGATCTATATTTCGCACGAGCATTATGGGAACTCTGACTTTCAATGAAAGCCTATGTGGAGGTAAGCTAGAGCATTTTATTGTGTTCAAGAATTCTGTAGTATACAACTCTTGAAATGATGCATAGCCTCGATCTGCTGAACTCACAGAATCAGAGCTAAAATATTCAACAGCGTCACCAGGCAATAAGGCACACATGCAGTCATTGATTTGCTCTACAACTTCTACTGTTGGTGATAAAATAGCCCTATTAGTAAGATATTCAGAATCAGACAAATGATGGAGGAGATCAGGATATGTAGCTTCAATGATTGATTGCATAGGATCATGACAGTCTAGAATTAAGAAATCTTCTGGTATTTCTATCTCTGATATTCCATCATGGGGAAAACCAATTCGGCCATCACCAACATCTAGAAGCCAGTCTGAAAATTGCTTCAGCTTTAAATTATCTTCAGATGAACTTGAAGATAACCGCATGTTCTTGGTAAGTTGGAACAACTTACAATGACCCCATAAATGAGAAGAGTTTATGCTCAAGTTGACAATATCTGCACGGTTCCCGATACCAAATTAATTTATGGGATAAATAAGGTTTTTCGAAAATTCATTGATTTAGGTAGAAAAGGAATAGAGATTATTACTAAAATAGTTTTGAATGAGAATCAATCTCTTTGATCTTAATGTCTCGTTTTAAATTTGATTAGTTACCAAAACCTACAAAATGAATAATTAATGCAATAATATTCTAACAAAATCATTTGGGTAATTAGTCAGGTAATTAATATTATTTGTGATGCAAATACTCCAATAATTGGGGAAACCAATAAGTAAATTATCGCTGGTAATCGGGGACGAATATGTGATGGGATTCGGCCAAATTAAAAATATACGATAATTATTGCAATGTTATTAAAAAAGTACGGTAATTATAGTAATAATAATTTAAATCAGCTGATATAATAATTAAATAACGTATTTTGTCACATAAATTATAATTATTGTTATGGTTTCAAATAAATTTAAATTTGATATAGGATTAATAAATTATCTCTTGTTTTAAGTGTACTCTTAATTTTAATATTAATAGTAGTATACACAGAGATCTATCAATAATAAAAGTACGCTATTTTATAAAAAGAGGGAAATAATAACCAAGAAACTCATAATTGATTTTATTTTGGTAAATCATAGTTAATTAAAGCTAACATAAATTTAAATAGTAATTTACATTATTGAACTTCTTACATTACTCTAACCATAACTTTTTTATTTGTGAATCCTCAAACCACAAATTTCATGAGAATTAAAATTATGATGTTATTCTGGTTACACATTATTTGTGAACCTGAGAATATTATTTTTCTTGCATATTCTTTATTTTTTGAATAATTTGTTCGGCAAACCATTATAAAAACATTAAGCAATTATGGTATTATAATAAAACCGTGAGTCACTTGGAATCTCATGCGACAAGGAATATAAGCAATTAAGGAATTCTGACAGGAAATAATAAGAGTGAGTCACTTGAAATCTCATGCGACACAGTGGAGGAGATCTGTGTGAAAGCCTGACTTGCCTCAGGGGCATTGGTGAGTTTGTATAGTGATTGCGACATTTACATTAGAAAACCCTATATGTTATATAATTTAGGTATACAGATGCACAAAAAACATGGATACAACTAAATTTTAACCTGTCATAAAGGTCCTTTACATCTGGAAAATCTGGGTTGAAATAAACTTGTGTGGCATTGAAGGCACTACATATGTGTCCATAACCTTGAACAAAAAAGCATGTAATTTTAAAACCCAAAAAAATGAATTTATAGGGAAATAAAAGATATATGTAGTACTTTTGTTTTTTTGTAATCCTAGCAAACCGTAAGACAACTAAGGTGAGCATATCCAGATCTTCCGTTCTGTCCTCAAAGGCTTTGAACCCTCAATTCGATCAACCTGTTTGCAAATAGTTAGATGAAATATGAGCAACAATATAATGTTCACTTGATGAATGTGATGATTACATTAAATACTTACTTGTTCGTCAACTAATAACATACTGACTTTCCAAACCTCAAATGGTGCAGCCTTCTTTACCATCGCCTACTTCCTAAGTACCCTAATAATAATGCTCTAGGTTTGCTTGCTATCATCAATGTCCTTGAGTAAAGCATGAGCAATATTTGCCATTGATTGAGTTGATGTAACTGATTCTTCAAGAATGGTCCTCTTTTGCTGGATATGAGAATGGGAGGCTTATGCTGAGATATAATGGTACGTGTATGTGAAGGAATTTTCGGAAAAAACAACTTTCAATGACATGCATGGACTGAATGGTAGTAATTTAATTAGGATTAGAATGTTAGCTATTATTCCCAACAATCTTGGACGATTAAGGTTATTATTTGAATTGTATGGTAATTATAACATGTGTAATGCTACATACAATTATTATTTGCCAATTAGTATGCTAGAAAATACATAATTCAATTATTATATTGTTTGACGTTTATATAATAGTTTTCCCAAGCATTTGAATTGTTCGAATAACATTGCTCAATTGCTCAGATTGTATGCCACAATTTTCGGAATAATATTATTAGAAACTCCAAAAAATACATAATGCAATTATTATATTGGTTGACATTGTTATAACGGTTCGCCCAAGCATTTATATTGTTTGATTAACGTTTCTCAATTGCTCAGATTGTATGGCGTAATTTTGGGAATAATCTTATTAGAGACTATAGAAAATACATAATGCAATTATTCTATTGGTTGACATATTTATAATGGTTTGCCCAAGCATTTGCATTGTTTGATTAACGTTGCTCAATTTCTTAGATTATATGCCGCAATTATGGGAATAACGTTATTTGAAACTTCAGAAAATACATAATTCAATTATTAATTGATCTATTTTAATTCAATTATTAATTTAATTAGGATTGGAAGATTTTGAAATTTGAAAGGATACACCCAATTATTCTTTTCCAATCGTTATAAATGCGTTTCACTGTATTTAGATTATTTGAATTTTGAAAGGCTACACCCAATTATTATTTGAAAATTAATTTAATTATTGAATTAATTAGGATTGAAATGTTAAAGTTATTATTTCCTACAGTTATGGAAGATTTTGAAATTTGAAATGATACACCAAATTATTCTTTTCCAATCATTATAAAAGCGTTTCAATATAATTAGATTATTTGAATTTTGAAAAGTTACACCCAATTATTATTTGGCAATTATCATAAATGAGTTTTAATGTAATTAGGGTTGTGATTATTCGACCCAGGTCAAGCATAAATGGGTTATGGAGCGGGTCACACGAGATTTAGAGTGTAAAGTTGATAGAATTAATTGCACCTATTTAATTTTGTATACACATTTAATACAAATATACGAGTAGTTATTCTACATTTTCTCTTTTTTCATTATACCAAAATTATGGATAGCTACGCAAGTATATGCTTTGCAAGACTACAACACATGTCAGTTCCCTTAGTTTTCCAATGCATTATACTATTCCCTTCTGTCCTAATTATAAGACATATTTACCTAACTTTGGAGAAATTAAGGATAGTAGTTAAATTAGTTAATCATATTTATTTTCTTAAAATACCCTTATTTAAAATTTAAAATGGCATCCAATTTTGTTAATTAATTCTCTGTTTTTTCTTGTATCTCTCCTGCCTCACATACGACTTCTCCAAGCTCTTACACAATTCGGTGCCATCAATCTCCCCCAACATCTTCCAATCTACTCTTATTAAATTATTATTGAGAAAGTATCAATATGGGGTATTTTAGGAAGAAATTGATAAAAATTAGAACTTTATCCTATAATTAAGATCAAGTTCAACTCTCAAATGTTGTCCTATAATTAGGACCGGAGGGAGTATTATTTATGCCGTAATGTAATTTTTCGTGAATTTTATATTATATACGTATTGACATTTTTTTCTGTTTTTTTATTCTATGCAATTTAAAGTTACACTCAAACATATCGAAGCTAAAAACTTGAGACCTCATCTAAGGCAAGCAGGGGATGCTATATATTTATAGGAGCAACTTGTCATTGACCCAAAACCAACAAACAAATCAAAAGGACATCCCTTATGAAAAGAGGAGCCTCATTCCATATTATACACCCCCAAAACAATTAAATTAAAATTGATGTCAATAACAAGCCAAATCTAGTTCAACCAGAAATATATACAGTACCATTACCATTACGGGGATAAAAATACTCTTTACAGTCCTTAATATAAGATATAAATAACCAAACCAAATTCCATAAATAAAAAATTGGTTGAAATTGTGTAAAGGCAATAAATATATTAAAAAAATTAACTTATTTTCAAAAACACCTTCATTTTTAGAAAGAGTGGGTGAAAGAAAGAATGAACAAAGAGAAGCACACTAAATAATGCAATGAGACTAATAAATAATTAATATGAATAAAAAATAAAAAATAAAACCAAAACTTTAAGACAGAGTAGTGTGTCCCATACATAAGAACATACCTTCTACTGTATAATATCTCCAGTTCCACGTGATATTTTAAATTACATGTGGGGATGTGAAATGAATCAACAAAGCATTCAGATTGGATATTGATGAATGCTGCCTGCCCATGGGCCCTTATTGAGCTCACCAATAATGGGCCTAACACACTCCAAAACGACACTACAACACTTGGTCCCACTTCCCATACCAAATTGCCAAACCTTGTCACCTTTCTTAACCCTTTCCTTGCCTTCCAGGTAACCCAATTCGTACCACAACGAAGATGACGACTGGTTCCCAAACCTATGCAGAGTCATCAATGCAGCTTCCATGTCTCTCTCTGTTAGCCTCAACCCTTTTCCGATCTCCCTTATCACCACCCTCCCCGAACACGGCAAGCAGAAATGGCTTATTACCGCCTTGAAATTCGGCGGCTGAAGAATACTGCCGCCTTCTGACTTGTTGTTCATCGTTATCTTTTTCTTCAAACCCCTAACAACGTGCCAGAATTTCTCTGAAAAAGGAAGGATCTCCGATCCCAGATTTGTGATGTTTGTACGGAGAGTTTCGCCGGCGACTTTAAGCAAATCTCCCTGCAGTGTCACCCCAAGGTTTCCTTGAGAGTCTTCCTCTCTAAATGCAGAGGTATAAGCTTGGTCGTCGAAGCCCATGTGTGTTCTGAGTGTGCTAATCACTCTGTATTTTGAAGATCTCTTTGCTTCTTTCTTGTTTGAGAGCAAAATCGCTGCGCTACCCATACGAAACAGACAGTTTATGACAAGTTTGGACCGTTCATTGCCAGAGTACCAACCGGTTGATAAGATCTCTGTGCTAATAAGAATGGCGTTGGAGTTCTTGTGGACACTGAGAAGATGCTTAGCCAAATCGACGCCGATGGCGCTCGCCGTGCAACCCATACCAGAGATATTATAGCTCTTAATGTCACTTCTCATGGAGTACTTGTTGATGATGATGGAGCTCAAAGAAGGGACAGGGCAAAAGCCACTACAGTTGAAGATGAGTATGTCGATGTCAAGAGGAGAGAGATTAGTTTTGGCTAAGAGATCATCAATGACAGGGAAAACAACCATTTGAGCTTCTTTGATGGATTCACTTTGATGGATCTTGGGAGGAATATAGTGTAATGCAGGAGGGAGACATGTCTCTTCACTTTGTCCTGAAGAAGTGAGGATCTTGGCCATGAAAGTGACACTCTCTTTGTCAAATCCAATAAGTGATGCATTTTCCAGGAACGTTGAGAAGGGGACCCTGCAAGAGCCTGGTGGTTTCAGACACGAGTAGTCCACGAGGTAAATCGGAGGAGGCTTTGAAAGAAAGTACTTCAGTGCAAAACAGAGGAGGAAAATACAGAGGAGGAGGAAATGGATCATGGGTTCGGAGTTTTGAAGGAGCAAGAAAGATTCAGTGAAAGCTAGAACTGAGAGTGTCAAAAGCCAGAGGAATTGAGAGATTTTTGAAAGGAAATGGTGTGAGAAGAGAGTGAAAGGGTTAGGGTTTGTGGTTGTAGGGAAGAGAGGAACTTGGTTTTGCTTGGAAATGGCTTCCATTTTGGAAAAATGATGAAGCTATGGAGGTGGTGGGTGTTGAGATGTGGATGAACATGAGGGAAAGCTATAAATAAAAGGTGTTAAATGAAGCGTTCTTGTTTCAGTTCTGTTGCAGTTGGCAGGTGGACGTTGTTACCAGGTGGAGTTATTAACCCCACTTACTTTTTTTTACCAAAGGGTTAATTTTTCACACCCTGAAACCCTTGTTTCCATTACATGAATACTTTCAGTGAACAGTTGAATCAATAGTTAAGAGGCTGGGGAGAACTTTATTACTTATTAGGTTGACTTGTGGTTTGTGCTCATGTCCCATTAGTACATGAGGGCATTAATATTATTGTCGTGGGCATTCAAGAGAGAGCGCGTGAAGACTGAAGGGATGCTAGCGAGTTGCGACCTCCGTGAATGGTAGAGAGTTGAAGTTGTCTCTGGTCACTTGATTTATGGGGGCTCACATTTTCCAGCTAATCTTAGAAGCCTACAGAGATCCTTTGTCAATGAAGTGATTTTAATGTCCATACTGTTCTGTTTTTTTTAATATATTGGATTTTATTATTGGATATATGTGCAACCCACTGCTTCAATTTCGGAATTCACGGTTACCCCTTCCAACACAAATATCTCTTATAAAACTCGAATTCAAGTATCTCTTATAAGAGTTGAACTTAAGACCTAAAACTATAGGGATTTAATTGTAGTAAGTCAGTTAAGAGATGAGCTTCAACTGAGTCTCAAAATCACAAGAATTAAATTGCACCGAGTTAAAAGAACTGAATTACAAGCAAGTCAAAATTAAAGTTACAAATGTGCTAATAATTGCCACTAATTTACCAAAATAAGTCTTTCATAGAACACTCTTAATGCAGGAATCCTCATTAATTAATTGTGTTTGTGCATGTAAAAAATTATTAAATGAGGTTAATAATAGCAAAAAAGTTCTTATATCTAAAAACAAGCTAAAATTGTCAAAAATCCACGTAAAACATAGTGGAAAGAGTTGTTTTCCCCTTTTTAGTTATATTTTTTATTGGTTAATTAAAAAGTAAAATACTTTAACCACATTTCTATTTTATCTATTTTGAAAACATATATTTTAATCCACACCATTAGCACCGTTAAAAAATATTCTGAAAAGATTCTTAAAATATTTTTTAATTAAAAACATATTCTAATAAAATTTTTTTACTAGTTTTCCCCTTATTATACTACATCTCTAATTTATCTTTTAATATTAATATTTATTAATAATATATTAAATATTTTTAATAAATTTAGAGAAAAAAATTTAAGTAATTTTTATGTGAGAAATATTAACAACTTGTTAAAGATGTGAGTAATTTTTAACAAAGAGAGATTTATTATTTTAATGTATATATTAAAAATTTTGAATTATAACATATTAAAATAAAATCCCAAAATTATATCATTTTAAATTTTATAATTTAATTGAATATATATATATATATATATATTATTCAAAACATTTTTGACCAACCTATGTATTCAAGAGATAAACGAGGTTAAATATTTAAATTTATTAACAACTTGTTATGTGAGTAATTTTTATGTGAGAAATATTAACAACTTGTTAAAGATGTGAGTAATTTTTAACAAAGATAGATTTATTATTTTAATGTATATATTAAAAATTTTGAATTATAACATATTAAAATAAAATCCCAAAATTATATCATTTTAAATTTTATAATTTAATTGAATATATATATATATATTATTCAAAACATTTTTGACCAACCTATGTATTCAAGAGATAAACGAGGTTAAATATTTAAATTTATTAAAAAATAAAAATGTATAATTGTAAAATTAGTTAAATTTGGAAAAAGATATGTCATATGGGATTAAATGATTATTAAGCAATATTGGTCTTAAAGGACATTTTGGTTAAATGATGGGTCAACAATGTGATTAAATGGTCAACTATCAATTAGATGAATAGAAGTTGAATATTAAAATCAGAAGAGAGTCTTTTGTAACATATACTTTGATTTCAAGGGAAGTACATATTAGTTTTTAAAATAAAAGAGAGGTCTCTTGATTTAAATTAAATAGAGTGAATATTGATGTATTTTACTCTAATTAAAATTGGATGCTTCTCTATGGGATTTTAAACCCAGGACTGCATGCCCCAAAACCTCTCCACTAAGGTATACCTCCACTTACCCTCCATTTACATAAAACGATTGTGTTTTGATTAAGAAAAAAAACAAGTTAAAATAAGATCCTGGGAAACTCATTCTAAGTGGGAAAAAACATAGCAGCACTTTGGGGAAGAAAAAAAAGATCCTGGGAAACTCACATTTTTGCCTCCAAAAAACCTTTGCAAGTCATACCTAGGAAGAAATCATTGGAGAAGAAAGGTATTAGCTTGTTCATCTTTTGCATTTATTGATTGCTTCTTCATTGGTTATATATGTTTGTTTTATAGTTTGTATACATCTCTTTGAGTTTTTTGCTTGTGTTGCTTCTTATAATCGGATAGCCATGGAAAGAAAGGAATCGTTTTATTTCATACTGATTACATAACTTGTATATGCTAGTTGTTTTTCTTATGTTTGTTTTAATTTAGTAGATGTTTAAGTTAGGATATTCATGCTTTATATTAGTTACTTGTTTTTTCAGGTATCTCTTTTTTTTTCCAGCTTCTCCTAAGCAATGGATACAAATACAATGCCCACTCTGGGTCTTGAATTTGATAATGTAGAAGAGGCATGGCAATATTGGGTTGACTATGGTGGAAGAATGGGATTTGGTGTTAGAAAAGAAAACTCTAATAAGAGTAGGAAAAATGGTTATATCATATATTACAAATATGTTTGTCGCAAGGAGGGAGTGAGAAAACCAGATAAAAGATATTTGAAAATTAAGAACCCTCGAGAGAAGACAAGAACTAGGTGTGAAGCTAGAATGATAATTAAAAAAGTGAATGAAAGATATATAATTACTGAACTATTTTTGGATCATAATCATCCTTTGGAGCCTTGTTAAACTGTTCATATGTTGACATCACAAAAGAGATTACCAAAAGCACAAGGCTATGCTTTAAAGGCTGTTGAAGATGTTGGGATTAAGCAAAAATCGTCTTTTAATTTAATGAGTAAATATGCAGGAGGAAGGGCTAATTTGGGGTATACTAAAGAGGATGTAAAGAGTTATCTAATATAAAGGAGGCAGCGAGAAATGGTATATGGTGAAGCTGGGTGTCTACTTTATTATTTCCAATAGCAAGTCGTTGAAAATCCTTCATTTTTTCATGCATATCAAATGGATTCAGAAGAACAAATAACTAATGTGTTTGGGCTGATGCACACATGTTGATAGACTATTTGTTTTGGAGATGTGATTTCATTTGATATAACATACTCTACAAATTGTGAAAATAGACTACTTGCCATTTTCTCAGGTTTCAACCATTATAGAGAAACAATGATATTTGGTGATGTTTTGTTATATGATGAGACCATTGAGTCTTTCAAATGGATTTTTGAAACTTTTTTGGAAGCACATAAGAAGAAAATACCATTTACTAAATTTACTGATCAAGAGCAATAGCATGAGCCTTAAAAGAGGTAATGTCAAGTGTAAAGCATGGCTTGTGCACGTTTCATATTACTAGAAATGCAGTAAAACATCTGAAAATTTTGATAAAATATTACTTGCATTTCTTGAGTAAGTTTAATTGGTGCATGTATCAATGTGATCAAGAGATAGCATTTAAGGAAGCTTGGAAAGGATTATTGTCAAAATATAATGATGCAAAAAATCCATGGTTGATGTCTATTTATGAGATAAAAGAAAAGTGGGTAGCATGTTATATGAGCGATTCAAAGACTCTTGGTATGAGAAGCACTCAATTAAGTGAAAGTATCAATTCATTCATCAAAAGTTGCACAAATCCCAAATGGAATATCAACCAATTCTTTAATGTCTTTGAATAGATTATTGTGGATAAATGGTATAATGAATTGAAGAGTGATTTTAAGTCACAACAAAATCTGCCAAGATTGATTTTGAAGAGTTCAACAATGCTTCAAGGACTATACTATAGCTGGCTCAGCAACTTTGGCGCAATGTAATACACTTGCATTATTGCAAGACATGACCCTTAGGTCAAATATCCCAATACTAGTACAGTATAGTTCTGCTATACCATGTACACATGTGCTAATGCTATATGGTCCCCCTATATCAGGTATACCATTGCCAATGCAATATAGTCCTGCTATTTCATATACACTATTGTCAGTGCAATATGGTCCCTCTGTGTCCAATACACAAGTGCTAAAGCAATATGGTCTTCCTTTGTCAATTACACCATTGCCACTACATCATGGTGCACTAATCTCAAATCACATAAACAAAGTCAAATACCATTCACAAGATTAATAGTGGTGAGGCAATTATTTTTCAAGTCCTTGAATTGTTTATTTCAAACATATCATGTTATTGTGATTTTATTGTTTGTGCTTGTAGGCTCTATTGGACTATGATGTCAAGTCACTTGAAGCATTACAATTTAGTCAAGTGTTTACATAAGGTAAATATCACCACATGAAAATATATTAAAAACATTGAGACAATTGTTATGAAATAAAGGAACTTCCATTACAATATAATTGCATTACATTGTCTTCTTATAAACTATGTTACAACATGTTATAGATACAGGTTCACAAATAAACTTAGATCTTCCTAAATGAAGTCATCCAATTAAGCTATTTGCATTCCAACTCCTTTTGCTTCCTTTTGTGCCAACCATTGCTTCTACACTTGTTCCAACCCAAGCTTCTGGTGGATACACTTGAGCTTCGCTTTGTAGCTCATTTGTTCATAACTCATTGGTTGATTCCACATGCTACCTTCTTTTTAGACTGCAATTATAAAGTTTCACAATGTATAGCCATTGTAATTATCTACCACAATGTATCAAGACAAAAGTGCAAAATATATGAAACTTGTAAAGTCCCTTTTTATGCATGTTATCAATTCCAGTTCATAACAAATTTTCTTTTTGCCATCAGAAATCAACCTATAACCCAACCTAATAAAATATGCATGTCATCATACTAACATTTTGGCACTCTTTGAAGTTAAAATTAAATTATTATACATCAATGAACAAAAGAGCCTACACACCATCTTCCAATAGTATCAAAATTAATATCTGAAATGTGAATCAAAAGGTTGGTTTTTCGTTCACCTAAAATATAGTTACATTGAGGTCAAGTCAAGCTACAAGCTAGATTTTAATTAACAGCTCAAGAGATTCCACCTAATAATAACTACATAGTCCCATTAAAAAGAAACATAGTGCTAAAATTCACATTTCAAATACATGTCTTATTGTCTATCCCTTTACTAAGTTGTTCAGTGATTGCAAAGAAATAGAATCATTATTTAGAAAAGAACCCCATCTAGAACTACAAGATCAAATGAAACTTGAAATCTGAGGCAACCAAATATGAAATTCATGTAAAAAAGCCAACCAAAACAAGTAAATAACAGTCAGGTTTGTGGACTGGGATTCAAAACAAAAAAGGCAGTAGAATAAAGGCATATAATGCTTTCTCACTATTTACAGATGATTCAAGCTACCAGAGTTCAGGGTAATAACAAGGAACACCAATAAAATTATGCCTCATATGCCATTGAAACTTCTTGAACTTCTTTCTAGCCTCAAGATCATCTTTGTTTGTATCTGGATGGAGCTTCTTTGAAAACTGAAAATTGTAGACAATAATTGAGATAGTAGGAAAAGTGAAACAGAAAAATTTATAGCAGCTATTCAAACAGATTATTTATGATGAACATTACCCATTTTACAAAACTTAAGACCTTACAGTATTAGAAAAAATGGAAGGACACCAGGTGATATTTTCTAAATGTTCCTTCAAAATCTTTTTGTCAAGCTAAATTTTTCAACTATTCCCAACTATTTCGCATAAACTAAGACTGAAAATAAGTAGAGGGGTTTAATTTGTGAGGCAAAAGGGCAGCGATATTTAAAGCATTTTAAAGACTAAGAAATCGGTGGCATTGAAGAATGGAACCTTACCTCTCTTCTGTAAATGATGGTTCAGATCTATATGACGGCAGGCAACGGCAAAGCGGATGACAGTGGACAACGGCGAAAGGGTACGACAGTGAGAGACGGAGATGAAGACCTACACAAGCACAATGGGCAACAGTGAATGAGATTTCTTCTGGGCAACTTATTTTGCTTTTTTAATATATAACATTGAGTTTCCCAGAATTTTTCCCCCTGCAGTGCTGCTCTGTTTTTTCCCGCTTAGCATGAGTTTCCCATGATCTTATTTTGACTCGTTTTTTTTTAAATTAAAACATAGTTCTTTTGTGTAAATGGAGGGTGAGTAGAGGGATCCCTTAGTGGAGACATTCTGAGCCCCAAAACCTCAGCCTCATAATTGAACAATATTCTGCCCAAAGAGACTCTTTGCTCCATAGTTTTTTAAAACCCTTTCTATCTCATAACATTGTCCTCCTTACTTTCCTCCCTAATTTCTTTACGTCGTTAAATCTTTATTGTCCTTCATATAGTTTTAATATGTAATTATATACTACTTTCTTTCAGTCCTAAATATAAAACTTAGTTGAGCTCTTTTAGGGAGATTAATGAAGTAAAATAAGTTATTTAATCATATGATTAAATTTTATATATATATATATATATATATCAGTTTATAAGTCTGATAAATTAGTTTAAAGACAAAACGATAAATACAAATTCTTTAAAATGATTTAATTAACTTCCTTAATTTTTTCAAAAAAAATCAACTGGGTCTTATATTTAAGACTGGAGGTGGTGGTATCTTTTCATTTTGATTAATATATTGATCATTTTATAAAAATAAATTAAAATTGGCTTTCCCAATTTTGTGAATGACATCACTAAGGGAATGTTTGTTTTCTAATTTTGAAAACAGTTTTTTTTTAGTTTTAGATATAGATATATATATATATATATGTATGTATGTATGTATGTATGTATGTATGTATGTATGTATGTATGTATGTATGTATGTAGGTTGATGTTGGAATGACTTAAGCCAATTGATATTGATAGAACATTTCTGTTTTTTTTATATTCTTTAATTCAATACCTAACTATTTAATGTAGGACATATTTCAGTATTCTTCATAATTCTTTTTTTTTAATTCATTTTTTTTGTTTTATGACTTTTATTTGGACTTATTCCTTTTTCGGCCTCATGTCATATCCTCATTTTTTTTTCCTTCATCTCATAAAACAAATGGCTCTATACCATATTAGATTTTTAGATATTTGCGTAGGTTAATAATGTCTTTCTATTAAAAAAAAACATCCTTCATCATCATGTGTTAGATATATTTTTTTCTTTTCAATTATACCTTGTTTATAAAGAAAGTATGGGAGATAATAAGTGAAAATTTATTACAGAAAAATAATGAGTGATATATATTTAATAGGTGTAAAATGAAAAGATCAGTTTAACATTTCAAACAAAAGATATTTGTTATTTATATTAAAGAATAAGGATCACCCATATAAAAGATATTGTTCTTTGCAAATAGGACAAGAGGGAGTAGCTTTTAAAGATATTATTCCTTATAAAAATGATCAGAGGGGTAGTTTTTTTTTCTTTTCTTTTCTTTTTTCTTTTTTTGCATTTCTCGTTTTTATTTTGAAAAATGATTATTGATTTTGATAGGCGGTTGAAAAAAGTATCACACTGATTTTACTTGTAAGTTCAAATTAATTAACTCTCACTTATCAAATAGAGTTAGTTAACTTAATAATTATCAATTAAATTTTTAATTTTACCCTTATTTATTATAGGTTTTAAGAGTCAACATAAATAAATTCTTTTTATTACTCTTAAACTATATTTACAATAATAACTATTTTTTTTTTTTGTCAAAATAGACTTTTAAATAACATCATTACATGTAATTTGTATACTTAAAGTTAACGGTTGAATCAAATCATCAATTCTCAAGGAGGATTGCCGAGTCCTTGATTAGGTTGTCTTCGGGTTGCTGCTCATGTCTCGTTATTAGGGCATTCTAGAAAGCGCGCGTGATGACTGAAATGAAAACGGGATGCTCCACGCGTTTCCGTGAGTGGTACAGAGGGAAAGTAGGGTCTGTCTGGTCACTTGATTTATTGTTGCTCACATGTTCCACTAAATCTTGAACCCCACAAAGATCGTTTGTCTATGGAGTGATTTTTAATGCTCATACTGTTTTACACTTCTACTCCCTCCTGTTTTTATAGAAAATTTTTATTTACTTAAGTAAAATAAATAAAAATAGACATTTTTTTCTCTGGTCCACAATATAAGTCACTTTAACTAATTCATCAGAACTAATAAATGATAGTTAAATCATCAAGTTCATGTTTAATTGAAAAAAATTTCCAACTTTACCTATATTAAAGAGATATATTAAAAGAGGACAAAAAATACAAGAAGTCATATTCAAACATTAACTATAGGGGTAAAATTGACAAATAAGCATTAATGACTCTCCAAGTGGCTTATATTGTGGATCAAACCATTCTTCTAGAAACAACTTATATTATGGACTGGGGGAGTACTTTAAGTTAAAGTTACAGATTTAGTTTCCCTCATCTACCCTCCTCATTCACTCCCCCTGCTCTTCTCTTCCACTAACTATCTCTATTCTTAAATTGAAATTTGAATGGTCTAGATTTAATATTTTATAACATTATTTTTTAAATAATTTTTATTTAAAATTATAAATTATGATTACTAACTGTAACAATTTGAATTTATTTATTTATTTATTAATAATTTAATATTTTATTAGTGAAAGAGGACTAGAAAAGTGGAGGGGAAGTGAATGGAAAGAGAGAAGGAAAGCCAAATCCAAAAGTTGATCGCTGATATTCCTTATTATAAGTTATTTCTAATTAATTTTACAAATATAATAAAACAATTGAAAATATTAAATTTGTTAAATCAAATAAAAAATATTAAATTTGTTATAAAATTTAAGTAATTTCTAACGTTACACTAAACTCCAAAATCATATTAAATATTACTCTCTTCTACTATCCTTATTAAATATAGGTATATATAAAAAATTATATATTTAATTCTTCTTAAAAATTGGCAAGTGACTTAAAAAAACACCAAAAATACTTCTTGGTGTTTTTTTTTTTTTGATAGAGAAATACAGAGAGACTATAAATTAGACTCCGATCTAATGGCTTCTGATATAAAGTCAGGAACCACTGTGAACGTATAAATCCCGCAACCATTCTTTAAAGATTCTTTTGCTAAAATGTCAGCGATAGTATTTACTTCCCGTGGGCACCAATCAACATGCAGCTCCCAATCCATTCCCATCCATGAGGTGATTTGATCCAGTAAGGTATTCTCCGCATGATCTTCATCCCATCCTCCAGACACCAACTCCACCAATTCCAAACAATCGGTCTCAATAATAACTTTCCTCCAATGACAATCCCAAGCACGTTTTATACCCCATAATACCGCCCAGATTTCGGCGTGGAAACAGCTTCCCCGTCCGACATTTGCCATGAATCCTCCGAGGACTCCCCCATTTGAATCCCGTGCAATACCTCCGCAGCCAGCAACCGCACCACCACCACAACTCGCCCCATCCACGTTGAATTTTATCCAATTCAGTTGAGGCGCACACCAATTCTAGAAATTACCTGAATCACATCTTCCCGGAAATAACTTCGTGTCTGACCACTTTACAAGAGCGTGCGTTTGAGCCATTAACTGCGTAGAATTATGAACTTGATGATTGAACACTCTCCCACTTTAATGAAAGCGACTTTTAATGTGGGAATCCCTCCTAATTACTCTTCTGTCCTTATCTATAAGTCACTGGCATGTTTCACCGGGGCTTGAATCCCATTAACTAATTATTAAGAGTATAAGGTTTTCACAATAATAAATAAAAAGTGGAATTGTACATTCATATAAAAAATTAATAATTTAAATTATAAATAGGACAAAAAATCTTCCCTCCTCACTTTATAAATAAGGATAACTTATAGTTATAAACTGTAATTTGAAGTGTTATAATGCGTCTAATACTTTGATACAATCTAAATGTGATGAAATAATACCACGCAATTACAGTGCTGCTTATTTAAGCTTTTCTTGCTTCTCCTGCTCATGTAATAATTTTACTGAAAAGGAGGCTAAAGATTGCTTGGAAAACCATAAAACCGTGGTTTTAGAAGCCCTTTTTTGTAAATCGAGACAAAACTTATCTTACATATTTATCTCGTAAATCATAAAAGCTATTGTCCAAAAGCTAATCCAAAGACACCAAAATTGAGCAGCATCACTTTTGTAGGGTATCAAGGATTTTAGGTGTCCCAATCTAGGATAAGCATAAAGGTGAAGACCCCCATCCATATATGCAGAGTAAGCGTAGTTCTGTAATGTGCTCTCTTGCTTTGGTCTGCAAGCTTGAACTTGTGGCTACTTAAAAGGATTGCAGAGAAGATCTTCGTCTGTCTGTAAGAGAAGTCCTTTCCTAGGCACTGTCTTGGACCCGCCTGTGGTTAAAAAACAAAAAAGTTCATATGTCAATACTTCAAAGATTTTATTTTTCGCAACTTCATTATTTTGATTCCAAAATAATGTACTCCTCTAATCCTATTTATAAGGTACTTCTAATATATTTCATAAAGACAAAAAAAAACTTTAAACTTCATTGACTATGTTATAAAATTCAACAACTTTCCAACTTTATTCAAATCTAATACTCCTTGAGAATAAGGTGAACACAATAATAAATGAATGACAAAAATGTACATTCATATATAAAATTTAGGCTAAAGTATACGTTTGGTCCTATATGTTTACATCAAGTGTCATTTTAGTCCTTTAAGTTTGTAAAGTATACTTTTAGTCCTTTAATATTAACACCGTCAGTCTTATCTAACAGAAATTGTTAATTTATAAAAGTCACATTATTTTAATCCTAATTCGCTGCCACATCAACTCAAATTTTTTAACAAATTCATATTTTAATTAAAATAATTAAAATAATAATAGCAGAAACTGTATCAAAAATAATAATAATAACAGAAAAACTTGTCGATTTTTAATTAATTTTTTCCTCCTCCCTTCCACATAGAAACCCTCATTCTACGGCCAACTCTCTTCTTCCTCCATGAATGCTTCTATCTCTAACAAGTTTTTTCTTTGACTATGGAAACCTGGGGAGGCTAGGGAGAGATAAAATATCTTTGGCTTTCCCAACTAAATCAAATGCTTTGGAATTGACTCGATCAAATATATTTTGGTTTCGACGTTTCCGCAATAGATAGTATATAATAACAAACAAATTTTCTTCCATGCTAAACAAATCTTCTGATTCCAACCTTAGTTTAAGCAATACCAATTCCATTACAACTGAAAAATCCTATCAACAAAGTTGGGTTTAATGAGGGAGGGCCACCTAAATTTAACTTCTACTCCATAGGTGTGTAGAATATGAAGGGAAAGTGAACTTGCCTAGGTTTATGTACCCGTCCCAGTGAGAAGTGTTGGCATAAGAAGTAGAAGTATAGGGTTAGAGTTCATTGGAAGATTAATGGAGGAAGAAGGGAGTTCATGTCTAGTGACAGGAGATGAAAAAAAATTGATAAAGACCTTGAATTTTAAATTGATTAAATACTCGGAATTTTTTGTTAGTATTATTATTATTATTTTAATTAAAATATGGATTTGTAAAAAAATTTGAGTTGATGTGGCAACCAATTAGAATTACAATAATGTGATTGTGATGAGTCAATATTTTCCATTAGATGAAACTAACGGTGTTAATATTGAAGGATTAAAAGTATGCTTTACAAACTTATGAGATTAAAATGACACTTGAGGCAAACATAAAGGATCAAAAGTATACTTTAGCCTAAAATTTAATGAGATGAATTATAAATAGGACAAAAAAATTTCCTTCTCTTTATCCTATAAATATGACTAATGGAGTATATGGCAATTAGAATATGCCTAGATATGATAGGATTTGAAGCTATAACCTTTAAAGTATTTCTTTTTTTCCTTGAATTACAATGGTAAGCACTAACAGCCTAAGGCAGGATCAACCTGTGATCTCCACTTATAGGAGAGCATTCATACCATCGGACTATAAGGCCATTAGTCTTTATAATATTTTCTACAATCTTTTATATAACTATACAAGTCTCTAGCAAGTTGTATTGTTCGCAGGCTAGGAAAATGCAACTTGCTCTTCAGGCTCAATGTTATGTATTAGACAAAAGATCAATTTTATTTATACTCCCTCGAGTCCTAAGTATAGGAGAGATAACGAATTCACAAAGATTAAAAAAAATAGTTAATCAGTTATTTGTAAAAAAACATGTGTTAGTTTCTTTAAAATATTCATCATTTATGATAAGTAAAATATTTGCATATTTATTTTCTCTTATATGATGATTTTATGGACTATATTTGCGTTTAATATAATAAATTTGGGTGTGATTGATAAATAAATATTGTTTTTGGAATAAACAACATTTTCAAAAAAATAAAAATAAAAAAGTAAAAGTACTGTAGCAGCCACCGGACACTGAAGTAGCCGCAGCACTGTAGCATGTCGACGACACTGTAGCAGCCGCCAGAGGTATAGTAGCAGCCGCTAGGGAACTGTAGCGCCCGTCATATCACTGTAGCAGTACTGTAGCACACGTTTTTTCCCCCCTATAAATAGAGATCAATGCCAAGCTCAAAGGAGGAGGAGAGGAAGAGAAGCAGAGGTTTCCTTCTCTGACCGGGAGAAGTCCTTCTCTGACCGGGAGAGATCTTTCTCTAACATTTCTGAGTTCTTTGTGTTGTTTTCTTAGATTTAATTTCATGCATAGCATGCCTCCATCTTGGAAGGCTTAGGATTGTATTACATATTGCATGCCTCCATCTTGGAAGGCTTAGGATTTTATTACATTTTGCATACCGCCTATATGGAAGGTTTTACCTCCTAAATGGACGGCTAGATTTCTTCATTTTTCATGCATCTTTTGGTTGTATATTTATGTTTGAGAATTTAATATTCAAGTTTATGCAGTATTTCTGAGGATTTCATTCTAGCTTTATATAATGTCAATTTATTTTGGTTTTGTTTTTAATTTCATCATGTGCTAAACTTTCATTTTCCTAGGGTGATGACGTAGCTTACTAATGACGGATTGAATCTTAACTTATTAAATCTAGTTTGAATTTCTCCTTCATGATTGAGTTTTAATTATTATTCTTAATGCTTTTGATTGATTGGCCATCTTTTAAATGATTTCAATATACATGTTGAGACCGGAAGGAGATACATGTGTGTAGACCCTATAATTAAAACCATGATTTGCATATGAAATAGGAATATATTCATATGAGTTGTGTAGTCTTACTGAGTTCCATAAATCTTAATGCATAATTAATTGCTTAAATCCATATAGGAATATATTGGATTAGCAATTGATTATAGAATTGCTTGACCTTGGAAGAGGCTAGTAATTAAATTGGGGAAACTCGACTATCAATCATGTGGAATAAATTGGGCTAGAATAGATAAGTGATTCAATCCGGAATTTGTGAAGTGAAATCTAATCTCTAGGGCTTTTTCTCATATTTGCTTTCATATAATCTGCATTCATATTTAATTGTGTTTCTTTTATTTTGTACTCTCAATCACCAACTGATCGATCGACTAAATAGAATTAAAATTACCTATTTTGGTACTTAGTGCTCAATCCTCGTGGGAATGATACTCTACTCACTTCTATATTACTTGATTACGACAGTGTACACTTACACTATTTAATTGATCATCTGAACTCGTATCAATTTACATTAGAAACTACCTCTATTGGTCATGGTAGTTGGGGAAAACAATAATAAATGTGCCAGACAAAGATGATTAAGGTCTTACTACCTTCAAGATCAAAACAAACTTCTCAACTAACTCTTATATTTAAAAGAGAAGTTAGGAAGAGTGAAGCTTGTTTGTCGTTGGCCCAAAAAAAAAAAAGAGAAGAAGCATGCTTGTCTGGTGCTTAGACCTTAGTACAGTTGGTTACCTGAAAAGCTGTGAATTTGAAAGGACTTTCTTGCTGAAACTTTCCATTTGTGTCCAGCCATCTCTCTGGCTTGAATTCATCAGCATCATCACCCCACAAGTATTTCATTCTGCCCATTGCATAAGGTAGGTATGAAACCAGATCTCCTTTCTTCACACTAAATCCATCTGGTAAGGTATCACTCGAGAAACAATCTTACCGTCCTATCATAGAAAATCATATGACATTGTCAGAAGAACAGAACATTCAATTCTCATCATTAACAAAACAAAAAACTATGTTGGATCACCCATGGAACTGCTGGGTAGAGTCCGAGTGTCTCAGTCAAAGCTGAAGTCAGATACTCCATAATTTCAAGTGCTTCTTCAGTTATATTATCTGCAAGTTCCTCAACAGTTGAAAACCTTGTTAACTTGGTAGCCTCTTTGACTTCTCCCGCAATCTTGTCCTGCATATGAGGATATTTGCAGAGAGTGCAAAGGAACCAGGACATTGTTGTTGCTGTCGTGTCTTTTCCCGTGATAATAAAACTGAGGATGATGTCTTTAAGGTACTTTGGATCTGTGTCTTCTAAGTCAAGAAACCTCGACAGTATGCCTTTCCTTGCAGACCCATCTGATGACTTCTGGTTCTGGACTTGCTCGGTCTTGCTTCTGATTACTTTGTACACAGAGTCATCTACCACTTTGATGTTTTTCCTCAATGTGGCTTCTAGTCCTATGTGCATGAACGGCTTGATTATCCAGAAAATATCAAGATAACGAAATAAACTTATCTGACTTGCATCATTGAAAGCATTGGAGAGCTTGGCGCCATCTTCATATGTCCCACTCAAGATGTCTAGTTCTACACCAAGAACAACCTTGAACACTGAGTCTAGTTTTGATTTGAAGAGTAGATCCTGACAATATCCACCATGAATAGATTTTATTGTTATTCTTTTTTCATCATAAAAAATGTCACACTCAAATACAACAAAAACTGGCAAGAAAAGTAATTCTTTGTCACATATACTTGTGTGATTGGCTTGTCATGATACAGCATGAATGAGAGAAAAGCTCTTATCTGATAGAATTGCTTTTAGTGGCCACACCTATCAAAGATAATTAGCAAGATATATGAAGAAGGAGAAAAACAATTTTTGTTGTCTAGGGTGTTGACCTCAAACTTCCTTCTGTTTTGGAGAAGGAAACTAAGCATAAGAGTTACTTTAGGGCGGCTATGGGCCTGACCTAGGACAAGGTTGTACTGGGGGTTGTGAGGATCACTTTTAGGACTTATAAAAGTTGTTGGTTTCTCAGGGGAAGGCAAGGATGTATTTTGCAATCTGAGTGTGGCGAGGAGAGTTCTGGCCGCTCGAATGCCAGCTGGGGTTGGAAGATGATAATGTTTCTTCATCATTTTCTCTTTCTAATTTAGTGTGTTTAAGTGTTTTTGTGAGTTTTGAGTAGGCTGTTTATTAGTATGATATCTTGTATTGTAACCTCCTTCTATTCTTGAGGAGGGAGTGTTTCATGTATTAATATCCATTTTGGTGTTGTTTTATCTACTGTTCTACCTTGGTCTCTATCACCATATGTCTATATCTATTTAATAAAATCTTACTTGTATTTCTAACATCTGATTAGAGATTGAAGCTTCAGATACCATTGCTGCAAGTTTAACTACGGTAGATTTGAACACTGAACTGCTGAAATCTCTCAAAATCGTAGTGGAGAGTTGGTAGCTTGCTGTCTTTCTCTGCTTTCTCCACTTCTCTCCATCCACTGTGAATATCCCTTCACCCAGAAGGTCCTTCATGATTGCATGTTGGATCCAAGTTCAAATTGTCCAGCAACATTATAGCTTAAGAGGAGGCCATAGAGAGAATGAAATATAACTGACCCTATTATGATACAATAGAGGATATAAAGAGAACACAAGGCGTGCATGTTTTTAAATATATATAGAGAATGCATGGAAGACACTTTCACTACATGCATAGCTTCATCAATCTCTAAACTTATGATATGATATTAAATGACACAAGTGTCTATTCATTTGTTAATTTTTTTAAATACACTAGCATGCATGCTGCCAAATTAACAAATATGTCTATACGGACATGGAACTACTAGAGGGAAGCCTCAATAAAAAGAAGGGCAGCCCAATGCACAAGGCTCTCACCAAGTGGGGTCCTGAGGAAGCCTCAATGTATGCAGAAAATGGTTAACAAGGACATATAATTGCTCCATTAGTTAGTTCACAAATATGGCCTTGATGTTAAAAAAATTTTTGAAGTCAAAGATGCCAAAAGTAGATAACCATTTGAATTAAATTCTTTTATAGTAATTTGCAATAGCATTTAAATTGGAAAATGGTAATTAAAGGGAAAAAGATAAGAAAATACCACTTAAATTTCAAAATCCCAAATCAGTTATTTCCTACTAAAATGAGTTATCAACTGTTATACTCTTGTAATCAATACACTTATACTCTTGTAGGCAACAAAACTAATTTGGGATTTTGAAGTTCAAGTGGTATTTTCTTATATTTTTCCGTAATTAATAACTCATAACTCTATAGGTGTCTTGTATTAGGATCCATGAATTTGTTCCAGTAGAATAGAGACTAGAGGGAGTATAACGTAAGTTTTTGACCGAAACGTGAAACTATAGAGACTTTTAGCGTCCATAGACTTGGCCAACACAATAGACTTCACATTCAAGAGAGAGATGAACTGTAAAAATATGTCTAACACTTTAATACAATCTAAATGTGATGAAGTAATATATCACACAGTTACAGTGCTGCTTATTTAAGCTTTTCCTGCTTCTCCCACTTATAGTATCATACTGTGCAGCATCATATTTTGTAGAGTATCTAGGATTTTAGGTGTCCCAATCTAGGATAAGCATAAAGGTGAAGACCCCCATCCATATGCAGAGTGAGAGTAGTTCTGTACTGTGCTCTTTTGTTTGGATCTGCAAGCTTGAACTTGTGGCTACTCAAAAGGATTGCAGAAAAGATCTTCATCTGTCTGTAAGAGAAGTCCTTTCCCAGGCACATTCTTGGACCCGCCTGTGGTTTAAAAACAAAAGTGTTCATATTATCAGTGCTTCAGAGATTTTACCATTTTAAAGTATTTGATGCTATAACCTTTAAAGTATTTTCTACAATCTTTAATATACCTATACAAGTCTCTAGCAAGTTGTATTATTCACAAGCTAGGAGTAATGTAACTTGCCCTTCAGGCTCAGTGTTATGGACTAGACAAGAGGCCCATTCTATTTATACTCACTCTAGCCTCAAGTGTAGTAGCTAGATAACTAATTCATATAGATTAAGGACATTAGTAAATCAATTATTTGTGAAAAATGTGTGTTGATTTCTCTAAAATACTCATCCTTTCAATCATTTACATTGCAAACTGCTCTATCGGCTGAGGTGGTTTGAGGAGAAAAAGTTATAATAAGGGAGTTAAAGATTATTAGGATCTTATATTCAGAACCAAAACAAACTTTTCAACTAGCTACTATATTTAGAACCAAAGTGAGTAAGACTGAAGCATGCTTGTCTGGTACTTGGACATTAGTATAGTTAGTTACCTGAAAAGCTGTGAATTTGAAAGGACTTTCTTGCTGAAACTTTCCATCTGTGTCAAGCCATCTCTCTGGCTTGAAGTCCACAGCATCATCACCCCACAGGAATTTCATTCTGCCCATGGCATAAGGTAAGTATGAAACCAGATCTCCTTTCTTCACATTAAATCCATCTGGCAAGGTATCATCCTCGAAACAAATCTTAGCGTCCTGTCACAGAAACATCACATGACATTGTCAGAAGAACAAAACATTCAATTCTCATCACTGAAAAAAAAACTGTCCATGTATATATGTTGGATTACCCATGGAACTGCAGGGTAGAGCCTGAGAGTCTCAGTCAAAGCTGCAGCCAGATACTGCATATTGTCAAGTGCTTCTTCGGTTATATTATCTGCAAGTTCCTCAACAGTTGAAAAATTCGTTAACTTCGCAGCCTCTTTGACTTCTTCCACAATCTTGTCCTGCATGTGGGGATATTTGCAGAGTGTGTAAAGGAAAAAGGACATTGTTGTTGCTGTCGTGTCTTTTCCGGCGATGATAAAACTCAGGATGATGTCTTTAAGGTATGTTGGATCTGTGTCTTCTAAGTCTAGAAACCTTGACAGTATGTCATTCCTTGAAGACCCAGCTGGTGACTTCTGGACTTGCTCGATCTTGCTTTTGATTATTTTGTACACAAATTCATCTACCACTTTGATATTGTCGCTCAATTTGGCTTCTAATCCTATGTGCATGAATCGCTTGATTTTCCAGAAGATATCAACATAACGAAGTATAGTAGTTTCACTTGCATCATTGAAAGCATTGGAGAACTTGTTGCCTTCCTCATATGTTCCCCTCAAGGTGTCTAGCTCTACACCAAGAATAACCTTGAACACTGAATCTAAGGTTGATTTGAAAAACAGGTCCTGAAAATAACCACCAAGAAAAGATTTTTTTTGTTATTCTTTTTTCATCAGCAATAATTTCATACTCTTAAAAAAGGTGGCCCAGCGCAAAGGCTTCCACCAAGTGGGGTCTAGGATGGGTTTTGTGAGGGTAAGGCTGATTACCGTTGCTTTAAAGCTCACCTTCTAATAATTTCAGACTCTAATGCAACCAAAACTAATAAGAACAGTAATTCTCTGATATTAAGGAGATTTGAACCTATACAGCATGAATGAGTGAAAAACTCTAATCTGAAGATATATTTATTGCCGTAAATATTTGAGAAATCTTACTTGCATTTCTAACATCTGATTAGAGCTTGAAGCTTCAGAAACCATTGCTGCAAGTTTAACTGCAGTAGATTTGAACACTGAACTGCTAAAATCTCTCAAAATTCTGGTGGAGAATTGATAGCTTGCTGTCTTTCTCTGTTTTCTCCACTTTTCTCCATCCACTGTGAATATCCCATCACCCAGAAGGTCCTTCAAGATTGCATGCTGGTACTCACCCTGCGTCAAAATGAAGAAATTCAAAGATTAAACGTTATAAACTGAACTTCCTAAGAAGTAGAAAGGTAAAAAGAAGAATTTTTTTTAAAATTAAAGGGAAAAAAAAACTCAAATAGTATAGTACTACATAACAAGAAGTTAAGAACTGAAATTATAATAAAACAATTAGGAACTGAAACTGATGTAATACCTTTCCATAGTTTGGAAAGTTAGTCTTGAGGATATATTCAACATTAATGGGGTCTGTGGTGTAAACTTCATTCCTGCCTAAGGTAAATAGCCTGTAAGTTTTGTGCTTTCCTGCAAGGTCTGCCATGTAATCATGCAGAGTATGAAAATAGAACATTTGGTGTAAAACAGTGCCAGCAACAACATGATACTTTCTTTTCTTCTGAGACTGCAGGATTCTGCTTCTGCCATCTTTTCTCAGCACAAACACCGCCCAAACTATGGCCGCAAGGGCTACAAAAAAATATATGGGATCCAAATTCAAAATTTCTGGCAACATTATAGCTGTAAGAGGAGGCTATAGAGAGAATGAAATATAACAGGCCCTAAAAAGTGGAAGAAAACAAAGTTTTTAAACTTGTTGATCTTCATTTACCTTGTTCATCACATAAGGACTGGTTCTCCGAGGCAATAGTTGTCGAATTTTGCCCATAACAAGACAAGAAGAAAGTACAAAGTCCAGGATATTAAATTGTAGCGTCTGAAATCCTAAACCATGTGATTAAGCTTCAAAATGATATACTATATTAATGAAGGTTTTCATTGGTTTAACTACAAGGCTCCAGCTGCTGACATTAACCTTTTACTTATATATTATGGGGGAAAATAATTCTCAGATGATCACGGTGGCAAGACCAAAGTTTCAACCAAAAACAAGGAAATAGTTTAGTATTATCTAACAAACATGTCTGTTAATGCCAACATCATGAAAATATTTTCTGATGTTGAATCTGTCTTATTCTGCTAGGCAGTTCAAGCTATTCACTTTCAAGTGCTTTAATTAATAATCCCATGTGAGCAACGCACAGAGAAATGAGCAAAAATGGATCTGGTTGGACCTTATGAACACGACTTTTCTAATGCTCTGCTTGGAATAAGGGAAAATGAGGGAGGAAAGAAAAGTAGGATAGAAAATGAGGGGAGAGAAAATTTTTCCTTATTTGGATATGGAAGAAAACGAGGGAGAGAAGAAAAATAGGGTAGAAAATGGGGTGAGTCCTACGTCATTTTTTCCTCTCAAAATTTCTCTCCAAAAGTGGACAGATTTGTAGAGAGAAACTGATACCTCAAATTACCCTTTGACTTTATTCTTTTTTTCTGTCTAAACCTCTACAAACAGTGCTCTTTTTTTTGTGGTTTTTTTTACCTTGCACCGTAGTAGCTCCATCAAAACCCCTGATTCCCAAAAAAAACTCACCTACACGGCTGCACCACGCATGTCTACAAAAATAAATAAATAATATTTAAAAAATCTGTTTTATTAATTTCTGTTAAAATAAATTTTTGTTTGGGAAAAGTGTTTAACTTTTTATATTACACTTTAACTCTTGGGAAAATCTTAAATAAATACCATTTGAAAATGTATAACCCTAAAAAGTTTATTAACACTTTAAAAAAATTTAGAGGTACCAAGTACCAAATTGACTTTTTCAAGTTTTGACACATTTACCATTTTATACCTCAAATTTTATTTTTAAAATAATAGTGGTGCCTCCGCCGGAGCACCACTGCCTGCCAACCGGGACCCTCGACGGCTAGAGCTTTGGTCACCGGCGATAGGAGCTCCGACCGGTGGAAGCTTTTCTGGTGGGGAGGGGTTTTTTTTTAAAAACAATTTGTAGAGAAATGGTAAGGGGTGGGATCGAACCCACCCCACCCCTTTAGAAAAGAAGCTTTGGTGGCCCCTATATATATATATATATATGCATTTATTAAATATCTATAATATAATTAAACGTGTAGTAGCTTTGACAAAGTCAGTAATGACGATGACAAATTCAATAATGGAAATAACAAAATTCGTAATGGTATTAACAAAACCGTTTGCTGATGAACCTTAACTTGCATGTTTTCATCAGAATTTTTGCACAAAACGTTTTTGTCAAAACCATTACAATTCTTGTTAAAATCACAAGGAATAAAAAATCGGACCGGACCAGCCGGTTGAACCGGAAAACCGGTGAACCGGCCATGTGTCCAGTCTAGTTTAGATCTACAACCGGCATCAAAGCAAACCGGAACAAACCAGTACGAACCGGTGTGAACCGGTAATAACCGGGGAAACCAGTGGGTAAAACGGGTTGGCCGGGTTATTTTGAAAAAGAAGCAGAAGATGAAAGCAAGAAGAAAATCCCAAGACTTGAATCAAGGAAACGAAGTCGAGATACTATTGCCGAAGCCTTGCTCTTTGTTTTGCTCTAAATCGCCTTCATTTTGCCAGAGCTTGTCTGAATTTGTCGAAAACGCTATGCTCTTCAATCTTTTCTACAGTAGTCGCATAGAGATTCGCTGGTAATTTGGCATTCTGGCAAGTCTAAATATAAGCAAGAAACGGAGAGATAGACAGAATAATAGTGGGAAATCTGTATTTTACACTAAGTTGGTGTCCGTGAGAGTGATGATGGACGAAGGAGGAGGACCCGTGAATCTGTGATATAACGCCGCACAACTGCACAAGTAGATCCAAATTAGGGTTTTCAGAAAGTGAATGTGAAAGTGGGTCTGTGGGTCTAATAGTCTATGAGTCGTTTGCTTTCCCAACGCGTAGATAAAATAAATTAGGTGAAAAAACTCTATTCAAAATGCTTCAATGGGACCCACTATATTTAATAGACTTTGAAAAACCTATCTTTAAAAAAACGGAAAGGACATATTCAGATAGGTCTTTCTTTTGTTGGATTACATCTTTTCAGTTTTTGCTCCCTTACATTATGGAAGTTTAAAAAAAATATATATATATATATATATATATATTATCATTAATAAATTATAATATTTTAATATGACCGGTTTGACTACCGGTCCGACCCCGGTTGACCCATTAACCCTTAAATCTGTGTTGTGACCGGTTTATTACCCGGTCCGGTTTTTTGTTCCTTGCAAAATCATTACTAAACTTATCAATCTCATTACTAAATTTGTTAAAATCATTTTATTTATATTATGAATGTTTTCATAATGGGATTGTCAAAATCATTACTAAACTTGTCAATCTCATTACTCAACTTGTCAATCTCATTACTGAATTTGTTAAAATCATTTTATTTATATTATGAATGTTTTCATAATGGGATTTCATAATGGGATTGTCTAAACGATTACAATTCTTGTCAATCTCATTACTCAACTTGTCAATCTCATTACTGAATTTGTTAAAATCATTTTATTTATATTATGAATGTTTTCATAATGGAATCTCATAATGCGATTGTTAAAACCATTACAATTCTTGTCAATCTCATTACTCAACTTGTCAATCTCATTACTGAATTTGTTAAAATTATTTTATTTATATTATGAATGTTTTCATAATGGGATTATTATGAAAACATTCATAATACAAGTTCAGTAATGAGATTGACAAGAATTGTAATGGTTTTGACAATCCCATTATGAGATTCCATTATGAAAACATTTATAATATAAATAAAATGATTTTAACAAATTTAATAATGAGATTGACAAGTTTAGTAATGATTTTGACAAAAACGTTTTGTGCAAAAATTCTGATGAAAACATGCAAGTCAAGGTTCATCAGCAAACGTTTTGTCAATACCATTATGAATTTTGTTATTTTCATTATTAAATTTGTCAATGTCATTACTACACGTTTATTTATATTATAGATATTTAATAATGCATATATATATCAAAGAAGCTTTGATAGCCCAGTGGCCACCATGCTCCTTTTCTAAAAGGGTGGGATGGGTTCGATCTCACCCCTTGCCATTTCTCTACAAATTTTTTTCAAAAAAAAACCCCTCTCCACCAAAAAAGCTTCCACCGGCCGGAGCTCCTATCGCCGGCGACCGGAGCTTCGGCTGTTGGGGGTCCCGGTCGGCTGGCCACCGAGGCGGCGGCGGTGCTCCGGCGGGGGCACCACTATTATTTTTTAAAAAAAAAATTTGAGGGGTAAAATGGTAAATGTGTCAAAACTTGAAAAACTCAATTTAGTACTTGGTACCTCTAAAAGTATTTTTAAAGTGTTAATAGACTCTTTAGGGTTATACATTTTCAAATGATATTTATTTTGGGATTTTCCCTTAACTCTTTCATTTTTATATTATTTTCATCAATCTTTGATAATCTGGGATAGTGTATAATTTATTTATTTGATTTTATTATATTTAATTTTAAAAAAGTATCCACTTTTTATTTCTTACCTTAAAAAATAACATTTTATTTTGTTTCATTAAAATAAATCTTTATTATTTTAAATTATTTGATGATGTTAATATTAAAATGATTTTGTCATTGTGATATTTAATTTAATTTTAAATATGATTATTTTAATATATGCATAAGGATACTTTAGTCATCAAATATTTTTTTCATTTTCTCTTCTCCTAATTTTCTCTCACTCATCCAAACAAGAAGAGTGATAATACTTTCTCTTTATTTTTCTCTTCTCCTCATTTTCTCTCCTTCTATTTTCTTTTCTTCCAACTTTTCTTCCAATCCAAGCGGAGGGTAATAGATGTCATTCCTGGACAAGACACTGCTTTTTAAGTACCGATTCGGTTTCTGACCGCACATTTTAAAGTTGTTGGGAGAACCGCACATTTTAAAATTGTAATTTACCCGATCTGGGACTAGTGACAGAATATATATTGAAAATGAAGATTGCATCACATATATATTTTGTACAAAAGAAACAATAATAATTACGGGGTATAATAAAACCTTGAGAAGGAATATCAGAACCAAAAAAACTTGAAACTGGTTAATTCATACTCACTAGTTCAATGCCAACTCTTACTTCTCTTGTTCTCTGCTATATGCTTTTGAGCGAGCGATTGTGCCATCTTTTTGTGGGTGCCACCGTGGATCATATCCGTTCCAAGCAAACATATGTACACACACAGTATATAAACTGAGTTTGACCATTTTATAAACACAGTTTTCTTCTCCCTAACAAACAGGATATAATCATCACGGTGACCAGGGTGTCATCCAAAAACAAGGAAATACCAGTTAATTATCGACTAGCTTGACACCGTCATGAACATATTTTCTGACGTTGAATCTGTCTAGGTGGCCCTGTTTTTTCAGTGTAAAGAAGGTAGATAATATGTGCCTGCAGCCAGTGTTGGAGTATAACCTATGTCATATTTTCAGGACAAGCTCATGAAAAATACCTATACCTGAAACCAACACAGGTTGACCCATTTCTTAACCTGGGAATACACCATATGAACTCTTCTTTCCTTTGAATAGACGTGCTTACTCCTTGGCTGCTGAACATGCAAATTCTAACTTAAGTGTCACTACGAGTTTTGCAATAATTGGTAGCAAATTACTCCCTCATGTCTAAGAGTAATTAATATTTTTTGTCGATTTTATTCTTATAATTAATGTTTAAATATGATTTATTATATTTCTCTCTCTTATTTAAAACCTCATTTAATACGGATAAAACAGTAAATTTTCTTTAAATTAGGACAAATTTAATGAGTTGATTATTATTTCTTGACTATAATGAATTAATTAAAATGATTTATATTGTAGACCGGTAGGAATACGACTTTTAACTTCTAACTTAATTTTTGTCTCCACATTTCTTTTCTTTTCTTTTCTTTTTTAAATTTTGGCCAGCTTTGTGTCCCCATTTCTAGTTGTTATTAGATAAATATCGTGTATGAACAATGAGTATCGAAGATAAAGACAGCATCGCATATTTTTTTGATAAAAAAAGACAGCATCACATGTTTTTTAAAAGAAAATATTGAGCTAGCTTACTCTCTTTCATCTCTCAATGCCATTTAAATTTCATCCCCTTACCATGTGGAGAGGAAGCTCCTCTTAACCAATTAACATGGCACTCAAACATAGTCACCAAGCTAGATTAACTAATTTCCACAAATTTAAAAAATTATTTAAATTAGTTATTTATAAAAAAAATATGTATTGATTTTCTCAACATACCTCTTAATTATAGTTACATTAAAAACAACCCCTTAATTGAAAGAAAAAGGAAAAATTCTTGAAAAAAAACTCTAAAATGGTGAAAAGACAGAAAGGTTATCCGAAACTCCGGCGTAGGAGCTGGTGGGAATATTCCCTCACTCTTGGGAAGATTCCAAGTTCCCTTGCGAATATTTTTTTCCCAAAGTGATTAGGGTGGGGTTCGAACCTCCACCACTTTGGTGGTACAAAAAATGCTTTACCATTGAGCCACCAAAATCCTTTAATATAAATAAGGCCAAAAAAAACCCTTTAATATTCCCACCATTGAGCTGGTGGGAATATTCCCTTACTCTTGGGAAGATTCCAAGTTCCCTTACGAATATTTTTTTTCCAAAGTGATTAGGGTGGGGTTCGAACCTCCACCACTTTGGTGGCACAAAAAGTGCTTTACCATTGAGCCACCAAAATCCTTTAATATAAATAAGGCCAAAAAAACCCTTTAATATTCCCACCATTGAGCTGGTGGGAATATTCCCTCACTCTTGGGAAGATTCCAAGTTCCCTTGCGAATATTTTTTTCCTAAAGTGATTAGGGTGGGGTTCGAACCTCCACCACTTTGGTGGCACAAAAAGTGCTTTACCATTGAGCCACCAAAACCCTTTAATATAAATAAGGCCAAAAAAAAATATAAATTAATCTTAGATCTTTAACTAAGTCCACAAATAAATTCAGATAAGGAATTCACAATTTTCATTTTTTAAATAAAAAATTTACTTACTCTCTCAGACCATTTATAAGTTGAGATAAGGAATCGACAAGTTGAGATAAGTAATTTCCATGTCTAGGTCATGAATTCGCAACTTTCCTTTAAGTAAAAATTTCACTTACTCTCTCAGCCCATTCACAAGTTTAGATAACAAATTCTCAAGGTCAAATAAGGAATTGACAAGTTGAGATCAGGAATTCGCAATTTTCGTTTAAGTAAAAATTTCACTTACACTCTTAGGTCATTCACAAATTTAGATAACGAATTCCCAAGTTCAAATAAGGAATTAACAAGTTAAGATAAAGAATTCTCATATCATGAATTCGTAATTTTCTTTTAAGTAAAAAATTCACTTACTCTTTTAAACCATTCACAAGTTTAGATAAGGAATTCCCAAGTTTAAATAAGAAATTGACAAATTAATATAAGGAATTTCCATGTTCAGATCATGAATTTGCAACTTTCCTTTAAGTAAAAATTCCACTTACTCTCCCAGCCCATTCATAAGTTTAGATAACAAATTCTCAAGCTCAGATAAGGGATTGACAAGTTGAGATCATGAATTTACAACTTTGGTTAAGTAAAAAATTTCACTTACGCTCTTAGGCCATTCACAAGTTTAGATAACGAATTCTCAAGTTCAGGTAAGGAATTGATAAGTTGAGATAATAAATTCACATGTTCAGATCAGGAATACGCAACTATCGTTTAAGTAAAAATTTCACATACGCTCTTATATCATTCACAAGTTTAGATAAATAATTCCCAAGTTTAAATAATGAATTGACAAATTTAGATAAGGAATGCATAAGTTCATTATCTCAACTTGTCAATTCCTCATCTGAGATTGGGAATTCGTTATCTAAACTTATGAATGGGCTGAGAGTGTAAGTGAAAATTTTACTTAAACGAAAGTTGCGAATTCCTGATCTGAACATGTGAATTCCTTATCTCAACTTATCAATTCCTTATCTAAACTTGTAAATAGTCTGAGAGAGTAAATGAATTTTTTACTTAAAAAACAAAAGTTGCAAATCCTTATCTAAACTTATAAATTTCTCATCTCAATTTGTCAATTCATTATTTAAACTTTTTCGCGGGCTTTGTTAAAGATCTAAGGTTAATCTTTTTTTTTTTTTTTTGCCTTATTTATATTAAAGGGCTTTGGTGGCCCAATAACAAGACACTTTTTGTGCCACCAAATTGGTGGGGGTTCGAACCCCACCCCACCACACTTGGGAATAAATATTCCCATTTCTCAGAATATTCCCACCGGAGCTCCAGCCAGCAGGCCTCTGACGGCAAGAGGGTTGGGAGTATTTTTTTTAATGAAAAACAATATAAGGGCATAATAGTCTTTTCTCTTTAATTTTAGTAAAGACAGTTCAAGTACCAACATCTCCACGGGATTATGTAAATTCGGATCACCTTTCTGTCTTTTCACTATTTTGGAGTTCTTTTTCAGACATTTTCACACAGAAAAACTCCCTTTCAAGAATAAATTATAAATTCAGCAGAAAAAATGAATTTAGATATTAGCCTTTAAAACCAAAACAAAGTACTTCATATATTTAGGACAGGAGGAGTAACAATTATGAGAAATAAAAAAATAATTGATAAGATACATCAGCAAAGCTATGGAGTACGGACTAAGACATCCCTCGTACTTGCCAGCAAAATTCTCATTCACAACTTCAGTATTACACACTTCGATGTTTCAAGAAACTCGAGGTTTCATAGCCAAGTTGAACCCTTCACACCCGTTGAGAGGTTGAACAAAGTAAAAATAAGGGTGCTCTGGCTGAAGGATACAAATCAGCATATACAATTTATTACAGAAATTTGACAATAGCAAGATGTTAATCTTCATATAGAAAAAACTATGAGCATGCCAGCACAGAGAAAAAGGAAATCTTGTTTCCAAGTATATGCTCTAGTCAGAGGCAGCAACAAATGACTGCACTTTTTTTTTTTTTTACGGGTATATGTTTCCTCCTATTAAAAACAATCTTGTTCAAGGTACTGTTGGTGGGTGGATACCTCTCTTAACAAGGATTTTAGTGACTACACTTTTCCTACAAAAAGCCCTCGATCCCGCGACCTGCTCTTTCATTCTTGTATATAGTTAAAGCTTCCTCCATGACCTGAGCTTGAGCCAGTAATTGTGCCCTCTTTTTTCCAGATGGGTGAGTAGAGAGGTAATCCCTCAGTGCTGATTCCCCAGTAACCTTTCCCAACTTCTCATAGACTGTGGGTGCCACTCGGGGATCGTATCCAGCTGAAGCAACTAACAGCAGCCCAATGTAATCTGCTTCCATTTCCATCCTGAGTTGTGAATAAGGTTAACATTACAGGAAGTGCATCTAACTATATACATACTTTAACTTCACTATAAAACCAACACAAGCAGCTTATTACAATGTTCATGTATAGATTCAATGGAAAAGACCAAATTATCGCCCAAGAGGCAATCATATGATTTCCTAAATAAGAACAGGAGGAAAAACCAGAAAATATTTGGACCCATATATATTAAGTTTAATTCCCCTGAAATAGTGCAATTCAGAACTTAAGAGAGGAAAAGCTATGATAAGGTCCAGGTCAGATTGTCAAAAACTCAAAATAGGCTCACAGAACTGAGGAAGCTCAACTGGCTCCAACAAGCTTAAAATCAAACAGAATACATGGAACAGTGCACAAAAAGAATAAGAAGAAAACTGAGACATTTTTCATTATAGAATATTGATCCCCTTCCGTATAAACTCGACATCTTTTATCAACCATTGATTGCATGAGTAATTGCTGACAGCCAAAAACTAGAAGTAATTGCCATATGGTTGATCTTTTAATCTAGAAGGCTGATTGAGTGGCAATCGATATTGACAGCCCGAAGATACAGGTGTGCCCAGGCCAGGAAGCAATGAGTTATTTAAAATTACAGCCTTCTTCCCCAATCAATTCTCATTTTTAGCATTACTTTGGCCTCCTACGAATTTTCTAATACCATACCAAATATTATTGTTAATTAATCATTAATCCACAATAAATTAAAGCTCAGTAATTAAGGCCGAATAAATTTTAGTACCTCCTCGAGAAAGGCAGCCTCAAGAAGAGAGCTGACATTGTGTTGACAACATCAGGCATGACAAATTGATAGAGTATCAACTGCAGAATCGCAAACCACAGATTTTTTGTCATCCCTTCAGCACCGTGTCGAGCCACAGCATGGCCAACCTAATCCATAATTATCAATAATTAAAAATTAAGAAAATCATAAATCCTCCTGTATTAATATCCAGATACATAAACAAAGTGTGACCAACAGGTCTGCCACATCCAGAAAATTGCAAATAGTATAATGCATAAACATACCTCATGTCCCAAAATAGTGGCTATCTCTGCATCACTTCTAAAATGCTGAAGCAAACCAGTAAACACAACAATCTTCCCACCGGGTAAGCAAAAGGCATTAACAACAGGTTCATTAACCACTAAAATCTCCCAATTCAATCCATCCAAATGTGATGTAGCAGCCTGTGAACCTCTTTTCTCACCCTTTTTTCTGCTCTTTTCAATCCACTTATCATCAAGAATCTCATCCTCACGGTGCCATTTTTCTTCAAACTCTCCTTTCGTCTCCGACAATGCATTCAGTGTCTCATGCACATGTCCTTCGTGTGCCATAGTGTGTTCTGACGCATAACCCAAATCACTCCATACCTGCTCTTTCCTCAGCCCTTTCTGTAATGCATCAATTATGTCCTTAGCGATCATTCTTATCCGTATGCTTTCTGGGTGTACAGCAGGCAATATTTTCCCTTTAAATGATGCCTTCAATTGCTCGAACTGGGACTCTCCAAGCCTCCTCTCCAAAGATCTGGACATAAGAATGAAGTGACTTCGCTTGGTATAGGGAACAGTTTCCAAATTCCCATAGTATACAGTGATAAAAAGCCCTGAACCAATCATCACTACAATTAACACGTTTCTTGGATCCTGAATCCACCGATTAGGTCCTCGAGGCTTGAAATGTTGCACATTGTACCGATCCACGTAGTAAAATCTCCTAGCCCCGGTGAGAAATGGATTAGATAAGTTCCCATTGACTCCACCTCGTAATCCTAGTCTATGAGACATAAGAGAATATGAAGAAAACCCATAACTGTTGGCTGCTTTACACGCAGAAGACAAGTATTTAGATTGGCAAGACCTAGTACTGCGCTGCGAAATGTGGGTTTTGAGCATAATCCTTGAAGAGAAACTACGAAAAGCATCAAAGGCAAGATTCACTCTTCTGAAGGATCCCATGATCGTGCAACAAATGAAACAAATTAAAGAATGACCAGCTCAGATTTAAAAAGCCAAAACAAAAGAGGAAATTTATCTATCTCAATCAAAGCGTCATCCCGAAATCGAAATCGCGAAAAATAACCAGACGAAACAGGGAAATAAACAAGACTCGATATCAAAAATGAAACAAGGGAATCCAGAAGAAATAGAACCAAATAAATAGTTGGAAGCTGCGCAGGAAATTCAGTTGAGAGAGGAAGAAGGCCAGACGAGCGGGAATAAAAAGTAAAACAGTTATCGCTAAACTGCATATTCAGAGTGTGGGAAAAATGGATTCATTTTCCGCTCAGGTTAAGGGATAGAGGAGAGACGCATCGAGAAGTTGCCTGATCTCTCTCTTTCTGTTTTTTTTTTTTTTTTGTTACATAAGAAGTTGCCTGATCTCTGTGGAAGAAGTTTAATCAAAACTAGTGGAAGCAATTCGGGGGGCTAAACTCCAGCCCGCCCCTGCGGGCTGGCATTTGAGCCTGCCAAGGCGGGCTGTTGGGCTGTCTATTAATTTTTTTTTTAAAAAAATATTTTACTTCTTTTTTTTTTTAATTATCATTCTTTTTCTCTCTCACTAATTTACATCAAACTTCTTTTTTTTTTTTTTTTTGTATATTTGTGTTAGTAAGTTAGTTTCATTCTAACTTTTTTTTTATTTACTCACATCACAAAAATATATAAACACATCTCTTTTAAATTTAATAATAATAGAATAAATAAATATAATATAAAAATAAAAATATCAAATAAAAATACGAGGAAGTAATTAAATAAAATATCAAATGAAAGATGATAAGAGTATTTAGATTTATTTTATAAGAAAAAAAATTTAAGCAGGCCAATAGACTGAACAAGGCGGGCCCACCACTTTTGGCCGGCTGGCACAGGCCGAATCCATTTTATCGACTATACTTCTCGTGTATCCACCAAAAGAGTAAAATACTAGATTTCTACCCTCGACAACCAAGACTCATCTTTTTTCTCTCTGTTATGGCCTCTCACTCGTAAAAAGACTTGAATAACACAAAATAATGAAATATTTAGTGCCCATTTTACAATTTATTACTCCCTTCTCCTTCACCAATTAACAAGTATTCTTGGTCCATTTTTTAAGGAACTTGTTTATTTCCAAAGAGCATTAAATAGTTTTTGCATGTATGCCCACATTTAATAAGGGTAGTGGGTAGGGGTGGAAACAGGCTAGGCCAGGCCAAGCTTATGCCTTAACAGGCCTGACCTGTTAAGGCACAAGACGGCCTGAGCCTGACTTGTGGCCTATTGTAGGCTTTTTATTAGGTCTAAGTCTGGCCTGTACACAGGCCTGGCCTGTTAAGGAGGCCTGGATTTGTAAAAGATCCTAACAGGCCGACACCTAACAGGCCAAAACAAGCCGACACAAACAGGCCTAAAACAGGCCTAGTACTCACAGATTTTTTTTTCTGATAGAGAACACCATTGTATGAATCAAAACTAGCAAATAACTAGAACACCACATGTACATAAGAGGGCCGTATTAAAATTTTACAAATCACATAATACATTGATTCATTGGAAGAAATTCTTATGAGAAAAGTCACACAAAAAAACCAGAAGCAAAAGCAAATAATGCATAAAAATAATTATTGCATGAATATTCTTGTTCTCCTGATGCTGGGAAGCCACTGCCAGAAGTTGTTATGAGAAGTCTTTCTGCTGGGCTCGACTTTGAGAAAAAGTTTGTTGAACTGTGCTGTGAAGCTGAAACCTGTGCATCCTTTACTTCCTTCGAGGATCTGAGGTTTATAAGAAGCCATTTTTACCTTAAGGGTATATAGTTCTCTTACATGTTTTGACTAACAACACAGGGGGACAAATATTAAATAATTGAAGAGAAACAGACATATAGTTCAGAATCACAAAAGTGCATAATCACCACCGGGGGACAAATAGTAATTTATTTAGTTGCAGAGAAACAACATTGGGGACAAATAGTTCAGAATCACCACTGGCTTCAATATGCAAAGATGCCAAATTGCATGAAGAAGGGACAGAGGCAAATCTTAGATTGTTGACTGTTGATGAAACGATTTTAATCACAAAAGTGCAAATTTGGTCTAGATCTAAGCATCTGCTGCCCATAAATAAATGTGAACATGTGAATAGATGATTGAATAATATGTTTGACATTCCTAAATCGAATTTGATGAAAGTTACTTCAATAATCTATTTAATGATGGAAACATCTTGGACAAGCACAATGAAAAGTAATGTTTTGTGTGCAACTTTAGTTGTTATTATTTTCTTCCAAATATTTACTTCTTTCTTAAAGTGAGTAATCAACATCTTCTGAGAACCTTCTAAGAAATTAGAAAAGTATGTTCATTCTTTAAATTTCCTATGTTCCCTCATGGAAAAATGATAAATGATAACATACCTTAGAGTCATGCCCATTTGAAGCTAATGATTCTTCTCACCTTCACATCAAATCTTCAAAATAATTTCTTCTTCTCCTTCAAAGGCCTTGAAAAAAATTAATGAAATATATAGTATTAGATCATAATACAATTTAACATGTACAAGAAGTAATATGATTTTAACAATGCAAAATCAACCAACCAACTACCTTACAAAAGATTATCACATATATCATCTCTATTTTCTCCCATCAGTCAATGGTTCTGGTCTAAAGAGGTAAAAGAATGCAAACTTTACAAACACACACAGGGCTGCATCTTCTAGGCAGAATGGGCCAATTTATTGATAACATGCACAAGAATAAAAGTGTAGCAGAAGATAAAGAAAAAAAAACCAACCAACCAACTACCAAATAACCAACCACGAATTCTCATTTCTCAATTCCATTATCCATCTTTGACTGTACAATTTTAATCTTGTCCCCTCCACTCCAGCATTCCCTAAACTGTGCATACCCTTCTCATCGAAACAATCATCTTCTACAGGAAAAAGCAATTTGAACAAAAAAAATTTATACATATGATTCACCACATGTCCTGGGATTCACCACATTCCCCAAATTGAAAAAGGTTAACAAGAAAATGAAACAACCGAATCAATAATCAGAACAGAACATGGGACGAACCGAAACAGAGCTTAAGCTTAACGAGCCTTGAATCAGAAAGTGAATCTTACCTAATGGCTGAACTGAAACACAACGAATGTTCTTCGGTGGACTGAGAGTGAATCTTCGACGACGGATAGAGTAGTGTTGAGGGAAGAAATCTTCGACGGAGAGAGGACGGATTTGACGGAGAGGACCACAAATCCGACGAGGGTAGCCGACTTGTGGTCCGCTGGTGACTCACGGTGGAGCTACGGCGAGTTGGGAAGGAGAGGGAGTCACTCGCCGGGGTCGGGAGGCAGAGGGAGTCGCTCGCGGCTCGCGGGGATCGGGACTCGGGAGGCAGAGGGAGTCGCGGGGGAGGCAAGAGGGAGTCTTTCTTTCAAAAGAGAAAATATGATCTAAGCATTTAGGAATTAGATTTAGAGAATTAGAGAATAGGGGAGTGGCAGTGGGTGGCTACAGATTTTTTTTCTTTTTCTTTTTATAAACCTTATAGGTTCAGGCCGGCCTAACAGGCCTCACAAGCCTGTCAATAGGCCTTGGCCTGGCCTGTTAAGGAAAACAGGCTTTTAAAGAGGCCTTGGCTTGGCCTTTTAGCCTGTCAGGCCAGACCTGAACAGGCCTCTAACAGGCCAGGCCGTAGGCCCCTGTCAGCCGGCCTGGCCTGTTTCCACCCCTAGTAGTGGGAGAGAGTAATAATTAATATGATATTAGATTTTAGTGTAATTAGTAGGGATAACATTGAAAACTACTTAAGTTTTAAGACAAATTTAATGATTTTAACTACTTTTATTGATATTTGATAATTGTTAGTTGATGCTGGAGGGAGTATTATTTTAAAAATAATTTAATTAAAATTAAGAAAATTGAAAAATAAACAAATTTAGGGAAAATAACATAAAAAAATTTTGAAATTGTAAAATTCCAAATGAAGCATTTTCTATAAAATGAGTTGTGAATTACTTATCAAGTTTTGTCATTACCTTATCGATTCTTGATAACAAACCTAATTTAGAATTTTGTAAATTCAAAATTCTTGTATGTAATCCAAAATAATTTAATAATCAAATGGAATTCAAGCACTCCCTACACTATTATAATTACATCCTTTATTTATTATTATATTGACTTTGATTTTATAGGGTAAATTGTATATTAGATATGGGTAAATTTGAAAATTTGTTGAATTTTATAAAAGAGTTAATGAGATTTAGGATTTTGATTACTTTGAGTAAAACAGATTTGGCCTCTCTCATATACCCCTCTTCATCCTTTTCTCTCATTTTCCCTTATCTATCATTGATTAAGATTTCAACTGTCCAGATTTAACATATTATAAAAATGTTATTATAATTTTACGCTAAAGATACAAAAATATTTTTTTTATACAAGATGCAAAATAAATTTGAACTGTTAAAATTATTTTATATCTTTTAGATAAAATTATATTAATATTTTTTGTAATATGATAAATCTGAGCCGTTAAAATTTTAATCCAATGATAGGAAAGGAAAAAGGATGGGAAGGGATAAAGGAGAAAAACCAAATCCATGCAAAACATCCTGAAAGTCACTTTAAAATCGGATTGGAAGAATATATGTAATTATGTATCCTTCTAATTCTCTTAGCAATGACTTGATTGTACTACATATTCATCCTGATCAACTCCGAAGACATAGCATGATTGATCCACTTAATCCTCTTAATTTTACATTTCAATGTTATCAATAACTTTTCTTTTTTACATTTATTTTACCTTGAAATCCTAACTAGAATTAAAATTTAAGGAGGTTGTTTGAATTGCATTTTCTGATAAATGTTATTCATTATTATTGAAATCTTAACAATATTTTTATATTTTTTATATTTTTAGGGAAAAGAAAAAAGAAAATACCATTTAAACTTCAAAATCTCAAACCAGTTATTTCCTACTAAAATGAGTTGTCAATTAGTTAATATCTATACTTTTGTAGGTAACAGATTGAAATTCAAATGATATTTTCTTATCTTTTTCCCATATCTTTTTTACCTAGTATCTAATCTAATCTAATCTAATCTATCTTCTATCTATCTATCTAATTCTAATTATAATTCTAAATTCTAAAATATTATAATATGATCATTAATATTAATCAATTAATAAACACTAAGAAGTTATCTTAGAGAATAGCTTTTATGATTTACGAGGTAAGTATGTGAGAGGAATTTTGTCTCGATTTACGAAAAAGTGCTTCTGAAACCATGATTCCAAAGCTTACCGAACACATACTTGCATCCATATCTTAACCATCTTCTTATTTTACATTGGATTAATTGGTTACTAGTATTGTTGGAGAAGTCTAATAAAAATAAATGTTTAGAAGATTATTCGAATTGTTTTTTTTAAATAAACTGTATTTATAATTTTACATTGAAATCTTAATTACCACTTTACTAAAAGCAAAATTAAAACTTGGGAAGGCTATCAGTAGTCTCTAAGTTTATATGAATTAAACTATTTCAATACCATTCAGACCAAAAAAAAAAAAAAACTATTCCAATACCATTAACAACAATAGGTCCGGGTTGATGTAGATTAAATTTATTTATATTTATATAAACTTATAATAATAATTTTATAAGATAATATTATATATGAATAATTAAATCAGTATCTAATAGTGATGCAGGGATAAAGGAGAGGAGAGATGCTGCATTGCTCCTCCCATTTTGTCCTCCCTTTAAATCTATTTATATTTTGACCATCATCCCTTTAATCTATTACGCATAACATGAAAGGACAATTAATTTATTAATGACTTTCCACTAACTAGAGTGGTAATAATATTTTAATGGAAGCAATCTATTAATAGTTTTTATCAAGGTAATTAAACCCAGACCGGTCAGTGAACCAGTCGGGGTATTGGGTCAAGGGTCAGTGGGTCATACCGAAGTAAAACCGGGACCAAACCGGTGAGAAATGGAATATGTTAGGCTTATAGTATGAAATTCTGAAGGAAAAAATTTTAAAAAAAATCTAAAAAAAAATTTGACCCGGACCAATTTAGTGCCCAGGTCGCCGGTTCGGCCGGTTCGGTCCGGGTCAGATAACATTGGTTTTTATCCTCACACTTGGACTTAGTTATGATTCTTTGAAGTCTTCTTTTCAAATAGTAGTTTTTCTCATCAACATATTTATAAGTCCTAAAAACTAGGGAAAATCCCAAAAAAATATCATTTAAAAATATAAAACCCTAAAAAGTCTATTAATACTTTAAAAAGGCTTAAAGGTACCAAGTACCAAATTGAGTTTTTCAAATTTTGACACATTTACCATTTTACCCCTCAAATTTTTTTTTTAGAATAATAGCGGTGCCCCTGCCGAAGCACCACCGCCGGCCGGCCGCCACAGCTCCGGTGGCTGGCAGGCCGAGACCCCCAACTGCCGAATCTCTGGCGGGTGGGAGCTTTTTTGGTGGGGAACAGGTTTTTTTTTTTTTGAAAAAAATTTGTTAAGAAATGGTAAGGGGTGGGATCGAACCCATCCCACCCCTTTAGTAAAGGAGTATGGTCGTCTAATGGCCACCAAAGCTTCTTTGATATATATATATATATATATGCATTATTAAATATGTATAATATAATTAAAAGCGTAGTAGTTTTGACAAATTCAGTAATGGAAATAACAAAATTTGTAATGGTATTGACAAAACTATTTGCTGATAAACCTTGACTTGCATGTTTTCATCAGCATTTTTGCACAAAACGCTTTTGTCAAAACCATTACAATTCTTGTCAAAATCATTACTAAACTTGTCAATCTCATTACTGAATTTGTTAAAATCCTTATAATATAATTATAAGGATGCAAGTCAAGGTTCATCAGCAAACGGTTTTGTCAATTCCATTACGAATTTTGTTACTTCCATTACTGAATTTGTCAAAGTCATTACTGACTTTGTCAAAACTACTACGACTTTAATTATATTATACATATCTAATAATACATATATATATATATATATATATTAAAGGAGCTTTGGTGGCCATTATGGCCACCATGCTCCTTTGCTAAAGGAGTGGGATGGGTTCGATCCCACCCCTTGCCATTTCTCAACAAATGTTTTTTAAAAAAAAAACCCCTTCCCCACTAAAAATGCTTCGGCCGGCGGGCCACCTGAGTGGCGGCGGCCGGCCGGCGGTGGTGCTCTGGCAAGGGCACCACTATTATTCTAAAAAAAATTGAGAGGTAAAATGGTACATGTGTCAAAACTTGAAAAACTTAATTTAGTACTTGGTATCTTTAAGTCTTTTTAAAATATTAATAGACTTTTTAGGGTTTTGCATTTTCAAATGGTATTTATTTGGGATTTTCCTTAAAAACTATAACTAATTGACACATTTGAGTAGACCGTAAATGCATTTGAATAGGAAGTATCGCCGGCCATGCCATTGGTGTGATCCTATAAACACTGGCCTCAATTCTTCAGTAACCATATTACTCTCGAATCGGGTCAACATAACCTGCACCTGCTTAAAAGCATTCAACCTCTCTGAATAGACCCACATGTTTGTTTCTTCATCAATGCCATAAATCTCTTTAATCATAGCAAATAGACCACACCGAAGTCTAACATTCTGAACACATGCATCTTTCCATCTTTGGAGAACACCACACAACTCTTCCTGAAATGTGTGTCAAGTTGTAGCCATCGCTCTTGAACCCAAAATTCTAAGTGTTATTACTGAGAACAAACATTCAGCTTTGTCCCTTATAAATATTAACTCATTTACTTGATGTAAGTAGAATATCCAATTCAATTCAATTTGCAAATTGGATTGCATCTGTGACACCACACACCACATATATCAAGGTCACAGACCTATCCCTTGATGTAAGTAGACTTGTGTTAAGCTTCAATATGACCACTTTGCTTTCGCTGTGGTTTTTTGTTCTTATTCATTTTCATGAAATTTCAGTCTAGACCTGTCCCTTTGACTGTCAACCTACACATTTTTCACTTTAATTTAATGCCTACTTAGTCCGCTTTCTATTGGAACAACTTTCTTTTTCTGCCTTTGTATTGTCATCCTTGGTATTATAACTTGCGAAATAATTACTTTTCTTTTACTGTGTTTGTTTTGTTCTTATCCATTCTCATGCAATGTCATTATAAGCCTATACCTTGACTTTAAACCTACACATTTTTCACTTTACGTTAATGCCTACTTAGTCTATTCTTTATATTGCTACATATTGATTTTTCTATATTTGTATTGTCATCATGATCCATCATGACTTGCAATATGATAACTTCTCTTTTTCTGAGCTGTTTTGTTCGTATTCATCCTCATGCAATGTCATTATCGGCCTGCTCCATCTTTCCCACGTATAGTCCTTTTTTCTCCATCCTTCGCCTCCACTTTACTTGCTCTAATTAGCTTCATACATATAAATGGTGACTGCCAATCTGCATTGACCACCCATATATCTAGGTGTCAGATTACCTTTTCTTTTTCCCTCCATCGTATACAAACACTACATTATGATAATATGTTTATTTACTTTCACTATCTTGCTTTTATTTTTACTCATTACCGTGAACTTTCAAGCCACACTTGTCCCGTTCACTTGCCTGCTACATTTTCTTCCATGTTCAGGCATCATTTATCCTTCCTTTACCTCAAATTCTCTTCTTTCTCATCATCTATGATGACCATTACTTCTCTGTTCTTCTCTCACACCCCTCAATACATGCCAAATGTTGATAGGGAATATTTTCACCCCTATTGTGACACTTGCCACTTTCCAGTAAATGAGTTAACCTATCCACACCCTACCTGCTTATTCCCATTTTATGATATCCAGCCTAGTGGCTCAAGTTGCTTTTCCTGCCATTTAGCCTTCCATTCTTATACAACATGTCATACTCCCTTTCCTGCATCCACGCCATGTTTCAAAGCCTTTTTCCATTGGTTCTTATTACAACCCACTTTCCATGTTCTACTTCTTCCTTCCCACTCATTATTTTAACCAAGCTCCTCCTTTCACAACATCAGCTCCTCCTTTCACTTCCCTACTTTCCTTCAGGCAATCAACTTCACAAGTCATCCTCCTTATTCCCTAAGGCCTTGCATAATGGATCAGACATGTGAACTATCGGTGTCAGGGTCCTTAGGAAATGGAACATCTACAAGAGGTCTGCCCCAACCGAGTTATTTTGTGTCTCTTTGTTGTTGCTTGATGCTAAGGTCTCTTCCTGAAATATGCACTCTTCATTACTCATTCATTTTTTTCCATAATATTAGCTTCACATTCCTCATTATCATTCCACCTTTCTTGCAGGGCACAAAGATACAAGCAAGTGTCCTTAACAAGTCCATGCACAAAAGATTGTTGCATGACATCAAAGAAGGAGAGTCTTATGAAATGGCTAACTTTGTTGTCTCTGCAAATACTTACAAATATAGACCTACAACTCACCCTTTCAAGATATCTCTTACTCCATACACATCTATATCAGAAGCAACGACCACAATTCCACTTTACTTATATTCCTTCAAAACGATCTATGAGATCCTCTCCCTTGATGAAAAGGAACAAATTGAGTACCTTTTTGGTACTCCATTTCATCTCCTTATACTCTTTCAATATCATCCTGATTCATTACTATTACTACTTTTCCTTACTTTTCATATATACAATGTCATTCCTTTTGTTACTCTATAATTCTGGACATGAATTTATACATAGTTAGAATGTTAAATACTATCCTTGCAGATGTCATTGCATTCGTTTACTCTATTGGAACTTTAGAAGAAGATCAAAAAGATACTAAGACAAAGTATAGGTTGCATATGGTTTTACAGGACGTTGAGTAAGAACCTGAAATTTTCTCTTTTTAATTATTCATTAGTCTTAATATCATACACATTTTCCTTAAACTTACACATTCTTCTTTGCAGAGGAAATGACATTAAGTGTGTGTTGTGGGACAATTGTGCCTTTGATGCATACCTAGCTCAGATGCAAAATACTGACACCCCTGTTGTTGCTCTTTTAATCCTTGCTCGACTTGGTTCCACTGACAACAATAACACTCCTCTTTGTCCCAACTATTTCACTTCATCCTTTATGTTTTACTTTACATCCAATTTTACTTTACTTTTATAGTCCAACATACTGCTGTTGTTTATATTTCCTATACCTCAATCTATAAATTTACATGTTATACATTGCACTTTACAAATCGGGGCATCAAGTCTACAGCTCCTTTACTACTACTAGAGTCTTATTTAATCCTCCCATCCAAGAGGTCCAAGATTTAATTGATAGGTCATACAACTTTACTCTATTGTACTTTTAGAAATCATGTGCTTGTATACATGTATACTTATTATTGTCCTTTGTGCTCAAATTCAGTGTAAAGGATCGAGCCACACCAATTACTACTACCTTCAGTCAACCTATGCCGACACAGATGAGTTAAGCTTCCCGAGGAGGTTCTTTACATAATCAATCAAAACTAACCATATCTTAAATCCAGGACCAACCAACAGTACGTTCTACACTTTATGCCTTTTACTATCTGTAAATCTTCATTCCCACATTGTGATATTACCTGATACTACGTCCTTCGCAGGGAAGCATTTTTGTTATCAACTGTGAAATTCAAAAAGTTGAGACTAAACATGGTTGGAATTACGATGGTTGCACCAAGTGTTCCTCCAAAGTAAAACCTAAGGATCCAAATGATCCTAATAATCCTTTGCTTTGCCTCGGTTATAAAAGAGCACTTGACTCAACTAAGCCTAAGTAACGAGTCTTTGTTTAACCATATCATCAAATTTTAATTTTTCAGTTAAGGTTCTCTAACAATGACTTACTTCAATCACATAGGCTGAAAGTCCACTACATTGTTAAAGATGAATCAGGCTCTTACTATGTCCTTTTCTGGGACCATCTTGCTGTTCAATTATTGAACTAGACTGCCTTGAAGCTGAAACTCAGCCTTAAAGAGGTACAAACATATCTTCCTAACATTCTTATACTTTTGTTTTCATGAACTTATCAATCATATATGCTATGTAGAAGGACCGCAAAACAGAATTTCCAAAGGCCTTGGAAGATCCTGTTGGTAAGAAGCTATTACTTAAAATCAAAATTAATGAGTACAACAAGAACTTCCCTAGGTCCAGCATTAGTGTCACTGAGTTTACAGTATGTGAAGACCTCCTACCTCAGTTTGATGCAGCATCTGTAGAGGTATTGTAGTTATCATTTTCTGGCATTTTACTATATCCAAGTAAACTATTTTTCTGCATTTTAAACTATCATTATTTTTCAAACAGGAGGGAGCACACTCAGCCAATAAACATGTTGTATGTCATTTGATGATTACAAGTCAATTTTTTGTTGGTCAATTTATCTTACTACATTGGATTTTCATTTCGTTACACTTTGTAATAGGTTGTTGAAGCTTTTGTTCCTGAGGATAATAACCATAATGTTGCTGGACAAATTGTTAAAGATGATGAAGATATGACCATTATAGACCTCTCTCAAAATCTGATTCAAGCACCAACTAAAGGGAAAAGAAAGACCAATGTGAAGAGGAATGTTAACAAATGTGACTCCTCAACTGTGCTCCAAGCAGCATCCCAGATATGCCCTGATGAAAGGCTCTTGAAAGCTGTTAAGCAAGAGAAGTATATTGGTTCCATTAGTATGTTAAATGCTCATTTTGACCCAATGGAACTTAGGTATAGGCTTTTATTTCTGACTACTATTGTTGTATTCCTCTTTGTTTGTTTTCAACATTTTCAATTGTGTTCTCTTGCTGAACTTCCTTTGAATTAAGAAGTTATGATTTTATTAGAAGTATATTGGTTCCATTAGTATGTTAAATGCTCATTTTGACCCAATGGAACTTAGGTATAGGCTTTTATTTCTGACTACTATTGTTGTATTCCTCTTTGTTTGTTTTCAACATTTTCAATTGTGTTCTCTTGCTGAACTTCCTTTGAATTAAGAAGTTATGATTTCCAGTTATCCTCTAATATACAAGCTTCTCTCATTTCATTTATTTCAGTACTAATTTCATATGTTCATTTGATGATGTTTTATTCAATATTTATAGTTGAGGTGTCTTGTATCTCCTTCTCCCTCTCTGTTTTCTCTTTCTCTCTTGAAGCTCATGTCAAGATTCGTGAGTCTCAAAATTCACTGTTGTTGTTCACTTTTAGATATTTAGAAAAAAAAGCATGGGATCACAGAAATAAAGATATGTCCATGTCAATTTGCAAAAGTGAAAAATATTTTGATAAGCCTACAAAATCCTGATAGATCACCAGTGTAACCCCCTTCCTACCTTAGGCCGATATTAAGTTCTTAAACCCATAATTAAATTAGAATTAGAGACCATATTTCAAATTTGGGACTTATTAAGGTAATCTTTTGCCCAAAAATCGGATTTACAAAAACTTTTTCACAATGGTCTCATATTCACATTACAAAACAATAATGGTCTGCACAGGTGGATTTCATTTACAAATATCAAAGTGCAAAGTAAATTCCTGACTCATTCGGGTTCCATTCATTAAATAAGGGTTTATACAAAGGCACAAAGCCCACATACTTTTCCCTTATCTTGGGGATTACACAAACTTATACAATTGATCCAAAAATATCCAAATGATTTACAATGATAACCATTAACCAAAAAGGAACTCCTAACACGGAGCTCTACCCGCTCTTCGTCACCCGTTTGCCTTTCGATCCTTCAGCCCTGTCTAAAATGTTTAATTTTGGGAGAGTAAGATTCTAAAGAATCCCCGTAGTGTCAAATCAATCATAGTATGTACAACAATAAGGCATGAAATCAAATCATTATCTACACAAACCAACTACAATGGCAGTTACAACGGCAATGGTTAGTATGACACATGTCATCCCTTACGATTGCTCACACTGCATTGCATCACAACAATCTACACAATATATTTCACCTCAGCTGGGATTCATATAAAGCATTTCATAATGCAAGCCATACAGGAAAGATCAACACACAGCCCACAGCTAGATTCACAAATGTCGCCCTACGGGTCGGATACACAAAATACTTGTCGATTACGACGGCAGTTCAACGGCCGACCTAGAGATGACCAATGTCAATCCCTATACGGCTCACACTGAAGTGCTCACGCCGTAATAGACCATGGCACACAGTTTACAAAGTTCAATGATAAGTTATGCATACCAAAACATCATACACAATATGAGAGAAGAGTCACTACCTGAGTCATTCTGGGTGTTCTGTTCGCCATTTAGCTTCCGCAAGCGCACGGGTCGTAAGTAATAAAGTGATAAGTCAAGATCGTTCCCACGAGGTCTATGACTAAAGCGAGTTAATTAACTTAACCATGTTCTTAATTAGGTTGAATGGAATCATTTGAAATTGATCAAATTAAATAAAGAATTTTGATGACAATAACAAAGAAAAACAGTGAAAATTTGGAAATTAGGTTTAACTTCAAGAGATATTAACTTAGGATTACTTCTTCCCCATTGTATTTCATGAAACTAAGTAAATATCCACTTATGTTGATTAAATGAGTCTATATCCTAGTCAAAGGTTCTAAAATCATCAATCAAGCTCTCTCAAGTCAAGATTGATTTTTAATCCTCATTAAAAATAGTCAATCTCTTGTTTACAATTAATGAAAATCATCTTTCCAAAGCAAGCCTTCTCTTGACTATGCTAGGTTATTAGATATATCTCTATTCTAACAACAAACCATCCATTTAATCCTTAAACTTCAAGTCTAGCATGATTTTTCTCAAGTTTTACAATCAAAATAGCTTTTTCAAGCGTTTTCCAATTGAACAACTCTAATCATGTGGTGATCAAACACAAGATAGCATTAAGGATAGAGAAAAATCAGCATATATAATCATTAACCAACAAAAGCAAGATATCCAATAGTTTCAATCCATACAATGGGAAAAGTAATCCTAACTAGGAGTTTTAACTACTCATGGTCATGAAAGAGCTATAACTATGTAGAATGATTACAGCCATAACAAAAACTAAGCAAAGAAAGAGAAGAGGAATGAGAAAAACCAAGGATTGGAGCCCAAAATCCCTTCTAGACTTCAACCCAAGCTCTATATTCTTCAAGGGGACAAAACCCTAGCACACCTAACTCCTAGGAACTCTTGAAAACTGAAGAATGACCTAATTTCGGCCTATCCCTTGCTTAAATACTCTCTACATGTGTTTCAGTAAGTAAAACGCACGGTTGCATAGTCTGTTGTATACTTCGGCACATACAAGTGTGCTGAAGCATATGACACAGTAAGTTCTAGTCCTCGTTGGCTTCGGCACAGGGACGAGTGCTGAAGCATGTTACACAGTAAGTTCTGGTCCTCGTTGGCTTCGGCATAGGGACTAGTGCTGAAGCATGTTACATAATAAGTTCTGACCCCGAATGCTTCAGCACATATGCTTTTGGTTGAAGCATATGACACAGTGAGGGCAATTCTCTACTGGCTTCAGCACAGGTATTATTGGCTGAAGCCAACAACACAGCAGCTTCCCTCTTGATTCATTGAGCTTTTCCTTGGTCTTTGAGAGCTTTTGACTTATCATCTTTCACCTACAAGGAGGAGGACATCATGAGCTCTTTAATTTTAAGAGATAATCCTACTTATATGCATTTAACTCATCATTTGAACTTTTCTTTTGTTCTATCACATTTTCTTCTATCTATGCACAATTTGTACTTCAAAGCAAGTGAAAAGAGAAGAAAATGTACTAGAATGTTATCAATTTCTATGAGTTAACACGTTCCTTAGCACCGGTCTCTCCCGCGTAGGGCAAATGTCAAATCATATATTCATAATAAGGGACGAAGAGTCAATTCCCTATTCCAATTCTCAATGACTTCTTAACACTTAATTCATTATCATTATTGCTCTTTTAGTACTCGAGAATACCTCTAACAATAGCCCTAAGGGGTTAGAAGACTATCCCCAAAGATACCCTTTTGGAAACACAAACTGACATTTTCTACAGAGACACTCGAGTGAAGATGGCCTCACTCGAGTGAGATTGTACGGATAGTCGAGTGAAGGAAACCTCACTCGAGTGATGGTACGGTCTGCACTCGGGCACTAGAGAGTAAAGGATAGCAAGTAAACACCCGAGAGCATAAGGACTTTTCAGAGACTACAATACTCGAGCACACTGGACCTCACCCGAGTGAAAGCCAAATGCCTCACTTGAGCACCTGAGAGTGAAGTCTAGAAAGTGAGAACCCGAGAGCATAAGAGAAATGGCAGTAGCCCAGATCGCTCACTGCACTCAAGCACAACACAGCTCACTCGAGTGAATACCCTATACTCACGAGTGAGAAGGCACACTCTTGCACCATAACCGCGAGTGACAACCCGAGAAGCAAGTCCTTGGTGTCAAATACACTAGTACTCAAGCATGAGGAGGCTCACTCGAGTGATATTCATCCCTCACTCGCAAGTGAGACTATACACTCTTGGATTTTCCAGAAAGCACAACAGAAAACTAAAGAAAAAACAGAATATACACACAGTACTCGAGTGAGACTCATCCTCACCCGAGTGAACTTCACCCCTCACTCGATTGAATCCCAAATCACTCGAGTGATTCTATCAGAACTAGAAAACGCAGAAAACAGAGGCATTTTCCCAACAATTGCCCAATTGATCCCAATGGACACAAAACTTTATCCAAAGTCACTCCCACAGAAAAACACCCAATAAACTCAATGGGATCATCATAATCATCAAAATCCTACTCCATTATCATGCTTTGGGTTTTAGGCAACAAAATCAACAAAATACCAATCTCATCTAAACATCACATTTAAGTCACCAATCAACCTATCCATCTTAAACTCATTCCAAGATACCCTTATCATGTCAACAACATACCAAATGAACAGTAGCACTCATTTTCATATTCAAGCCAAAATTTCCAAAAATTACAAACTACTTCAAATGGCATGAAACTTAGATAGATAGATTGATTTCACATACCTCTTCAACTTCTCCAAAAACACTCTTTAATTCTCCAACAACCAGATTTTCGTGTGATCACAAACCAAAACCAGTGGCCAAATTAAAAACACAAAAATGAAGCTCATCACTCAAGGATCAACATAAATGAAATGAACTTTTGCATTTGAGGTCATTAGCTTACCTCAAAATCAAGTTTTTCCTTTCTCTCTCCTAAGCTCCAATGGCACCAAAAACGGAAGAAGAAAGAGAGAGAGAGAGAGAGAGAGAGAGAGAGAGAGGAGTATGAAGGAGGTGAAGAAGGAATGATGATACTCTACTCCCACATGCCTCTCTCGTGTCAGCGAAAATAGAAGGGAGAGGAAGAGAGAGAAAACATTTTAAAATGTGCATTTGACTTTTCCTTATCTCTTCTCCACAAGCAAGCTTGACACATGTCATTTCCCTATTGGCTCACACCAAATAAATCACCCAATTAGCTTCTCTAATCCTTTCATTAGCCATTTAATCTCATTCCTCAGTTTTCACTTAGTTAGTAATTAATTTCCCCATTAATCACTAACTTAGAGCCAATAATTCTATTCTCGATACTTTCACTTTATTTTTTGGCATATTAATTAAAATAGTCGCGTAACACTTAATAATTTCACTTTAATGCATAATTATCCACAATAATCATGACTAGCCCATAATCAAAAATTGGGATATTACAACCAGAGTGCTTTTAAAGTTCAAACAAATGTTATTTTCCAAAAGTTGAGGAATACAATTAGAAGTAAACAATCTGTCAAAATCTTCTTAGATCAATCTGACAAAATGTTGAAAAGTAATAATTGATGGCCATCATGGTGGGCCTTGCTCTACCTCAATTATTTAAACCATAAAACGATCAAAATTACAATCTTTGACACTTTTCCATCAATGGCATCTAATGAGCATAATGACAAAATCTGATCTTAAGTACATCAGCCAGATACTGAAAATTGTACAACAACTACTAGCATGTAAGAAATTCTGCATCTAATATGGACTAATCCTATGACTATATTAGTATTAGAATATTAGATTTATATGATTAAATACTTTCATATATTTTCTTATTTTGGACAGATTGGATTCACAGGAAGTATTGAATATCACAGGGGCTTTTTTTCATTTTTTCCAACAGATCACAAGATTACTATTTTCACATCAATTCTTACTAACTAATGTTGTGTTAATTCAAATATTTAGATTCATAGATGCCTGATTTTTTATGGGAATTTTCTATTTTTTTTAACTTTCTACTTGAGTTGAAAAATATGGATATATTCATATTAGTCCAATTTCTTCAATGTTATATTACTAACTATTGTTGTGTTAGTTCAAATAATTGTACATATTTCTCTTAAATATAAGTACCATATGTCTATTAATATTAACCATAAAGGACAAAAAATGACATTTATTATCCTATATACTGATATGCACTTTTGTTTGGTACAGAGAATATTACGTATGAGCATTATGTGGCTTTCCATACGTTGTCATACCTCTTTGACTGAAAAATGAAACTTCAGAGCACACCTGCGATATGGGGTTGTGTGTTAATTTGCTCTATCAAATACTCCTCATTCCAACTAATGTCTTGCCTTGTCCGAATCATGTTGTGCTTTCTCAGTTCATGCCGTCTTGCCAATTAATGCTCTTTTTGTTTTTATCTTGAACTCTTCCTCCTGCTAAGGACTTTTTTTGCCCGATCTTTGTGCAGGGTCTTCTTTTGTTGATTGTGGACATGGTATGCCTAAGGTCAAATATCATTCCTAGCTAATTAACTAATTCATTTGGCCTCATAAAGTTTTATTTTCGTTCGCTGTTCAATAAAGTTCATATGAACACTATCCAATGTTCTTCCTATAAAGTTAGCTGCTCGCCAGAAAAGCAATTGCTCAAACAATATAATGCAGCAAGGTATGGTTGGCTTAAGCAACCCGTTGTGCCATATATCTAAATGCCCGCCATGCTAATTGAGTTATATTTTTTTCATCATTGGCAGAACCATCACCAATATAGGGAGCTTTTAATTCAATCACATCCCATGTTCAAGGTGATACAAACCAACATTGCAGTTCCATGAAGGAAAATATGTCTACTAATCCACAGACCATTGCTACCATCGAGCATCTTATCCATACACAACCTGCTGTGATTTTATGTGATAGTTCTCAACGCGAGAAAAATAGTCACATAAGACAAAGAAATTTAGCTCCTTTCGATGATATCACCAATGTCCAAACAAGTTTGCATAAACATTTTCAAGGTGATCGCCTGCTGTGTTAACAGTTTTCTGCATGTTATCGTTTTACATCTGTGCACCCCATAATCCTAAATGTGTTACATAAGTAGTTACTAATGGTGAAGCATTAATCTCATTGCAGCAACTACGACCAACACCTCTTTAAATCATTCTTTCAAACGAAAGAGTGCAAGATGCAGAAGACTTGAGCAACTGCAAGAAAATAATGCAACAACAAGGAGAGAGGAATCCAACAGTCAAGCATAGGCAAAATATCTTGAGCTTAGCTGATGGCACACATGTCACAAACCTTCCTGAACTTTCATGTATGTTCAACTTCATTATTACAATAGTTATGGTTTTTATTCAATAGCAAAACCTCTCATAAACATCAAGAAAATGCTTTCCTGTTGCCTCTTCCCCAAAGCAAATTTCTTTATACAAGTCTTGTTCCTTAATACTATATTAATCCCTTGATGCACCTAATGACAAACTTATATTCCTATAGGAGACAAATTAATACAAGGATGTGTATTCGTGTACTTTTTTCTAGGTTACTTCACAAAAAACAATTTATAAACATTGATACTATAAATCTATTCCAGCAACCTATATGTTAACAATGAGGGGTTTTTCTGAGTTGGTTGTGATGGCAGTAGACATTAAGCCATTTGATAGGTGCAATAGTATAAAGGAAACTGTTCAACTTCATGATCACAGTAGTTTAGGTTTTTATTCAATAGCAAAACCTCTCATAACCGTCAAGAAAATGCTTTCCTGTTGCCTCTTCCATGAGCAAATTTATTTATACGAGTGCTGTGCCTTAATACTATATTAGACCCTTGATCAACCTAATGACATACTTATATTCCTATAAGAAATAAATTAACAATATGATGTGTATCATCTATTATTTTCTGGGTTATTTCACATGAAGCAATGTATAAACAATGATATTCTCAATAATTTTCAGCAACCTATATGTTCAAATAGGGAGGGGTATTTTTGAGGTTGTAGTGACGGCAGCAGACATTAAGCCTCTTGATAGGTGCGGTAGGATACAAATATTTTGGAAATATGGTTTGCCCACTAAAAATATTTGTGATCATGATCATTTCACTTCTTTACTTTTTCAAATTTTACTATGGGGTAGTATGGTGTATTATTCGCCTTGATATTACATGCTGGTACATGTCTCTTCCCTTTGTCATATTATATTAATCCATCTATTTTCCATGATCTACAGATATTCCTCAAGAGGAATATTACAAGAACATTGAGTTTAACTTTGAATTGGAAACAGAAAACATCCATCTCTCGGGCGAATCAGATGTAGAAAACAATAAAGTTACGAAACATTTTATTGTTTTATTTCCTTCATCGTCCAATAAAGCCTGTTGTCTCTTTATCACTGTCGTAACATGACTTCCTTGCAAATCAGAAAATACAACAGATATGGCAGCCAATAACAATATTTCAGCTGATGATAATTTCAGTCATTCCACCTTTGAACATTTATCTTATCAAGGTAAGTAACTTATTATTTTAACCCGTGTGAATATATTCCCTCACTTCTATTTTAATGCAAATAATTTTTTCCTTCAATTATTGCACACAGATGAAGGAGATCCAACATATGAATGTAAATTCTGTCAAGCAAAATTGTGGTTTAATGAAAGAGTGAAGAAAGATAGAAACCAACAGACTGTGAACTTATTTTCATTATGTTGCTTGAAGGGCAAGGTTGTCTTACCCCCTGTCAAAAAGCCTCCTCCATTATTTGATAAATTGTTCTTTGATAAAAAGACCCAGATTCAAAGAATTTCCATTCAAATATACAACAATACAACAACATGTTCTCTTTCACATCAATGGGAGGGAGAATTGACCACTCGATAAACTCAAGTGGTGGTCCATACACATTTGTCTTATCCGGGGTCAATTATCACACCATTGGCACATTAGTTCCACTTGAAGGTGCACAACCAGTTTACTCGCAACTATACATTCATGACACTGATAACGAAGTGTCAAATAGAATTGCTACAATGAGGTAGCTCTCATTCACTTTAATAATTGCATTCACTTCCTTTACTACAACCTAACATTATTTTCATTTGCCTTTCTTAGTAAGCATCAAAAGGAAAACTCAATTGATCCAACTATTGTTGAGAAGATAAAGAACCAATTAGATGAATCAAATCCTTTTGTGAAGCAATTTCGATTCGTATCAGAAATCCTATCAAATCCAAACCATGCTTCATTGAAGATGTGTTTGATCGGCAACAGACAACATGATGGTCGAACTTACAATTTGCCCTCCACTTCTGAAGTTGCAGCATTAATTGTAAGAGACATATATATGCATTTCAATGTTGGAGATATCATTCTACAAACCCATCAAGGAAGTCTTCAACGAATCAATGAACTTCATGCATCTTATTTGCCCCTACAATATCCCATTTTATTTCCTTACGGAGAAGATGGATATAGAGATGATGTTCAACATAGGGAGGAGACATTAATTGTAACTATAACAAGAAAACGAGTTAGCATACATGAATTCTTAAGTTATAGATTGATGGTAAGAAAGCATGAACTATGCACACTACATCATGCTTCTCTGCTGCTCTAACAATTTATTATAGATGGCTATACAATGATTGAAGCACGACGATTATTATGGGTGAAGACTCACCAAAAGGAGCTCAGGGCTGATTTGTACCAAGGATTATCTGATGTAGTTATAAGTGGGGAAACAAATGCTGCTTCAACCGAGAAAAGGATTGTTCTCCCTTCATCATTCACTGGAGGAACATGGTATATGATACAAAATTATCAAGATGCAAAGGCAATTTGCAAAACTGTTGGTTATCTAGATTTATTCATCACTTTTACATGCAACCCTACATGGCATGAAGTAACTAGATATTGTGAGCTACATAATTTAAATCCTTTTAATTGTCCAACTGTACTTTCAAAGATTTTTGAGATTAAGTTACGAGGTTTGATGAAAACTTTGAAGCAGAAAAAGATCTTTGGAACAATTCGTGCAGGTAAACTCTTTCAACTTCACATGATTGTAGTAATTACGTTCTTATACACTACTATTTCTATTATTGCTTATCGATATAGCATGTTAATTTTCCTTTCTCATCATATGTTTTATAGAAGTATACACAATTGAATTCCAAAAAAGAGGTCTTCCTCATGCATATATACTTCTATTCTCGAATCCAAAAGACAAGATGGCTAATCCGGCACCAATTGATAGGGTTATTTCAGCAGAAATCCCAGACAAGGAGACACCACCCTTGTTCCATGAGTTGGTTAAGAAATTCATGATTCATGGCCCATGTGGAAATAATAGGCGTAATGCTCCTTACATGAAAGACAATAAATGCAGCAAGTATTTCCCAAAAATATTCAATAACAATACAACCATGGATAAAGATGGTTACCCTACTTACAGACGTAGAGATGATGGTAGGACAGTTGAGTTAAAGGGAATACCGTTGGACAATCGTTATGTTGTGCCCTACAATCCACAACTACTTCATATGTTTCAAGCACATATTAATGTTGAGAAGTGCGACCAATCAACTGCTATTAAATACTTATTCAAGTATATTAGCAAAGGGAATGATCGAGTTGTGCTTGGAATATTTGACAGTAGCTCACACAGATCTGCAAATGGTGTTGTTGATGAGATTCAACAATATTATAACTGTCATTACGTATCTGCATGTGAGGCTTCTTGGCGAATCTTTGGATTTGCTATCCATCATCGGTATCCTGTTGTTGAGAGACTAAGCTTTCACCTTCCAAATAAGCAATTTGTCATATACTCCAGTACAGATGATGTTGCTGAATTACTGGAAAAACCACGTGTATGTGAGTCACAATTCCTTTCTTGGATGAAAATTAATGCAACAGACAGTTTCGCTAGAACGCTAACCTATTCAGAATTCCTAAATCATTATGTTTATTAGAAAGATAAGCGTGAATGGAAGAGAATGCAAAGAGGTGGTTCTGTGGGTAGAATGACCCATGTATCACTATCAGTTGGAGAGTTATATTACTTGCACATTCTCCTAACTCAAGTCCAAGGACCTTCATCATATAAAGAAATAAGAACAGTTGATGGTGTCATCTACAATACCTTCAAAGAAGCATGCTTTGCACGTGGGCTTCTGGATGATGACAAAGAATATATTTCTGCTATTACAGAAGCATCTTCTTAGGCATTAGGTGTAGCTCTAAGGAAACTATTTGTGACAATGTTGTTATGTGGTTCTATACAACGTCCTCATTATGTTTGGAAAGAAACTTCACAATTACTTGCAGAAGATCTACTCCACATCCCACGGAATGATCTAACACATTCACGTTAGTAAAATTATAAGTTTAAACCATTTTCCAGGATTGTTAACATGTTATAACTGCATCATTATGTTAGTTCATATATACAAATTAATTGCTTTTTATCATGTCCAGGTATTCAGATTCCCATGGCTTAGAAAGAGCAAGCTGCACTCAGAGAAATTGATGGCCTTCTTATACAAAATGGGAAAAGTTTGCAGGATTATAGTGGTCTCCTGATACCTGAAGAGATGGAAATAATTGATGTTACTAATCACATGATAGTACAAGAGTTGAGTTATGATCGTGTTTCTTTAAAGATACAAGCAGCAAGCATGTTAAACAAGCTTAACCAGGATCAAAGGAATGTGTATGACAAAGTCAAGACATCAGTGCAAGTGCCTGACGGTGGATTTTTCTTTGTTTACGGTTATTGTGGCAATGGCAAAACATTCTTGTGGAATGCATTAGCCTCGGCACTATACGCAAAGGGTGATATAGTCCTTACAGTTGCTTCCAGCGAGATTGCTGCAACATTATTACCTTCAGGAAGGACAGCTCATTCTAGGTTTGCTATCCTAATCCAAATTACTGAGTCTTCTACATGTTCCGTTTGGCAAAACTCACCATTAGCAAACCTCATTAAAACCACAAGGTTAATTATTTAGGATGAGGTCCCTATGGTGCAACGCTTTTGTATTGAAGCTTTTGATAGAAGTTTGAAGGATATCATGCAGTGTAATCGCCCTTTCGAAGGAAAGTGTATTCTTATGGGTGGTGATTTCATGCAAATACTTCTAGTTATTCCAAAGGGAACAAGGGCTTCTATAGTCAATGCTTGCATAAGTTCTTCACACTTATGACAATATTGCAAAGTTTTTCATTTGACAAGAAATATGCGACTAGACTCATCGAATGACCACAATGTAAATAAGAGAATAGAATGGTTCTCGAAATTGTTGTTATATGTTGGTGATGGTAATTTAGGGGAACCAATTGATGGTGTTGTTGATATTGAAATCCCTAAAGAAGTCCTTATACCAAACTCAAGTGATCCCCTAAATGCAATTGTGCAAGCTACATATACTAGCATTATGGACAACTTGACAGTAAATGAGTACTTCAATGACAGGGCTATCCTTGCTCCAACGATTGAGATGGTCAACAAAGTGAATGAGTTTATGTGTTCCAATCTTCAAGAGGAAGAATATGAGTTCCTAAGTTGTGATACAGTATGCAAGTCCACTGAAGATGCTGACAGTTTTGACAACTTATACACCACAGAGTTCCTGAACACAATAAGCTGCTCAGGATTACCACCACACAGACTTGTGCTAAAAGTTGGTGCCCCTATTATGTTGCTAAGGAACATTGATCAAGCATCCGGATTATGCAATAGAACACGGCTCAGAGTATCTATGATCGGGAAGAAAGTTATAGAAGCAATTACATTGAATGGATCAAGGCCTAATGAGAAGGTCCTCATTCATAGAATGGACATGAACCCTTCAGAATCTAGATGGCCATTTCGTATGCAAAGGAGACAATTCCCAATAACACTATCATTTGTAATGACCATCAACAAAAGTCAAGGACAATCTTTACGTCATATAGGATTATATCTTTCAAAACCAGTTTTCACACATAGCCAACTTTATGTTGCATTGTCAAGAGTACGAAGCATTGAAGGATTAAAGCTTGTGTTAGATGAACATGCATATGGAAGCAAAGCAACAACTCAAAATGTTGTGTATAAGGAGATGTTTGCTAATGTTGATCAACTTTCTTAAGATTTAGACTATGATGTGTTTGAGTTTGTATACGATAATGAAGAGTAATATGTATGTATTAAATGGCCAAACTATAATTTTAGGTCTTTCTATCTTATAGGGTTCCATCTTTGTAGTCTATTACTCGAACTGTGTTGTCAAAATATTCTGACGGCATTACATCGTACAAGTGAAACAAGAACGTGTTGGCATTTGTTTTCGTATGCCTATATTATACTTGAAGTGATGACTTAATATCTTCATTGCAAAATGACATTGTTCAATTTAAGTTGCAAATCCTTTAGTCAAAACCCCGTACAATACACATAAAGCACATGCTCGTTTTTCTTCAAAACTATAACTAATTTTCATTATTCCTGATGAATTAAGTATTTATTTTAACTACTTTTCATTATGCCTTTGTTTCTTAAAACTCTTACCAAAAAAAAAAAAACAGGAGCAATATCCTCTAATTTTTGATATAAAACATATTTACCTAATTTGATTGAATTAAAAAGTTAAATTAAATTAATTAATATAATATGTATTTCCTAATACATCCTAATCATCATCCTTAATTCCTTTATTCCTTATTATTATTGAAAAAATATGAATAAGGTAGATTAAAAAAAGAATGACCAATATAAAAATTATCTTATCTTTAAGATCAAGATCAACTCCTTATATATATCTTAATACATGAGCAGCATAAAAGATCATAATAATACAAGCATAGGAACTTTAACATAGGATTCAACAAAATAAAGATGTCATGAATCACGATCTCTATAATTTGTTAAACCATATTTAGATGAAACTGTCAAGCATAGGAACATTAATATTGTCTAGTCACAGTAGAGGAAAATATATATCGTATGGTTTCTTCTAGGCCTTTCAATACAGACATGAAACTGATATTACAATCAAGTGAAGGGAAAAAATAACGCCAACACTAAACAAAAACTCATACAAGCTAGGGACAAATCCAACCCCAGATGTATGAAAGAGAATGACATAAAGTAAATAATGAGACTAAAAATTGGAATATTCTGAATTAATTATGCGGGCAAGTTGAGCCCATTAGAACTTTAATCCTCCATGCACCAACACTAAAACTACTACTTCATTAGCCTTCATATATAGACTACACTCAATCCTTTCACCACCTCTTTGCCCCAAAGTTTCCACGACCTCTCCCGCCTCCAGAATTATTGGAAAACCTACCATTTCTATCATTAGAAAATCTGCCACCACCCCTTCCACCGGAGAACCTGTTACCGCCACTGCCACCACGACCGCCGCCAAATCTACCTCTTGATTGGTCTCTTTCTTGCAAACTTGGCAATGCTTCCAATACTTCTAAACTTACATTAGCAGCGTTTTCAGCCCCTGAAAGATGGATATATATGGGTGAAGAGCATGGAAAGATAAAGGAGAAATGTAAAATTGGTACGCATAAAAAACTGTCTAAAGGTTATAACAAATATCTCAATAATGAAAGCTTTACCAGTAAGAAAGGTATCCAAGTCTTCAGCTGACACATCAAAAACAGCACCATTTCCATCTGCGGTGAGAGCAAGACCCTTCACTGAGTCTACCTTCTCCTGAGGCAAGAATCTCCTCAAGATTCCAAATGCAAATCTGAAAACGACCCATAAAATCAGTCAATAGAAAGGTCAAATAAACCTACATGTACGACAAACATTGTAACAAACTCTTTAACATTACTTGTAGACACGGATCAGTCTAAACCAAGTACTACCTCCGGTCCTAAATATAGGACAAAGTTTGTAGTGCAATTTATATTTAGAACCGGAGGGAGTATTAATTAATGCTGATTTTGATATTTCAGGAATAATTACATGAAGACACAAAATATTGCAGCTATCAACTGAAATAGGAATGTGCAGCAACATTCCTTTGAATGGATCAAATACTTGTAATCTTCAAGGTGTTAACTTGATTTAAAACTCAAAACAAAAACACTAACTACCAATTTCAATACTTTGATTGAGCAAGCCAACCAATAATTTGACACAGCTAGCACTCAACGACTTAAAAATATCATGAGAATTGCAGGTATTTTTCAAGCAATGGGCATAATCTAAGGACAAAAGATTACACCTGTGAGGATCAGAAGCATGTTTAAAGTATACACATGTTGTTATCACCTATATACATATATATAGGTTCTAAGAGAAAAAAGCAAAAATTAAATCATTCATTGCATAAACCATTCCTAGTCAAGGGTAACTCATCAATACTGTCCCACGTGCCTCAGATTTTCGGACAGCAGTTCAAAGTTCAAACTAGCATATTTTATACCTAGATGTTGATATAAATTAAGATGCAAGGGTAATAATTCAAAAATATTTGTAAAATTCTCACGAAGGGGCGTAGATGGGTTTTCCAATCTCAAGAAGTAATGTGACATGGTTCTCCATGGAACTGAGTAATGATCTTTTCTTTATCTCCGTATAACCCTACACATTACAAGAGAAATGAGAAACCAATATTTTTCCAACTATGAGCATGATAATAAAGATAAGGAATTGACAGAAAAGAAATCACAAAAGATTAATACTTGTAAAAGAAAAGACAGAAAAGGACAACCAGAAAAAATGGTGTGGACTTACAATAGTCTTGGCAAGAGCTTTTGCAAGTAATTCAACAGCTGTTAAGCCTGAATTGTCTAAAAGATCCTCCGCAGCAGATTTGAATGCAGGAATGACACTGCATTAAGGACATATAAGCTGTGGGCAAAATATAGCATTAGGCACAATTAATTAACAAATAAGAAACATACTCATCAGACACTTGGGTTATCATTTTAGCCGCATCTCCACCAACAGCTTTGGCAATATCAGCAGGCTGGGGAGCAGATATGTGTTCAAATTTCACACCAGATTCTCTTTCTATCTTTGATATATTTGACCTTCGTGGATCATACAGCATAACAGCAACTCCAGTATTACCTAAAATGTTCAATGCCATCAGCTTCAGTATTACAAAAAAGTTGATAACCCCAACACTGCAAATTTTTTTACTAGTAAAAATATCCCATTGATACCTGCTCTTCCAGTGCGCCCAGATCTATGGATATAGTCTTCAACATCCCGCGGGGGTTCACACTGGTTCAAATTCATATATTAGCTTGCCAGATCAGTGCCCATATAGAAATTATTTAAATTATTCATGGAGATCGATCAAACCTGAATAATTAACTGAACATCATTAATGTCCAAACCACGGGCCGCCACATTAGTGGCCACTAATGTAGTAAACTTCCCAGCCCTGAAACCAGCCAAGGTGACCTACAAAATGGCCACATATATCATTTGATGAAATTAATCTAGCAAGAGCTCTTAAATAAAGAGAAAGGTTAAAAGGCAAGAAAATCCATCCTCAAAAATATGAAGTTATAGGGCTAAAGCACACCTCACGTTGTGACTGCTGTATATCACCATGCAGAGCTCGTGCACCAGGCAACAACCCTGCTAGCTCAGAAGCAGACTCCTTTGTCTCAGTAAATATAATTGTCCGGCCTCCACTGTAACAGAACCACATATCAAACAATGAAAATCAAAATTAGAGATTATGGAAAGGTGACAATGCATGGGGGGGGGGGGGGGGGAACAACCAAATTACTGAACATTAGACAATCGAAACTCACTTGCAATAGCAACGTATAACATCTGGAATAAGTTGAGACCTCGCAGTACTAGAACACGGGAGAACAATATGCCTGACATTAGTGCTAGCTTTCATTTTCTCATTGCCCACCAGGTCAGCAGTCTTTTTGTCAGATTTCAGAAATTTCATAGAAATCTGGCAACAGAAAAAGAAGGTTTCTAATGAGGTTAAAGAACATATGATGAGTGATAAACTAGATTATATAGATACATGGAGGATGGAACCATACACTCTTAACCCAGCTTGGCAAAGTAGCACTGAAAAGAAGTGTCTGAACTTTTCTAACATCCTCTACCTTACCTGAAAAAGATAGATAAAAAACTTCAAATACAGGGAAACATCTTAGCACCTCAAAACATCAACATGCTTAAAACCTTGAATAAAACAGATTCAAAGAATGTGTCAGGCGTAAGTACCGAAAAGAAAGCTTCTTAACATTATCTCAGTAAATATTTGACAGAAACAGTAGCATTCATTGATTACAGGAAACAAAATTCATACCCAGAATAAGTTCAACATCTTCGACAAAACCCATCCTCAGCATCTCATCTGCTTCATCCAGGACACGGAACTTTAGTTGGCTCAGGTCAAGATTGTTCCTCTCTATATGATCCTACACAAATATATACATACAAGTGAAAAATGAATTTCAAACAAAGAAACAGAAGCGAGTATCCTTGCCACAGTAAGAAAGAAGTGCTAAAGTAATTACTTTTATGCGTCCTGGAGTTCCAACAACAACATCAACACCCTTCTTGAGTTTAGATTCTTGTGCTTGATATGGAGCTCCACCATATAAACAACAAGAGGTCAATCCCAGTGCCCCACCATAAACTTCAAAGTCAGAAGCCACCTGATGGCCAGCATTTTCCACAATTCATAAAACATTGGGGGGTAAAAACCATCAAACAGATGTGGATAAAAAAATTATCTGGATTTGGCACATGCATAATTTACCTGTTTGGCCAATTCTCTGGTAGGTAAGAGCACAAGAACACATGGAGCCCTTCCATATCCAGACTTTCTCGCTGCTTTTGCAGGACCATTTGTTAAAGACTCTAATATCGGTAACACAAAGGCAAGCGTTTTACCCTGCATTTTTACAAGATAAGTTGAGAGCAAAACATCTATATATTTCGACTTCTTTCAAGCTTTTGAATTCAGTAGATAGCATATATGAAAATAATTAAAAAGAAAGAAATAAGCCATCGTGTAACAAACTTTCTTCCATCAAAGACTACTCCCAACGAACCCTAAGCATTAGGTTACACAGATAAAAGGTCGCATTCATTCTAACACCACATCTTTCAAATAAAAAGACTATGCGCAAATTTTAAAAAAAAAAAAAACGAGAGAGTAGGGATTTTTTTTTTTTTCAAGTACTATAGTTACGCGGAATCTCAGAAGCGGGATGTGTTTCGTTCCTATGACACTACAATCTGGCATTAGAATTAAGAATCTAGACATTGATGTTTTCATCGACCTAAAGATTTATATACCTACTCTGCGTGAGCTTACAAAAAAACAAGCAAAACAGAAACATTAAAACACGAGAGAAAAGAACACACCTGCCCAGTGCGAGCCCGACCAACCAAATCAGAGCCATTTAGGATGGTATCAAAAGTCATGGCCTGAATAGGAAATAGCGATTCAATCCCCTTCTCTTTCAACTTGGCCCTCAACGGCGCCGATATCCTAAAGTTTGAAACAGCATTAGGGTTCTCCTTCTCAACCTCTTCCTCTTTATCTTCAGGTTCATCCACCTTAGCCTTTTTCTTCTTCCTCTTGTCTTTCACACTATCAGGCTCAACCAACTCGGAACTCGTCTCACTCTTTGCCTCATCCTCACTCCCCATCGTCTCAACATCCAGAGCTTTACGCTTCTTGCTTTCCTTCTTCTTCTTCGCCGAAACCCCGTCTTCAATTAGGGCTTCTAACTTCATCATCTTCTTCTTCTCCTTTTTATCTTTGGGAGTCTCGGAATGAGCAACATCAGAGACAGGAAGAGAAGGCATGGCTCGGCAGGGAAAGACTAGACAACGTCGGTGTGTATGGTTATCGAAGGGAGGCGGAGGCTCCTGCTTCAATTAGGCTATGGCAATGACTTGCAGAAGCAGGAGACGAAAGAGGAACATACCAGGCGAGGTTCTCGAATTTATAGTTTAAGTGTGATGCGTTTATTGCCGTTGGATAGCGAAGCCCTATTCTATTTGGATGTTGCCCGTTGGATTTGATGCATTAATCTCTCATGTTTCATTACTTTTTATTTTGTCCGAACTCGGAAAGCTTTAAAAAACACATGTCACAAATTTAAAAATAAAAATTATAAATATTGTCATATATTTTTCAAATGAATTAAATTAATTTTTTGTCATATATTTTTCAAATGAATTAAATTAATTTTTTGTAAAAAAATTAAATTTAATTTTAAATAATTTTTTTTACATCTGAAGAAAATTATTTTTAAAATAGATTTGAAAATTATTTCTTTTAAATTTAACAGTAATGTTATTTTTCTTCTTAACTTTTATTTTAGGGTTAAGGCCCATTTTTTGTGCACAAGTTTTCAATGAAGACTTGTGGGTATCCGGAAGCCTTTGTTTGGACAAATATCATTTTGAAAGTGTTAAAAACATAGCTGCTTTGCCCCACCATTAGAAAAATATAAGTTAGTTTGGCTCCACCTAATTAACCATTCAACCACCTCATGTAGGATCATTTTCTTAAAACAATAATTAATTAATGGTTTGATCAAACCATTAAACAAAACATTATCATGTACACAATTGAGTTTTGGACTTCATAATATCGGAATTGGCAGGGACAACGGAAGAATTTAAAATTTCTTCAATCCCAATTGTGGATCTATTAACGGCATTTAAATCGAGTTAGAAAGATTCGTACCTTTTTAATTTAGGGTTTTTCGATCTCTAGGAGCCAACACCTCAGGTCCGTTCTCTTTATTGGTATCCACAAGAATGCTCTCCAACACAGACTACGTGCTGGCACCTCCAATATCTCATAGGGTTTCCCTTGCGACTCTAAATTCTCATCTGTCTATGAGGTTTTATGCTCTATCAATTTTATAACCCTTAAGGGCTATATTAGAATTTCAAAATTAACTTTATTAAATCAAAATTAATTAACACTTAATTATCTTGATGAGCTAATTAAATAAATTCAATTTAAATTAAATCTGTCCAATATTTTTAATTTTACCTATTTATTTAATCCAAATAAAGAGTCATTAGATTTAATTTATCTTCATAAATTTAATCTGAGATACTATATATCTATCATATTAGTTATTAAATTTAATTTATCTTGATAAAATTAAATTTAAAAATAACACAATATAATAAAATCATATAATAGATATATATACATATATATAAATATAAATATGTATTTCAAAAATTGGATACATACATACATACATACATACATAATTTTATTAATTTTATTTTCACGAATTTTATATTATATATATATAAATATAAAATTCATCCACCCTAGATTAAACATTATCTTATTGGGTCATTCTTGTGTGCAGCCTTGTAGGCCCATACGAAGTTGGTAGTGGGCCAATAACTATACTAACCCACAAGTCGCAAGCAGCCTTTAACAAGACATTACGATTACCCAATTCATATGATGATCATTAACACGATGCAACTGTTATACAACCATGCCACGTCCTTTTTGTCACACTATATATATCAGTTAAGATGAGGCATGAATGATGTCATCCTCTTAGTCCTGACCATTACTTTCTCAATTCCTGAGTAGTCTGACAATAGAAATGGAAACTCCTTTCCATCGTAGTATAGCTATACATTTCTCAGACTCACTCATCGAGGGGCCCAGTAATATCTCTCTACTAATGTGAGGGAAAAATTCCATTTTGATCATTCATATTCCTCTGCATGAAAAACTGCCAAGCCCAATCATAGCCTTTATCATCACCCGGTCAAAAGTCATTTTTGACTAGTTCAAAGCCTAGCAACTCTCATGTAGGAATCCATGATAACATCAGGTCAAAGGGCATTGTGACGTGGTTGTGCATAAGATAAGCTTATGACTTGATCCATGTAGCTTTCTCATAGTAAGTCGATCCAGCACCTTGTAGTCTTACAAGTGCCTAAAATTTTAATTCTTATCCCCATATCTTATCAAAGTCATACTGATCTTACTTCATCTTTGCTCCCGTATAGATGACCGACCAGGGACATTTAAGACAATATTTTAAGATTTATTCAAGGATATAGTCATCATAGTGAACATGCGAATAATATGATAACATGATGGAGAAATTCATTAAATAATAATGTTTAAAGTATAATGACTAGCCCTTAGGACACAATTTTCAACACATAAGGCCCAAAATAACTATTCACTACCAAGCACAGACTTTTTAACTGAATAATACTCCATCATATATCAAAATATCCATATCAGACCAAAGTTGTGGATCTACAAGTTCAAAACAAGTTATAAGGTCTCGAGGCCACCCAAAATCATCAAGAGTAATACAGTCATAGAGAAATCAAAGGTATATAGTTAATGCATTAAATCTCCAAAATAAATCAAAGTATGCAAGATGAGCTCTAACGTGGCAATATACAATAATCCAACATATACAAAAAAGATAGAAACACTACTATTAGCAGAAGTAGCTTAAGCCTCCAAAGCCTTCCCTGATGGACCCGCACAAGAACTATCACCTGGAAAAAAATGTTAAATCAACGGGGTAAGACAAAAGTCTCAACAACCAACAATCAATCTCATCACGCATATGAGTAAATGCTCGTGAGGTGTCAATTGGGACAGTTATAAAATCATAGCATTACTAAAAATATCGATATATATATATATATATATATATCAATTCACAATATTATAATCTCATGCTCATATTTATTACATAAGTGCACAAAAATTGATACACAAGAATTTATTCTCTATCCTCCCTTATTTTCTCTGACTGAACTCATAGGCTTGTACTCACCCATGTTATTTGTAGTTCAACTCAACAAACTCACCAATCAAGTAATATGAACCAGTCAAAATCCACATGGCACAAGACCAAACCATAAGTTCCCCTTTTAATATATTAGTAGGGTGTCAAAGCCCTACTAGACACAAATGGGTCAAAGAGCTAACCAATATACGTCTAAAAGCCTATCACTTTATTTCCTCTTTTTGTATAAGAATTCACCCCTTTATTTCCTCTTTGAATAACCTCTTGTCAAATTCACACCCACCATCCCCTCTCACATCAATACTTGAGATATAATCACAATGGATTATCACATGCCATTATCAATTCACAAGTTATCAAGAGAATCTTTCCAATCTCATGGATCAACACAAATTCATATAATATAATATAACTAGTCATTTTTCAATGAAAATACGTTCAACAAGACAATTTTATTAACAACATAGTTTCATAATCTATATCACATGCTAATAGTAAATTTATAGTTCTATAAAGTTAAAAATCACTTACTAACATCATACAAGCGTGCATAATAAAAGAAAAGTGGTTATCTCTCGCTAAAGCAAATTATTACCACAATGCTCCTAAGCCAAGAGCTCAAACGCACGCCATAATCAATCTACAACAATTAATTTACTATAAATTAATAACTCTAAGTTATTTGAACAATTAACTTAACTAATTTAATTCTATAAATTTAAGGTTTTGAATTAATTACTCAAAAATTCCAATTTCACACTAAAATCCCAGTTATTTATTTTAATATTAATTCAAATATTTTTCTTAATCCAACAACTCATTCAATTCATTGATGACCATCAATTTCATTCCATTACATAAAATCTCCAATTTAAAGTTTAGGGTATAAAATTGCTAAATTATAAATCTTCACTTTAATAAAAAATCTAAATTGATTAAAATTTTAATAATACTTTCAATAATCAAATAAATCATTTAACTCAAATTTAATTAGTTAAAAATGTCCAATATAGAATTATTTATAGGCTGATTATATAGAAAATTCATTATAAAATCTTATACCAACTAAATAACAAAAGTAAACTTATTAAATTAACTATTAATCATCATCTATATTTCTATAGTCATATATTGGAGAATAGGTTGAGACTACTTATGATGCTTTTAACTTTGATAAAGCACCTAAGTATATAAGAAAAAACCATTGTGGAAAAAGAGATTTCTTAACTTTTAAATGATAAATGATGAATAGCGCTTGGAAGAGAATGAGGTTAGAAAAAGTCAAAACACACCCACTTCACAACATACCTAGCGCACCATCTCTACTTTTGATAGCAAATGGCACTACAAATCCTTTTGATGATGCTCACAATTTTTAAGGCCATTTAATATAAGAAAATCAATCTTATGTTATGCTTGAACGGAGCTTTTGAAAGCTCTGTTATGGACACTGTGGATGCCTAGCTAGGTTTTTGGAAAATAGAGGCGGTGGAGGATGTGAGTTTCTAGGGACGGGGATGCTGTTTCTGATTATTTTTTTATGTAAAATCCATCTAAGCAATTTATAAAAGTATTTTAACATTTTTTTGCTTCATAGGATGACTCCAAAACATTAAAGACCGAGTTGTAAGTAAGTCAAATATTTAAGGACTGAATTATAAGTAAATCAAAACTTTGAGGGCCAAAAGAAAAAATTCTCCCATTATAATGGATGGAAATTAGTTAGGTTTAATGGTTTGCCCTAATTTTGAAAGTTTATGATTACTTTTAGTCTAAAAAATAATTTATGATTACTTTTACACTATTAATAAAAATTGAAAGTTATTTTAACATAACTGTATATATAGGTAGATACATGAGAATAGATTTGAGGAGCCCAAATTTTTTGTGCCATCTAGATCATCTGAGCGCCCTTATTCACTTGAAATTAGATCAACTAGTTATAAAGCTCAGTAGCATATAAAATATAGTCCAACTTGAGACAGATTGTTTGGCAAAACAAAAAACTGAAGGCATATTGTGAAACAAGTGAAAGAGCTTCTAAGCAAGAATATATAAAGTGTGTGTTTGGAGTCGCAATTGGAGGGGTTAATTGGGCTTATTTTAGCTTTAAGCTCAATAGATGGCTAAGAAAAAAAAAGTGCATGTTTGGTTGACAAAATGAGCAATTGGGCTTTTGGCAAATTGAGCACTATTCACATAAGATAGGGTAAAGCTCAATGTTGGAGCTTTTATCAAAAGCTCAATTGAAATATATCCCATACGTTTTTTTTTTCTTTTCTCTCTCTCTCTCCTGCAATTACAATTAAGGGTGGATATTCTCTCTCTCTCTCTCTCTTGCCTGCAATCAAAATATTTTTTCAGTTGTGTCTAGTGTGTTATCATACTGATTGCAATTTTATCTTTAATATATTTTTTCAGCTACAAAAATTAATTTAAAATATTTTTCGGTGTTTTTAACCCCTTAAAATATTTTTCCAACTGTACTCAGTGTGTTATCATACTGATTACAATTTTACCATTAATATATTTTTTCAGCTCTAAAAATTACTTGAAAATATTTTTTTTGTGCTTTTAATCCTTTAAAATATTTTTTCAGTTATAGCCAGTCTTAGAAGACCGACTAAAATTTTACCTTTAATGTATTTTTTTTAGTAGTAAAGAGCACTTAAAACTTAGAATACTGATTTATTAATTTCCACCAACTCTAAAATATTTTTCCAGTAGTACCTAATATTTTAAAGTAATTACTTGATTTTTTAAATATTTTTTCAACCACTCTCTCTTATCATTATCACAAAAGTCCTTATGCTTAAGCCAATCCAAACAAGTTTTATTTTTACAAAAGCCCAATTGACAATCGCCAGTCCAAACATAAATCATATTACACAATTTAGCTTTTATCAAAAGTAATATTACAGCAATCCCAATTGAAATAAGCCCAATTATCAACCGCTGTTTCAAACACGCCCATAATAACAAGACATACTAGTAGACTACATAGGCATGCTTTTGTCTCGCCAGTTAAGTTAATGAATACTCCTCTCACCCATATGTAATAATTATTTAACTAATTTGATTAGATTTTAAAAATAATAGTCTAGCTAGATACTTATAATAAATATGATAAATCTTTTCTAAAATACCCTATTTAAAACTAAATTTTTCAAAGTCTACCTAATGATTTTTTATGTGTTTGATGCTAGTTTACAGAATTTTTTTACAATGAATTTTCTATGTATTCAAAATGATTTTTAATCATCATGAGATGCTATTTTATAGATATAAAATGAACTTTTAATGTGTAGAATTTCATTTTTTATTCTTTTCTTTCTTAATTTTTTCAAAGGTGACTTTCTTTCCTATTAAGCGACCATCAACTCAATTAGGTGAAATACAAATGGAAGCTTCTCTTTTTCTAGTTAAAAAATAATGAGATTGATATTTTATTGGACTATTTTTTTCCTTAAAAAATACAATCACTTTGAATGAATGCATGCATGAAAATAATTTTCTTATAAAAATGGTTAAAATTATTTATTAAAAGAGTATAATTTCTATATATGTGGCAATAATGAATTTTTCTACAATAGCAAGCATTACTCACTTTATAGGATATATATGAGTGCATTATTAAATTATTGTTATTTTTATTTATTACTAAGGAGTATCAGTAGGATAATTTGGAAAATATATAATAGATATCGTGTATGATAGGTTCTACATGTGGAATCAAAATTAACTTTTCAATTAGATCCCACATTAGAGGAGTACAAGAGAATGACTTCATTAGAGCTTGTTTGGAGTGGTGATCCGAACTTTCAAAAACAACTTTTTAATTGTAATTTATAATATATTATATATGTATGTGACGAGAATAACAAACTTATTATTATTATAAGCAGCTCCAAGCACCTAAGTTACCAAACCATGAAGACTACTCACGCTTCTAATTCTTGCAGTGAAAGAGCCACATGAGGGGTTGCATGGTGCCAAGTTTTCCCCCATTAAAGTGAAGGTTCAGAGATATCCATTAAACATTTCACATAGGCTGATTTAAATTCCTAATAATGCCAAGGAACAAACGCTCGAGCAATATCTTAACATCTCATTGGATGTGCTTTTTTTAAGGCTAAAATCCAAAAAATTTCTCTAAACTTTGAACCAGTTGTAAATAACCTCCTTAATGTTTAGAAGTTTAAATTCAGCCTAACTTTTAATTTTTGACATTAAGCACCCTACCATTAGTTTTATCGTTAAGTTACTAACGGAAACTATCATATCAAATTAAAGGGGATGATGTAACATCTTACATTATGAGTTAGTAATTTTATTATAATAATATATTTTGTATAGAAGGGAAACAAACCCTAATAATCCCTTTGCCTCTCCTTGCGGCACACTGATATGATTTTCAATTCTAAGGAACCTTCATTGTTGCTAGATGAAGAGTTATCCTCAAGAATAATTTTGGAACCGTCATGAAATCCATGCAATCCTTGGGCCATGGGGGTGCTAGAAAAGCCCCCCTCGAGATGATCATCTAACAGGATTGGATGGTTTTCATGAGGGATCCAAAATTATTCTTGAGGATGTCTCTTCATCTAACAACAATGAGGGTTCTTTAGAATTGAAAATCATTAGCGTGCCGCAAGGAGAGGCAAAGGGACTAGGGTTTGATTTTTGAAAATAAAATGACATTTTACTCATTTTACCTCTTCTATAAAAAATATATTATTATAATAAAATTATTAACCCATATAGATGTCATACAAGGTGTTATATAGGATGTCACATAATCCCCTTTAATTTGATGTGACAGTTTCCGCTAACGACTTAACGGTAAAACTAATGGCAGTATGCTTGGTGTCAAAAATTAAAACGTTGAGAAGGTTGAATTTAAACTTCTAAATATTAAGGGAGTCATTTTTAACTGACCCAAAATCTAAACGAGTTTTTTGAATTTTAGCCTTTTTTTTATTACAGTCAATTTAAATAAAAAATTATATTAACGCACTACTTTTCCAAACATGACGAATAATGCTATCACTTGGACAATTTTGTCCTTGACCATGAATACTGATTCCATATCATTATGGAGGAACGTCACTCCAATATTTTTCAATCCCGTATAACCCATGTGTTTGCATTGGAAGAATATTGGAAGTATAAGTATATCCCTTCCCCACTTTTTATAAGGAATGGATGAGAGTGTAACTTTGTTCCTTATTATAAAAACGGTTTGCTTTTATCTAAAGAATTAATTATTTTTATTCATTAACACCCTGATTAAATACGAGAGAAATATTCTATCACATTTTCCATGCAAATTTGTGGAAGGTACTTTTAGTTTTTTTTAAAAAAAATTATGACTACCTACCTATTTAAAATTTCTAACTAAATTAACTTACGTTTTTTAGTATTGAAAAAGTAGATATTTGTTCCTTATTAAAAATTGAGTAAACTAAAATTTACATAAAGCTACATAATTCATGAGTTAGAAATAGTATAATTTTACTATAAAAAAAAAAGAAATAGTATAATTTTTTTGACCAGTAGAAATAGTATAATTGACATTAAACTTTTTACGAAGAATAAGGCCCATGAACTTAATATATGGGTTCAGTGGTTAAAGGGCTGAACAAGCTTGTTAAAGGAAGCAAGTTTGATCTCCTAGGGTGTGTTTGGTTTTAGGAAACTCAAAATTTACTTTCTTATTTTTTTCAATTTTGGATTTCAGTTCAAAATTTATTCTCTTATTCTTCTCAAATTTTGGGTTCCCCTCAAAATTTAAATACCTTCAATCCAAAAAGGTAAATTAACCCCCTCTCCTTCCCTCCCCTCCCCTCCCCTCCCCTCAAACCAAACACACCCTTAGACTATTGCGGCACTGGGAAGGCATTACAAGAGATTGAGGGCTTGTTTGGATTAGTGGTGGCAGAAATGATTTTTTTTTCAATATAACTTTTACAAACTTAAGATAAGATAAATGTCAGATTGTAAATGTGATTTGCATTTGGATTGACAATAGCAGAAGTAGTTTTTTTTTTTTCAAATTGATATTTGTTTGGATAATTAACTAAAAAGCAAATTTAAATGAAAAATTGCTAAAAAGGACATGAGTTTTTATTATATGTATATAATTTGATAATTGATATATTATTGAGAAAAATTTGTAAATACTAAGAAACACTTAAATAGATATTGTTTAATAGATAAAAACTTTATATAAATTAAAAAATAACAAGAATCTTGAGTTTTTTAACGAAATAATATTATATTGCTAAAATTAGAATTAATTTTTTCACCAACATTTTTTCCCAGCAAATATGTTTTAGCAACCTAAAGTTCAAAAATATATGTTTTGGAAAAAATATTATATATCTCTTACTCTTACCATTTTACACTAGCCGGAATCTTAGGAAAAGTGTGTGTTTGGATTAGCTTTTAGATAATAGCTTTTATGATTTACGAGATAAGTATGTGAGAAAAATTTTGTCTCGATTTATGAAAAAGAATTTTTGAAACTACAGTCTGGGATTTACCCAAACATACACTAAAACAAAGTAACCATAAAGCAAAAAAAGCATAAGACAATAGGGTATGGACATGATGGGGGGAGAGGAGACTGGAGGAGGCATCATGTGGGACCTATGGACATTTTTCAACCCCACCATAATACACTCATTGTGAAAAGCAGCTATATTTGGCTTCTTTTAAGAAGCTACTTTTAGGCTTAAAGCCTAGTTGGACAAACGTGAACCCAAACAGGGTAAAATAATCTCATTCTGCTTTTTAGCCTATCACTACACTTTTCTAGCCTCTCACCGCTTTATCAAACAAACTCTGAGTTGTGTAAAACCTAATAGGCACCATACTCTTAACTTGTGAGTAGGCCCCATGCCTAAAATTTTGTTACATGAGGCCCACAAGCCCATAAACCCACAATCTTGCTATGGAAAAGTGAACAAAGTGCGCTCTTGGTGCCACACACTTTTTTTTTAACCGAATGGTGCCACACACATTGCCATATTGCAAATGGTGTCATGGCCCTTTCAAGGCTTTGTAAATTTTTGTTAGCCTAATGGTTTTTTTTTTTGCCTGAAACTTAATGGGTTGCTAGTTACTACAGAGTAGGGGTGAGCAATCGAGTATTCAGTTCAGTTTTTGGTGAAAACCAAATTAACAAAAACCGAATCGAGTTAAGTTTCAACACCAAACTGAAACCGATCAACAAAATTAACCGAAACTGAACTAATCGAAAATTTTGGTTCGATTATTCTATTAACTGAAATATGGGTACACATTGCCTAGCTTTTCTTTTTTTCTTTTTTACAAAACAAGGACAAGCTAAAGCTTCATATAGATGCTAAGGGCTAATCAGACCCTAATCAAGGAACAAGAGACACAAAATGTCCGCCTAGATCCGCTAACATCTTATCCGAACAAAAGGTTGGAGGAACCTGTAATACCATCAGCTCATTTTGCATGTCATGAGCTCCTTTCGCTAACATATCTCCACAACACAAAGCTTCCCTATGTGAATGAATCACCTGAATATCCCAATATGAATATGTCAATGTTCTAATCTCTGCGATCTCATCAACTAGGGGATGATAATTGCCATAACCCATTAACAACATTTGTAGTCCTTCTAACGAATCAGAAAACAATCTAATCTTCCTAAAACTGTGGTTCTTGCACACCACCAAGCCCGCTTTAATAGCCTGGAGCTCAGCAGCCGTTGACGACAAACTAGTACCTAATTTATGTTGAAACCCGCATATCCAATTGCGGGAACAATCACAAACTGTGCCTCCACAGACAGTTTGTCGAGAATGATTAACAGAGCCATCCACATCTACTCGGACATACTATTCTGGATGTGGAGCCCATCAAATATCCTCTTTGTCCCGTACCTGGAAGATCAAATGTCTAAACTTCCCCTCTTCCATACCTTCATGAAGTAGTTGCCTACACAGATGAATGATGTTCCCCGGGGAATCATTGCAACCTTCCAATGCTTTTTTGCACCTATTCTTCCATAGCAACCAATAGAGTAGACTAAGAACCCGTAACCATGGCCATATACTAAAGTATCGGTTACCTTGATCATTCTTGAGATTCCACTTGAGCCAATTTTGGAAATTTCCATGAAAGAAAACAGAATAATATAAAAGGGTTAAGAATAGAAAGCCACATAGTGTTTGCAATCTCATAGTCTCTCAATATATGTAGTACCCTCACAGTGACACTCAAAAGGGCACTTTGAAAATTCTGTAATCCCACGTTTTGCTCTGAGTAAGTTAGTGGGCAATTTCTCATGAAACACTTACCAGAGGAAGAACTTAAATTTTTCTGGAATCGGCCACAGCCAAAGGTTTCTCCATATAGATTCCCCCCTCGGTTCATCCTGATTCACAATGAAATTGTAAGCTGATCTCACACTAAATTTCCCATCTGAGGATTTTTTCCATAAGAAATGATCCTCCCTTGACCCTGCAGGAGGTTGCACATTGCCTAGCTTTTCTTGAAACAAATTTCTCACCTAAAATGATGAAGCCCCAACAAGTAGATCCAGAAATAAAGAGAAATTTAATGCTGTATTTTACACAGAAATAAAGGCTATGGATAGAAGTCATAGAACATGCACATTAATGATGTATTTTACATGCTAATAGTAATACATGTTCTTGAAATAACTTAAATAAAAGTATGGAAAGCAAAGATGAATGAGAGCAGAAGACGCAGACAACAAATAGAGATAGTCGATGGGAGAGTAAAAATGACGAGCTTGAGAGTTCAATAGTGAAGATTGAACATGATACCGAATGCGAGAGGATGACTTTGACTCTCAAAATTTCAGAGCCAACAGATCTAGAGTGACAGAACGTTCAAGAGAGAAGAGTGAAGACAGAGTACACGATATGAAGTTGAGGGTGAGAGATCAAGATTTAAGAGTGGCTTCGTGAGGCTGATCGGAACTGATGCAGTGAAAGGAGAGGAAGGAAAGGAGGGTGTCTTCTATGCGGCTTTGAATCTGTGATGTTGAGTGAGTTTGAGGGAATGAAAATAGGGTTTAGATAATTGAAACATAAGGTGGAGTGCTTTTTTTCTTTTGGGCCGAAAGGGTGTTTGACTAGAGTGTAGAAAAATAATAAAATAAAAAAAGAATTACTTGGATTTGGGTTTGGCAAATGGGCTGGACATGTTTTTAATGAAAACAATAAGGGTTGGACTTGGACCTTTACAGAGGCATATTATAAAATACACTGCCCATATAATTACTTATGTTTTTTCGGTTATTTGGTTATAACCGGAATTTTTTTATAATAACCGAACCGAACTGAAGACCGAAATATTAGAAGAAAAAAACCGAAAAATAATCAAAAACCAAAATAACCGAACCGAAATAACCGAATTTAGTTCGCTTCGGTCTTCGGTTTCGGTTTCATTTTGCCCACCCATACTACAGAGCGTTTGTCGAAGGCCATAAACTTTTTGAAAAAAAATTGGATGAAAAGTTAATGGACTGCTTGTGAGCTATTAACTTCCTATAGTTTTATTGAATATGTGTACACACACATAATAGACAAAGATTCGAGGGAAATGACATTTAAGGGTAAAAAAATCAATTTAATGACGGTAGGATTTTTTAAAAAATAAATTTTAATAATGACTTGCAAAAATGGTTGTAAATTGAAAGTTAAATTTAGAATTTAAATACCTTATCTATAATTAAAACTCCTAATAAACAATATTTATAACTCATCTTTTAGATAGATTTATCAGGGGACCTAATTGTCATTCCCCAAGTTCTAATTCAATTTAACACACATTGTAGACTAATAGAAATTATAAACTGTTAGTGCTCGTTTGGAATAACTTATTTTTGGGTAATAAGTGCTTATAAATCGTAATTCACAGTATACGAGGTAAGTATGTGAGAGGAGTTTTATCTCGGCTTGCGTAATAAGAACTTATTTTTTAAGAAATTGTGATCCCAAATATGCTATAAATTATATTTTATACATGACCTCATGAGCTTTACCATGCATCAATAACATTTATGTGTGCGTTTGGAAGAGCTTATTTTTGGGCAATAAGTGCTTATAATTCGTGATTCACGGTATACGAGGTAAGTATGTGAGAGGAGTTTTTTCTCGGCTTGCGTAATAAGGGCTTATTTCTCAAATAAGCCCTTATTTAAGCTCTCCCAAACACACACTATAACATTTGAAACTTAGCGATAAACCCCCTAAACTCTTTCATTTATGCAAATAACTTTTATATAATTAATTATGTACATCACTTACTCACCCATCTTAAAGGTTATAGGTTATAGTAGTTAGCTGCATATCAACAAAAATTTGATAAGGTTATATGCACATAAAAATAAAGTTTAAAGAGTTCTATAATTATTGATAGTTGGAGATTATCCGTACAGGCTCAAAAGTTTATAATTAATTGCTTATTTGATTTAGTATTAAAAAATTACGTTCATGCAAGTCAAGACAAAATTTTCCTACATATTTATCTCATACATTGTAAATCACGTTAGAAAAACAATTTATATTGTTAATCCAAACATACAAGTTTTCAGGCTTGTTTGTATTGGTGCTTTTAGAAGTAACTTTTATCTAAAGTGACTTTTACAAATTGAAATTGAGATAAGAGTCAATTGATATAAATTTATTCAAGAAATGCTCTTATAAAAAAAGTTTGACTTATATTTGGATATGTTCTTATAAAAAATATATTATAAATTCAGTGTCAAAAAGTTTAAATTTGAAGGATAGCTAAAAGCCAAAAACATAATTTCAATTTTAAGGTGGCTTTTGAGCATATCGTCATTTGCTCCAACTGCTAACATAGAAAAAGATTTAAGGCTTCTATGTGCCTTTTTCCTTCTCAACCTAGCTTTTGAGCTTCTAAAAACCATACAAAACACGCACTTAAGTATTAGGGTGTGTTTGGTTTGAGGAGAGGGTGGGGAAATTACAATTTTAAGTAAAAGAAATATAAAATTTAACCTCTTATTTTTTAAATTTTGGGTTCCTGTCTAAAATTTACCTTCTAATTCTTTTTAAATTTTAGATTCAAGCCCAAAATTTAAATTTTTTCAACCCAAAAAGGTAATTTACTCACCCTCTCATTCCCTCCCACCTCTCCCCTCCCCTCAAATCAAACATAACCTTAATGAGATTATTTGTAAATAATCGGGAAGTTGGGAAGAAATATGAATAATTCAGTATAATTTATTTTTAGGGTTAATGTAATGCTTAGTCCTTATAATTTTTTCTCATTTTGATTTTGATCCCCATAATTTTAAATAATAGGCTTTGGTCTCTTAAATACAAAATGGTTCAAGTTTTATTAAAATTATAGGAACTAATGTTTTCGGTATAAAAAAATTTAAGGGATTAAAATTTATTATTTAAAATTATAGAGATCAAAATTAAAATAAAGATAAAGTATAAAGAAAGATCAAACATTATATATCTTAATTACTCTCTCCAGTCCTAATTATAAGATAAAGTTGACTTTTTTGGAGAAATTAAGGAAGCCAATTAAATTACTTTAGAGTGTTTATATTTTTAGTATTTTTAGACTATATATTAGTTTATTAGTCAAATTAATTAGTTTGGAGAAAAAAATAAAAATATAAACACTCTAAAGTAATTAAATTGGCTTCCTTAATTTCTCCAAAAAAATCAACTTTATCTTATAATTAGAACCAAACGGAGCATAAGGGGTTAAGGGGCAAAACATTGTACAGATTTTTTTTTTAAAGTGTACCCACCTTATAATTTTTTTCTGATAAAGGTGACTATAAAACTTCAAAAAGAGGGCGACAGTGACCGTCAACATTTTTTGTGGGCCCCACTTTATAAAAAAAATACCTAAAATTTTTAATTTCCTTCACTACCCTGTTTGCTTATCCCTTTCCGTCGTCTAAACCCTCTCAAGCCACGACGACGGAGTCGTCCTCCTGTGCCTGTGCCTGACAACCTTCTTTCTTCCTAGATCTCTCTGACCTTCTTTCTTATCAGATCTTGGCGATAACGGAGGCGACGTCCTTAGCCAGATTGGTAGATGGCGAGAGATTGGCATGCAGTGAGAGAAACACTGCATGGCCGACGGCAAAGATCATGGACCTCACTCGCCCAAACGCGCCCTTTGCTCCTTCATTAGAACCTTTCTCCTCTTAGCTGGCATCACCCTCGTCGTCCTCTGCTTTGTTTACCGTCCCCACAACCCTAGATTCACCGATATCGGCGCCGCCATTCCTCACCACCACAGTCCATTTTGACATCCACATCTGGAACCCTAGCCACCGTGTCTCCATCTACTACGACAGGCTCCTAGCCTTCGTGTCGTACAGCACAGGAACCAGGCAATCGAATGTTCTGGGCACAAGACAATCAAGCTTTTGTATTTTTTTAATAATTTTCCCCAATTTTTTCAATGTTTGAGATCTGCGATTGTGTAGATTAGCTCCACTTAATGCCTCTCGATGGTCTACACGTTAATTCAATGATGTAGAGTAGTTTGGTTTTGTTTTTGTTTGGGTTTATTGTTGATGATGGATTTATTCGAAGGATGAGCAAAGGATGAGAGGGAGAGGTTGGGAGGGGGAGCGTCCTTTTGTTTTGAACAGGGACATTTTGATATTTTCACGTTGTAACAAATGGAGGTTAAACTATTTTAAAGGTTGGGTGACTTTTAACTGTGGGTGCATTTTTAGACAAAGAAAAGGAAGAGGGAGTTAAAAAAGAATAAAAGATGAAATTAAGAATAGTAGTTAAATTAGTTAATTTTATTTATTTTTTTAAAATTCTTTTATTTAATACATACAAGAAATCATGTGCTATTCATGTTGATCACTTGCCTTAATGTAAAGCAAGTGATTTTGCCTGTCATTAAAATGGAGTTATGTCGGTTTGGTTCAAGTGGAATTAAAGAAAAGGAAAGTTACAATTTTTAAAAATAGAGATGATGACGGTGATAGTGTTCAATTGATTTTATTACCCTTTGTTCTTATAAAATAAAAGAAATAGTAGAATTGAGGTGTACGTAACATTAATGAATTGTAAGTATTATTTACTTTATAGAATATATAGGTGTATTATAAAATTATTATTATGTTTCATTATTATTGAGAAAGTATTAATGGGGGTATTTTGGGAAGAAATTGATAAAAATTAAAATTTTATCCTATAATTAGGATCAAGATTAATTCTTAAATATTATCCTATAATTAGGTTTAGAGGGAGTAATTAGGAGATGAAGAGGGAGAGGAAGAGAGTGGAGGCAGTGAAAAGTAGAGCTGGGAATCAGGGCCGGCCCTAAAGGGCTCGAGGTCAGGAAAATTACAGTTTTTCAAAGCCCGGCCCGAGAGCATCAGGGCCAGGGCCGGCCCGCAGGGCCGAGAAGCCTTTTTCGCAATATTTAACTATTTTTTCTGCGTATTTTTCCCAGAGAGATATAATTAATAAATAACAACGATTAACGTTCTAATTTAATACATAAATGTTGTCCAACATTAAGGTTTAAATAACACTTCTCTTGCAACAAACAAACACAGTTACTAATGTATAATCAAAGGTAAAATCATGTTCATAAATAACTCACACAAAGTCCAAAGTATAAGAAGGCAAGAAGCTCAATACTCTAATATCTAAACAATGAGTATGACGACTATCATTTCACCTTCTTCGCCACTATAATCAATTTCAAGGACATTTGATTGTGTTTCACTTTGAGCAGTAGGTTCAAGTAGTCAAATAATCACAACTTCCATAAAAAATCATACACTATCAGGCAGAATAGTATATAATATGATTTTATTCTAAATAGGTAGAACAATATACTTAAAAATCATACTCAAAAATCACAATATGATTCAATTAGACAAAACAATATACTCAAAAATCATACTCTATACAATATGAGGATAGAGTGACATATAGATTCAATAAGGCAATTCAAAAATGTAACATAGTTTCTGTCCAAGCAAAAAAAATAAAAAATAAACGGGCTTAAAGGGCCGGCCCTTTTAAGCCTGAGACCCTACAGGGCCGGCCTTTTTAGGCCCGACTTCCTTTTGAGGCTACAATTTGCAAGCCCGGCCCTTGAAGGGCCAGGGCCTAAAAAGGCCGGCCCGACGGGCTCGGCCCGTTTTCCCGGCTCTAGTGAAAAGCGTGTCATAAAGAGATAGGAAAAAGCAAGGAAGGGGTATAAGATGGATCAGCTCTGTATACAGTGTAGCTAACTACCATACCATACATGCATGTCCCATTTTATGCTTTCCTTCCTGCTAGTCTTGACTCTTCACTCAGCTCCTTCGTTCTCCTACTCCTTTCCACTCTATACACCCACAAAAAAAAAAAAAAAACCGGAGAGAGAGAGAAAGAAAACTTTTATCAAATTATAATAAACTATGTATATATATCTCTACAATTATGACTTAAAAGTTATTGTTATGACAGATTTACATCTAAAAAGCCTAATATTTATAGCAATTGACTGCTGCTACCCAAAAAAGAAGACAAGTTATATGCTTGATAAGATGTGATCCACACACTTTTGTGGGTATATGTATGTTTTTACTTTTTATACCTAAATGATTGTAAATTTATTGTCTATTTGGATTTTCGGTGGTTAGTGTTTTTTCATTTGATTTAGTGTATATGAGAGAAATATATGAAAAAAATTTTATTTCAACTTACATAAATATATTTTTTAAACGCCAACCTAAACATGCTTATAAAAAATTACTAAACTAAAAGGTAGAGCTGGGAATCAGGGTCGGCCTGGCCCTACAGGGCTGGCCCTTGACGGGCCAGGGCCTAACAGGGCCGGCCCTAAAGGGCTCGGGGTCAGGAAAATTGCAGTTTTTCAAGGCCAGGCCCGAGAGCATCAGGGCCGGCTCGTAGGGCCAGGAAATCCTTTTCACAATATTTAACTATTTTTCCTGCATATTTTTCCCAGAGAGATATAATTAGTAAATAACAATGATTAAAGTTCTAATTTAATACATAAATATTGTCAACATTAAGGTTTAAATAACACGTCTCTTGCAACAAACAAATACAGTTACTAATGTATAATCAAAGGTAAAATCATGTCCATAAATAACTCACACAAAGGTCAAAGTATAAGAAGGCAAGAAGCTAAATACTCTAAAATCTAAACAATATGAGTATGACGACTATCATTTTCACCTTCTTCGCCACTATCATCAATTTCAAGGACATTTGATTGTGTTTCACTTTGAGCAGTAGGTTCAAGTAGTAAAATAATTACGACCTCCATCAAAAATCATACTCTATCAGGCAGAATAGTATATAATATGATTTTAGTCTAAATAGGTAGAACAATATACTCAAAAATCACAATATGATTCAATTAGATAAAACAATATACTCAAAAATCATACTCTATACAATATGAGGACAGAGTGACATATAGATTTAATAAGGTAATTCAAAAATGTAACATGGTTCCTTTCCAAGTAAAATAAATAAATAATAAACGGGCCTAAAGGGCCGGCCCGAGGCCCTCCAGGGCCGGCACTTCTAAGCTCGAGGCCCTACAGGACCGGCCCTTTTAGGCCCGACTTCCTTTTGAGACTATAATTTACAAGCCCGGCCCTTGAAGGGCTAGGGCCTAAAAGGGCCAGCCCGACGGGCTCGGCCCGTTTTCCCGGCTCTACTAAAAGGCCATATTTCAGAAGGTTATGCCAGAACAAACTTCCGGTCTTGGAATACATTTACTACATCTCGCCGCTCTCTAGACATGTAGGAGTACCCAACTTGATCGGGGCAATAATTGGTATATTATTTAATTATTTAGTAGTAGTAGTATTTGTTTATTTATAAAATGACATTAAGGGTGTGTTTGATTTAGTTTATTGGGTAGAAATAAGCCCGTTTTTGGGCAGTAAGACCAAATAGCTATGTTTGGAATAGCTTATTATTGGGAAATAAGCACTTATTATGTAAGTTGAGATAAAACTCTTCTCATATATTTACCTCGTATATCGTAAATCATGAATTATAAGTTCTTATAAGTAAAAAATAAGTTATCCCAAACGAGCACAAAACGTGTTGTGTTTTTGCAGTGTTTGGTTCAGCTTATTTTAATTGCATCACGGATAGAATAAGCTGTTTATTAAATAAGCTCATCACTATTTACCTCGTGTGTGTTTGGAAGAGCTTATAGCTGTGTTTGTTTCAGCGTTTTGAACAGTCAAAACGCACTTATTACGCAAGCCGAGAAAAAACTCCTCTCACATACTTACCTCGTATACCGTGAATCACGAATTATAAGCACTTATTGCCCAAAAATAAGCTCTTCCAAACGAGCAAGCTTTTCTATTAAGTCACTTATTACGTAAATCGAGATAAAACTCCTCTCACATACTTACCTCATATACCGTAAATAACGATTTATAAGCACTTATTGTCCAAAAATAAATCGCTCATCCAAACATAAATCATATTACAAAAATAGACTTTTTTATTAAGTCATTTTTAATAAATCAAAATCATAATAAATCATTTTTTCTAACGCTATCCCAAACACAAACTAACTTGATTTATTTGAAGGGAAGATCATTTCAGTAACTCAAGGAGGGAAGAAGTATAATCACGCCAAAATTCTAAATAAGAAGTGAGCTGTGGCACTTTGTAATTATTTTCTATATTAGAATTTTGTCGTTACGTATTGTTTACTAATTATAAATTTTTTTTGTAATTATATTCATTTTTTGGGATCATAAATTTTTCCTTATTCAAATGGTGTGAAACACAAAGGTCTTGTTATATTCATTTTGCGTATGAAATTTGAATTTCAAAAAAGACATCTATACTAAAAAAGGTGTATACGAACTCTAAAATTAGAGTATTTGGTTGGTCAAACCTAGTAATAAAATTCAGAAAAGACATTAGATCCCGATTGATAGTGGAAAAAAATACAAAATTGTTCTCTTCTTTTTTGGGTTAAAATTTATATGGCATCCCAAAATACTTTTTCATGTAATTCAAGTATTTTAAAATATTCTGTTAAATTTTTCTGGTAATTGAATTTTTCAAGAGCAATTTTTTTTAAAGTATTTTTTAGAAGCAATTTCTAAGTCACTATTTAACTTCAATATTATAAGATAAATTTTTGGTGTAATTTTACCATTAAAATATTTTTATGAGAAATAATTAATTTCGTGACTCATCTAAATCAATTCACTACTGAAAAATTGAAAATATCTAAAATGTCTGCGGAAAAGTTGGAAAACTGATTATTAAAAATGTTAAAAATAAATACTAAAAATTTAGAAAATAAGTATTGAAAATATGAAAAAGAGTGATAAAACATATACTTTACAGATAAAATTATACCAAAAAAATCTCTTTAAAATGTTGAGTGCTAATGAAAATATTTCGATAAAGTTAAAATTGCTTTGCTCCTAACAAATCATTTTCCACACAATTAATCTTGAGAAAGTACTAAAAATCCCACCATGAAATTACACGCATCTGTATTCGTGGAGATGTGGTGTGGGATAAAAATCAAAATTTTTTAACGGTTAATATAATTTTGCTTCTATTCATTTTGCCCTTATTTTAGTTCGGTCTTTTAAGTTTTATTCTGTTTAAAATATAGGTTCCTAATGATAAGGCTTAATATGGTTGACATTTAGTTGAGTTCTTTAATAATCTAGTTAGAGTCTACAGAGGGGGAGAGGGGCCTCTTCATTTCCCTTACCGTCAACTTTTTTCCATTTTTTTATTCTCACTATTAGATTAACTCTTAATGGGTGAGATTCAATATTCTATAAAAATATTATTATAACATTAAATAATAAAAAATGCATATAAATAAATTTAAATCATTAAAATTTGATATAATTAGTTCATATATTTATACTTTTATTAAAGTATTATGTATTATATATATAATATTATTTTTTTAGGATATTGAATCTCAACTGTTCAAAATTAATCTAATGGTGAGAATAAAGAAATAGATGGAAGTGAATGGTAAGGGAAATGGAGAGGTCGCTCTCCCCCTAAAGGTATGTATGAAGAGGGTCTCATGGCCAGTATTAAAACCCCTTCAGAAAATTTACAGTAAGAGAGGATTAATCATTGCTACCTGTAGTGTACTGTGAGGGGATTAGTTATTACCATATATAGTGTATCCCTTGGGCTTATAAAAAAAAGATACATCCTTGTCAAATATCAATAAATAAAGATATGGAACATTTTGCCCATTTAGGGCCTGTTTGATTTGAAGGGAGGGTATGGAAGGGAAGGGGATGAGAGGGGATGGGAGGTTTTAATATTATCTTGTTTGGTTTAGTTGAAGGAGAGGATGAGATGAAGTTTTTAATGATCCTTTGTTTAATTTAAGAGGGGAATGGAGTGGAGATAATAATTAATTTACCCTTTTACCCTTATTTGTTAATAGTTGTATAAAAACTGATATGGGGATTTTTTTATTTTTAATGAATATATAAATATATTTTAAAAATTTAAATTTACAAATGTTATTTTTTAAAATGAAATGTTTGGTCTATAAAAACTTCGAGATATTTCTTCTGCACCAGCTTTAGCCCATATTTTAATTTAATTTAATTAATAAAATAATATATATGAAAAATCAAATGGCAAAGTTCACCACTCAAGTTGGTATACGAGGCTTCTGGCAAAAAAACGAAGATATACGGAGCTCAAGAAAATAAGCGATGGTTCGGTGCAACAGCGGAAGGGTGAAAAGCAAAGATCCAGTCACCAGCAATAAGGAGGACGGCCACTATTCATCTTCCATTTTCTCCGCCCCAAAACCGTCACCCTCGATTCCTCCGTCACTCTTCTTCTTCAACTACCATCGTTAGTGCCCCCACCCCCCAAAATCTCCTCCTCCAACAACTCCGTCGCTACTTTGTTGCTGGTGGCTCGCCACCTCCTTATCATTTTCACTGCCGATGTTGTCAGAAGGACACGAGAGAAGAGAAAAGCTGTGCAAGACCAGTAATCTCCTAATTTTTCACAGACAATGGAACTATTTTGACCGGAGAAAGTTGATGTTTTTATTTTTTCCATTAAGGGCATTGATGGGAATAACATAAAATTGATTGGGGTAAATTGGTAAGGATATTTGGCTCCCCTCCAAAAAACCCCAATTTGGAGGGGAGCAAAATGAGGCTCATTGGAGGGGGAGGGAAGGCAAATTTTGGCTCCCTTTCCTTTCAAAAGTTCAAACCAAATGAGGGGAGGGGTTCATTTTTCCTCCCCTTCCATCCCCTCCCCTCCAACCAAACAGGCCCTTAGGGATCAAATCTCTTATTTGAAACTTAATGCCTCGTTTGGTATCATGAAAACGTTTTGGATGGAAGTGGAAGTAGAAATGGAAGTGTAACTGGAAGTGGATATGGAGGTAGAAGTGGTTTCTAAATTGTGTTTGGTTGGTAGATGGAAGTGTAGTATTTATTTTATTAAATAACTATATTTATTATATGAAATTATCAATATGCCCCCACCCAAGAAATCAGAACCCAATCCCACAAAAGCATTACTGTCCATACACCTTCGCCGGAGGTCACACCAGATTTCACACAATCCATAACCCATAACTCATCTCATGCTTCAGGTCTTACAAACCATGCATATTTCATTCTTCTCTTTTTTTAAAAAAAAACAATCAACGCTCATTTAGTCAAACAAAGAACAACAGAAATGAAATCAAAGAAAATATAATAAAAAAGGAAGCTTGAACTCGCTGTCCTCGCTTGGTGGTCTTGGAATGGAGAAATAAATCTTCCCTAAACAGTGAAGGCCATCCTTGTCAGGGACCAGATTCCCAAAAAATCAACAAATCAAGAAAATAAACTAGAGACCCAAATTGAGAGACCTAGATCAAAGACGAACAATGAAAATCACAATGGCTATTAAGTGATGGGATTTGAATATTTATCAGAGAGATTAGATCTAGGTAATGGAGGTTTGAATGACTAGGTGTTGCAAAGAAGCTTTTGATTTGGAATAGGGAAAGTTCGGGCTTCAGCGGCTGCCAGGGAAGATGTGGTGTGGAAGACGATGATGACAGATTGAAAAGGAAGGGAACGACGAAGGTTGAGGAAGAAGACAGAGGACTGTCGCTGGGGGAGGACTGTCACCGCCGTCGCGGGAGAAGGACTGTCGCCACCATTGCCAGTGGAGTATCATGTTTGTCGATAAAGAGAAGAAGAAAGAAAAGAAGGGCAATGAGGAAAATAGATCCGTGGAACTCGAATAGGAACTCAATTCCATGGCCTAAGTGATGGAAGTGACTTCCAACGTTTTTTATGGAAGTGATTTCCATCAGGAACCCACTTCTATTACACCAAACAATCCAAATGTTGAGTTCCACTTCCAATTCCACTTCTCTCAGGGTCTGTTTGGGAACCCATTTGGCTCTAAAAAAAGCCCATCTGGGGGCTAAAAGCTTCAAAAGCTCATTTGATATGTTTGTGAAAGCTTTTGGGATGACTGGGCTTATGAAGCAAATGGAGCTTTTATGAGAAGCCATCCAAGTTACTTCTCTCAACTTTTATGAAAAAAAAGTCACTTCTGACATCGTCAATCCAAACACAAATCACATCTACAAAGCTCCTTTTTTTCTATATGACTTTTCCAAAAGCCCATCTGTAAAAAAAACTCCTTTTCCACCACTAATCCAAACAGGCACTCATCCTAATTCCATGCTATCAAATGGGGCATAAGAAATGGGGGCATAAGGGTTCAAGGTGAAAATGAAAGTAAATATGAGGGAACCGATATTATATTATCCATTTTTTAAAAATCTTGCTCCCATCCGGCTGGCGCGTGGAACAGACGTTCTGTGATGGTAGCTGTCTAAAATCATTACTCGCTGTGGGAAACGGTTAGGTACGAATAACGGCGGCGGCGTCTTCGGGCCTACGCAGACACTCTATGCTATCTATCTGTCACTATGTCAGTAATGTCGCCTCACCGCCCTTTCCCCCTCCCTCCCTCCCTCTACCTTTCTTCGGAAGCAGATCCTCTCATCATCTCATTTTCTCATCATCCCTCATGAACCCATCTGAATTGTTGATTTGGAAGAGGAGCCATTTGAATCGTTGATTAAGAAGGGGAGAGAAAAGTGAAAGGAGTGATAACTTGATGACGTGACTCATCTTTTACCTTTTAGATTGATTGGGCGGACATGATTTAGGGATTATAGAGATGATGAGAAAATGAATAATGAGAGAAACCGAACCCTTTCTTCTTGTCCGTTACTGTTACCCATATTTCCTCTCTCCTCATAATGCTCGCTCCTGTATTTTTCCTTACAGTTCACGCCAAACGCCTGCTCCCTCTGCTCTTCTTCCTCTGCACAATATCAATACCCAAGAAACGTGTGTGAGAGTGTGATCTTCTTGTCCTTCATTGCATTTAACGCATCATTTAATTATCTGCTCTCGAAGCTCTCCTCATTCTGTCTGTGTGGAGTTTGGAAGCAATGGAGGATCCTGCGCCGGTGTTGTTTCGTACCGGCAAGCAGGGCAAGGAGGCTAAGCTGTTTTTAGCTATGGCGCTGTTTTTGTTTCTCTGTTCGTTTGCTTCATCTCTGAACGACGAAGGTGTGCTCTGTTGTTTTGGTTTGATATTGTAGTTTCCGTTTTCTTCTTGCTTATTTGTGATTTGCGATTCTACTTCTGTAAAGCATAGCAACGTTTTTATCGCCGGAAACTTTGACAACGATGGCTGTTTACATGCTTTTTCTATGTAGCACTGTCTTAATTAGTTCGTCGTGAGGTCCGTTAGGTGAGAAATTGCAATGGTTTTTTGCCGCGAATTTGATACCGGACAATTTCTATACTTCCTCAAACTATTTCTGCGTAGTGATCATCTCGAACCACAGGCCTGAATGGAAAACATTTATGCAAGTTTGATTCCTTAGCCTACTTAAATAAATTAGCCTTGGCCTTTTTAACTACTCATCGTGTTGACCCGTACTGGATTTCCGCTAGTTCATCGGCGAGAAATATTAGATTAAGTTATTTAAATATCTTCTCCATCAAGTGTGGTGTCATTGTCGTCAGGCTTGTATAAACTGAGTGCTCGGAGATTCTTGGCATTAAATCTTTTAACATTTTGACGATATTTCATACTTTATATGTTCGAATGAGCCCAGCAATTCTGTGCCGGCCAATTTCCTCTTCCTGATTATGATCATGTCAGCTGGTGTTTTTGGTTCTTAGATGTGTACTTCGCAATATCGGCGAGAATTATAGAGGAATCATATAGACAGTAACATGCCTTCTAATGTTAGTGTGTTTTTGAGTGCTGATCTTACTGTCGTCTCTTGATAAAATCTTGGTTTTGTTTGTGGTGAAGAAAGAACTTAAGCTTTGTGTTTTTTTGGCAAAAGAATTTAAGCTTTGTTGACCGAATCCATTTCATGAGAATCCCGGATAATTGAAAGTTGACTCTTAGAAACAATAATCACTAACGAACAATCAATAATTCAACAATTAATTAAATGGTCATATAGTGTCCTGAGTTATGCATGTAGTTTGATTATGGTCCTGTAATTTATCTGGGCGAGCGGCATTTTCATTATTTGTCTTGCTTGTTAAACATAAGTCTACCAGCTGATTTGTCTCTTTTGTACTGCTCGTCAATCAATTCACTGTCCTGAAATGGTGTAGGACAAACATTAATGGCCATCAAGGCTTCTTTCAGCAGTGCAGCGAATGAGTTGCTTGATTGGGATGGCGTACCAAATTACGACTTCTGTTCTTGGCGCGGAGTATACTGTGATAAGACCAGCGATTCTGTGCTTACTCTGTGGGTTGCCATTTCTGTGTTTTATTTTTTATTTTGGTCGCTCTTGTTGATTGGGACTACACAAATGCGACTCTTCTAAAATTTAATGTCAGTGCTTTTATTATGTTTTGAAGGAATCTATCAAGTCTAAACTTGGGCGGCGAAATATCACCAGCCATCGGTGAATTAAGAAACTTGCAATCCATGTATGTTGGGTCTCTTTAAGTTTATTTTTTTTCCTTCGGTTTCACCTCATGCACATCTAGCTTGAAACACTCAAACCGTGGTTTCAGAAGCTATTTTCCGCAAGTCGAGACAAAACTTCTCTCACATACTTACCTCCTAAATCATAAAAACTATTATTAAAAGTTAATCCAAACACACATATTTTGCATACGAATTTAAATTCTGTATTCTTACAATTACAGAGATCTCAAGGGGAATAAACTACGGGGTCAAATTCCAGATGAAATTGGGAACTGCGTCTCACTTATCCATCTGTATAGTCTCCTGTTTTGTAATTTATAATAATTATAGCTATTGGGAGTCTTTACTTTGTTGGAGTTGTGTAATGCCATGGTACTGTGACGGCATGTTCCTTTTCTCGAAATGCAGAGATTTGTCTGATAACCAGTTATATGGGGACGCGCCTTTCTCCCTATCAAAGCTAAAGCAGCTAGAGTTTCTGTAAGTTCTTAAACTTGTTTTGGTATTGGATATTGCTAATTTTTCGTGTAGTGTCATAAGTGTCCTTTTTGAGATGGGGGATGCAGGAATTTGAAGAATAATCAGTTGACTGGTCCTGTTCCATCAACATTATCCCAAATTCCTAACCTGAAAACGCTGTAAGTTCTTCAGTTTTGGTCTTTTGGAATATAAGGTTTCATTCCCCTAATTTTTTCTTCTAATTTTTCATACTTTTTTTTTTTAATAATTGCCAAGTGCCCTTCGTGCAATTTTACTTTGGACTGATAACTGCTTTTACTTACAATATATGTGATCATAATTTCATATTCTCAGTGATCTTGCTCGAAACCGGCTCTCTGGTGAGATACCAAGATTGCTCTATTGGAATGAGGTCTTGCAGTATCTGTGAGTTTTGTTAATCCTTTCTTGTATCCATGAATGTAGTTAAGGTTATCAAATTCACGAGTCAGTTTACACATGAATTGAGACTACGAAGGTAGGACTTGTCAGAGTTTATGTTTATTAATTATTATATTCAATATAAATATTTCAATCAACTTCATATATTAAGTTATTAAAACCAATCAAATACAAGAAAAATTAATAAAATCATGTTGAATATATTAAATTATTTTTATTAAGTGTAAAATGACTTGTGTTTGTAAATCACATGATAAATAGACTGTATTTTTTTTAAAAAATTTTTATAACGTATACTAATTTAACAAAGATTCAAATGTTACTTGGTACATATGCTTTTTTTATGATAATATACATATGCTTTCTAATGGTATAATGGGATGTTTATTGAAAAGGTTATTGGGATTTATAATTTATAATTAGGAATAAAAATGTGTTTGGTTCATCATAGTAGAGTTTTTGTTTAAGATTTGTTTTTTTGGCAAGATGTTTAAGATTTGTTCTTACATCCTTCACTCATTATGTATCAATCAACATGCCAACTATAACACTATCTTTGATTTGTTAATTGTTAGCCAGCAGATCTGCATTTGAGTTTGTCTAATGTCTAAAATCTAAAACTTAAGCATTCAATTTTTAAATCCTCGTAATAAAATATAATATTTTATCAATCTTTATTAAATTAGTATAAATTATAAAAATTCTAAACCATTACAAGGATGATATGTTGAGAAATATTTAATCTTTGTTGAGTTAGTTTAAAATATAAAAATTCTAAATGTACATTATGTTTACACCAGTCGTCTTAAATTTATGAAAATAATTAAATAGTCAATATGGTTTTTATTTAATTTTTTTTGCAATTTATTGTGTTTAATAACTTAAAGTATGAAGTTGATTGGTAATTTTATACTGAACATAGGATTATTGTCATATTTTATATTTCAATTATAATTTTTTTAAAGTTATTAATCAGTCAACGTAAATTCTTATGAGTTTACATTGTGTCTACGTTCATGTTTACATTCCTCATGTAATTCTACTTAAACTACTTTGGCAAGAATTCTATCTTTTTACTTCAGTTATTTTAGTTTGGGTTGTAAATTTTCTTTTGGGACGTGTTTCATGCAAAACTATTTTGGATCCCTCAACTCGGCTTGAAAAATGAAGAGCTGAACGAGTTGACCAGTTGAGCAATTTTAGCCAATTTTGCACCTGAATCGAGTTTATGGATGAAAACTCGATTTGATTAGTTAGAATCGTGCAGTCATTAAACTTGGTGAATTAATTCTCGAGTTTAATAACAATGAATGTAATCTTAATTTGCAATCGAGAATTTACTGCAACTCAGAGTAACTGTTAAATTTTTATTTACATATCAGAGGTTTGCGAGGGAACAATCTGACTGGAACTGTGTCCCCTGACATTTGTCAATTAACTGGTTTGTGGTATTTGTGAGTACTCTAGCATTTGCAAACCAATGTTTTTCTTTTACTCCTGCCTTTTTCATTTGTTATTCTCTTCCTAATTCGAGTTTTCCATGTCTATTATTAATATCCAGTGATGTGAGAGGCAATAATTTAATGGGCACAATACCTGAAAGCATTGGTAACTGTACAAGTTTTGAGATTTTGTATGTTTTTTCTACAAGTCCTCTGACTTACATTAGTTGATGTTTCCATTTCATCATTCTAATCTATGATGAATGTTCAGGGATTTATCATATAATCAGATCAGTGGGGAAATTCCTTACAACATTGGATTTCTGCAAGTTGCAACTTTGTGAGTATATTGACTATGTAGTTGTAACTTTATTTTTTTGGTTCTTAACTTTTGAAATCAATGGAATTCTGTTTTTCTTTTTGATGTTGGAATTCTGTCAGTTGGATTGGAGTCTAATTATTAGGTCAATAACTTTTGTCTAGGTCTCTTCAAGGTAATAGGCTGACTGGGAAGATTCCAGAGGTGATTGGTCTGATGCAAGCTCTTGCTATTCTGTAAGTATAAGATTTGTCAGACTCGTTCTCTATTTGCGTGTGGTACATTTATTTTAAACTTTGTTTCAGGGATTTGAGTGAGAATGAGCTGGTGGGACCTATCCCTCCAATGCTTGGCAATTTATCTTTTACCGGAAAGCTGTAAGTACCGCTTAACCTGAAGATTTTATCTTTTAAGCCAATTGTTATGAGTGTTATGACTAGTCTGAGCACCATGGTTACACAGGTACCTCCATGGAAACTTGCTTTCTAGTCCTATTCCGCCTGAGCTTGGCAATATGTCTAAATTAAGTTATTTGTAAGTTGATTTTCAATTTTTGTACCAATTATGAATAATCACTTTTATTTTCTTTTTTACTTTGAGAAAGAACATGTTTTTCAGGCAGTTGAATGACAACCAATTTGTTGGCGAAATTCCTGAAGAACTTGGAAGGCTTGAACATTTGTTTGAATTGTGAGTTTTATTTATTCATTTTATCTCACTTTCCCTGCAATTTACTGCATTGTAAGAGGCTTATATTGCCAAATTTCAGGAATCTTGCCAACAATCATCTTGAGGGACCAATTCCACATAACATCAGCTCATGCTCAGCCTTGAATCAGTTGTAAGAATTCTGAAGAGACTATTGGAACCTCTAAGAACAAAATCATTTCGCTCTTAGTCTCATTTTTTTGTTTGTTTTTTTTTTCCAGCAATGTGCATGGTAATCACTTGAGTGGATCCATTCCTCTGAGTTTTAGAACCCTTGAGAGTTTGACTTACCTGTATGTTGTGACGAACCTGTGCTAGTTTTGTTCTATTTTCCTTTCTTCTGTTTCTCTCATTTTTTGAATTATGGTAAACTTTATCATTTCCAGAAATCTTTCTGCTAACAACTTCAAAGGGAGCATACCTGTTGAACTGGGCCATATCATAAATCTTGATACACTGTAAGTTTAGAAGTTGAATTTTATGTTTTGCTTAATTGCAATATTTTCTGACTCGCTTTCTCTTCTATGTTCAGGGATCTGTCAAGCAATAACTTTTCAGGTCCAGTTCCTTCATCTGTTGGTGACTTGGAGCATCTCTTGACCTTGTAAGACAGATGCTGCATTTTATGGACATTGTTCGTTTTCTCAGTATGTGCTGGATCATGATTAATGTCTATGCTATATTTTTGCAGGAACCTGAGCCATAATCTTCTTGATGGTCCGTTGCCCGCTGAAATTGGGAATTTGAGAAGCATTCAGATTATGTATAATTCTATTGCTGTTTGGAAAGGAAACTGATCAAGTTTATTTGTCACTCTGGTTTTATTTTGTTTTTAATAATTTGTTTCTTTTTTTCTTGTAGTGATATTTCATACAACAGTCTTTTGGGTAGTATCCCTGTGGAAATTGGTCAACTGCAGAACCTTGCATCCCTGTAAGATACCTACAAAGTGCCTTCTAGTTTATTTATTGCATATAGTTTGCATGGATAGCATTTATTGATAATTTTCATTGGCTGGAACATTTCAATAGGATACTGAACGACAATGGTTTGCATGGGAGAATTCCAGATCAGCTATCTAATTGCCTGAGTCTCTCCTCCTTGTATGAACGCCTAATAATCAGTCAATTATTTTCATCCCTTTTTTCTTCTTGTGACTGTGTTTCTGACTTCTTTTTATTCCATGTTCTAGAAATGTTTCATACAATAATTTATCTGGAACTATTCCTCCTATGAGGAATTTTTCACGGTTTTCAGCTGACAGGTATTGCGTATAACACTAAGCTTTTATAGCTTTTCAATTTTTATGTTCAATGACGTTTAATGTGATGTCTTGTAGTTTCATTGGAAATCCGTTATTATGTGGGAAAAAGTTGGGATCATTTTGTGGTCCTTACATATCAAAATCCAGAGGTATATCTCGTCCATTCAATCTTTTTGCTGTATACATGTAAATCTTACATAATACTAGATAACCCTAAAGCAATTAAACTTAAGTATGAGCAGTGATGACCTGTGTTCTTTGCAGTGTTTTTTTCAACGGCTGCAGTCCTTTGTCTCGCGCTGGGTATCATCGCAATATTGGTAGTGGCCATTATTGCTATTTATGGATCCTGCCAGTCAAAGCAATTCATGAAAGGATTGAACAGATCTGGAGAAGGCATGTAAAAGTTCTTTTGTTGTTTTAAATAAGATTTTAATGCAAAGCACAAATTTTCATTTATATTTTATTTCATTTGGTTTCTTTTCAGGTCCCCCCAAACTTGTAATTCTTCATATGGATATGGCAATTCATACCTTGAATGATATATTGAGAGCTACTGAGAATCTCAGCGAGAAATATATCATTGGGTATGGTGCCTCTAGTACAGTGTACAAGTGCAATTTAGAAGGTTCTCGGCCAATCGCAATTAAGCGGCTTTACAACCAGCATCCACACAATTTGCAAGAATTTGAAACAGAACTTGAGACTGTTGGCAGCATCAGACATAGAAACCTTGTCACTCTGCATGGTTATGCACTGACCCCCAATGGAAATCTCCTATTCTATGACTACATGGAGAATGGCTCTTTGTGGGATCTTCTTCATGGTTAGTTTCCAAAAGTGCGAGAATTCTCTAACTGTTCTTATCATAAAAGTGAATTATATTGCGTCCATTGGGTGAGAAGTTGATCCCTTTTTAAATCGTTGACAGATTAGTCAAGCTATTTATAGCTTCAACTGCTTTGTCTAACAGGTTCCTTGAGGAAGGTAAAACTTGACTGGGAAACACGATTAAGGGTTGCTGTTGGTGCCGCTGAAGGACTTGCTTATCTCCATCATGATTGCAACCCTCGGATTGTTCACAGGGATGTTAAATCCTCAAATATTTTACTGGATGAGAACTTTGAGCCTCATATTTCTGATTTTGGTATTGCAAAAAGCATATCAACAACAAGAACTCATGCGTCAACTTTTGTTCTTGGAACCATTGGGTATATAGATCCTGAGTATGCCCAGACTTCTCGGTTGAATGAAAAATCAGATGTCTACAGCTTTGGCATTGTTCTGCTAGAGCTACTAACCGGGAAGAAAGCAGTAGATAATGAGTCTAGCTTGCTTCAATTGGTATACTCTCTTTTTTAATATTGTTTTTTTTTTTGGGTACTTTCCCTACCTGCCATCCTCCAGCAATGACTTTGATGTTTCTACCGGTCCTTTCTATTGTATTTTTTTTCATTGTTATAAAATGTGGATAATGCACTCGTGAGTATTTTAATTCTTATTGAACACATCCATACGTTCTAGTGATTCCTATAGGCTGCATTTCCTGCTTTGCATGGTGAATACAATAGTATGAAAATCCAACCTGGTTCAGCTGGTCGGACTAGTGAATCAATCCCTTGGCTGGTCTGGTCAGGAGTTTTGGAGTGGTTTTCCGTGTTGGCTTTATTTTTTTCTTCCTAAATCTGAAATGGCATTGTTGAGTTAAAAGAAAAAGGAAAAGTAGAAGTCTTGTATTTGTGCTTTAATAACTGTTTTGTTTGATAATGTGTCATTCATATATGAATATTATATTTACTTGTAAATAAATGCCTTTTAGGTTTAAATATTACTCTTTTCAGAGTTAGATATGAATATTTTTTATACATTTTAATTAAATATATTATTTTAATGATGAACTTACCTCGGTTTTAAACCTAACTCTTGAATTACTAGCTTGACTAGTTCATTAGCCGGTCTTATTTTCAGTACTTTGAGAGTGACTCAATGTGCAATGGTGACTTAACAGATATTGTCCAAGACAGATAACAACACAGTAATGGAAGCTGTGGATCCAGAGATGTGTGTGACCTGCTTGGATCTAGCCCGTGTGAAGAAAACCTTTCAGCTTGCTCTGCTATGCACAAAAAGAAACCCTTCTGAGAGGCCTACCATGCATGAGGTTGCAAGGGTATTGGCGTCGCTACTTCCTACCCCGCCTGACAAGGTGTCCACTGCCCCGGCAAAGATGTCTGATTTTGCACAATTTTTGATAGACCAGGGACGATGTCAAAGGTTAGAGTTGGTGCAATCGAAGCAGGAGAATAATAACTCTTCTGATGCTCATTGGTTTGTTACCTTCGGAGATGTACCCAAGGACACCCCCAAAGTCCGAATCACACCATCTGAATCAGCATCTTGTGCTGGATTTTTGAGGGACGAGGGACAGGACTACCTAGGTAGGCTTTTGTAGTTGTGCTATCATTTTACTTGTATTCATAGATTGTCTGACATATTATAGAATGGCTTACTGTAAACACTATTTAGGCTTTCTAAATTGACCCTCAAGAATATAGTGCTTGTAGTGGCAACCCATGTAGCAGTTTGTTATAGGGATCGTCCTTTCTAGCTTTTGCTTAGCCTGCATTTTCCTCTGTACAAGTCTATCGAAATGGTTCAGCCTTTTGCACACGTTTGTAGTTCGTACAAGTCCTATGTTCAAAAATGACAGTAAGCATGTACTGTTGGCAATGACATGCATTACAGTGTCTTATTTAGGGCCCGTTTGGTTCAATTGCAGACCCCTCTGGTAATGCAATGGACTGCAATGCAATGGGGTGCAATGCAATAATGATTACCATCATCATGTTTGGTTGCTTAATAATAAGATGTGGAAAATTTTTTTTTTATATTTAAATTGAATTATAAAAGGTCCAAAATACCCCTTAAACATAAAAAAAACTTCCATCACCAATCATCTCCTTTCTCACCCCAAATCACAGCGTCAGTGCATAACTCAAACAAGAATAAGCAAGTTAAAATTTTTTTGAGTAGATCTAAGCAGTAAGGTTGCATACTAACGATGGTGGAGGATGAGCACGGCAAGAGAAATAGATCTGCTCAATTAAAATCAGATCTGCTCTGGTGGATGCAAGAGATTCGCACAATTACATTATATATCTTTTTGAATGAAAGATTTGGATAAAGAATGAAGACGCACGCCAATCCGAGAAGAGCATCCTAATATCTATTTAAAGAGGCCGATGGGGGAGAGTGAGGGCAGCAACGAGAGAGCAAGAACGTCAAACCAGAGGAAGGAGGCGCTCTGACGTCAACAAGAATAGGAGCTTCAGATCGGGATAGCAGATCGTAGAATTGCGACCTCCCTGTTCTTCCATCTATTTCTCTTGAATCTGATTTTGAATTTAATATTTCTATTATCGTTTTTATTAAGGTTAAAATTGAGATTTCATCAATGATTACAAGCCTGCAATGAGTTTTCATAGGGGTCCCCCTATGAATGGAGATTACCATAAAATATGCAATCTATTTTACAATTGTAATCTACATTACCATTAATAAGCCCAACCAAACAGGTCACCAATGGTAATGCAATCAAGATTACCATCGCATATGTGCAATGCAATCTAACCAAACGGACCCTTAGTGTGTTTGTTATTACTTATTGGCGGTCAATAAACACTTATTACATAGGTCGAGATAAAACTTCTCTTACATATTTACTTCGTATACCGTAAATCACGATTTATAAGTACTTATTGCCCAAAAATAAGTTATCTCAAACGAGCACTAAATCAAAACCAAGTTTGTTTTTTACAACACCGTTAATGGCATATTTTGTCTTTTTATTCTTTTTGGTGGAGTGCTAGAAGTAGTAGTATAAAATTAAGGTCATTAATCAAATCAAGTCTATGTAGCAACACCTCCTATATCATATTGTCTCATTTTCTTCCTTCTTTTCTTGTCAGCATTTTATATCCACCATCATATTAAAAAAATAAAAAATGTATGGTTCATTTTTAATATTTTATAAAATTATTATTTTAAATGTAAATAAATTTAAACTTGAAATATTTGTAAAATACTATAATTCATAATTGCAACATATATAAAATTTAAAAAAATATATAAAATACTATAATACTATTTGCATAAATTACTACATCTAAATCATTATTATTTTTATTTAAAAGTGGAGATGGAATTCCGAAAATCACTGGTTTGAAAACCGAGCTTGACCGGACGGCCAGAGTCTCCACCGGCTCGGATTTATGGGAAAAGCCGTTTTCGCAGTTTGGCTGGATTGGACCGAGAAAAAGCCGCTATAGGGCCGGAAATCGCTTTCCAGCCGGGAACCGGGACGGTTTTTCACTAACCAGACGGTTCCTATTCAAATTTTCCGGCAAGGAAAAAATGAGTACGTGAAGGAGATGAGAAAAATTGAAGAAAGAATAACCAGATGTGCAAAAAACATTTTATTTCTCACCATCATTTATTTCTGTTGAGTATTTTTTTTCCTGTTATTCCTTGTGAATATGGACTCCTCTTCAACAAAACGTGGACACGAGGACATGAGCTCGTCGGAAGTAAAATGCTCGCCAGAGGAAAAAATGAAGACCCGGCTGTAAAGACTAAAGAAAGGACAAGTAGGTGAGGAGAGAGAAAATCGTGAGGCTATCAGCTCTTTTCTTTTCGTGTTATGTCTCTTTAGATAACTTTTTCCTTTGTGAAAACTGGCCATATTTTTGTCATTTAGTGGGATAGAGTAGTTATCCATCGGGTTTTGTTTGATATGAAGTTTTTTTTTTGATAAAAAAAAAGTTTAGATAGGTTCGGCACCAGTCCCTTATCAAGGTCAGGGCACGGCCTCAGGGCTCTTCGAGCGCTTACAAGAGACTTACGAGATCGCCTACCTATATGAAGTTATCCATTGGTTAAAAGCTTGACTCAATGCTCTTCGGGAATAGTTCTCCTCATGGATGGATGAGATTGAATTCTACATTTGATAAGGTCAAAAGCATTTCAAAATTCCAACGTTTATTTATTTTTTAAATAATTTAAAGATTTGAAATGATATTCCTCCACAAATAACGTTGTATATTTTAAATATTTTTCTATTATTTGTATATGATAGATATAATAGATGTCATATCTTTCAGATTCACCTTTAAATTTCTGCGGTAAAAAATTATAATAAAAAGTCCATAATATTATTTATTCTTATTTTTAAATTTTAAGTTATATAACATTTATATCATTATATATATATAATATTATTTTTTATATAATTATTACGTCACCGGTTCGATCAAACGGCTCGACCGTTTGAACCACAACCCGCTAACTTTTCCGGCTTAATATCTTGTCCGGCTTTTAAAACATTGCCGAAAATAAAAGGAGAAAATGAATTATGAGATTATCCTTGTTCATGCCATCTGAAATGGGAAGTGGGAAGGAGCTTGCCAAGGCTCCCACTACTATCAATAAAGGCATTAACAAGTTTGTGCTTATCAGCAGGAATTTCACTGGGGACGATTATGTTAACAAAAGAGATGAAAATTTAGGAGAATTAAATGGAATGTTTGTCACCATGCCTATGCTATGTTTGATGTGATTATTATTGGTAATTTTTATCTCAGCAAAAAAATATGTTTTTCATATCATTAAATAAAACTAATATGAAATGTGTGTGTAGACACACTTTCACACTCACCTAGCTTCCTCCTCTCTCCATTTATTAGTCAGGAAAATGGGCTTAGCATGATTGGCTGACTCGTTGAGATCTAAAAATGGGTTTAGGTCCTAAATCATTGTATAATTTAGGTCCCTTTTTTATTTTTTTGGGTTAATATAAGTTTTGGTCCCTCAAGTTTGGCTCAGTTTGGGTTTTAGTCCCTGAAGTTTCAAAGTGGAGGTTTTGGTCCCTATAGTTTGGGCCGTTTAAAACGTCAGTCCCTGAAATTTCAAAAGGACTTGCTGGCCCATCTGACGCCGTTAAACTGACCTAGGTGGTACTGACGCCGTTAGTTTTTTTCCTAAGTGGAGTGCTGAGTCGGATCTCTGAAGTGATGTGGCACATAAAATATATTATAATATAATATTATTTATAATATATTATTTTCAACCAGAAAAAAACAGAAACCAGAGGAAGAAACAAAAACGAGGACCCACGGGCGCACCAGGGAAAGCAAAAGGGAAAGTGTTAGGTCAACGAGGACCCACGGGCGGCGAAGTGTTAGAGGAGCGGCGAGCTTGGTCTGGAGTCTGAGGTCCGAGCAACGGTGATCTGGGAGGCGAAGTGTGAGAGAAGCTGCTAGATTCGACGAGGTTAGAGGGTTGGTCTGACGTCCGAGCGACTGTGATCTGGCGAGCGAAGTCTGACAGGAGAGGCCAGCTTCGACAAGGAAAGGAGTTTGAGGGGCGAGAGACAGTGGTGTGTCTTTAATATTAACTAGTGTAATCGATTTGCACTTATTAACATCGTTGCTACTGAGATGTCTTCCAGTCGGAGCTCTTCGTCACACACTGTGGGTAGAACAGCCGGTGAAAGATGCAGATGTGGGGATGAAGTTGTAGTTCTCACTTCATGGACAGAGAAAAATTATGGTCGGAGGTTTGTTAAGTGTCCAAATTATAAGGTTAGTGGATGAAGTTGACAAAATATGGCTCTCTGATTTGTGGCTTCGTGTTCTATAAAGCAATTGTTTCTATTGTGGTCAATGATGCCTCTCTGATAAATTGTGGACAGATGCCTCTCTGAGAAAAATTATGGACAGAGAAAAATTGTGGCTCTCTGATTTGTGGCTCTCTAATTTGTGGTCAATGATTTGTGGCTCTCTGAGAATAATTATGGACAGAGAAAAATTGTGGTCAATGATGCCTCTCTGATTTGTGGCTCTCTGATTTGTGCCTTCATGTTCTATAAAATCATGATCCTGTGACTACTTTAGAAGCTTTAATATAAATAAAGCTTCTTATTGTGTTTCTTATTTCGTTCTCACTGGTTTTGTCTACTTTAAAATCATGATCCTGTGACTACTTTAAAATCATGATCGTGCGCCTTTGGTTTTGTGTTTCTTATTTCGTTCTCAAAATTGGTCAGTGTCAAATTTACTGATCTATTCACCTAGATAAGAATTTAGTGTGAAATTTCTTAATCCTGTGCCATTGGTGTTGATGTTTAAGTTTGATTTTGGGGAATATATGTTTAATTGTGCTTGTTATTTCCTTAACTGGTGCTGTTACTAATGATGTGTGAGGTGACATTCTGATTTGTGGCTTCCTTTTTCTATACAGAAATTGTTTGTATAGTGATGAATGAGTTTTTGACATATTTGTTCTTTACATGATATACAGTCACGCTGGGGATGCAACTACTTTGATTGGTTTGATGGACCCATTGAGAATCCATTGTTAGAGGAGTTGAAGAAGATGAAGGAAGACAATGTTGATTTAAGGAGGAGGCTGAAGTTTGTAAAAGGGATGTTATATATTATGGGAATTGTGTTTGTTTATTTGGTGTGGAAAGTAGGGAATTTCAATGTATGACAATATTGCATTATGGGAATTTCAATTGTTGTAACTATCTTTTGCTTGGTACTTTGTGAATGAGGCATGTACTCATGTAACTATCCTGTGGATGTTGTATAACTTCTGACACAATGACCATTATATTTAAGTTAAGGGGTCAGGTTGTTATTATGAAAACAATGTTGTGCTCTTCACAATGTTGTGAGAATGAAAACAATGTTAAGGGGTCAGGTTGTTATATTCAAGAGAATGAGGCATGTACTTATGTAACTAATCACAATGTTGTGCTCTTCCCATTCAATAACTGCTTTTTCTAACAAAATCTTAACGGTTCACATATTAGTTGCTATTCCTTTACAATTGAATTTTCAGAAGTGAGTGATAACTCCATCAAAAAAATAAGTTTTAAGTTGCTATTCCTTTATAGCTATTCTACTGACTAGCCTTTTTTTACTGAGCACTCACTTCTCAAAGCAAAAATTGGCATGAGCCATAAATTCCAAATGCATGGCTAAGCTATTACTTCCTAAAGCAAAAAAAGGCCATGAGCCATTAATTCCAAACTCAAGGCTAAGCTACTACATCCCAAAGCAAAAAATGCCATGAGCCATTAATTCCAAAATCAAGCCTAATATATTACATCCCAAAGGAAAAAATGCCATGAGCCATTAATTCCAAAATCAAGCCTAATATATTACATCCCAAAGGAAAAAATGCCATGAGCCATTAATTCCAAAATCAAGCCTAATATATTACATCCCAAAGGAAAAAATGCCATGAGCCATTAATTCCAAAATCAAGCCTAATATATTACATCCCAAAGGAAAAAATGCCATGAGCCATTAATTCCAAAATCAAGCCTAAGCTTTTACATGCTAGATATGTTAACTAAATTACATACAAGGCTAAGCTATCAAGGTTGACTGCCTCCTGGAGGAGTTGCATTCATAGACTCTTGTGTGGATGAAGGGTGACTGTCTCCCGATAGAGCCTTCGGTGCCTTACAAGACCTTTTGTTGTGCCCCTGCTTATGACAGTTTGAGCAAGTAACTGTTGAATTTATTCGTTTCTCCTTCAATGCTCCTGTTGTGGTCTCGTCCACACCTCTTTTTCTTTTCTTTTGTGGTCGGCCAGGACGTTTGTGATATGCTGGAGGATCAATTGGTTGACCATTAGCCTTCTCCCACATGTTCTCTCCATTAATAGGCTCAATGACCGGAGAGTAAGAGGCCACAAATGATTGTAGAGTCAAGTATTTGTGAACATACTCATATGGATCCTCCCTCTTAACATAGATGCCAGCCACTGCATGTCTTTAAAAAAACGGTTTCGGTCAGCATAATTGCATATACCAAACATACAAAAACCATATTATATAGGCAATCATTATGCATTGACAGTTCTGAATTATTGAAACGGAAAATAAGCATAACAAATATGTGTTACCTGCATGGGATACCATTCAATTGCCACCAATAACAAGAACACCTTCTAGCAGTAAGATCAACTTGAAACTTATGCCTATTAAGTGAAACCTCATAGCGATTATTACCCGCATATCTCACTTCCCACTGTCGACATTCTTGAATTTCTTTTTCTAATCTTTTACGTGGCCGTGGACATACTGTCCCCTTGTCACGGTATTTCTCGGCCTTGACGCGATTTTCAGCGAATCTTGTCATAAGGTACGTTCGGATCCAATCAAGCATGCTCACAATTGGAAGCTCTCTTGCCTCTAACAGTCTTCCATTGAATGACTCTGTTATGTTATTGGTGACCATATCACATTTCGAAGTCTCATAGAAATGTGATTTTGTCCAACATGTTGGAGGGATTGCTGATAAGTACTCATGTGCTCCACTTGAAATGACCTTCAACTCATTCATTCGTTCCTTCCAATCATTCTTAATAGTGGCCTTCGCAGCACGAAGAATTAAGTCACGAATGACAACTCCTCCTCCATATTTGGCTTTGATATTTGCATACAAATGCCAAATACAAAACCTATGTTCAGCACCCTCGAGTAGTTCTTCGAATGTAGGAACAAGACCCTACATATAGTTGTCATTCATAAATGAAATTGATACTAACTTGTATATTGGATAAACTTCACCAAATAAATGACCCTACTGTGCTTGGTTTTAAGACAACTTTTAAAAACAAACAAGAGCATCCAAAGATGATGTAGATTATCAAATGCATTACACTAATATATGCAGATTAGTCATTTTGTCATTACATTAATAAACCGTATATTAAGTAGTTTAGTTTATTCAAAAAGTTATTCAATTACTGTGTTTGATTTCTTAATAATAAATTCTCACAAAGCAGCGAATGTATATAAAGGGAAGGCAACAGTGAAGAAAAAAGGTTGACTACTAAAGAAGAAAAAACATGCAAGTAGGACCCATGCTGAGCTGTAGAGTTTGATAGAAAAGAAACCAAAATGAGCTCATTATTTAATATGAAAATATCTCTGGAAAGGAATACAAATCTCATCAAATGCCATTGCTGTCTCTCATCTGCTCTATGCAGATAACTCTTTGCTCTTTACTGATTGTTCAAATAATGGCATACAAGCTGTCAAGCAGGTTTTAGAGACTTATGCCTTGTGGTCTGGACAGACAGCAGATGGTGCTAAATCTACAGTAATTTTTAGTCTTAATGTCAATCATTCAAGCAAGCTCCGAATGGCACAGATCCCCGATATGAATTTTAGCACTAGATTAGGAAAATTCCTTGGCACATGGGTAGACCCAGGAAGAAGCAAGTCTGTCATCTATTAAATCTTAATTTAACGAGAAAAACAAAGAGGGGCTGATTGTAAATATGAAAATATCACTAGGATCTTATATCACTGAAATAGAAGAACGAAAATGCCTTGTACAGTAATAAGGCAAGGAAAACATGCTTATATGAAAATGCCCTGTAAGATCGAAAACATGCATACAGTAATAATGCCTTGAACGAAAATGGTTATATCAGTAGGACCTTACAAAAAGTCAAAAGACTTATCAAATCCTTAAACACAATACTTATCATATGGCAAGGAAAACCAAAAAACTTATCAACAACATGGGAACCCGAGACCATCTTATCATATTCTGAAGACTAAACAAGTAAGAACTTTAAACACAATACTTAATATCAAATCCTGTACAGTAATAACACTTAATCTGAAAAGTTATATCAAATCCTGTACAGTAATTATCTAGGTACCTTTTGTCGGTCAGATATGAACACCCATCTTCTTTCTCTCATTGTGCCGATGTCATTAAATAAGTTCAGCAAAAATCATGTCCAAGAGTCTCTATTTTCTCCCTCAACAATAGCCCAAGCCAATGGGAAGTACTGGTCATTAGCATCACGTCCCACAGCCACAAGTAGAATTCCCCCATACGGGCCCTTCAAAAAACAGCCGTCCAACCCAATTATAGGTCTACAGCCAGCTAAAAAACCCCGCTTCACAGCACCAATACACTCATAGAGCCTTCTAAATATAGGAGGCCGATGTATATATGGTTGATCAGTAACCAAAACAAAGGTTGTGTCAGGGTTACACCTTTTCACCTCATGGCAATAATCCCTCAACTTATGATATTGCTCCTTGTAATCACCCTCAATCATTGCCTTCGCCCTTTTCCTTGCCTTATATGCCTTCCACGCAGAGATATCAACCATGTAATGCTCCCTTATTGCTGCAATTACATCCGCCAACTTCAAGTTTTTGTTGATCCTCATAATGTTAACTATCTTCTCTGAAATCCACTTGTACGAAGCATTCTTCCCCTTTATGGACACCCCACATGTGTGTTTTGAGTGAAGTGTCTTCAACCTATACGTTAGCTCACTACCTCTTCCTTTACTCACAAATGCTAACCATTTGCATTCATCATGTACACTCTTTACTCTGCATCTTATTTTATCATTCTTTATAAACTTTATTTCATGTCCATTGATCAGTGCATGCTCTCTAACTGCACATTTAAATTGTTGAATGGAAGTGAACTCCATTCCCAACTCAAATTCAAACTCTTTGCACATCTCCGAGGGGTTATATTTTCGGTGTTTTTCTTTAACCACTAGCTTATCCTCATCATCACTCATTCCATCAACTTCGTCAATCTCTTCAGATTCATAATCGGATAACATTGCTAACATTTCCTCCTCTCTCACCTCAACCACAGCTCTTTGCTCTTCTTGCTCAGGCTGCACTCTCAATAACTGTGAACTACCAACAACTTCATCTAAAACATCACCCACACCAACATCAACATATTGCCTAAAATTGTCATCATCTACATTTCCTTCATCGCTATCATGAAAATCTGACAGCCAATCCGCTGACCCATTATCACTCTCATCCCCCGTACTACTGTCACTGCTTTGTCTTTGTAAATTCATAGTTCACCTATGAAAAACATAGAATATTATACAACATTACCAATGCAATCATAGCCATTACAGAACATTAAAGTCTTTCTCTGCATTACTCAAACAGAAAAATACACAGCACTGAACAGAGGTATATATGACTATATAAGTTTCAACAAAACTATCACACATTTTGATGATAGCATCTCAGATATATTGGGAACACTAAACAGTAGCAAAATGTATCACAGATTATGAGACGATGAAACCAGAGGCCTTGTGAACAATGTTATCGACTATTGAAGCATCAAGTAGGTAAAAATAGAGCATACATTTCGCAAAGCATAGAAATAGAATAGTCTACTAAGATATATCAAACCGAAGCTTAAAACGTTCCTGCAGCGTCCGTCAATCAACCCTAACGACGACATACTTCAAAGCAAACAACAAATCATAAAAAAATTTTCCCTTCCCATTAATATCTTTCACAACTCCACTACTTTACAATATCAGAAAAACCTCGGATTTGCAACGACAGTGATACAAGAACAAGAAGCTTCTTACCTTTACAACAAGAGAATGACGACGCCAATAAACCTGTGCTCTTCACTCCACCGTCGCCGACAACGATCACCCCTCCGGCAATGGCCACGTCAGACTTTCCGGTTATGGGTCCTCGTTGACCTAACACTTTCCCTTTCGCTTTCCCTGGTGCGCCCGTGGGTCCTCGTTTTTGTTTCTTCCTCTGGTTTCTGTTTTTTTTCTGGTTGAAAATAATATATTTTAAATAATATTATATTATAATATATTTTATGTGCCACATCACTTCAGAGATCCGACTCAGCACTCCACTTAGGAAAAACTAACAGCGTCAGTGCCACCTAGGTCAGTTTAACGGCGTCAGATGGGCCAGCAAGTCCTTTTGAAATTTCAGGGACTGACGTTTTAAACGGCCCAAACTATAGGGACCAAAACCTCCACTTTGAAACTTCAGGGACTAAAACCCAAACTGAGCCAAACTTGAGGGACCAAAACTTATATTAACCCTATTTTTTTCACTAAAATTTCTATGACTTCAAAATAAAATCATGGTTCCGGTAAAAAAAAAACACATGGTAACAATATTCAAATTTTGCCCTTTCCTTTCGGCCTCTCTTTTCCTCATTTTTACCCAATGTTGCATAAATTGAAACTTTTTTTTTTTTTAATATCTGGATTCCAGAAACGTCAATGTTTCTGATCTTAAATTTTGGTCTAACAGATCAAAGTCTCTGCAGTTTTTTTTACCGCCTTAGTAACATTTTTCTAACATGAAAGTCAAGTCATCAATGTTTCCCCCCCTAATTTTTGCTTTTATTTTTTCTTTAACGATGTTTCCTAATCTGGAATCCAATCATTATTATAATATATTTTCTTTTTTAATTTTTGTTTTCATTTTTTTCTTAATAATTTAAGATCACATTTTCTAATTTGGAATCCAATTACCATCACTAAGGATTTATTTATTTTTATTTTTTAATATTTTCCCAAATGACGTAGGACAACATTTCTAATCCGAAATCCAATTACTGGTCCTTTTTATAAATAATTTTCTCTCTCTTAGAGTTAGTTCTTAATATAAGTAACTTTTTTCTTGTGTCTGAAAATTTAAAATACTTTTTCTTTTTCTACTCTTATTAAATACATGTCTTTATATTAATTATCCTATACTCACAACTAATTCTCTTTCATTTATTCATTTATTATACATTCTTTCTCATATTTTTTTGCTCATTCTCTCCTTTATGCTCTTTACAAAAATAAGGGCATATTTAGTTCGGTGTTCATAGGATCCCCGTCCCGACAATCCCGTCCTAGCCCAGATAACAGTGGGACCAAAAAGTCCCTGCCATACCAGGACCGGGAGCAAATATACTGGGACCGAGATCTGGGGCAAGCCTTTGGGTCCATTTGGTAAGTTGGAATTGATTTTAATGGAAATGGAAATGGAAATATATATAGATATGGATATGGAAATGAAGTTTAAAAATGTGTTTGGTATGACATGGAAATGATACATATTTTTTATTCAAAAATACCAAAATGCCCTTCCTAAAAACCCAATTTTCACCATCATCAGAACCTAGCAACCAAATCAAATCCAATGATCAACATAAAAATCAAATCGGAAAAACAAAAGGCAAAACAGATAATCAAATCGCAACTACTGCTAAGGTTCTACTGCTAATGAATCAAACATTGTGAGCAACCAAATACCCATAATCAAATCGCAACTCAGAATTGTGAGCAACCCAGACAAAATCGTGGCTAGGATATGAGGAACCCAAACAATCGGATCTACAGAGATGATGGTGATGAGCATCATGCGCCGCCACCATCATCGAACGTGGTGCGGCGTTGGAGTCCGAGCAATGAAGGTCGACAAAGTGAGGGTCTGAAGAGGGAGGGAGAATCAAGGACCCAGCAATGATGGGTTTGCAGGAGGAGCCATCGCTGGTCGCTGGCGACTTCCTTTCTCCCAAACACTGTGGCATCATGGTTGCCATCAATCTTCAGCCTTCACCGTTGTGGGTTGCCTCGAGTCGCCGTAGAAAGTAGAGCCATCGTTGTTACTTCCTCACCATCCTCGGAGATCTGTGAAGAGGATGAGATGCCGCTGTCGCCATGGGTTGCAGCAGGCCGCCGTCAGTGATGATGGGGATGGACCAGAAGTGCAATCGAAGAGATGAATAATGGGGAGGGTAAAATGAGAATTCCATGAAATTTGTTTTAATTCCATAGGGTATATGATGGAAGCTTAATTCCATCAATTTGATGGAACTGGCTCTTCCATGGAGGCCAATTCCATCATCAGATGCTTGTACCAAATACACTTTAGCATGGAAATGAATTCCGTTTCCATTTCCACCCACCTTAATTCAAGCGTAACAAACAGGCCTTTTGGGAATCCTGTCCCGATACAGGTATCATATTTTTTTTATATAATTTAAAAAGTGTGATTTGTCAAGTTTTTGTTTTAATGTGTTTTTTAATTTTATATTTCACTTCCTGGCCCTCTCAAAGTCGTGCCCTACCCTCCGCCTGCCCTGCCCTCACCGACACCCAGACAGTCACCCCCATTGCGTGCTCGGCCTATCGCTCTCTTTCTTCTTCAGCTTGGAGCCTTCGGCGCCTCTTAGCCGCGGTGCAAGGCTCGACGTCGCAGTCAGCCTCACCGACAGTCCGACACCCAGTCAGCCTCGCCGTCGCAGCTCACCGTCGCCTTTCCAGCTTCGCCGTCGTCGTCCCGTCCCAACTCGTCTCGTTCAAGTGAGTCGATTTCTAACTCTTTCTTTGCTTTCTTTCTTTCCTTGCCTTTCTAGCCGTCGCCTTTCTTTACTCGAATTGGTTTAATTTGTTTGCTCAATCTTAGCGTTCTTTGCTTGATCTTAGCCGGCGCCTCTGTGTTTCAATTAGAATATTAACGCCATCTCCTATTACTCCATCCCATCTAAATCCACCTGGCAATTGGCAATACTTAAACAGAATCATTCTAAGTTTTCATTCAAAAGGAAAGGAAGGATAAATCAATTTCAAATGCAAGCAAAACCGCCCTCTTCAATTTTATATACAGGACTAAAATCTTCAGTGCCAGTTTATAGTTCTTTGTATGTATAAAGTTTGACATTGTGAAGACCAAAAAACTCTGCACCCAAGTACATTTAATCAAAATCTAACAAATGTTACCGGACTGAAACTTTGTTTGCTCTTGTAATTTGAATTTAATGTTGTTGTAATGTGTTTTTGGTCTACCAACTCTTGCTATTTAAACTTGGTATTGTAGACGATCTTGATGATCATTACATGTTAGATCTGGTACTGCAGGGAATGTGTTAATTTTTTTTTTAAAATTCCTTGGCCTTTCCTAGCTGTTCGAACAGGGCATTTCTTACTAGGAATACCCAATCCCGGTTATATCAGGACTTTCCCGGGACTAGGACGGGGACTGGGGATGGTTTCCCCTCCTGGGACGGGACCGTGAATGAGTGATCCCTGTCCAGGTAAGGCAGTTGAACACCCCTAAATTATTTAGAAAAAATATGATTTTTTTGATACATTTATTGTTTTTAACTAATCTTAACCGTTAGTTCATTTTACACAATCAAGAAAAAAGTTGTTTATAAAAAATTAAGGGATTTCCTTAATTTTTCTTACTATTTTATTTTACATATTATTTTTATTAAAATTTTGTAACCCATCTTTTCCAATTTTTTTTTTTAAATTCAACTCATAATAGTTTTTCTTCCCTTCCTTTCTAAATCTCTTATACCATACAGACCCTTAAGGATTTCCCCCTCGCCTCGTGTAAAAAATACTTCATATTTAGGGGTGGAAATAGGTCAGGCGGCCTAACTGGGGCCGGCGGCCTAACTGGGGCCTGCTGCCTGGCGGGCGCCTGGCCTGGTCAGGCCAAGGCCGATTAAGAAGCTTGTTTTCTTAACATGCCAGGGCAAAGCTTACTGATAGGCCTGTTAAATTATTTAAAAAAAAATTTTGTAGGGTAAAATAGTAATTACACATCTCTAGAGTTGGTAAAACTGGTTGGGCCCGCACACCAGCCCGCCCTGCTTAACCCACGGGCTAAGCGGGCTAGCCCGCTGATTTTTTCTATTTTTATTTTATTTTTCTTATAAAATAAATCCAAATATCCTGATCGCCTTTCCTTTGATGTTGTGTCCAATTATTTCCTCATACTTTCTATTTGATACATTTATTTTCATATTATATTTATTTATTCTACTATTATTAAATTTAAAAGAGATGTGTTTATGTGATTTTTTAATGTGAGTAGATGAAAAAAAGAGGAAAGTAAGAATGAAATTGATTTCCTAATACAAATGGATAAAAGAAAAGAAGTGTGATATAAGTGGGTGAAAGAGAAAGAGGGTGAGAATTTAAAAAAAAAAGAGTGAAATTAAAAAAAAAAAGTGACGGCCTGGCAGGCTGGCCCGCCAACCTGTCTTGACGGCTCGGGTAGGGGTGGAAACAGGCCAGGCGGCCTGTCAGGGGCCTGTGGCCTGGCCTGTGGCCTGGCCTGTGATAGGCCTGGCCAGTCAGGCTAAAAGGCCAGGCCAAGGCCGAATCTAAAGCCTGTTTTGTTTAACAGGCCAGGCCAAAGCTTATTGATAGACCTGTTAGGCCTGTCAGGCCGGCCTGAGCCTGTTAACATATTTTTTTTAAAAAAAAAAAGATTGGGTGAATGGTGATACTAATTACACGCATGTCTTAGAAATTTTTTTCTCACTTCTTCATCTTCAAATCTTCTTCATTTCTTCTGAAATCCCTAACCCTATTATTCTTCAATCTTCATCTTCATTCTCGAATCTCGCCTCGCCTCGCCTCACAATCATTCACTCGTTCCTCCCCCTCAAATCTCAATCCTCAGCTCCACTTTCCAGAATCGCAGATCTCGTCTCTGGCATCGCAGATCTCCTCTTTCCATTATTGTAGCTCGAACAGCGGCACAGGCGCACGACCGTTTCTGGTTCGTTCTGGCACAGATCACTCATTCTGTTTCTGGTTTTTCTGGTTTTCCTGGTTCTTCATTTTCGGATTCTAGTTCTGGTTTATTTTCGGATTCTTCACTGTTCTGGTTGGCTTTCTGGTTCAGTTTCTGATTTTCTGTTTCTGGTTCATTGTCATGATTTTCGTCATTGTCCTGTTCTTGTTTAATTTCTGTTGCTGGTTCATAATTTTCGGTCAGGAGGAAGGTCTTAAAAAAAGGTTTATTCTGTTTCTGGTTCATAATTGTCCTGTTCATGATTTTCTGTTTCTGGTTCATTGTTTCTGTTCTTGTTTAATTTCTGTTTTTGGTTCATTCTGGTTCATAATTGTCCTGTTCTTAGTGCTTTTGCCACCCAAGCGCTAACCTTGTTAGTATATTCACTATTCTTTACTCCTCTCTCCTTCCTTTAATTAATCCAACTAAGGATTCTCCAATTTGGTTCTTTGTATATATAATCAAATTGATTAACATAAACATACTATATATAGCAACGTACGGATCATTTGAGGAGGGTTTATATATATTGATTAATGTACTAATTTGAGGAGGGTACATATATATGGATGTCTATGCACCATTTTTTGATGATCTGAGAATCTGCACATAACCTGTTCAAGTATGGCCCCTTGGCATTAAATAAAGATTGCAAAAAAGTGTGTTCGAATCCAATTTGATTAGAAAATAAATTAAAGTACTATCTAGATACCAGAATTATTTGAGAAAAGAAGAGATTTGACAAAAGCTTAATTATGCATATCTTGAAGTTTCTTTAAAGCGAGTGTTAGACTTATATTATAGAGATATATAAATCTGAATTGAATATAGTAGATGACAAGTAGCTGGAGATTAATTGATTCCATCCTCTCAACTCTCTTCATTTCCCTTTCAATGCTCTAACTCCATTATTGTCCATATATATAAAATCTATGCATGTATATTACCATTTTGTCCCTGCATCAAACGAAATGAATAGAAAAGTAGACATATGTTGAACAAACAAATTAAAGGAGGATTGCGGGAAGCAAAGTCATAAAAATACTAACTACATTTTGATGCCTGCTTTTACTTTATCAGTATTGAAGATTTGTGTGTGTGTGTTTTTTTTAGGGGAGATCGTGTGTGTTTGTGCTTGCCTCCTTTTTAGGGCAATCGTTTGCATCTTGACTTGTGGGAATTACTTTTCTTTATTATGCATTTTCTCTCTCCTCACTCTCTTTTTCTCAGTTCAACTTAAAGTTTATATATATTCTACATCTGCATGTGATCTCCACCCATCCATGACTTCACATTATTGAGAATCTCTCCCCCCTTTAGTGGGTCTGATTCATTTGTTCTTAGCTGTATTGGTTTACTTATTTTAAATACTAAAGAATGTTGTTCTGATTCAGTTGTAGTTCTTGCGAGATTGTGCTAACAAGAATGTTAGTTTTGCTTTGATGTTGCAATGACCTTGTTTAATCGTTCCTTGATTTTATGATAGACTTTAATTCTCTTGTGTTTTGATGTATTTTGAATCATTGATAGTATTTTATGTAAATTTCGGCCTGTTTTTGGCTTGTTTAAGGAGGCCTGTTAAGGAGGCCTGTTTTCGGCTTGTGGCCTGTTTTATAGTGTGGCCTGTAGGCCTGTTAGTTTGCTTAAAAAATTTCAAAAAATCAGGCCTCCTTAACAGGCTTCAGGCCAGGCCAGGCCTGTGTACAGGCCAGGCTCAAGCCAGTTTATGCCTTAACAGGCCAGGCCTGTTAAGGCAAAAGCCTGGCCTGGCCTGGCCTGTTTCCACCCCTAGGCTCGGGTTGGCATTTTGCCAGCTCGCGAAGGGGGGCTACAGCAGCCTGCCTCGTTAGTGTTGCTGGCCAGCCCGAATTATCACCTCTACAAGCATCTCCCCTCATGCCTAACCCTAAGGCCTTGTTTGGTTGGATGGGAGGGGATGAAAAATGATCCCCTCCTCTTGTTTGGTATAAAAAGTAGGAGGGGAGGGGTCCAAAAAAAGGGGCCGCAAATCCCTCCCACTCCCTCAAATTGGTTCCCTACAAATTGGAGGATTTTGGAGGAAGCCAAAAATTTAGGACCATTTTACCCGATGGTCTTTTCATAATGCCAATTATACCCTAAGTCTCAAATAAAAATATCACTTCTTCGTTCTGCGATTTGAGTCTTGCCCGTCTCGCGTCTCACCTCAGCTCGCGTCTCTTCCTCTGTCGTCTCACTCGGCTGTGTGGCGTCGTCTAGCTCGGGTGGCGTCGTCTTCCTCCGTCGTCTCGCTCAGTTGTGTGGCGCTGTCTAGCTCGGCTGTGTGGCGTCGTCTTCCTCGTCTCTGCCAGGTTTTTTTTCTTCTGATTTTTTTCTGATTTTGGCTGTCAGTGTCCTCGGTTGGTGGGTGTTTTCTGATTCTGATTTGCTCATCAATTTCTTCATCGGTTTATCCTTTATTTCGACGGCCAGGTTTTTCCGGTGACAAATTGTTGCTCTTCGTTCAACCTATTTGAAGAATAATTCTTGTACATGTATCTTGAAAATTTAAAATTTGTTGTATTAGACATATCGTATTGCACCTGATAAGCATACTCGTATTTGTGCATATTTAGTTGTTGGGATATTTACTTATGTTTTCTGTTCTGCAAATTCTTCTGATATCCAGGCCTGTATGTTCTCTGTTCTGCAAATTCTTCTGATATCCAGGCCTGTATTCTTGTACATACTCGTACCATTAGATTTCACTTTGTTCGAATATCGTTAAGGGCCTGTATTGTTGCGTTTTTTCTGGGTTATTTCTGTATTTTATAGGTTATTTCCGGTAAGGGTTCATTTTCCTGGGTTCGATACCGTATTGCTGCGTTATTAATCTTATTTCCATTCTTTGTGTTGATTGCTTGCAGATATTGGATTGCTATTGGAACAGAGGTGAGCTTTTGATAACTTTTTGGATGCTTTGTCATATGCTCTACATATGATATTAAATCCTTGTTGATAGGATGTAAAGCAAGTCATAGGATGTAAGTGTTGATGACTTGTCATGGGTGGGTATTAAATCCTCCACCCCTTCTTTTTGAATTAATCTTTGCTGATAGGATGTAAAGCAAGTCATATGTATAATAGATTTCATATTGTACCTTATTGCTAAACACTGGATGTTGGTTATCAATGGTAAATTAGATATTATCTCCCCTTCCCTCCCTTCTTAAACAACGGTAAATTAGATATTATCTCCCCTCCCCTCCCCTCCCCTCTTAAACCAAACAAAGGATCATTAAAAAACCTTTCCCTTCCTCCCCCTCCAACCAAATCAAACAAGGTGATCCTCCATCCTCCTCTCCCATTCCATCCCCCCCCTTTAAACCAAACAGGCCCTAAATCGCATCTTTCTTCTTTACTCTTCATTGACTCTACTGCCATTCAGAGATTGACTCAAGTCTCAGACTCTCGGCATCTCGCATGACAACGGCATAGCTCTCCTCTCTCCCTTCAGGTGTCCATCGTCGAACGTTAACACGGGACTGTAGCACAGTTGTTCTTCCTCCGTCCTCTGTCCATCAGGTAAGTATCAGGCGAAGGTTAATTGCAAGGTGAGCTTTTGTTTTTATTCCCTTCTGTTTTGAAGTGCTTCTTTGTTTTGGGTCTCCAGCTCGCTGTTTGCGTGATGTGGCTCTGTGCTTATATGGTTCTTTCTTGAGTGTGGTTCTGTCTTCGCATGTTGTGACTCTCTTCTTGTAGTTTTCTCTTTTGAAATTCTCCACGGGTAATCTTCACTGGCATGCCACATATGTTTTGTTTTTTCCAATTCTGTTTGTCAGTTGCACTTTTGTTTGTAAAGAGTCCCCACCATTCGTACCAACCCAAGTTGGCATTGATTAAACCACAAGGCCACTGGGAAGCTCCGCACAACTAGGACAGTTATTCTTCTGTGTCATGTAATATCTTCCAAACTGTATTAGTCTTCAATTGTTCTTCTATAAACTGGGTTCGGTCTTAGGTCATTATTTACTTTGTTCTTGCATTTATGCATTTAATAATTGTCTGTAACACTTCTAGAATGTTTGTCGAAGAACATCCTTTGGAATGCTCCATAATGTTTGATATAATTACGGAAAGCTACATGCCCCTTTATCTTAACTTTCATTGTGGTACTCTGGATTCCTTGCACCAGTATTTGTATTGTGTTGAAGACATTCTCTACTTTTTTATTTAAAGCTAGAGATGTTAAGTTTTGGCTTAGTGGCTTATACCTATCAATTATTGAATTAAATTAATTAAACATAATCATTTGGATATTTTTGAAACGGAGTTCATATTTAGTTTGAGTACCTAGAAAAGCATTCCTGAATTTTGTACGCACAATTCATTAATGTCTTTGATAATGAGTTCTGTTCTGTTGGTAGACTAGTTACTGAGAATGGCAGAAGACGTTGAAGGAGTGACTTTTAAGGATCTGGGCTTAGCTGATCAGCTGGTGGACGCTTGTGAAAAGTTGGGTTGGACAAGACCATTGAAGATTCAAGCTGAAGCAATTCCTCTTGCACTGGAAGGTTGGTGATCTAATGAGTTGTCATGACAATGCTGGTTTTCTAATCTTTCTTGTTTCAAGTATGTTGTGCGTGGAAAAAGGAACAAATGGGTAGTAAGAATCAAAGTCTAAACTTGATAGTTACTTACCTTTGATTAAAGTCTTGTACTATGCTGTAGAATTATTTCCTTGTTAGTGGGTTGTCATTGTTTTATGATTAACGGACAACATTCTTGGTATCATGGAAAGAATACAAAATGGTGGACGCCTGTGATGAGTCATGTAGAAAATCAATTTTTATCAGGTCTGGTTAAACACCATCCGTTGAAATTTCTTGAAATAGAAATAAACAATTCTGTGATTAATGTGAACTCATCAATGCAATGAAACTCTCGAAACCCTCTCCACAATTATAAAGGATGTTCCCTTAAAAAGGTCATTTTCTGAGCACTAAAGATAAGCTATGAAAATGTCTAAGACTTCTTGTTGAAATGTGGGGATTTTCAACAAACCAAACGGGTAGAAAACAGCATAATGTTACAGTGCCATAAAGCCGTGCTGTCTATACTCGTGCCGGAATGTCTAAAACTAGTTGAATTATACTGCTTTAAACTTTGGGGATGAATTAAGACTCCTTTATAATACGAATATACCACCTGTACACTATGATTTTATTAAGATAACTTTATCTCTTTTTTCTGCTGTTCTATTAAAATTTTTTAATAGCATCTTTCCGTCCTTCATAAACATTTATTTTTCATTTTCTTTCACTGGTATTAAACATTAAACAGTCATATCTATTTGCTGAACTTTATTTTGACGGTTTTTGTTTATATATGTGGGTGCTGAGTTCAATCATATCTCTGTGTGCGCGTGTAATATATTTTTCATTCATTGTTCCCCTAGCCACAGCAATTTTTTTGAAGTTTTTGAATTGCTGCATTATCCCATTGATCTGTGGATTAAGTGTTATTGCTTTGTAAAATTAGCTAGATAATGAATCAATAGAATAGAAATGAAAATTAATGATATGGCTATTGATGTTTTACGCCATCATTTTTAATTTATCATAAATTCCTACTCTAATAGGTCTCCTGGGAATAGCTCGATATATGCTGATAGTTGTTCTGTATGGCTCTTTTCACAGGAAAAGATGTTATTGGGCTTGCACAAACTGGCTCTGGGAAGACTGGTGCTTTTGCTCTTCCGATACTGCATGCCCTTCTAGAAGCACCACGACCAAAACATTTTTTCGCTCTCGTGTTGTCTCCCACAAGGTTGATATCCAATCTTGTATTTAATTGCGAATTTATGCCTTTAATGAAATTCTTCTCACTGATATAGAGCTGATCTCTTTCTTATTTTGTTTCTACCTTTTTTTTGACCTAGAGAGCTTGCTATTCAAATCTCTGAACAGTTTGAAGCATTAGGTGCTGAAATTGGTGTCAAGTGTGCTGTGGTGAGCTTCTGTCTATTTTTGTATTGGCTTGTTTTATTGTGCATGAACTCTGTGGCTGCCTGCTCACTGTTAGCAAATAATGTCTGTCTTATAGTCGTTGTCTATAATTTATGCAGTATTAACCATTTCATACCAAACTTGACAACCACGAGTTTCAGTTTCCCATGAGTCATTCCTACCTGCTTTATTGCTCATTTTTTGTAGGCTTAACTCTATCATGTGATGTTTTGGTGGCTGTATTATTTCTTTACATATTCTTACTTTAACAGTCTTTTTTATTATATCTTCTTTCTTTTCTCTAGCTAGTTGGAGGGATTGACATGGTGCTGCAGGCAGTCAAGATAGGAAAGCAACCTCATATTATTGTGAGTGTTACTATAGACATATCTATAAGTTTTCTTAGTTTCTTGTTCTCCAATATCATCTGGCTATAGTTACATGAGCGCCTATTGGCTTTTAAACCCCAATTTCTTAGAATATTAGTGAATGTGAGGAGGCAGGTGTTAATGTGGTATGCAAATAACTTCTTTCCGCTTTAGGTGGTGTTTGCGTTCATGATTGTGAATCTCTTGCAGGTTGGGACACCTGGTCGTGTTTTAGATCACCTAAAAAACACTAAAGGTTTTATTCTCAACGGATTAAAATATTTGGTAAGAATTTATATTTTCAATTAATTTCAGCTGTTTTTTTTTTGGGGATGTGTTTGCCTCGTTATATTTTTCATGTATTGGTAGTATGCATTGTGTGGACTTTATCCATTGTCTATATGCTGTTAGTGTATCATACAGGTTATTTGATAATTGTTCTTATAGAAGTTAATACCCATACATTGCTTTATTCTTACTTTGTGAGATTACTTGTAATGAATAAGTTTGTGGGAACATTTTCTATGATTGTTTTTAGAATATTATTGGTTTAGTTAGACTATATAGGTCCCACATTGGTTGTCTCAAACCATACAACCTTTACTCTATTTTAAATAAATGTTACATGAACTTCCCCTTGTCTTTCCGAAATATTCTCTCTTTTTATTATTCTTTAGAGTTGTAAATTCTGTCAGTTTGAGTGCTTCATGATGGGGCTGATTAAAAAGTTCATTTATGTTTAATCAATTGATTGTGGTGAATGGACTAAAGTTATCTGATGTAAGCTGACGTTTATAGATATTTTTCTGTTTCCTCCTTGTTTTAATTTTAGGTTATTTTCATTTATGTGATGGAATTAGTCCAATTTTCATGTTCATATGTTGCTTTGCTAATTGGCTGTGTCTCTATGTTGAAAGAAAGATTAGCTGTAGGTGGCAATCTGTGTACATGTCTTGCACGTTGTCTCTCTTTTGTTGATCAAGCAACCATTATTTATGGAAGCTTGACCTGGTTCTGGGTTCAGACATAGAAAGCATTCTATTTTTCTGTTGTTTACCATATATTATGACTTCGCTATTATTTATTTCAAGATGCTTGATTTCTCTGCATTTTGGGCAGGTCCTAGATGAGGCTGACAGGCTGTTGAATGAGGATTTTGAGCAATCTCTTAATGAGATTCTGGAAGCTATCCCTCAACAGAGAAGAACATTTCTGTTTTCTGCTACGATGACTAAGAAGGTATATATTTATTGGGAATTATGCACTTTCGAATGCATGATGCTTTTAGCATCATTTTCTTGGAATCCTTTTCCCCTTGCAAATACAAAGATGATTAACTGCATTAATTTTAGGCTGAATTTTTCATATCTCATCAGGTCATGGTGCAATGCTTCGGTAAGGATATACATGGTTGGGGATGTCCAAAAACTTTTAATTAATATTTTTTTTTTGATCAAAAAAAAATTTTAATTAATATTGATAGAAGCCTAAAATAAAATTTGAAATTTTAAAATTAAATGGATACTCCTATGGTCCTATTTATAGGGCAGAGAGAATTTCTTACTCCTATTCATAGGGCAGAGAGAGAGTTTTTGTCAGTGTAATCAGACCCGTACCTGCCGGACCGGGCAGTAGACCAGTTCGATCTGATTTTTTTTAAATAAAATTTTTTAATTCTTTTCTTTAGAATTTCATATTAATAATCTTAAAATTTTCAACCTCTCATCAGTTTGGTCCTGGTTTGGCTCCGGTTTGATTCTGATTTGACTCACTGACCCTTGACCCAGTACCCCAACCGGTTTAGTGACCGGTCCGGGTTTGATTACCTTGGTTTTTGTATGAATGTACAATTTATTGCTTCATTCATTATTGTATTGATTTTGCTCTCATGGGGTATAATAAATATTAAATAGGGCTAAAGTTCGAAAGTTGTTGAAATTTATGTAAGAATTAATGAAGTTTAAGGTTTTTCTTGGTTTATGTGAAACGTGTTGGAAGTGTTTTATAAATAGGACCAAATGAGTCATAAATAATTAAAATATAATAAAATTTAAATAAATTAACATAATTACTTTAATACTAAAAAGGCCTATGTTATAATTAATAAAAAATTAATTTTTTAAAACATTTTTTATTCTTTAATGTTTTGAAAATAATATTATAAAGATTAAAATCAAATATATATATTTTGTTAAAAATAAATATTTAAAGGATTCTTAATCGTAGTCATAGATCTTAAACGCCATCATCAGATTTTTTTTAGAAATCGACAGAAAATTTTACGAAATGTTACAATTATTATTTTATTTTTTGTTTGGGGGGGGGGGGGTGTTATACTTCTACCCATGTATACATGCTTGCATTATTTTGGAGGAGGGAGAATGTCCGTTTCTCATATAACTTGGTTCCATGCTTGTATATGGTGCAAATTATTTTTTGCAATATTTTCTTTTTTAATCTTATTCTTCATAATGTGTCTCTTGATGGCATGAACTTTGCCTCTTTAGATCTAGGTGCTTCTTTCATTCTCTGCAGTCTTAAAACAATTAGTGCTGATTCAGTAAGTTCCATTCGTGATGTTGCAGGTCGAAAAACTCCAAAGGGTTCATTTAAGGAATCCTGTGAAGGTACAATCAACTTGGTATATTTGGTTCTACGTTGGGTTTTCTCAACCCTTCAGATTTTGCTAAAATTCTTGGTTTAACCTGATTCAGATCGAAGCAGCATCTAAATATTCTACTGTTGACACTTTGAAGCAGCAGTATCGTTTTTTGCCTGCTAAGCACAAGGTTTGTTGTTCATCCTTGTCTGAAGTTTTTGCTAGAATAAATTGAATTTTTTTATTACTTGGTGTTAAAAGTCAGTAATGTCAGCACCAAACATTTGTGGTTAGCATGAATTTGTTGACACACACACACATGCTTCCGTCAATCACTCATACCATCTACCATTTTGTCTCTCTGATCTGTTTTTGTCTTTGCCTATATATATTGTAATTCTCTTATTAGTTGTATGATGAATAAAATGAGAATGAGATCCTAGAGTCTCATATGGCATCAGAGCCTGGTCCTAAAATCCCTGGCAACCAGAAACAGTGAGGCGAGAGAGAGACAGAGAAAGCAGAGTCAGCAGAACCAGAAACGGTGAGGCGAGAGAGAGATAGAAAAAGCAGAGCCAGCACCGACCGAAGTGCTACGCCGGACTGCTCACACTGCTTCAGGAATTCCTCCACCGAACTGAAGACGACGCCATTCGCTGCCAGACGCCATTTGCTGCCAGAAACAGAGAAAGACGAGCCAGTTTTGGAGATCTGAGATCTCACTCACACCGGCGAGTGGGCATACACCGCCGGCCAAGGGACGATCGCAAGCCGCCGATCGGCGGATCCCAGAAGCCCGTTGTCAATCTGAGCAGCGCGTGGAATCCACGCGCCGACCAGTGCAGAGGTGCGTGAATCTCACGCGCCACCGTCCGTACAGCGCGCGTGACCGCACGCGCCGCCTTGAACAGTACCTCCGACATCCATTTTTTGTCCCGGAAAATAAGCCACAGTGTTTCCAACCCCCATTTCTTCCAAAAACACATGGATTTTTCTAAATTTCCTCCTCTTTTTGGGTCTCTTCCTAGAAATCAAACCACAACCGGGACCACACCAATGGCACTTATGTCCGGTACAAATTCTGAAATTCAAGACTCATCTTCCTCCTCTCATTCCTCCACTACTAGTAACACAATAACTACGCCAGGACTTTCCGATAGTCAGATTATGGCCATCAACCATAGGTTCAATGGAAAAAACTATCTCCAGTGGTCTCAAACAGTGCTAAGATATATTCGTGGTAAGCGAATGGAGAAATATATCAATGGAGCAGCTCCTCAACCTCCTTCAAATGACTCCAATTTTGATACATGGTTTGCTGAAAACAATCAAGTTATGTCTTGGTTGTGCAACTCCATGACTGATGAAATCAGTGAAGGCTATCTCCTAGCAACCACTGCAAAAGAAATCTGGGATGAAGCAAAGCAAACTTACTCTTCCCTTGATAACGCCGCTGCTCTAATCCACCTGAAGCGACAACTTAGAGATCTGAGACAAGGTAACTTGACAGTTACTAATTATTATAATACCTTACATAAACTGTGGCAACAGCAAGATCTCTTCGATTCCCATCCATGGGATACTGTTAAAGATGCTCAGTTACATAAGAAGATTGTGGAAGAAGAACGAGTGTATGACTTCCTCCTGGGTCTCAACGATTCATTTGAAGAGATAAGAGGTAGAATCATGGGACTAAAACCCATGCCACGTCTGTTTGAAGTAATCAACCATGTGCAATTTGAAGAAAGCAGAAAACTCTTGAATCAAGGCAGCTCAAGCTCAACTGAAAAATCAGATTCAAGCTCAATCGAAAGATCAGCCCTGGCAGCAAAACGACCACAAGACGAAAGATGAAACAAATGGTGTAATTATTGCAAAAAGAAGGGTCATATCAAAGAAGAATGCTGGAAACTTCATGGAAAGCCAGCAATCAACAAACAAAGCCATACTACTGCAACTGAGCCAGAAACTGAAGATAAAGATTCCCTGAGCAAAGAGGAACTGCAGATGTTTCGCAGGATGCTAGATAGACAAAATAAGTCTAACTCTAAGCCTGGTATCAACCTTGTGCAATCAGGTAACTCTATCATAGCTCTAAATACAGTACAAGCTAGTGAAAATGCTTGGATTATTGACTCAGGAGCAACTGATCACATGACTGGTAATCGTACATTGTTTGCAACTCTTAAATTGATTCATGAGAATCTTCGAGTCAAAGTTGCGAACGGCCTATACACTACAGTTGAAGGAATTGGTACAGTCATACTCTCTAATTCCTTGAAAATTCACAATATTCTATTTGTGCCTGCACTCACTGTCAATCTCATATCTGTGAGTAAATTAACTAAAGATCGAATGTGCCGAATCATCTTTGCTAATGATGTCTGTGTTTTCCAGGATTTAAATTCGAAGAGGACGATTGGAACTTCTAGAGAATGGGACGGATTGTTCTACCTTGAAGAATCAAACTTGAAATCAGAAGATGCAAGGTAGGCAAAAAGAGCACTGGTTAGCTCCAACTCTAAAAATGATGTAACCTTGTGGCATTGTCATTTAGGCCACCCTAGTTTTGATTATATGAAGCACTTGTTTCCAAATTTCTTCAATAAAAATTCTATTCCTTTTCATTGTGAAACTTGCCAAATTGCAAAACAAACTAGGTCTTCTTATCCTAAACAGCCCTACAAACCTTCCTCACCGTTCACACTAATCCATAGTGATATTTGGGGTCCTGCACGACTAAAAACCCTTACCAATGCTAGATGGTTTGTTACTTTCATAGATGATCATACTAGAGCCACATGGGTTTATTTAATGAAAGCCAAATCCGAAGTAGCTAAGGTATTTCAAAACTTCTATATCTTTGTGCGAACCCAATTTAATGTCTCCATTAAGGTACTTCGAAGTGATAATGCCAAAGAATACATGAGCAACACCTTTACCAATTTTCTTGATCAACAAGGCATTCATCACCAAACTTCCTGCCCATATACACCTCAACAAAATGGAGTAGCTGAGCGAAAGAACCGTATGCCATCCTGTTGGAAGTAACCCGAACCTTACTAATGGAACGAAATGTTCCTACCATTTTTTGGGGTGATGCTCTCCTCACTGCAGCTTATCTCATTAACCGCATGCCATCCAAAGTCCTCAAATTCCACACCCCTATCCAAACACTCCTTGAACACTTTCCAAATTGTTCCATAATCACTTCCTTGCCTCCTAAGGTATTTGGTTGCATTGTCTTTGTTCACAACAATGATAGCAATAAATTTGCTGCCCGAGCTACAAAATGCCTATTAAAGGGTACAAATGTTACTGTCCTACTTCCAAGAAACTTATTATCTCCCATGATGTAGTCTTCTTGGAAGAAGAAGCATATTGCCCCAAATTACCCATTCAGGGGGAGTACACTGACAATGAATGGTTAATCTTGGATAAATTTGCACTATCACCACCACAACCTAATCCTATACCCATCATTGACTCCTTACCACAACCTAATCCTATACCCATCATTGACTCCTTACCTTCCACAAACCACCCAAGTCCTATCCACCTTAATGATCATGAAGCTGAACATCTTTCATCTCAACCTGAACCCACAACTAATGAATTGGAAACAAATGTTGAGATCAATTCAGGGATGGATACTGAAGGAGATGAAGAGTCCAGAGTACAAGCCAACGATAAATCAAACACTGGTAGAACTATCTCTCCCATTCAAAGGAATGATCATGACTCCAATTCGGGATTAAATCCTGAAGAACTGGGTTGGCCTATTGCATTGAGAAAAGGGGTAAGATCTTGTACTCAGCATCCAATTCAATATTTTGTCTCATATGGTAATCTATCTGCAAAAATGCAAAGCTTTGTTGTAAACAGCGCACAGATTAAAATCCCAAGCACGTTTCAACAAGCTATAGCTGATCCGAATTGGAAAAGAGCTGCAGAAGAAGAGTTGAGGGCACTGAAAGAAAATAAAACGTGGGAGATCACAACTCTTCCCGAAGGAAAGAAACCAGTAGGATGCAGGTGGATCTTTAATCCAAAATTCAATCCTGATGGCAGTGTCAACAAATACAAGGCAAGACTTGTTGCAAAAGGATACACCCAGACATATGGAGTTGATTATCAGGAGACATTTGCTCCAGTAGCCAAGCTTAATACTATCCAAGTGCTACTATCAATCGCAGTAAACTTGGATTGGTCGTTGCATCAACTAGATGTGAAGAATGCCTTTCTAAATGGAAACTTGGAAGAAGAAGTTTACATGGAGATTCCAGATGGAATTGCAGCCCCCAACAACTTTGTGTGTAAACTCAACAAGTCATTGTATGGACTTAAGCAATCTCCTCGAGCATGGTTCGGTAGATTCACCAAGACAATGAAAAAACTTGGGTATACTCAGGGACAAGCAGATGACACATTGTTCATCAAACATGTTAACGGCAAAGCCACCATTTTGATCGTTTATGTTGATGACATGGTCATTACAGGAAACGATGAAGAATCAATTGCTCGTTTAAAGCAGGACTTGTCAACTGAGTTCCAGGTGAAAGACCTTGGACAAATGAGGTATTTCCTAGGCATGGAAGTGGCAAGAACTAAAAAGGGTATTAATATATCTCAGCGGAAATATACCCTAGATCTGTTGCATGAAACTGGAATGCTAGGGGCAAAACCTGAGGGAACACCAATGGAAGAAGGTTGTCACTTAGAAATCAAACCAAATGGTGTTCCAGTCAACACAGAACAGTACAGAAGACTTGTCGGAAAACTCATATATTTGACCCATACACGTCCAGACATTAGTTATGCAGTCGGAATAGCAAGTCAATTCATGCACCAGCCACAAGTAGAACACATGACAGCTGTATATAGAATCCTAAGCTATTTAAAGCTTAACCCTGGAAGAGGAATCTTCTTTAAGAAATGCACTACCAGGGATATCGAAATATACATTGATGCAGATCATGCAAGGGATAGAGAGACCAGAAGATCAGTCTCAGGATATTGCACATATGTGTGGGGAAATCTTGTTACATGGAGAAGCAAGAAACAAACTGTGGTGTCACCAAGTAGTGCGGAAGCCGAACTGAGAGCTGTTAATCATGGAGTACGTGAAGGACTTTGGGTTATCAGATTACTGAAGGAGTTGGGAATTCCATACGAGGGACCAATGCAAATTTGGTGCGACAACAAAGCCAGCATTGAAATGGTCAAGAACCCAGTCTATCATGATAGAACAAAACATGTTGAGATAGACAGGCACTTTATTAAAGAGAAAATTGAAGCAGGCATCATAAATCTGTCCTACATTAGATCTGAAGACCAAATTGCAGATGTACTGACAAAACCACTAAACAAAACTGCATTTGAAAAATTTATGTGCAAGCTGGGTATGATTGACATATACTCTCCAGCTTGAGGGGGAGTGTTAAAAGTCAGTAATGTCAGCACCAAACATTTGTGGTTAGCATGAATTTGTTGACACACACACACATGCTTCCGTCAATCACTCATACCATCTACCATTTTGTCTCTCTGATCTGTTTTTCTCTTTGCCTATATATATTGTAATTCTCTTATCAGTTGTATGATGAATAAAATGAGAATGAGATCCTAGAGTCTCATACTTGGTGGTCTTTTTATTTTCTTTTGTTGCAATGAACTCTATTTAATGGGATTGTGTTGGTTGTGTCGTCAAAGATTGGTGTTGCTTTTGTGATTAGAAAGAGATTACATCATCACTGTTTGGTGATCAAATAGAAATCATATTTGTGAGTATGATTTTCTTTTAAATAATGCATACCACTTGCAGCCTACATAGTCGGGAAAAGAGAGTTGTAGTACTAAAACATAGAGCTTTGATTATGAAGCTTTGCATTGATTGAATAAATCTTGCAAAGGACATTTTAACACTGAATGAATTCTTGGAACTAGCGCTTTTTTCGCAAGCCAAAATACACCAAGTAGAAGCAAAGAAAGCCCACTCCTTTTTGCCCCCCCTCCTTAATTCCTGGGCCTTCACTGCGTTGGGGAGGGTAGTGTTGTGTAAATATGAAAGGGAGTAGGATTTGTTGTGATAGCTATGATTTAGATATGTGATTTGACCGTTGGGCTTTAGACTAATATAAATGAAGGGGCCTAGGACTCTGATTATATTTTGTTGTTCTATTATCTGACTAATCCAGTTGAGTTCTCTCTGTTTCTCTCTCTTCTCTCTTCCCCCTCCTCTTCTTACCCTTCTCATGTACATCAGGTTACTGAGTTGGTGTTCCACTCGTTCTTGTGTTGGGCATCCTTGCCCTTTAAACTTGATGCCACGTGGGATTAGTCTTTCCTGGAAATCACATCACCCATTTCGCCCTAGCGCAATATATATGGACTTAAATGGAACTTTTACTTTATTATGCTTGCTTTTTGTGATATTGGTTTCATGACTAATATTGTGTGTAATTTTGATGACCATGTTCATGACTTTATCGTGTTGCTTGCAGGATTGCTACCTGGTCTACATTCTGAATGAAATGGCTGGAAGTACGTCCATGGTGTTTACCCGCACATGTGATTCAACCCAGCTCCTGGCATTAACTCTTAGAAATTTGGGCTTCAAAGCCATCCCGATTAACGGCCATATGAGCCAGGTAATTGTTCTGTTTTGGATATTTCTAATTTGTCGGGTTCTTCTTTTCCTCTGGGAGAAAGTGCATGTCTCTGGGTGTGCAAATGATGTGTCTCTAACCTTTATTATGGGTATATTATGACAGTCAAAGAGACTGGGAGCCTTGAATAAGTTCAAGTCTGGAGATTGCAATATCCTTATTTGTACTGATGTGGCAAGTAGAGGCCTGGACATCCCCACCGTAGATATGGTTATCAACTATGATATCCCTACAAACTCAAAGGTAATAGTACTATCTATTTTCAAAACTCTATTGATTTTGACAGCTAGAACATCAACTTCAGCTGTTGCTGTCGTGTGATTTGAGATTGATCAGCCGAATCATACCATAATTCTTTGGGTAAATTGCAACCAGGTCCCTTGAAATCATTAAATTGTAATGAAGTCCTAAAGGAACTGCGTGCTATTAATTCCAAGTGTGAAAGTACAATTTTGCCCCTCTTTTCCGTCATCCTACGAAACAAAGTTGTTATTGACAACTAAATGGGCAATATTAACAACTTTAGAGCACTGTATTGGCAACATGTTTTGAAACCGCATAATATAGGTTATAAACATATAAAGCTTCATCCTTTACATTTATCCCTGTCCAAGAACATGAAAACATAGCACAATCTTCACAGTAGAAATTCATACCATCCGACACACTTAATGAAACAACAACAACATAAATCATAAAGGCATCATACAAATAACAATCTTCCCATAGCAAGATATGCTCTATGTCCAAAAACCCTAATCCAATCAGTTTTATACTAAAATATAAACTTTTCATATTGTCTAGCTAAAAGGGGTGAACAAAGTTATTATTGACAACTATATGAGCATCATTAACAACTATTGAGCATGTATTGATGACACATTGAAATCGCATAAAAGAGGTTATAAACACATAAAGCTATATCTTTTGCATTTATCCTTGTCTAAGCAAGTGAAAATAGAGTATACTCTCCCCAAAAATAGAGTAGAAATCCAAACCCTCTCCCACACTCAATGAAACAACAACATAAATTATAAAGATATCACACAAATAACAATCTTCCCATAGCAAGATATCATCCATGCCTAAAAGCATGGTTATCAAATCGGGATACGAATCGTGAATCAAAAAGTTTATTTTTGGAATCATGAATCAAAATGTATCGTGAATCTTAAGATTTATGATAAATTATTTAGAATGATATAAATGTAATGTTCACATAAAAAAACATTAAAAGTTTGTAAATACTAGTAATTTAGCATTTTAAAGACAAATAACACTTCAAATTTCATAAAGCTAACATTTAAAGAGCAAACATCAAATGATGAAAATGACAAATAATCCCAAAGGTCAATTGAAATCAGTTAAGTCATTGACAATCCAAAAAGAATGTAATGGCAAGGAGAAAGAGGAATGAAAATAGGGTTATAATGGGATAAAAGGAAAATATACAAGGCACAATATTTTGATGTGATAAAAGGAAATACATATAATTTTTTTTTTGGAAATATATAGGGCACAATATCTTGATGTGATAAAAGGAAATATATATAATCTTTTTTCTACACAATAAGATTTTTAATTAATTAAATTAAAGAAACAATATATACCTAGATCCCATAAATTATGGAAATCTCAAATCACTTAGTCTAAATAAAATTATGTTGAAATATATCAAATATCATGAATTCATGATAAATACTAGATTTAGATATTTTATATATAATAATTTATATATAATCTTTTTTCTTAAAAAAAACGTAATCTTAGAATTGGATTTCTTCAAATCAAAAACTCAAAAAGGTGAATGTTAAAAAAGCACAGATGACGGGAAAATGCGGAACAAATAAAAAAAAAAAAGCTGAAACGTGGCGGTGAAACTGAAAGAAAAGGAAAGAAAATATGGAAAACAGATTGGAAAAAAAAAAACATGTGAAGAGCCGTGTAGGGAGGGGAAGAATCGGGTCGCGCTCAGATCCAACCCGGATCTGGCGCAACCCGTCGTCTCCAACACGAAGCAGAGAATCGCACGATTCTCTTGGGCTTCACGATTCAGGCGAGAATCGCCTGATACAGCAACGATTCAGCACCAAAACGAAACAGAGAACCGATTCACATCGCTGGAAGGTACTTCTGAAACGTATCGTGCGATTCGTATCTTGATATAACCGATTCAAATAACACTGCCTAAAAGCCCTAATCCAATCAGTTTCATGCCTAAATATAAATGTTTCATATTGTCCGGCAAAAAGGGATGAACAAAGTTGTTATAGACAACTATATGAGCAACAATAACAACTATTGAGCATGTATTGACGGCAATAGTGCTCTAAAGTGGGTAATGTTGCTCATTTAGTTGTCAATAACAACTTTGTTCCGCAGGGTGACAGAAAAGAGGGGCAAAACTGTACTTTCACATTTGAAATTAATATTACCCAGGTCCTTGGGACTTAACTGCGATTTGATGATTTCAAGTGACGTGGTTGCTATTAACTCTGTTAATTGGGACTTGGTTGCAATTTTCCTTTATTCTTAGTTCATTTGTCTTCAATGTAATGGTTCTATGGTGCATGACTTATACAGATCCGGGTTTCATTAGAACTTGAAATTGTGAAATGAAAATATTTTTGTTTGGAAATTTGTCACGTTTCTGTGCCATGGATTTCTGATCTTATGAGCTACAGGATTATATACATCGTGTGGGAAGAACTGCTCGGGCAGGGCGATCTGGCATTGCCATTTCCCTCGTGAATCAATACGAGCTGGAGTGGTACCTTCAGATAGAGAAGCTTATAAGTGCGTTGTGTATCCCCTTCAAACTTTGCTTTTGCTACCCTAATGAAGGAACAAGGTCTAAATGTGTAATTTGCTTATTTCAGAAAAGAAATTACCAGAGTATCCTGCGCAGGAAGAGGAGGTTCTGCTTCTGGAAGAGCGTGTCAGTGAGGCCAAAAGATTATCAGCAATGGTAAGTGATGGAATGTGAGTTTGAGGAAAATAAGGATTATTTTATTGTATCCAAAGACAATTGCGATTTTCTTATTTGATTAGAATTATCTTTTATATTATATTTGAATTAGGGTTTATCTTGTATCTTGTCCCTACAAACAAATCTCCAATCAAATCTGAACACTTGGATTTTATCATAAAGCAAATGATTTGATGAAAGCCCTAGTGTTAGATATTTGGTTGGAGAATAGATTTATGTGGGACTATCTTATCATATTGTTTATCATCTCATTTTGGGGAAATTAATAAACTAATGGGCATGGTTTGATTTAGATAACTATGTAATGACTTTACTGAACTATTTATTCTCTGATACAGAAATTGAAGGAGAACGGAGGGAAAAGGAGGAGGAGTGGTGAAGGAGATGCTGAAGGGGAAGATATTGAGAAATACTTGGGACTCATGGATGGAAAATCATCCAAGAAGAAGTTCAGAAGAAAATGAAACTATTACCTAAGCAGATTTTAGTTGTATATGGCAATTTTGATATTTATATTTAATATAATCGTTGCGTTAGGTTGAGTTTTCTTAAATAGAACAGGCTTGGGCTAATTTCATAGGTTAGCACTTTGTTTTTTTTAATTCTTGCCAATGGTTAGGACTTGGCTTTAAAGGATCTAAATTTGCATGTCTTGTTAATGTTATAAACTTCACCGATGAACCCTTTTCAAGCTTCAAGCTATTCAAATATTTGTGGATGCGTTATTCGTTACAATTTCCCCTTCCCTTCTTTCAACTCGCTGTAGTTTTTATGAAGTTCGATAATTGATTGGTGAATATTATAGAAAAAACTCAAATGATCTTGAAACTTCAAAAAGATTAATCAGTAGCTGTAATTTCAATAATCGCTAAAATTGAATTTGAAAATGTTTCCTTTTTACCATATTGCCGTCTCTTTTTTCAATAAAAAAAGTATGTCCCTCAGCACCCACCAGCGACGGCCCATGACCTTGGTTTTGAGGTCGGCGACCTCGCTAGTGACTATTTTTTGTGGCAAAGTTGGTTAATTAAGTGTGGGAAATAGCTAATAAAGTGTTTGTAATAGCCGATGGAGTGTTAAATACATCTGCTACACTTAATTAACTATTAGTTCACTTGATTAACAAAAATTAACTATTAGTTCACTTGATTAACAAAAATTGGAGTTACTGATTTGGAATTTCTGATATTTTTCAGGGTAATTTTCTGAAATTTTTGCAATATTATTATATCTTGTGAGTTCAGAAGGTGTAAGTAATGTTTATTATTATATTTTGAAATAAAAGTCAAATATAATATAGCAATAAAAAGATTAACATACAAGAAAAGGGTTTAGTGTTCCTGGGGAGAAAGTAAAATTAGAGTACATGAAATTTTCATGCAAAATGCTAACATCAAATTGAGTGAAGTTTTTGAGCAAAAAAAAAAAAAAAAAAAAATTGAGTGGAGTTGCAGAGCAAATTTGAACCATCGTTAACTATAGTGTTGCCCCTTTGAAATGAATCCTTTCCTCATCAGTGAATTATTTCCTGACATCAACAGAGAGGTGACTCGCACATTATGATTCCTTTGATAATTAATAATCCAAATAAATCCATCCATTTGCTATGAACAGATAAATTTGAATTCCAATCACATTTGTTTGATTTGGAAGCAATGACTGTTTAAATTCTTGAGGGTACGATGTAAGGTTCCTTTTCATGAATGTTTGAATTAAGATTCCACGAAGCAAGATAGTGGGCAGTGGGAACCAATATTTTGAACTTGTTTGAATTAGCGGTGACAAAAGTGACTTTTATCTCAATTGACTTTTACAAATCAAAGTTGATATAAAAGTTAGTTTGTGTAATGTGATTTATGTTTGAATAGACTCTTGTAAGAAAGTTGTTGGATAAAATCTTATTTGAATGATTATATTGAAAACTTAGTTTCAGAAATTTCAAATTTTTAAAAAAAGCCAAAAGTCAGAAAAACATTATTTCAGTTTTAAAATGGTTTTTGAGTAAAAAATCAGTTATTTTGAATGCCATGCCAAACGTCATGGAAGTGCCTGAAGTAGCATTTTAATCCCCCGCCACGATTTCAAACATGGCTTTATAATTTCCATGGGAAGATTCCTTCCACACTAGCTTGTCTTCCCCCTGAGAATAAGAGAGAGGATGAGTGAGAATGAAATTAGATAATAGATTTGTTCCAACTCTCAGCATGCCAGCATGAAGAACCTTCAGAAATCAGATCAGCTACAGAGGATAGAGGATCTAGAAATTTTACGCAAGAAGAGAAGAAAACTGCAATTGATTTCTTGGAAATGTGTCAAGAAGGAAAAAAGAGGGAAGGAGGGAAATGGAAAATTGAGATTTTTCAGTGGCGGCGAAGGTTTGGTTGCATTTTCACATGGGAAAGTATTTTCGTGGCCCACCAATTTTTAGTTATATAATTGAAAATATGTTCCTACCAATTTCAAGTGGGAAGAGAAATGGCCTAAAGATATAAAAATTCCTTGATATGACCTTGAATGTGATATAAAAAGATGAGTGAGTGTATAAGTCCCATAGACATTTAAATACTATTTTTACTCCAAGGGTAAAATGGCCTTTTGACTCATTTTCCTACCTTATTTTTTTCAAACTAAACAAAAAGTTTTTTATCAACTCATTTTTTTTCTAGTGCAAACCAAACACCTTCGTGGCCAAATATTTTCAATTCATTTCTAGTCTTTTCCTTTCTCTTCCATTCCTTTCCGATCCCTTCTTTAAACCAAACAGGCTCTCAGTGTGAAGAATCTCAAAAAACGAAACTTTGATATGGCCTCATAACCCAGAAAAACTGTTTGTATGATTTTGTCATAACCTTATCATAAAAAAAAAAAAGTGGGGGAAATTGCTTATAAATCACTATTTGAAAAGTTTTTTTTTTTCTTGGAAGGACCTAAGTTTATTTTAAGGACTTAGGTCCTTTAGGGTATATATGAATGACAATAAAATGACTAAAATGCTCATACCACCCCACTACACCACTTAGATGCTCTTGCACTCTCTTTACTTGCATCATCGGTCATTCTCCATCTTCCACAAATCGCCGGTTAGCAGTTGCTGTTCACCCTTATCTCTTACATCAATAGTTGCCTCTTACTCAACCTTGCCTCCTCCTTGCTCGTCTTGCTCATGATTGACGTCACGACAATCTCCTCCAACAATTGTGATGGTAGCCTCATTTGAAAACGACAACAAGAGGAATGGGGTAATTTAGTAAGAATTTCCATAATCAGAGGAAAAAATGAAAAATGGAAAATTACCGGCCAATTAGTCAGCAACTGAGGAAGAACTTAATTACTAACTAATGTAATTGGTTAGGGAACTAAGTGGAGGATTACATGTGGTGAGATTACATAAGATTGTGACATGTGGCACAAGTGAATCAAGCATGGAGAGTTGGTGGGAGAAAATTCAAACAAATCATTTTAAATTCCCTTTTCTCTTCCCTCTCTCTTGCATATGCGTATGGGGCATGGGAATGGCATAATTTATGCCTTCATCTTCATCATTTCATACTCTCTCCCTCTCTTGAGTTCGGCAGCCATGGTTGGAGAAAAGAGAAAGAAGAAATTTTGCAAGATGAGCTCTATTTGGCCTAGTGAATGGCATCTAATGCCAAAATCTCCTTCTTTAAAGTTGTTCCTCTTGTTAAGAGATTTCATCCTATGTTTTAGATTTTCAAGAGGAGGTGTTTTTGTGCTTGAGAAAATTTGGAAGTTGGTGAATCAAGAAACAAGTTTGGGAAAGTGAAAGAGGTGAGTGAAAGCTTCATTTTGGTATATAAGTGTGACTATTGGTTGAGTCTTGAATTTTTGGGATTTTTGCCCTGAATTTCATAGGATTTAGAGTTGTATGAATGGTGTGTTGTATTGTGTTGGAAATGGTGTATTGTTGCGTCTTTGGATAAATAAATTGACTTGAAATATTGATTGTGAAATTTAGAGATTTTGGGATTTTGTGTTGAATATATGCAAAAAATAGAAAGTGTTAAAGGAATGGGAATTTGGTTATTTTGATGTTTTCATTGGATTCCTTGTGAAAAATTGTGTAGGAGTAGTGTTGGATGTGAATTTTGAACCATTGGAAACTTAGATTTAAAAGTTGCAAGAATTGCTTAGTAAAAACCCTGTGTTTGCAGTTGTTTTGCATGGACGTTTTGAATAGATAAATGGTGTCAAAAAGTTTTGAAAATTTTCAATCTAATAGTTCACATTCCAAGCTTTAAAATGGACACATAATGGATGTCATTTCGATGTGTATGCTAGGAGTTATGATTGTCCAAAGTTTGATGTTGAAACTAGGAATAATTCTAGAGCAGTGCGGATATTTGTTGAATTCAGTATTTTTGTGATTATGGACGGCAATGATTCATATCTTTCCTGTAAAGACGACTTAAATAGCTTTCCAAAGGCTTTAGAATCATCCCATTTCGATTTTTCTAGAATTAGTTATGATTTTTCAAAGTTCAGCCAAGAAACAAGATTTTTTTGGCCGCGACTCAAATGTTTCTGACCTGTTTTTGGCCATGGCTAGCCCCCAAAAATCAGCATTTTACACTTCTAAAAGGTGATTTTTGGTATAGTCTTTCCCAACCCTTTAGGCATTTGTTGGGGCTTCTAGTAGCCTCCTAAGGGACTTTAATGATAACCAAATCTAAGTGTTTTGAGGTCATTTGAGTATTGGGATAAGTGATAACTTGTCATCCTTAATTATGATTATAGGATTTGATAATTGCTCGGAATGGAGAAGGCCTGTGCCTAAACAAGAACGGAAAGAGTAAGGTAGTAACACTTTATCCTATATCATGTTTAATGCATTGCTTGTATGTATTTATCATTGAATGAGCGAGGGGACGTGGTGGTTATCCTGGCCTTGAATAGGGGGCGTGACGTGAGCCCGGCCTTGAATATTGTTGAGGGGATGTGGTGGTTAGCCCAGCCTTGAATATTGATATGCTGCATTGTGATATATGCTTATTTGCTATGTTTAATTATGCATCATATGCGTAAACTGTTGCTACTAGGATTCTTTTGAATCTCACTCTTTCCAAATAACATTTTTAGATAGGTCAATTGAATCGAGAGGCAAGTAAGTGCGCAAGGACGACTAGGATTGCCAGTGGTAGCTCTAGTTATTTTTGGTTTTTGGTTATCATTTAGACAACTGTATGTATATATTAGATTGACCATAGATTTATAGTTATTGTGTAGTCCCCGGTATGGGAAATTGAAATGGGCGATGATGTCCTGTAAAACTCTTGGATTAATGATATTATCCCGGGTGAATTTCGAGAATTTTGTTAGTACTTTGATATTGTTTCTGTGACAAACTGAATAGACCAATTGTTTTATTTAAATTTGAATGGAGATCATATTGTACAAGTGTTGTAAAAAGTTTTTAATTATCCTGGATCTCTTATTCAATTATAAAACGTGTTTAAACACAAATTACGGCCTTGATGAGGATGGGGGTTACATTTGTGTACTTAGGGAAGATATATTGTACATAGAGAATATTGCTTACACACAAGGAAAGACCATTTGCACTAAAGGAAGATCGTTTGCATAAAGCATAATTTGCACATTATAGCTTAATGTTGAGGCACAGGGGAAGACATTTGCACATGGGGGAAGATGTATTGCATGTAAAGGAAGTTAAATTACACATAAAGAAGATATATTGCATGTAGGGAAGATTATTTGCATACAAGGAAAGATCATTTGCACTAAACATCATTTGCATATTCTAACTTATTTTTGGAACATAAGGGAAGATATTTTCACACGGGAAGATGGATTGCATATAACGAAAGTTAAGTTGCACATAAAGAAAATGTATCGCACAAGGGAAGGTATATTGCACATGAGGAAGATGAATTACTCGTAGCGAATATTATCATTTGCACATATAATAATTTGCATATTTATGCTTAATGTTGTAACAAGGGAAGATATTTGCATAGAGGGAAGATAAACTGCACGCAGGGAAGATTTTTACTAAAAGGGAAATTTAGTTATTTAATCCTTATATCGATTCACTTTAAATGACCTAGATCTTTTAAAAGTCTTGAGGTACCACTAACAGTAAACTTTTCAAACAAGTCCTTTTAAAGATATAATCACAGCCAGCTACATTTAATATATTCAACTTAGAGATGGCTTAGATATAAAATGTCATTTTTTAAAGTTAATTTTTTGGATATATTTTTAAGTTAAAATTTTATTACATTTTCTATCATACAAAATATTTTTAATATAGAACATTAAAATATTATTTTATTGAAAATTAAAATAAAACAGAGGGAAAAAGACACATAAATACCAATACAAATAATAAAGGACAAAGAGGTGCTTCCAATTTCAAGAACGCTTTTGTGAAATTAAAAAGAAAGACAAAAATGCCCTTCACACAATTTTTTTTTTTTAAAAAAGCAACCCCTACCTCGACAAGTGATTGTCGACCACCGCCGGCCGGTGCCCGGTCACGGGTGACTGCCTGCTATCTGGTTGGTGACATACCCTACCGGAGCTCTAGTGGCCGGCCGGCCGTCGGCACCAGAGCTCTGTCAAGAATAATTGATCATTTTTAAATGGATAGTTGTCATTTCCATATCCGAAATTGTTGTTTACAAATCCAAAGATGATAAACCTATATCTAGTCTAGGAATTAATTCATGCATGCCTTCTTATTTTGACATGTATTCATTTTTAAATGGATAGTTGTCATTTCTATATCCAAAGTTGTTATTTTCAAATCCAAATTTGATAAACTTATATCCATTCTAGGAGTTAATTCATGCATGCCTTCTTATATTCATAAGTCACCATTTTTAAATGTATAGTTGTCATTTCTATATTCGGAGTTGTTATTTTCAAATTCACCTCCGGAGCCTTGGCATCGATGGGGTATGTTGTCTTCTTCATGGTCCACCTCCTAATTTTTCTATCCTGAAACCAACTCAAATCTAGAAAAATTGAAGCCAACCCAGGATATCTCTATAAAAAAAAAAAAACTACTTGCTCTTTTGCATTCTCCTCCATCGCTGACCTAACCTCCACCACACAACCATCAGCCATCCACTAAACCTCTGACAAACAACTCAAGAACCAAAAACAAGAAGAAAACCACATGTTGTTTACAAAATTAAAAACAAATCACAGATCAAAAGCAGCAAAACTAAAAAATCAAAAACCAATGTGAAAAATAAACTCCACCGTAGGTCAATCGAACCCACACATCTCACATCGACAATAAAGTGATGTCAAAGGAGGAGGAGGAATCCTGAACGCCGTCACACATATGAGCTTTTTGATTCATAATCAATTTCTTGGGTTCTTTAATCTAAATGAAGATGAGAGTGGGAGGGTGTTGCGCTTAGAACTAGAAATGAAGATGAAAGGGGAGGCGTCTCAGATCGAAAAGGGGCGCCATAGGAGGGCATTGTCGTTGCAAATCGGAGAAGGGCACCGGAGGGGGAGGCCATCAGGGTAGAGCTAGGAATGCGGGCTAGTCCATAGGATCAATGTTTTAAAAGTCGAATCGGACGTCAAACCGGAGAGGCTATCGGGTCATGGGTCACATGGTCGAATCGGCGGTCGGACCGATAACATAATAATTAAATAAAAATAATATTATATGTATATATAATTATATAAATATAAACAAAATATGAAATTTTAACATTACTTAAAAATAAACACATACAAAAGCTTATATGTATCATCTTTCCTAAATCCCAAGTTCTAATACATTGAAATCATTAAAAAAAACACAATATACCAATAAACGGTTCCCGATTCAACCACTCCGGTTCCTGATTCAACCCTGATTTTCATCCCAGCAGCCGATCTGAAGCGGCCTGAAACGGTCCAAATGGTGAAACGGTTGAACCAAGCTGAACGAGCCGAAAGCTCTCCCGGGCACCGGTCCAATTAGTCCGATCGTCTGGTCCGGTCCGGTTTTCACAAAATTGCGCAGGATTACAAAATGCCAATCCTAACCCGTTGTTGTGGGTTGGCAGCTCGCCTGTGAGCCCGCATTTTTTAAAAAAAAATTCCTACTTTTTTAAGACGACTGAAAGTCAAAGACATATATATATATATATATATATGATTAATTAAATTTACCTTCTTAGCATCAACTATTCCACTTATAACAATTTAAAAGCATTATCCACAATTCAAGAGATATGGTTATCAAAGTGGCCAAAGTTTATAAACAAAAAACATCAAATCATCCTTAAGCAATCAATATATAATAATTTAGTTTGAAAAAGAAGGGAGGAGGATGAGATTTTTTCTCTTTGGGATTGGGAGGTACCAAGGTGGGAGTGTGCAACTTATGGGTTTTGTGAAATTATTATATGCAAAAAAAAAAAAAAAAATTATGTGGCTTGTACTTTTGCGGGCTGGGAAAATCTCAACCCTAAACCTTGGCCCAACCCCCAAGTTTGCGGGTTGAGCCCATATTACATGCTCTAGGCATTGGGTTTAAGGGAGAAGAGGGATGAAAAATAGTTGTAATTTTGGTATGCATTTGTCTCATTTCCTTTTAATTTGAATTTCACAAAAGACAAATGGAACACTAGCATGTTATAGGGTTCTTGAAATTGGAAGCACCTCTTTGTCCTTTACTATATGCATTGGTGTCTTTTTCCCTAAAATAAATCTAAACCATCTAATTTGATGTTTTGTTTCTAAGCATAGGTGTCCTTTATTGGAGGCAATCATATTTGAGACATTGTCGGACATTAAATGTGGGTATTTCTCCCAACGGAGATTTAAACTTTGGTTCATCACGTTATGAGGTACTAACCCCTTCCCTCTAGACCAAACCTCCATCGGTAAATTTTATGTTCTAATTTTACCATAACATGTAAAATTTTTAGACAAGTCCATTTATTTGGAGCCCACATGTGGAGAATGTGTGTGGTCTCCTATTAACATTATCCTCTTCCTTGGGCCCACACTACCGTGTCTACAAAATTTGGGCCTCTTAATCAGTCTACATGATTCACCTCTGAATCTTTTTGGTGTTGGGAATCTTGGGATTATCAATCACACACTTTATTCTTTTATCATTATGTCCTTCTCATGTAGAGATGAAACTTTTTAGTACGAACTCAAACAGTAAACAATTTAACATCACAATCATAATTGAACGGATCAAATGGGTAAAATTTACTAAGAGCCCTTTTGGTTCATTCCTATTACAGTGCTGAGTAATGATAATACAATATAATATTACGATATTTTTATCTTTTTTCATGCATGTGTTTAAAATTACAAGCATTAAATCTTAAACCAATATCTTGGCGGGATCAGTGCCCAGCCCGGCAGTGAAAATATTGGTGCAAAGTTAAAACTCAGTGATCTGATTATTTTTCATGTATGAATTGAGCAGAAAATCATATCAGATAACCATTTTAGATGCTTCATGTTTGTGAATAGCAGCAAACTCATTAGTTTAAAATCAACCCTAGTGTCAAAAAGAATAATGGCTTTACCCATTTGAGAATCTGCATTTACCTGTGGTGGAACAAAACCAGGACTCAGCAAAACAACTTCACTCCATAGCTAGAATTGTATAGACTATCCATATCTTTTCCTGAAGTGACTGTATCAGAGAGCATCATCAGGAATCACCAAAGAGGCGAACAAAATCGTAAGATATAATCAACCAAACGATTTACAAGTTTCAACAACTCTCCTGAACCGTTCAATAACTAAAGGAATATCCTCCAAAGCTAAAGTGGTAAAACAAATACGAAACCATCCTGGTTCTATACAATGACAAGCTGAACCTGGAGTTATACTGATCTTAGCAACACTTAGAAACTTCTCCCATAGGTCAAGTTCCCCTTTCTCGCTGTACGGGCGGATTAATTCACTCATATCAGCCCAACAGTACACACCAGCACTACTCTTAGCACACTTGATTCCTAGTTTATTTAAACCAGCCTCGAATTCTTTGTGAACTTCACTGATTCTCTTCTGGTTGGTGCTGATGTACTCCTGAACAAATCTTTGATCTGAAAGCATTGAAGCAACGAGCCGCTGGGTTGGAGCAGGTATAGAGCAAAATCTAGTCAACTTCTTAGCAGCGGCCAAAACACTCTTGTTAAATGAATATAAAGCCCCAACTCTAAAGCCAGGAAGGGCGAAGTCTTTTGACAGACCATATATTATATGAACCCGGTTCTTGTCGATATATTCTAAATCAAGAACTTCAGCTATACTCACAAATTTTTCACTTCCATACATGGAGCCTGCATATATTTCATCAGAAATTATATGAATATTTTTCTCCTGGGCAAATTCTACAAGACGGTAAAGCATGTCCTGTGATAGCATGTTGCCAACGGGATTTGATGGATTAGAAAAGAGAATTCCACGAACTTTAACTCCTCGTTTTCTTGCTTGACTATATGCTTGTTCGAGAGCAGTGATACTTAAATTGAAATTGTCAGCACTACGACAATAAACAGGAATCAGGTCCACTCCTGTTCGCCATCTGAAATCCCTGTCAAAACTGCATATTTCCTTTCAGATCAGCTTCTACGACTACACAAGTCAGAAAAATTACATGCTCAAAAAGTTTTCATGCCACCAATTACCCGGGATAGTAAGGTGAGGGGACAAGGAATGCATTTCCATGGTCAGCCAAGCAGAAAGATAGTATTTCAATTGCAGGAGTACCACCGGATGTCAATATAATATTGGATGGGTCAAATTTCACAGACCCTCCCAATACCAGAGACATAAAATTTGACATGGCCTGCAAATAAAGTGAAAATAAATTAAAAAAAAGGTAAATCTATCAGATACACCAGTGGCACAAGCTCAGATGAATTGCAATATAACAATCAAATACAATCAAATAAATAAGCACGGGAAGAATTTGAATTTTTTCCTCCCAGCATAGCGAAGGAGCAAATGACTTTAGTACATGAACTAAAATGCCTCTTATATGTTCACAAAAAAAAAAAAACGCCTCTTTTATTCGGCATGCCGTAGACATCTATGTTATGTAAAATGGTAGCCAGTAAGCATATACACTTATCATGTTCAGGTTTCTGATTCAGCATTTGAGAATAAAGTCAACCCAAAGATAATAATGCAAACTAGCAATTATTGAAAAGAACAAGTATCCACTAGCAAGAAGATATGGGCATACAGTAAAAAAGGAAAACTGAACTATACAACCTGCAATCCAGAACAAGTTGACTCTTGACATAATTGTTAAAAAAAAGTAATACATATCGACATCCACATTGAACAGGCTTTCAAAATTAGAAGAAGCAAAATAGTTGTATTATTTTCAACGTGCAAGTAATTTATTTTACCATTTTCGTTTCCTCTATTCCATCAAATGGCTGGTACATCGCTATCCCACTGATACTCAAACTGACATCATCTGTTCCAATAAGGGATTCCTTCACGTTCGCTGACAACCATTTCTCAATTAAATCCAAACATAACTACCATAAACGAAAGGTCCAGGTTAGCACAAGGTCCACAAAAAATCCCAAGTCCGTGGGATAAACGCACGGAAGAAGAAAAACAGAAACTAACCTTATTATCAGCCAATCCGAGCTGAATTATCCCATCAGGATTGTTCACCGGATCGTACGGATCCATAGACACTCTCTCCAGACCAGTGTAATAAGGCGAAGAATCAGGTTTCGCAATCATATTCGCGAGGGAGGACACCCGAATCCGACCAATGGATCCACGGCTGGACAAATTAGTTCGGGACGACGATCGAGGGAGCTCCGGGAGATTGGAGGAGGACGCAGAGGGAGACGGAGGATTCGAGGAATTTTTGGAACGGTTCCGTTTGAGATACAGTTGGAGGAAGTAGAAGAGAGCACAAGGGATGAGAGAACCAAGAAGAAGGCCTCCTCTGCCTTGGACTATGCCTTGGAGTGGCACGATGAGCTTCATGCCTGTGGCGCCCGAGGAGGGGCTGCGATTCTTCTGGTCGTCGCTTTCAGTGGCCGTGGATCGGGTCTGGGTCATGGCTTCGACGGAAGGACCCGCCGGAGATTGTAGCCGGGGTTGGTCCGTGAGGCGGAGGAGAAATTGGCGCCGCCGGAGGCTCCAGATTTGGACTGCGTTTGGCTGATGAAGTGGCACTCACACCAACCTCTCTGCTTCTTTTTGTTCTATCCTGGGCCTCGGTTCTTCGGGAACGCGCGATTTTTCCTTCGGATAAATCGAAATAAACAAAAATAAAATAATTTTATATCATCATTTCCTTTCTTAGTTCTTTATTTCCTTAATTTTTCTTAGTCACTTTTTTAAGTTATATAATCCTACATTTTTTAAACAAATTAAATTTATATAGTGAATTTTTTTATGGAATTCATTAATATCTAGTAATTGATATAGAATTTATGTATTGTTATTTTTATTATAATAAAAAACAAAACTAGTGAGTTAATTGAATATATATAATTATATAGTCAATTTTTCACTGGGAAATTTTGCATGGGGCAGAATTCACGGTAATGACTAGGGATGTATATGGGTAGGGCATGGTTTATGCCCGATGTTCAGCCCGAAAGATGAAGGTGCTTGGCCCTACCCAGTAAAAGCTCTGGTAGTTTTGGCCTGGGCAATTGCAGGCTGGGCAGGGCAAGCTTCCCTACCCAAGTCTAAATATCATTATTCCATAATTCTATAATAAAAAATAACACAATAAGTATTATTGATCTTTTTTTTTCAAACCGGTGCGGCTGTACATTAAAAAAAAGGCCAAAGCCTGATTACATCAAAATCTCAACAACAAAGCAAACAAAGAGCTAAAAAATGATAAGGTAGTGAGTTAAAAAAAAAAGACACTATCATAAGCAAATAAGCCTACAACTTGAGTCATGAAATTCAAAATATTGCCAAAGGCCTTAACACAATATTCATGTTTCTAAAATAATTAAATAACATTCATGATCCACTAAAAGAAACTAGCAAGGCAAAAAAATTTGTAATTATATATTGAAATATATATATTTTAAATAATATATATATATAAATATTTTTTTTGGGTAGGGCTAAATGGGCAGGGCATCACCCCTTGCCCTGCCTGGCAATAAGCCCCGCCCAAAAATGGCCAAACATTTTTCTGGCCATTTTTTTGGGACTAGGTTAGGCATTTTTGGCTGGGCTTGGGCAGGCATACCAGGCCATTGAGCACTATGCTCAGCCCTAGTAATGGCCATTAATTGTTTGAACTCACACAACAAATTATGACTTTCATTTGCTAGAAAAGGGGGAAATTTACATAAGAGTGATTTTTTTTGAAGTTTAATGAAGCTAAATAAATTATATATATATATATATATAAATTTTTTAAAATTAATTTGTTTAACTTATAAAATGATATATAATATAATAATCTCAATACTATGATTATACAATTTATTTAACATCATGAATCTCTCTAATATTAAGATGTTAAATATCTCTCTAAAAAAATCAATTGACTTTTATATTAAAGATTGAAGGGTGATATTAAACTGGGGGATCTTGAGAATGAATTTTTTGTGGTATCATTTTAGGAATAGGAGGATTATGAAAGAGCTTTAGTAGGTGGTCCTTGGGTGATTGCGGACAATTATTTGAGTATTATGCGTTGGAGGCCGGGTTTTAATCCTAGAACAGAAAAGATTGATAAAATGGCGGCTTGGGTGAGATTCCCTGAGATAGAGGCTGAGTTGTTTGATAAGAAGGTATTGTATAATTTGGCAAGTTCTGTTGGTAAGGTCCTTAAGTTGGATATCCATATGGCAAGTAGGGGTAGGAATAAGTTTGCTTGAGTTTGAGTGGAACTAGACCTAACCAAACCACTTGTATTGCATTATATGGTTCATGGTGTGTTGAAACATGTTGAATATGAGAGTTTGCATGCTTTGTGTCAAAATTGTGGTTTGCTTGGGCATTTCAAAGAGAAGTGTGGGCGTGGTCAGAAGGATTATGAGGAGAGTATGGAGGTGAGTAAGGAGGACAATGGTGGGCCGGAATGAGTGTGGCTCTGGAGGTGAAGGCGGTTACTGATAATCCTTGGAGAGTGGTCTAACGAGTTCGAAGGAAATAAAGAGGGAGGGTGTGGGAAGAAGATGTTAAAGTAGCTACTCGGTTTGATGTGCTGAGGGATGCAAAGGGACTATAGCAGAGGAATCTGGGCTATGCTAAGGAAGTAGGGGTGGAGGAAGTTCCAGTTAGGCGTTTCATTAATAGAAAAGATATGGGGCTGAAGGTAGTGCAGGAATTGGAAAGTACTAAGAAACCCTTGGATGATGTAACTAATGTTCAAACAAGGGTATATAGGTAGTTTGGTGGTGTGTAGAGGAGTAATAAGGAAAGGAGGGAGTGTATGGTAGTAGATGGTGGTGGTCAACTTGGGAAGGAAGGGTTGGTCGGAGATGTAGGGGAATCATCATCATTAGGCTTTAAGGGTGGGACCAACTCTATCCTAAAAGGTCTAAAAATCTCTGTGGAAGATGTGGGGCAATTTTATGGGGAAGATATGGAGGAGAGGGATAAGATGAATTGCAATGTTGATGTGCTGGTAGTCGATGGGTCAATGGAAGTGTGTGAAGAGGAGGAGGGAGCACCTGCTATTGGTTTAAATGGTTAAAATCAAAGTGTGGAACTGTAGAGGGGTAGCAAGTAAAGATTTTGCTGCTTCTTTGAAAAACCTTTTATACTTGCACAAGGGAGACATAATTGTTCTTCTGGAGACTCATATTAGCGGGCCTAGGGCCAAGAGACTTATTCGATCTTTTGGTTTTGGTTTCTTAGAGGTGATGGAGGCGGTGGGCTTTGTGGGAGGGATTTGGATTATGTGGATTGACCTAACGTTGGTTGTGAATGGCTTGTTTGGCATATGCAATTTCTTCATTGTAATTTGACGATGGGAGACCACTCCTCTTGGTTTTTCACTACAGTATATGCTAATCCACATGAAATTCAGAGAGGGGAGTTATGGGAAAAGTTGGGAGAGATTGCTATGAATATGGTTGAGCCTTGTTTACTTGTGGGAGACTGGAATGAAATCAGTAGTTGTTTGGAGCAAAAAGGGGGAGGTTGAGTGAATAAAGTTCATTGTAGAAGGTTCTGAGATTGGATTAAAGATAAAGGACTCATTAACTTGGGCTTTTGTGGACCATTCTTCACGTGGAGGGGACCTAAATGGTAAGGATCTGAATGTGTGTTTAAACGATTGGATAGATGTTAATGTAATATGTTTTGGCGAGAACAATTTCCTGATGCTATGGTCAGAGTCGTTATAAGGTTTAGCTCAGATCATCACCCTTTGATTGTGGAGACTTGTTGTGAGGAGGTGTCGATGAGAGACAGACCGTTCAAGTTTGAAGCGGCATGGCTTAATCATGGGGAATTTAAGGAATTCTATTGGATAAATGGGTAAAAGGGAGAGATGTTTGTGAAAATATAAAAAAATTGGAAGTGCATTTGAAGTTGTGGAGCAAGAAGGTTTTTGGGCATATGCGCTTTAGAATACAGGGTTGAGTAAAAGATTGGAGGGTATTCAAAAGTGTGCAGACCGTTTTGATAACCTTTTCTTAGTAATTTGGAGAGGGAGCTTGAAGAAGAGTTGGTAGGGGTATTGAAGTAAGAAGAGTTACTGTGGTACCAAAAGTCTAACGGTTTATGGATTAGTCAAGGTGATAGAAACACAAGATATTATCATAACAAGACTATGGTTAGGAGAGGGAGGAATAAAGTTAGAAGTCTTAAAAATGATGAAGGGGTATGGGTGGAGGGTGAGGAAGCTATTTGTGCAATGTTTCAAGACTTCTATGTTAACCTATATTCGGAGGAGAATGATAGTAGAAAATGGCAAGTGACAAGATAGTGGTGGGGGGAAGTGAGTGGAGAGGAGTTGAGAAGGTTAGGGAGGAGGTTAGAAGAGGAGGAAATAAGGAGGGCTTTCTTTAATATAGGGGGTTTCAAGGCTCCTGGAGAGGATCGCTTTTCGGCAATTTTCTACCAGAAAAATTGGGATGTGGTAGGTAAGGAGGTTGTTGAGTTGATTAAGAGTTTGTGGGAGAGACCGGAAGGGGTGGAGAAATTGAATTCTATGTTGCTGGTCTTGATTCCTAAATTGGATAACCCAAAATTAGTTACACAATTTAGACTAATTGCCCTAGGTAATGTGCTCTACAAAGGGCTTATGAAGATCTTCGTGAATCGGCTAAAAGGGTTAATGCCTAAGGTGGTATCTCCCTTTAAAGCTAGTTTTGTTCTAGGACGGAATATCCAAGAAAATATCATAATTGCAAAAGAAGTGACCCTCATAATGCATAAAATGAGTGGAAAGAAAGGGTATATGATAGTCAAGATTGACTTGGAAAAAGCCTATGATAGGCCAAGCTTGGGATTTTTAATGAAAGTGTTGGAAGAACTGGAGATACCAGAGTGTGTGGTGAATATTATTAAAAATTCTCTATTCTCAGTAAAGATGAGGTTGTTGTGGAATGGAAGTAGGAAAGAGGAGTTCAAGCCTACTAGGGGGATTAGACAAGAGGATCCCTTCCTTCCATACTTGTTTGTGCTAGCCATGGAAAAACTATATCACATTATTGCGGATTCAGTAGAAAGCAAACAATGGAAACCTATAAGGGTAGGGAGGATAAGGTTTGTATTTCACATCTACTCTTTGCAGATGACTTGTTATTGTTTTGTGAAGCAAGTGTGGAGCAAATGGGTAATGCTCTTGATTGTTTGGAGTTGTTTGGTGTGGTCTTAGGACAGAAGGTGAATCCGGGGAAGATAACCATCTTCTTCTCTAAGAATGTTGCTAGAGACAAGTAGAATTTAATTTGTAGTATGAGTGGATTTAAGCGGAAGGAAGATTTAGGGAGGTATTTGGGGTGCAGATCACTCATGGTTGAAACTCTAGGGCCAAATTCAAGTATTTGATTGATAAGGTACAGAGGAAATTTAGTGGGAGGAAGTCACAAACTTTGTCTCTAGCAGGGAGGCTTACTTTAGTCCAATTAGTCACATCCCAAGTTGCGACCTTTCAAATGCAACATGACCATATTCTAACCGAGGTGTATAATGGGATAGAAAAGTTACAAAGGAACTTTATTTGGGGTTTGAATAAGGAAAAAAAGAAGTTGCATGCAATTAATTGGGAAGGGATTTGTCGGCCCAAGGAGGAAGGGGGAGTGGGTTTAAGAAGAATGAGAGGGATGATTGTGGCTTTGTTGGGCAAAATAGGTTGGAATATGTTGGCTAAGCCGGAGGGGTTATGTGCCAGAGTTGTTAAAGCAAAATATGGCAGAGGGGCTAATTTGTTTTTATAGTGTAGAGTGAAGAAACATAATCCGGCGTTATGGAAAAATGTTGCACAGATTTGGCCAGACATTACTAAAGAGGTGAGTTGGGAGGTGTAAAATGGAGGTAGTGTTAGATTCTAGATGGACATGTGGTTAGGAAGTAGTGGGAGATTGGCAGAGCATTGTGTGGATTCTGAATATGCTATAGATGAGAATTTGTTGGTGCAGCAGGTTGTGGGGAGGGATGGGAATTGGGATTGGTCCTAGTTGGAAGGAAAGCTCCCAAACAATTTCATGCAGTTAATCAAAGCAATTCTTTCCCCTTGCATTGAAGATGGTGAGGATAGGTTAGTGTGGGGAGGAGGGCGTGGGTGTGATTATTTAGTAGCCCAATTGTATCCTAAAAGAAGAGGGAATGGAAATAGGGCCAGTAAAGGTATTTGGAAATATGTGTGGAAGGTGAAAGTCACTAGAAGAATCTAGGTCTTCTTGTGGCTAGCAGTGCAAGATCATTTATTGACAGCCTTGCTTAGATCCAGAACTCTAGGGGGAGCATCAAATTGTGGTAGGTGTGGTGCAGGGGTGGAGGCTTACAACCATGTCTTAAGAAGTTGTCCAGAATCTTGTAAATTATGGAAGGCAATAGGTGCTATAAAGGTATTTCCTCAGTTCTTCTCTGTGCCTTTTGTAATACCCCGAATTTTGAGACTTGAGGCTAGAGAATAAGCCTAAAATAAGTGGATTGCTAAGCCCTGGTTTAGCAAAATCCCAAATTGTGATTAAGGGTTAATAACTCCAAAAATGGAGGTGATTATGATAGATAAACCTTTTTGGAGAGTATGATATGATTGGGCACTCGAATGTGATTCGTATGTGTTCCGAAACCCTGTATTTAAGATCAATTATGGATTAAACTCTAAATTGACTTAAAATAGAGGGGAGGGCGCATTATGAAAGAAAAGGAATGAGAAAATGAGTTTGGTGGTGATTCAGTGTGAATTGCCGTAATCAGGGGCAAAACGGTAAAGTTACCGACCAATTGATCGGTTACCAAAGAGGAAGCTCATTGGTAACTCAAAGATCAATGGTTGTGATTCATTGTGATGAGATTATGAGGGGTGGAATCCTATGTGTGTGAGTCCATGTGTGTCTAAGAAGATGAAACAAGAGTGTGACACTTGGCACAATTTGGACCCTTGGATCTTGGTCAATTTGTCAACTCTTTCCTCTCTCCTCTCCTCCCTTATTTGGACAGTTGTTAGGCCAAAAATTGCTGCCTATCTTTATCTTCATCATCTCTCATCTCTCTCTTGTCTTCCATGGTCATCCAAGTTCAAGGTGAAGAGAGAAAGAAGAAGTTCACGGTATGGTGCTCTAATTAGCCTTTAATGCTTAAATCATCTTCATTAATCTTAATCATGTTGATGAGAGCTTCATCTTTATGGTTTTAGATTTTTGAAAGGAGATGTTTGGTGGCTTAAGGAAAAGTGGAAAGATTGAGAATCAAGGAATTTGTTTGGGAAAGAGGAAGAGGTGAGTGATAGCTTCTCTTTGACCTAACTATTGTGATTGTTGGTGGATTTTTGTGATTTGTGGAATTTTGCCTTGATTTTGTGTAATTTTGAAATGGATGAATTGGGTTGTGTTTTGTGTTGAAAATGGTGTCATGTTGTGGTATTTAGTCATTGGAATTGGTTTGGATTGGATTGGACACATTGGTTGCAAAATTGGAAATGTTGTCCACAGGAAGTTTGTTCTGGGCAGTCTGCTCATATGGATGTTTTGATTGGGCAAATGATGTCTAAAAAATTATAAAACTTTATGGTCTTAAATTTTACATTCCAAGCTTCAAAATAGACAGATAAATTGTGTCGTTTCGTTTTGTGAGCTGGGAGTTATAGTGTTTCAAAGTTTGGGATTGAAACTGCACTCTGTTTTGGAGCAGTGTTGAGTTTTAGGTAATTCTGGAATTTTATGGTTATTTCTAGTAATGTTCCATATTTTTCCTATAAAGAGGACTTAAATATCTTTCATTTGGCTTTGGAATCACCTCATTTCGATTTTTGTGGAATTAGTTATGATTTTTGGAAGTTCAGCCAAGAAATAGGATTTTCTTGGCCGTGGCCAGAAGGATTCTTGGCCACGGCCCAAATGTTTCTGACCTATTTCTGGCCGCAGCCAGTGGATTTGTGGGCTGTGACCAACCCCCAAAAATGACATTTTGGACTTCCAAAGATGGTCTTTAGTCAAGGGTTTTCCCAAGCCTTTGAGCATGTGTTTAGGCTTTGATTAGCCACCTAAAGGTTGTGAATGATAGCCAACTTTAAGTATTGTGGAAGTAAGGATTTTAAATAGAGAATAACCCTATGTCCTTGATTTTGGTTATAGGGTTTGAAGTTCGCCCTGATCGTGAGTAACTGGTGCTAGAGTATACGTGGAAAGAACAAGTGTAGGGAACTTACCTCTTCTGCATGTATTTGGTATTTGTGTTAGTGTATTGATGCATGTATTGCTTTGCTTGTTATGTGAAACATATATGAATGATTGTAGCTCTGTTTCTATTTATGCTATGGCTATGAGTATGTTGTTGAAACATTGAGCACACAGATATGTCATTGTGTGAGCATGAGTTATGTATTGCAAGCATGTCATGCATTAAACACTTATTTTGCATGCATATTGGTATCTGTTTCCTACTGAGATTCTCTCGAATCTCACCCCCTACCAACATTTTAGACAGGGCAAGAGGTTCGAGGAAGGAGCAAGCAACCAAGGGCGGCGAAGACTCCTTAGGGCATTTAATTTAGTAGTTGGTTATCATTGTTTTTGGGATAACTGTATATGTTTAGATATATATATGGTTGGATAGGTTGGAATGTATATTTGGAATGTACATGTTATGGATAAGTATTTGATTAGGTATTCGAATGGATTTGTGTAATCCCCATTTGAGTAATGATATGGGCTAATGTGCCCTTTGAACCCATTAGTAAAGGTATGAAACCCGGGATTGTCGGGAATTATGTTGTGCACTCTGATATTTATATGAATGTGATTTACCTTTGCATAGTAATTGTGTTCGAAATGTGAATACGAGACCAGGTTATAAATGATTTCAAAGGGTATTTGTGAAAACCCCATCTGATAGATGGGATTGAAATTGAGTTTTGATTATTATTGATCTCTATTTCACTTTCATTGCGTATTTCAGATATAATTACGTAAGGGGGTTACGCCTTTTAATGTATAGTTTTTAGATAATCTAAGTATAAGAGAGGAGTGGTATAATGCCCCAAATTTTGATTAAGGGCTAATGACTTCGAAAGTGTATGTAAATAATGTTAAATAATACTTTTGGAGAATATAATATGAGTTATTGTTTGAATAAGTAGTAATCAATGCCTAAACCCTGTAATTAAGCTTAATTGTGTTATTAAAGCTTAAAATGACATTCAAGAGGAGGGAAGGGCGCATGAAATAGAGAAAGAAATGAGAAAAATGTGTTAAGTGATGATTTAGTAAGAATTTCCATAATCAGGGGTAAAATTTAAAGAATGAAAAATTTACCGACCAACTAGTCAGTAATTGATGAAGAAATTAATTACTAGCTAATGGATTTGGTTAATGTGACTAAGTGGAAGAATTACTTGTGTTAAGGTTTCAAGAGATGGTGACAAGTGGCAATTAGTGATCAAGCATGGTGAGAGTTGGTGGAAGAAAAGTCAACTTAAGCATATTTTATTCTTTCTCTTCCCTCTCCTTCTCTCTATTTCGGTTTTTGTGTGTGTGAGGAGGTAAAATCTGCTTCTTATCTTCATCATCATCATCTTACATTCTCCCCCCAAGTTCTTGTGTGCTATTTTTGAAGAAGAAAGAGAAAAGAAAAACTCAAGATTTAGGTAAGATCTTGACCTTGAATGCCAAAATCTCCTTCTATAAAGTTGTTCCTCTTGTTGAGAGCTTTTATTATATGGTTTTAGAATTCCAAGAGGAGGTGTCTTTGTGTTTGAGAAAAGTTGGAGATTGAAGAATCAAGAATCAAGTTTGGGAAAGTGAAAGAGGTAAGTGAAAGCTATCTTTTGGTATATAGGTTGTGGTTGTTGGTTGAGCATTTAATTTTTGGGATTTTACCTGATTTTAGTGTGATATTAGATTGTGAAAATTGCATGATGTGTTGTGATGGAAATGGTGTTTGGTTGTGTTATTTGAACAATGAAATTAGTTTGAAGTCTTGAATGTGGAATTTGGCAACTTTAGGTTTTATGTTGAAATGTGTCCCAAAGTAGAACATGTCAAAGGAATGAGAATTTGGTTGTTGTGATGTTTCCAATGGATTCCTTAAGGAAAATTGTGTGGGAGTAGTGTTAGATGTGAATTTTGGAACCATTGGAAATACATGTTGAAAATTGGAAAATTCTGTCAAGTAAAACTCTGCCCTGGGCAGTTGGTTTACATGGACATTTTGAAATAGCAAATGCTGTCAAAAAATTCTGAAATTCTCCAGATTCGTAGTAGACATTTTAATCTTTCCAACGACATAAAGTTTGTGTCATTTTGATGTGTGTGCTAAAAGTTATGAATTTCCAAAGTTTGATGTTAAAACTGGGATCAGTTCTGGAATAGCAAGGAGAAATGTTGAATTCTGTATTTTTGTGGTTATATCTAGCATTGATTCATATTTTTCCTGTAAAGAGTACTTAAATATCTCTCTATTGGCTTTAGAATCATCCCATTTCAAATTTTCTAAAATTAGTTATAATTTTTTGAGATACAAAAATTTCCTTGGCTACAGCCAAAGGTTCTTGGCTGTAGCCTAAAACGTTCTGGACTGTCTTTGGCCGCAGCCAGAAGATCTTGGCTGTAGCTAAAAACTCTCTGACCTATTTTTGGCCATAGCCAGAGATTTCTTGGCCACAACCAACCCCTATTTTCAGTACTTTGTGATTTTGAAAAGTGGTTTCTAACCTAGTATTTTCCAATCCTTTTAGGCTATTGTTAGAGACTTACATAGCTACATAAGGGACTTTAATGATAACCAAATCTAAGTGTTTTAAAGTCATTTGAGTATTGGGATAAGTGATAACTCTTCGTCCTTAATTATGATTCTAAGATTTGATACTTGCCCTGCCTGTGAGAGACAATTGCCAGAGCAAGTGCTGAAAGACCAAGGTAGTGACCTTTCTCTTATGTTGTGTATGATACATTGTATACATGACTTATCATTGAATTGTCGTTGTGAAATATGTCATATGAAACTTTGCCATTGTGGAACGTGTGGATGTGAAATGTGCCGTAGTGCATTGCAGCATAAGCATTACAACGTGAGAAGTCGTAGGGGGTGATGCACGTCATACTTACCCCTGTCATTGTAATTGCCATTATAGTTGCCGTTGTTGTGTTATGGTATTGTGAATTGCCCACTGTTGAGGAACATGCTGCTGTGGCTATGTTGTTGTGAAATATGTCATATAGAACCTTGCTATTGTAAAATATGTTGATGTGAGATATGCTGTTGTGCATTGCAACATGAGCATTACAGGGTGAGCAGTCGTGGAAGCGACGCAGGTCACACCTACCCCTGCCATTGTAAATGATGTTTTCTTGTTGCGGTGTTGTGATTTACTTATATGATTTGTGGTTGTGCATACTATGAGTGAATTGTCACTACTAGGATACTTTAGAATCTCATTCTTTCCATTGACAAACCTACAGACAGGGCAAGCGGTTCGAAAGAAAAGCAAGTGAATAAGGGCGACTAGGATTGCCGGCGGCAGTCTTTAGTTTTTTTTTGGTTTTTGGTTTTCATTTTAGACAAATGTATATTTTTTGACTATAGAATAGTATTTATACTGTAATCCCCAAAAAGGGAAACTAAGATGGGCAATGATGCCCTGTAAAACCCTTAGTTAATGAATATATCTTGAGTGAATGTCAAGAATTTTGCTAAGCACTCTGATATTGTGTATGTAATAAAACCGAACAGGCCAAGTGGTTTTTAAAAATGAATGGAGATCGTATTATATAGGTTTTGTAAAAAGTTTTTATTTATTCTCGATCTCTTATTTATTTATTACATGTGTTTAAACACTAATTATGGCCTTAGTATGGATGTGGGTTACATCCATTGACAACTCAATGGCCGTCTATTGACAAGTGTAGGAGCCTCCGTTAGCAAGTAAAGGGCCTCTATTGTCAACTTAATAGCCGTCCATGACCATTGACAAGTCATTCAGCCTCCATTGACAACTGTAACCCCCTTCCCACCTTAGGCTGATATTAAGTTCTTAACTACATAATTAAGTTGGAATTAGAGACCATATTTCAAATTGGAATTTATTAAGGTAATCTTTTGCCTAAAATTGGATTTGCAAAAAACATTTTTCCAAAACTTATTCACATTGGTCTCATATTCACAATATAAAACAATAATGGCCTATACAGGTGGATTCCATTTACAAATATCAGAGTGCAAAGTAAATTCCTGACTCACTCGGGTTCCATTCATTAAATAAGGGTTTACACAAAGGTACAAAGCCTATAATTCATACCCTTTACTTGGGGGATTACACAAAATCCAGTATATACAATTGTTTCTACCAAAAATGTCCAAATGATATACAATGATAACTATTAACTAAAAAGAAACTCCTAACACGGAGCTCTACTCGCTTTTCGTCACTCGCTTGCCTTTTGATCCTTCAGCCCTGTCTAAAATGTTTAGATTTGGGAGAATGAGATTCTAAAGAATCCCCGTAGTGTCAAATCAATCATAATATGTACAACAATAAGGCATGAAATCAAATCATCATCCACACAAAGCAACTACAACGGCAATGGTTAGTATGACACATGTAATCCCTTACGATTGCTCACGCTGCATTACATCACAACAATCCACACAATATATTTCACAACACATCTGGGATTCATATAAAGCATTTCATAACGCAAGCCATACAGGCAAGATCAACACACAGCCTACGGCTGGATTCACAAACGCCACCCCACTGGTCAGTTTCACAAAGATCTATGTCGATTACAACGGCAGTTCAACGGCCGAACTAGAGATGACCACTGTCACTCCCTAAACGGCTCACGCTGAAGTGCTCACGCCGTAATGGACCATGGCACATGCAGTTCACAGTTCAATGATAAGGTATACATATCAAAGCATCATACACAACATGAGAGAAAAGTCACTACCTGAGTCCTTCCGGGCGTGTCCTAGCGCCGGTCTCTCCCGAGTAGGGCAAATATCGTATCCTAAAATCATAAGTAACGAAGAGTTATTTCCTTATTCCAATTCTCAATGACTTCTTAATACTTACTTTGGTTATCATTATTGCTCTTTTAGAGTCATTAAATACCCCTAACAAAACTCCTAAAGGGTTGGAAGAACTATCCCAAAGATCCCCTTTTGGAAGCACAAAATTGACATTTTTCATTACGACACTCGAGTGACGATGACCTTACTCGAGTGAGATTGTACGTGTAACCCCCCTTCGATAATCAGGCCGAGATTAGTGTTTAATCACATTTAATAATCGAATGAGAAATCTGGAATAATTAAAAACTTTTTAAACACCTGTACAAATGGATCTCCATTCATTTCATTCATTAAAACAAATGGCCTGTTTAGTCTGTTACATATACAATATCAGAGTAAGCACAATTCCCGACGTTCACCCGGGATAATAACATTAATCCAAAGGTCTATACAGGGCATCATTGCCCATCTCAGTATCCATACCGGGGATTACACAAAACTATAGTACTATGATCTATACAATATATTTACAATGATCCAAAATGATAACCAATTCGATATAAACCAAAATATATGTCTAAGACTACCGCCGGCAGTCCTAATCGTCCTTTGCCACTTGCTTGCCTTTCGATCCACTTGCCCTGTCTAAAATGTTTTTTTTGGAAAGAATGAGATTCTAGAGAATCCCAGTAGCAACAGTTTATTTATATGATGTATATATACAAAGCAAGTAAACATATATCACAATGCAGCAATCAATATTTGAGACCGGGCTTTCGCCACGTTCCCTTCACTTTATACAAGGTCGGGCTTACGCCACGCCCCATCACTTTATCAATATTCGAGTCCGGGCTTTCGCCACGTCCCCTTCACTTTCACTATAATCGAGTCCGGGCTTTCACCACGTCCCCTTCACTTTCACTACAATCGATGACTAATGCAAACAAGCAATGCAATACACATGATATAGGATAAAGTGTCACTACCTTTGTCTTTCCTTCCTTGAGCAGGCACAGGCCTTCTATGCTCCGGGCAGATATCAAAGCCTAAAGTCATAATTAAGGACGAAACATTATTCTCTATTCCAATACTCAATTAACTCTTCAACTCTTAGATTTGGTTATCAATAATGACCCTTAAGAAGCCACAAATGCCTCTAATAAAACCCCTAAAAGGTTGGGAAACAATAGGGTGAAGATCTCTTTTCGAAAACAACAAGTGCTAGAATATAGGGGTGGGCCGCGGCCCACCATTCCTTGGGCTGCGGCCCAAATATGGTCAGAAGGCCTTGGGCTGCGGCCCACCACTCTTGGGCCGCGGCCCAAAACAGGTCAGAAAGGCTTGGGCCGAGGTCCGCCACTCTTGGGCCGCGGCCCAGAAATTTCCTGACTCTGGGCTGAACTTCGAAAAACCATAACTAATTCTAGAAAATTCGAAACGGAGTGATTCCAAAGCCAAAAGAAAGGTATTTGAGTCCTCTTTCAAGGAAAAATATGGCTTATAACTTAAAATCATCACAAAAATACAGAATCACCCAAAACCCAACATTACTCCAAAACATAGTTCTGTTTTTATACCACACTTTGGCAAAGCATAACTCTCAGAATACCAAACGAAATGACACCAAATATATGCCCATTTTGAAGCTTGGGATGTGAAATTTAAGACTGGAAAGTTTCACAATTTTCTGAAATCATTAGTCACTCAAAACGTCCACACAAATAAACTGTCCAGACAGAGTTCACATTGACAGCATTTTCCAACTTTTCTACCAAAGTGTTCAATGACTCCAAAATCATTAACCAAGCTTATTCCCATACAAAATCACTCAAGGAACACAATGGTAACCTCAAAATGACCAAATTCATACTCTAACCACATGCCCTGTTTTGACCAATACACCAAAACCAACACAAAGATCCCAAACTTTACTTTTAATGATTCAAACCAATCCCTTTGTCCAAAAGACATCATAATATACCATTTCCATTATCACAACATGCCAAACCCACTAAGATCCTAATTTTTGAAAATAGGGCATAAATTTCCAGAAAAATCAATGCTCACCAACATCCACAATATATATATCAAAAGGGAGATAACACTCACCTCTTTCACTTTGCCAAAGAGATTTCTTGATTCTTCAACTTTCACAATCTCTTGAGGTAATAAACTACCACCAATGAACACATTTCAACCATCACAATGAAGCTCTTCATTCAAGGATCAATATTAAAGAAGGGAGTTTGAGCAATAGAAGCCATTTTCCCTACCTTTTTGCAAGCTTTTCCTCTTCCTCTTTGCTGCAAAAATGTCGACAGAAATGGAGAGGGAAGAGAGAGAGGACGAGAGAGAGAGATGGAGGTGGAGTGTGAGATGAAAGAAGAATGATTATACTCCCTCCATTTCAGTTTTTCCTGCGCCAAGAGGGAAGAGAGGAGAGAGAAATGCATTGTTTAATCTCTTTTGACTTTTCTTTGTCTTCCTCTCACACCCACTTTGCCACATGTCATTTTCCCATTAGCTCTTACACACTTAGTCACCAATTAATCTCTCTAATCCTTCCATTAGCCATTTGATCTCACTTCTCATTTCCTCTTAGTTAGTAATTAATTTCCCCATTAATTACCAACTTATGCCAATAATTCCATTCTTTCAATTTTCCAACAATTATGACATATTAAATAATATTGTCACCAATATACATTAATTCAACTTTAATCCGATAATTATCCTCAATAATTATCATTAGGCCTTAATTGAAAATTGGGGCGTTACAGTACGGACACTCGAGTGAAGAAGGCCTCACTCGGGTGATGGTGCAGTCTGCACTCGGGTACTAGAAAGTGAAGGATAGTGAGTGAACACCCGAGAGCACAAGGACTTTTCAGAGACTACAACACTCGAGCACACTGTACCTCACCCTGGTGAAGGCCAAATGCCTCACTCGAGCAACTAAGAGTGAAGTCCAGAAAGTGAGAACCCGAGAGTACAAGAGTTTACCACGAAGAGGAGCACTCGAGCATAGGACATTACACTCGAGTGATAGATCAACACTCACAAGTGAGACTATACACTCTTGAATTTTCCAGAAAGCACAACAGAAAAACTGAAGAGAAAACAGAATATACGCACAGCACTCAAGTGATACTTAACCTCACCTGAGTGACCTTCATCCCACACTCGAGTGAATCCCAAATCACTCGAGTGATTCTATCAGAACCAGAAAACGCGGCAAAACAGAGGCATTTTCCCAACACTTGCCCAATTGATCCTATTAGACACAAAACTTTACCCAAAGCCACTCTTACAAAAAAACTCCCAATAAACTCAATGGGATCATTAGAATCATCAAAATCCTACTCCATTATCATACTTTGGGTTTTGGGCAACAAAATCAACAAAATACCAATCTCATCTAAACATCACATTTCAATCACCAATCAATCTATCTATCCTAAACTCATTCCAAAATACCATTCTCATGCCAAAAACATACCAAATGAATAGTGGCGCTCATTTTCGGATTCAAGCCAAAATTTTCAGAAATTACAAACTACTTTAATTGACATGAAACTTTAGATAGATAGATTGGTTTTACATACCTCTTCAACTTGTCCAAAAACACTATTTGATTCTCTAACAACCATATTTTCGTGTGATCACAAACCACAGCCAATGGACAAGCTACAACCATCAAAATGAAGCTTATCACTCATAGAACAACTTTAATGAATGGTGTTTGAGTAATGGAGGGCATTTACTTAACCAAATCACTAGCTTTATCTTTCTCTTTCTTGTTAACTTGGTCACCGGAAATAGAGGAAGAGAACAGAGAGAACAAGAGTGAGAGATGGAGTGTGGAGGAAGAAGGGAAACAATGATGATGCTACTCCCTCCTATGCCACCGAATTGAGAGAGAAGAGAGGAGAGAGAAATGATTGATTAATCAATTTTGACCTTCATACACATACACTCTCTTTTGCCACATGTCACAATGCTATTGGCTCACCCCAAAATAAGTCACCAATTAGCTTATCTAATCTCTCCATTAGCCAATTAATTTCACACATCATTTTCTCTTGATTAGTAATTAATTTCCCCATTAATTACCAATTTATGGTTAATATTCCCATTTTCCAAATTTCCAACAATTATGACATATTCATTAAAATAGCCATAAAACACATAATAATTCCCATTTAAATCCATGATTATCCACAATAATCATGATTAGCCCATAATTAAAAATTAGGATATTACAACAACTCAATAGGCATCCATTAACAAGTCATAGGGCCTCCATTGACAACTCCATGGGTCTCTATTGACAACGCAATGGGCATCTATTAATAAGTCAAGGAGCCTCTACTGACAAGTCATTGGGCCTCCATTGACAACTCTTCAACCCTTCCATTGACAAGTTAAGGAGGCACTATTAATAAGTCATATAATATGACCACCTAATTAATATTGAAAATCAACAACATAGATAATCTATAAATATATGCACATAAACTATCATTTTCCAATATGATCATAACTACATATATATATTAACAACATCATAGGCATACAGTGACAACTCCAGGGGCCTCCAATAACAACTCTAGGTCCATACATTGACAATGGAATTTACATTAGATTACAAATTTCTATAAATGAAAGTGGGATACAAAACCATAATATATGCAACCTTCATTTACATTTGAAAATATATGTACAAGGAACTAACAACAACTTCATAGATCGTGGCCAAAAATCAAGTGGTCTAGATTTCTATCTAATCAGATTTAGAATCGGATTTCTAGATCTGACTGTTCCCCCAACATATGTTATATCATCGTCTCCACTTACTTTAAACCTTCCCCTTATATGAAGGAAACATAGTAGATTCTTGCCAGACGTGCTAGCCATCACCGCTGTCCACCTACAAAAATACAATTGTCATGACTAATTTCAATAGCCTTATTAACAACTATCTTAGCCTCTTTTAACAACACATTCTTACTACATAATCAGGACTTCCAGCCACACATCTTTCACACCTTGTTCATTAAATCCACTTCTAATGACTGAAAACAACACAAAATACCAAAAAACATAGCCAACGTTTCAAACTCATTCCAAACATCATTACACCATAAGCAAAACATTTAAATATGACATATAGTTGTCATTAACATACTCAGAAGCCTCCATTGACAACTATTGCTGCTCCCATTAACAACACTTTTTTTTCCTACACACATCAGGTTATGTAACCACAGACCTTTCACCTTAATCTTTATTCCTTACCTCTTCTATTACAAAAACACTACACCATGAACTAGAAAATAGAGTATAATGACAGTAAAAACAGAGCATACTAAACCATTTCCAAACACATTGAAACCTTAGCCAAAGTATATCCATTACATTTACTAGGTCTATCTTTATAGTTTGTAAGCATATGGAGTACAATACCTATAAAAATTAGACACATTTTTCTATTTTTCGGGACCAAAATGAAGATCAATCAACAAAACCTATAGTTGTAAAAAACACGTAAATATGACCTATAGTTGTCATTAACAAGTTCAGTAGCCTTCATTGACAACTATCGCTGCTCCCATTAACAACACCTTTTTTCCTATGTACTTCAAGTTATGTAGCCACAAACCTTTCACCCTTATCTTCATTCTTTACCTCTTTTATTGCAGAAGCACAACACAATGAACCAGAAAATAGAGCATAATGACAGCAAAAGTAGAGATTACTAAACCATACCAAAACACATTGAAACCTTAGCCAAAGCATATCCATTGCATTTACTAGGTATGCCTTTATAGTTTGTGAGCATATGGAGGACATTACCCACAAAAATCCAGCAACTTTTTCCATTTATCAGGACCAAAAGGAAGATCAATAAAAAACCCTTTAGTTGTCACAAAAACATTTAAATATGACTTATAGTTATCATTAACAAGTTTAGCAGCCTCCATTGACAACTATCGCTGCTTCCATTAACAACACATTTTTCCCTACACACATCAAGTTATGTCCTCCCAAACCTTTCACCCTCATCTTCATTCCTTACCTCTTTTATAATAGAAACATAGAATAATGAACTAGAAAATAGAGTATAATGATAGCAAAAATAAAGCATACTAAAACTATACCCAAACATATTGAAATCACAGCCAAAGCATATCCATTGCATTTACTTGGTCATCCTTTTCAGTTTACAAGCATATAGAGGACAATACCCATAAAAAACAGACAGCTTTTTTTACTTTTTAGGATCAAAATGAACTTGAATCAACAAAACCTAAAGATATATTTAGTTACTCAACAAAATACATGAATCACATGGAATAATGAAGATAAGAGAGTGGATGACATCAATTCCCTATCTTACTCTTCAACCATGGCTGAAGATCTTCACTCCGTTTTTCCTACAATCTCTAGAGCTATTCTAGACGTCATTTGACAGCATTTGACAACCCTTTCTCTATTTATCTGACATGGGTGTTTATGACATTTCTCAACTCCAATTTATTACAAAATGGTCCCATAGGACTTGTCAATAATTTCATGATTTCCTGGGACCATTTCTTCTTATATTTGCTTCCATGGGACAACAGTGTAATTCTCCTAAAAAATTATTGGAAGGAAGATATGAGATTCGAATGATGAATTTGAGAAATGGTTATTTATGTGATTCTTTCTTAAGGATTTAAAGTGAGTAAATTTTTGGGGATTTAAGGATGAATGTAGGAAATTATTATTATCAATAATTTTAATGGGTGAAATAAAGTTATTGGATGATGGAAATATTGTTGGGATAGAGAAATTGAGTCATGGCTATAAATTGAGAATTTTGAAATTTTATATTAAAGTGAACAATTTGAAGGTAATATGAAGATTTGAAATAGAGTTTGATTTTTAGAGTTAAATTTTGAATTGATATTGATAAATGTGATTATGAGAAATGAGGTTTGGTAATTGAGTTGACTAGAAATGATCAAAGAAGAGAGTTGGTACTTCTAGAGAGACTTTAAGCCTCTTAATTGTTTTTGTTAAACACTCAATAAGTCTGAATACTAAATTGTGGTTCCAGTTGATTGTTATAGATTGATTTGTGAGTTGTGATTAAATTAACTTGGTGCTTGGATTTTTGTAGTAAACTTAGCTTTGGCGAAAGGTAACTACTTTCCACTTGTTATGTGAGTTGGTATGTTATTTGTGAGTATTTTGTGAAATGATTATGATAATGACAATGGTACATTGATATTGATTATATATTTCAATGAGTACTTTGACATGTTTATTGAGATTGAGAAAGTTATTATGATATTGATGAGTATTTTGACAGAAATTTGCCTTGTGGAACCTTATAATTTGAATTATAAAATGCATTTATATATATATATATATAGAATGAGTTGAGAACTGAGATGTTATTACATGCATATGAAAACAATTTGGATAGCATGATATGAAAGTGAAAATCTTGATAAATTCTTGTTGAGCTATTTATTGATAATTATTGTGATGGTTAGATTGAGATGAGATGTGTAACCCCCTCACTGTAATTACATCTGGTTTATGAAATTTAAGTGAAAGAGACCAATAAAACAAAATCAACATTTATAATCCCTCACCTTCAAGATGGGGTGTTCAGAAAACAGTTCAAAAATATCATTAATCTGGTCTCACATTCACATTCGAATATAATTACTTGAGAAATCAAATCACATTGATAAATATCAGAGTGGACAACTAAAATCCCGGCATATCCCGGGTCACATGTATATATATATAATGGGTGTATAGTTTCCCAAAATGGGGATTACATATCAGAAATCATATTTACATCCCATATACATAAAGTAATCCCAAACCAAAACAGATAACCAACAGTCCAATCTAAAATGTCCCTAAGAGATCCTAACCATTCCGGGTTGTTTGCTTCCCTTTTAAGCCACTTGCCCTGTCTGAAATGTTAGTCACTGGAAAGAATGAGATTCTAAAGAATCCCAGTAGTAACAAATCACTCATACAGTGCACAAACACATAGCATATATGATCATGTTAAGAAGAAGCAAAATGTATCATGGCTCACGCCACAAACGACAGCACTCATGGCTATAAACACTATGCGTCAGCTTTCGCTGCGATCACTATGTATCATAAAGTAGCACAATGTTTCTCAATGTATCTCAATACATGACAAACATACATACAATCCTTCATACACATTATAAGAGAAAGAGTCACTACCTTGTTCTTTCCTGACGCTCTTCGACACCGAAGGCTCACGAGGGCATTAAATGTCAAATCCTATAACCAAATTAGGGACAACCGATCAATCTCTTTTCCAAAGGATTATTTCTATAATACTCTAAGTTGGTTTTCATTTAAACTCTTTAGGTGTTTATAAGAGGCCTAAACACATGCTAAAAGGGTTGGGAGAAACTACCCTGAAGACCCCTTTTCGGAAGCAGAACACTGATTTTCAACTGGCTCGCTTGAGTGAAGATGACCTCACTCGAGTGATGAGAGACTTGCACTCGAGTGAGAATGCTCTCACTCGTGAGTGTTTGACAGTGAGCAACAACTATGACTAGAAAGTGCTCACAACACTTGAGCATGGGGGGTTTTGCACTCGAGTGATGAATCTAAATTCATTGGAGTACTCGAAGGTGCAACACAGGAAGTGAGAACCCGAGAGCACAGACAACTTTAGAGGAGAAAGCTTACTCGAGCACAACCCTGAGCACTTGGGTGAGAAGACTACACTTGCAAGTGTCAGATGACACTCTTGACAAATGGCCTGCGAGTGCTTGGCCGAGAGCAACTCTTAACATGACATTATCTTGCACTTGAGTGAACCCATGCTCACTCGAGTGATGGCCTGTATCACTCGCGTATCAGGAAGTGCAACAAGAACCGAAAGAACTTGGGAGAAACTATGCATAACACTCGAGTGATACTCATCCTCACTTGAGTGAGGCTTATCAGATTGCCAGATCACAGTAATTGACAGAAATTCCCAGATTTACCAAAACTGATCCCAATGGTTCCCAAACTCAACACAAAGCTCATACCCACTTAAAATCCCATAAGGAACCCATTGGTAATATCCAAAACACTCTAAACCCATCCTAATAACAATTCATACTCTTGGGTCTCTATAACACACACAATACCCAAATTCATTCAATCTACTTCTAAAATTCAAAACCATATCCCACACTCAAACAACTTCACACTAAACCGATTCCAACCTCATTCATCATATAATTCATGCATTCAAAAATTGGCATAAAACCAGGGCAAATTCCAGAATTCATATACTTAACCAAAAATCATAATAAATATACCAAAAAGCATTAAGTCCTTACCTCTTTAACTTGCCAAAGCCAAAACCTTGATTCTTAAACTTCCAAATTGCTCCAACACCCAAATCACCACCTTCCAAAATTCTGCAACTATCAAGATAAAGCTCTTAACATTATGAACAAGTTTAGTGAAGAGTGTTTAATCATATGAGAACCACTACTCACCAAAAAATCAAGCTTTCTCTTTTTCTTTCCTTCTTGAAATCATCGGAAATGGAGGTGAGGAGAGAGAGAGATGATGAGATGATATAGAATTTTTTCCCCTTTCCAAAGCTCAACCGAATAGGAGAGAGAAGAGAGAGAAAAAGGTGAGTGGTTGACAATTGCATGATCCATTGGTCCACAAAATGACACTTGGCATAATCTTGCTCACTCTCTCCATAAGCTCACATAACCTCAAAGCACATGATTCCGACCCATTGACAATAAATCTCAACCATTGATTTTTAATCACCAATGAGTTCCCTCTTTGGCAATTGGCCAATTGGTTGGTAAATTTCCAATTTTACCATTTTGCCCCTGGTTTTCACTATATTGCATAAATTATCATCAAGAACATTTATCTCAAATTCACATTACATTTCTCCAAAAGTGTTTAATTACACTAATTACAATCAATATTAAAGTCATTAGCCCTTAGTCTCAAATTGGGTCATTACAATTCTACCCCTGCAAAAATAAATTTCGCCTTCAAAATTTGTCAAACTACTTTAGCCATAAACTCCGGATATCGTCTTCGCATATCCTCTTTCGCTTCCCAAGTTGTTTCTCTCTGGGTCATTCCCCTCCAGACCACTCTCACATAAGGAATACTTCGGTGTCTGAGCCGCCGTTCTTCACGAACAATGATTTGTTCTGGCTCTACCTTATATGTGAAATTGTCTTATAGCTCAACCTCTTTACACTCGACGATATGAGACGGATCTAGTTGGTACTTCAATTGGGAAACATGAAACACATCATGGAGCCTATTCAAGTTCGAGGGTAGGGCTACTCGACATGCAACAGGCCCAATCCTTCCAAGGATCTTAAAAGGACCTATATACCTCAGGCTCAGCTTTTTCCGCTTAATAGCTAGCCCGATACCAGTGACTAGTGAGACTCTCAAAAAGACATGATCCCCAACCTCGAATTCTAGAGGCCTTCTTCTCTTATCAGCGTAGTTTTTCTGTCGACTCTGCCTTACAAGAAGCCTCTTACGAATGATACGGATCTGCGTTGCGGTCTGATCAACAAGCTCCGGCCCATATAGCTTCCTTTCAGATAATTCATTCCAACACAAGGGTGATTGGCACTTCCTCCTATACAACGCTTCATACGGTGCCATATGAATACTTTCATGATAGCTATTGTTGTAGGCAAACTCCGCAAGTGGAAAAAAGCGATCCCAACCCCCTTTAAAGTTGAGGACACATGCACGTAACATATCTTCCAGTGTCTAAATAGTCCTCTCTGACTGTCCATCCGTCTGGGATAATAGGCCGTGCTAAATCTCAATTGAGTTCTTAAGGCTTCATGCAATGCTCTCCAAAATCTCGAAGTGAATCGGGGATCTCGGTCAGAAATGATATTCTTCAGTATGCCATGGAGTTTCACAATCTCTCGGATATAAATCTTTGCTAACTTATCTAGAGAGTAACCAGCATTGATCGGTATGAAGTGCTTCGACTTCGTTAACCGGTTCACAATCACCTAGATTGTATCATAGTTTTTGATCCTCGGCAATCCCACCACAAGATCCATGGTTACACTTTCCCATTTCTATTCTAGAATCTCAGGACTCTGAAGCAAACCAGGCGGTCTCTGGTGCTTGATCTTTACCTTCTAACAATTGAGACACTGTGCCACATATTTCATCACATCACCTTTCAAACCTGGCCACCAATACACAAATTTCAGATTATGGTACATCTTGGTCATACCAGGATGAAGAGTGTACCGGCTTTTATACGCCTCGTCTAGAATCTTCTCCCTCAGCTCTGCCTTAAGTGGAATACAAATTCTCTTTTGATAATGAACTAATCCACTAGGTGACAAATCATAGCCTTGAGATTCTCCCTGTTTAATTCTGGGTAGATTTCGCTGTGTCCAACCATCTTGCCTTTGAGCTTCTTCAATCTCAGCTCTCAAATCATTTTCCCCTTGGGAAACAGTATAGTTGGCATAGATGATCTAGTTCGACAAATTCAAATTGTGAAAATCTTCAATTAATTTCCCCTCCTGTATCATCATTGCTGCCATAAGTATCATTTTTCGGCTAAGAGCATCAACGACTATATTTGTCTTACCCGGATGATGTTTGATTTCCAGGTTGTAGTCCTTAAGCAACTCCATCCACCGACGCTGTCTTATATTCAACTCTTTCTGGTCATACAAGTACTTGAGACTCTTGTGGTCGCAGTACAGTTCTACTGTCACACCATACAGATAATGCTGCCAAATCTTCAAAGCAAACACAATGGCCGCAAGTTCCAGATCATGAGTGGGATAGTTCATTTCATGAGGTTTGAGCTGTCGAGAGGCATAGGCCACCATACATCCCTGCTGCATCAGGACACACCCTAATCCCTGCTTACTCGCATCACTATTCACAACATAAGTTCAGCTGGGATTAGGTATAATCAACACAGGTGCCGTAGTCAACCTCTCTTTCAACTCTACAAAGCATTTTTCATAATGTGCATCCCACACAAATGGCTGATCCTTTCTCGTGAGCTTGGTCATTGGCAAGGCAATACAGGAGAAATTTTAAATGAATCTCCGATAATAACCAATAAGACCCAGAAAACTGTGTATCTTGGCAATAGTTTCTGGCCTTTTCCAATCTAGTACTGCTTCCACTTTACTGGGATCCACAGAGACCCCTTCTTGTGAGATAACATGGCCTAAGAATTTCACTTCTGAAAGCTAGAATTCGCATTTACTTAGTTTGGCATAGAGTTGCTTCTCACGCAATGTATTCAACACAATTCTCAAATGATGCTCATACTCTTCCCTACTCCTAGAGTATATCAAAATATCATCAATGAATACCATAACGAACTGATCTAGGTATTGTCAGAAATACGGTTGATGTAATCCATAAATACCGTAGGTGTATTGGTTAGCCCAAATGACATTACCAAAAACTCATAATAATCATACCTAGTCTGGAAAGCAGTCTTCGGAACATCCCCTGGTTTCACATGTAGCTGATGATACCCTGACCTTAGATCAATCTTCGAAAACACACTTGAACCAGATAGTTGATCTAAAAGGTCATCGATCCTGGGGAGAGGGTACTTGTTCTTGACAGTAATCTTATTCAATTCTCTATAATCAATACACAAACGAAGACTCCCGTCTTTCTTTTCACAAACAGAACTGGAGATCCCCAAGGCGACGCACTGGGTCTAATAAACCCTTTTTCAAGCAAATCCTCAATTTGCTTCTTTAACTCCGCCATTTCATTTGAGGCCATACGATATGGGGCTTTAGATATCAAACCAGCTCCAGGCACAATTTCAATTAGAAATTAAACCTCCTTTTCCAGAGGTAATCCACTTAAGTCATCTGGAAATACATCAGGAAATTCTCTTACCATAGGAATACTACTCAATTCCCTTGCACAGAAAAGAAGACCATATATCCCTGGCAACCCTTCTTTAAACATTTCTCAGCTTCAGCCATCGAAAAGAAGTTCAAACTAGAATTCACATTCTCAATGCTTTGAGGTACAGGATATAAAATCCTCATATTCCCATAATCAAGTATCACATTGTTTGCTGTTAACCAATCAAAACCCATAATGATTTCTAATTGGTAAAGCGATAGACAAATCAAATCAACAACAGATTGGTGCCCTTCCACAGTTATGATACAATTTAAACAAGCTTATGTGGTCAAGGCCTTAGCACCCATTAGAGTCAACACTATCAAATCGAATGGCAATTTATGCATATGTAATCCCAGGCGCTTCACACAATCATAGGCAATGAAGGAGTGACTTACACTCGAGTCAAACAAAGCTTGTAACGAAAAGTCATTGAGAAGAACTTTACCTTATATCAAATCAGGAGATTTTCAGGCCTCATCGTGGGTCATAGCAAATACTCGGCCCTGAGTCCTCGGCCTTTGATCTTGCTTTGGCTTTTTGCATTTAATAGCCGTATGCTCCACGCGTTTACAATTGAAACATATTATTCGACCCTTACAAGTTTTGCCATGATATGGTTGGTTGTATCGAGGACATGTCCATACAGTAGGAGTTCTCTGTTGATCACGGCTCCCCGACTGATAGGGCTTTTTGCCACTGCCCTTTGATGAGGAGAATCCTTGGCCCTTACGCTTCTGAGAATTATTAGTCTTGCTAGGCTCATTATGGCTGCTACTTCCTTTGACTGGATACAGCTCTCTCAAATTATTCTGTGATTCTACATTGTTCTACCGCTTTATTGAACTTGGTGAATTGGTGGGTGGCTAACCGTTTCCTCAGCTCTCGCCTCAGGCCACGAATAAGCATATCCGAACTCCATTCTTCATCATCCTTATACCGGAGGTAGGAAGAGTATCGGGACAACCGAATAAAGCCGGACAAGTAATCGTCAAAGGTCTTCGAGTCCCCTTGCTTGATGTTTAAGAATTCTGTCTCCTTCTCAAGCCACATAGATTTGGGAAAATATTTCTCATTAAACTCTTGTTGAAACAATTCCTAGGTTAATCGCGTATTTCTGCTTCGTAGATTGAGGGAGATATTCCTCCACCAACGATTAGCATCCCCTTCTAATTTGTAAACTACCAGTCAAGCCTTTACCTCCTGTGGACACTCAAGCACTTCAAATATTTTCTCCAAACGGTTCATCCAATCTTTCGCCAGTTGAGGGTCAAATCTACCTCTGAAAACTGAAGGCAGATGCTTGCAAAATTTAGACACCTAGTACTACATGTCCCTTTCTTCTCTCACCACTGTCCCATGTGATTCTAGGTTATGAGCAGTGTGAGGTGGGGATTCTATCGGTCTTGCTAATCCTTGAGCAGTTTCCTCTCTATGGGTCCCCTCCTGGGTCTCCTCTTGAGTAGACTGACCCCGGCCCTCATTATTTTTTGCTATTTCAACTCTGAGCTCTTCTCTTAGCTCAACAATCATGTCTCGCTGATCCCGAATCAACCCCATCATTTCTTGCAACCGATCCGATGGATTTTCATTGGCAATCTCCACCTCGGTATCTATTTGTTGTACTCTGGGCCAACCTTTTGTTGCTCTTTTCATTCTACAAATAACTCACCCCATTAATCCAACAATTATAGTATACACATAATTCCATAAATTATACATATGTCCACGTAACAAGAACACATAAGTGTATACAACAGTCATTCATAAATGAACTTCTATCACTAAGGCCAAACTATAGGAGCTATCCTAGCAAACTCTACCCTTGCTAGGAACTACAGCTCTGATACCTAAATGTAACCCCCTAACTGTAATTACATCCTGTTTATGAAATTTAAGTGAAATAGAGACCAATAAAACAAAATCAACATTTATAATCCCTCATCTTCAAGATGGGGTGTTCAGAAAACAATTCAAAAATATTATTAATCTGGTCTCACATTCACATTCAAATATAATTATTTGGGAAATCAAATCACATTGATAAATATCAAAGTGCACAACTAAAATCCTGGCATATCCCGGGTCACATGGAAATATATAATGGGTGTATAGTTTCCCAAAATGGGGATTACATATCCAAAAATCATATTTACATCCCATATACATACAATAATCACAAACTAAAACAGATAACCAACAGTCCAAATTAAAATGTCCCTAAGAGATCTTAACCACTCCGGGTTATTCGCTTCTCTTTTGAGCCACTTGTCCTGTTTGAAATGTTAGTCATTGGAAATAATAAGATTCTAAGGAATCCCAGTAATAACAAATCACTCATACAGTGCACAAACACATAGCATATATGATCATGTTAAGCAGTATAACAATGTATCATGGCTCACGCCACAAATGATAGCACTCATGGCTGTAAACACCATGCGTCAGCTTTCGCTGTGAACTCTATGCATAAGCTTTCGCTGCGATCTCTATGTATCACAAAGTAGAACAATGTTTCTCAATGTATCTCAATGCATGACAAAGATACATACAATGCTTCATACACACTATAAGAGAAAGAGTCACTACCTAGTTCTTTCTTGATGTTCTTCGGCACCGAGGGCTCACGATAGCTGCAAATGTCAAATCCTATAACCAAATTAGGGACAACCGATCAATCTCTTTTCCAAAGGCTTATTTCTATAATACTCTTAGTTGGTTTTCATTTAAACTCTTTAGGTGTTTATTAGAGGCCTACATACATGCTAAAAGGGTTAGGAGAAACTACCCTGAAGACCCCTTTTCGGAAGTAGAACACTGATTTTCAACTGGCTCACTTGAGTGAAGATGACCTCACTCGAGTGATGAGAGACTTGCACTCAAGTGAGAATGCTCTTACTCGTGAGTGTTTGACAGTGAGCAACAACCATGACCAGAAAGTGCTCACAACACTTGAGCATGGGGGGTTTTACACTCGAGTGATGACTCCAAATTCACTAGAGTCCTCAAAGGTGCAACACAGGAAGTGAGAACCCGAGAGCACATACAACTTTAGAGGAGAAAGCTCACTCGAGCATAACCCTGAGTACTCGGGTGAGAAGACTATACTTGTGAGTTTCAGATGACACTCTTGACAAATGGCCTTGGAGTGCTTGGCCGAGAGCAACTCTTAACATGACATTATACTTGCACTTGAGTGAACCCAGGCTCACTCGAGTGTTGGCCTGTATCACTCACGTATCAGGAAGTGCAACAAGAACTAAAAGAACTTAGGGGAAACTATGCACAACACTCGATTGATACTCATCCTCACTCAAGTGAGACTTATCAGATTGCCAGATCACAGTAAGTGACAGAAATTCCCAGATTTACCAAAACTGATCCCAATGGTTCCCAAACTTAACACAAAGCTCATACCCACTTAAAATCCCATAAGGAACCCATTGGTAACCTCCAAAACACTCTAAACCCATCCTAACAACAATTCATACCCTTGGGTCTCTATAACACACACAATACCCACATTCATTCAATCCACTTCTAAAATTCAAAACCATATCCCACACTTAAACAACTTCACACTAAACCAATTCCAACCTCATTCATCATATAATTCATGCATTCAAAAATTGGCATAAAACCAGGGCAAATTCCAGAATTCATCATACTCAACCGAAAATCATAATAAATATACCAAAAAGCATCAACTCCTTACCTCTTCAACTTGCTAAAGCCAAAACCTTGATTCTCAAACTTCCAAATTGCTCCAACACCCAAATCACCACCTTCCAAAATTCTGAAGCCATCAAGATGAAGCTCTTAACATTATGAACAAGTTTAGTGAGGAGTATTTGAGCATATGAGAACCACTACTCACCAAAAAATCAAGCTTTCTCTTTTTCTTTCCTTTTGAAATCGCCGGAAATGGAGGTGAGGAGAGAGAGAGAGATGATGCGGAATTTTTTCCCCTTCCCAAAGCTCAACTGAATAGGAGAGAGAAGAGAGAGAAAAAGGTGAGTGGTTGACAATTGCATGATCCATTGGTCCACAAAATGACACTTGGCATAATCTTGCTCACTCTCTCCATAAGCTCACATAACCTCAAAGCACATGATTCTGACCCATTGACAATAAATCTCAACCATTGATTTTTAATCACCAATGAGTTCCTTCTTTAGCAACTGGCCAATTGGTCGGTAAATTTCCAATTTTACCATTTTGCCCCTGGTTTTCACTATGTTGCATAAATTATCATCAAGAACATTTATCTCAAATTCACATCACATTTCTCCAAAAGTGTTTAATTATACTAATTACAATCAATCTCAAAGTCATTTGCCCTTAATCTTAAATTGGGTCATTACAAGATGGAGTAGCTTGTTCCACCATATGGTATAGCCTCTATTAGTGCACGATGGTTGGCTTTTCTCTATCCCATTAGTTAAATGAGGGACTGTCCCACTGGTTCGATAAGGGACTACCCTACTTGTTCAATGAGGGGTTGCGACACCCCACTAGTTCAATAAGGAGAAGAGACCCCATGGTTTGGGATTGAGTTCTGTGGATTTTGGCCAGTTCTCATTGGTAGTGCAAGTGTTTCACCCAAGAGGGGGAAAATTGGGTGATACTAGAAAATTCATTGCGTATAGAAAAATTGACTGTAAATTTAAAGCAGTTAAGAGCTTGGAGAAATATCACCTAAGTGTATACCGAGAGTTATACTGGTTCGGACACAACCACTTTGACCTACGTCTAGTCCTCAGAGCTTCTTTGAGAGTTTCACTGTATCTTCCAATATTCAGTAGGTTCTTGGCACCTCAGTACACAACAAGTTTCTTCACTTGACACTCGCTTCCCCTTACACATTGTAAACCAATCCCCAACTTAAGGTTCCACAACCTTAAGTTGTCTCAATAACAAATATAAAGTTTGTAATGAAAATCTCTCTCACAGCAAATATATAATCACTAAAGTATAAATAGTGAATATAAGAAATAGAGCACAAAGAATATATTGATCGATGTGAGTTTTTGTTTTCAGTTGTTGTGTTCTATTCTTCGTTGAATGCTCCATATATATAGATGAATTGTGACGTCCATTGGAAGCATTTCAAACATGTCTGTTAGAGTCACGTAGCTTTATTTAACTATTCTTCAAATTTGAAAACTAGCCGTTTGCGATAGGTGAGCGTTTCAGACGTTGCGGATGATATGTTTGACTTTTCTCTTAATGTATGATTTCTTCATTGTTTCTCTGTAAATATACTTAGAAAACTAATACAATGAAAGATTAGTCTTATAGATAACAAATCATTGAACAATGGATTAAAATCATACTTTATATATTGTATTACTATAGTGGCTACTCGAGTAATCATGCTTCATTACTCGAGTGGCTACTCGAGTGAGCCTTTAAAAAACTTGGTTGAGAATTAAGTCACCGATTGTAACCTGATTACTGGAGTGGCTACCAGAGTGATTATTATCCATTACTCGAGTAGTACCTCGAGTAACCTCATTAAAAATATGCCAGAGAGTGAGTCAATATTATCTGACCAGATTACTCAGGTAATCCATTGAGTAATTTATTTTATAAAACTTTGTAGGCTTGCTTACTTGAGTGATCCTTTGAGTAATGTTTGCAATTCTCCTCTCATTACTCAAGTAATCCCTCAAGTAAAGGCATCCAAATATTGGCCGAGAGTAACTTCTCCTTTGCTTCTATGATTACTCGAGTGATCCCTTGAGTAATGCTTTCTTTTCATTTCATATTACTCGAGTGATCCCTCGAGTAATGTCACTTATTCTTGGCTTAGAGTTACTGCATCATTGTTGCTTTGATTACTTAAGTGATCCCTCTAGTAATGTTTCAAATAACTTTGCAATTATTTAAGTGATCCCTTCGAGTAATGCCATGCAATTTTTGACAGAAAGCTTCTGAAACAATTTCTTACACATTACTCGAATGATCCCTCGAGTAATAAAGACTATTACCCGAGGGCTTACCGAGTAATGCCATTAAAAATCTCACAGTGTTCCTTTCTCCTGTACTCTGTCTTTCACTTCATCTTCATTACTTGAGTACCTACTCGAGTAATACTTTTGCCTGCCACTTGATGAACCTATGTCGTGTGAGTTCTCAAAATAAAACTAGGTTTGAAAATGTAGTGTAGTAGCTCAACCTAGGTTATTCTTGTGAGGAGATTAATTAAATTGCAAGTTTCTAAATAGTAAAGTGATAAATACCTTAAAGTTGTGAGTAATCATGTTGAGAATTTGATTTTAAAACTATGAAGTAATCTAAGCTAAAACAATATTTTTGTATTTTTTGGTTTTTAAAACAAAGAAGCAAACAGAATTGAAATTAATCACTAACAACAAGATAAATTCAATTAACTAGTATAATGATAAAATTCCCTTGAATTGAGGTTTTAGTCTTCCTTACTTGCTAATGATATGAATTCTATAATATGAGTCAAGAGGATGGAACTAAGTTACCACTAGCTCCATACTTGCAATAATCATTTAATTCATTTTACCGTAGCAATTAAATGAATACCACCAAATAATTCAGACTCAAGGAGATGAATAATCAACTTCCAATTCTAGCTTGTAATTACCATTACAAAAGTTCAAAACATTAAGTTTAGTCATTTACAATCCACTTAACCAAGTTGGAATAAACAACTCAACCTACTCCTAATATGAATCATAAAAAGCTTAATTAATCAAATCCTAGCTCAACCACCAAGTTTATTCACTTGGCATAGAACAATTTAGATCATAATCATATACTTAACCAAGTCCTATAATTATGAACTAGAAAGAGAGCTTAAGGAATTCCATTGAAGTTTAGAAGCTCAAACCATTACCCAACTTAAGGAAATCAGCAAAGTTTAGCTACTCATGGAAAAGGAAGCTTGATGAAATAAGAGGAGAATAGCCATGGGAATTGCTCACCGCACAGCCTTCTTCAAATGCAACTCCAGCGTCTTCCTCTTTTTACTTTACATTCGATCAAGGTCTCCTCCTTTTTCCTTCTTCCACAGCTACCACACACTCCATTATTTCATTCCTCCAGTATCCGCCCTTTTCACACCCTAGCCGCAATACATACTCCTCTTCTATTTCATTCGGTACTACCTCCTTTCACATCCAGTTTAGGATCTTTAATTCAATCAACAAAAATGGCTCACCCCTTCTCTCCTTCTCTAATTCGGTCTACTTGCATATCTTCTATTTCGCAGTTGCAATTCGATTCGGTCTATCTTACTTCTTCAATTAATTCATCTTTCTTTCCATCGGTCAACTCCTCTTTTCTCATTCAACAATTTCAGCTACTCCCTTCATCTTCAATTCGGTCCACTCTTCTCAATTATTTCCTCACGGTCCAGCTAGCTTCTCAATTATTCCCATCGGTTTAGATCTCATATTCAATTGATTCCTTTTGCTTCACACTCGATTTTTGCTTCCTAATTCTTCACAACCGCTACTCTCATGTACTAATGGTCCCCACTCTTTTTCTTTCTTCAATTCACTAGGTTAAATGAGTTAAAGGTATGTTTGGATAAGAGATAAAAATCTGTTTTGGCATTAGACACAAAATTGCAACAACCAAACAAGGACCTTACTCATTTAACCTCCTCTTAGAAAAACTGTGAAAATAAATTATGCACTTGTGATGTTCTACTTTTATCCTTCATTAAGCTCCAAAATAACATCTTTGACATTAACCACTCAAGCTGTGCCACATCATCACCTACAAAATTTTATTCACAAAGGTAATATCTTTTGCTCACAATTAAAAAATAATGGGAATAATAAATATTAATTAAAAATATAACAATTTAACTAGTATAATTGCCAAATTATTCTTTCACTACAATCTCACATTATCACTTGATCATGCCTAAAATATTTAATTAAGTCCCACAAAAGCCTAAGATTAATTAATAAAAATATATAAATATTGAGCTCTATCAATTCCTCCACACTTAAGCTTTTACACTTCTGACCAAAATATTAAACTCAACACTAGGGAAAGAGGGATGAAAGTTGAAAGAATAGGCAAGATCAAGTTTTAAGAATCACACTTAATCAAATAACAATATATCCACCTATCCAAATCTAATGAACATAACAAAAATTGAAGTAGCTAAAGTAATGCAAGGTTTTATTACAATGAGCTTAAAGGAAACCTTAACTAGGATAACTGTTTACACTATTCTCTCATAGAAGGTAGTTTTTCACTCACATCCACTTTAACCACATTCTAACATAGGCTTGTAATATTTCTAGGCTCTCAACTACTTGCAACAATGACATAAATAAATCCAAAGGACTTTGTAGGTTTATAATGTTGAATAGGCCAAATGATGGAAAATGTAACAAACTATGCTTCACTAAATAATTTGCTAGATCACTTAGCATTATAAATCTAACTTAATTCACATATTTTACCATTGTGATTTTATTTCTTTCTTTGAATTTTTCTCTTTTTTTTATTTACACTTTTTCTCTTCTTTTTCTACTTTTCTATTTTCTTTCTTTTGACTATTCACATGACATTTTTTCCTTTTCCTTTTCTAATATATAATAGTACTCTCTCTTTTCTTCTTCTTCTTTTTCAATAGTGCGAGGAAGAACTTGATAAAGGATGAAAACATAGCATCTATATAATGAAATAGAAACGAAAGTGAAAGGCTCAAAGGGGCAAACTAACATGAATGATGAATGATTTATGTTTAGGTTAGAAGGTTTAGAAATGAATGCCAATATCATCTCTATCCATACCATTTCAAAATGTAGCCTTAAGCGAGAAACAAAACAAGTTCTAGCGAGCAATAATCTAAGTGGATAAATCACACAATGAAATGAACAATTAGGCCCAAAACACCTTCCAACTAGGCTTTTTGTTTCCTAACAAACTCATCAAAATTAAACCATGCATCATTAAAACACTTGAATTTTATGGAAATTCACTAATTTAAAGCAAGTTTCAACCATGAATCCAACTAAGAGTAATTGAGATACTTGATCATGACTAAAGGCTTCAAAAATCTTAGTGAATTGGACCAAAAGCAACAGAGGACACAAGCAGGAGACAGAGGCATATGATATCACAATGAAATCTATAATGAGAATAAACACACTCCAGCACACTCAATCCTTACATTGCCCTCAATGTAATGCACAAAAACAAAGAACCTAGACACACTTATCTCTTGGGTGAAGTGAATGTTGTGAAGTCTAATTCAAGATTGAACCGCAACACATCATCATCACGAGGAGAGAGAGAAGAGAAGATATAAGTGGAAATAGTTCTTAAAAATTAGGCATAAGGATATGGAGAAAAGAGTAGTGTAGGATAAGGCTAAGCACAATAATATGATTCAAAATAGAGTTTATTCAATTTAAAAATGCAATCAAACAAACTACTTTTGACTATTGATAAGTCCCTCCCCCACACTTGTTCAATAGCATATATCATCAAATAAAACAAGGAACAAGGTAAGGAAAGAGACTACCGTGTAATCATGGTAGCTTATAGCTAGCATGGTAGTACTTCAACAAATGACCATTCACTTGAAACTTTACACCACTTTCAAGATCTTCGAGCTCTATTAACCCAAAGCTATGCACCTTGACCACTTTGTAGGGACCTTGCCATTTGGTTTTAAGCTTCCCATTGTTGAGCTTGAATCTTGCCTTGAACATAGGTACTTGCTCTCCTTCATGAAACTGCTTCCGTAAGATGCCTTGATCATGAATCAATTTGGATTTTTCCTTGTAGATACGAGAGCTTTCATTTGCATCCAACCACAACTCTTTAAGCTCTTGTATCTCAAGCATCCTTTCCTCAACAGAACCTTGAAGAACCATATTACAAGTCTTCACAGCCTAGTAAGCTCTATGCTCTAGCTCAACAGGTAGATATCAGCCCTTACCAAAGAATAACCGAAAAGGAGACATGCCAATGGGAGTTTTAAAAGCTATACGATAGGCCCAAAGAGCATAATCCAACTGAAGACTCCAATCTTTCCTACTTGGCTTGACAATTCCCTCTAAGATATACTTGATTTCCCTATTAGACACCTCAACTTGCCCATTTGTTTATGGATTGTATGGGGTAGAAGTCTTGTGGAGAACACCATATTTGGATTGCAAGTTATCCATCAATTTGTTGTAAAAATGTGAGTCACGATCACTCACAATTGCTCTTGGCACACCAAACCTGCAAAAGATATGGGTACGAAGGAATTTAATAATAGTAGAGGCATCATCCTTCCTTATAGTAATGGCCTCAATCCACCTTGAAAGGTAATCAACAGCCAACAAAATGTATAAATATCCATGAGATGCAGGAAATGGACCTATAAAATCAATGCCCCAACATCAAAAACTTGACAAAACAACATGGGTTGTTGTGGCATTTCATGCTTTCTAGATAATCCCCCAAAACGCTGGCATGCATCACAAGTTTTACAAAAAGCATAACAATCCTTAAAGAGGCTAGGCCAATATAAACCACAATTTAATATTTTCCTAGCAGTTCTCTTTGCCCCAAAGTAACCATCACACAACAAAGAGTGACAAGAGGTTATAATAGAGGAAAATTCATCATCTGGCATACATCTCCTAATGACTTAGTCACTACAATGCCGCCACAAGTAAGGAGGATCCCACAAATAGTATTGAGCTTCTTGTTTCAGCTTCTGTTTCTAAAAATGAGACAAAGAATCAGGTAAGACTCCACCAACAAGATAATTCACAATATGAGCAAACCATGGGTCATGAAGTATAATAGCAAGGAGATGGGCATCAGGAAAACCATCACAAGTAACTTCAACGTCAACTACTCCCTGTGTAGTAAGGGGCAAGCGGCTTAGATGGTCAGTAACAAGATTTTCTGCACCTACCTTGTCCCTAAACTCTGCGTTAAATTCTTGAAGTAGTATCATCCACCTTAGCAATCGAGGTTTAGTATGAGTCTTCCTAGATAAGAACTTGACAGCATAATGATCAGAATAGATAATCACTTTAGAATTCACTAGATAAGAACTAAACTTCTCAAGTGCAAAAACAATGGAAAAGAGTTCTTTCTCAGTGGTAGTATAATTGATTTGAGCCTTATCCAATATTTTAGGAACATAAGCAATAACACAAGAGGTCTTACCAATTTTCTGACATAGAACTGCACCAACAGCACTATTGGAAGCATCACAACAAAGCTTAAAATCAAGATCCCAATTAGGAACAATAAGTATAGGTAGAGAAATGAGTCTAGACTTAATTTCATCAAAAGCCAATTTGCATGCATCATCAAAGATGAAATCCACATCTTTTTGGAGAAGCTTAGATACGGGACAAACTATTTTACTAAAATCCTTAATGAATCTTCTATAAAATCCAACATGCCCTAAGAAATATCTAAGTTCTCTTAAGTTAGAGGGATAAGGAAGAGATGAAATTACTTCAATTTTAGATTTGTCAACTTCCATACCCCTCTTACTTATTAAGTGGCCTAAGACTATTCCTTGATCCACTATGAGGTGGCATTTCTCAAAATTTAACACAAGGTTCTTTTGCACATATTTTTCTAATGCTCTCTCCAAATTCAGCAAACTTTCTTCAAAAGAATTCCCATATATAGAAAAATCATCCATGAATACCTCAATGCCTTGTTCAAGTAAGTCACTAAAGATGGAGAGCATGCATCTTTGAAATGTCCCAGGAGCGTTGCATAACCCAAAAGGCATCCTTCGGTATGCAAACGTCCCAAATAGACAAGTAAATGTTGTCTTTTCCTGATCCTCTAGTGCAATAGGAACCTAAAAATAACCAGAAAAACCATCAAGGAAATAATAATGTGATTTGCATTCTAATCTTTCTAACATCTGATCTATAAAGGGGAGGGGAAAGTAGTCCTTTCGAGTTGCTTCATTCAACTTCCTAAAGTCTATACAAACTCTCCAAGAGTTTTGGACTCTTGTTGGAATGAGTTTGTTCTTCTCATTTCTCATAATCGTTATTCCACTCTTTTTTGGAATAACTTGGACCGGACTAACCCACTCGCTATCTGAAATAGGATATATGATCCCTATACTCAAGAGTTTGGTGACCTCCTTCTTGACTACATCTAAGATGAGAGGGTTGAGTCTACGTTGGGGCTGTCTCACAGGTTTAGAACCCTCATTCAAAACTATTTTGTGGGTGTATACAGTTGGGTTAATATCTGGAATATCACCTAAAGTCCACCCTATTGCCCTATTGTGTTTCTTCAACACATGGAGTAAACTCAACTCCTCAGATGTACTTAAGGAACTAGAGATAATGACAGGTAATTGATCATGTTCAGCAAGAAAAGCTTAGGGGGAAGGGGTTTTAAATCAAGTTCAGGGGGCTGCACAATTGAAGGTAAAATTTCTTTCAACTCAAGTGCACCAAGAAACTTCCCTTTCTTATGAGAATCCCCAATAATTGTTAGTGAAGGTATGTGGCCCTTATTCAGATGTGGATTGAGATTGTGGCTCATTCACAAAGCAACCTTGACTACGACCTACATCATTCAAAGAGTGAAATATATGAGAGGTAGCATCATGAAATGGTATGCAACAGTTTAGTAATTGATTAGAACTGAGTTTCTCCCCTGTTACAGTCTTAACATGTAGTTGACCATGTAGGATCGGTAGGCACAGCGGAAGAATTTAAAAAATTTTCACCGATCCTAATCGAGGATCTATCAACGACGTTTAAACCAAGTTGGAAGGATTCATACCTTTTTGATGATTCAGAGTTTTCATGATCTCTAGGAGCCAACACGTCAGGTCTGCTCCCTCTACCGGTATCCACACGAATGCTCTCCAACCGAGACTGCGTGCTAGCGCATCTAATGTCTCCAAGGGTTTAACTTGCGGCTCTCAATTCTGATGTACCCTGAGTCTATCAGCTCTATCAAGTTTATAACCCATGAAGGTTATTTTCAAATTTCAAAATTAATCATCATTAATTTCGAAATTAATTAACAATTAATTATCTTGATAAGCTAATTAAATAAATTCAGTTTAAATTAAATCTGTCCAACAGTTTTAATTTAACCTATTTATTTAATCTAAATAAAGAGCCATTAGATTTAATTTATCTTCATAAATTAAATCTGAGATACTATATCTCTATCATGTTAGTTATTAAATTTAATATATCTTAATAAATTAAATTTAAAACCAACACAATATAATAATATCATATAATATATATATACATACATATATATATATATATAATATATTTCGAAAATATATATATCTATATAATATTATTAAATATAATAATATAATATAATATATATATATATATATAAGATATATATTTCGAAAATATATATATATATCTATATAATATTATTAATGAATTTTATATTATATATATATATATATATATAAATATAAAATTCATCCACCCTAAATCAAACATTATCTCGTGTTGAGCCATTCTTGTGTGCGACCCTGTAGGCCCATATGAAGTTGGTAGTGGGCCAATAACTACACTAACCCAAAAGTCGCAAGCGGCCTCTAGCAAGACATTACGACTACCCAATTCATATGAGGATCGTTATCACAATGCAACCTGTCATACAACCATGTCACGTCCCTTTTGTCACACGATATATCGATCAAGGATAAGGCATGGAAAATGTCATCCTCTTGTTCCTGACCATTACTTTCTCGATTCCTGAGTAGCCTGATAACAGAGACAAAAACTCCTTTCATCATAGTATGGCCATACATTTCTCAGACTCACTCATCGAGGGGCCCAGTAATATCTCTCTACTAATGTGAGGGACAAATTCCATCTTGATCATTCATATTCCTCTACATGAAAAACCACCAAGCCCAATCGTAGCCTTTATCATCACCCGGTCAAAAGTGACTTTTGACTAGTTCAAAGCTTAGCAACTCTCATGTAGGAATCCATGATGACCTCAGGTCTGAGGGCATTGTGACGTGGTTATACATGAGAAAAGCTTATGACTTGATCCATGTAGCTTTCTCATAGTGGGTCGGTCCAGCACCTTGTACTCTTACAAGTGCCTAAGACTTTAATTCGTATCTCCATATCTTATCAAAGTCATACTGGTCTTGTTTCATCTTTGCTCCCGCATAGATGACCGACCAGGGACATTTTAGGACAATTTTTATGAATTATCCAAGGATACAATTATCACAGTTAACATGCAAATAATATGATAACAGAATGGAGAAATTTCATTAAAATAATAATGTTTAAAGTACAATGATTGGCCCTTAGGGCACAATTTCCAACAGACCATTGTGTCCAGAATTTTTAGCAAAGAAATTTATGGCTTTTGACCTGCTAAGTTTATCACCAAAAGGATAATGTAAGTATTTCAATAACTGGAAAGAAGTGAGGTTACCCATACAATCATCCTTGAGGTTAGGAGAAGTCTGAAACTTATAAGATGGAGGAATGTGAAGCTTAAACCCGTGAATTGCAGTTGTGCCATCAATAGCACATTGATTTCTTTCCTCATATTCAACAATGATTCCATTTGTGTCTATAGGAGCAGATTCAGTGCTAATGGATGTTGCTTCAGTTCCAAAAGTGGAATCCACTTCACTAACATTCTCAAATTCTATAAAGCTATACAATAATTCTTTCCTAACACCATGATAGCTATCAAATGAAGATATAGTACTACCAAGATTAGAAAAATAAAAAATAAAAGGATTAGAAGTGGAAAGTGAGGTATCAATTGACATGCAATAAATACTACACACATCATCATCACAATTAATAGAGGGAGAAGAATTTAAACCAATGGTAGCACATACATCATCATGACAATAATTTTTCACACATATTGAGAAAGCAAACTCATCAATTGCCTCTTGTAAGGCCAAATCAATCAAATTCAAGCCAAGAAGGGAGTAGTCCTCAAATGGGTGATTCATAGCTTCATAAACATTGAAACGAATCACATGATCACCTACTTCCATAGTTATGTACCCATCCTTTATGCTAATGATAGTATTAGCTATTCGCATGAAAGGCCTACCTAAAATCAATAGTTCCCCAATTGAGACCTCAATAGACATGTCTAGGACATAAAATCAGCAAGAAATACTAAGTCTTTGACTTTGACTAAGATATCTTCCAATAAGCCATGAGATTTCCTAGTGGTGTGATCAGCTAGTTGTAGGATGACAGTAGTGGATTTAATGTTTATGAGGCCAAGAGAGGTGTAAACAAAGTAGGGCATGACATTTATAGCGGCTCTTAGATCAAGAAGAGCATTACTAAAAGGCATGGTACCTATAATACATGGAACAATAAATGAGCCAGGGTCTTTACACTTAATTGGAAGATGGGATTTAAATATAGCAGACATACTAGGACTCAACTGAACACACTCATTGGGTTTACACCTACGCTTTTGGGTACACAAATCTTTCAAGAATTTAGCACAAGCAGGCATTCCTTTCAACACATCAAGCAAAGGCAAATTAACTTCAATCTTACTAAAAATATCTATCATATCAAGAAATTTCTTTTCATTTGAAACCTTCTTGCTAAGCACATATGAATTAGGAAATATAATATCAGAGAGATTTACCTTTTTACCTTCCCCTTTACTTGAAGAAGAAGAAGTTGAAGGGTCAAGTACCTTAGTATTTGTTGAAGTGACACTCCTTCCTTACTATCCATATTTGAATTTGGAGAAGAATGCCTTTGTAGAAGCTTCTGTTCAGCCATACTCTCAGATTTTCCAATAGCAAGGTGAGTGCTTTGATAAGAATCATCACTACCTTCAATATCTTCTACTTATGGTTGCAATGGAACTTCAACCTTTTCATTATGCTTATCACTAGAATGCATTCCAGATTTGAAACTCTTAACATTTTCTTCAAATCTGACTTGTTTACCCACTTATTTACCACTTCTTAAGGAGATAGCATGTACATCCTTAGGATTGATCATAATGTTGGAAGGCAACCCTTGTCCACTTTTAGCTTGTTGCTCATTGAGGCTATCAGACATTTGAGTGACAAATAATGTCAGATTAGCATTCTTAGAATCCAACAATTCTAACTTGTTAAAGATTGTGTCAAACTTAGTCCCAATGTCAGAAAATTTAGAATTGGTTTGAGCTCTCTCTTTATCAAATCTCGAGGCTAAGTTACCCATAGAAGATGACACATTGTTCATACACTTAAGAAGTTGAGAGATGTCATCTTTAGTAGCATGGGATTCAGGTGTGGCAACCACTATTTGTTGGGATTAGATTGGTTTGAAGGTCCTTGATTTAGAGCTTGATTTGAAAAACTCCCTTGAAATTGATTATGGTTCCTCTAACCAAAGTTGGGATAGGACCTCAAACCCTCATTGTATGTGCTGGAGTAGGGATTCTAAGGTCATTGATTCTATCCTTGTCTCCTTTAGAAAACAGCCGAGACCTCTCCAAGTTGGTGTGGGCAATTAGGAGTAACATGCATGTGAGAGCTACATATGTCACAGCTAGGAGCCATTAGAGCTTAAGAATGTGACCCATGAATGTTCACATTGTTTAGGTGGGCCATGAGCTTATTGAGGTCAGTTCTCATCTCTGTCATTTGGGATGACAAATTATCACACTCCCTTGAAGATCTTGAAGCATGTGAGACCTCATGGACTTATCTAGCATCCAACCCTTCAAATTGTTGATCATTACTAGCTATCTTCTCAATTAAAGCCCATGCTTCTTCAGGTGTAAGCAATTGAATTGTGCCTCCAGAAGATGAATCCAAACATTTCCTATCTTGAGGAAGCAACCCACTATGAAAATATTGCACCAATCGAGCTTCTGGGATTTGATGATGTGGGCACTTGGCTAGGAGTTCTTGAAATCAACACCAATACTCATAAAAAGATTTATGGAGGCCTTGTTTAGCACTGAGGATTTCCTTAGTAAGAGATGTTATCTTTGAAGAAGGGAAGTATCTTTCCAAGAAGGCACTCTTCAAGGTGTCCCAAGAGGCTAAGGCATTGGGATTGTGGTGAGGTAGCATCAAGAACCACTCCTTAGCTTTGTTTTCCAATGTAAAATGGAAGACTGTCCTGCACACCTTATCTAGATCAACCCCCATTGGTTTCATGGAGTTGCACACAATATACATCTTCCTTAAGTGACTATTAGGGTCTTTTGCAGGTAAACCATTAAATTTTGGTAAGTGACTCAACAAAGGACCTTTCAACTCAAAATTAATATTAAATTCAGGACAAGTGAGGAAAGGATCAATAATATCAGTATAATATGTAAGATCTTTGATAGTTCAATGCTCCCCATTGGGTAGAGGTATTCCTTCTGGAGGAGGAACAGGATTCATGGCAAGATGGCAATCTACAATGAACGAAGAGCCAATATTAGAAGAATTATCACAAGTATGTGCAACAACTTCAGTGTCAATGACTTGTCCAAGCCCTACACTAGATGATTCAACTTTCTTACCTTTCTTAAGCAACCTAATTGTCTTGTTAATATCTTTATCTAAAGGCACAAGTTCAGCTTTCTGAGATCTAGTCATGCACAGTAAGGAGACTCACATAGACACATAAATTACAGTAAAGTAATTAGTCAAATGGTCAATTGAAGAAAGGTTGTATACAACAAAAATTAGCAACTTACAGGAAACCAAGTTAACTAATCTCTGACAACCAAAAGAGTTAACCAAAACCAACAAAATTCAAGTGTCTAAAGAGTAAGACCAGTTTCAGCAATAACAAGACAAGTGCAATACAATGGAACAAGAGACAAATAGGAGTTGCAAGGTAAGAATTCACCTTTTAGGAGAACAAGTTGGTATATCAATGAAGTAGTACCTCAAACTGCAAGAATGTAAGTAGAGTCACTGGAAGAACAACTTACAGAATGTGATAGCTACCTGAAATCTCAAGTTGCAACCAACAACTTTCCAAGGTTGAAGAATGCAAAGTTGCTCACCACAAAACAATAGTAAACCACATAATGGCCATTAAGAATATGATAACAAAGCAACAAAATACAAATTTCTTTTTTTCTTTTTCTAAATGCAAATGGAATGCAAATGGAATGCAAAACAACTATGAACTTGAAAATTAACCTAAACCACTAGCAAACACTCTAACAATTAACAACTAACTAACTAACTAAAAAAAACACACTAACAACCAAGCTAAGACACACTATGAAAACTAAAAAGAACACTTAACTACTTAAAACCTTGGCAATCAACCTCCCCAGCAACAACGCCAATTTGATGAACCCATGTCGTGTGAGTTCTCAAAATAAAAATAGGTTTGAAAATGTAGCGTAGTAGCTTAACCTAGGTTGTTCTTATGAGGAGATTAATTTCCAAGTTTCTAAATAGTAAAGTGATAAATACCTTAAAGTTGTGAGTAATCATGTTGAGAATTTGATTTTAAAACTATGAAGTAATCTAAGCTAAAACAATATTTTTTTTATTTTTTGGTTTTTAAAACAAAGAAGCAAACAGAATTGAAATTAATCACTAACAACAAGATAAATTCAATTAATTAGTATAATGATAAAATGGGATTCCCTTGAATTGAGGTTTTAGTTTTCCATGCTTGCTAATGACATGAATTCCACAATATGAGTCAAGAGGATGGAACTAAGTTACCACTAGCTCCATACTTGCAACAATCATTTAATTCATTCTACTGAAGAAATTAAATAAATACCATCAAAATAATTCAGACTCAAGGAGATAAATAATCAACTTCCAATTCTAGCTTGTAATTACCATTACAAAAGTTCAAAGCATTCAGTTTAGTCATTTACAATCCACTTAACCAAGTTGGAATAAACAACTCAACCTACTTCTAATATGAATCATACAAAGCTTAATTAATCAAATCCTAGCTCAACCACCAAGTTTATTCACTTGGCATAGAACAATCTATATCATAATCATATACTTAACCAAGTTCTATAATTATGAACTAGAAAGAGAGCTTAAGGTATTCCATTGAAGTTTAGAAGCTCAAACCATTACCCAACTTAAGGAAATCACTAAAGTTTAGCTATCATGGAAGAGGAAGCTTGATGAAATGAGAGGAGAATAGCCATGGGAATCGCTCACCGAACAACCCTCTTCAAATGCAACTCCAGTGTCTTCATCTTTTTCCTTTACATTCGGTCAAGGCCTCCTCCTTTTTCCTTCTTCCACAGCCGGCACACACTCCATTATTTCATTCCTCCAGTGTCCGCCCTTTTTACACCCTAGCCGCAATACATACTCCTCTTCTATTTCATTCGGTGCTGCCTCCTTTCACATTCGGTCTTTCTCCCTTAGTTTAGCCTTTTTATTAGGTTTAGCATCTTTAATTCAGTCAACAAAAATGTCTCACCCCTTCTCTCCTTCTCCAATTCGGTCTACTGCTTCTCTTATATTTCGCAGCTATGATTCGGTTCGGTCCATCTTGCTTCTTCAATTAATTCATCTTTCTTTCCATCGGTCAACTCCTCTTTTCTCATTCAACAATTTCAGCTACTCCCTTCATCTCCAATTCGGTCCACTCTTCTCAATTATTTCCTCACGGTCCAGCTAGCTTCTCAATTATTCCCATCATTTCAGCTCTCATATTCAATTGATTCCTTTTGCTTCACACTCAGTTTTTGCTTCCTAATTCTTCACAGCTGCCACTCTCATTTACCAATGGTCCCCACTCCTTTTCTTTCTTCAATTCACTAGTTTAAATGAGTTAAAGGTATGTTTGAATAAGAGATAAAAATCTGTTTTGGCATTAGACACAAAATTGCAACAACCAAACAAGGCCCTTACTCATTTAACCTTCTCTTAGAAAAAATGTGAAAATAAATTCTGCACTTGTGATGTTCCATTTTTATCCTTCATTAAGCTCTAAAATAACATCTTTGACATTAACCACTCAAGCTGTGCCACATCATCACCTACAAAATTTTATTCACAAAGGTAATATCTTTTGCTCACAATTAAAAAATAATGGGAATAATAAATATTAATTAAAAATATAACAATTTAACTAGTATAATTGCCAAATTATTCTTTCACTACAATCTCACATTATCACTTGATCATGCCCAAAATATTCAATTAAGTCCCACAAAAGCCTAAGATTAATTAATAAAAATATATAAATATTGAGCTCTATCACCACTATGAACTTGGTTACTTTGTTCAAAGATTTTATTTAAAACTTTTGTAATATTAATCCAATCTTTGTTATCATCAAAATATATGGGATATAACACTCATCATATGACTAACAAGCTTTTGAGTGATGAGTAACATGGATAGTAACTTTACCCATAGGTTTAGTAAGTAGAAATAAGGCGGTTCGGTTGGATTGATGGGAGACAACTTGGGAATTGTGCTCTAAAATTTGTGATTTGAAAATTGTGATATAGAGAATTGTGTTGCGGAATTTATGATATGAAAATTGTGATATAGAGAATTGTGCTACAAAATTTATGATATGAAAATTGTGATATAGAGATTATGTTACAGAATTTGTAATATGAAAATTGTGATATGTAAATTGTGATGTAGAAATTGTGATCTAGAAATTGTGATATGGAATTTTATGAATTATATCTCTAATACTTTGTTATATAAATTATTTCACTCGGCACCTCATAAGCACATATCAGCATGTGTAATGAGTTGGATAGCTGGTTATTGAGGCTTTTGTCTCACTCAGTTGATTTAACAATTTTCAAGTAATAGTTATTATGTTGATTAGGTGGGGAAGTCTCCGAAGGCTTAATTATTGTGATAATCTTTGTAAAGCCTCCTCCTTTTTATTTATGTGATGAATTGTTGTGTATTCCTATTGTAGGGCTCATGTTGTATACTCTCAAGTGGAAATTTGAGAGAATATTTGTTTAAGCATTTTGGTAATAGTTTGATATTGGGTTTGTGGTCAAATGATTATATTCTAGATTTTGAGAAGTCTAAAGCCCAAGTGTGTTGATTAATTATGATTTAATTTGTGAAATGATGTGAAGAGTTTTATTATCCATGATAAATTTTAAATGATTAGTTTATTTTGTTTCATCATGGATAGGTATTTGTGGTGATTTAAATCATTTATAACCATGGTAGTATTTAGTTGAACTTTCTTCTTACCATGGTTAACTCTTTGAAATATGAGTTGTAATCTTTTTTACTATGGTAGACCTTTGAGTCTAAGTTTTTCTTTACACCATAGTATTTTTTATTATTCAAAGATTTGATTTAGAGTATGGATAATTGAGTCCTAAGGAAAGGATTTTACAAACACCATCCATATCCATCTTATTTCACTGCAATCTTGCAGCACATGCAAAACATCTTTCTTAGTGTGTAAGCATTTAGTACACATTGTAGATGTACCAAGTATTCAACCTCTTTTAACCGAGGTTAGTAGCCCACCATTTACAACTAACCATAAAAATATTTATGTCCTTCTCAGCCCTTTCCAATCCCAAATTATTTTCCAAACCTTCTTAAAAGTCATACTATCAAAATCATTTAAGAGATTATACAAATCCACTTTAGAGTATTGTCCATGTGACGTTCTCATCTATCTTACCTTACTAGGTTGTTCTGACTCTTGAGGAGCGAGAGAAGCTCCCAACTTATCCAGTGAATCCTTCCTTAAGCATTCCTGTAATTCCTCCAAACACCACTCACCATTCTCCTTCACAAGTTATGCTACTACCTTCTTCCTTGCTTCCTTTTCTATTACAGCTATACTTTCCTCTAGTAGTGTAACTGCATTAGTCAACCACTTGTCTTCTTAAAATATTATTTTTCCATTATTTGCCACCCAACCAATATTTCTCACTAGCTAATCCTATAATTCACCTAGTCTCTTCTGCTTAATGGAGTCACTTTGTTGCACTACTATCTCCCTTGCTACATCTGCTTTCCTTCCATATTTTCCTATAAGAACCTTAGATACAAACTTCTCAGGATGTGCCATCATTTTCCACCCTACCTTGCAAATCAAAGCATCCTTCATTACCTTCATTTCCTTTAACCCATACCTACCCACTTATTTAGGTAGACATAATTTCTTGCATCCCATTAGGTGTATCTTCCTTCTCCCTTCTTCAACACCCCAAATGAAGTCACATTTTAATTTTTCAATTTGTACATATACTCCTTTTGGGATAGTCTCATGTAGCATGTAATAAACTGGAATATGTTGTGTTACAGATTGAGCAAGTATTAGCCTTCCCGGAAGTGAAAGATTATTCCTCTTCTAACCACTTAGCTTTTTTTGTATCTTGTCAACAAGAAACCAATACTTCTATTTTGTTATTCTTCCTTCCACAATCTATGCACTACAATACCTTCCTACTTCCTCTGCCTTTTTAAAACCACAAACTTGCAGTAATTCCTCCTGCTTCCTCTCGCCCACATTCTTGGAGAAATAGATGGTGGTTTTTTGCGAATTCACTCTTTGTCTAGACATATTCGCAAATGCTTCTAGACACTCCATTACTATTTCTAGTCGCTCTTTATCTGCCTTACAATACATAAGTAGATCATCTATGAACATCAAGTGGGAAATTGGCACTCTTCTCCTTCCCAGCCTTATCGGGCTTCATCTTTTTGCATCCACAGCACCAGCAATTACATGGGATAACTTCTCAATCCTAAGTGCAAAGAGGTAAGGTGAGAGTGGATCTCCTTGCCTTACCCCTTTTGAAGGAGTAAATTGATAAGACTTTGATCCATTCTAAAGTACCTGGAAAGTGGTTGTATTAAAGCATGCTTTAATGACTTCGAAGATCTATCCATCAATATCGATCTCTTCTAACACCTTCTCAAGAAACTTCTAACTCATGCGATCATATGACTTTTCCAAGTTGATCTTTATTGCAATGAATCCTTTCCTCCCATTCATCCTACTAATGGCATGTGAAATCTCTTTTTCCACAATTATATTTTCTTGTATACACTTTCCTAGGACAAAGCTCATTTATAAGGGTGATACCACATGCTTCATCAGGAGTTTCAACCTATTTACTACTATCTTTGAAATTTCCTTATACACTACATTGCATAGTGAAATTAGTCAAACTTGTATTACAATTTTGGTTTTTCTACCTTTGGGATCAAGACAATTAACGTCTTGTTTACTTCACTTACTCTACTTGGGTTCCTCCATATATCCATAATGAACTGCACCACATTATTGCCTATGACCTCCCAATTATTATGGAAAAAGTTTACAGCAAATCCATTCTCACCTGGAGCTTTATACACTCCAATATTAAATGTAATGTACCAAAATTTGATTAAGGGCTAATGACTTCAAAAGTGAATGTAATTATCATTGAACAAACACTTTTGGAGAATATGAGTTGAGTTTGATTTAAATGTGTTTTGATCGGTGTCTAAACCTAGCATTTAAGCTTGATTGTGTGATAAAGCTCAAAATGAATCCTTATGGTAGGGAGGGCGCATGAATGAAGAATGGAATGATATAAAAGTGTTTGGTGGTGATTCAGCAAGAATTGCCATAATTAGGGGGAAAATGGGAAAAAGGAAAGTTACCGACCAATTGGTCAGTCATCAAAGAGGAAGCTCTTTGGTAACTTAAAGATTAATGGTTGAGATTCATTGAGCAAGAGAGTGGAATCATATGTATATGACCTTATGTGTGCTATAGAAGGAGAAACAAGATTATGACAAGTGACATGTTGTGGACCATGGATTAAGGTCAAACTTTCAACCACTTTTTCCTCTCTTTTCTCTCCCTCCAAGTTGGCTAGTTGCATGGAGGAAGGGAAAAATTTTGATTTTCATCATCATCTCATCTCTCTCTCACCCTCCATTATCGTGCAAGCTTAAGAAAGAAAGATAAAGAAGAAAACTCAAGGTTGGTGTTCTATATGACCTTGAATGCTCAATTCATCTTTATTAATCTTGTTCATGGTGACGAAAGCTTCATTGCTATGATTTTAGATTTTTGAAAGGTGGTGTTTGAGTACTTGAAGAAATTTGGAAGTGTTGAAATTAAGGATCTAACCTTGGGAAGAGGAAGAGGTGAGTATTTGATGTATTTTGACATATTTGTTGTGGTAGTTGATTAAATTTTGTAAATTTTGGATTTTGCCCTGATTTTAATATAATTTTAGAGTAGACAATTTGAATAGTGTATTGTGTTAGATTTGGTGGCATAATATGTCTTTATGCCATTAGAGTTAGTTTGGAACTTTAGAAAGGAAATTGGTATAATTGGGTAATGAGTGAGAATGTGATGTCCAAAATCAAAACTTCTTGTTAGAATGGGAATTTGGTTGTTTTGGGGTTTCCATTGGGTTCCTTGTGCAAAATTATGTGGGAGTAGTATTGGATAAGCATTTTGGGACCCTTGGAAGCGTATTGGTTAAGTTTGGAAAATTCTGTCAGCTACTTTATTTTAGCTTCCGATAAGCCTCATCGAGTGCATAGGGGTGTCACTTGAGTGCAGCATCCTGTTTTACCTTTTCCTTTAGCTTTTCGGTGGTATTTCCATACCAGAATGTAAGGGTGCATCATCTTACTTGCGAGTGATATGGGTTATCACTCGAGTGTATCTAGTCTTACTCGAGTGCAAGAGTATTATACACTATAGACTCACGTCTCAGGGAAACACTTGCGGCCAAATTATCAAGAGTGTGTACTAGTACCCACAAGTGTTGTGCTGTCACTCAGGTGCCCTCGAGTGCACTTCTCATTCTAGGGTTTATGTTGCTCTCGGGTAGTCACTCGAGTGTTGGGTCTAGGACTCGAGTGCTGTGATCATTTTTTGTCTCAGTTGGTGCTCTCGGCCAAGCACTCGCACGAGTGAGCCATCCTCACTCAAGTGCAAGTTATTTCATCACCCGAGTGTGTCATCTATCACTCGAGTTTAGGAGCTAAAAATCAGATTTATACATCCAAAAAAGGGATATTTGGTATAGATTTTCCAACCCTTTAGGCATGTGTCTAGGCTTCTAGTAGCCACCTAAAGAGTTCAAATAATAACCAACTTTAAGTAATATGAAAGTAAGAATTTGGAATAAGGATTAATCTGTTGTCCTTGATTTTGGTGTATAGGCTTTGATATTTACCCTGATCGCGAGCAATCGGTGCCAGTGCACACTAGGAAAGAACAAGGTAGTGATGCTTTCCCTTATACTGTATATGATACATTGTATGTTTGATTTATCATTAATTGTGAATTCTTCACCCGCGGCCCATTGGTGTTGACGGTGGGAGGACTGTGCCTTCGGGGCAGTGGAATACGGGGGATGAGACTATGTGAAAGCCGTAAGGCTATATGTGAAAGCTGAAAGGCTATTTGTGAAAGCTTCACCTGTGGCTCATCAGTGTTGACGGTGGGAGGACCGTGCCTTCAGGGCGGTATAGATACAGGGGATGAGACTATGTGATTATGTGCCTGTAGGACAGCTTGTATGTTGTGTTTCGTACTGCTTGATGATATCACTGCATGCTTTGTGATTATGTATAGTATGAGTGATTTGTTACTACTGGGATTCTTTGAATCTCATTTTTTCCATTGACTAACCTTCAAAGGATAAGCATACGACTAAGGGGGATAGGACTCCTTAGGGAGATTTTGATTTTGGTTGTTGGCTATCAATTTTGGTATTGGGATTATTGTACTTATTTGGGAAGTAAATATTAAAATGATTTTGTGTAATCCCCTAAATGGGAACTTGTAAACCCTTGGTATCTATGTGAAACCCGGGGATTGCCGGGATTTTGTTGTACACTTTGATATATACATGCGATTTAACTGAATAGGGTAATTATATTCAAATTGAGAAATTTGAGACCAGGTTTAAAAGAGATTTTGAAAGAAATTTATGAAAAACCCTACTGTGAGGATGAGATTGAAATAAGTCTTGTTTAACCATTGGTCTCTAATATATCTTAATTACATATTTTCGAATCATAATTACTGTTTATAAGGCAGGGGGTTACATTAAACACAGCCCTCCTAGCTTCCTCCTTCATCACCACCCTATTCAATCCCTCCAAAAGCCTGCCATCCTGTAAATCCTAACTTTGTTTGATACACACCCAGTTCTGTACCTCTAGTTCTTTTGTGAACAACTTGGTAAAATAATCCTTCACCACTACGAGCATTTTATCTTCTTCGTCCCCCTATCTTTCTTCTGCATCCTTTAGCATTAAAATCCTATTCCTCCTCCTTATCAAAACGTAATACTTTGTGTTCTAGTCGCCATTTCTAACCCACATGCCTCTTGATTTCTAGAACCAATGAAGATCCTCTTGAAGAAGAACTTCAAGTAATTCTTGCTACAGTTTCTGACATAGCTCATCAAGATACAAGTTGTTACTTGCCCCAACTTCCTTTGTATCCCTCATAACCGTGTCTTCAATTGCTTCTTTTTTCTTTTCAAACTTCCAAACACTTTAAAATTCCACTGCTCCAGTGACCCTTTTAGGATCTCTTGCGATTTACACACTTCTTCCTCCTTATCCCATTTTTTCTTTAAAAATTCCTTGAGTCCTGGATGTGTTAGCCACATTGCTTTAAACCTAAAATGTCTTTCAAAAATTCTATCAAAGAGTAGAGAATGGTGTTTTGAATGTAATCTAGGAAACACCCTCACTATTATATTCAGAAATGTATCTTGCCATTTTGGATTACACAAGCCCCTGTCTAACATCTTATACACTCTGTCTCTTCCCTCCCACTTTGGTCTTCTCCATATTAATAAAAGACCTATCGTCTTCAAATCAATTAACGCATAGCTGTGTATCCAATAGCTAAAAGCACAGCATCTCGCTATGCTTGGTTCTACCCGTACCCCCACTTTGCTTACTTGGGGATGCAAATCATTGTAGTCTCTTGTAATTAACTATGGCCCTTCAATTTTCATTGCCAACAAACTCCATTTGCACAACAATTCTGCTCTTCTCGCTCCTTAAGGGTTCACCCACACAAATGTATAGTAACATACCAACTCATCTCTTATTTTCAACTTTACATGAAGGAAATCTGCGTCCTTCATTATTATCTCCTCCTTCATCTAATAAAGCCAAATACCTCTAGAATACCCTTGTGCCTCTTCTCGTTCTGAGTATTTGAAATCTATCTTCCTTATAACTTCCTTCACCTTGTGACCACTTACATGAGTCTCATCCAAGGCTCGTAAGTCAGGTTTATAATTTCTCATCATTTCCTTTACTGTAACTAGACATCTATTACTAGTTGCACCTTTATAGTTCCACATAATTAGCTTAAACATTGAACAAACAATTTAGAATGCAACAACCATAATGCACACTAATTAGACATATTTTCCCTATAAATTCCCTTTTTGGGAAATTTGTTCCACCCTTATTTGCACACATCTTAGAAATACTTACCAGATTAATATCAAGGCCTATATCCACCTCCTTCTCAAATATTTGGTCTTGGCTTCCATTCATACTTTGCACCCTTATTCCTTCTTGATTACTAAGCTTTTGTACTTCATTCCTTACTACTTTCTTAAATGCCACCTCTTTCCCTTGACTACGTTTTATTCTGACACAAGCAATACTACTGCTTTCTTCTTTGGATGAACTCCCCTTCTGTAATCCACTTCCAGCTGAGAAAGTAAACCCTTCCATATTTTGAGAAAAGGTCTTTGTTGTGATCAAATTTTGTTTGTTTACCAGTTCTCTTTTCTCTTTGTTTGCTCTTGTTCTATTCACCAAGTCCATCTTTTTGTGACGTCATTCAACGGAGGTCTTGTGTACTCCTCTACCTCATTTATCTCCTATTCCAATACAAATCTCCTATTCCAATACAAGAACCTCGATTAAGTGGAAATTCTCTCCTCCTTATTCTACATTGTCCTTCCCATCTCACCTTTTGGACCTCTCTCCATAGACCATCAGACTCAGACTCCTCCTTTTCCATCTCCCCTTCCTTCATAGCCCTACCTTTACTACTCTTTTCCATTTCTATAGGATTAACCCTTCCTTCCTTACAAATTTCTTTTAGAGGACCAAATCTGCCATATTTTAAACATAAGAATCACATGCTTTAACATTCTATTTGCTTAGTCTAAACTTCAGTAGCATAATGGGGCAATAATGGTTGTGTTAAATCTACTTCAACACATAACCTAGCATACATTCCTCTTTCCTTTAATGTCGTACTCATATCTACACTTAGTACTTTTTCGATCGCACTACAAACATTCCACATCAATTTCTTATCATAAAATTTATGTGAAATACCTAGTAGTCTCACCCATACAACTATCTTTGTGATCTATTCCTTCCTTGGATCAAAATCTGCTCCCCAATGTGTGATACTCAAATATGAGTCAAATAGAGTCCATGGACATCTAGTCAAGGAATTCATATAATCCTCTTGATCTTGGAATCCCACAATATAGAAATTATTTTCTATATCAGATCCATATATCCTCCCTTTTTGAGCCCACATCACTAAAATCTAGCAATTCATTGCTGCCAGAGTAGTTGTTTTTAGAGATGGGAAAATAGGCTAGCCTGTTTAGGCCTAACTCCAAAAAAGGAACATATTTTTTAGTCTCGGCCCATTTAATTAAGGGCCACAAGCTGGCCCACGGGCTTCAGAGCCCGTTTGCCATATTTTCACTTCTTATCCATGTTTAACAAAACATAAACACTAAGTTCAAAAACTAATATCTATAATTAAATAAATAACTAGATAAAGTCATAAATCATAACTAAATACTAAACAATATAAATAACATTATCATTTTCTTTTCCATGGTCATCATCACTATCAATATCATCAATGATATTTTTTTAATTTAAAAAAATGACAAACAAGCTTAAACAGGCATGCCTGTGGCTTTACAGAGTCGGCTGGTTTAATCCCGTGGCGTTAAAGGGCTGGCCCCTTTAGGGCCGACTCCATTTTCAGACCCTAAATTATAAGCCCGACCCTTTACTCAATCAAGCCTAAACAAGGATAACCCGACGGGCTTGGCCCGATTTCCCAACTCTAGTCATTTTGCCATTTAGCTTCACTAGTAACGATTATGTAAAAGGAATACAAAGCCTATGATGCTCCTCCTTTGACAACACAAAATTTGACCTCCTCGGTACAGATCGATCCACCATGATTCTATTAGACAAGTATGCTTTCGCTTCAAATCCAATATCAATTTCCTCCTCTGATTCCATACTGAAGAAGTTTCTTCCCTCTAACTACATTTTCTCCCTATAAGCCATAATAGAATCACGATACAACTTGTTCCTTGTGTATACACTTGAATTTTCTCTATCACAAGCCAGTTGTGGAAATTCTTCATTGCTAAAGCTTGCCCTGCCTTCCTTACCTTTTTCAGATTGCGTATCCTTGCGTCCAGCTCTTCCTCCATTGTTATCGCTACTTAGAGCGCCAACCCTCTGATAGAACCACCACTCATATCCTCCTCACTAATTCCTTTTCACAATGCACTATTACTCTCCATCACAGTAGGTGATGGAGACCACTCCGTACTCTGTCGCTGATACCACTCAACTCGACCAACGTCAAAACCTATCAGAGGGCATCAAATGACTTAGATTACTCACTCTAGTTTTAAATGTGCTTCTATCCTTAGTATAAGACTTGCTTTATATTCAATTTCTTTATGAAAGTGGTTGTCTTTATTTTAAAGATAAGTGTTGGTGAAATTAAATTGATTAGTTAGTTGATTAGGGCGCTAGTCTATATAAAGGGTCTTGGTTAATATGGTTTAGAGTATGTAGGATAGTTTGATTCTTACCATGTTTAGTGAGGGTTAATTTGAGTCTCTCTTTAAAGAGGGAAGTCCCTCTTAGTCCCCAAGTGGGGTTGGTTATCTCCTTCAAGTGAGAGTAAATTAAACATAACCCAATTGGGTTATAATTTGTATGAGCATGTTGCTGTTATATAGTTAATACAAGATTATTCTTTACCTTCTTCATTATGTTTTTCTAATTGTTATTGTTTATATGATATCAGAGTAGGTCATTTTGTTCTTGTTTTTTGATCACAGCCCTGTGCTTTTCTTGACTGAACTATGCCGTATGGTTGTTTTCAAGATTGGATCTTGATTTTCTACCACAGGATCGATCAAGTGTCCAGTTTTTATTCTTTTAAATTTGACCAAGATTTGATGCTTTCTCATGTTTCCACTCAGTCCCAATGAGTCTTCCGGTGATTGCAATATCGATGGCTTGAGAAATCTTCAGAAATATGATTCTGTCAAGTGCTCTCAACAGATTCATCTTATTTTCTACAATTCTCACCATTTGGCACCCTTTTCGCCAAACCTCTTTGATTGTTGTTGACCCTTTTCGATGTCGCTCTAAGGATCTCTTGATCTTTTGCCCCATTCTTGATCAAAACCCTAGCATTCTTGTTTAAACCATTATAGAAGTCTCCTTCAAGCTCTAGTCATCGTCGGTCAATGCCCCGTCATCTTTCCACAGTGTCGTTTTGAAGGTATTCAACATCACTCTCGAGATCTGGTCCTATAAGCATCTGCAATCAGCTGTGGCCTCTGCAATCTCCATCATAGTCTTGATTCCTAATCTTAGACACTGATTCTTGGTCTGACAACGACTATTGAAGGCGATAGAGATAGGAGAAATAATCTGTTGAAGATCCTCTGATTCTTCTTTAAAAGTAGTAAAAGTCTTGTGGCGGTGGCTGAGAAAAGCACTGGTGGAATCATGATGATCAATGAAACATGCAAATTCTTGTCACTACAGTGGAGAAATAAGTTTTCGAAGATCCTCTGATTCTTTTTTAAAAGTAGTAAAAGTCTTATGGCAGTGGCTGAGGAAAGCACTGGTGGAATCACGATGATCGACACCACGGTTCTTTGATTTTATGAGGCGAAATCTGACGAGGACGAGAGCAGAACAGACCTTGATAAATTTCGGTAATGATTCTTTCACTTTAGGGTGTTTCAACAATGGTGAGAGATTATGGGTCAAAAGTTCCAATATCCTCTGTTCTAAGCCTCACAGGGCCGGCCTATTCATTCTTGATTCAAATTCAATTTGTTCATTTGAATTGTATGAAGTTTTCCTTATGTCATGTGTTAAACAATTTGCCAGAAAGCCACAATCGACACTTCTTCATCTTATTCTTCTTAGGATGGTTCATTATCTCTTATATACATTATTGTACTCTTCATAAGAACCTCTACTTCATAAAACAATATCACTTAAAGCTGGCTTGTAAGAGATATTGAGACCTTAGTTTCAAGTAAAGGAGTATTTAAGATGGGGTTTTTCTAGTCCAGGAAAACCAGAATCCAGTATACAAGGCTAACTTTGTTTTCAATGATAAAGAGGCAATGGGTGATTATCTCAGCTAACTTGGCAGATCAATGTGACAATATGGCTTGTGTTAGATCCCAAGTTTTAATGATAACAAAAAGTCAATTGTGTGCAAATCATGTTTTTGAAGGATTAAGAAGAGTTTACAAAGTTACCAAATGCATATTTGAAGTTTTCTGATATCTGCTGTGAAATTGCACTAGAGTGCTCGAGCATGAAGTTTGCACTCGAGCATAGATCTCCTTTGTGCTCGAGCAGGTGCGAGTGAAATCCAGAAAGTGTGTACCCGAGAGGCATTCTCTCATTATGATCACTGGATCACTCGAGCACTAAGGTGTGCACTCGAGCAGAGAAGTCATTCTCACTCGAGCACATGCGAGTGAGGGTCTGCGAGTGCTTGGCCGAGAGCAAATAATAGCATGCTTCCTTCATTCACTCAAGCAGAGACATCAATGCTCGAGCATGAGCATTTTGTGCTCGAGCAAGGTACTGCGAGTGCTTGGCCGAGAGTCATGAAGTTCAGAGAGGTGCAAGTGTGCTCGAGCACACCCGTATATGCTCGAGTGACACATCAGTGCTTGCAAGTGAAAATTCTATCCCTCTCCAAATCTGTTGCGAGTACTTGTTTAAAAGGTATAATTCTTGAGAATATTCTTCTCACTCGAGCAGGAGTCTGTGTGCTCGAGTGAGGGCCCACATCACCTGCGAGTGATAATTTTATCCCTCTGAAATCCTGATGCGAGTGATGGTATTGAGAGCATATTCCTTGAGAATATGCGTCTCACTCGAGCAGTGGTATGTGTGCTCGAGTGAGGGTCCATATCACCCGCGAGTACAAATTCTCACTCTTATCAAAATGGTGTGCGAGTGATGACCCGAGAAGACATTCCCAGTGGAAAATGAAAGATCACTCGAGCAGAGGAAGTTGTGCTCGAGTGAGACCCCTCTTCACCCGCGAGTGAAGAATTTGTCTCTCTGAAATTCTATGCAATCACAACCCGATAACAGAGGCTTATGAAGGAAAATAGGAGATCACTCGAAGTGAGCCTTTCATGCTCGAGTGATGCCCTGTTTGACCACCAAAAATACTAAGTCTCACAACGTTCATTCCGAATATGGTTTATTGTTATTTATTCATATCATCATTACTTATTATCATTGTTTAACATTGTTTTGATTGTTTTAAAAGTATGATATAGGAATATGAATGTTTGAAATAAACCACATAAAGAAAGTCAAACAACGGCAGACAATATGATTATAAACACGCTGGCACCTACCGCACTCAGATTATTCAAACATGCGCATGTCTACCAATAGTTTCAAATGTCCCGCTCCTCAAATGAAGAATTTCAAAACGGGCAAAAACTGAAGCAACTATATATATACAGAGATTCAAGGAGAACATAGACAAGAACGTAGCACAAGAATTCACAAGCTTATACCAAGTCTCTGCTATTCATTATTTTTCTCTGTAAACACATTGATCTTCAGTGTTTATTCATTTGCTCTGTAAGAGAGTCTTCATACAATTCAAAATTCTATGTTTATTTGATCTCAAGGTATTGGGACCTTGAGAGGGTAGTTTTTCCTTACGAGAGAAGCAGTTGAGAGAATTCCTTGTTGTGTCTTCCACTCATAAGCCTTATAAGATACAAGCAGGAGAGAATGTTGCTGCTCGTAAGACTTACAGTGGTGTAAGCAGGAGAGAACGTTGCTACTCATAAGTCTTGTATACATAAGCAAGTGAGAAGAGTCATAGGTTATTTTTCTGCACGTAAGACTTGTCGTAAGGGGGAGAGAAGTTTCTTGTTGAGAGAATATTTTTGCTCGTAGTCCGTTCAAGGACGATTGTTGTTTTGTGGCATTCTGAGAGCCCATTGAATCTTGGAGGTATAGTGAAAATCTCAGTAGGTCTTGATCTTTGAGGACTGGACGTAGGCCTGGTTGTTAGGCCGAACCAGTATAACTCTCTGTATTCAAATTTTCTCAACTCTACTTTATCCACTATATTTTTCATATCACCACATCAAGCGAAAAATTTATAACATCACCCAATTCACCCCCTCTTGGGTGAAGCTTGCCTCTTACATTTGGTATCAGAGCCTCGTCTTCTCCGAAGAGCCTAACAGCTTGAGAAGGATCCGAGAAATGGCAACAATGGGTGAAAATATCCTTCCAGACGGAGCTTCAATCACTAGACCTCCTGGTTTTGTTGGAGAACATTTTTCGTTCTGGAAAGCCAAATTCAGAGTATTCGTGATGGCCAACGAGTACGGATTATGGAATGTTATACAAGATGGTGACTATGTTCCAATGAAGAAAATCGAAGATAGAGCAGTTAAAAAGAGCCCAGATGAGTTTGACGAGAATGACAAAAGGTTAGTGACATTAAATAGTAAAGCTATTCTAATGATACAGAGTGCTCTTAGTCAAAAAGAATATTTTCGTATATGTACTCTACCAACTGCCAAAGACATGTAGGATGCTCTTGAAATTGCTCATGAAGGTACATCAGGAATCAAAGAAAATAGAATCAATACTTTAATTACAGAATATGATTTATTTCGTATGAAATCTGGAGAAAGTATATCAGAATTTGAACTAAGGTATACTCATCTTGTTAATCAATTATCTGCTCTTGGAAAGTCGTTTGATCAAAATTCCCAGGTAAGAAAGATTCTTAATATTCTTACGAAAGAGTGGGAAGCAAAGGTGACAGCCATCGAAGAAGCTAAAGGAGAATCTATGAGATCCGTAGCTGCTCTCTTTAGAAGTCTTTCTGAATATGAAGGTAAGTTGAGATTCAAAAAGGAACTTGAAGAATTCGATGATAAAAAGAAAAAGGGAGTTGCATTTAAAGCTATCAAAGAAGAAAAAGAAACTTCCGAGAATGAAGATGTCCCTAGTGATGATGAAATGGGAATGATCGTGAGAAAATTCAAGAAATTCTACAGAAGAGGACAAAGGAATTTCAAGAACTACCAAGGTGGACCAAGCAAGAAAGAAAACAAAGAACAACAAATAGTATGCTATGAATGTGGGAAACTAGGACACATCAAATCTGAATGCTTCAGAAACAAAGACAAAAAGAAGCTGAAAAAGAAAGCATATATATCATCTATTTGGGGTGATAGTTCGTCAGACGAAGAAAATGACAACGACGAAGTAGCAAATCTATGCTTGGTAGCTAAGGAAGAAGAATCAGACTCTGAGGTAAGTGACTCTGAGCCCTCTTATGATGAATTGTTATCTGAATATAATGCATTACATACAGAGTTCATCAAAGTTGCTAAAGAAATGGTTAGTTATAAGAAGAAAGTAAAAGAATTAGAAAGTAATGTCATATCATCATATGAAATGTGTAAAGAGAAAGATAAGAAAATAGAAGATTTAACAAAGATTGTTGAAAAGTTTACTAAAGAAAGTGAAACTCTCAAGGTTATTTTAAATTCTCAGAAAGTTTCATTTGATAAATCTGGAATTGGATATAATGCTGTGCATAATAAGAATAAGAAGAATAGTAGAGACTATCTTAAATATTTCAGGAATTCTGTGCATACATCGAATCCATTCGTATCATGCAATTATTGTAATAGGAAAGGACATTATACTTCATCGTGTTATTTCAAAAAGGGAAAGGTTGTTGGAACATATAAATGGGTTCCGAAAGGGACACATATTTCAAATACTAACCACAAAGGACCCAAGAAAGTGTGGGTACCTAAAACCTGATCATCTTATTCTAGGTATGTCTCAAAGCATCTCGAGCGAACAAATGGTATATTGATAGTGGATGTTCGAGACACATGACTGGTGACAAAAATAAGTTCACCATGCTTGAAACTAGAGAAGGAGGAAAGGTGACATTTGGAGGAAATCAATCTGGACGTATTGCTGGAATTGGTGAAGTGGGAAGAACCAATGGCAATCAAATCAACGGAGTATATTATGTTGAAGGATTATGCCACAATCTCTTAAGCGTAAGCCAAAGCACTGACAAAGATAACTGGGTGATTTTTGACTCGAAAGAATGCTTGATAGTAAGCAAGAAAGATCTACCCCTAAACAAAGAAACTATCAAGGCAAAGATCCGAGCTCAAAGGGACGGTAATTGTTATACTATTGATTTAAGTTCAAATTCTCCTGAAAATTGTTTTCTTAGTCGATCAGAGGAAAGTTGCTTATGGCATAAGCGTTTGGCTCATGTCAATATGAATCAACTTGACAAATTGATCAGAAAAGATTTAGTTGTTGGTCTTCCCAAACTCAAATTCAAAGACAACATGATATGTGAAGTATGTCAAAAAGGCAAACAAACTAAATCTTCTTTTAAAACAAAATATGAAATTTCTACTTCAAAACCTTTACAATTACTTCATATGGATTTGGTAGGACCTGCAAGAGTAAAAAGTTTTGGAGGAAATTTATATACGTTAGTAATTGTTGATGATTTTACAAGATTTGCATGGACTATATTTATTGCCTCAAAAGATGAAACTTTTGCTGAATTTATTATGTTTGCCAAAAAGGTTCAAAATGAGAAAGGTATTTCTATTGTCTCTATTAGAACAGATCATGGAGGAGAATTTGATAATCAATTGTTTGAAGATTACTGCAACAACGAAGGAATAGATCACAACTTCTCAGCCCCTAGAACACCTCAACAAAATGGAGTAGTGGAAAGGAAGAACAGAGTGCTTACAGAAATGGCAAGAGCATTACTTAATGAAAAAGAAATGTCACAAGTCTTCTGGGCAGATGCAATGAGTACTGCATGCTATATTTCAAACAGAGCATATATTCGCAAATCTCTTGGAAAGACACCATATGAACTTTACAAAGGAAGAAAGCCAAATATTGCTCATCTTCATATCTTCGGGTGTAAGTGTTTCATTCACAACAATGGTAAAGAAAATTTAGGTAAATTTGATTCAAAGTCTGATGAAGGTATTTTTCTAGGATATTCTAATAGAAGTAAAGCTTATAGAGTTTTCAATAAAAGAACATGTACTGTTGAAGAATCTATTCATGTTGTGTTGATGAAATTGAATCTCAGACAAAACTTAATGATGAAGAAGAAATGGATTCAATCAAGAAAAACAAATCTATTTCAAAGCAGGATGATTTTGAAACAAATGATTTTCAAAATTTAGAAGATGTCGATGATCATGCTCAACCTAAAGCATGGAGACATATGAAGGATCATCCAATTGATCAAGTTATAGGAGATATTCATGAAGGTGTCAAAACCAAAAATAGAATCCTCAATGAGGTAATATTTTCAGCTTTTATTTCTGAAATTGAGCCTTCTAATATAGAAGAAGCTTTATCTGACAATGATTGGGTGATTGCTATGCAAGAAGAACTAAATCAATTTCAAAGAAATCAAGTTTGGGATTTGGTTCCTCGACCTAAAGATCATACGGTTATAGGGACCAAATGGGTTTTCAAAAACAAACTTGATGAATCAACAATCATTGTGAGAAATAAAGCAAGATTGGTTGCCAAAGGCTATAATCAAGAAGAAGGTATTGATTATGAGGAAACATATGCTCCAGTGGCAAGATTGGAAGCAATACGAGTACTCTTAGCTTTTGCTTGCATCAAAAGTTTTAAACTTTATCAAATGGATGTAAAAAGCGCTTTTCTAAATGGTTATATTATGGAGGAAGTTTATGTAGAATAGCCTCCTGGTTTTGAAGATGAAACAAAACCTGATTATGTCTTCAAACTTAAGAAAGCATTATATGGTTTGAAACAAGCACCCAGAGCTTGGTATGAAAGACTAAGCAAATTTCTTCTTGATCAAGGTTTTGTCAGAGGTAAAGTTGATACAACTTTATTCATCAAACATAACAAAAATGATATTCTAATTGTTCAAATTTATGTTGATGATATTATTTTTGGTGCTACTAACGAATCTATGTGTCAAGAATTTTCTAAGATTATGCAGGGAGAATTTGAAATGTCCATGATGGGAGAATTGAACTTCTTTCTTGGACTTCAGATCAAACAAAAGAAGAATGGTATATTTATATCTCAGACAAAGTATTTGAAAGAGCTGTTGAAGAAATATAGATTAGATAATGCTAACGGAGCTGATACTCCAATGAGTTCTACAACGTTGTTGGATGCTGATGTAAAAGGACCTAGCTTCAACATTACAAAGTATAGAGGAATGATTGGTTCATTACTCTATCTCACAGCAAGCAAGCCAGATATTCAGTTCAGTGTAGGAATGTGTGCAAGGTATCAATCTAATCCTAAGGAATCTCATGCAGAGACAGTAAAAAGAATTTTCAAATATCTAGGAGATACTTCAGAACTTGGCCTTTGGTATCCAAAAAGAGGGAACGAGTATTTAATGGCATATTCAGATTTAGATCACGGTGGATATAAAACTGACAGAAAAAGTACCAGTGGTCAATGTCAATTTCTCGGAGGCTCTCTAGTGTCATGGTTCAGCAAGAAACAGAACACAGTTTCATTATCCTCAACTGAAGCTGAATATATAGCTGTGGCAAGTTGCTGTTCTCAAGTACTATGGTTAAAACAACAACTTCAAGATTTGGGAATTTATTTAAAAGAAATTCCAATCTATTGTGATAATACTAGCACGATAAGCCTGGCAAAGAATCCTGTACAACATTCAAGAACCAAGCATATAGATATTCGACATCACTTCATTCGAGATCATGTTCAAAAGAAAGATGTCAAAGTGGAATTCATACCAACTCATCTTCAACTTGCGGATATTTTCACAAAACCAATTGCAAAAGATCAATTTCTTTATATTCGAAGAGAATTGGGAATGGTTAATCCCAATGAGTTGTAAGTTTTCTTGTTAAAAAGTTTAATTAAATGTTTCTTTTGATGATAACCATACTGACTTTAGCATCGGAGTGTTCAAAATTTGTTTTTGCAGGACTGTCACTCGAGCACTGAGGGTGCTGCTCGAGTGATGAGCTGTGTCACTCGAGCACAAGCAGCTCTGCTCGAGCACAGCGCTGTTAAAGATACTCTGCTCTTTGACATGTAAAACAGAGGTTAACAGAGGAGTTAAGAATACCAAGGGAATGTATCAAAAATAACAGTGAGAATTGAACTCACTCGCGAGTGAGGAACTCTCACTCAAGCATGATATGAACATGCTTGAGGTGAGGAGTGCCTGCTCGAGTGAAGAAGAAGAATTTCTTTGCAAAAGCTATCCAAATCATGGTTACTCAAATGATCTTGGAGGATTTGAGTACAAAGATACAAAAATATATCAAGGAATCCATAATCCAGGTACGTTTTACTTGTTTCTTTATTTTTCCAGAAGATCACTCGAGCATAGATAGAACACACTCGAGCACAGTATGAACATCACTCGAGCACTAGGGTTCATGCTCGAGCACTGTCACTTATATCAGTTACTGGGGAGCTCAGAACGTCGCACTTCCTGCTCTCACTCGAAGTGCTTTCTCACTCGAAAGACACAACTCTTCACCTTCAACCGTTTTCTCATCATTCAATCATGACTTTCTGCCTCAAATCGCCGTTACAACCCTTCAATCTTCTATAAAAGGTGATTCTTACCTTCTACATTTCTCATTCGTGCCCTAATCTCCATTTGTCTTTCTTTCAAAAACTAAGAGTTTTGCTTCTCTTCCACTTTCTCTACAATGGCAAGAACCAAACTACCCTCTATTCCTCAAAAATCTCATTCTCCTTCTTCTACTCACTCTGCTGCCAGTGAATCTGGAACCCCTGAGCTTACTCCTCCATCTCCTAAAATCTCTTCCTCACCGTCACCCCCTCCTAAACCCAAAACCAAAAAGAGGACTCCGGCTAAGAAACCTCACCCAAAGCCTCAAGTGTCAAAGAAAGACCAACCTCCTCAAAATAAACCAAAGGGAGTGATATTCAAGGAACCTATAATCACCCGGTCTTAATCCAAAGAGGTTCAAGGAAAGGGGAAGAAGAAGGATTCAGAACAACCCCAATCATCTTCTTCTTCTGGGGATACCTTCAGTAGACAACTCCGGGAAGCAATAGAGAAATCCAAACTAGACAAGATAGTTAGGAAGATTGCTTCTCAAGCCAGTGTTTCAAGTTCACATTAAGATAGGCAACCAAGTGCCTCTGCTTCAGGAGCACCTTCTGCATCACAAGTACCAGTGGATGATCACATCACCAGTCCTCCTGAGGGATTCAATGTTGCAGAACTTAAGGCTTTATCTCAGAAGGTATATGATGATGAATTTAAACATAGACATTTCTGCCCTGTAGTATATGTGGATCTGGATTATTTGAAAAAGAATTATCATTTGGACTTGTACCCTTACCTTCAATACTATGCTCCCTGGCTAGATATTCATTTGCCATATTCCCCCACTGTTGTGAAAACCTTTTATTGCAACATGAAGACTCATAATATTATGTCTAGATCCAGTGAATTGATTGAAGAAGCAGTATCTACTACTGTTAGAGGAAAATTCATTATGATTTCTGCCAAGATCATAAATGACTTACTTGGTTATGTTGGACCTCCTCCTGATCCACCCTCTTTCTCTGCCAATGAAGTTTTTAAAATTCTGAGACCAAAAGACCCAATTGGCCCCCTCATTTTCAAACCTATTGATATGCCTGATAATCACAGAGTCCTTCATTATATATATTCCCGGAGCATTGTCAATAAATCCAAGAATTTTACCCACTTTGCTTAAAAGGATTACTATTTCTTGGCTTCTTTGGTTGCTGGGCAACAAAGGAATGTAGGGGAGATTAGTTTTAATGAGATGAGAAGGTTTCGATTTTCTTCAACAAGATCTACAACCATACCATACCCTCAACTTGTTTCCTTCATTTTAATGAAAAACAAAATTTGGTATTTGGAAGGAACAGAAAGATACTCATCTCAAGGTTTGGTAAGACTCAGTTAACTCACATGGGTATCAATCTTCCGGTGAGTCGGACCAAAGCCACATCTAAGAGGGAAGCCACTCCATCCAGAGGTGATGAGGCACAATCATCTGCACAAGGTCCTATTCCTCCTCCTTCCTTTCTCAATGCCTCTCTGTCCAATCATATGACTGAGGTAATTAATCAAGCTGTATCAAGTTTAAAGAAGGAGTTAGTGACTGAGTATGAGAAGCTTATGGAGAAGATGGAAGCACAAGTCATTAAATTGGTAGACAAGGCCAATCTTAATTTTGAACTGATGTTCAAAACTCAGGATGAGATGTCACAGAGGATCACCAATATGGAAACCTTCCTGCACTCACATTTTCCCTCTTCATCTTCCGGGGTGCCTCCAGAGACCACTCATACCTCACCATTTCATCCACAGACTCATGTACTTTTCACCGATCCAGAGTCTAATGTAGATGTTACCTTTGATCGGTCACCTTCACTACCTCCCTCATCTTCTGTACCACAGCCAACATCTCCTTCTGATCAGCCCATTGACCCTCTTACTGCCATGGTATCCTTTGTTCCACCTCCACAGCCCCCTTCTGATGTTGACAAAACGGGGAAGAAGGATGTGTGATGTTTTCTGAGCTTCTGTGGGGTGTTGTGTGATATTTTCTGAGCTTCTGTGGGGTGTATTTGGGTGTTTGGGTAGATTTCTGTATGGGTAAGATTTGATGGTGTTATTTTAACTTATGAGTTATTATGTTGTTAACTTGAATTCAAGCTTGATATTAATGATTTTTGTTTGATTCAAGTTATTCATGAATATGATTATCAAATTTAAATAGTGTTTCAAGTTGTTATTAAGTTATATACCTTATACTATACTTACCTTGGTTGTTAAGTGTCCAGAGGAAACATTGCAGGAAAACTTGAATTTGAAACTTAAACTTGATATGCATTTGGAAACATTGAAGAATTTCAAAATTTTCAATCTCAATCAATTTCTCTTAAACTTTTATCACAAAGGTTTTGTCATCATCAAAAAGGGGGAGAATGTTAGATCCCAAGTTTTGATGATAACAAAAAGTCAATTGTGTGCAAATCATGTTTTTGAAGGATTAAGAAGAGTTTACAAAGTTACCAAATGCATATTTGAAGTTTTCTGATATCTGCTGTGAAATTGCACTAGAGTGCTTGAGCATGAAGTTTGCACTCGAGCATAGATCTCCTTTGTGCTCGAGCAGGTGCGAGTAAAAGCCAGAAAGTATGTACCCGAGAGGCATTCTCTCATTATGATCACTGGATCACTCGAGCACTAAGGTGTGCACTCGAGCAGAGAAGTCATTCTCACTCGAGCACATGCGAGTGAGGGTCTGCGAGTGCTTGGCCGAGAGCAAATAATAGCATGCTTCCTTCATTCACTCAAGCAGAGACATCAATGCTCGAGCATGAGCATTTTGTGCTCGAGCAAGGTACTGCGAGTGCTTGGCCGAGAGTCATGAAGTTCAGAGAGGTGCAAGTGTGCTCGAGCACACCCGTATATGCTCGAGTGACACATCAGTGCTTGCAAGTGAAAATTCTATCCCTCTCCAAATCTGTTGCGAGTACTTGTTTAAAAGGTATAATTCTTGAGAATATTCTTCTCACTCGAGCAGGAGTCTGTGTGCTCGAGTGAGGGCCCACATCACCTGCGAGTGATAATTTTATCCCTCTGAAATCCTGATGCGAGTGATGGTATTGAGAGCATATTCCTTGAGAATATGCGTCTCACTCGAGCAGTGGTATGTGTGCTCGAGTGAGGGTCCAATTTATGATTAAGGGCTAATGGCATTGAGATTTGATTGTAATTTGTGTAATTAAATATTTTGGAAGTAATATGATGTAAATTTGAGATAAATGTGTGTGGTATTTGAGATCAATGGTTGCGATTCATTATTGATGGGTCGGAATCCTATACATTGTGTCTATGTGAGCTCATAGTGGAAGTGGATGAGATGGTGACATGTGGCATAGTGGAGGCTTTTAGATGAGGCACTAGAGGACAAAATGCCACTTTTCCTCTCTTTTCTCTCTCTCTTGATCGGTAGAGTATGTGTGTGTACAAGGGAGGAAAGTCTCATTTCATCATCATCCCTTCCATCTCACCATTTTCTCTCTCCTTCCTCCATTTTTCTGGCGCACAAGCTTGGGAAAGAGAAAAGGAAAGCTTGATCTTTGAGTAGGTAAATGATCTCTATTGCTTAAACTCCCTTCATCAAAGTTGATCCTTGAGTTAAGAGCAATATTTTTATGGTTGTAGCTTGTCCATTGGTGGTGGTTTGTGGCCACACGAAATTCTGGACTTGGGGGAAACAAGGAACTCCTTTGAGAAAGCTATAGAGGTGAGTAAGACAAACCTTTCTATATAGGTTTTGTAGCCATTGGTTGAGTGTGAAATTTCTGGAAATTTTCCCTTGAATTTCGAAAATGAGGGTCAATGTGTGGTTGGCATGTTGTTGTCATGGAATTAGTGCTTTGATATGTGTTTTGGGTTGATAGAATGGATTTAGGTTGGAAATGTGAAAGTTGATACTTTTGTGATAGCTTTGGTGCATTGGGCAAAACAGGGCATGTGATTGGGTGATGATTTTGGTCATTTTGAGGTTACCATTGTGTTCCTTGAGTGATTTTGTGTGGGAATAAGCTTGGTTGTTGATTTTGGGATTCATTTGGATCACTTGGGAAAAGTTGGAAAATCTGTTTTGGTTAAGCTCTGTTTTTCGCTGTCAGCTTACACAAGCGTTTTGAGTGACCAAATGGTATTGCAAAATTGTGAAACTTTCCAGTCTTAAAGTTCACATCCCCAGATTCAAAATGGACATATATTTTGTGTCATTTCGTTTAGAATTCTGTGAGATATGGTTGTCCAAAGTTTGGGATTGAAACAGAACTCTGTTTTGGAGTAGTGTTTAGATTTTGGTGATTCTGTATTTGTGTAGTGATTTCCAGTGATGGGATATATTTTTCCTTGAAAGAGGACTCATATACCTTTCATTTGGCTTTGGAATCACCTCGTTTCGATTTTTCTAGAATTAGTTATGGTTTTTCGAAGTCAGCCTAGAGTCAGGAAATTTCTGGGCCGCGGCCCAAGAGTGGCTGGCCGCGGCCTAAGCCTTTCTGACCTGATTTGGGCCGTGGCCCATGAGTGGTGGGCCGCAGCCCAAGACCTTCTGACCATATTTGGGCCGCAGCCCAAGGAAGGGTGGGCCGCGGCCCAACCCTGTGTTCCAGAACTTAGTGTTTTCGAAAAGTGACCTTCAACCTTTTGTTTCCCAACCTTTTAGGGCTTTCATTAGAGACATTTGTGGCCTCTTAAGAGTCATAAATGATAACCAACTTAGTGTATTATGGGATTAAGTAATTGGAAAAGAGATTGATCAATTGTCCCTAATTTGGTATAGGATTTGATATCTGCCGAACTCGTGAGCCAACTGTGCCAAAGATTGTCAGGAAAGATACAGGTAGCGACTCCTCTCTTATACTTTGTGTAAATGTATTGTATGTTTGTCTGTCATGCATTGAGTCGATGTTGCTGCTGCTATTGCCTTGTGATACCTTGTGCATTGAGATGCTTTGTGGTGCTTTGTACTTCGTGTTGCTGCTACATAGTGTTCACCGCGAAAGTGGGCGTTGTGCATAGTGATTACAGCAAAAGCTGGCATAGTGTTCACCACGAAAGTGGGCGTAGTGCATTGTGATTACAGCCGTGAGTGCTGTCGAATGTGGCGCGAGCCTGAGATCATTGTGAAGCTGCTGAACATGATGAACATACATGCTCTATGTTTATATATTGTATGAGTGTCTTGTTGCTACTGGGATTCTTTAGAATCTCACTCTTTCCATATGACTAACCTTTTCAGACAGGGCGAGTGGCTCGAAAGGGAAGCGACCAACCAGGAGTGGTTAGGGCTTAGGGACATTTTATATTTGGATGTTGGTTATCCTTGTTTTGGTTTTGGGATTACTAAGTGTATATAAGATGTAAATGAATATTTTGGATATGTAATCCCCATTTTTGGGAACTCGCAACCCATGAAATATATGTAGATGAACCCGGGGTTTGCCGGGATTTTAGTTTCCGCACTCTGATATTTCTTATGTAATTTGATTTCTCAAGTAGTTATATCCGCACGTGACTGTGAGACCGGAATTAACACGTTTTGAATTGATTTTGAAATACCTCATCCCGAGTTGAGGGATTATAAATTGTTGATTTAACTTTATTGGTCTCTATTTCACTTAAACATCGAAATCCGGATGTAATTACCGTAAGGGGGTTACAAGTGTCAACTTGAGGGGGTGTATTGGTGAAATTAAATTGATTAGTTTGTTGGTTAGGGCCCTAGTTTATATAAAAGGGTCTTAGTTAATGTGGTTTAGGGTTGTTGGATAGTTAGATACACACTATGAGAGAGGTTAATGTGAGTCTCTCTTTAGAGAGGGAAGTCCCTTCTAGATCCTTAAAGTTAGGGTTAGTTGTAATCACCCTCAAGTGAGGGATGATTATTGTTAATGTAATATCCTGAATTGTAATTAAGGGCTAATAACTTCAAAGTGATGTAATTAATGTCAATTAAGCACTTTTGAAGTATATGGGGTGAATTGTGATACAAAGTGTGTTGAGTGATGGTTTAGTAAGTATTATTATAATCAGGGGAAAAATGGTAAATTACCGACCGATTGGTCAGTTACTGGAGAGGAAACTCCTTGGTAATTGAGATCAATGGCTAGGATTGAAAGAGGGAGAGGCGGAATCCTACACATGCAAGTCCGTGTGAATTCATGGTAGGGAGAATAAGATGTTGACATATGGCAAGTTGTTAACCATTGGATAAGGTCAAATTTTCAAACTCATTTTCTCTTCCCTCTCCTTCCAAGTCGGTAGTATGCATGGGGAAAAGGGAAAATTGAGTGATCATCATCATCTCTTGTCTCTCTCTCTCTCTCTCTCTCTCTCTCCCCATTCCTCCATTTTTGCTGCATAAGGAAGGAAAGAGAAAGAAGAAAACTTGAGGTAGGTGCTTTAAATGATTTTACATGCTCAAACACTCTTCATTGATATTGTTCAAGAGGTTGAGAGCTTGACTTCTATGGTTTCAGAATTTTCATTGGTGGTGTTTAAGAGATTGTGAACTTTGGGAAGTTGAAGAATCAAAAAACCAACTTTGAGAAGAGGAAGATGTGAGTATTTAATGTGTTTGGTGTAATTGTTTTGGTTATTGGTTTGGTTTTGGAAATTCTGGATTTTTGCCCTGATTTCTTGTGATTTTGAAAGATATGAATTGGTTAGTGTTTGGTGGTGGAATTGGTACTAAACTATAACCTTGGACCATTAGAAGTGATTGGGAAATTGTGGGAGTGTGATTGGTTATTATTGGTTTTGGGTTGCATTTTGGGTAAAAACAGGGTATGTGTGAATTGAGAAGGAATTTAAGTGTTTTGAGTTTACTAATAGGTTCCTTATGACATATTAGATGGGAATGAGATCTAGTAGAAGTTTTGGGACCATTGGAGCCAGTTTTGGTAAATTTGGAAAACTATATCAGTTGCTACGATCTGGCTTCTGATAAGCTTCACTCGAGTGAGGTAGGGTCTCACTCGAGTACAGTATGAAATTCTGGGTATTTTGGTTAAGTCTTTAGGCAGAAATCACGAGTGAACTTCTTCAACTTCGAGTGACATACGTTATCACTCAAGTGCATATGGTATCACTTGAGTGTATGTACATGTAGCACTATGAACGTGCATCTCGGGTTAGCACTAGCAGGCAAATTGTCAAGAGTGCATGTGGGCACTCGCGAGCATTGGTAAGTCACTCAAGTGCTAGGGCTGGTGCTCGAGTGCACTTGTCACCTTGGAGTCTTAGTTGCTCTCGGGTTGTCACTTCCTGCACCTCACTCAATGGGACTCGGGTGATTAGGTGTCATCACTCGAGTGCCCGGGTGAGTGCTCGAGTGCACTGGCCATCTGGGAGGTGTTAGTGCTCTCGGGTACACACTTTCTATGTCTCACTTGCTGGGACTCGAGTGCAATTGTGGGAAACACTCGAGAGAGGCCTTCTTCACTCAAGTAAGTCAGCCCAAAATCAGTTTTACTTCCAAGAAGGAGGATCTTTGGGATAGTTTCTCCCAACCCTTTAGGCATATGATTAGACCTATAATAGCCACCTAAAGAGTTTAAATGATAACCAACTTAAAGTACTACGGAATTAAGAACTTGGAAAAGAGACTGACAGGTTGTCCCTAACTTGGTTTATAGGATTTGACATTTGCCACCCTCGAGAGCCCACGGTGCCGAAGAGCATCAGGAAAGGACCAGGTAGTGACTCTTTCTCTTATACTGTGTGTGAAACATTGTATGTATGTTTGTCATGCATTGAGAATACATTGTGATGCTTTGAGATCGTAGCGAAAGCTGACGCTTAGTGATACATTATGCTACTTTGTGATACATAGAGATCGTAGCGAAAGCTGACGCATAGAGATTACAGCCATAAGTGCTGTCGTTTGTGGCGATAGCCAAGATACATTGTGATGCTTCTTAACATGATCATACATGCTATGTGTTTATGCATTGTGTAAGTGATTTGTTACTACTGGGATTCTCTTGAATCTCATTCTTTCCAATGACTAACATTTCAGAGAGGACAAGTAGCTCTAAAGAGAAGCAGTCAACCCGGAGCGATTAGGACCCTTTGGGGTATATTTGATTTTTAGGGAGTTGGTTATCTACTTTTAAACTTGGGATTACTGTATATTTTGAGATGTAAATACTATATTTGATTTTGGTCATGTAATCCCCTAGTTGAGACGTATAATCCCTTAGTTTATGTATGTATAAAACCCGGGAGTTGCCGGGGATTTGATTATACACTCTGATATGAATGAATGTAAATTAACTACACAGGTAATTATATTCAAGTTTTGAAATTAAGACCAGGATAGGGAAGAGTTTTTGAAAGTGTTAGAGCAAGCGTTTCACCCAAGAGGGGGTGAATTGGGTGATACTAAAATTTTGTTGCAAATATAAAAACTTGATGGTGAATATAAAGCAATAAAGAGTAAGGAGAAATATCACTGAAGTGTACACCGAGAGTTATACTGGTTCGACCACAACCACTTTGACTTACATCTAGTCCTCAGAGCTTCTCTGAGAGTTTCACTATAACTTCCAAGATTCAGTGGGTTCTTGGCACCTCAGTACAAGCAAGTTCCTTCGCCTGGACACTCGCTCCCCCTTACAAGTTGTAATCCAATCCCAACTCAAGGTTCCACAACCTTAAGTTACCTCAATAACAAATATTGAGTTTGAATGAAATATCTCTCTCACAGAGTGAATAAGAATCACTGAAGCATAGAATTACAAGTATAATGTAAAACAGAGTAATGAGCTTGATAATGCGTTTGTGTGTGTTCTTGTTCTGTATTCTCTATTTGGATGTTCCCGTATATATAGATGTGTTGGTAATGATTGTTGGAACATTTTTCTTCATGCCCGTTAGAGAGTGAGCAGCCACTATTGACTTTTCCAGTATTTGAAAAAATATCCGTTTGCGGTAGGTGGCATTTGAACGTTGCATTTGACTTTCCTTATTTGGTAAGATCTCTTCATGTTTATCTGTGGATATGCTAAGAATACTAATACAATGAAAGGTTAATCATATAGGAAACAAATCAATGAACGTTGGAATAAATTCTCAAAATCTGAACTTGCATACTCGAGTATTCATTTAAGTTTACTCGAGTATCATCGTGAAAATATTGACAAACTGCAAGTTAACAAATGAACATTACATTACTCGGGTAGTGTATGGAGTAAACACAATTTCAAACCTTTGAAAATACCTGTTTACTCGGGTACTTACTCGAGTATGGCACCCTTTACTTCATAGGTTACTCGAGTAAACTCTCAAATCAACTTTAGGTTACTCGATGCTTTAATCCAATAACGTTGGCAGGATTTCAAGGCCGAGAGCATATTAAGTTTGATTACCTTGTTACTTGAGTCCTTACTCGAGTAAACATAAATTTTGTGCATTGCTTACTCGGGTAGTGACTTCAAGTTCTATGCAAATAAATCTGCATATTACTCAATTACTTACTCGAGTAATCCAGTATAAATAAGTGATTGAACACCTGCATACTTGAGTAGTGCCTTGAGTGAAGTGTGATAAAAGCAAAACATCTTATTCGAGTATTACCTTCAGGTTTTGACTTACCACAGTGAGTTACTCGAGTAGCACCTCGAGTAACATTGGCAGGGTTGAAAATGTCGAGAGCAACACATTTCTTGAAACAGAGTAACTCGAGTATCATTGGCAGGGTTGAAAATGCCGAGAGTAACTGGAAGTCTTTGACATGGTTACTCGAGTAACATTGGCAAGTCGAGAGCAACTGCCAGTGATTTACCTGGTTACTCGAGTAGCTACTCGAGTAACGTTGGCAGGCCGAGAGCAACTGCCAGTGATTTACCTTCTTACTCGAGTACTTACTCGAGTAACATTGGCAGGTTACTTGAAGGTTGACCTGGTTACTTCAAGTTTTTGTCTCATTACTCGAGTAACCCTTTAGAAAACTTGCCACTGATGAAGTTTCTCAGCTTTTTCTCTTGGTCTTCCTTCATTACTCCAATGCTTACTTCAAGTGATGATTTTGCCCTGTTATTACTTTGTTCAAACTTATTTGTTTATCAAATCTATACCATCCTTTGTTATCATCAAAACATGGGAGATCTAACAGAAAGACTTTGTGAAAACCCTACTGTAAGGTAGAAAGTTGAAATAATTTTAAATTATCCGATAATCTCTAATCCAATTTAATTATGCGATATCGAATCATAATTACGCTAATCAAGGTAGGGGGTTACAGTTAAACCCAAGTGGGTTGTAGTTTATATGAGCAAGTTGCTCTATTGTGGTTAATACAAGATTCTTCATCGTCTCTATTATTTTTCTCTAATTACATTTGTTTACAATAAGAGAGTACATAGCTACTAGTGTTAAGGAGTTCAATACTTTCTCCTAAATTTAAGACTTGAAATGGGATTTTTGCCAAGGAGTGCTTCTAATACAAATGATTATAAAATGTATTTTAGGGAAACAAACACACTTTTTTTCCGAACAACCAACTCACTTAATTCCATTAAAATCTGTAAATTAATTAGTTATCTAGCTTTTACATCTAGGACCCGAAAGAGTATACATTTTTGTATTTGGTTGGCTGTGTGTGACATCTAATTAATAATACATGTTATGGTGTTTTAGATTGGGCATATTATGGCTCGACATTCTGCTAAAAACATGACATCAACTTATGGCTTCAAGATTTTAGAGTTCATCCTTAATCCAATTTCGCTTGTGGGAAGCATTCCAGCATGATTATGTCACTCCTGCAATTTGGCGTATCGTTTGGAGGTAAACTACATTTGAGTACTGATACTTTCTGTATTAAAATAGTAATTTTTTGTGTATAAAAATAATTATTAGGTCTTTCTGACCAATAAAATTATTAAACAAACATAAAATGACTTGTCACTGATTTTTCCAATAAAATTCACATTCTAATTAATTTAAAAAGGGTAACATAATAACCATTTGACAATTTTGCAGGCAAGAATCTAAAGCAGATTACATAAGGATGTGATTAAATGCAGCAGTTGGATACAACCTAAGGGAAGCCCCAAAATTGTTGGAGAAGATAGGCAAGTTTCCGACTGACCACATTGCTTACCACCCATCCCCAAAACGAACCCCCTGTTTGAATAGAGAGAAAATGGAGGAGGAAAGAAAACTAAGGATGAAATAAGGGGACAAATGGGTTTTTCCCAGAAAGGAAAAGTGGAAGGAAAGAAAAACTAGGGAGAAAATGGGGTATGGGGCCAAACCCATTTTCTCTCCAAAATTTCTCTCCATGTATAGAGAGATTTGGAGAAGACAACTCTTCCGCATTTGCCCCCTGCAGCTCCATACCAACTCTTATTATTCTTGTTTTTAATACACTGGAACAAAGAAAACGCAAGAGACAAGAAACGAAAACACTATTTTCTGGTGCTCATGATCAACAATATGGGTGGAACTAGGCCAGGCCGCCTGTCAGGGGCCTGCGGCTTGGCCTGACTTCGGCCTGGCCTGGCTTGACTTAATAAAGAAAAAGAACAGGCTCAGGCCTTTTTTAAGGCCTCTTTCACATAACAGGCCAGGCTCAGGCTCGCTGAGAAGCCTATTAGGTCATTAGGCCGGCCTGACCTGTTATTATAATATTAAAACAAAAGTTCAAAACCTACCCCTTAAATTCTTAAATCTCTACCCTCAAATCCACCGTCATTGTTTCTCTACTCTTCCCTTTCCCGTTCCACTCTCACTCTCCTCCTACATCTCTCTCGCTTAGATTCTTGACTCTTCTCCTCAACGGACAGCAGCCAACTGCTCTCCTCTCCTTCTCAACCACGTCACTCATCATCTTGTGGCCCACTCTTCGGTCTCTTCCTCTCATCTCGTCACTTGTAGGTCTTGGCTGACTGATCGGACTCTCACTCACTGGTCACCATAGGTATGTCTTTTTCTTCCTGTAAATCCCCAAACCCCAAACTTCCTCATATGGGTTTCACTTTTCTCTAAATCCCTAAACCCTAAAGCTTGATCTGTAAAAAAAAGAAAGAAAGAAAGAAAGAAGTTAAATTCCCAAACTTTCTTGTCTGTGATAAAGCGTGTGGAATTGACTAAAAGTTCAATATGTAAAACAAAGCTCGATCTGTAAATTGCAAGATTGTGGTGCTAGATTCTGCCATGCGCGTAGCTTGGACTTGTTAGTGATAAAGCGTGTGGAATTGATTGAAAGTTTGTTGGAAGTATGCTTTTGGAGTTGGAAGTTTGTTGCTTGCAGCACATGTGGCTTGGCTTCATATGTGCTGCAACCAATTCATGATTCTAATTCTCCAAACGATGAAGATTTCAGGTCCTTTTGTTTTCAAACTCCTAAATTGATTGTTTTTTAAACAACTCCTAGATTGATTATTTTTTCTACTCTTCAACTTAATTTTTTTTATAGATATTACTTGTTAAATTGTCTTATTATCTAATATTATACATTTGATTTATTCTTTTCAAGGTGTTGGGACAAGAAGAAGAAATTTGGAACAAGAAGAAGAAATTATGTTGAAAATTTGATGATTTGGGAGTAGTTGCCATACTTTGATGTCGCCTGTTGTATTTTGTGATGCATTTTAGATTAATTTATGAAATTTTGGCCTCTTTGCCTTGAAGGCCTGTGGAGTTGTTCTCTTGTATTTTGATGTATTTTGAATCATTGATAGTAATTTATATAAATTTCGACCTGTTTTTGGCCTATTTAAGGAGGCTTGTTAAGGAAGTTTGTGGCATGTTGACCTGTTTTGCAGTATGGCCTGTAGGTCTATAGGTTTGCTTAAAAAATTTTAAAAATTTAGGCCTCCTTAACAAGCTTCAAGCTAGGCCTAGGTCTAAAAATTAGCCTTCAACAAGCCACAGGCTAGGCTCAGGCTTGTTTGTGCCTTAACAGGCTTCCACCCCTAAATTCAACAAGCTATGCACATCATCAGGATTTAAGACACGTAACACGGGTTCATCCATTGCATGTTTAGTGAGATGGTATGCTGCTTATTTTATCATATTATATTTATTTAATTTCAAAAGAGTATCCACTTCTTCATTTTTACTTCAAAAATAATAAGGTTAAAGTATATTTTTAATCCTTTAAGTTTACATAAGTTTTTTTTTGGGCTTTTAAGTTTAAAAAGTGTAGTTTTAGTCCTAAAATTTTAAAATCGTCAATGTGGTTAATGGAAAATGCTGACCCAACTAATTTAAGTGAGGACTATACAGCTAACAAAGCATTTTTTTTGTCCAAGCTAACAAAGAAAAATTAAATTTTAATTTTTTTAATATAATATTATTGATTTTAATTTTACAAACTTTTGTGAGATTAATTTCTTTATCAAACAAAGTTATTGATAATATGATAAAAAAGTTATTTTGATCTCAATTTGCTCAGTAAACCTGAAATCTCCCTCCCTGTTCAATTTTCCCTCTCGCCTCTCCTTTTTCGATTTCTCTAGGTTGTGGCAGCATGCAAGGTTCACCACGAAGGCTCTATCATTTTTACTCTCAGTTTGACCAATATTGTTACTAAAGATGATGTGCCCGATGTATCAGGATCAACGGTGAAGATGGCCCCCACGCTGTGCAATATTTTGTCCATTTTAGCATACACCAAATATTTTGAAGGTTCTTTGACCCAAAAAAAAAAAAAAAAAATTTGAAGCTTCTTCCATGTTCACAGTGAACCTCGCACGGGATCACAACTTAAAGAAACTCAAGATGCCAACGAGAGGGAAAATCGAAGCCAAGAATCTTCAGATGGATATTTCTGGCCTATGAACAATTTAGATCAATATATTTTTTTTGTATTATATTAGTAATATCTTGGTTTGATAAATAAATTAATCTCACAAAAGATTTTAAAATTAAAATCAATAATATTATATTAAAAAATTAAAATTTAATTTGCACAACATTACTTAGATTAGTTGGAAGCCATAAACTTGATAGTTCGTGGGTAGAACAACAGTACAACACCCATCCTTTTATAGTGGAGGAAGTTAGGTTGCTGGTTTATAGAGATTGGCATGTTGTATTCAGCCATATCTCTATATAGAATAAAATGTTGTTGCAGATTACTTGGCTAAACTCTCTCATGAGATAGTCAGAAATTTCTACTTCTTTGATCAACAACCACCTCTTAATCAGGATGAGTTTGTTGATGAAAGGAACTAGGCTCGCTTATTTTTTTTTGTTCTTGCCCTTTTGAAAAGGCAATAAAATCTGTTTTTATTCAAAAAAAAAAAAAGAGTAAAATACTTTAACCTCCTTTGGGTTTTGTCATAATTACAAAAACCTCTCCTCTATTTTGAAAATATACATTTAAGTTCAAATCGTTAACTCCGCTAATGATTTTTATTTTTTAATTAAAATTTATATTAAAATATATTTTATTTACTAATTTATCCTTCATCATTATTAATTTCCTAATTTTGACTAAAATTTTTTAAGTAATTTAAGAGTTTCTTTATCTATTTCTTAACTTATTTTTTCCTTTTGTAAATAGTTATATGTTAAATTTTTTTCATATTAAGATAAATACTTAATTAATTTAATTAATGTAAACATAGAAAACTTAATTAAAAATATGATTAATCCTATTAATAGATGCATTCTGAAATAAACATGTTTATAAATGTTTGGGTAAAAAATGTATTCAAAATATTAAAATTTAAAATTAATATAAGTATCAAATTTACATTATTAATAACATATTGTAAATAAAACATATTTCTTTCTTTTCTTTGTTCCTTTCATTTGAAAGGCATATTTTTTAATCATTTAAAATAATACTAAATAAATAAGTTTCAATAAATATGATAAAAATTTAAAATTTAAGATTTTATAATATAATAAAAATTAAAAAAATTTATAATATATTGGAAAATTTGAACATACATGTATTAAAATTATTTTTTTATATAAAAATTTATTTTTAGGCAAATATAAATGTTTATTCATTTGTTGAAAAAGGGATATTTTGGTCAAATTAAATGTTTAATAGTCAAAATTAACGGTTAGATGGATGGAAATGAAATATCAAATATGTAAGGGAGGTTTCTGTAACTTGTATTTTAATTTCAAGTGAGGTCTATATACGTTTTCAAAATAGATGGGAGGTTTGTGTAATTTAGGTAAAACAAAGGGATAGTCAATGTATTTTACTCAAAAAAAAATTAGTTGGGTTAGCATTTTCTGTTAACCATATTGACAGTGTTAAAATTTTAGGACTAAAAGTATACTTTTTAAACTTGAAGGCCCAAAGGAAAACTCCATGTAAACTTAAAGGACTAAAAGTATACTTTAGTCAAATAATAATTTTAAGAAAATTACTTGATTTAAAAATATAAATAAATGAAAAAATATTTTTACCAGATAATTTGATTTTTATTGATTATGTTAATATGATTTTTCAATTGTGAAATTTAATTTGACTTTAAATAGGGAAAATTGCCCATATATACCTCATTGAAAATTTATTTATCAAATGAGACCTTATGTACAAACAATCTTCCCCGAAAGTAAAAGATCTTCTCTTGTGTGCAAACAATCTTCCATATGTTCAATATATCTTCTCTATGTGATATTCTCTTGTGTTCAAACAATCTTCCCTATGTGCCAAAGATCTTCCCTTGTGTGCAAATAATCTTCCATGTGTTCAATATATCTTCTCTATGTGATCTTCTCTTGCGTTCAAACAATTTTCCCTATGTGTCAAAGATCTTCCCTTGTGTGCAAACAATCTTCCCCATGTGAAAAAGATCTTCCTTGAAATTGCTTTCAGGTCCCATTTGGCAAATGAATTTTCAATGAGGTCTTTATGGGCACTTTTCCCTTTTAAATATGATATTTTGACATAGATGAAAGGGTATTTTAGTAATTAAAATATTTACTCATTTTTTTTCTTCCCTATTTTCACTCTTTCGTCTAAACATGATGGGTGATAACATTTTATCTCCAACTTTTTCTTCTCTCCATTTTCTCTCCTCTTATTTTCTTTCCTTCCAACTTTTCTTTATAAGGGCTGAATTTGTGTCATTTGAAGGAACTTCTTTCTATATACCATACTAGGATGTAATTAATTCAAAGTAGGACTTGTTTGGAAGAAGTTAACTGGGAGGCTTTATTATTGGAGGGCAGCCACTGGGCAGGCATGGCAACATTATTTATAAATTTTTAAGTATATTTCATCTTTCATTTTCTCTTTCTGAACTAAAGGAAGAAATTGTTAAAATCTCTCTTCTCCTTCCCTTCCTCTTCTAGTGAAATTAAACACATCAAAATATTATTTCCCTCATAACCGACCAACGTCCATGAGGAAACTTTTACAGAAGCGGGGGGGTAATGAAGTAGATCAGAGGAAATGACGACAACCACTGGACCATTAATACAACTTCAAACAACCAACCGGGGTTGGGTCTACTAGAGGGGGGCTAATCAAGGTTCAAATTCTTGCTGACAAATATGCCCACATTTAATATTCAATAATGTCTCGAATAAGCCTCCAAATAGAGGATATATACACATGCCTATAAAAAAGACAACCACTTGGAATAAAGGCCGATTCTTTGACAAGGAAAAAAAACAAAGTTTGACGCCAAACAACCAAAAGATGGAAATCATGTCCAAGAACCTGTCAGCCCTACAAATATTTTGCCCCAATATGAGATTTCAGCGTTAATTGTATTGTATAATATGTTAACATCTATTTACTCTAATGATTATTAGTACTTCTTCTAGTCTATAATATAGCAAGTCTTTTTGAAGAAAATTTTGATTCAAGATATAAGAGAATGGCAAGGTAGTTAATGTTATGAATATACCAATTATGTGGATGTTCATTGACTCTTGACCTTCCACATTCTAGTCACCATTCATGAATATCAATTGGGAAACTAAAAGGCAATTCAATGAACATTTATATGCATTTATTGTATCACTTGTTGTAACTTAGTAGTGACTTTTGGTGGTTGGAAGCCTATAAATAGAGGTATTGTACAAGCATTGCGAACACAAGAAAGTGAATGAGAATTACTTCCCTCTTTCTCTCTTGAATTTCTCTCTTCTTTTATCTTTTGCTCTCTTATCCTAGATATTTTTTATTTTCACAACACATTATCAGCATGATAACTCTAACAAAGATATACTTCTCTCAAAGTTACCTTAATAATTTCCTCTACTTTCTTTTACCGTATCTTTATTTGATCTTGATTTATTAAGGATAATCTAAGCCACTATATGGAATTAAAGAGACTCTTTTACCGATTGTTTAAAACATCGGGTTCCATGGCTAAGATTGAATATTGTTATTGTTTTTATATATTATTTTAATCTCCTTTACAAGTTCTTCTATATTATTGATATTGTTATTTTAGTATGGCCAGAAGCCATATACCTCTGATTTCATATTCTGAAATTATATGGTCAGAAGTCATATTGCTTTAATTCATATTCTGAAATTATATAACCGACAGTCATATCACTTTAATTTCTTATTTTGATATATTATGGCTAGACGCCATATTTCTTTTATTTCTATATTATACGGCCAGAAGTCATATACCTTTTTCTATCTTACAATACGGCTAGAAGCCATATTCAAATGATTCCTTATTATATGGTCAGAAGTCATATACTTTTTTGTCTTCTATGTTATTGAATGACTGGAAACCATATAACTTTTATTTATCCTGAAGATAAAATTTCAAAATTCATGTAATTTAAATCTCTCATCATTGGCATGAAGCCATGAGAACTAAATGGCCTGAAGTCGTAAAGGTTTTAATTTTGTATTTATTTTATTTTTTCTTGTCTTTATGAATTTCCCGTTATTATCGTTAGTAACTAAATTACCTGAAACCGTAAAGGTTTTAATTTTGTGATATTTTATTTTATTTTATTATTTCTTGTCTTTATGAATTTCCTGTTATTATCATTAGTATGTTTATATTTCATATTTTGATAATTCCCGTTTATTTCTTTAATTAGTATGAACCATGTCAAACATTGCAAAACTTGAATTTGTGGCTTTTGACATTACCGGAAAGAACAATTTATCGTGGATGCTAGATACGAAAATTCATCTGAATGCCCATGATCTGGAAGACACAATTAAAGAAGGGAATCAGGTATCTAATCAAGATAAAGCTAAATCCATGATTTTTCTACGCCACCATTTGTAAGAAGGTCTAAAAATTGAATATTTAACCATAAAAGACCTACTTTTTCTTTGGAACAATTTAAAAGAAAGGTATGACCACCAGAAGATGGTCATCCTCCTAAAAGGGTGTTATGACTGGATATATTTGCATTTGCAAAATCTTAAATCTGTGAGTGAGTATAACTCAACCATGTTTATGATTACTTCTCAATTAAAATTATGTGGAGAGAATATTACTGATGAAGATATGTTCAAAAAAACATTCTCAACATTTCATGCATCCAATTTGCTCTTGCACAGCAATATCGTGAAAAGGGTTTCAAGAAATATGCTGAATTAATTTCTTGCCCCCTTGTGGCTAAACAAATAATGAGTTTTTTCTTGAAAAATCATGAATCTCGTCTAACAGGGTCGACTCCAATCCCAAAATTGAATGTACTAACTATTTGTGGCCATGGACATGGGCGTAGATGTGGCTACAGCCATGACGTGGCCGTGGTCGAAATCGTGGTGGTTCTAATTTCTACTCGAAGTGGGGAAGAATTGATAAGAACCACAAAAAAGAAACTAGTGGGCATAATAAACATGTTGAAAATCCATGTTATAGCTGTGGCAGCAAGGGTCATTAGTCTCGTACCTATCATGCGCCATGACACCTGGTTGGACTTTACCAAGAAGCACTTAAACATAATGGTAAAGGGTTAAAGGTTGAAGTAAATCATGTTGATAAGGCTGAGAATTTTGAGTATGGATGTAATGCCCCAAATTTTGATTAAAGGCTAATGATAATTATTGAGGACAATTTGTAATTTAAAGATTAAATTATTATATGTTTAGTGGCAATTTCGGTAAATGTGCCAAAATCAGTGGAAAATTGTTGGTTAATTACTAACTAAGAAGAAATTAGATATCTGACTAAATGGCTAATGAAGTGGTTAGAGTAACTAATTAGTTACTTACTTTATGAGAGCCAATAAAAATCTGACAAGTGGCAAGTTATTGTGATGAGAGAGGGCATAGCAAAGTCAAAAAGGGATTTAAAAATTATTTTCTCTCTCTTCTTCCCTCTAATTCGGTAGAGGAGGTATGGGCAAAGGGAAAATCATATTCCACCATCTTCTTCATCACTCATCTCTCTCATTTTTCTCTCTCTTGTTCGGTAGCCATGGGAGCTTTGGTGAGAGAAAGAAAAGCTTGATTTTAAGGTAAGATAATGACCTCTAATGCCAAAACTCACTTCATTAATCTTGTTCCTTGGATTGAGGGCTTCATTTTGATGGTTATAAATTGTCCATTGGTGTGGGTTTGTGCCCTCAAGGAAATCTAAGCATTGGTGAATCAAGAAACCTCTTTGGAAAAGTTGTAGAGGTAAGTAAAACGAACATTTCTCTCTAGGTTTTATGTCATTTGATGAATCTTGAAATTTCTGGGAATTTTAGCTTTAATTTTGAAAATTAGAGTCATTGGGTAGTTGGCATGTTGTGGTCATAGAAATGGTGCTTGGTGATGTGTTTTGGATAGATAGAATTGGTTAGATGTTAAAATGTTGAGTTTGGCATATTTTGGGAGTTTGGGTTGATTGTTGCCTAAAACCAAAGCATGATAATGGAATAGCAATTTGGTAGTTTTGATGGTTCTATTGGATTCCTTGTGCAATTTTATGTGGGATTAGCTTTAGTTTGGTATTTGGGATCATTGAAATCACTTGGGCAATATTTGAAAAGTGCTATCAAACTCTGTGTTTTTGGCTTTTGATAAACCTCACTCGAGTGCTCCAGGGCGTCACTCGAGTGTAGCCTTGTATTCTCATTTTCGTTCTGTGTTTCTGATCACACTTATATGCAAAAGGCAAGAGTGTTTATCTCACTTGCAAGTGTTGTGGGTTCTCACTCGAGTAAACCTTGTCTCACTCGAGTGAAGGTGTATTTGACACTATAAGCTCACGTCTCGGGTTGTCACTCATGGTCAAGTTTCAAGAGTGAGTCTTAGCACTTGTGGGTGTTAAGCCATCACTCGAGTTCCAAGGTTCATGCTCGATTGATGTTCTCCTTTGAAAGTTTCTTGTGCTCTCAGGTGAGCATATTTTGTACCTCACTTTAGGGGACTCGGGTGAACATTAGGCTATCACTCGAGTGAATTTAGTTATGCTCGAGTGCAGTGATCAATTATGGTTTGTGTCATTTCTTTTTGCTCTCGGGTGATCACTTATAGTTCTCACTTTCTAGGACTCAGGTGAGAGTGAGGATGTCACTCGAGTGTTAAGTCTATCACTAGAGTGCAATGATCATTTTCTCGTCTCTATCTGTGCTTTATGTCAAGCACTCCCAAGAGTGTGCTTCCGTACCCGAGTGCAAGTCTATCATCACTCAAGCGAGGCCTTAATCACTCGAGTGAAATAGTGAAAAATTAGTTCTTGTGCTTCTAAAAGGGGATCCTTGGGATAGTTCTTCCAACCCTTTAGGGCTTTTATTAGAGGCATTTGTAGCTTCTTAAAGAACATAAATGATAACCAATTTAAGTGATATGAAGTCATTTAAGTATTGGTATAGAGAATAACCCTTCGTCCCTAATTATGAATTATAGGATTCAACATTTGCCCTATTTGGGAGATATCAGTGCCAGAGCACGCACGGAAGGACCAAGGTAGTGAATTTTCTCTCATGTTGTGTATGATGCTTGGTATGCATGACTTATCATTATTGTGTTGTGAAAAATCTTTGGTATGAGGCCATTGCAAACTTGTGTATGTGTTATTGGCCGTAAGGCATTACAGCGTGAGTAGTTCAGCGTGAGCAGTGGTAAGGGGTGATGGTTATCACACCTACTCCTTCTGTTGCATCTGCCGTTGTAATTGCCGAGGTTACGTTGTGGAATTGTGAATTCCTGTTTGATTATTCGGCCAATATGTCTGTGTGTATGTGAAATATTTTATATGGATCCCAGCTATGGTGATATATATGATATGAATATGTGGTTATGCAATACAACGTGAGCACTTCTGCGTGAGCAAATGTAAGGGTGACGCAAGTCATACCTGCCCTTGTCGCTGTAACTGCCGTTGTAGTTGCTATGTGTGTTTGATGATTTGCTTTCATGCTTTGTGATTGTGCATATTATGAGGGATTTGACACTACGGGGATTCCTTAGAATTTCACTCTCCCAAAACAAATTTTAGACAGGGCTGGAGGTTCAAAAGAGAAGCAGGTGATGAAAGGCGGATAGAGCTCCGGGATAGGAGTTTTATTTTGGATATTGGTTATCATAGTTTTATGTATTTTGGATATCTGATGGGAGCAATTGTATATTTTGGAATTGTCATAATTTTGTGTAATCCCTTAGTTAAGGGAAATAGATTATGGGCATGTATGCCTTGTAAAACCCTTATTCGATTAATGAAACCTGAGTGTGTCAGGAATTTACATTGCACTCTGATATTTATGAATGAAATCGTACTGTACATGCCATTTGTGTAATTGAAATGTGAATGTGAGACCATTGTTGAACAGGTTTTAGCAAAGTTTTTGAAAACCATGATTTTGGGATGTTTACTTTAAATAAGTCACAAATCATACTACGGTCTCTAATTCCACATAATCACATATTTATGAACTTAATCTCAGCCTTGATCGTGAAGGGGGTTTCAATAGAGACATGGATATTACCCATTTGGATGTTACTGATTCCTTTGCATCAATTATCTTTATCTATTTAGATTGCTACATTTTAGTGTATTTAAAGTTGCTTATATCATATGTATTTCTTTTAATTATGTTTTTATTTATTTTCATGTCTCTTTTAATGAAGGATGAATCTTATTGGCATCAATCTTGAAGATTTATGTCTTGTTGATAGCGCAACAACCCATACTATACTCAGAAATGATAAATATTTTTCTTGCTTGGTAATGTAAGAAGCCAACATTCAGAATATCTCGGGTAGTATATATTTAATTGAAGACTTTGAAAGAGTTAATATTTTGTTACCTGAAGGAACAAAATTATACATTGATAATGCATTTTATTCTATCAAATCTAAAAGAAAGTTATTGAGTTTCAAAGCTATCAGTAGAAATGGATATCATATGGAAACAACAACTAAAAATAATCAGGAATGTTTGCTATCACAAATATAGTTTATGGTAAAATGCATATTAGAAAGTTTTCCTGCTTTTTCTTCTAGTTTGTATTATACATTTATAAGCACAATTGAAACACATGCTATTGAAAGCCAGAAGTTTACCAATGCAAACCAGAAGTCTACCAATATAAACCAGTAGTTTGTCAATGTAAACCAGAAGTTTACTAATGGATTTAATATTTGACATGACCGATTAGGCCATCCCAGATCAATCATGATGTGACAAATATTTGAGAATTCATGTGAACATACCCTGAAGTGTAAATAAATACCACAATTCCATGATTTCTCATGTGTTGCATGTTCCAAGGGAAAGTTAATTATTCGGCCCTCACCAAGCAAAGTAAAAAGTAAGTCTCTCACATTTTTAGAACGGATATAGGGAGATATTTGTGAGCTGATACACCCACCATACAGATCATTTAGATACTATATGGTGTTAATTGATGCACCAACTAAATGGTTGCATGTTTGCTTATTATCTTCTGTAACCTGGCTTTTATGAGATTGCTTGCTCAATTGATAAGATTAAGAGCACATTACCCTAATTATCCTATCAAGAAAATACATCTTGATAATGTAGGTGAATTTACTTCACAAAATTTTAATGAATATTGAATGCCTCTTAGAATTGATGTTGAACATCTTGTAACTCATGTTCACACGTAAAATGGACTTGCAGAATCATTGGTTAAATTGTTGCAACTAATTGCAAAACCTTTACTTATGAGATCTAATCTCCCAATTTCTGCTTGGGGCCATGCCATTTTGCATACAACAATGTTAATTCGCATTAGGCCAACAAGTTATCTAAAAGTTTATCCCTTACAAATGGTTTTTGGTTAGGAACCTAATTTTTTCCATATAAGGACTTTTGGGTGTGCAGTATATGTGCCAGTAGCACCACCACAACACACCAAAATGGGTCCTCAAAGGAGGATGGGAATATATGTTGGGTATGAATCTTCTTCAATCATTAAATATTTAGAACCATCTACAGGAGATTTATTTATGACACAATTTTTCAATTATTATTTTGATGAATCACTTTTTCCAATATTAAGGGGAGAAAATCAGCATTGGGCAAAGATATTAGCTGGAATGAATTATCATTGGCTTATTTTGATCCTCATACAAAACAATGTGAACTAAAAGTTCAAAAGATAATTCATTTATAGAATTTAGCTAATCAAATGTTAGAAGTATTTACTGACTCAAAGAAAGTGACAAAATCACGTGTCTCAGCTGTTAATGCTTATATTAAAATTGATGCCCCTAAAAGACAACTTTTATGAATGAATTTAAAGCACACCTAAAGCCAGACAGGCCCATCGATTCCAAAGATAAAAAATTCCAAAAGAGAAAAGGAACTAAGAATATAGATGGTCAAGTCGAGAATAATCAAGAAAAGTTAATAGCTCCAGAAGAGCCATCTCCTGAAGATTTATTATCTCCGGTAGAGATATCTCCAGAAGAGAATGTTGTAGTCCTAGAAGAGACCCAAGTACCTAATATGTGTGAAAATAATGAAATCTCAATAAATTATGTTATGAATGGAATCCGATGGGACCGAAATGAAGTCAACATTGATGACATCTTTGCTTATAATGTAGCATATGATGTAATGAATGATAATGAGGATCATGAGCCAAAATCCATTAGTGATTGCCAACAATTAAAAGATTAGCCCCTATGAAAAGATGCCATTAATGCAAAATTAAAATTATTGGCAAAACAAAAAGTATTTGGACCTATAGTCCATACACCTGAAGATGTAAAGCCAGTTGGATACAAATGGGTCTTTATATAAAAGAGAAATGAAAAGGGTGAAATTATAAGATATAAGCCATGTCTTGTAGCCCAAGGCTTTACAAAAAGACCTGGCATTGATTTTGAAGAAACATATTACTAGTAGTGGATGTAACTACTTTTCGTTATTTGATTAGCCTAGCAGTAAATGAAGGACTTGACCTGCATCTAATGGATATTGTGACTACCTATTTGTATGACTCACTTGACAATAATATTTATATGAAAGTCTTTGAAAGAACTAAGGTGATAGAAGCATCCAACTCAAGTTCTCAAGAACAATACTCAATTAAGTTAAAGAAGTCTCTATATGGCCTGAAGCAATCAGGGCACATGTGGTATAATCATCTCAATGAATATCTATTGAAAGAAGGGTACAAAATTGATCCAATATGCCTATACATCTTTATAAAAAGATCTAAAAGTGAGTTTGCTATAATTACTGTTTATGTTGATGATATCAACATCATTGGAACTCTTGAAGAGCTTTAAAAGGCAATTGATTATTTGAAGAAAGAATTTGAAATAAAGGACCAGGGAAAAACAAAATTTTGTCTTAGATTATAGATCGAGTACCTCAAGAATGGGACCTTTGTATATCAAGAAGATTACACAAGGAGGGTCCTAGAACGGTTTTATTTGGATAAGTCACATCCATTATGTACCCCAATGATTGTAAGGTTTTTGCAGGCGGATGAAGACGCATTCAATCCTCATGTAATTAGTGACGAAGAAGTTAATGAACAACTCTTTGGTCCAGAAGTACCATACCTTGATGCTATTGGAGTCGTAATGTATCTTGCTAATCACATACGTCCTGATATATCATTTGCTATTAATTTATTAGCAAGATATAGTTCTTCACCAACACAAAGGTATTGGAATAGAGTAAAACACATTATTCGTTACCTCAGAGGCACTATGGACATGGGATTATACTACTTAAATGAATCCAAGCATGAACTGGTTAGTTATGTAGATGCTGGATTTTTATCTGATCCACATAATGGTAAATCACAGGTAAGCTATCTATTTACAAGTGAAGATGCAGTTATTTCATGTTGATCTATGAAAAAGCCTATATCAGCCACATCATCTAACCATGTAGAAATTCTAGCAACACATGAAGTAAGTCGAGAATGTGTATGGTTGAGGTCAGTGATACATCACATATGAACAACTTGTGGTTTATCTTTAGGCAAAATGGTCCCAACAATTCTATATAAGGATAATGCTGCATGTATTGCCCAACTTGAAGAAGGTTATATCAAAGGCGATAGAACGAAGCATATTTCACCAAAATTCCTCTTCACTCGTGACCTTCAAAAGGATAGTGAAATAGATATCCAGCAAATCCGTTCTGTAACTGCCTGCCTTAAAAACCGTAATTATTATTCAAAATTTGTAATTAAAATGAAATAAAGACCAATAATATTCAAACTCCTTTAGTATCCCTTCCTTACGATAGGGTTTTTAAAAAAATTCTTTCAAAATTTCTTGCCTTATCATGGTCTCGGTTTCACAACTCAAATATAATTATCCTGTGCAGTTAAATCACATCAATATATCAGAGTGTACAACAAAAATCCCAACAATCCCCGGGTTTTATACATAAACCTAAGGCTTATAATTTCCCGTATAGGGGATTACACAAAATCATATCCAAAATTTACATCCCAATTTATATACAGTAATCTCATCACCAAAACTGATAACCAACAACCAAAATATAAGTCTCCCGAAGGAGTCCTATCTGTCCTTGGTCGCCTCCTTTCCCTTGGAGCCACTTGCCTTGTCTGAAGGTTAGTCAAAGGAAAGAATGAGATTCAAAAGAATCCCAGTAGTAATAAATCACTCATACCACATATAATCACATAACATGCAAGTAAATCATCACATAGTACGGTATCACAAACATAGCATACAAGCTGTCACATATACATGTTGCCTCACTAGCATACACATATCCCATTGCCTCTTTGACAATGCACATAGCCACTTTGGCTTTCATATTGCCTCTCTGGCATTCACATAGCACATTGCCTCTCTGGCAATCACATAGCCACTCTGGCTTTCACATTCGAAATCATCGTAACACAATGACAAATCAAACATACAATGCATTATATACAGTATAAGAGCAGGAGTCACTACCTTGTTATTTCCTGACGTCCTCTGGTACAGCGGGCTCACGAGTATGGCAAATGTTAAACCCTATTACCAAGATTTAGGACGACAGATCAATCTCTTTTCCATGTTCTTAATTCCATAATACTTAAAGTTGGTTACCATTTAAACTCTTTAGGTGGCTACTAGAAACCTAGACATATGCCTAAAGGGTTGGAAGAAACTACCCCGAACATCCCTTTTCAGAAGTGAACATACTGATTTTTGACTCAGACACTCGAGTGAAGAAGACCTCACTCGAGTGATAGAGTGACTTGCACTCAAGCATTGAAGATCACTCGTGCGAGTGTTTAGCCGAGAGCACACATACTGAGATAGAAAGTTATCACAGCACTCGAGTCCTGACCTCAGCACTCGAGTGATAACCTTGTATTCACTCGAGTCCTTCCGAGTTAGACATAAGAAGTGACTACCCGAGAGCAACAAGAACCCTAGAATGAGAAGTGCACTTAAGCAGTAGCTTTAGCACTCAAGTGACTACTCAACACTTGCGAGTGCCCGAACACACACTTGATAATTTGACCACGAGTGTTTCCCCAAGACATGACCTGAGGGTACAAAATGCATACTCACTCAAGTAGAACTCGAGTGATAACTCATATCACTCGCAAGTGTAGAAATGCAATCTTGCTTTCTTCCTGAGAATCCTACTGATATGCTGAAGGAAAAGAGAAAATACATTACTACACTCAAGTGAGACCCTACCTCACTCGAGTGAGGCTTATCAAAAGCCAAAACACAGCAGCTAACAGAATTTTTCAAACTTGCCAAATCTGATTCCAATGGTTCCAAAACTTATACCAAAGTTCATTCCCTCCTAAAATTTCATAAGGAAACCATTGGACACACTAAAACAACCAAAATCACACCATAACAACAATTTGGTCTTGGGTCTATACACTACACCCAAACCACTCCATAACCCAAACTTCCCTTTCAAATTTTCAAACCAATTCTAATGACTTAAAGACTCAAATGTAACCCCCTCACCGTAATTACATCCGGATTACGAAATTTAAGTGAAATAGAGACCAATAAAATGAAATAACAATTTATAGTCCCACATCCAAGAGATGGGGTATTTTGAAAATCAATTCTGAAACATACTTATTGCTGGTCTCACATTCACGGGTGGATATAATTACTTGAGAAATCAGAGTACATAATAAATATCAAAGTGCGGAAACCAAAATCCCGGCAAACCCCGGGTTACTTACATAGATAACTTGGGTTTAAGATTTCCCAACAATGAGGATTACATATCCAAAATATTCATTTACATTAAATGTACACTTGTCAATCCCAAATTCAAAACTATGATAACCAACTACCACTTAGATCTCGGAGTAAGCCTAACTACTCCTGGTTGTCCGCTTCCCTTTCTAGCCACTCGCCTTGTCTGAAAAGGTTAGTCATATGGAAGGGGTGAGATTCTAAAGAATCCCAGTAGTAACAACAATTTCATACCACAAGCAATTACAGAGTATGCACACAATTCATCTCATACAGCAACACACGTCACTCCACCCTCATCCCTTTTTACCGTCGGGAAGGCATACGACCTTCACCCGAACCGTTGTTAGCGACTCAGGGACTATTGGCGTGGCAGTGCATACGAATAGCCACACGGCTCACATATAGCCTTTCGGCCTTCACAAATGGCCCGTCGGCCTTCACAAATAGCCTTTTGGCTCACAATTAGCCTTTCGGCCCACATATACACATATATCACACCCTAACCTCATCCCCTTTTACCGCCGGGAAGGCATACGGCCCTTACCCGAACCGTTGTTAGCGACTCAGGGACTATTGGTATAGTGGTGCTTCCACAATTTTCATAAACTTGCAGCATACGATATCCATTTCAAAACAATGACATAGCACACATACAATGTATCACATAAGGTATAAAGAAAGAGTCACTACCTGTATCTTTCCTGACTGGCTCCGTTACCGTGGTCTTACGCGGACGACAGATATCAAATCCTATATTCATAATTAGGGACGAAGAGTTATATTCTATTCCAAGACTTAATTAACTTGAAACACTTAGTTTTGGTTATCATAATTGACTCTTAAGAGGCCCCAAATGCCTCTAATAAAAGCCCTAAAAGGTTGGGAAACAATAGGTTAAAGATCCCCTTTCAATAACACAAAGTGCCAAAACACAGGGTTGGGCCGCGGCCCACCATTCCTTGGGCTGCGGCCCAAACATGGTCAGAAGGTCTTGGGCTGCGGCCCGCCACTCGTGGGCCGTGGCCCAAAATAGGTCGGAAAGGTTTGGGCCGCAGCCCGTCACTCTTGGGCCGCGGCCCAGAGATTTCCTGACTCTGGGCTGAACTTCGAAAAACCATAACTAATTCTAGCAAAATTGAAACGGAGTGATTCCAAAGCCAAATGAAAGGTATATGAGTCCTCTTTCAAGGAAAAATATAGCCCTTCACTGGAAATCACTACACAAATACAGAATTACCAAAAACTACACACTACTCCAAAACAGAGTTCTGTTTCAATCCCAAACTTTGGACAATCATAACTCACAGAATACTCAATGAAATGACACAAACTATATGTCCATTTTGAAGCTTGGGATGTGAACTTTAAGACTGGAAAGTTTCATAATTTTCCAATACCATTTGGTAACTCAAAACGCTCGTCCAAACTGACAGCGAAAAACAGAGCTTAAACAAAACAGATTTTCCAACTTTCTACCAAAGTGTTCAATGACTCTAAAATTAATAACCAAGCTTATTCCCACACAAAATCACTCAAGGAACACAATGGTAACCTCTAAAACATCCCACAACCAACCTAACCACAATCAAACACTATGGTCTCTATGATTCACATAATGTCCAAATTCCAATGAACACAATTCCAAACTTCAAAACTATCTCCAATACTCAAATATCATCATAATGAACCATTTCCAACATCAAACACAATAAAACTCATATATTCAAAAATGGACATAAGCTAGGGCAATTTTTCCAGATTTTTATAACCTTATCCAAAAATCACAAATAATATATCAAAATGCTCAAAATACCTACCTCTTCTCTTTGCCAAATTCAGAATCTTGATTCTCACACTTTCATATTTCTCCAACTCACAAATCAACACCTTTCAAGATTCTACAACCACCAAAATGTAGCTCTCAATGAGATACACAACTTTAGAGAAGAGGTTTTGAGCAAAGGAAGAGCATTACTTACTCAAAATCCAAGCTTTATCCTTCCCTTTCCAAGCTTACACAGCGAAAATGGAGGAAGAAAGAGAGAGAAGATGAGTGAGATGGAGAAATGATGATGATGAAGATGTTTCCCTTTCCCTCCCATACACATAACCGAGAGAGAGAGAGAGAGAGAGAGAGAGAGAGAGAGAGAGAAAAGAAAAGTGCTACTTTGTCTTCTAGTGCCACATCCCATGGCTTAAACAATGCCACATGTCATCATCCACTCACATTCCTTCCATGAGCTCACAAGTCACAAAACATAGGATTCCGACCCATATGAAATGCATCTCAACCCTTGATCTTAAATACCACTTGTATTTATCCCAAAATTTACATTACATTAATCATAATAGTGCTTAATCAAGATAATTATAATAATTATCAGAGTCATTAGCCCTAATTACAAATCGGGATATTACATCAAATATGCCACCAATTCTACCATCATACACTATCCAATTCTTACATTCCAAATTAACACTAAATTCAGGACAAAATTCCAGAATTTCCAAAACTCATTCAATGGTTACACAATTTAGGTCAAAATGCTACTAACTTCTACCTCTTCCTCTTCTCAAGGTTGGTTTCTTGATTTCTTAACATTTAAATTTTTTCAAACACTAAAACACCACCTTTCAAAAATCTGAAACCATAGCCATGAAGCCCTTACTATCATGAATAACTTTAAAGAATAGCATTTGGGCTAAAGAGATCATTTACCAAGACAAAAATCACCTTTACACTTTCACTTTCCTTCTTCACTTGCACGAAAATGGAGAATGATGAGAGAGAAAATGAGATATTGATGAAGAAGCAGATTTTCTTGCCTCCCATGCCCACATAGCTGACTTTCGAGGGAGAGAGGAGAGAGGAGAGTGTTTTGAACATTTGACCAAATCCAATGGTCTACCTTTTTACACTTGGCAAGATCTTACTTCCTTTACCATAAACTCACACAAGCTCAAAGCACTTGATTCCACCCCATAAATCACCTAATCAATAATTCACAACCATTGATCTTTAAGTTACCAATGAGTTTTCTCTTCGGCAACTAACCAATTGGTCAGTAACTTTACCATTTTGCCCCTGATTATCACAATACTTACTAAATTACTACTAAACACATTTATGTCATTCCTTTAGCTCAACCATACGCCCCCTATGTTTTAACCCAATTTAGACATTAACCCATAATTTATCTTAAATACAGGGTTTAGGCGCTAGTTATAACACATTCAAGTCAAAATTCTTAATCATATTTTCCAAAAGTGTTTGCTTTTATTAATTATATCACTTTTGAAGTCATTAGCCATAAATCACAATTTAGGATATTACACGTTCAACTAAAAATATAGCATATTATTCACCAAGTCACTTCCAGGTACAATCTTTTAAAAGCTTGTCCATGATATCCGTCTTCAGAGACTCAAGGATCTCAACTGATGTTGTCAAGAGGGGAAGCCAATACACGCTGTAACCCCCTCCGTAATTATATCCGAAATACGCGATTAAAATGAAATAGAGACCAATAATAATCAAATAACATTTACTAACCCATCACATGATGGGGTTTTCAAAAAATACCTTTCGAAATCATTTATAAACTTGGTCTCATATTCACATTTCGAATACAATTACTACGCGAAGATAAATCACATTCATATAAATATCAGAGTGTACAACATAATCATCCCGGCAATCTCGGGTACATACCTTCACTAAAGATATATAGGGCACAATTGCCCATTACAATTCTTCAAATGGGGATTACACAATCTCATCTCGAATGAGTCCTGCCGCTCCCTCCACGAGCTACTTGCCCTGTCTAAATTGTTGGTAAGGGAGGGTGAGATTCGAGAGAATCTCAGTAGGGAAACATTATCAATATGCAGGCAAGATAAGTGTTTAATGCATGACATGCTTGCATCACATAACTCATGCACACATACAATGACAAATCTATAAGCTCAATGCTTCGAACGATACACATATGGCCATAGCATATATTGAAACATAGCTTCAAATCATTCATACATGTTCCACATAATCAAGCAAAGCAATAACATGCATCAACACATTAATACAGTTATCAGAGCATGCAGGAGAGATAAGTTCCCTACCTCCAGTCTTTTTCTCCTCGATTTACGTGCCAACAACTCGGGGCTTCACATTCGATCCTACAATGTCAAATGTACTATTTAGATACTTCCATAGTGTTTTCGGGGGTTATATGAAGCTATATTGAAAATTTACTAAAATACCCCCGGGGGCCCGGCCCCGCCGTACCCGGTCCGGCTGTACTTTTCTTGAAAATTTGACATGGGCTATTCTGACATATTTTTGCCCAAGGAATCCATTTCCGGACTCGGAATTATCAAATTCAATGTCAATTTACAAATTTACCCTTGGCAGCCCCACTTTAAGGGTTTCAGGGGCGTTTTCGTAATTATGCTTTTTCGGCCTTTTCCGAAAAAGTGACCAACTGTAACCCCACCTAATTTTCGCTCCTGAACTCAATGGAACCATCAAATCATTGAAAATCCAACTCTAAGACCCATTTATAGCCAGAACCGAAATATACAAGTACTCCGGGGAAAATTGGGGTTTTTCGGTTTCAACTCCGTAAACGCATTCCTTTCTACTCGTAACTACTTTATTGACTATTCCATTAGGTTACAACTACCATTTAGTACCAATTTGGGCATCATAACAGCCCCACACACCCATTTTCCATTTTTGAAACCAATGACAATCCGGCGAAATTTCACCGATTAAATTGTCCACAGCAGCCAGAATAGTCAATACACAAGAGTTTGGAAGTTACCTCAAGCTCCCACTAGCTTTTCCTTGTCTTGGCTGAAACCCTAGCCCCTTTTAAACAGCAAAATTAAGCTTCAAATACCTTAATCCATGTAGAAGAGAAGCTTAGGAAAAGGATTATACGCGTTAGGTACGAATTCACCGAAGAAATCGACCTACCTCCCGAGTTTTCTCCTCCCTTCTCCCTATTTTCTCCAAGGTCTCTCTCTCACGTTTTGTATCTGAAATGGCGTCAGGAAATGGCTGATGAAGATGGAGGAATTGCTTTTAATTCCATGCTGATGTCATATGTTACTTTGATGATGTCATAATTCCCATTTTCGGATTTTCTGGCAGATTTTCTGCCCAAATTTTGAAAAATCATAACTAATTCTAGAAAACTCAAAATGAGGTGATTCCAAAGCCAAATGAAAGATATTTAAGTCCTCTTCATAGGAAAAATATTGGCCATTACTAAAAATCACCACACAATTCCAGAATTACATAAAACTCATCACTGCCCCAAAACAGAGTTCAGTTTCTATCCCAAACTTTGGACAGTCATATCTCCCGGTTCCCAAAACGAAATGGCACAAATTATTTGTCCATTTTGAATCTTGAGATATGAACTATAATACTGGAAAGTTTCAGAATTTGTAGACACCATTTGGTCATTCAAAACGTTCACACAAACTGACAGCCCAGAATAGAGTTTCACTGGACAGCATTTCCAGTTTTGCAACCAATGTGTCCAATCCAATTTAAATCAATTCCAATGATTAAATACCACAACATGACACCATTTCCATCACAATACCCCATTCAATTCTTCCCTCTATTCTAAGTCAATTTGGATGTTAATCCACAATTGAACTCAAATACAGGGTTTCGGCGTTGCTCAAACCACACACGAATCACATTCGAGTGTCAAATCACTTCATATTCTCCAAAAGGGTTATTTATCACTAACCACATCCACTTTTGGAGTCATTAACCATTAATCACAATTTGGAATCTTGCTAAACCGGGGCTTAGCAATCAACTAATCTCAGGCTTATTCTCTAGCCTCGAGTCTCAAAATTCGGGGTATTACACACGCTGTACTCTTTTTCCCTTATCCAGGTTTTGTCCCACTGGATTTTCTTAGAAAGATTTTTAATGAGACAACACTAGAAAGTGTATCAACAAATAATGTACTCTTTTCTTTGGCTAGGTTTTTGTTCCACTGAATTTTTCCTAGTTAAAGTTTTTAATGAGGCACATTCATAATAAACATCCAAGGAGGAGTGTTACGAATATACCAATTATGTGGATGTCCACTGACTCTTGACCTTCCACATTCTAGTCACCATTCATGAATATCAATTGGGAAACTAAAAGGTAATTCAATGTACATTCATATGCATTTATTATAACTTAGTGGTGACCTTTGGTGGTGAGTCTTGGAGACCTATAAATAAAGGCATTGTACAAGCATTGTGAACACAAGAAAGTGAATGAGAATTACTCCCCTCCTTCTCTCTTGAATTTCTCTATTCTTTTATCTATTGTTTTCTTATCCCAGATATCTTTTACTTTTATAACAGTTAATGATTATTTTCTATTTTCACCCCTTACATGAGAGACAAAGCGATCACAATTATTAAATACATATTTGAAAATCACATTCTTTAATAAGGGTAAAATATATTTATTTTTATCAATTTAAGACATGTTAAATGACTTAACTAACATTTTTTTAGTTCGTTGTTTTATGTCAGGGACCAAAGAGACAAACTAAGAAACATACCGTGCAGAGCAAGAGCGCAACATTTTTTCTCACCAAGTACAGTTTCTCATGGCTTATTTGATTATATCCACTCACACAAAACACACATCCATAGTATTGGATATTCTTAGTCATAATGTCTTAAATATTTAAATCGTAGCCACTAATTAATTAATACTTCGATTAATTATATACTCCATCATCTAATAATTGAACGATGCTTGAGATATGTAAAACAGATCGGGACATATTTTTTCATATATTACATAGAATTCAAAGCATAAGAGATGTATTATATATCATCACGACTTGCAAAATATTCCTCCTATCCTTAATATTTAGTGCATGTTTGGTAAACCACAAAACCAAAATTTCAAAAGCCATTTTCCACAAGTTGAGATAAAACTTCTGTCACATACTTATCTTGTAATCCCCTACCTTGATAACCGTAATTAAGATTCGAAAATGCGTAATTTAAAGGAGTTAGAGACCGATGGATACATTTTTCTCAAATCTCTTTTCTAAAATTCGTTCAACATGGTCTCAGATTCATCTTTCGAATCAAATTACTTTGCGCAGTTCAATCATATTCATACATATTGTAATACCCCGAATTCTGAGACTTGAGCTTAGAGAATAAGCCGAAGATTAGTGGACTGCTAAGCCCTGGTTTAGCAGGATCCTAAATTGTGATTAAGAGATAATGACTCCAAAAGTGGATGTGGTTAGTGATAAATAACCCTTTTGGAGAATATGATGTGCTTTGAGTTTTGGATGTGGTTCGTATGTGCTGTGAGCAGCGCCGAAACCTTGTATTTAAGTTCAATTATGGATTAACATCTAAATTGACTTAAAATATAGGGGAGGGCGCATTGTGAAAGAAAATGAATGAGAAAATGTATTTGGTGGTGATTCAAGAAGAATTACCGTAATCAGGGGCAAAACGGTAAAGTTATCGACCAATTGGTCAGTTACCGAAGAGGGAACTTATTGGTAACTTCAAGATCAATGGTTGAGATTGATTTGTGTAGAGATCAAAGGGTGGAATCATGTGTGCAAGTGCCTATGTGAGCTCATGAAGATGGATCAAGATCATGACAAGTGGCAAGATTTGGACCCTTGATCTTGGGTCAAAGATTCAACACCCTTCCTCTCTTCTCTCTCCCTTATTTGGACGGTTTTTGGCCCTAAAAATCTGCTCCCTTCTTCATCATCTTCATTTATTCATCATCTCATCTCTCTCTTGTTTCTCCATGGCGCCATGCTTGAGAGGAGGAAAGAGAAAATTGTAGGTGAGATTTTGGTTGGCTTGTGGTCCTCTAATGCTCTAATCACCTTCTATAAAGTTGTTCATAGTGATAAAAGCTTCATCTCTATAGTTTTATATTTGTGAGAGGAGGTGTTTTGTTGCTTGAGCAAAAGTGGAAAGATGGAGAATCAAGAAATTGGGTTGGGAAAGAGGAAGAGGTGAGCATTTGCTTCCTTTTGATCTAAGTTTTGTGATTTGTGGATGAGTTTAATGAATTTCGAATTTTGCCCTGATTTTCTTGTGATTTTGGATTGGATGAATTGGGTTGTGTTTTATGTTGGAAATGGTGCCATGTTGTGGTATTTGGTCATTGGAATTGATTTGGGAACTTGAATTGGAAGAGTTGTAATGTTGTGGTTTGTGTTGTGATTTGTGATGACATGTTGTGATTGTTGGTAAAACATGTCCATATAATGTGAATTTGGTTATTTTGGTGTTTCCAATGGATTCCTTGTGCAAATTTATGTAGAAATGGTATTTAGTGTGAATTTGGGAACCATTGGACTCATTGGTGCAAAACTGGAAATTCTGTCCAGTGTAAATTCTGTCTGGGCAGTCTTGTTGTGTGGATGTTTTGACTGGGCAAATGAAGTCAGAAAATTATGAAACTTTCCAGTCTTAAATTTCACATCCCAAGCTTCAAAATGGACACATAATTTGTGCCATTTCGTTTTGTCTTCTGTGAGTTATAGCCGTCCAAAGTTTGAGGTCGAAAATGAACACTGTTTTGGGATAGTCTTGAGTTTTGGGGAAGTCTGTATTTATGTGGTGATTTCCAGTATTGGCCAATATTTTTCCTGTGTAGAGAACTTGAATAGCTTTCATTTGGATTTGGGATCACCTCATTTCTATTTTTTTGGAATTAGTTATGATTTTTGGAAGTTCAGCCAAGAAACTGGATTTTCTTGGCCGCGGCCCAAATGTTTCTGGACAGTTTTTGGCCGCAGCCAGTGGATTTGTGGGCCGCGGCCAACCCCCAAAAATCAGCATTTTGGACTTTTAAAAGGTGATCTTTGGTCAAATGTTTTCCAAGCCTTTAGGCATATGTTTAGGCTTTGATTAGCCACCTAAAGGTGTTAAATGATAACCAACATTAAGTGTTTGAGAGTTAAGGAATTGGAAAAGGGATTAACCCTATGTCCTTGCTTTAATTATAGGGTTGATGTTCGCCCTGGACGTGGTTCGGTATTTGTTCTGATTGCGAGTAAGCGGAGCTGGAGCATACGTGGAAAGAGTATAGGGAACTTACCTCTTTTGCATGCTTTGATATTTGTGTTTGTGTTTTGATGCATGTATTGCTTTGCTTGATTATGTGAAACATGTATGAATGATTGTAGCTCTGTTTCTAGTTATGCTATGGCCATGAGTATGTTGTTGAAACATTGAGCACGCAGATATGTCATTATGTGAGCATGAGTTATGTATTGCAAGTATGTCATGCATTAAACACATATCATACATGCATATAGGTATCTGTTTCCTACTGAGATTCTCTAGAATCTCACCCTCCCCTATCAACCATTTCAGACAGGGTAGGTGGATCGAGGATGGAGCAAGCAGTCAAGGGCGGCTAGGGCTCCCATTGGAGTTTGGTTGTGATAGTTGGTTATCATAAATGGGATTATTTGTATTCGTATTTGGATAAAGGTTGTATACATATTATGGAATGTATATTTGAATATATGTTTGGATGAGAATATTTGATTATGTATTTGGAATGAGTTATTGGATATTTGTATATGTATTTAAGAGGATTTGTGTAATCCCCATTTGAGGAGTTGTATGGGCTAATGTGCCCTATGATTGTTTAGCGAAGATATGAAACCCGGGGGTTACCGGGATGATTATATTGTGCACTCTGATATTGGTATAAATGTGATTTATCTTCGCATAGTAATTGTATTCGAGATTTGAATATGAGACCAAGTATATTATATTTCGAAAGGTATTTGTGAAAAACCTATCATGAAGATGGGATTTTGAAATAGTTTTCTTTCTTATTGGTCTCTATTTCACTTTAAATCGCGTATTTCGGATATAATTACGGCAGGGGGTTACACATATCAGAGTGCACAGCCAAATTCCCGGCAACTCCCGGATTTTATACATGTATAAAGTAAGGGTTGTAAGTTCCAACTAGGGGATTACATGACCAACATCAACGTAATATCTACATTTCAAAAATAAACAGTAATCCCAAGTCTAAAATAGATAACCAACAACCTAACAACACATCTCTACAAGATCCTAACCGCTCCTAGTGGTTCGCTTCTCCTTGGAGCCACTTGCCCTGTCTGAAATGTTAGTCAATGGAAAGAATGAGATTCAAAAGAATCTCTATAGTAACAAATCACTAATACAGTGTATAAACACATAGCATATATGATCATGTTAAGCAGCATCACAATGTATCATGGCTTTCGCCACAAACGACAGCACTCATGGCTGTAATCTCTATGCGTCAGCTTTCGCTGCAATCTCTATGTATCACAAAGTATCACTATGCATCAACTTGCGCTGCGAACTCAAAGCATCACAATGTATTCACAAAGTATTCTCAATGCATGACAAACATACATACAATGTTTCACACATAGTATAAGAGAAATAGTCACTACCTTGTTCTTTCTAATTGTGTTCTAGCGCAGGTGGATCACGAACAGGGAAAATATCAAATCCTACAATTCTAAATGCACCATTTAGACACTTCCATAGTGTTTCTTGGGGTTATATGATTCTATAATTAAAATTTACAAAAATGCCCCCGAGGACCCGGCCCGGGCCCGCCGTACCCGATCCGGTTGCACTTTTCTCGAAATTCTAATCTGGGCTATCCTAACATATTTCTGCCCAAGGAATCCATTTCCGGACTAGAAATTATCAAATTCAATGTAAAATTACAAATTTACCCTTGACAGCCCTACTTCAAGGGTTTCAGGGGCGTTTTCATAATTATGCTTTTTCGGCCTTTTTCGAAAAAGTGACCAACTGTAACCCCACCTAATTTTCGCTCCTGAACTCAATGGAACCATCAAATCATTGAAAATCCAAATCTAAGACCCATTTCTAGAGCTGGCCGAAATTATGAGCTCTTTGGAAAAAATCAGGGTTTTACGATTTCGGCTCTGTAAACGCGTTCCTTTCTACTCCTAACCACTTTATTAACCATTACATTAGGTTACAACTAACATTAAGACCCAATTTGGGCAGCATAACCCCTAGGCCATATCATTTCCAAACTTTGAAATTTCATCGATTAAATTGCCCACAGCAACCAGAATAAGCAATATACGAAAGTTTGGAAGTTACCTCAAGCTCCCACTAGCTTTTCCCAAATTTGGCTGAACCCTAGCCTCTTTGAACCATGAAATTCTTTGCTTCAAAACCTTAATTCACATAGAGGAATAGCTTAGGAGAAGGATTATACACGTTAGGTACAAATTCACTGAAGAAATCGACCTACCTTGTGAGATTTCTCCTTCCTTCTCTCTATTTTTCTCCAAGCTCTCTCTCACGTTTTGTTTTGCTGGAAAAGACGACAGGAAATGGAAGGGAAAAGGTGCTGTAATTGTTTTATAACATTAGGCTCATGTCATGGTATTGCTTGCTTATGTCATATTTAGAAATTTCTGAAAATCCACTTTATGTACACAAATCCTTTTTGTACATATAAATGGTTTACAAGCCCAATTAAATTCCAACCACTCTTTCCTCTTCTTGGTCAGTCATATTCACATCTAGGGGCCGAATTTTGTGCCAAAATGGGCTGATCACAAATTATCCCATAATTACAAAGTTACCATCACAAATTTTCCATTTTCGGATTTGTTGGCAGATTTTCTAACCGAACTTTGATAAATCATAACTAATTCTAGAAAAATCAAATTGGAGTGATTCCAAAGCCTATATAACCCTTATTGAGTCTAATTTTAAGGAAAAATATATAATTTTGCTAAATGGAATCACAAAATTCCCAGAATTTTAATCTTTGCCTGCTGTTCCAGAAAATAATTAATTTCGTTGGGCAAACTTCACGAATTCATAACTCTTAGCTCACAAATTGAAATAACGCAGATTATATGTCCATTTTGAAGCTTGACATGTGAACTTTAATGCTGGAAAGTTTCAAAATTTTTAGACACCATTTGCCCATTCAAAAGATCCATACAAACCGACTGTCCTGCACAGAATTACACTTAACAGTTTTTTAAATTTTCAACCAATGTGTCTAATGACTCCAAAATCAACAATCAAACCTATTCCCACACAATTTTTCACAAGGAAATCATTGGAATCACTAAAACCACCAAATTCCCATCACACATTCTCCAAAAGTGTTTATTCAACAATAATTACATCCACTTTTGAAGTCATTAGCCCTTAATCACTTTTTGGGATATTACATAACTCGTAAGACATATTTAAGGAGTTGATCTTGGTTCTAAATATAAGATATAACTTTCATATTTATCAATATTTTAGCCTAATTTATGCCTATTGATGCACCCTCAACAATAATCAAGGAAGAGAGGGGACGAGAAAATTAAAAAATATGATTAAGGTGTTTTAGAATATATATATATATATATGTCATATTAACTAACTCAACTAAATTTTTTAATATAATCAAATTAGATAAATATGTCTTATATTAAGGACTAGAAAGAGTATATAACTTATGATGAATTTTACCCTTCATTTCATTCTAATAATTGCTGTTGATGAGGAGGCTTTTGTTTCTCTTTATTTATCATTTTAAAAGTAAAAAAGTAACATTAATTACTAATTTTTCCAAACACTACTAGTTATACAATCATCTTCACTAACATCAATATTTTGATTTGTTGTAGAATTTTTCTTTTATATATATGTGTGTGTGTGTTTTTTTTTAAGAATAAATCATACTACTCACATACCTTTTAAATGATATGGCGAACAATAAATTATACAAAAATACACGATAAATGGCAATTGGTATTAATATTTATTTTTTGAAGAACCTGTTTATATGTAATAATATTGATATGTGGATGTGGGGCTTAGTTGAAATTGCACTTAAATTAATCGTTAATATCCTTGGCATTCATAGTTTGACTGAATTTTAATTTTTATTTCTATAGTTTTAAATCGTGATTTTTAGTTTCTATAGTTTCATAAGGACTTAATGCTTAAAGGTGTTAAAATTGTAAGATATAGATATCAAAACAAAAGCTCATTAAAAGATTAGAGACCATAACTAAAACACGTTAAAAATATAGTCTTGGTCCTGTTTTCTGTCATTTTAACGAGTTTTGGTTTTGATCCATATAGTTAATATTGTTAACTAAAGTCAACAGTTAAACTTGGACCAAGTAGTTGTAAAACTATATGGACTTAAAATCATAATTGAAATTACATAGACCAAAACCAAAATTTGATCAAAGACCAACTATTATATAAATGGGCGAATGTGCAAATTTATCAATGAACAATTTTGTTATGAGCACCCAGTACAATTATCTTTTGTTGGGTCCGAAAGTAGACATAAACATTTTTTAAGGTAGCACATATGACAATAAAGCCATTGGGTCGAGCTTGTCATACCGGCCTGCTTAGGCCCTTTCATCACAAGGGTCGAGCTTGAAAATTTGCCCCTCAAATTGCAACCAGGCTAAAAGGGCCAGCCTTGTAGGGTCAAGGCCAGCCCATTTAGACCCTTCTATTTTTTAAAAAAATGTTTATATAATACTAAAATTTTTATATTATTAATGATGTTGCAAATATTTAGTTCTTATTATCTGTTTTTTTTTAAAAATGAATCTTATAAAATTGTTTGATTTATTTGGTTTTCCACAATGGTTTATTCATTTAAACTTTAAAACAAAGGCTAATTTAGACATTAGATAATGATTTTAACTAGAAATTTATAAGTTCTAATAAGAATGTATACCAATTTAAAGAAAATAATAACTAGATTGTAAAACTTAAAAGTAAATTTTATTGGAATTAAAATGAAGATTGCAATTTGCAAAGCTTAAATGAGCATGTAGTATCAATACACCCCCCCCCCCAAAGTAAAGTTTTGCTCAAATTATTACGTTGCAGCTTCACTCAATCACCTAGGATAAATTATTAGGTATAGATATTTATAAAGATTGTTTTTCGTAAAAAAATATAAGTCTATTGTCATGTGGCTACCAATAACAGTTTTCATGTGTGATAGTGCAAGCATGTATATGTAAAGTGTTGAAATTTTCATCCACAATAACTTATTATTTTAACTTTATTTTTTTGTAATTTAATTTTGACAATGTTTATGTCTTAAATTAGGAATTTATGGTTTCAACTTTATCTCTTTAAAAATATTAAAAAATATTGTTTTTTTGGTTAAACAGGCCTAAAGCCCGCGGGCCCAACCTTGGCCCGATAGTATAAGGATCAGGCTTCATAAATATGGGGTTTTACAGCAGTCAGGCCTATAAAGGGCCAGCCCTAATTCTCAACTCTATTTGGCAATGCCAATAATGTTGGTTAACTTTTGTCAGATTTTTACATTGTAGGTTCTACTATTATTTTCATTCTTTGTTATTTTAATATATTTTTAAAAATATATGCCTTTTTTTAAATCTCTCACCCTCTCCCCCACCTCCTCACCCCCTCTCTCTCTTTCTCCCCCTCCCCGCCCCTCATCCCATCCTATCTCTCTTCCCCCAACTTCCATGGCTCTCTCGCGCCACCACTGCCAAGAAGAAGAAATCCAGTAAGGCTCAAATAACTACTTAGCTTGGATCAGAGATTTCGTGGATGGGCAAATTTCTCAAGATTCAGTTTGGTTCTTATTTTAGGATATGGATTTCTTCAAAAAATGTTTTTTGTGCTCTTCACGATGACGTTGTCTAGGAAGGTAAATTTACAAGTAGTGCTTATGACCCTTGGGGTGGCACAACCACAAGTGGTGTAGTATCCCAATTTTTGATTAAGGGCTAATCATGATTATTGTAGATAATTATGAATTTAATTGGAATAATTATGTATTTTATGGCAATATTAATTAATATGTTATAATTAGTGGAAAATTGGAAGAATGAAATTATTGGTCATGAGTTAGTAATTAAGGGAGAAATTAATTACTAGCTAAGAGAAAATGAGAAGTGTGATTAAATGGCTAATGGAGGGATTAGATAAGCTAATTGGTGACTTATTTTGGGTGAGCCAATAGCATTGTGACATGTGGCAAATAGAGTATGGGAGAGAGTGCATGTGTGTGTAAGTCAAATGGGATAATATAATAGTTTCTCTCTCCTCTCTTCTCTCTCAATTCGGCTGGACATGGAGGGAGGGGTACCATCATCATTTTTTCATCTCTCACGCTCTTCTCTCTCTCTTTCTTCTTCCATTTTCGACGACCAAGTTAGCAAGAAAGAGAAAGATAAAGCTTGATTGTTGGGTAAGCAAATGACCTTTAATGCTTAATCTCACTTCATTAATGTTGATCCTTGGAGTGAGAGCTTCATTTTGATGTGTATAGGGTACCTATTTAGTGTTGATTTGTGCCACATGAAATTTTGGAGGTTGGTGAATCAAGAAGTTTCTTTGGCAAAGTGAAAGAGGTAAGTGAGACTAATATATTTATCTAAGTTTCATGCCAAATGAATAAGTTTAGAATTTCTGGGATTATAGCCCTATTTTCGAAAATATGGGTCATTGGGTAGTTTGCTATGATATAGTTGTGGAAATGGTGTTTTTAGATGAGTTTTGAATAGATAGATTGATCGGAGGTTGAAATGTTAAGTTTAGTAATTTTGGGCAAATTGATGATTTGTGTTGATTCAAACCAAAGCATGATAATGGAGTAGGATTTTGATGATTTTGATGATCCCATTGAGTTTATTAAGTGTTTTTCTGTGGGAGTGGCTTTAGGCAAAGTTTTGTGTCCATTGGGATCCATTGGGCAAGTGTTGGGAAAATGCCTCTGTTTTCTGCGTTTTCTGATTCTGATAGAATCACTCGTGTGATTCGGGATTCACTCGAGTGAGGGATGATGATCACTCGAGTAAGGTTGAACAATGCTTGAGTGCTGTGTGTATCTTCTGTTTCTCTTCAGTTTTTCTGTTGTGCTTTTTGGAAAATCCAAGAGTGCATAGTCTCACTCTCGAGTGAGGGATGAATATCACTCTAGTGAGCCTCCTTATGCTCGAGTGACTAATGTATTTGGCACCAAGGACTTGCCTCTCCGGTTGTCACTCACGGGTATAGTGCAAGAGTGTGCCTTCTCACTCGCGGGTATGGGGTATCCGCTCGAGTGAGCTGTGTTGTGCTCGAGTGCAGTGAGCCATTTGGGCTACTACCATTTCTCTTGTGCTCTCGGGTTCTCACTCTCTGGACTTCACTCTCAGGTGCTCGAGTGAGGCATTTGACTTTCACTCGGGTGAGGTCCAGCTGCTCGAGTGATCCTGTCTCTGAAAAACTTCTTTATGCTCTTGGGTATGCACTCGCTGTCTCTCACTCTCTAGTGTCCGAGTGCAGACTATACTATCACTCGAGTATCCGTACAATATCACTCGAGTGAGGCCATCTTCACTAGAGTGCCTTAGTAGAAAATGTCAGTTTGTGTTTCCAAAAAGGGGATCTTTAGGATAGTTCTTCCAACCCCTTAGGGCTATTGTTAGGGGTATTTAATTACTCTAAAAGAGCAATAATGATAACCAATTAAGTGTTATGAAGATATTGAGAAATGGAATAGAGAAATAACTCTTCATCCCTAATTATGATTCTAGGATACAATATTTGCCCAACGTGGGAGAGACCGGTGCCAAGGAACGCCCGAAAGGACTCAGGTAGTAACTTTTCTCTCATGTTATGTATGATACTTGGTATGCATGTTTATAATTGTGAATGTGTTATCGGCCATAGGGCATTACAGCGCGAGTAGTTCAGCGTGAGCCGTCGTAGGGGGAAATGCTCATGATACCTACCCCGGCCATTGTATCTGCCGCTGTAAGTGTCGAGGTTGCGTTATGGAATCGTGGATTCCTATTTGAGATCCAACCCTTGGAGCTGCGTGTTGTGTTGAGTATCCAGCCCGTGGGGCTGTGTGTTGTGAAATATTTTATATGGATCCCAGCTGTGGTGATATATGTGATATGTTCATGTGGATGTGCAATACAGCAAGTAGTTCAATGTGAGCCGTCGTAGGGGGCGATGCCCATGATACCTACCCCGGCCGTTGCAACTGTTGTTGTGATTGCTGTGTGTTGCATGGATGATTTACTTTCATGCTTTGATGTTGTGCATATTATGAGTGATTTGTTGCTACGGGGATTCTTTAGAATCTCACTCTCCTAAAAACACAATTTTTAGACATGGCTGAAGCATCCAAGGGAAAGCGGGGATGAAGAGCAGTTAGAGCTCCAGTTTAAGAGTTTATTTTGGTTAATGGTTATCAATCTAAAATTCATTGGATATTTTGTGGTAAATAGTTGTATATTTTGGAAGTATAGTGTAGTTTTGTGTAATCGCCAAGTAAAGGGTATGAATTGTGGGCTTTGTGCCTTCTTGTAAACCCTTATGTAATTAATGGAACCCGAGTGTATCAGGAATTTATGCTGTACTCTGATATGTATGAATGAAACCAACCTGTACAAGCCATTTAAGTATTGAAAGTTGAATATGAGACTGTTGTGATAAGGTTTTGTAAAAGTTTTTGAAAACCCTAATTTTGGGAAGTTTGATTTGAATAAGTCCCAAATCATCTTACGGTCTCTAATTCAAACTTAATTACGTGTTTATGAACGTAAATCTCGGCCTTAATCGTGAAGGGGGTTACAAGTGGAGGTGGTGAAGTATTTGGTTGTAGCACAGATAGTGACGATGAAGAAGAATTTCCTAGGGCCTTGATGTCTGTAATATCCTAAATTGAGATTAAGGGCTAATGACTTCGAAATTGCTTGTAATTAGTGTAGTTAAACACTTTTAAAGATATGCGATATGGATTTAATATAAATTTTTTTTGTGATAATTTATTCAACATAGTGGAAACCAGGGGCAAAATAGTAAAATTGGAAGTTTACCGACCAGTTGGTCAGTTACCAAAGAGAAAACTCATTGGTGATTAAAGATCAATAGTTGAGATTCATTGTCTATGGGTCGGAATTGCATGCTTTGCATCTATGTGAGCTTATGGAAGAGTGAACAAGATTATGCCAAGTGGCTCAATGTGGACCAAAGGATAATGCACATAAGTCAAAAACTCGCTTTTCTCTCTCTTCTCTCTCCTATTCGGTTTGAGCTTTGGGAAGGGGAAAGATATGCTTGCTTTACCATCATCATCTTTATCATCTCTCTCCTCACCTCTATTTCCGGCGACTTGAAGCAAGGAAAGAGACAGGGAAAGCTTGAATTTTGGGTAGGTAATGGTCCTTCTATGCTCAAACACTCTTCACTAATCTTGTTCATAGTGTTAAGAGCTTCATCTTGATGGTTTCAGAATTTTGAAAGTTGGTAGTTTGAGTGTTGGAGCATATTTGAAAGTTGGAGAATCAAGGTTTTGGTCTTAGCAAAGTGAAGAGGTGAGCATTTAGATCGTTTTGGTGTATTTGTTATGATTTTTGGTTAAGTATGATGAATTCTGGAATTTGCCCTGGTTTTATGTCAATTTTTGAATGCATGAATTATATGATGAATGAGGTTGGAATTGGTTTAGTGTGAAGTTGTTTAAGTGTGGGATATGGTTTTGAATTTTGGAAGTGGATTGAATGAATTTGGGTATTGTGTGTGTTATAGAGACCCAAGAGTATGAATTGTTATTAGGATGGGTTTTAAGTGTTTTGGAGGTTACCAATGGGTTCCTTATAGGATTTTAAGTGGGTATAAGCTTTGTGTTAAGTTTGAGAACCATTGGGATCAGTTTTGGCCAATCTGGGAATTTCTATCTTTTGCTGCGATCTAGCAATCTGATAAGCCTCACTCAAGTGTTATGCATATTTTTGCCCAAAGTTCTTTTAGTTCTTGTTGCATTTCTATGCCTAAGCACGAGTGCACTTCCTAATTTGCGAGTGATACAGGACATCACTCGAGTAAGCATGGGTTCACTCGAGTGCAAGTGTAATGTCATGTTAAGAGTTGCTCTTAGCCAAGCACTCACAAGCCATTTGTCAAGAGTGTAATCTGACACTCACAAGTGTAGTCTTCTCACCCGAGTGTCAAGGGTTGTGCTCAAGTGAGCTCCCTCCTCTAAAGTTGGCTGTGCTCTCAGGTTCTCACTTCCTGTGTTGCACTTTTGGGGACTCAAGTGACTTTGGAGTCATCACCCGAGTGCAAAACCCCATGCTAGAGTATTGTGGGCACCTTCTGGCCATAGTTGTTACTCACTGTCAAACACTCGCGAGTGAGAGCCATTCTCACTCGAGTGCAAGTCTCTCATCACTCGAGTGAGGTCATCTTGAGTAAGCCATTCAAAAATTAGTATTTTGCTTCCTAAAAAGGCAACTTTGAGGTAGTTTCTCCCAACCCTTTAGGCATATGTTTAGGCATCTAATAGCCACCTAAAGAGTTTGAATGATAACCAACTTAAAGTACTAAGGAAGTAAGAACTTGGAAAAGAAATTGATCGGTTGTCCCTGATTTGATTTATAGGTTTTGACATTTGCCTCCCTCGTGAGCCCACGGTGCCAAATAACATCAGGAAAGAACAAGGTAGTGACTCTTTCTCTTATACTGTGTATGAAGCGTTGTATGTATGTTTGTCATGCATTGAGATACATTGAGAAACATTGTACTACTTTGTGATACATAGAGATCGCAGCGAAAGCTAACGCATAGAATTCGTAGAGAAAGCTGACGCATAGTGTTTACAGCCATGAGTGCTGTCGTTTGTGGCATGAGCCATGATACATTGTGATGCTGCTTAACATGATCATATATGCTATGTGTTTATGCACTGTATGAGTGATTTTTTATTACTGGGATTCTCTCTAATCTCATTCTTTCCAATAACTAATATTTCAAATAGGGCAAGTGGCTCAAGAGAAAAGCGGATCACTCGGAGAGGCTAGAATCTTTTAAGGACATTTGAATGGGTTGTTGGTTATCTATTTTGTATTTGGGATTATTGTATATAAGTATTATTTTGGGAAACGAGGTGTAATCCCCTATATGGGAAATTTAAACCCTTAGTGTAAATATAGATGAAACCCAGGGTTTGCCAAGATTTTTGTTGTATACTCTAATATATGAATGTGACATAACTGCACAGGTGATTATATTCGATATTTGAACTTGAGATCTGGATAGGAAAGAAGTTTTTCAAAAAATTTTGTGGAAATCCTACCTCAATGAGGGTATTTAAAATGAATTTTAAATTATCCGTCGGTCTCTAAACCATTTTATTACGCGTTATCGAGCTATAATTACGTTTGTGTAGGTAGAGGGTTACAATGTCAGTGGTGGAGATGAGGTTTTCAGAGGGTTTGACGATGTTGGAAGTGGTGGAAGGGAGTTTTGGGGAGGGTTTGACGATTGTATAAGAGGTGGGGTGACTTTCTTGGTGGATTTGTCAATGGTGCAGGTGGCCAAGGTATCAAAGATAAGTTAGATGGCGGTGGTTGGGATGAACTTGTTGGCAGAGGAGAGCTCACTAGTGGAGTCAGTGATTGTGTTGGTGGGTTAGATTGCATTGTGGCTAGTTCTTTGTCAAGTTAAGCATATGCTCTAATATCTCACACTCACAAGTGCAAGTGCAATAGATTGTGGAGGAGGAGAAAGGGGGATAAAAAAGAAGAGTAGGAACAGAAGGGAAGGTGGGACTCACAATGCAAAAGATATAATTGTGGAGGAGGAGGAGGGGAGAGGGTGAGAGATTCAAAAGGCATATATTTCTAAAAATATATTAATATAATCGAGAGTGAGGACCTTCAGTGCACAAATCTGATAGACAGGTTAAAGGTGATGCCATATATGCAATCTTAAAAAATGCTTATATCTATTTTTGAACATAATAAAAGATAATTGTGTTGGATGCTTATAATAAAATAATTCATTGCTAAATTTGTGCATATGCCTTATATATATTAACTCTTTTTTTTTTTTGCTAGATATATATTAACTCTTAAAAATTTATATTACCATAAGGGTTAATATAATATACTATCACAATTATTTACTTGAACCAAGGATCTCACACCTTTGCAGCAGATTCCATCTCATAAATAAATTTTCAAATGGGCACTTAAGGGCGATTTTCCCCAGCATTAAAGGAGAAGTTAGAGACAGATTAATCTCCCACCTGCATGTCAAAACCCGATTCCAATAGTCATTTATTTGGTACCCCAAGGAGCAAGAACTGCCAAGCCTTTCACATAGAGCCTTTCTACTTTCTGGATTTGGAAAGCACGAGTCATCTGCCTAACTCATATGGATAGTCTCGCTCGCATCTCACTTCAGTCCAAAACCCCAAATTCTCCTCGTCTCCGCCGTCGTGGACCTCAGCTCGTCGCCCTGTACGCTGCTTCGCCTTCGCTGTCGTGGTCCTCAGCCCGTCACCTTCTCTGCCGCTTTGCCTTCGTGGCAGTCTCCACTGATTCGTGGTGCTCCTTTCCTCAGTCTGTAGCTCGGCCATTCCCTCATTTCGTGGTGCTCGACTGCTCGTCGCCGGCTCCAATGTGTGTAGTTTGACTGCGTCTCAGTTCGTGGTGGTTCATGTGGCTTGTTCCAGTCTGGATTTCTGGTAGGCTCTTCCTCCCAGCTGAATATATGTTGGTGGATATATATATATATATATATTTTTTTTTTTTTTTTTCTTTTTCCGGTAGGCATTTTGACATTCGAAACTCCAACAAAGTCACTGGGTTCAGAATTTGGTGGTCAAATAAAATATATGCACTGTCCAGGGTCAAATTTGTGTGGAACCTTGATATCGTTTATTCTGCTTTTCATTTACTGCAATTATGCCTTCTCGTTCTGTTACTTTCAGAAGGGACCTGTTTGCATGATTGAGGTCGTCTGGCTACAGCGGGAGTGAGACAACAGAGGTCTATTTTGACCCTTTCTATTTGCCCTTTCTTTACTCTAACGTCCATCATGCCCTATGTGTAGATGGCAATTTCCTTGTTCAGGTATCTGAACTCCTAATTATGCTTACCTTAGGTAATTCTAATATAAGAGTTTAATAACAACTCAATGACTGTACAGGACAACGTCATTGGTTAAAACTCACCCGTCTGGACTAAAGTTTTTCATTATGGTTGTTAGTTTAGTGCAGTAATTTGTTAGTTCAATGTCTGCAGGCCAGTCTTCATCAAGTTTATTTAATTTTCTCTTTATGATGTGTCAATTTAATTTAGTCATGTTAGCTCTATCTTTTTTTTTTGTTGGCTTGATATATATTAACTCTTAGAAATTGATATTAGCTTAAGGGTTATATAATATATTATCACAATTATTTACTCGGACCAACTATTATGTATTAACTCCTTTTTAACCAGATATATTAACTCTTAGGGTGTGTTTGGTTCAATGAAGAAGAAGGCAGGTGAAGTTTATTAAAGTTAGGTTGGGGTAAATGGGAGGAGGTTATGAACTTTGTTTATTTGATGGAGAGAGGATGAGAGGTTTGGTTTCTTATTTGATTTAGGAGGATAGGTGACGAGAATTAAATATAAATTGATAAATATATCATTTTCTCTTTATCTATATATTTTCCTTCTTCTTCAACAATTTTTGTATCAGAAGTATTATTTCTTAATTTATGAGTCTGAAAACACCTCACTTGTGTTGATAAAAAATTTATATACATTTTAAAGAAAACAAAAATCATTAAAAAAAAGAGACATCCATCCATTGGCCATTGCCATAGAATCATGGTAGTAATCAAATGAGCATAAGAAAAGCAACTAGCAATTGCATATGAGCTAGATATCTTATCATCATACATTGAATTTAGAATCTGGAGGAGAATTAATTCTATACATACGTCCAGCCATGATAGTTTTAGCAGAAGTTAAGAATTCTTCCAAAACATGAATAAAACACTTGTCTTCGCCTCATCTTCCCTTTCCTCATACTATATAAAGACTCTTCTTCCTCCCCTAAATCCAAACCTCCCTCAACACAGCTTGCTCTTCAGCGTCAATGGCTGTCTATGCTTCTTCCTTCCTCACTTGGCCCTAAAATACCCTCAACGCCCTATGATTATGTAACTGAATTTTCATTGTAAAGACAATTTATAATTTAGTTTTGCCTTTGACTCTCACTGATCATGTTGTTCTCATTAGTTTCAATGTCTACCTTCGGTCCTTTCCTCCTGCTCCTCTAGACTGATGACATAAAACGATCCAAGTTAGTCAAATTAACAGTTTTCGGTTGCAAAGATGAACCGACAAAGTTAGGTCTCGACAATATCGACTTATCAAAGTTGGGAGTAGTCTCCTTTTAGGATGAATTGCTATGGGCAATTTAGTTATCAAATTTGGATTTAGAGAGTTGAGAAAGGAGGGGAGGGGAGGGGAGTATTAGAAGATAAAAATTTTCCCCACCCCTTATTCCAACCAAACCCATATTTTTTTTCCTCCAATCCTCGTCTTCCCCCATCTTCCCTCCAAGAACCCTCCAACCAACCATGACTTAAAGATTGATGCTATTACGTTAAGGTTACTATAATTATTTTTATCTTATCACAATTATTTACTTAAACCAAGGACCTCGCACCTTTGCATTATTGTTCCTATCTTATAAATTTTTAATTGGGTATTTATGGGAGACTTTCCCCTAAACTAAAAGAGAAGTTGGAGACAGATTAATCTCCCACCTACATGAGCCTTCACATAGAGCCCTTCTATTTTCCGACGTTGGAAAGCATGAGACATCTGCCTAACTCGTATGATTTCCTCATAAACTCGAAATCAGCCGTGCTCGCATTTGATAGTGTGGTTAATTAGAAAAAGCAAGTCAGGAAGAATTTGATAGTGTGGTTAATTAGTATAAACTATATAAATGATACTTGGGCCTTGTGTTGGACTGGGTCACTCCACTGATTTCACTAACAGCCCAGACCCCCAAATTCTCCTTGCCTCCACCGTCGTGGGCCTCAGCCCGTCGCCGTGTACGCCGCTCCGCCTTCGTTGCCGCGGCCGTTAGCGTCGCCTGCTCCGCTGCTTCGTGGTGTTCGTTCTTCTCAATCTGTAGCTCGGCCATTCCCTCATTTCGTGGTGTTCGACTGCTCGTCGCCGGCTCCAATGTGTGTACTTCGCCGACGTCTCAGTTCGCGGTGGCCTTTCTTTACTCTAACCTCCATCATGCCCTATGTGTAGATGGCAATTTCCTTGTTCAGGTATCTGACCTTCTTCTAGTTATGCTTATCCTAGGTAAACTCAATGACTGTATAGGACAACGTCATTGGTTAAAACTCATCCGTCTGGATTAAATTTCTTCGTAGTTAGTTTTGTGGAGTTCTTTGTTAGCTCGATGTCTGCAGGCCAGTCTTGATAAATTTTATTTAATTTTCTCTTTATGATGTGATAATTTAATTCAGTCATCTTTATTGTAGCTTTTATCTTGATCTTTTGCTTGTATCAAGTTGATATAGCTCTTCTTGCGGCAGAACAAAATTGAAAAAGAGAGACTGAACGTTTTAGAACAACTTGTTAGGTTTTGATGAGCTAACATGCTATGTTGTATTGTTTCGTGAATTATTACATGATACTTTCCACCAGATGAAGGAATTCTTACTTTTAATGTCTGTAGATTGCTGTTCTTTTGGTGGCTATACTAGTATTGGAGTTGGTTTTATATCTGATTGATAACCGTTTAAATCCATTTGTCCTAATCAATATACAATTTTCAGACTTTAAAAACCAAAATATGTCGTGAAACCTTAACTATCAGAACCTATTTCTAGTCTTCAAAACTTGGAGATCTCTCTTTTCGTTCTTTCCCTCATTTCTCGTAAGAAATCTCCTTGGACCATTTCTTCAATTTGTCTCAAGTTTCTTATGTTCTTTTGTAGATACATGGTAGAAATCAGTGTAAATCTATTTCCTCTTCAGGTAAATGCTTGCAAAAGGTCTGGGCATGTCTGGTATTGTTTTATCTATTTGCCTATTGGAAACTTGTGTAAATATTCATTTCTTTGTATATTGATCTGTGTCCGTTTAAATTGTACTTGTTTCCATACAAACAGCTATACTGCTCTGCATCAATGCAGAAAAGTGCAAAATACAAATGTGAAGATAGAGATATAGGGCATATTCCGATATTTGATTGCATCCTTGGTCAGTTTCAGCTTGGAAGTGAGATTTTCCACTTATATATGCATTTATGTTCTCATATTATTTTCAGCTTGGGATGCACTTTGGCCACTAGAAAGGAAATGGCAGAGGTCATTCTTCCTCTTCGCTCTTCAGATTGGCATTAATTCTGGAGCTTGACATTGAGGGCATCAGAACGTTCTTTCACACTTTCTTCTGCTTACCTGATTGGTATGATATTTTATCTCATTTGTGATTGATATGTTGAAATTTGATTTATGATGTTTACCCTGTTTATAATGTTGGCGAGGATCTGGTGCATCATTTTGTAGGTAGAACATTAAATACATGGGAAGGACTTAGCAAATGCCTCTACTATATCTGTAGTTGTCTTGACTTCAGTATGTAAAATCATCTATTTTCTTCTTCAGTGTAAATCTTTTGCAGAAGTTCTTGGTATGTCATGTCAAATATATATATATATATATATATATAATACCATTGTCAGTATTGGGGAGATTCCTTTTTTCCTGTTGGAGATTCAATCATTATTTCAGTAGAGAATGAATTAAAATGGCCTTCAATATATATTTCTTTTCTCAGTAATATCATACTTAGTCAACTTGATGTAAGTCATGAAATATTCTTTGATCAACTTGATTTTTGTCATTTAGACTTGCCTTCTAAGAGTTGCCTTTATTTTCTTTATTCAAATATTGAAGTCCCTAGGGACTAGTATGGAATTAATTTTTTTATCAAAATCACCTAAATGCCGTTATTTTGGAAAAAGAAAACGAAATAACAACTGTTGTTTAACAAATAACAATTTCAACATATTAAATGACAAGAATTACCAATTTTGCCTGAGATGCCTATCTTTCCTTTTTCCATAATCACAATACCCACTTCATGATAATGATGCACATCAGGTTTCATTTCTTATTTCAGGAAACACATTTTGTTCAATCTCCTATAAGAATTTCATGATCTGCTCAATTTACATTCTACAATCATGGGATCACTCAGAAGAAGATCAGGAAAGCTTGTCTTTGGTTCATTTCGAAGTTGCTCTTGGAGGATTACGCCCGAAACCCAAATTTTTCCATCCAATAAAAGGTTTTCCCAGTTTGAACACTTGTTGGTTCCTGCATGGAATAGAGCTAAATTTCATATTGGGATTTCATCGCACTCCCCTCTACCACAGAGACTAGGCTTACAAGGTAGAGCCAACAGGAACTTATTCAACCCATTTCTTAATGAGGCTAGGAGATTTTACTGTGTCGATCGGTACAATACTGAACGGAAACATCGGAAGTCACGAGGTCTTAGATGGTGGTTTCGTGTTGGTGTCTTGATAGTAACATGTTGTTCAGCAGTAATTGTGAAGGTATACTATGATCATCTGGAAATTGTGCCCTACCACCATCGGACTCGTTTAATTCTCTACTCTGAACCTCAGTTGAGGAGCCTCTCAGAAATGACTTTCAAGGGAAATCAAGAGTCTTTTGAAGGGAGAAAATTGCCTGATACACACCTTGAAAGCATACGGGTAAGAAGGATAGCTCAGGACATATTTGATGCATACAAGGTTGAGATTCAACGACAAGGGTCTCAACTTAGTACTATGTCACATTTGGATGGACTGGACTGGGAGGTTTTAGTGGTGAGAGGTTTTGGACATGCCAGTTCTTTAGTGTGTGGGAAGATTGTATTGTTTGATTGGATGTTTGAGCAAATCACAAGTGACGCAGAGATAGCATTCCTCATTGGACGTGAGGTATATATATATGCTTGGTGTTGTAATTATTTAGCTCCTTAATTACATATTTTTATATTTGGTTGGCTGCGTGTGACTTTGAAATCTAATACATGTTATGGTCTTTTAGATGGGGCATATTGTGGCTCGACATTATGCTGAAGGCTTGACAATGGCTTTAGGCCTCAATATTATGCTTCCCATACTTAAGTTTCTGAAGCCCATACTCAATCAAATTGGTTTGTGGGATGCAGTCATGAATGAATATGCCACTTATATCGTGCATGTCTTGCACAAGTAAGCTACATGCACTCTCAATTACGAATTAATTTTCCAACATCTGTTAATGGGCTCTATGACTTTTTAAGCTGCTGCTTGTTTATTGGTAGGTTTTGATGTGTTGAAATAAAAATTCTCATTCTAAGAACGTAACATAGCCATTTTGTGATGCAATGAGATATGCTTATACTATATTTATATACCAGCCTTCACAATTTTCAGGATAGAATTTGAAGCAGATTACATTGGGATGCATTTAAGTGCTTTAGCTGGATACGATCCGAGGGTGGCCCCAAAATTGTTGGAGAAGATGGACAAGTTTTGGACTCCCAACGCTGCTTTCGCAACTCCAAAACTGAGGGCAGAATTTCTGTCATTTCCTGAGGTCATGGAGAAACCTGTTTCTATATACCTACGAGGATGTCTAAAAAGTAGTAGGACTTGAGGTTCACCTCCCTATTTGTTTCTTTTTTTTTTTTTTTTCTTTGGTGAAAATTCGGGCAATGCCCACTTGGTTACACTAAAACTTGCCTAGGCAAAGGTAATTCCAGCAAAGTCTTGCTGAAGGATCTCGCTAACTTCTGTGGGGGTTGTTGCCAAATAGTGAACTTGTGATGAGGACTGGTGCACATGGATGCCAACTTGTCTGCACATCGATTCCCCTTTCTCTATAGACATGTGTGATAGATATTTGCCAACTTGTCTTTAATCTGCCTTGAAAGTAGATAGCAGCCCTGCAAGCTGTTAGTTGAGTTCCTCAATTACTGTTCGGCATTTCTAAATCCCTGCTGCCAACTGAACTCCAGTCCCTCAAAAAGTGCGTAACTGTCACATTTGCCAATCCGTTTGTTTGGTAATTGGGAGGCTTGGAATTAAGGGCTTTGGAGGGGATGGCTACAGTTTAGAGTTTTGAATAATATCTGTTCAAAATTAGGTGGGACGGCTACAAATCAAATGCTCTCACTTAGTGGGATAAAGTTTCTCGTTATTGTTGTTGTAGTATTTTTTATACATATTGTTGTTGTAGTATTATGTTATCAAAAATAATTTTTCTGCTATCTTTGGTCTTTAATATAAGATCTTATTTAAAATAAATAACATCTTATATTACGGATCATATATAGTATTATTTTCTTGAAATTTTAGCATTCTCAGCCTCTTTCTACAAATTAATACTGATAACGATGATGATGAATTGCAACATAACTGTTTAAAAGTTAAAATTTTCATGTTTTTGAAAAAATAAAATAAAAAAGAATGCACAGCATGAACAGGAAAGAAACATAATATTAGCTTTATGCTAAAAAGAAAAATACATATAACAATGTTGAATTTAGATCCTACTGAAATAGGCTGCCAGTTCGAAACTCCGGAACTATCCAAATTTTTTAGATTCTACTGAGGGAGAAAAAATTGATATTTTTTGCAAACTTAAATAATTGAGATCTTAATCACGCAAGTCAAATGTAGTGCTCGTATATAGTTGTGGTTTGGGAAACATTTCTTCAGCAGAAATGATTGGTAATCTTGCACCAGAACTCAGAAGTTAAGAGCTGTTGCATTAATCCTAGGGATAAGTATATTCTTGCCTCAGAAAGTTTCAGCTAAGGAATACTGGCTATCCAAAGATTTTTTCTTTTTTTAGATGAATGTTGACCAAAAATTTTCAAAATATAACAATATCGTCTTAATCTAACAGACTCAATCCGTCACCGTTTGTTGACCAATTTTGTTGAGGTGACATGCCCATATGACCCTTTTTTCCAACTCAGACTTACAAGAGAAAAATGTTATTAAAAAAAATTGCACTCCTTTCAGCCACTCTCTCCTTAACCTGTAAAAGAAAAATCCGGCTAAAACGGTACAGACGAAAGCCCCAAAAATCAAAATGGAAGTAGAATCAAAGAAGGCAATAACCTAATCGAAAAAGGTGAGAAGAAATCTTGACAACGGTGGGAGGTGACAATGAGTATATGTCGACAGCGGGTCCTTTTCATTTCGAGTTTTGGGTGTTTGATTTCTAGGTTCCTATCATGGATTCAAATCGGTACAACAAGAGTATGGCATTGCAGAAGTTGGTAATCGGAGGACGAGAAATTGAAGGCAACGCGAAGAATATGATATGAGGAAGATGACAAGTTGGAAGGAGAAGATCGATACAGATCTGGGTGTTTGTCGCAGAAAGTAAAAGCCAGAGACAATTTACAAGATGACAACAATGAATCCAAGCAATTAATTCTGCTTGGATATACTTTCTTATATTATATCCAAAAACTATTTGTACATTGTATACATCCAAACAGTGGGCTAGCCACATACACACGAGGCCCAATACATACATAGAAGTCTAACACCCCCTTAAAGTTTGGGATTATATAAATTTATGGTCCCTAACTTGGGTAAAAAACGAGCAGAATTCTCATGACTAGTTGGTTTCGTAAGCAAATCTGCCAATTGCTTTTTAGAGCTCAATGTTTCAAGTCAATAACACCCTCCATTAATTTTTCACGAATGAAGTGACAATCGATTTCGATGTGCTTCGTTTTTTCATAAAATACAGGATTACTAGCAATGTGAATTGCCGCCTTGTTGTCACAAAATACTCGAACTAGATGTAAACCTCCAACATTGAGGTCTTCTAGTAATCTTGAAGTCCAAACAATTTCAAACACAGCGGCACGTAAAGCCCGGTATTCCAACTCTGTCGATGATGTGGAGATTGTATGTTGCTTCTTAGACTTCCAACACACTAATGATCCACCAAGCTTGATAGCATAGCCGGTGACCGACCTCCGAGTGTCTAGGCATGTAGCCCAATCCAGTCCACGTAACATTCAACATTTAAATCCTTGGTTGCTGCCAATAGAATCCCTTGTATATCGTTGGATCTGGTAGTAGAGGATCCTGTTGCTTAGCACCCCAACGTTGTTTTCATCCTCTTTGAGCTCTGCTATCTCTTCTCCCATCAATAGACAATCGAACATTTTGTTCCATAGGAACTAGTAATGGTTTTGCACCACTCAACCCCATGTCTGAGATAAGGTCTAATGTGTATTTTCTTTGACATAAAGTGATTCCCTTCTTGGACCGGCTTACCTCCAAGCCAAGAAAGTACCCAAATCTTTAATTTTGAATCTTTTATGCAAATGCACTTTCAATTCATTGATTTTCCTCATGTTGTTTCCAACTATCAATAAGTCATCAACATAAGCCAAAACCAAAGTTGTATCCCCTTTAGCTTGGTTTATAAAAAGGGAATAGTCATACTTGCTTTGCCTAGACCCCCCCTTATGTCAATGCCTCTATTAGTTTAACATTCCATTGTCTAGAAGCTTGTATCAGACCATACAAGGACTTGTTTAACTTACAAACTTTATTTCTTTCAAATGAGTCAAATCCTTGAGGCACTTTCATATACACTTCCTCATTTAAATCTCCTTGGAAGAATACATCATTGACATCCATTTGAAAGAGACGTCAATCATGCATTGTTGCAAGTGTGAGGACAATTCTCATAGTAACCATTTTCACAACGGGGGAGATGGTGTCAAAATAGTCTATTCCATCTTGTTGGCTATAGCCTTTGGCTACAAGCCGTGCTTTCTACCTTTCTACCTCACCATTAGAAGAGTATTTTACCTTATAGGCCCATTTACACCATATTGGCTTCTTACCCTTTGGAAGGTCGACTATTTCCCAAGTTTTGTTTTGCTATAAAGCCTTCATCTCATCTCTCCTAGTTTACATCCAATCTAGATCCTGTGAAGCTTGATGGAAGCTATATGGCTCAAAAATAGCATCAGTAGACAACAAATATTGCTTATAGTGAGGAGAAATATTATTGTAAGTCATATAATCATGCATGGGGTACTTATAGTTTACTTTTAACTTATGCTCTAGGGGTGTACATCAATGGTAGATTTAGTCGTGCCATCTGTCAACGCCATTTAATCCATTCAAAATTTCAAGAATATGCTCACCAATCAAAATATAGAATATAGAGAGGAAACTAACAAATGGATCGATTTCTTATAGTTTCTTGAAGATAATCTAAGTGCTGCTTCAAGAATGGTAATTAGGAGAAGATTCTTGAAACCAAATCCTCAGGTCAACAAGCATCAGCAATGTCATGAGCCTTTATCAAGAATTTAGACGGAAATTTGTAAAAATTGCCACCTCTAATCTTGGCAACAAACCAACAATGCCATAAGTCTTTTTCGGTAAGTTTGTCAGAAATCGCAACCCAGAAGAGCTTCAAATTGAATGCACGTCAATCTAGGACTGCGAACGAAGCTTCCACAAACAAGAACGAAAATGTGAGTTTCCTGCTAGCTGTGTCTAGTTGACTCAACACCGTGCAATAATATCTTGGGTCGGTGGAGGAGGATTCGACTAAACTCCAACTGAGGCGACATGGTAGAACTATTTGATAATTGATGAGTTTCTTGGATTCACGAAGGAGAAGCAAGCTCAACTCCAAATTATGAATATGGGCCCTAGTGCAATAAACTTGCTCTCTAATGCCATAAAAGCCAGAGATAAAATGTACAAGATGGCAATGAATCCCAACAATTAATTCTGTCTAGGTATACTTTCTTATATTATATCCAAAAACTATTTATCCAATATATACATCCAAACAATGGGCTAGCCACATACACATGAGTCCCAATATATACATATAAGTTTAACAGAAAGGTCGAAGATATGGAATGAGACTCAAATTATCCTTCTACTGGTCAAAACCAAACTCATAGACAGCGCCATTAACATCAGCAGCAAAATCATAAAAATGAGTGATGGCAGTCCAGAAAAAGGGAACTAAAAACCATACTCTGATGGCGTCAGGGCCAGATCCAACTTGGAAGGGGCACCAAAACCTACAGGATGATTGTTTGTCCATAGGTGAGTTGGGGAAAGAAAATCTATAGAGTCTGTTATTTTCCCAAAAGCAATTAGTCTTGCATTTGGTTCCTTGTCAATGTTTCATCGATAAGCTTTTGCTCAACTTATGTTGAGGGATATTCTGGTTACTGTTTATTCATTTGTGGTTGATGAAAACTTGTTGCTTTACGTGTTTGCTACTATCAATTTTAGAAGCTTGTTGCTGGGATAAAAGTTTTGTTAGTAAAATCAGAAGAGAATCATTTTCTTCTCATGGTTTTTCCCTTTCATGTTGAGAAATCCAAAAGCAATAAGTCTGAATCAGAGAAAGAAGACAACAGATGACATTTTTATTTCAATTTTTTTCTTACTTAGAGATCTAAGTTGGAAAAAGAAAGTGATGTGGATGGCATGTGGTCACGCAATCTCAGCAACAAAAATAAATGGAATTGTTGTGCTAAGGAGAAATACTTAGGTATGTATTCTAAGAGGGCCTGCTCATCCATGCTTTGCTCAATTAGAATGCTTTAATTCATATAATTTTAATCTTACATCTCAGCCAACTATTTTCTATTATTTTATTGTTGTAAAAATTAAAAATGTTTAGGGTTTGGTTCATTACTTAAGTTGCCCTTCTCTTCCATCTTCCATAAACTCTCTTTCTTCTCTCCTCACTAGGTCTAAGACTTTCTCACTTTCTCCATTCATCGGCATCCTTCCCTCAAGAAGCAAGCACTAGTGAAGCCTATGATGTCCTTCATCTCTCTTCATTTTCTTCTCAAATGTTGATAATGGTGGTGACATGTAACTCAAAGTAATACCTTGGAATATACATAAACCTTGAATTTTTGGAATCCAAATCTGCAAGTGATAATGAGTTGATTGCATGGGTTTTCCTCTGTACTATTCCCTGCTCTTCCTAAACCAAACCACTCTACCATATCCGTCGATCTTTGAGAATTGTAGAGATTGACATCACATTTTGACTATAGTACTTGAAGAAAGAAGCCAGTCTCATGGTACACAAAGAGGGAGGGGAGACTGGGAGGGAGGGAGAGGAAGAAGGAAGAAAAGGGCAACCTAAGTAATTTACTAAACCCTAGAAATTTTTAATTTTTAAAATAATAAAAAAAATAGAAAATAGTTTACTGACATGCAAGATTAAAACTATCTAAATTGGAGCATTTTAATTAGGTAGAGTATGAATGAGAAATATTTCTCTATACTAAGCATGGAAAAAAAAGCAGACCGAACCGAACGGTCCAACCGAAAAACCTATAAACCGGTCCCTGGTTCGGTTTGGTTTAGCGCCTGAAGGGGGTAGGAGGTCGACTCAGTCAAAACCGAGTCAACTTGCTCGATTTAGGTTGACTCGGGAAAACCGCTGAGTCAAGCGGTTTGCCTGAGTTATATAAAATTTGTCAGAAAATGTCTCGAAATGACGTCGTTTTGGGATATTATAATTGAAAGAAGAAAATCGTCTAAGATTGAAACTCACAAACTCAATCTCAGTTTCTAAGAAAAATCAAAATAGAGATTATCGAACTCCCTCCCCAACCCTGTGCCTTAGCTTAGTGTCAAACAATGAGGCACGGCCCTATGCCCTAGTGACGAAGGGTGAGCGATGACGATGAGCGATAAGCAGTGAGTGACGACGATGACAGTGATTGCTGGATGATCGATATTTGAGACTTCACTGTGATTTGGGATTTGCTTGAAGGTATTTTGATTTTTCAATTTGCTGAGCGACGACGGTGAACTCTTTTTTTCGCCTTTCTTTTCCTTCTCGTTAGTTATGATTTCTAATTTGGGATTTACAGTTTACAACAGTGAAATCCTTTTGTCACATTGCTGAACTTTGCTTTTGTCTTCTCGTTTTAGGAAGTTTAAATCGTGTATTGCTTTGTAACCTTAGAGTTTAGAGTTTAGACTGATTAGTTTTGTTCGTTTATCTTGGGAATAGATTTCGCTGGCTGCGTTTTCTAATTTGGAACTTTACAACAATGAACTCTTTTTGTCTTCTCGTTAGCTACGGTTTCTAATTTGGGACTCATTGGCTGTGTACAGGGTCTTTTGTTGGTCTTGGATTTCTTGCTTGTAATCGTTATCTTATAGTGTATGTAATCATTTAATTTGAACAATATATCAAATTCTAGCCACCTGAAACCAATTTAAGTGATGAGAAATATGACCAAAGATTTAAGATTATTTTTCTTTGAATTGAATAGGATTCCCATCCAAAGTAAAACTAGCTAGAGATCCTTCTTAATTAAGGAAAAATTGCTTATAATAAGTACTTGTATGAAAATTTTATTGCTCATAAGTATCTGACATGTTTGATGAATGATGATTAAAGTTGCTCCTAGTGTTTGATGAATGATGACTAAAATTGTTGTTTTGACTATTTTTTTGTATTTTGATGTTACTTTTAGGTTATGGTTGATGTATTTTGGTGTTAGTTATAGGTTATGATTGAAGAATTAACTAGGTATTTTGATTATTATTATGTTAGTAATGACTTATAAATGATGGTTAATATTGTTATTTTGTTATTACAATTAAACCATAATATTTTAATATGGCCTGTCCGATCATTGGTTGACCTATTGAACTTTGAACCTATGTAGCTACCGGTTTATTACCCAGTCCGGTTTTTTGTTCCTTGGTGCTCAGTATTGGCCAATCACTATCAAAACCATATGGCTCACTCCACCTTGAGAATAAGCTCTCCCTGATAAGGATTGGATACTACTTTCTGGGCTTGTCACCAACAAAAAAAGAAAGTTGCAGACTTGGTGGAAAAATCTTATAGAGATTATTAGATCATTATATAATTTAATCTAAAGATGGTTATTTGAGATGGAAAATAATTGAGTCTAAATAATTTAGTCAAAAAATGTTCAATTTCAGGATTGATTTTTCCAACTAGGAGGTGAAGGTATGTAATCAAATAAAAGATTAAATTGGGACTACTCTAATATCAAATAAAAGTTGGTATTATCCAATCTCAAATCCCAGCCCCTCAATCCCTTATGTTAAATAAGGCCTAAAGTGTGTTCATAACAACCAACCCACGTCCTTTAAACAACCCAGACTTAATCACAAAAAAGATGTGTAATCAATCAATCAATTTTATAAATGACATATTGTGATACCTGCTTAAAAACATGTTTAACTAAAAACGGGTTAGGTAATCACATCATTAAATTAATCCATATGTAATTACATTAACACTCATTCAGTAAATTCCCATTAAAGTAATTTCCCTTTTTGAAAAAAACCATTACAAAATATTCCCTAATATAGACAATTTCCCTTTACTCCAGAAAGTTTGACTTCTTCAATAATAACTACAGAATAAAATTATGCATTCCGTTTTCAAGTTATTCAAATTTATTGGGATATTATTCCCATTTAATTCACAGTTCTTATTATTAGGGTTTGAAGGTAAGGTAATAAAATAAACTGAATTTAAAAATAGACATTAAATCTTAAATTCAATTTGATTGAATTTGAAAATAGACATTAAATCATGAATCATAAATCATAATCAGCTAATAGACATTTGGAGGCTATAAAAACAATTGTGCGCATAGTGTAAATGTTTTTCCCTTCATATCCATTATCCAAAAACAATTTTGGACAATTTTTACAATGATAATCAAATTAATTCCATTTAATTTTTAACATCAATGTCATATGCTTATTACCCTATCAACATATTTTAATAATCATGCTACTACCTATGTCGCTACATATACTGCTATCACAATTAACACTTTCAGATACAATACTTCCTCATACAATAGGAGAGATAGTTTTTATCAATATATACTTAAGAGGAATAGGGGAATAAGTCGATGCTTACATTTTACGATTTATCCTCTCATATTTCACTATTCATAACAACAGTGTCGGCTTTAGTGCCAAGCCGTTTCTTCACACGTTGGCTTAGTTCATCTCCAACTAAATATGTACAGTGCTTAGTTGCAAAAAGGTAATTGTAATCCCCTCCATAATTATATCTAAAATACACGATTAAAATGAATTAGAGACTAACGAATAAACAAAACTCATTTAATATTACATATTTACGATAGGGTTTTCACAAATATCTTTTAAAATTCCTGCTTTACCCTAGTCTCAAATTCAATATTCTTAATGTAATTACCCTGCGCAGTTAAATCACATTTGTATATCAGAGTATACAACAAAATCCCGGCAACTCCAGGGTTTCTTATAGATACTATGGGTTTACAAATTCCCATTTAGTGGATTACACAAAATCATATCCAAAATTTACATCCCAAAATATTTACAGTAATCCCAATCAAAATGGATAACCAACCACTAAATTTAAACCTCCCTAGGGAGTCCTATCCGCCCTTGGTCGGCTCCTTCCCCTTAGAGCCACTTGCCCTATCTGAAGGTTAGTCAATGGAAAGAATGAGATTCAAAAGAATCCCAGTAGTAACATGTAACCCACTCACCGTAATTACATCCAAAATATGAAATTAAAGTAAAATAGAGATCAATAATTACCGATTATCATTTAGAATCACCTATATTGGAGATAGGGTGTTCACAAAAACAGTGTAAAACACAGGTAACCTGGTCTCTCAGTCACAACCGAATATAATTACCTAAGCAGTTCAATCACATTCATACGTATCAAGGTGCAGAAATTAAAATCCCGACAACTTCCGGGTTACATATATATATAGGGTGTAACATTTCATAAAAATAGGGATTACAAAATCAAAACAATATTTACGACCCCGAATATATATACAGTAATCCTGTTCTAAAAATAGATAACCAACGGTCTTGATCAAATATGTCTAAGAAGTCCTATCCGCTCTTGGTTATCCACTTCTCTCTGGAGCCTCTTGCCCTGTCTGAAAGGTTAGTCATAGGAAAGAGTGAGATTCAAAAGAATCCCAGCAGTAACAAATCATTCATACCACACATAAACACATAGCATATAAGCAAATCATCATACATCAGCAACACAAATCACACTCCACCCTCATACCCTTTCTCTGCCAGGAAGGCACACCGCCCTTCCCAAACCGTTGATAGCTACTCAGAGATTGTTGGCATGGCAGTGCATACACATAGCCTTATAGCTCACATAGCTACCTAGCTTTCGCAATTGGCCCGTCAGCCTTCACAATTAGGCTTTCACCTAATCACAAAGTCACACCTCATCCTCATCCCCTTTCTCTGTCGGGAAGGCACACAACCATTACCCAATCCGTTATTAGCTACTCAGGGACTATTGGTATGACGATGCTTACACATATCCACAAACGTTGCAGCATACGAATTCTATCACAAATCAATGATATAACACACATACAATGCATCACATATGGTATAAAGAAAAATTCACTACCTTGTACTTTCCTGACGTCCTTTGGCATAGTCGACTCACGGGTATGGCCAATATCAAAGCCTAAAACCAAGAGTAAGGACATTGAATTAATTCCTTTTCCAAGTTCTTAATTTCATCTTACTTGATATTGGTTATCATTTAAACTTCTTTAGGTGCTTACCAGAAACCTAACATATACCTAAAAGGTTAGGTGACACTACCCCAAAGTTCCCTCTTTTGAAAAGAAAAATGCTAAATCTTGGTCGCTTCACTCGAGTGAAGATGGCTTCACTCGAGTGATGGAGCACTCGAGCCCGAGTGAGAAACGTCCTTACTCGCGAGTGTTTAGCCGAGAGCAACATCTTTGACTAAGAAGTACTCGTTGCACTCGAGCACCAGGAAGTGCAACACAGACCACTTCTAAGGGAAAACCTCACTCGAGCATGCTCATGCTCACTCGAGTGGGATCATATCTCACTCGCAAGTCAGGAAGTGCACTCTTGCATTTCCACTCGAAAATACCATTGAGAAAACCACGGAAAATAGAAATTTACTATAGCACTCGAGTGAGCTCATCCTCCACTCGAGTGATGAGCATCAGAAGCCAGAATCGCAGCAACTGATAAGGTTTTCCAAAGTGACCAAAACTGATCCCAATAGGTCCTAAACTTGTACCAAAGCTTATTCTCACCTAGAATTCCATAAAGAACCTATTGATAACCTCAAAATACCCAAAATCACACCCCAAATCCAATTTGTCCTTAGATCTCCACATTCCACTCAACAACTCAATCATCAACACTTTCATTTCCCACTTCTAAATCAATCCCAATCAACTCAAAATACCATAAGCTACCAATTCAACAATGACACTCTCTCCAATTCCTACTTTCATTTAACACTAAATTCAGGGGCAAAATTCTAGAATTTCCAAAACTTAGCCAACATTCAAAACATAACCATCAAAATGCATCAAATCATTACCTCTTTCACTTGCCACAACAAAATCTCTATTTCTCCAACTTTCAAATGTTCTCAAGCACCAATTCACCACCTTTCAAAATTCTACAACCATATAAAGAAAGCTCCCAACCTCATAAACAACATTAATGACGAACATTTGAGCATATGAAAACAATCACTTACCCAAAATTAAGCTTTTCTCTTTCTCTTTCTTGGTTCAGCGAAAATGGAGAATGAAGAGAGAAGAAAAACTCAGATTTTCTCTTACCCACACACACTTAACTGACTTGGAGGAAAGAGGGAAGAGAAAATGAGTTTGAAACATTGACTTTAATCTAAGGGTCCTCATAATAACACTTGGCACCATCTTGTTCCTTCCCCTTGATTTCACATGATTCCATTTACATAGGATTCCACCCTATGGTTAAATCCTAGCCATTGATTCCTTTAACTTTTAATCTCAACCGTTGATCTTCAAGTTACCAATGAGTTTCCTCTTCGGTAACCGACCAATTGGTAAGTAAATTTCCAATTTCGCCCCTGATTATCATAACCTTTGCCAAATCATCATTAGACTCCAATATAAGCTTAAACATTGCTTACAACATATTTACAACAATATTAACAATAATTACATCATTAAGATCATAATTGGCCCTTAATCACGAGTTGGGGCATTACATAACAAATCACTTATACAACATGTAATTACATAGCATGCAATGATATCATCAAGCAGCATCACAGCATAAAACACAGCACGCAGGCTGCTATATATGCATATAATCTATAGTCTCATCCCTCATATTCTACCGCCCCGAAGGCACGGTCCTCCCACCGTCAACACCGATGGGCCGCAGGTGAAGGTTTCACAAATAGCCTTTCGACTTTCACCTGTAGCCTTTTAGCTTTCACATAATCATATTCCCCGTATTCCACAGCCCAGAAGGCACGGTCCTCCCATCGTCAACACCGATGGGCCGCGAGTGAAGATCTCACAACCAATGATAAATCAAACATATAATGTATCACATATAGTATAGAAAAAGCATCACTACCTTATTCTTTCCTGGTGAGCAGGGCAAATATCAAAGCCTATAAACCAAATCACGGACAATAGGTTATTCTCTCTTTCAAATTCTTATCTTTACAACACTTAAAGTTGGTTATCATTTAAACTCTTTAAGTGGCTACTAGAAGCCTAGACACCTGTCTAAAGGGTTGAAAGAACTACACCAAACACCCCTTTTTTGGAAGCATAACACAAATTTTTGCCTCATTCACTCGAGTGAAGAATGTAACCCCCGCCGTCATCAAGGCCGATATTAGTGTTTAAATTCGTTTTATAATTGGATAAGAGATCCGAAATAATTAAAAACCTTTTTCCAAAAACCTGTACGACAAGATCTCCATCCTTTCATTTATAAAACAATAGGCATGCTCGGCTTGTCACATATACAATATCAGAGTATAACAAAATTCCTGACATTCACCCGCGATAATTTCACTAATCTAAGAGTTTGTAGGGTATCATTGCCCATCTCAATTTCCAATACCAGGGATTACACAACATCATTATTCTATGGTCAATTATATATACATACAGTTGTCCAAATGATAACCAAAAACCAAAAAGAAACTAAGTCTACCACCAGCAATCCTAGTCGTCCTTACTCACTTTTTTGCTTCTTGATCCACTTGCCCTATCTAAAATGTTATTTGGAAAGAGTGAGATTCAATACCTACTTGCTTTTTTAATTATGCATCATATACATAAAATGTTGCTACTGGGATTCTTTTTATCATAATGCAGCATAACAATATTCAAGGCCGGGCTAAACACCACGTCCCCTATACAATATTCAAGGTCGAGCTCACACCATGTCCCCTATACATTATCCAAGGCCGGGCTCACGCCACGTCCCCTATACAATATTCAAGGCTGGGCTCTCACCACATCCCCTCGCTCATTCAATGATTAATACAACAAGCAAAGCATTACACATGATATAGGATAAAGTGTTACTACCTTGGTCTTTCCGTTCTTGAGCAGGTGCGGGCCTTCTATGCTCATAGCAAATATCAAATCCTAAAGTCATAATTAAAGACGACACGTTATCACTTATTCCAATACTCAATAACTTCACAACACTTAAATTGGTTATCATTACTGTCTCTTAAACATCCATAAATGCCTCTAACAAAAGCCCTAAAGGGTTGGAAGAACTATCCCAACAATCCCCTTTTTAGAATCACAAAACTGTCATCTTTAACTATTTCACTCGAGTGATGATACGGTTTACACTCGGGTGCTAGAGAGTGAAGGACAGCGAGTTCATACCCGAGAGCACAAGAAACTTTCAGAGAACAAGAACACTTAGTACAGAATGAAACACTCAAGTGATACCAAATGCTCACTTAAGTACCAGGAAGTGAGGTGAAGGAAGTGTTTACCCAAGAGCAAATGGAATTTTCAAGGAAGAGGAGCACTCGAGCATGGAACTCGTCACTCGAGTAAAGACTTAACACTCACAAGTGTTAAGGCTCACTCTTGAAACTTGGCCGCGAGTGACAACCCAAGAGGCAAGTTTTGGGTGTCAAATACACCAGCACTCGAGTTAGAGGAAGCTCACTCGAGTGAGAACCCACCACACTCGCAAGTGAGGCAACACTCTTACCCCCTTCACAGAAGTACAACACAGAAACTGAAGGGAAAATAAGGAATTTGACTGACTCACTCGAGTGATACCCCTCACACGACTGACACACATCAGAAACCAGAAAACACAGAAACACCAACAGTATTCTCCAGAATTTTTCTAAGAGTTCCCAATGAATCCAAAACTTCAACCAAAGCTATCCCCACACAAAATCACTCAAGGAATCCAATGGAAATGCCAAAACCACCAAAATCCTACTCCATTATCATGCTTTGGTTTTGGGCAACATTAAACACTAAAATTCCAAAATCACCAAACTCAATCATTCAATCCCAATTCCTTTCTATCTATCCACATACATTCCAAACCTACCAATTCCATACCAATAACATGCCAAATACCCAATGACCATTATTTTCGAAAATGGGGCAATAACTTACAGAATTTCAAAGCTAAAGCATTTGACACAAAACTTAGATAGAAAAATCTCTTTAACTCACCTTAACAACTTTCTCAAAGGAGCTTCTTGATTCTCCAACCTCTAAAATTCTTGAAAGCTCAAACCAACACCAAATGGCAAACTATAACAATGAAAATAAAGCTATTAACTCAAGGAATAACTTTGTAGGAGAGAGTTTGAACAATGGAGGTCATTTGCTTACCTTAATCACAAGCTTTTCTTTCTCTCACTTGGCAACCATAGCAGACGAAAAATAGAGGAAGGAATGAGAGAGAGAAGTAAGGAAGAAGAAGAAATCATGATCTCTCCAACTCCTATGCTTGCTCAGCAAAAATGAGGGGAGGAAGAGAGAGAGAGAATGTTAAAGAATTGCATTTGACTTTTCCAATCGATTTCTCTACTTGTGAGCTTGCCAAATGTCACCTTTTCATTGGTTCTTATAAAGTAAACACCCAATTAACTTATTTAATCCCTCCATTAGCCATTTAATCACCCTTCTCTTTTTTCTCTTAGTTAGTAATTAATTTTTCCATTAATCACCAACTATGGCCAATAATTCCATTATTTCAATTTTTCCCCTTAATTATGGCATATTAATTAAAATTGCCACATAATTCAAAATAATTCCAAATTTAATTCAATAATTATTCTCAATAATTATCATTAGCTCTTAATCAAAATTTGGGGCATTACAAAGAAGGCCTTACTCGAGTGATAACAAGATTTGCACTCGAGCGATAACAAGATTTGCACTCGAGCATGGAAGCTTACTTGTGTGAGTGCTTGCCCGAGAGCAACCACAGGGACAAAAAAAATGATCACATCACCCAAGTTCTTGACCCAACACTCGAGTGATGGCCTCACACTCACCCGAGTCCTGCCGAGTAAGGCACAGGAAGTGACTACCCGAGAGCAACAGAAACCCTGAAATAAGAAGTGCACTCGAGAACTAACTCTGGCACTCGAGTGATGTCACAACACTTGCGGGTACTAAGACACACTCTTGAAAAATGGCCTGCAAGTGACACCTGAGACGCAACCTCATAGTGCAAAATACTCCCGTACTTGAGTGGAACAAGGTTCACTCGAGTGATGACCCATATCACTCGCAAGTGAGAATGTGCACTCTTGCATTCTAGCATGGAAGTGTGACCGAAAATTGAAGGAAAAGGGTAAACAAGATGCTACACTCGAGTGTCACCCCTGTGTACTCTAGTGAGGCTTATTAGAAGCCAAAACGCAGCAACTAACAGAATTTTCCAAACTTTCTACCAAAGTACCCAATGGTTCCTAGAATCCACAAACAGCTCTTTCCCCACTAAATTTCCATAAGGAACACATTGAAAACACCAAAACAACCAAATTTTCATTCTAACAACAAGTCCTTGCTTTGAACACAACATTCTCACACACCGACCAATGACACCAATTTCCTTTTCAAAGTTCCAAATAATTTCTATTAACACAAAGACACTATATGCCACCAAATTCAACACCATACACTATCCAAATTGTTCATTCCAAAATTACACTAAAATCAGGGAAAAATCCAAAATTTACAAAACTCAACCAACAATTTCAATGAAAATGTCAAAATAATTCAAATACTCACATCTTCCCCTTCCCAAGGTTGGTTTCTTGATTTTCCAACTTTCAGATTTCTTCAAGTACTCAAACATCTTCTTTCAAAAATCTAAAACTATGAAGATATAGCTCTCATCACCATGAAAAACTTTAAAGAAGATGAGTTGAGCATACAAAGTCATATGGAGCACAAACCTTGCACTTCTTTCTTTCTCTTTCCTCTTTGCTTAGGGCAACAATGGCTGCTGGACTGAGAGAGAGAGAATAAAACATAAATTTTGGCTTCCCATGAGTGCTCCTGCCGACTTTGGGGGAGAGAGAAGAGAGGGAAGAGTGTTTGAAATATTGACTTGATCTATGGCTCACATGTAGACATTTGTCATGATCTTGTTTCTCCTTCCATAGCACATATGAGTTCACACACACATGATTTTACTTTCTTGACAATATATCTCAACCATTGATCTTTAGATTACCAAGAAGTTTTCTCTTCGATAACTGACCAATTGGTCGATAACTTTTCGTTGTCCCATTTTGCCCCTGATTATGGCAATTCCACTTGAATCACCACTAAGCACATTTATACCATTCCATACCACATTACCATGTGCCCTCCCCTGCCCATAGGGTTCATTTTAAGCTTTGTCATGTAATTAAGCTTAATACAGGGTTTAGGCACTGTTCAAAACACATTCAGATCAAAATTTCACATCATATCATTCAAAAGTGCTTATTAATAATTATTACATTCACTTTCGAAGTTATTAGCCCTTAATCCCAAGTTGGGGCATTACAATAATTCCTACACAAAATATCATTCCAATGTCACTTCATATCTGCTTCTTTCACTATCCACAATTCATTAGGAGTGGGTGAACCATTTACTCCACCAAAGACAACACATACGTCTCCTTTTAGTCTTTAGTGCGAAGGAAAGAAATTTAAGCTCTAAATCATTGCAATGTCTTTCTTCCAAGACTTGCGATCATGCTGTGGATGGAAGATGAGGCCATCGTTTGGGTATTCCATAAAGATCAGAGTCTTCATTTTCTCCATTTCTTCTCCTTCTGATCTAGCATTTTTCAAATAATTTATCGCCATGGCTGACTTACAACGATTTCATGCCCGAAATACGGGTAATGAAGAAAGGCTCCATTTTTCTTCTTCTTCTTTGCTTGCAATTTTCTCTTCATTCACTTTTTCTTCATCCCATCATCTTATGCTTTTTCTTCTATATGTCTGCTTTAAAGAAACACTTTTTACTTCTTCGTACTAAAGACGATGGTTCTATGGCTCTTGATTGGGTTGCCGGCGATGATCGACTCTTACCCCCATCCTTATTTTGCTGGTCTGTTAATTATTTACTTTTTTTTCTCTCTTCTGAAGAAATTATATGCCTGCTGTTCAGTAATTCAAATGCAGGATTTTGCAGTCAGGTTGAATCAGGGGCAATGAAGATTCCTATATGAGACATATGTTGATTAGAGCCTCAAGTAAAGGATGGCATGTTGTCATCTTCAATAGTCGTGGATGCGGAGATAGCCCTGTTAACACTCCACAGGTACATAAAAATTTCTTTTTGGTTCACCTTCATGACTGCTATTTCAGGCGTCAGTCCCTTTCCGTGTTTTTTAGCAACTACGTACTTTACAAGGGAAATGGGACAAATATTTTGTTTGTTATTGAGTGCGGTATTCTGATTTATTTCCTTATTTGCTATTTGATTTCATCACCATTGTTATGATTTATTCTCAGGCATACCGGTTTGCCACCATTTTTTCTTTTATGTTTATTTACTTTAATTACGTGCTCTCTCAGGTCATTAACCTATCTGTGGCTGATGTCTTGATTTGTACTTCTTAGATATGGCTAAGGAGTTTACCTGGGCTACCATGAAGAAGTTAAACCAGGTTATGGCTATGCAAAACAAATCAATGGCAGCTACTAAAACAGAGGAAGTAAAGGAAAAAATTGCAAGTTAAGTCTTATTGTTTGATAGTTATCTATCTTCATCATATTGTGCACTATGCTTACATTTTTTACACCATATTGTAGAAACCAGAAAAGTATATCACTACAATTGGGTTGATCATCTACAAGAAAGAACATCCAGGCAATGACAAAGGTAAGATGGATGCAACCTTTAGCAAGGCCAGCTTATGCATAAAGTGTTTTAGTCACTGATATTCTATGCTGCCTTTTTTGCCATTCAAATTTGCATGGTTAGCCATTACACTCCAAGGCATCTTCTTTTATTGGAGATAAGAGCATCGACCTTTCTTGGAAAGAAGCAACAAAAACTGCATCTTCTTCAATAAAGGTAGCTGGGTATGATATATATATATATATATATATTTGGGTTGTAATTATAATATTTGATGAGTGACTTTTCTTATCATCTTGGTGAGCGTCTACTACTATGACTCTTTAAATTCTTTTCACTTGCAAAATCATATGGACTAAACTTTCGTACTATTTTAGACCTATAAATTCAAATATTTCAAGGAGTATTATGGCTATTTAGCATTAATATGTTGCACAACCTAGAATAGAATTACACTTAATCATGGAAAACATGAGGGGAAGTGGTCTTTGTATATAACTAAACCAATAACGATTTTAATAAGGTGTCCAAATTTTTGAATTTCTTTCATTCGAGCAATGGTTAGCCTATTATAGGTGGTGTAAATTTTCATGGATAAATGCATTGAGCTGAGTTTAGCAGTTCTGAAATTTTTAATGGTTCACTTGGTGTGGAATAAGTAGTCCCTTTATGCAGGGGCTCACTAGATGATACTTTTCAATTTGAAAGATTAGCTCAATGCATGTATGTAGTAATCAGTTATAATATGATCATCATCTAATGTTGAAGTAAAGGTCTACAAAATCATCCTATAGATTTGAAATTTCAATCTTAACTCAAATAAGTTGCCACTAACTAAATCTAGATTAACTTTATGTAAATGTGGGATCACTTTAATTTTCTTTTTGTACTAGATGAAGGGTTGAAAAGCTATAGAGATAGATATTTATTACAAAATTGGTCTGTTTAAAATATGTAAGCTCCTTACTATCAAGTAAAATACACACATGACTAAGTATATTAAACATATATGTAAGTAGGGAAACAATTTTATAGAACTGTTATGAACTATGAGGACTTTAGGTCTATAAATCCAAGATTTTGATGGCTCATAACCATTGAGATCATAAGGGAAATTCTTTTTCTTATAAGATGAGACCAGAAAAGCTTTCAATAAGACTGAGAATGTTTTGTTTTTTATCATTCCAGCAATGCAAGTTCTGTCATCACTGATGTCAATTCTCATGTAGAAGTTCATTGAGTTGACTTTAGGTGTTTTGAAGATCTTTTTTTGTGCACTTTGTCTTCAATAGGTAGGTTCTTTATGATGAGGTTGATACAAAAGCAATGGTGCAGATCTCCTAAGTATTGATCATGGAAAAGATTTCTTTGATATGTAGCCTTATGATATAATACAGACCAATTAGAAGGGGTAGGTGTGATTATGGTTGTAGCTATCACTTTTGATATGTTCATTACCTTTTGTTGTAGTTAAGAGATCCAAAGTATGTTTAGTAGTACTAAAATATGATTTAGAAGTTAACTGAGTTGAAACTAGCTGATTTTAAATTACTCATTTGTATGCTAGGGACTAGGAATGATTTGGATAGCTTCTGTACGATAGAGTTGCTATAGCAGTACTATTACATCTATTTTCAACATGAAATATGGCAGCAGAAATTAGAAAGCTGTCAAAATCAACTTGCTTATCTCCAAGAAATTTTGTATGACATTTTTTCATTGGTAATGTGGCCTCAATAGTTTAAATATTATAAACTATAGTAGGGCTAATGATGTATGTGAAGAGAAATCTGGAAAGTTAGTCTTTGGAATGACCTTTTTTTTACAGTAAGATATGGGCAAGGGAAAAAATGAATTGTGACTTCAGATTGAAGAAACCATTGGAATGACCTTTTTTTATAGTAAGCAACTGCTGGAGAGAACTTATTTAATGTCGGAAGGGGCAGTAAATACTTACTTAACGATTTGACCATCAACAATTTGAAGCTTCTCTTATAGTAAAATTGGATTGTATGGGTTTCCATCTAAGGCCACTTAAACTAATAATTTCTTCCTCTTTTCTCAGAATGGTCTAAGGAAGTACATTCAATGAAGTAGAGTTATTTTTGTTGGATATGCCGATTACCAAGGTATTGCAAATCCTGAGAGTTTAGTGGAGTAGGTAATTGTTTATAATATAACTGAGTAAAACTTAAATGCCTGTCATTTAATGTGTCCTCATCAAGATTTTTTCTTGATCTATTTTAAATACAGGATAGGTTATATGATGTGACAATTTGGTGTAGCTTTTGACTATGATGGCTAAGGAAGTAGGTGATACAAATGCTCCATACTTGAGTAGGTATAAACAGTGACTGTCTCTGAATTAAATAAGTTATACAATTGTAGGTTGAAATCAGTTCTTAAATAGGTCTGCAGTAGGTGTAATTATAAATTTTTTTTATATCATGTAGTATCTTTAGAAAATATCTATATGTCAAATGTCAAAATATGTGCATATTTGTTTCATAATAGAAGATTTTCCTTGGTTGTATAGCCTCAATAGCTTATACATTTTACAGGTTGGATAGACATCACGATGTATCTGAAAGTGGACCTATATCTTACTGTTTGTGATTTGATAGCAAGTCCCATGTCATGTAGAAAATTATTTCTATTGTCCATTGGATGATGTTGTAGTTAGACCTTGCAATGTGGACTCTGGAAATTGGTGGCCTGAACCAAGCTAACTTAATTTCACTTCCAGAATGATATGTTTGTAGTGTCACTGAAATGACCATATCAAAGATATTAGGTTAACTCATTTGTAGAGTGCATTCCTTTGTTTAAGTTATGTAGGTTGATTCATATGTATAGAGCAATCCACGATTTGCTTAGAGTGATTAGTCTGGAGAATATAGCATCATACATCCTTTGTTTGATTGAATATGGTTAAACTAAAAGGATTTTGTTGTTATATTAGTCTGCTATTGGGAAGATGGGACAAATTAAAATTAAATATTAAGAAAATCATATTTTTAATATTCTTAAGCTGAAAGTCATATTAAATTGTCTAAAGGTTTCCCTCATGTCCAGTTGACAAAGTTATATCTAACTGAGAAAACTTAGCACCAAACCCAGCAGCTTTTACTGTTGGACAAAAAACATAATTGATCTTACACTTTGCAAAAAGCTAAGAATTATCACGTTACTTAAATAAGTTAAACAAAATCTTAAATTTGATATGCTACATCGATTTCTATATCTACATTTAATGAATCAGGTATTAATTATTTGATTTTGATATTATCAGGTTAGTTAGATTGAGTATATGGAGATGGAATCATATTGGTTATTGTATATTGGGTATCTTTACTTTGTTCAAAATATTCTGGTATATACATGCAAGGTATGTCATTTCTTGATTTTATTAGCTCCATGATCTGTATAGCCACAAGATTTTAGTAGGATAAATTATGTAGCTTTTTGTTTCCATAGTACATAAGATTTTGTGATAGGTGTTTCTTTTTATGTGAGAGTATGTAATACCACATTTTTTAGTGTAAAATCGGAGCCTTGGATGTGTATGTGATGCAGACTTCTATTTAAGTATCCATGATATCATACTACTTAAAATAAAGAAATAAGAAGATATATTATGCAGTCTTTTGGTTTCATATGTCATATTTCCCTGTTTATTGAGTTGTTGGAAATTTGTCATGCAAGTGGTTTGTTGAAATTGTTGGATAACTTGGTGAAATGGGATTAAGTCAAATATGTAGCAAATCCTTACTATTAGTACAAGGAAATATGTCAGATTGCAAAATTGTTTGACAATGCGTTATTTTAACAATGAAGTAGGATTCACATACACGGCTAAAGTTATTTTTATGTAGGATCATTTAGCTTTCAGAAGGTCTATTTGTTATGACCTCTATGAGAGGGATTGTGATATTCCAAGAAGTTCATCTCCCTTGATATGATCATCTTTTATCAGAAGGTATCTCTTTTGTGCTTTGTTCATAACTTACTTATAATGCTGGACTGAAAATGATCTATCCTTTTTTTTTATGAAGGGTAAGCGTATGCTTCTAAGGTTGCCAGTTGATGATATGGTTGACAAGTAAATAATTATGGGGGCAACTTGATTTGTTACAACAACATGCTGATGCTTTTTTTAAAGTCTATTTTTGCAAGTTCATCAATTAAGGGTACACATGTGTACAAGTTTAATTGTTTTATATCACTTATACTTATAGTGAGGTTGTTGGTTTTCTTATGCAATGATCTGTTGTATTATTTTACTTTTCCTTCTTCTATGGACTTGCAGAGGAAGATTGTCTAAACATTATTAGTAGAAGTTTCCTAAATTGTGGGGGTCATATAGGCTGACTATGCCTCCCCTTTTCAATGCCCTCAGCATTGAACAGTTTTTAACCAAGGTAAAGTTCTCAACATGGGTAATTGTTCTCAGCATACGTGAGATGTTATGAACTCATTCGACATATACAAATGTTTCATGTAATATTTTGAAAAGGTCTTATTGCATTGTTTTTTTTTTTTTTTGTTTCATTAGATGTGGCTGAACTTGCTACAAACATAGCATGGACATGTTTTTGTTTACATATTTCCTGGAAAACTGTTGTCTGTAAACTAAGGTTTGTTGCTGGGTTATGAACCCTTCTTTTTATGATGGTTGATTTGACTTTTGTAAGAGCACAAACGAATTTTGTTATGCATGTGTTGTAATGCAATAATATTGTCAACAATAGGAAGAAAGACCAAGTTTTTTTAACCATATTGGACGAGTGGCAAGAAAGTGGATGCTCTAGTATGAATTAGTTCATGCTCCCGCACGAAGCGCAGTAGGGGGGATTTTTTTCTTGTTCATATGAAAATGAACTAGAAACTTTCCAAAAGCAGCAAGTAATAAATTAGAGCGAAATGACTCCTATCACCAAATCATTAATACAACTTCATACAAAGCCCAAAGACCAAAAGATACAAATCAAGTCCAAGAACATGTCACCCCTACAAATATTTGCCCAAATAAGAGCCAATGCGGATTAGATCTAGTATAAGAGGTTAGTCTCTTGTAATATGACGAGTTAAAGTTCAAATTGCTATTGTGAGAGATGCCCCATTTAGCATCTGATAATGTCTTGAAAAGAATTATCTCTAATAGAAGGATACATGTGCCTAGCCCCCAAAAAATCCCCACATAGGAGGTTTTTTTTATATTATCATCCAGTATCCAATATTTTTGATATTATCATCAGATATCCGGTTCAAGACTTGTAGCTACCCCTCCTAACACAAGTGGCTCATCTGAGACTCAAACTCAAGACTTAGGGGGATTAGTGGGCTTTACACCACTAGGCCAAAACTCTAAAAGAGCCCAACAACCCAGCAAACCCACCACTTCACAACACGTTTCATGCAAGGGACCAAACTGAGCATATCAACAAACGCCTAACTGCCAAACTCACATGGTTAAGACATAAACTTGAAATAATCCAAATAATTTTTTTTTAACCATTTAAACTAAAACCGCGCACACATATATGGGCTATTTTTTTATTTTCTCCCCCAAATTAATGAATGGTGGTGCATGGTATTTGTGGTTGATTTCATATGTGGAGAGAGATGAAAAGAGCTTTTCTGAATCGGTTTCTACGATTGATTAACGTGTGAACTTGGTTTTTGAATAGTGGCACCCACTTACTTAGATTTAGACCTTACATGAAGGCAGGTATGTGTGAATTAGTCAATCAAAGTGTCATAAAAAAATGTGATTGAAACTTGAAGAGGCTCTCATCGATCATCTTCATTTCTTGGTGATTTGGAGGTTGCGTTTGACTTGTCGAGCGTGGCCAAATAGAAAGTACGATTGTGACAAAACACAAACGCATTTGAATGAATAACAAGAAGATATATATCACAATTCATTACAAGGTTGCTCTCTGTCCAGTCATGTTTTGTGGACTCCTGCTGCTATTAAATTCCAAAGGTAATGTCATAGTTAGCTGTAGAAAAAAAACAGAATTTAAAGAAAATATTTCGACTCATAAGACTTGTTTCAATTAAGGTTTGTAAAAATGATTTTTTTTTCCAACTGCATGTTACAAATTAAACTAAAAAGGGGCTAAAAGTCAATTGGTATAATATGAATTTTATTTTTATACGCTTTTTTTTTAAAAAAAAAAAAGTCATTTTAATTACACAGTTGGATTATGTGATCCCACTAGCCCCAAAATGTGATTTAAGGTTTAACTGGACTTTTAAGGGGAAAAAATATATCTGAATCCATTGCCAATCTGACCATAATTTTTTAGCTTAAGTTGGCATTTGAGGTTACAAAAGCCAACCCAAATAAGCTCGGCTATATCAAGTATAGGGACTTAATTTTCTTTAAATAGTGTCAAAAGTTGAATTTTTTTGTAGATGAATAAAAAGGAAAAATTGTTGAAAAACCCATTATCACAAAATTTATTATCCAAATGAACCGACCATGGTCCTTGCGCAAGCGTAACTTGCTTTCAACTGTATATAACATACTTTCAACTATGTATGCCTTCCATGCATATCAAACACAATTGAAGATAGGTTGCACACAACTAAAAAAGAGTTATACTTGCTAAAGATATATTGCACCTAGATCTTTAAACAAATTTTAGGTGCTTTTTAGCAATAGATTTTTTAATAGAGGATTTTTCAACAACATTTTCAAGAAAAAAATCACATTGAAAATATTTGTCAAAATTCAACCTCATAATATTTAAACATGACCTGCAATTGGATACTTGTATTAAAAACCAGTGAATATTTATGATGAGAAATAATACACTTAACTATATTTTATTAAAATAATAATGATAAATATATTTTTTATATTTTTAAAAAAATAATTTTTCTTTATGTCTCTCGATTAGCTAATGTGTTATTCACGAAAGCAGATGAACTGAACTGAGAAACTACAAATGATGCAATGTTGGAGGCCAAAGATCAAGAAAAATATGAAGATACTCTAGTTAATTAGTATTGGAATATACTAGTCCACCCTTACTAGATTAGAGCTCAAATCTAATTAAAGAGGGGCTATCATAGAGAGACATGAGTTCATGAAGAGAAATATCCCTTTATGGTTTAATAGGTATGTCTATTCTCATGTACTTATACGCTTAAGAGTTACATATATTCCTGTATGACTATATGTACACTATATATAGGACGTGGGATTGAGGGAGTAAAGTAGCCCGAATATAACACACATAATAACGCTCTCCTCCCTCTAAAATAATTTTATTATATAAATGTTTTCTTCTCTTCCTCTCTTTATTGCATTTACTGTGTAACGTGATCGGGGTCCGCATCAATGTTCCAGTTTCGTGTGGCTACTTCAGCTAGTCAATCAGATTCCAAATGCGCCCGAAATTCTTACATGGTATCATAGCCTAGTTTTCTTATTTCCTATATGAGATTTTGATCACCGTATTATGATATTCTATATTATATTAATTATGATTAGTGAAATGGCCTTCTCTAAAGATGCGATATAAGCATGCAAATTGATTTGCTTTATAATACATATGATGATTAGAACGTGTATTTTTCCTTGAGACGTGTATAATATTATTTTTTCTGCTTCCGCTAATACCTAATTCTACCATGAACATAAAGTTCTAATACACATTAGTAAGCTGCCTGTATGCGTCATTGTTCTTTGGTTTTCTATTCTCCTATTTATGCATTGAATACCTAAGATGAAAACAAAGAACGAGTAACAGACCAAGTAATTTTTTTTTATGTGGTATGCGGTTAAAGTTTTGTGTGCAAAACTGCTGTTTTATTCTTAGTTTCTTCACAGCATGAGTGGAATATTGTTGCATAGTTATTTTTCGGTAGTGTGTCTGGCATTTGAATTAGTGTACCTTGTTATAGATGCCTCTGTCTATCTCTACGTTTTTCCCATTTGGTCATATATCCTATATATGCTATATATTCTTTAAAGGTTAGTGGAGACATATAAGATAATTTAAAACACCAAAAACGAGAAGAACAGTGCGGAACATTGTTTTTTAGGATCTTTTGGATTGGGTTATTGTAAAACTGTCTTTTATTTGGCTAGAAATCTCACCATGAATATGTAAGCATGACTAATATAGGGCCCGTTTGGTTCGATTCCATTACACCCTGCGATGCAGTGCAATGCGATGCAATGGTAATGCAATGTAATATTAATTACAAGGGTAGTGTTTGGTTTGATTTTTAAGCAACATGCAATGAGTTAATATTTTAACAATTATTTAAAATTAATATATTACACAAAGTCCATTTTACCCCTTAATATAATCTTTGTAGAAAAAATAGTTACAAGCTGATGATGGAGGGGATGGAGGAGGAGGAGGTAGTGGTGGCGGCAATGATGGGGGTGGCAGGGGAGGAGGAGGAGGTGGTGGTGGCAGTGGGCGGCGGGGGTGGAGGAGGAGGTGGTGGTGGTGGCAATGGGTGGTGGGCCGCCGCCGACGGCGGCTGAAGAGGTGGTGGTGGTGGTAGCAGCGAGGGTGGTGGAGGAGGTGGTGGCGGTGGCGGCGGAGGAGGTGGCGGTAGGCGACGGGGGTGGAAGAGGTGGTGGTGGTGGTGGCGGTAGCGGGGGGAGGTGGTGGTGGCGGCGGAGGAGGTGGCGGTAGGCGACGGGGGTGGAAGAGGTGGTGGTGGTGGTGGCGGCAGCGGGGGGAGGTGGTGGTGGCGGTGGGCGGTGGGGGTGGAAGAGGTGGTGGTAGGCGGTGGGCCGGTGGTCGTGGAGGAGGAGGTGGTGGCGGTGGCGGCGGCGGCGGCGACAGGCGGCGGTGGCGACGACAGGCGGCGGGGGTGAGGGCGGAGCGCGGAGGGGGAGGTGGCCACGGTGGCGGTGGGTCGGTGGCCGGGCCGGGGGTGGCGGCGGGTGGAGGTGACGGCGGTGGAAGAGGTAGTGGTGGCAGCAGAAGGTGGAGGTGATGGCGGTGGAAGAGGAAGAGGTTGTGGCGGTGGCAGTTGTGACGTAATACGGCAAGTGAAATAAAGATAAGGAAAACTAAAGGGTAAATTAGACTTTTTAGATTATGCAATAGGATGGTAATGAGGATTCATAGGGGGGGAGGTATGAATGTGGATTACCAATTTTTTGGTAATCATCATTACCATGGTAAACCCTATTACCATGCTAAAGAGCAACCAAACACTCTTCTCTAGGTAATGCAATCATGATTGCCATTGCAGGCATGCAATGCGGTCAAACCAAACGGGCTCATAGACTTTCAAGAACCCATACTGCACAGTTGCCAATTTGATATGTCTATGAAGCTTTTTTTTGTTTTTGAGATTGGATTCTTCGAAAACAGATGTTTAAGGCCACGAGGTTAGTCCCATCATGTAGATTTCCAAAAAAAACAAAGAATTAGACCCGAAGAATGCAAAAAACCGACATCAAGAACGACAACTATAAAGAAGAAACGAGTTGGGTCTAATGGACCCGACCCGTTGCCGTCGGCCGGGTCAGACAACCAAAACGACAGGTCATTTTGGTCAAAGTCCCAAAATGACGGTCGTTTCATGTGAAACGACACGTCATCTCCCTCCCTTAAATGAAACGGTGTCTTTCATTGCTTAAAAAAAAAAATTCGTGTGGGGCTCATATGTTGGCCCGGACTGCTTTCTGTTACTAGTTCCGAACTATGAAAAAAAAGAGAAAAGTTCTGGGCTTATTTGTTTTGGGTCACCCGTTTAACTTTAAAAAAAAAAAAAAAACCACTTCTTGGTTGGCAAATGGGGGTTGCTGTGTTTCATTTCATTTCTTTCTTTCTTTCTTTGGGAATTTCTCAATTCCTTCTTCTTTTAGGGATGTGTGAAGGAGTATTTGAACTCTAATTGAGACGTAATTTATTTCTATAAATCCCTAAATTCATAATCTACATTTTGAAATATAATTTTTATATTTTAAAGGATGTTTGGATCTGTTTAAGAGTTTTTCAGTGCTATTTTATACTCCCTCCGGTCTTAAATATAGGACAAAGTTTGTAGTGCAAATTGCACTACAAACTTTGTCCTATATTTAGGACCGGAGGTAGTATGTTTTATGTGATTTTTTATTTGTTTAAAAAATTATTAAAATATTTTAAATGATTTTTTATCTTTAATTTGTGACAAATATGAATCAAGAGAGTATTTTAAGGCACTAAAACAAAGAAAAAATTAGTCCTTTGAAAAATTCTTTTTTGAAAAAAAAAACTTATACCTATATGAACCTGTCAATAATCGTTTAGAAAAGGAGAAAATTATTAAAACCCATAAATGTTGATCCAAACATAAATTACTTAATAGAGATTGAGTCTCTAAATTATGAATGAGTTAGGAATTTACCCATTTAAAATAAGGGTATGATTGTCTTTTCACCTAAAAAAATTAATTTCATTTTGACCATGAATTACAATAATGTTTCAAAAAATGTTGGGAATTGACTGAAATTAATTTGCTGGGGGGACTAACTGAAAATTTTCCCATTAATTAACGTGTGAAGTTGGTGTTTGAATATTGGCACCCACTTACTTAGATTTAGACCCTACACGAAGGTAGGTACGTGTGAATTAGCTAATCAAAGTGTCATCAGAACTCTGTGATTGAAACTTGAAGAGGGTCTCATCGATCATCTTCATTTTCTTGTTGATTTGGAGGTTGTGTTTGACTTGTCGAGTGTGGCCAAATAGAAAGTATGATTGTGAAAAACACAAACGCATATGCATGAATAACAGGAAGAGATATATATATATATATATATATATAGCTAGATATATATATTACAACTCATTTATAAGCAGGACTATCAAATCCGGACCGGACCTCATAGGTCAACATGTAAACCGGCATCCTGGCCATGAAAATGATCCGAGCAGGTCCCTAACCCAAATTTGTGTGTAACCCAGGTTGGCCCTATCCTTTTTTTTTTTTTTTTTGATTACATAGGGCACGGGATCGAACCCGTGAAGTGGGGGAGGGGAAGTGGAAATATCAATCAAAGTTAATGATAATTTTTGTGTTAATGACTATTAGCTTAATGATTAAAGGATTGTAGGTATGAATATTTTGTTATCATCTATCTATTTTGATAATTTCCTAGGAATAATATTTATGATTATTGATTATAATGTTATTGGATGGTCGATTGATACTAAATATCAATATGTAAAGAACGTTAGATTAGTATATGATTATTTTATTAGTGATTGAAGGTACTGAATTGATTTTGAACGGTAAAATATTATAATGAGAATTTAAATTATTTTTAAATTTTTTATTTCTTACCAGTCTGACCCTAGATTGATTCTGAGTTAATACACTGACCCTTAATCTATTACCTCAACCGATGCAAAGGCTAGTCAGGATGTCTGGATTTTATAACGATGTTTATAAGGTTGCTCTCTGTCCAGTTATGTTTTGTGGGCTCCTGTTGCCATAGGTAGCTGTAAAAAAAAAAGTAGAATTTAAAGAAAATATTTCCACTCATAAAGACTTGTTTCAATTAAGGTTTGTAAAAATGAATTTATTCCCACTGTATGTTACAAACTAAATTAAAAATGGGGTAAAAGTGAATTAATATGATATAAATTTTATTTGTATATACTTTTTTTTTTAAAGGTCAGTTTAAATACATAGTTGGATTAATATGAGACCCCAGGAGCCCCAAAAACTGATTTAAGGTTTAACACTTTTTTTTTTTTTTATGGTTTATGCAATGAATCATTTTTGGCCTTCGGTGCACCCACCTTCCAAGTATCCGACGTTAACCTGAAGGCCAACGCCGGATTTACCGACATGGGCCCCCGACAACCGACTAGTCCTGGCGCCCCCAATCTGATAGGCCCGACAGGAATTCACTTCTTTGAGGCGCCCCAGGGGAGAGAGCTCCCAACGGAAATTCTCTACACCTTCCGTTTCCTGGGATCGAACTCAGGAATGGATTGGTGTGGCGCAGATGGGTTCCGTTGGTAAAGAAAAACATATTTGTCTTTAAAAAAAAAAGAAAAACATATTTGAATCCATCGTCAGTTGGGTTTAAGTTGGCTTTTGGGATTATAAAAGCTATTTCAAATAAGTTCAATTATGTGTTTGAAACAGTCATTGTAAAAATAGTTTTTTTAAATATGATTTTTTGCAATCTTATTTTTAGATAAAATTTAAATTATGTAATATGATTTATATTTGAATTGATGGTTGTATAAATGACTTTTATAAAATTAAAATTTATTTGGATTGATTCTAGCATAATTAACTGTTGTAAGAATGGTAAAAGAGAAATTAAATTTAAAATTATAAAAATTTATAATTTTTTATTACGTTGAAGTTATAGGCTATATAGGCTATGATTAGTCCAAAAGAAAAGCTTCCAAATAGGTCTAAGCTTAGAATTCTTGGCCTTCATATTCGGCACCTTCAACTTCGTTCTCATCCTTCCTCTTCCTTCCATAATCTTCTCCCTCTGCTTTATGCTCAACATGTTCCACATCACCTCCACGTCTCTGTATCCACACATTTCCACTTCATCTCCCAGCTTCACCAACCCTCCACCTCCACCTCCATTGGCCGCAGCGACAACCGCCACATGCATTGTCAAATTCCACGTCAAAAACAGAGCACATATTCGTCCCATCAAACCTGGCTCTACACTATCCTTCAATAAGTCCTCCCTTCAACCAATCACCCACTTGAAGCTACTAAAACAGAAAGAAAAAGGCTAAAGAAGGAGGAAGAAACTGGAAAGTTTGGAATTTTAGGAGAACCCACCAAGAGATTTACCGAGTTTGAACAGAGGAGGGACAAGACTCTAAGTTCTTCTCAGCTTATGCCAATGCCCTGTCAGAAAATGAAGAATGATGATACAAGAAGAAGATGTAGAAGGAGAGACAAGAGCGAGAGGCACTGAAGGTGATGCACGTGGCAAGCTCATGGATCGGCATTATGCTGACTGTCTGAGTCTGACTCGGTTTGGATTTGGCTCTGTAGGCAAAATTACAAGAAAGATGACGATCTGTGTTGCATGCATAGATCGGCCACTATCCCAGTCAATACCATCGGAAACCGCGCCAGAACACACCGTCGCACTTCCAAACCAGCCGCCGGACTTCAACAATAACGCCCACTTTGAAGGAGACGGAGAAGGAAAAGGGAAGCCGGAAACCTCACTGCAACACTCACGCCCACAGTGAAGGACTTCAACACTCACGCACCTAACAAGGACGCCGGAAAAGCACACTTCCTATCCAAACCCACGGTCACTGCCGCAAGACGTCCGCGTCTCTCTCTGAGCTTTCGATGGAAGAGAAGACAAAATATAAAAGAGGCAGGATGGAGAGAGAAAACGGACCTGACGGTCAAATGGCCTTGATCTTAAGCTAAAAGCTCCTCACCCAGCTTCATCTCATCATGCGATTGAGGATAAAATTGTGGTTGTCATTTCCCAAACACATGAATTTGTTTTCTTAATTGCAATTGAGCTTTCAGCACTTCAATAGGGCTTTTCAGGGGTTGAAACGCTCTATATTTAATATGGTAGAAAAAATGATTTATTATTATTTTAACTTATTAAAAATAATTTAATAAAAAAGTCAGTTTTTATAATATAATTTATGTTTGGATGAACAATTAAATAAATAATTTTTCATAAGTTTGAATTGACGATTGTATAAGTGTGTGTTTGGAACAGCGATCGATAATTGGGCTTGTTTCAATTGAGCTAGTTGTAATGTTACTTTTGGTAAAAAATCAAATTGTGTAATGTGATTTATGTTTGGATCGACGATTGTTAATTGAGCTTTTGTAAATATAAAACTTGTTTGGATTGACTTAAGTATAAGGGCTTTTTATGATAATGGTAAAAGAGAGTGGGCGAAAAAATATTTAAAAAATCAAGTAAATATTTAAAAATTACTTTAAAATTAAAAATATTAGGTACTACTGGAAAAATATTTTAGAGTGGGTGGAAATCAATAAATTAGTATTATAAGTCTTGGATGCTCTTTACTATTAAAAAAATACATTAAAGGTAATTGTTATCAGTCTCCTAAGATTGGGTACAACTGAAAAATTATTTTAAAGAGTTAAAAACACCAAAAAAATATTTTAAAGTACTTTTTGGAGCTGAAAAAGTACATTAAAGATAAAATTGTAATCAGTCTGATAACACATTAGATACAGCTGAAAAAATATTTTAAGGGGTTAAAAACACCAAACAAATATTTTAAGGGGTTAAAAACACTCAAAAAATATTTTTTGAGTGGGTGCAACTAGAAAGTGGCTAAAATTGCAATCAATCTGATAGCACACTAGATAGTGGCTATAACTAGAAAAATATTTTAAGGGGTTAAAAACACTCAAAAAATATTTTTTGATACTACATACTATTTAAAAAATATTTTATGGAAAAAATCAATATCATATAACTAATTTTCAGACAACCTAATCTAGCATAAAATGCCATTAACTTTTAATAAAATCTCCATTCTCTAGCTTCTCCCAATTGAGCTTTCACCAATTGGGTTTTGGCAAAAGCCCAATTGCCAATAGGCCTCCCTAAACACTTAAAAAAAATGCTTGCTGCCAATTGGGCTTATTGACCTCCCCCAAACACACCCTAAGGCCCTGTTTGGTACGTGGTATTTGAGGACAGGGAGTGGGATTGGATCAGAATGTGTCGTTTGGTATGAGGGACTATGGGTAACCAGGGATTGGGAATACCACGAAAGTGGGATTGCTGCAAAGCCACCTCCCCCCTGGTATTGTGTTTTGAATCCCGGGATTGCAAAATTGTGAAGACAAAAATACCCTTAAATAAAATATTTCTAGACAAAAATCACCCCAATCATAACCTAAAATCCCTCTCAAATATTCACTACATCTTTTTTCCCCTCACCATCGATGTCTCAACTTCACACGGTTTCCCTCACCGCCGCTCGCTCCGTCGCCCACTCCGTCGCCTCAGCACCGATCACTTTTCCCCTTTCTCTCCATCGAAGATGTGCATTGTTGGCTATTAATTAGCGATTTGATTGTGATATCGAGATGTCTCTCATCTCTATATCAGAAGTCAAAGCCACGAACCTATTAGACAAGAGCTCTTTAATGTTCGTTAGCTTCGGAAATGGGTTTTTATTTATTTGTTTGGTCACTTTGAATCCATAGCCTTCTGATTTTCCTATTTTGCTGATTTCACGGCAATAAATATACTCTGTTTACTTGGTTCTTCAGAAATATATTTGAAGTTTTTACTAGGTGAACCTTTCCAATTATGACAATCGCGACGATAAGTTCAACACTGATTTCCCTGAGGATTTGGTTGATCGATCAAGTTTAGGATTAGGACAAGGTATTTGAGTCTTTTTATAATTAGTACTTGTTTATTAAATAAGATTGGTAAAATCATTCCCTTCAATTAACACCTCATACCAAACATATTTTTAAAGCATCAATCCCAATCCCAATCCCTATCCCTATCCCAATCCATCAAAATTCAATACCACATACCAAACAGGGCCTAAGTGTTTTTTTAAAAGTAAAAACTTGTTTAAATAGGCGATTACATGAGTGTTTTTGTGTTAATTATAACAAAATAAGATACTTAAAATTAAACATTAGTGGAAAAATTGAAGTTAGAAAATGTGATGACAAAATACATAATTTCATATAAAATTATTACATAATTAATTGGATCACATGTCCCGTAAATTTAAATACATGGTAGACTTTTTTGTTATTTTGCTAACAGGGTAGACTTATATTTAGGATAAAAAAATTTATTCATTGAATTTAACCAAACTCGTAGCCTTTTTGTCTTGTCTGATCCTCTTAATAAATTTGTATCCAAAAAAAAAAACAGTTAATCGCTGTAGTGACATTATGTGATGATAAGGATAATTAAAAAAAAAAAATTGGACACCTTGTTAACAGACTTATCACAACAACTATTGAGAAGTACGCAGATGGGGCTTTCAACAAAAAAAAAAAACGCTAATGCTTTTTATCAAAAATAAGTTAGCAGCTGGAACTTATTAAAAAAGACTAGTTATCGGGCTTATAATATTTTACAAAAAGTCATACCAAACACTATAAAAACGGGTACGTTTTTATTTAAACTTATTGTTCAAAAAACTTATACCACACACTCACTATATCTGGTATAGGGACTTGATTTTCTTTAAACAGTGTCAAAAGTTGAATTGTTTTGTAAATGAATGAAAAGGGAAATTGTTGAAAAACCCCTTATCACATAATTTATTGTCCTAAGATACCCAAAGACCATAGTCCCTGGGGAGGCATTACTTTTTTTCAACTCTATACAACATACCTTCAACTATATATGCCTTCCATATCGAACACAATTGAAGATAAGTTGTACAAAACTAAAAAAGAGTTGTACTTATTGAAGATATATTGTACTTGAATCTTTAAACAAATTTTAAGTGCTTTTTAGGAATAAATATTTTAATGGAGGATTTTTCAACAACATTTTCAAGGAAAAAAACACATTGAAAATATTTATCAAAATTCAACCTGATAATATTTAAACATGAACTGGAATTGGATACTTGTATCAAAAATAAGTGAATATTTACGATGAGAAATAATACACTTAACTATTTTTTATTAAAATAATAAGGATAAATATATTTTTTATACTTGAAAAAATACTTTTTCTTTATGTATCTGGATGACCTAATGTGGAATACACGAAAGCAGATGAACTGAACTGAGAAACTACAAATGACGCAATGTTGGTGGCCAAAGATCAAGAAGAATATGAAGATACGCTTTAGGTTCCATAGGATAATTTAATTAAATAAATAGGCATTGATGCGTTATCATTATTTTACATTAAAATCACTTTCATGTTTATTCATTCTTATTTTTAATTAGCTTTTTTAATTTAAAATCGATTTGACGAGTGACCACTCGAAGGCTTCAGTTAATAGTTAACATTTTGTATGTTCCCCTGTACCTTTGATGAATGAAAAAAGACACCATCTCAAGATTATCATATCATTTAACTAAGTTTCCCCTTACTGATGTTTTTTTATACACGTGTCATATACATATATAAATACTATCTTTAATATAAGATTTAATTGACTAATTTGATGAGATTAAAAAGTTAAATAAAAAACTTAATTATAACATATGTTAAATAATAGAAATAAAATTATAAATCAATCATTAATAACCCTTCAAGTGACTTATATTTACGACTAAACTTTTCTCATATAAGTGACTTATTATAATGTTTGAAAATTTCATTAAACTTGAGTTACATTGTGCCATTTTGAAAACCTTGAGAAAGACATTATTCCTTTTGATATTTAACGATACCAATTGAATGAAGCGGAATATGGAGTCCTTGGCAAAAATGTCATATAATCTTATTCTTTAAAAAACAAATGAGAGGACACCTAGGCTAAAAGTGTATTCTTTTTGTCTGTGATTCAGTGTTTGTTTAGATTAACGATTGAAGCATTCGAAAATAACTTTTTAATCATGATTTATGATATACGAGTTAAATATATGAGAGAAATTTTATCTTGATTTTCATTAAAAAAAACACTCTAATAAATTCTTCATCAGCCATTCCAAACAAGCTTTTTGGCATCCTCATCCAAAAGCTTTTATTACTTTCCATTGAGCATCTAGGCCTTCGTCTCTCTATATAAATGATATGCTATGGATCGAGGACTGTTGACTAGTTTGAACTTTAAGTTGACTCTGTCCCAATTAGGAGAAAGCTTTGCCAATATAATTTTTCCTATTTACAAGAGTTAAACTCATCAAGACTAGTAGACTTCCTTGCAAAGATTGACCGATGTTAATTACCATTAAGAGACTTCTTTTTTTCCTCTGTTTTTGTGTTCTTGAGTTTTTAACCTGAATCCTTAGGGATTTGTCTCCCTCACTGTTTTTGTTATGATATGAAAAATGGCTCGTCTCATTCTATTTATCGTTTGGCAAGAAATTCAACCTAACTACAGATCCCAAATCAAATGTTTGATACCAGCGGGCCCCACCCCCCACTTTTAGTTAATTATATAATTCAATACGAAATTAAATGGCATATCACCAATGGAAGTTGGCGCAGATGGGTAGGCATCTGCGCCACACCAATATGTTCCTGGGTTCGATCCTAGGAAACGGAAGGTGTAAAGAATTTTTATTGGGAGCTCTCTCCCTTGGGGCGCCTCAAAGAGGTGAATTCCTGTCGGGCCTATCAGATTGGGGGCGCCAGGATTAATCGGTTGTCGGGGGCCCATGTCAGTAAATCCGGCGTTGGCCTTCAGGTTAACGCCGGATACCTGAAAGATGGGTGCACCGAAGGCCAAAAATGGTCCATTGCATAAACCATAAAAAAAAAAAAAAAGCATATCCACATTTAGTGCGAATTGAATCAAATAACTAAACTACTCAATTCTTAAACTACCAATACCACTATGCTACGATTTTACTATTTTTGAGACACTTTCAACATGCTCCACGACGATTAGAGAACTTTAAAAAACATTAGCTACGTCTAAAAATTTTAAAAATTTTCAACTCTGCTCACATTAAAGATACATTTTATAAGAAAAAGTCAAGGATATGCCTCATCAATTGTCACATTCAAGGCTTACCGTAAGAATAAGTGTATTTTCAAAAATTCGAATTTATATCATTTTCTTTAATAGAGTGAGACGATAGAGGGCGACTGCTTGCCTGCTTAAACAATAAATATTTATAAATAACTTTTTTTTTATTGTGTAAAATGAATCAGTAGTTAAAAGTAATAATATGTTAAAAATGTCATTTTTTTTTTATATATGCTCCTATTTATAAAAAGAGTATAAGAGAGGGAATGATCCGATTCTATTTATAAACAACTTTCTTCTTGATTGTGTAAAATGAACTATTAGTTAAAAACAATAAATGTGTTAAAAATGCTATATTTTTTTTTCCATATATGCTCCTATTTATAAAAAAAAAAAAGTATAAAAGAGGGAATGAATAAAAAGTATGAGAAATACCTTTTCGTTTGTGTAATAATTAATTATAAATATATGTATTTAATAAGGATAAAATAGAAAAAAGAAATTTAGATTTTCAGACACAAAGTGAAAGTTGCTTATAAAAAGGATCAGGACCATGAGAGAAAAATTTATTTATAAATAGGACCGGAGGGAATACATACTCCCTCTAGTCCTTATTATAAGATACTAACTACTAATTCTCACAAACCAATAAAGGTAGTTAAAAAAGCATTAATGTTATCATAAAATTCAAGTAATTTTCAATATTACCCTTATCAATAGAGCCGGAAATTCGGGCCGAGCCTGTCGGGCCGGCCCTTCAAGGGCCGGGCTTATGATTTAGAGGCTAAAAAGAGAAGCGGGCCTAAAAGGGCCGGCCCTGCAGCCCTAAGGGCCGGCCCTTTTAGGCCCGTTTAATATTTTTTTAAAATAAATTAATAAATATAATTTCATTATATCAAATTATCAATTTGAGAGACACTTAAGTACCTAATAGAGTATTAATAACAGGAAAACACTTATTAATTGGTTTGATTTATTTTATTTTCTACAATGATTTATTAATTTAAACTTTAAAAAATAGTCTAATTTGGACATTAGATGATTATTTTAACTAAAAGTTTATGAGTTTTAAAAATAATGTATCTCAATTTAAATAAAAATAATAAATAAATTGTAAAAATTAAAAAAGAAATTTTTTTGAATTAAAATGAGTTTAAGCCCGTTTAGGCCCAAGCCCATGAAGGGCCAGCCCTGTAGGACCGATGGCCTAAAAAATATTATGCTTTTTAGCAAATGGGCCTAAACGGGCCGGCCCGTTTAAGTCCGAGCCAGTATTCCCGGCTCTACTTATCAACTACACTAAACTCAAACATCTGTTAATTATTCCTCTCTCCCACTATTCTTATTAAATATGAGCATATATAAAAAAATAATTTAAATACTCCTTAGAAACTAACAACTTTTTTTTTTTTTTTGATACAAAGGAAAGCATAAAACAAAATTAAAAATAAATACAAAACTAAGATAGCTGCATAACGCTAGCCAACGTGTCAGGGCCCATAATGGTCAAACCAGGGTAGTCGTTCAAAGCTGTCTTGGCAATTAAATCAGCTCTAGCATTCAAATTTCTCTCAATATATTCAATCATCACAACCCAGTCTCGTCGTAGCATTTCTTTCGCTTCCATGATGAGAGACCAATCTTCGTGAAAGTCAGAAATATCATTCAGAAGAAGATGTATCACTTCCTGAGAGTCGCTTCTCAATCGAACCAGTCTATGGCCTCCCTCCCATGCTCTCTTCAAGCCCAATAAGCAACCCCAGATTTCTGCTTCAAGAGATTCACCATTCTCAAGCCTGAGACGAAAACCTTCCAATATACTTCCATTATGATCAATAATAATTCCGCCACATGCACATTTTCCTTGCCACTGAGAATAAGCTCCATCGACCTCTACAGTAATATAACTATCGATATTGTGAAATGTAGAGCCTTCAACTTGAACTTGATTGTTTGCAAGCTTCGTATATTTAATCATTTCCGTAGCTTCCATAAAGCTTCCTAGGATTGCCCTAGCCTTAGCATTAATTTGATTGAGATCCATGCTCGGACAAGAGTGAATCCTCTCATTACGGTCCCTCCAAATGAGCCAACAGATTATAACAAAGAGATATTTCCATTGCTCCATATCAAGCCCATAAGAATGTCTCATATTCGCCTGGAACCAGGTATGAATATTACCCGAGAAGAACCTGTCATAGACGGATGGGTGAATGATTTTCTCCCAGATATTCCTAATGTCCTTGCAATCTCTAATTGCATGAATTTCATCTTCAATGAATTCTTGACAACGGTCGCAACGGCCGTTAGGATGAAGGGACAATCGTTGCTTCCAGCTATTAGTGATAAGTCGTCCATGTAACATAAGCCAAGCAAAAAGCTTACATCTTTGGGGAATTTTGAGTTTCCAAACATCACTCCATCTACCTTCTAGAGAGACCTCTTCTTTAGAGAGAACCTTATATGCCGATCTCACCGTGAAGGAACCATGCTTTTCAAATTTCCAACGAGCTCTCTCAATACCGTCTCTGTCTGTAATTAACTGGATACCTTCTTGAACCTTAGGCCAGTTTTGTTTAATTCCACTCCAGGTGTTGGATCCTTGTTTTTTGGAGTTAATTCGTGGTATGAGATCATCACCACAACCATACTTGCTTCTGATAACTTTAGCCCATAGAGAATCTCGCTGTTTAATCAATCCCCACCCAAGCTTCATCATATAAGCTTGATTCTGTTGTCTTATATGCTTCATACCTAGACCCCCTTTTGTTTTCTCAGTACAAACCTTATCCCACGCCACTAGATGCATTCTTCTTCGTTCATCTGATGAACCCCAAAGGAAGTTACGTGCCTTCTTTTCAATATTTTCACAAACAGATGCTGGTAAGTTGGTCGTCTGCATGTTATAAGAAGGCATCGCAGCTATGACTGATTTAACTAATGTATCACGGCCTGCAAGAGAAATTCTTGAGGCATGCCAACTGCTTAGCCTATCTTTAACTTTATCAACCAGATGCTGGAAAGTTCCAGTAGTAACACGATCATGGTGCAAAGGCACACCCAAGTATTTCCCAAGATTCCCTGTGATTTGGAAGCCCAACTCCTCGCTCATTTGACGTGCTCTATTATGATTAACATTTTTTGAGAAGAAGACTCTTGTTTTGTTTGCGCTCACTTTATGACCCGATGCATTGCAAAATTTATCCAAGCAATCCTTGATCGTCACGACTTGGTCCATATTTGCCTCTGCAAAAAGTAACAAGTCGTCAGCAAAAAATAAATGTGTAATAGGAGGACCATTCTTACCCAGTCTGATCGGTTTCCATCGCTTAGTAGATATCATATGTTGAATGATGTGAGCCAATTTCTCCATACATATCACAAACAAGTATGATGAAATGGGATCTCCCTGTCTGATGCCTCTAGTTGGAGAGAACTCCTCCGCTCTACTACCTTCCCAGAGAATTTGCATAGTTGGAGAGGAGATACAGGCCTTTACCACCTCTATAAGACTGTTTGGAATTTGGAGTTCCTCTAGGCAACTCATAATGAAGTCCCAACGCACTCGATCATATGCTTTCTCTAGGTCTATTTTAATGGCCATAAATCCCTTCTTTCCTTTCATGTTTCGCATAGAATGTATCACCTCTTGAGCAATCACAATATTATCAGAGCTGGATCTTCCCGGTACAAAACCACATTGGTTAGGTGAAATAACCTGAGGAAGAAGGCATTTAATACGATTAGCAATAATTTTAGTAATAATCTTATAAATTACATTACATAAACTGATGGGACGAAAATCACGAATAGTTTCAGGGTACTCCCTCTTAGGAATAAGCACAATGAAGGTATGGTTGATATCTTTTATTGATGCTGGATTCTCTATAGCACTCTTGACCACTTTGATGACAGAAGGACCTAGGATATCCCATTGACTCTGAAAGAAGAGAGCATTCAAACCATCCGGGCCTGGAGATTTCAAAGCCCCCATGTTGAAAACCACTGATTTGATTTCCTCGTTGGATATATTACTCTGGAGACGTAATAAATCAGCCGGATCAATCGTTGGGAATGGATAGATAGATAAATCTGTTCTTCTGCCATTATTTTCCTCACGAAAGAGATTAACAAAGAAGTCAGTAGCAATATGCTTAATTTCGTTTGCATCATCGGTCCATTCACCCGAGTCTTTCATAATGACTTCGATTTTGTTTCTCCTCCTCCTTCCATTAGCACGAGCATGAAAATATTTTGTATTTTTATCTCCCATAGAATACCAATTACACTTCGCTTTCTGAGCCCATAGAAGATCTTCCTGGATGAGGACTTCTTCCCATTCAAGCCAAAGCTAACAACTTATAAGTGCCTTATAAAAAGGATAAAAAACATTTATTAATTCGTATCTTATAATAAAGACGATAGGGAGTACTTATAGTTTTATTTTCACTGCATCAACTACAAACAATAAATGAATGTGAAACAAGTGGCGACTAGGCATCCATCAATTGTAGTTATTTTTAATTGATCATCAGAAGCATATGAATAAACTTTGAAATGATTATGAAAACTGGGTAACCATAAATCATGAGACCCCAAGCATATTTGTACTAGAGAATCACTCAAAAATCATATCATCATCTACATATATATATCTGTAAAATATTTTCATATACAATAGCTGCTGGGTTAGATCATCAAAACAAACCCCTTCATGGACCTCCGATCTCTAAACTCTGAACTTGGCTCATTCATCTAATTTCAACCCCATTAAAAGGCTTTATCGTGAGAAAAAGAAGAAGAAAAATTACAGAAAATGGATTATGAAAAAGAGAAAACAATTAATATTCTTCCTTGCTTGGTTACTGCAGATTCGACGACAATCCATTGAAATTGTTACACTCAAACAAAGCCTTAGCTGTCATTTCCCTCTCAAACCTCCAAATATAATTCAAACCAACAAGAAGCTCAGTTATGGCGGCTTCTGTCTTCTCTTTGTTGGCGAAAAACAGAGTCTGCAACAGCAAAACGTTCGTTTTCGGCATCGAATTCTGCTGCTCGAAGCTCCTCTCACTCTGCCACTTTATCATATTATGAGCCAACGGCGACAACCACCCCAGAATCCTCCCCAGCGCCTCCCCCCATTCTCCGGCCAGCACCGGATCGCTCGCCGAAAACCCGACTCCTTTCAGTCTTCTCCTCAGAGACGATCTGATACTATTTGGTAACATGGAATACAAATCATCCCTCGCATCAACACCAACTAATTGTGGCGATTTTATCATTTTTTCCATCACTATGATCAAATTCGCATAGTGCAGAGCCAGAGCGGCGGCGCCTAATGTAGTTTCCGGCGGCTTCAGGAGCTTCTGGTTCGACTCGAAGAACCCAGATGCTAAATCTTTCTTCTCATCAAGATCAGAGTCTTTCGTCGATGGGCTTGAAACGAAGGTGGGGTTTTGATCGGAGGGGTAAACGGCGGCGGAAGCAGAGAGACTACGAGATAAACAGGGGACACAATGGCCGATTCCGAAAACAAGCTTAATCCTTGCTAAAATGGTGAAACTTGACCTTACCAGCAATGAAACGACGGAATCAAAGCTTCTGTTCCATAAAGATCTGTCCTTTAAGTCTTTTATTTCTTGTTTCTGCCAGAAAATCTTCTGCTGAAGCTCGTAGATTTTCTGGTCTCTGTTTATTGAAGAAGAAGAAGAAGCTTCGTTATTATCGTTACTATGATGATGCAGAGTTTTTCTCAGGGAAGTTTCTAGAACAGAAAGTTCGTCCATTTCTCTGTACAGAGTCGCCGATATGGTCACGTAACGTTCCATTTTCCTGTGCTTGGCCTCAATTTCCTTCGGGCTCGCGAGGACCCACCCATTCGGGTCGCGACCGGAGTCAGCGAACTCGTGGAACAACTGTTCGAAGGATCGGAGGTTAGAGTCTTGGCATCTACGGCTGATTCTGGCGACCGAGTTGGCGGCGAGCCTGAGGTTGTGAGCGAACTCGGCGCAGGCGAGTCCGAGCAGAAACGACTCGTCGTTTGAGATGATCTTCCGAACACCTTCAAGGGAAATAGAGTCGTTTCGTAGACGGATGATGTTTGGGTCACAGAGTGACTGCCAAAAGTGAAGGAGCTTCGACATGATGCCGGCGATCTCAAAGGCCAAAACGCCGACGTTTTTGGACCTGAAAGACGATTTCTTCAGCAGCAGTTTCGGATTCGCCGATGCCGATGAAGAGGGTCGAACAGAGTCGAACCTGTTTGAAAGTACGGTTTTAACCTTGATGAGCAGAGTTTCAAGGGCCATGAGGGAGAAAGGAGGAAGAGGAAGAAGATGGATCGAGTTCAACCAGCTGGAACTAGTGAAGTAGGGTTAGAAAGATTGTTGGTGACAATATATGTGAGAGACGAGAGGTTAAGAGAAGGAGGAAGGTCTTTGAAAATGGTGGTACAATGAACTGAAATGGTGGTTCGCGGGAGGTATGAGTGAGAGTGATATCAGAGAGAGAGAGAGAGAGAGAGAGAGGAGGAAGCAAAGGGGTTAGTGAGAGGTTGCAGTATTTAAAAAGGTTAGAACTTCACACCCACAAGGATCAGAATTAGTTTGGTGTTGTGTCAGTTCTGGTTAGGGTTGCACTTCAGACCCTTTAAAGGCGCGTGAGGGTTGAAAAAAGGCAATTTCAGATATCAAATCCTCACAATTCACCTTTCTTTTATATTTTTATTGGGTAAATAATTATTACTAACTCGATCTTAAATATAAGATATAATTGATTTTTTTTAAGAGATTAAGAAAATTAAATAAGTTACTTAATTATATTATTTATTATGTATCCTTAGATTATATATCAGTTTATAAGTTAAGCAAAATAGTTTGGAGAAAAAAAATAAATATAAATACTTTAAAGTAATTTAATTAGTTTCTTTAATATCTCTAAAATTTTATCTTATATTTAGACATGAAGGAGTAATATTTAGAACATTTAAGGTCAAATGACCTTGATTCAGTGTTTCTTATATATATAAACAATCATCATATAATTTCTTTGATTTATAATTTTTTTTTATTGACTCTTTGATTTATAATGACCCTCCATATTTTGTGTCACTAGCTTACTATATTTAGTGTAAATTTCAATTTATATACTGATATATGAATTGTTTATTTAAAACATTTCTATGAATATTATAAAATAACTTGATTAGATTAGAATTATAGAGTATATTTATATTCTTAAAATACTTTTAATAAAAGAAGAAAAAGTACACTGAGTTTTTTTTCTTTTTTAAGGAAAAGCATTTAACTGTAGTCTCATATATAAAATATTTAGATTTTTTAATTTTGCATTTACAAAGTTGTATAAAAATATTTAAAAGGATATAAAAAATAAAAAATAAATAAAAATACTATATTTGCATTTCATAATGTACTAACCTTATTTTAAAATGCATGAATGTATAGAAATAAAAATCCAATTCTAATTATAGGTGAAAAGGCTTCACTGTTCTTGATAAAGCTACTTTGCTTTATTGTGTATTATTATTGTTGAAAAGGGTGATGGGATCCAGGTAAAAAAAAAAAAAAAGGTGATGGGATTTTTTTTTTAAAAAAAATGGTTTGCGTGATTTGTATTTTGGTGATGAGAACTTTATGTATTAATTGATAAACAAACAGTCGGTAAAACAGACCTTTTCTTTTTGTGTTGGGATGCAGAGAAACACTTTTTTCTTAGACACTGTTATATTACTTGAGAGAGGAATGGTCATATCATTATTCGCTGCTTCCTTTTTAATTTTCAAATTTAATTTTATTAGACAGTCATATTTTATTCTCATTGATTTATTTTTCCTCTCTTCTCCTCTCCCATGCTGTATATAACATACCTAAATTATATAAAATAAAATAATGTATAGTGTCTAAATATATATATCATTATTCATGATAATAAGATATTGAATAATGTGGCCAAAAGAAAGTTAGTCCAAACAAGCGTGTTGTTTTTTTTTTTTTTTTTGCTTAAAGCATCAGGTATCCAGCGCTTTTTTTGTGTCCTGACCTTCTTTGGGCCAGGTAAACTCAAGCAACCGACTACTCCGAATTAGAGCCGGGTCGGACCCTTTGGGTGTAAAGCTCTCTCTTCAGCAAAAACTCTATCCACGGGTCTCAAACCTGAGACCTTATGGAAGGGACTCAAGTGCCGAACCACTTGAGCCACCTGCCATCGGTAACAAGCGTGTTGTTTAGCTAATGATAAATTGTGCTAACTTAATTAGTGATATGAAATTCGAGTTTTAGGATGTATACAACAACGTTAAATATCTTTGGAAGAGCTTTGTTATCTTGATAGTCACTTATAACCCGATCTAGATTAATAAAAATATTAATGTGATTTCAGACTTATTTTGTATTGATAAGTTATTAAAATTCAGCTCAGTTAAAATTTTTCAATAAAATAAAATATTACCTCCAATCTTAAATAAGGGGTTCATTTAGGATTTAAATGTTCAACTCAACTAAATAAGGGTATTCATTTTAGTTTTAAATATAATACATTAATCTATTTTATATATTTTTTAAATTTATAATTTTCCCCTCAAAATATATTTCTACTAATTATTGCACATTGTAACAGGGGTTTCATCAAAGGGTAATTGCAATGCACATTATTAAAAAGAATATTCTAAGAAAATTGACACGCATATGTTATAAATAATTAATTTAACTAATTTTTTAAATATTTATAAATTAATTATCTAACTTTTATATAAACTATTTGAGGTAGTGTATATAATACCGGTTTTGTAGAATGCACAAATGTTTGAAAAAGTGAGTAGTCATTGGCGTCTAAAGATGTTTCATCAATTCAATTTACTGTTGATTTGTTTTTTTTTTTTTTTTGTATATATGATGATCATAATGGAAAATTCAATTAAATATCCAGGATATTGTGAAATCATCATTGAGAACGAAATTAATGTTTGTAAACCCGTGTAGATATTTTAGTATGGTATCTATGTTAATAATTAGTTGGCATTAAATCTTTTATAGTACTAGAACATTCGAGTTTCATTATGAGGTTGAATTATATCAATAAAATCATGTGTTTACAATAATTTAGATGCAAATGTATTAGAATATTCCTACGGCCCGCATGCGTGTCTAATTGTCTATTTATGTCTACCCTAGACACTATATGTTAATTAATTAGAAGCTTTAAAGAAAATTCTTTTCAAAATAATATATTGATACTAATTCTAAATTAATTCTAAATAAATATATAAAATATATTAAAGGGTTAATATAACTTTTGGTCCCTGAAGTTTGATTCAATTTTGTTTTTGGCCCCTCAAGTTTGAAATTGGTGGTTTTGGTCCTTGAAGTTTCACCCGATTTTGGTTTTGGTTCCTCAAGTTTGAAAAGGACTTGGTTTTTTTTCCGGGTCGGGTCGGGTCGGGTTTTAAAAATGGGTCACCAAATCCTTTTTAAACTTGAGGGACTAAAACCAAAATCGGGTGAAACTTCATGGACCAAAACCACCGATTTCAAACTTGAGGGACTAAAACTAAAATTGGATGAAACTTCAAGGACCTAAACCACGGATTTCAAACTTGAGGGACCAAAACCAAAATTGGATCAAACTTCAGGGACCAAAAGTTATATTAACCCTATATTAAAAATACATAATAAAGCATAAAAAAATTAAGAACCAACCATCAGACCTTTAATTGAGGTGTACAAGTTCTCTCACAGGCACACATCAATTTTGAACTCTTTTTGTGACTAACTTGGTAGAAATTTAATAAAAATGAAAAAATGTATAATATAGAACATGGCTCCTAGCACTGAGCACTTGATCACACAAGTTGCTTTCTTGAAGGAGATGCTCGCATGCTTCCTATAGGTGCATGCATGGTTTGACTTTTCAATTTTCAAGTTCTTTTTTTTTTTTTTCATTTTTCTTAAAAACAAAATCCAACTCATCAGCTCCAACACAATTTTTTTTTTTAATAAATAACGAACTTAACTTAACTTCAAATATTTATATATATACTATTAATTATGTAGTTATCTACATTTAGAAGAAAAAAGAGTATATATGTGTGTATATATTATAATTAGTAGAATAATCATATAGCAGACAAAGGAGAGAGTGAGTGGATGTTGGAGAGTGGAGACAGAGCGATGGACCCCCGATCCAAAGTCCAATTTTAAGATTTTAAACTGTAACATGGTAAAGTGATGAATTTTATGGATGTTCACGGAAACAAACAAAACAAAGTCATGAATTTGATAACAACGTTACAAAATAGGAAAAAAAATATCAAGAGACCAGTTTAAAGATATATACCATTATATAGGATGGTGTGTGCACCAGAGGTATTTGTGTGGTGTAAAAATAAAGAGAAAATCCACCCAACTGCCTCACTCCGCTCTCTGCGTTACTTGCATGCTTAGTGGGATGAGAGCCTCATCAAATGCTCCAAACGTTTCACTTATTATTAATTCCATCTCATCCCAGATAATATAAGTCACTTATAACTAAAACACACTTGCTAATACTAACACAGAGTTGATCTAGTGATAGAAATTGTAGGTAAGATACCTATGTTGATACCTGATAGGAAACATACGTGCTAATAAAAACAGTTAAAAGTATTAAATTTATCATAAAATTTTAGTGATTTCTAATATTATCTTTATTAATTTATCATAAACTCCAACATTGAACTAATTTCTAGTACTTTCGTTGCCCTTATTAAATATGGGCATTTATATACGGACTAATGAGACTTTTAGAAGGCACCCTAGAGGGAGTAATTCCTTTCTTAATAACAACACTCATTACTCTATTTCTATTTATAAGTCCAAATTAACTAATTCTCACATACCAATGAGAGTTTGTTAACTCATTAATTATGGGTTAAATTCCAATTTTTTCCTTATCTATGATTGATTTTAAAAGTTAATATGAATAAATTCTTTTTTTTTATTACAAAAAATGCATTTATTACTCTAAAAATATAATTATAATAAGGACAAAATTTTTTTTATTAAAATGAACTTATAAATAGAATCATATTTGATATTCAAAAGATAGACAAGAGCTAGGCTCCTACACATTCTATAAATAGGTGTGGCCATTCTGAGTCGATTTAATACACTACAAAACAAACCAAGTAAAATCACCTGTGTGAGATGTATCTGTTGATAAGCTCTAATAGTTGATTGTTAGTGAGTGTTTGAAAAATCATAAAACCTTGATTTTAAAAGTTTTGTTTTTACAAGTTGAGATAAAATATTTATTATATACTTATCTTCTAAATCGTAAAAACTATTTTTTAAAAGTTATTTCAATCATGCACTTAGTGTGAGTACAACTGGCAGACTGCCCCAAACCCGAATTAGGAGTGTGTCTGTACCAGCATTGATTTTCCAACAGTTATTAACAACTGGTCTACGGTCAAATAGTAGAAAATTAATTTACTAATTTCCATATAAAAACAAGATCTCAAATTTGTCTGGGCAAGAGACATAGAGAGAGGAGTGAGAGTGAGAGTGAGGAGAGGAGGAAAACTTTAATAATGTGTTTTCTACGGTTGTGCCATAACTTTAACCAACCAATAGAAGAAGCAGTGAAGCATTCCTATGTTGAGTTGTCGGATACTGAATAGGCACTCATCCGTCCTCCTTTGATATTAGTGCTCTTCTTTTTCATGCACTTCTTACTTGATCTTCTTCTTCTGCTCTATTTTTCTTATTTTTTTTTTTAAAAAAAGAGATTTTCCAGAATGTAATTATATTTTTTTTTTTCTACTACTGGTGGGCCTGGGGTTGATGACAGACTGTTACTCGTATTATTATATCCATTTGCTTACCTTTCTCATTTGCCCTATATATTGTGTGTGTAAGCAACAACAAAGGTGGGAATTATAATATGAGAGTGTTTGATTATTGGGATACCACACCATTTTCTTTTGACCATTTTCCATTACAAAAGCCACTTTGTTTAATAATTGTTTCCTTACAGTTCATCTTGTCTTTCCTCTTTTTTTTTTTAAAATTAATTTTATCTCAATTTAATTATTATTTCCTATCGTCCGATATGTAACATGGTCATGGATTAAGTCACACATTATTTATAATTCATAACTTGACAGGAGACGAATCACATCAATGTACTGGACCTTATCACTTGATCAGTTCAGAGCAACTCAATAATTAAATTAATATTAATATCCATAAAAAAAAAAGGAAAATCAATTAAAATTATAATGAAAAGTTTTCCCATTTCATATAGTATTTTATATAAAAAAAATTAAAAATATCATATTAAATTCTTTGAGGGTTTTTAAAATCCAGAGTCATGGGGATATGTATAGTGAAATTAAGAACAAGAAAAAACTAATTAATTTGGCTGAATAATCCCATATATAAAGAAGAGGAGAGGATCATATTTTCAAGAAATTTTTGAAATTAGAAGCCTACTTAATTTAAAATATACGAACTTGTCATGCAATGAATGGTGGATATTAGCCCAATTACCCGTTTGGTAATTCTAGATTGATTTTGTGTGTCGTGAGTTCATTAACAAGACATATAAATAAACAATAGATTGACTTTGAATAAGGAAGATAAGTTAAGAGATATACAGAATTTGAGATGGATTTTGTGTGTTTGGAAGACGCAAAGAAAAGAAAGAATGGACTTTGGTTTGTCTTATAGTGTGTAATGCAATGAATCAGCTTCCCATTTTGCAAAATCTAGGAAGATCTAAGAATCTCTATATATATACACAAATGATCGTATGCCCAAGTACATCTCTAATCTCTTCAACATTTATATTATATACGACACACTCTGCTTTAATTTGTTAATTAACTAACTAATTAAATAATTACTTCCTTAATTATCAATCTGCTGGATCGTTAGCAGTCCCTTTGCAGAAGGCGCTTTTGATGGGAATTAGAGATCTCTTTGCCCTTTATAGCTTATGGTATGCAAAATTCTTTAGTTTCAAGCTTAATTAAACTTGTACCCTTATATCATATCCTTAATATAAGACTATGAACAAGATCTTTTATTTATGACTGGATGTAGCATTGTGAAAGAAGTATTAGTTGGGATTCTTGGCCATCTTTCGATTTAATTTGTTTATTTATATGTTTATATGCGAGTCATGCATGCATGTTAGTTCTTATTTCACAATATCTTTTTCCGCTTAAAATATATAATCACAGGTGATTTTTTTTCCCGATGTGGAATCATGGATGAATTTTCTTAAAAAATAGATAAATCACATAGTATAAATTAATTAAGCATTTCAAATTTAAATGTACCTTCATTAATATATTCTCTCTTTGTCTTTGATCCTAATTAATGGGTAAAGTTAAATAATTTCAAAGTTCTTAAGAAGTGCTAATTCATGTTTTTTACTCCCTCCGGTCCTAATTATAAGACAAAGTTGACTTTTTTGGAGAAATTAAGGAAGCCAATTAAATCACTTTAGAATATTTATATTTTTAGTATCTTTAGATTATATATCAGTTTATTAGTCAAATTAATTAGTTTGAAGAAAAAAATATAAATATAAATATTCTAAAGTGATTTAATTCGCTTCCTTAATTTCTCCAAAAAAGTCAACTTTATCTTATAATTAGGATCGGAGGGAGTATCTTATAATAGAAAAACTGTGAATTAACGACAGAATTTTAAAAATAACCGTCACAAATTCTGCTGTCACTAACTAAATAACTAGCGACCAAATTCTGTCACTAAACTGAACAAAAATTCTATCTTGCTAAATTTCACTCTAATTCACTGTGTTTTTAAAAGAAAATGAATTAAAAATTATATTTAGAGTTAAATATAAGAAAATCAGAATTAAAGTAACAAATTTTTTTCTTGAAAAATAAGAGGTTGTCTCCAAACCATCCCCACAACTGGACCACCAACTTTCAGTTACTATTGATGAGTCATGAGGTTTTATTCTACACTCCTCCTTTGGATGCACTTTTCATTTTCAATACTTCAATCTATAATGACGTATCAAACCGAGTAGTCATATTTTTAAAATAACTAAATCATTATACTATATGAGTCTAAAGTCTTCAATTTCTTAAATAAAAAAAATGCTTTAAATATATAGTTGACCTAATTTCCCACCAATTTGATACGCCTCTTCTTTGACCGACTAACTTATAGGGCTATAATAAATTAATAATTGTTATTTTGAAATTTTAAATTTTATTTTCAAATAATTATTGCTTTTAAATTAAAATTTGATAAACTAATTATTTTTGTATCAGTTTACTTTTTAGTGATAAAAATAAGACTATAATTTAATGACCTTCCTTTAGTTTCGGTCAAATTACAAAGACCTATAATTGTTAAACAGGTCAATTAGATATTACTTTTTCTTTTTCTTAACATAGGACTTAATTAGAAAGTTGATGTTGATCCTAAATGTAAGACCTATTTAACATTTTTTTCATTTTTTCACAAATTAACTTTATTGATACCTCATCAACAATAATCAATCACTACCCAAAAAAAAAGGTATTTTGTAGCGGTGAAATTGTAGTGGTTATAAATTTTTCATTTTTTCACAAATTAACTCTATTGATACCTCCTCAACAATAATCAATCACTACAAAAAAATGGTATTTTGTAACGGTGAAATTGTAGTGGTTATAATTAACCGCTACAAATATTAACATTTGTAGCGGTTGAAACCTAAACCGCTACAAATTTGTAGCGGCAAACTTCGCGTCAAGTGGGGCGGCAGATTAGTAATGTTTTTTTTGTAGCTGTTAAGTATAAAAAACCGCTACAAATATAGCGCGCAATTCCCGCCAAAACTTGTAACGGTAAAATTGTAGCAGTTAATAAATAATAACCGCTACAAAGTTGCCGCCACTTAGCGGGACCAAAACGCGCCAACAGTGTAGTGGTTTAATCGGTTAAACCGCTACAAAATGCGAAAGGTCGCCTATTTGTAGCGGTTATAAAGTTATAACCACTACAGAATTTCAGAGGTCCCAAAATTTGTAGCAGTTTTATACCATAACCGCTACAGAACTTCAAATGTTTTTGTAATTTGTAGCGGTTATCATAGAACCGCTACAAAATTTAGAAGTCCTAGATTATTTGTAGCGGTTGGTGTAGCGATTATTAGAAGAACCGCTACAAATTCCACACCTATATAAGGCAGCCGCCCTCCTTCACTCCTCCATTTGGCCATTTTGTTTCCTGAAGTTTCTTTGAGTGTTTTATTTTAGATTTGAGCGTTCAGACGTCCGTGAAAGAGTTTCTGCTGCAGTATTTCTCATTATTTGTACTTGAAGTACGGAGACAAAACGTATTTTATTTGTATTTGTATTTTTATTATATTTTTGCATAATAATGTGACTAAATTTTTTTTTTGAGTTTTTGTAGTTGATATGGCTTTAAGACAAGATAAGAGGAAGGAGCCCAAGGTCCCCAGACCGATTTTATGGGGTGGCAGCAGTAGAGCAGAGGGCAGAGGGAGGGGGCAGCGCGGAGGGAGGGTGACCGCGGCATTTCAGCCCATCCCCCCCACAGGAGTCGGCCCTACTACCGGCACTGCAGACGATCCCACAGGAGACGATCGCACTAGAAGTGCCTGATTTCGGGGAGGCAGATATCAGCGTTGAGGACTATGGCACGAACGAGGACTTCGACATCCCGATTGGGATCAGAGAGATGGAGCAGTTCCTCGATACAAAAGATGCGTGGGAGCAGAACAACCCACGAGGGTCGTCTTCACGGCCTACTGGGTTTGAGGTGCAGGTCTAAGGTAAATATAAATTTTTTTATTTAATAAATTATTTATTTAAATTTAAAATGTTAAATTTGAATTATAATTTATCTAATGTGCGGTAAATTGTGCGGATGAGCAGGGGAACGTGTCCATGAGGAAGCTGACGTAGCTGGTCTGAACAGCATGGACCAGACACTACGAGTTGTAGTGCTGTGGAATGAGAGCACGAACCAGTCGATCGACAATGGGGGTCACCTGTTCTATCACTTTTTGAACGACCTGGGCTTGAATTGGATGCGGTTCCCCCTTCACTTCAGGACGTGAAGGTTCCGAAGGGGCCGAAGGACCTAGCTTCGGAGGAGATGGTGCAGGTAATTAATAGTATTTAATTAATATTTTTTGAAATTAATTCTATTTAATTAATAATTTTTAATAGGATTTTTGTAATTGTTGATATTTAAATAATTTTTTTGCAGCTACGGTTTGCCGTCCGGGCCAACCAGAAGAGGTACACTCTGATGAAGATGGGTGATGGTTAGAGGAACAGGAGGAACCGTCTCTTCCATAGTGTGGATAAGGATGGGACGATGCCTCTAGAGTAGCTGATCGAGAGCATCCCAGACGGCGTCCCACCGAACGATTGGGCAAGTTTCGTCCAGTTCAAGAGGAGCACTGAGGGGCAGGTAATGTATTTATTAGATTATTTATATATAATTTTGTAATTGTTAATTATTAAATTGTAATTTAAATTTAATTAATTTTAATTTGAAATTTATTAATTTTAAATGTTTTATATTGTTTTAATACATTTAATATTGTTTTTTTTCAGGCGCTTTCTCAGGGGAACACTAGGTGCCGTGGGCAGCAGACGATCCACCACACAGTAGGATCAAAGACCTTTGCTGTCACTTACAGCGAGCTGGTAAATTTTCATAATATCACTAACTTTTAATTGGTTATTTCATACGCTATTACACACAGACACCGTGACGAGACTCCGACCTCTCAGAGGTGGCCATTGTAAGTAATTCCATTATTATAATTTTTATAAAACCAACTTAATAATTAAAAATTCTAATAAGTAATTGTTTCATAAAATGGCAGGAGCGGATGCAACAGTCACAGGCTAAGCTGCGCGAGACCCAGGCCGATGAGTCACAGGGGTTAGTGGACCCTATGGCTCCTTTAAATGCGGGTCTAGGTCAAGCTGAGCACCTCGGATGCGTGCGGGGGATGGGGATAGGCGCTAGACCTAGCATGGTCTACTGTAGGAGCACTGCCTCTGAGGCTAGCAGCTCTAGAGGGGTCAGATGTCCGAGGGACGAGTCTATTGAGCAGCTGCAGTCAGATTTGGAGCAGACACAAGCTGAGTGGCTCAGCAGCAGCAGGCCGATCTCATCTATGCTCAGCAGACGCAGTGGCGTGATATCACGAACAACATGCTCGAGCGGTCGTGGAGTTGCAACGGAATCATTTCAATAGGAAACCAGAAAAAAGAGGACCACCTCAGAATTTGTTCGGTACAGATATCTTAAAGCAGCTTGAGCATGTTGACTTTGAGTTTGGAAAAAGCGACGATTTAGCACAAACTCGATAAAAGACGCGCAAGACTTCGGCGCATCAGTAGTGGAAGAAGATAAGTATGTTATTCACTCTTCCATATTGGAGATCTAATTTACTTTACCACAGTCTTGATGTCATGCACATTGAAAAGAATGTTTGCTATAATGTGTTATATACGTTGCTTAACGAACCCAACAAGACAAATGATCACCTTCAAGCGAGGAAAGATTTACGCGCTATGGGAGTTCGTGAAGATGCTTGGCCAGATGAGTATGACAAATTTCAGCTGGCAAAGTTTCACAAAACCAAACAAGGAAGTCTTCCTTGCGACGTTGAAGAAATTAAAAGTTCCTAATGGGTATTCAAGTAACATTTCTCGATGTGTTGACTGCAGGCTCGAAAGGTTGCTGGCCTGAAGAGTCATGACTCACATGCTCTTATGCAACAGCTACTCCCTCTGGCTATAAAGAATGCACTTCCTCCCGATGTTTCCATCATTTTGGTGGAACTTTGTTCTTTCTTTCAAAAGTTGTGTTCTAAGGTTTTGATCATTGAGGAGCTCGATCAGCTGCAGTCCAAAATCATTCTTACGCTTTGTCATTTGGAGATGATATTTCCTCCGTCCTTTTTTACTGTGATGGTTCACCTTACAATCCACCTCGTTCATGAAACAAAGCTCGCTAGCCCAGTACAATATCGATGGATGTATCTGATTGAGAGGTACTCATTTTAAATATGTGCTTCATTGTTAGTTCTTATGTTTGCTAGTCGTCCTTTTCAACATTTAGTATCAATTTTCTCTTCTTTACTTCGTAGGTTCCTTGGGAAATTAAAATCTTACGTAAGGAATAGGGCGTGGCCAGAAGGTTCTATAATTGAGGCTATATAGGGGATGAGGTGCTGTATATTTATTCAAGGTACATTGATGATTTTAAGACGGCTTTCAACCGCCCACCTCGTGTTGACGATTATCCCGAACCTGCGTCGACATCAGGAGAATTTATTCCTCGTGTTGGTAAACCAGTTGGAGCAACTGAGAACTTCAAACTAACGGCAATTGAGAAGTTGCAAGCACATAGACATGTCTTGATTAATTGCACTCAAGTTGAACCTTCATACAGTAAGAATTGTACACTTACATGTCATTCTATATCTTTCGTAACATTTTTCACTTTCATTTCACTATCACCTTTCTATTATTAATTGCAGGGAATTCAGAAGTCATGTTAAGCGTCAACTCAGGATCCATACACAAACATCCTCCGAAGTTGATAAAAAGGTCCACAGAGAATTCCCGACCTGATTTGCACGCAAAATACTAAATGACCACAACTCAAACTCATCAAATTTCAAAGCTCTCACAATCGGCCCTCTTGATCATGCAAAAAGGTTTACAGTATACAATGTCAATGGTTTCAAGTTTTGCACGGTTTTACGGGATCAAGGATTGCAAACTCAAAATTCGGGTGTTTATGGCACATTTGGGACAAGGAGTTATGCGAGCAGCAGTGACGCCAACATGTAGTTCGGAGGCGTCCCTTACTATGGAAAGCTTCTTGATGTGATCGAACTTAATTATCAAGGCCGTTTCACCATGACGTTGTTCAAGTGTTTGTGGGCAAATACCACTACTTCTCGGGGACAGACAACTGATGACTTAGGGATCACATCAGTCAATTTCTCACGGTCGATTCATACTGGTATTTCTCAAGATGATGAGCCGTATATTCTTGCTTCAGAGGCACATCAGGTTTATTATGTCGAGGACGAGATGCACAGGGATTGGCACATGGTCGTTCATTTAAAGTCATGAGACCTTTACGACATGGATGAAGGCGATAACATCGCCTATGAAAGTGAGCCACTTCAGCCAGCCGATTTTGAAAACTACTTCCCTGAAGGTGATGACAATTTACCTCTACTGCGGTGCGTTTTTTTAAGTCCACATCATTTAAATTAAATTTTTTAAATTTAATAATACATCACTAACAATAATTTTTCTACATAATTTCTGTAGGGATGGCGAGGATGAGTGATCAAATTCAAATTATGTTTTTGTCTTTAAAAAAAAACTGAAAAAAATATATTTAAAAAAAATAAAATAATATTTGTAGTGGTTTTTAAACCGCTACAAAAATAAAAATAACCTCTACTAATTAAAAATCGCTACAAAATGGATACATTAACTGCTACAAATACTACGCGGATCCCTATAAATACCCCTACCACAACTCATTTCAAACACTCCCCCATTTCTTTTCACATTACCCTTCTTTTATTTTCTCTCATTTACAAATTTTTTTGTATGAGTTGAGGAGCTTAACAATACGATCAAATATGGTAATAAGTTTTTTAATTTTTTATTTCAATACTTCTTTCCTTCACATAAAATTTATTCTCACCATTTTTTTCCAGATATTTCAGAGCTTTATCTCATTTTCATCTATTTTTCATACACAATTACATTATAGTAGACAACATAATAGTCTCTTATTACCTACGTATCCTTAATAATATTATCAATACAATTTTTATTCTTATCCAACTAAATTAAATTATTCCTTTTAATTTATAAATGAGTTAAACTATTGAATAATAAGCTAATTAAATTAGCTAAACTACTAAAAAAAATAAACTATTTAATTCAATATCAAAAAAATTGAAACAAATGATTGTATTTTTTTTAATTTTCTTAATTTTTGTAGCGGTTATTAAACCGCTACTAATTAATGCGCATTTTTCAAACCGAAATTAGTTTTTTGGCGTGAATTTTGAATTTTGATGAAATTAGTAGCGGTTCTATAACCGCTACTAATTATAGGAAATTGATATTAGTAGCGGTTTATAAACCGCTACAAATAAGCAAAAAAATTCATTTTTCTTTTCCCGCCTTGAAAATTTTCTTTTTGATATTTGTAGGGGTTAGATATCCCAGAAAAAGTTTACTTCTTAAGGCTATGTTGTAGTGGTGGGATTGAACCGTTACAAATAAAGTAGCGGTTATTTTGCTTGAGTAGCGGTTTTATATAATTGCTACAAATCCGCTTACAACATACGATTTAGTAGCAGTTTTGGAAACCGCTACTAATAATCATTTTTAACCGCTACTAAATCACGTTTTTTTTGTAGTGAATTAAGTAGGAGAGGGAGGGAGGTAATTAAGGAAGATAATAAGAGTATTTTTGGAAAAAAAAATATTATATTAACTAACTTAACTACCCTATTTAATCTAGTCAAATTAGTTGATTATGTCATACATTAAGGACCAGAGGGAGTACATTTTAATCTAAAACCTTTTCATGACATTAATTCCACAAGTTTTTCTAGGCTTGGGGCCTCTAATATACCTTCCTTTAATATTCTCTAATGCCCTAACTTCCCAAATGATGTTTACTTTTATTATTATTAGATTTTATATAAATTAAAATAAGTGATATTTTTATAGCTTATGGGTATGAAATAGAACTCTCATGAGTATAGATTTTTTATCCTACTCTCATGAGTGGTTTTGAAGTGGGTGGTGGGGTTCTCTCTCTCTCTCTCTTAGGTCGAGAGTTTTCCCCTCGTTGTGAGTGGTTTTGAGCCGTCATGTTTGGGGATTCGGCGCCTCCCTCTCTAGAGCAAGCCGGAGAGGAGGTTGTCCAGCCAGGTGTATGTCTTTTTGGGGGTTAGGTTTTTTTTCTTCTGATCCGTTAATGGCTACTGTGATCTGTGGAGTGGGGCTTAAGGGAAGGATGAATCAATTGGAGGGGGCAAGAATAATGGAGGTGATGTGGAGGAAGCACTACTACAAAAAACACAATATGTGGAGCTTAACTTTAAAAATACTATGGCGCTTAAGAAGCGCCATAGTTTTCGGCACCATAAAATCAAGCTATGTCACTTCTTGAATCTATGGAAATATCATAGCTTGTTTCTTTCTTTCTTTTTTAGTAGCTTCCTATGGCGCTTCATTAGGAAGGGCCATATATTGGAAGCACCATACGAAGTGCATGACTTCCTACGGCCCTTCCTAAGGAAGGGCCATAAGAGGTCTTTTTTAAAAAAAAAATAATAATTTTGTATAATTGTTTCCTTTTTCTAATAAAACCCTTTGTATTTACCATCCAAATCCACAATAATTTACAAATACAATCCACAACAAAATGAAATAACTCAAAACAAAAAACTAATTCATAAAATCAAGTAAATATATTTAATTACAACAATTGTAATGTACAACCAATTTTAAGTGAATAAACAAGACAAGAATAGGCAAGAAACAACCTACGTACTGAAATATTAGATAATTGTTTGACCATATATTCACACCATTTCTCAATGATTTCATCCACTTGTTGGTCAGCCAACTGGGTAAAATGTTGATCTTCATAATACTACATAAATAATTATGCACACAAAAAATTAAAATCACTAAAAATCAATTAGCTTAGACACTTGTCAATTAAATTTAAAACGTACGGACTTAAGCTTTTGTATATATATATAAAAAAAGACTTACAAGCTAAGGAACTTCTGTAAGAGGCTGAGACAAGAAGAAAAAAAACACGTGGGAGACTAAGTTTTGTACTGCAACAGAAGCTTTTACTTGCCGCCATCAAAGAGAGGAGGGAGTAGGGACAATGGATAAGGAAAGGTGATGAAACAATAGAGTAGGGACCGAAGGGATATAAGATGGTGGATCAATCAAGTTCTGGAAAATGGAAAGCTGGAGGTTATGCGAGAAGACGATAATGGCGGGCTTGTGAAATTTTTTAAAGTACCTTGTATGGCGCCATATAAGGCATATGGATTCCCTTGATTTTTTTTAAACAAAGGGAAGCTTTGCAAGTGCCATTGCTTCCCTTTATTTTAAAAAAAAATGGCAAAAATGGCAGATAGGGAAGCTGCAAGCACCATTGCTTCCCTTGATTTTTTTTAAAACAAAGGGAAGTTTTGGTAATAGATGATTCCATGTCTCAATCTTCATGATAAATAAAAGGAAAAAAAGAAACTAGCTTAAAGACAATGGATACCTTAAGTTTCAAACCCACAATGACATAGTGAAATAAAGTCAACTTTTGTAAACTTAAATACCAATATTTTTTCTTGATGATATTTAACCAAAATGCTATAATAGCCAAGTTTACAAAACTTGGATACATAATAAAGAAAGACAAAAACTCAAATAAACCTCAGCAAAAGCAGATAAAGATGAACATATTACTCAATATCTATCACACCATTTTTTATATTTAATTTATTATGTAAAATTATTTTTTTAAGAAAAAAAATACTTCCTATGACGCTTCCTAAGGAAGGGTCATAGGAAGTGTGTATCATACTTCCTATGGCCCTTCCTTAGAAAGCGCCATAAGACGTATTCTTTTTTAAAATAATTTTATGTAATAAAGTAAATATAAAAGATATTGAGCAAATTAAATAAGTAACAAGTCAACTAATAAAATTATATTTGTAAGCTTAAAAATTAAAAAAAACTTATAATGTATAGGAAGTTTAACAAGAGAAAGTTGTAGCTTCAAGCAAATACCTGGAAAAACAATTATAAGCATACATAAAACTATAAGCTAAGATTCATGACAGATTTTAAACTTAAAAAAAAATAACTATAATGCCAGTTGTCAAAAGTTTCTGTATTAAAAAAAAAAGACTTACAATCGGACTTATATTCCCTAGCAAATAATAGTAGCATTTATTATGAGGTGAGATTTGGGAATTTAGTATGTACTTAGAGAAGAGAGTACCACAATCGATTGGACTATGTATTATTTAATAACCCCTTGTGTGGCATCTGCTTAGGCACATGCCATACAAGGGGTGTAATTTTTTTAAAAAAAAATATAGCCCCTTGTATGATGTTTTCCTCATACAAGGTATTAGGAAGCTACGACGCTTTCATGGTTAAGCGTCATAACTACCACATGTATTTTTTTTTTAAAAAAATAGAAATCTCCTCCATCGCTTATTTGAAGAAGTGCGCGCTTATTTGAAGAAATGCCATAAGATTAGTATCGCTAAATCTATATTTTGTAGTAGTGAAGGAAAATCAGAAGCAAGAGGACTCGTTGACTTTGAGATTGTTGTCACTAAAGGGGTGGGTGGCTGATTGTAGATCTAAAGGTATTTATGGAGTTGTCTCTTCTCTCCTTGCTACTACTAACCTGGTATGGTTTCTTGCTTTATCTTCTTTCGTTCTGGGCTTGTTGGTTTTAGATTCTGGAAGATCTTCATAGATTCAGTGGTTGTGGGATGGGATAGCTTTGGTGGAGTTGGTTAGAGTTTTTTGTTTTTGGGGGGGGGGGGTGATGCATCGCCATTGCTGATGTTAGAGGCTCCTCTCTATGCTACGGAGGCTGCGTAGGGCTTGTGTCTCTCCTCTCTTTGTAGGAGATAGGATTTCAAGAGGGATGAGATCGATGGTGTGGTTCTTGTAACTTCCATTCCTTGATTCCAGCTTAGTTACTGGAGTTTCTTTGCTTTTCCCCCAGCAGCGGCACATGTTGCCCTCTTTCTTTACTTTGGAGTTACGGTTTGTAGGTGGTGTTATTGGGGATTAGGGTTTTGATGTTTTGGACTTTGGCCTTTTTTATTCTGCCTTTATTTTGAACCTTCTGTTATTGTTGGTTTTATTTAATGAAATATAACATTTCTTGTTGGCAAAAAGGGGTATATAATAGAAGAGTTTTAATTTTTTTTTATAATTTTTCAGAAAAGAAAAGGTAAAACTGCACAATTTTAGAATATTTTTTCTTTGAAAAGTTGCAAAAAAAAAAAAAATGTATATATATATCATAGTCACATTGTTTTATACCTATAAAATATCAAAATGTCACTCATTCCATATAATATCTAATTATGAAAAGAAAAAGAAAGTTAAAAAAGAACATTTACGAGAAACATTATGAAGGGTATATTAAAAATAGGCACATTAGGCGCTCCAAAGTCCAAACCCAAGTTTTTCCATACACATAGTTATTCCCCAATCTAAATTGATTATTAAACGTGAGAGTTTTCTTCCCACTATTACCCATGCTTGAATTTCAACTCAAACACAAAGATGAACGAACTAGCAAATTAAAAGAAGAAGAAAACATGCAATTCTGATCTGAGTTTATAACGCTGTTCTTGCCGTTGGAGCGCCTGTCGATGTGAGATCGGAGAAGACTCTGCTTTTATGTGTTGTTGCGGCTCAGATCTGATTCTTCAGTCTGTCCGTTAGACTCTGCTTTTGTCTGCTTTTTTTTTTCCTTTTTTTTTGGTTTTTGTTTTTTTTAAATACTTGTGCAAGATTGTATTTTTTCATCGTCTGGACGGCTTTGGAGCTGCTAGACATGATTGAACGTGAGAGGGATCGTAGTCCTAAAAGAATGGTTTCGGTGCCTATGATGAAGAAGAGTAATGCCTTGCAGAAGAGTGATGCCTTGGAGCGTAATTCAAAGAAAATTTGAGATAATGATGAAGAGTTCACAGGTAAGCAATCATTAGCCCCACGAGTTGAGGACTGGATGAGGGATGAGGATATTGAAGAGGAAACAATTATACCAAAAGCACCAAAAAGATCATATAAGGAGGCATGTGTCGAAGATCAGATAAGGGAGGAATGTTCAGATGAAGAAGAAGAATGGTGGAAAGGAGACGGATGGAAATCCAGAATTGAGGTGGAGATAACAAAGAAGGGTCCAAATATCATTGTGTCTCCGAAGTTTAGAATGAAGCTAGCACGGAAATGGTCTACGTCGTTGTTCGTTAGATTACTTGGCAGAATGGTGCGGGAGGATCAATTGGGTCGAAAACTGCAACAGTTATGGGGACGTAAAGGGCAGGTTGAAACTATTGAGATAGGCTCTGGGTATTTTCTGGTTCGTATGAGCAATAAGGAGGACTATGATTTTGCGCTAACAGGAGGCCCTTGGTTATACATGGATCATTACCTAGCAGTGCAGCCATGGAAGTCAGAGTTTGATCCCGATTCTAGTGAGGTTTCCAAAATTGCTGTTTGGGTAAGAATTCCTAAATTCCCTGTTGATTTTTATGATAAGGGTATTTTATATGTGGTGGGTAACCAAATTGGAAGGGTTCTAAAAGTGGATAATAATACCCTTAGGCAAACCAAAGGGCGTTTTGCCCGTATATGTGTTTGAAATTGATTTGAATACACCTTTGCTTCCATCCATAATGATTAATGGGAAAGAAAAGAAGATTGTTTATGAGGGTCTGCATTTGATTTGCTTCTCATGTGGGCGGTATGGTCATGATACTGAACATTGCCCAAATAATCAAGTAAAAAATATGTCAAAGTCAGCATGCACGGATAACACGTCGAATTCTACAATTATAACACCATCGTCCATATCCTCCGAAATAACTGATGGAATGTATGGGGAGTGGATGGTGGTGCCAAGTCGGAGAAGGGGGCAATGGAACTCGAATGCAAGGAATGGCAATTATAGTCGTGAGCCTAGGCGTGATTTACCTTCTAGAAATATGGGAGGAGGATCTCGGTTTGAGGCTCTGAATGTTGAAGACATGACAATTATTGATGACGGTTATGGTGATAACGCATATCAGGGGAAGATTCGTGTTAGTTCAAAGCCAGAAGATAGGTCGCGGGATACGAAAGAAAAAAATGGTCATCTACCTGTTCTAAATAAAGGGAGCAAGGGTAATAATAGATCAGATATTTCAAATGTAAGAAAAAAGGAGATTAGTGGTGATGCTGTGAATAATGTTGGGCATTTTAATAAGTTGAATAAAACACGTGGGATCCAAGTAGCTAAAAAGAAAGGGATTGAGGAGGGAGCTTCCCAAGAAATATTGAGCATGGAGAAAACACAAGAAGCTGGAACGTCGTGTAATTTAAGTGGGGAAGTGGGGTCAGGAAGAAAGAAGAATGTTATAAAATTAGATTCCAATTCCTCCGCTATTCGTCTGGAAGCCTCCAATCCTATTGACCCAGGTGCAAAAGGAGAAGAGACCGTTGTACCTCGAATTAGTCCACTTAGAGGTGTTGATGATGTGGTGATGCATGGAATTGAGGATGTTCAGGAGGGACATTTGTCTCAATAATGCCTGGGTTGTTTGTGTTCTTCTCTTATATTATTAATTTTTTAATGATTATTATGACTTGGAATACTCGAGGTGCCGGTGGTGCCTCCTTTCGAAGGTTACTTAGTGATGTTGTTGCCAGACATGGAGTTAATTTATTTGCCCTGTTGGAGCCTAGACAGCTAGGGGTTAAAGCTAAGCTCATTGCTAGAAAGTTGGGATGGACGAATATGCACGTGGTTGAAGCTCGTGGTTTTAGTGGAGGTATGTGGTTGTTTTGGGATTCTACTTTAAATTTCTCTGTTACTTCTTCAGGGGATCAATTTGTTCATGGGGTGGTTAATAAAGGTACCAGGGATGAGTGGTCTCTAACTGTGGTGTATGGGCACCCAAATATGGTTATTAGACGTCAACTGTGGCAGACTCTTGAGGGTATTCGGCAATTGACTATGGGAGGATGGGTTGTGATTGGTGATTTTAATGCTGTTTCTCATCCCGAGGAACGTTGGAGTAAGAATCACAGGAAGACTAATGGTATTGATAGGTCTTTTCGGAATTGGCTTCTGAGTAACGAGTTACTTGATATTGGTTTTAATGGACCTCAATTTACTTGGGGGAATCTGAATAGCCAGAGCAGAATAGACAGAGCCTTGGTTAATAACTGCTGGTTTAGAAATAATCCTAATGCCACAGTGACACATTTGCCAAAATATAAATCCGATCATTGTCCGGTGTTGGTTGATACTGAATCTCATGTTCTTACGGCAAAGAATCGAAGGCCTTTTAGATTTTTCGCTCCCTGGGTTATGCATGATGATTTCAATCATTTTGTTCATTCACACTGGGGGGTGGAGGATGACTGGTGCGGATCTGTTAAACAATTTACTGAGGATCTGAGGTTATAGAATAAAGAGGTTTTCGGCAATATATCCTATATGAAAGACAGATCATATCGAAGATTAGATGGGATTAATGCAAAGATGGCTTCGGTAGGTATCTCGGAGCACCTTGAGAAGTTACGAGGGGAGCTATGGGGAGAGCTTGAAAAACTTTTGGCACGGGAAGAAGTCATGTGGCTTCAATACTCTAGGGCTAATTGGTATGCGGATGGAGATCGTAATACTAGATACTTCCATTCTGTGGCTAATGGCAGACGAAGAAGGAATAAAATTGAATCATTAAAGCTTGAATCTGGGGAATGGACATATAATGCAGCGGAAATTATGAGATTGGGAAACCAATTCTTCGAAAGTTTGTATACAGAAACCCATAATTATAATGGATTTTTGGTTTTCGGATGCACTTATCCTGAGATTGACGATGCAAATTTGCATATTCTGGGGAGATCGGTTGAAGAGCAAGAGATTAAAAGAGCTTTGTTTGATATGGGGCCGTTGAAAGCACCAGGGCCAGACGGTTTCAATCCGCTATTTTACCAAAGCCAATGGGAAACTGTAAGACCGTCAGTGATTGAATTAGTGAAAAGAGTTTTCAATGATCCGATGTGGATACGAAAAATCAATGGGACTCATATTGTTCTCATTCCGAAGGTGGAACATCCAGAGACGTTTCGTGATTTTCGTCCTATAAGTCTTTGCAATGTTGTTTACAAGATTGTTACGAAGGTTATATCAAACAAACTCAAGGCAATTATGCCTTTAGTGATAGCCCCGAATCAGTGTAGTTTTGTTAAAGGGCGTCAGAGTTCAGATAATGTTATACTTGTGCAGAAGATCATTCACTCTATGAAGTCTTTAAAAAGAAAAAAGGGTTTCATGGCCATCAAGATTGATTTAGAGAAGGCTTATGATCGGGTGAGATGGAATTTTGTCTACGACTATCTAAAAGAACTCAAGATTCCTGAATATCTGAGCAAAGTTATTCAAGCTTGTATGTCCAAGTCTCATTTGCAATTGCTTTGGAATGGAGAAGCTACTAATATGTTTTGCCCTTCCAGAGGGGTTAGACAAGGTGACCCAATATCGCCGTATCTTTTTGTTATCATGATGGAAAGATTGGGGCATATTATACAAACGACAGTTGAAGAGGGTGTTTGGCAACCGTTTAGGCTCTCCAAACGAGGTACCCCTGTCTCTCATACTTTTTTTGCTGATGATCTCATTTTGTGTGCAGAAGCAAATCTAGAGAACGCAGGGGTTATTAAGGCTATCTTGGATGACTTCTGTGACATTTCGGGATAGAAAGTAAATGCTGGAAAATCAAGAGTTTACTTCTCAAAGAATGTAAATCATATAAAAAGCAGAGAAATCAGTGAATTTCTAAATTTTACTCCAACGTCAAATTTGGGGAAATATCTGGGAATGCCAATTTTACATGAACGAGGATCAAAGGCTACATACAGTTTTCTTCTGGATAAGATGGATGCTCGCCTGGCCAATTGGAAGTCTAACATGTTATCGATGGCTGCCAGGCATACTCTTGTGTCGTCTGTTATGTCGGCTATGCCAACTTATGCTATGCAGACAGTGCCTCTTCCTTTGGGACTTTGTGATGAAATTGACAAACGTTGTCGTAACTTCCTCTAGGGTAGTAGCTCAGCAAGCAGAAAACCTCATCTAGTCTCCTGGGATAGTGTGTGTGCACGTAAGGAGAATGGAGGCCTTAGTCTTAGGTTGACTCGGTACCAGAACCAGGCGTTCATGGTGAAGCTTGGATGGAATATGATTAACAGAAGAGATTCGCTCTGGGTTAGGATTTTGCGTGAAAAATATAAAGCCGGGAATGATATTATTCCTAAAGTTGAGAAGCGCCGGTCTGAGTCTAGTACGTGGAGGGGTATTCATAACTGTTGGGAAAAGATCATAGATAGCTTAACATGGAGAGTTACCAATGGACAGAACACTTCTTTCTGGAATGACATTTGGGTCCCGCATTTTGATAAGCTTCAGAGTTTGGTAATCAGAGAATTGCCTAGAAATGCTACTGAATGGAGAGTATCTGATTGTATTACTTCATCCGGACAGTGGGATATGAGAAAGTTTCAGCACCTACTTCCAAGTCATGTATGTACAGCTATTGCATGTGTTAATATTAATCAGCGTAATGGGGAGGATTTTCCGGTATGGAGATGGTCTTCAGATGGAATGTTCAACATCAGATCCGCCTACAAATATCTAGTAGGTACCCCACAACCTCACAGTAATAACTGGAGGAAATGTATTTGGAAATTGAAAGTCCCTCAAAGGTACCGTTTTTTCTTGTGGTTGTGCTTTCATGATCGTCTAATGACAAACTTAATGCGTTATCAGCGAGGCAGTCATCCGACGGGTTTTTGTGATATATGCCATAACTCAAGCGAGTCTGTACTCCACGTTTTGCGGGATTGTCCTTTCACTTCTGAATTATGGAAAGGATTCTTACCTCCGGATTGGCGTGATCAATTTTTTGGCTCTTTTGAGAGAAATGACTGGCTTACATGGTGTGCGGGGAGAAAAGAAGTTATACAGGGATTCGAGTTTCGTCTTTGGTTTACGGTACTATGCCGACATATCTGGTTAGCTCGAAATGACAGATATTTTAATAACAACACTTGGAGTAGTCATGCCATATTAGCCCGTGCCCGTGCCTGCTTAACATGGGGAAATACAAGTTTGGTTCAAAATAAGAGTGCAGAAAGGAATCAACAACAGTGGATGCCACCACCGCTTGGATGGGTGAAGATTAATACCGATGGATCTAGGAATGACAACTTAGGGACTTGCACGTGTGGAGGTGTGTTGAGAGATCACAATGGTGAATTTCTGATGGGGTTTATGTATCAGATTGGGAAAGGAACGGTTGTATCTGTGGAAGCTTGGGGTGTTTTGTGGGGACTAAAAGTTGCATGGGATAGAGGATACAAAAAAATCATGATTGAGTCTGATTGTAGTGAAGTAATGGATATAATTCAGGGTAACGTTTCTCGGGAACACCCTGATTTTCAGCTTATTGTGGAGGTTCAAACGCTGCTGGATAAAGATTGGGACGTGGAAATGTCACATTGTATTCGGGAGTTAAACACGGTTGCAGACGCTATGGCAAAAGAAGCTTGGAAGATGGCGATTGATCTTCATATCACATTTTCGCCCCTGATGCTATTACCGCCCTTTTAATTAATGATGTAAACAGGATGAATTTTCATGTTGACTCAAGAGGATAGCTTCTGATGTATTTGTAGAATATCTTTTATTATAAAAAAAGAAGAAGAAGAAAACAAAAAAGTTGAAAAGAAGTGGGGTGGAAGTGGCACAAGTTTAATAATAATAATCACAAAAAAAGAGTGCAATGGTGAACCATGCGTGCATGCATGCTGGCTGCAGCCTACCCACGAGGGCCACCAATTCACTCAAATCTCAAATCATCAATCTCTCTCTCTCTCTCTCTCTCTCTCTAGTCAAAATTAATCATCTCTTTAATTTAATGCCTCTTATGAATGATACTTGTAAGTGGGTGATGATGTGTGGTGTCACTTTTGCTTACCTTATTCTCACTACCTAACCCTAATTTTGCCAGCAATAATGCAGGGAATGTGTGTGTGTGTGTGTGTGAGAGAGAGAGAGAGAGAGAGAGGGAGGGAGGGAGGGAGGGAGGGAGGAGACACTGGTGATACACAATGAAGGCCTCATATCAGTGACTGTGATAGCTGTGTGGGAGCATCACAATTACGTTGGAAGCCATGAGCATGAGGTCGACATTCCTTTAATTTGCATATACATATCATTACCATATTTAAGCCTTTGTGTGTGTTTTTTTTAAATTTAATCATGTATCAGTATTAATTTCAACCACACTTTCAGCACTAACCATATCTCGCTCATCACACTGTCTCTTACTCTTGTGTCCTTTCTGCTACACACATAAATTTATTTTGTTAGTTTATTATTAATTTCTTGAAGTTTTTTTTTTTGGTAAAAATTTCTTGAACTTCTTTGTTGGGTACGAACTATATATTTATATGTGGTAAAGTGGGATGATTTTATGAGTTTCTTCTTTTGGACCAAGAGTCCCACATGGTTTAGAGTTGGATTTTTGTTAACCAATTTTTCTTAGGCTTATTATTTACGGGTTTGAGGCATATATATGAAGATTTTCTTTTAATTTTAGTGAAATAAATTTTAAAAATAAAATGAAATCATCATCGATATTTGATACCAACTAAAACTAAATGTGAGCCCATACTATACAGACTTTGATAATGACTTATAAATTAATAAATTTTTTAACATATTTTAGATGACACATTAATATATATATATATATATATATAATCCATCTTTTTCTTGATATAAGACATATTTGGAGAGTTGATCTTGATTCTAAATGTAAGATATAATTTTCTTATTTATTAATTTTTTCCTAATTTACCCATAATGAAACTCCTTCAACAATAATCAAGTAAGAGATGAAATGAGGGAGTTAAGGAAGATGACTACAAGGTGTTTTAGAAAATATATGTTATATTAACTAATATTTTTAATTTAATCAAATTAGGTAAATATATCTTATATTAAGGACCGAAGGAAGTGTATATAGCCAGTTGACTTTTTTGAGAAAAATTAAGGAAGATAAATAAGTTACATTAAAGTATTTATATTTATTATTTTTCTCCAAACTAATTTTTCTAACTTATAAACTGATATATAATCTAGTGATACATAACATATGTTTTGATTAAATTATTTATTTACATTCCTCAATCTCTCTTTAAAAAAGTGAATTGACTCTTATATTCATTACAATATATTGATTATATATATGATTCAACTCATCAATCTTTCAAAGTTAAAATCAGTAACACGTTTTTGTTGGCCTTAAAAAGACATACGTCATTATGATTTGAGATGAAGAGTAGGGAAATAAACAGAAAATAAGTTAAACTTGAACTTTCATAAAATCCTTTTACTGCTCATGCGTGAAGGTGATATAGCTATAGCTATATATATGTTGAAAGTGGGAGTATCCAAGGAAATAAAAACTGTTTCAGATTAGACTCGAATGAAAAATATAATATCAGGGGGGCAAAAGAAAGAAAAGATAAGCTTTTGAAATTAAGGAGTTTTGAGGAGATGATAGGTAGTGTTTTCATGTCAAACCAAACACTCATTTTGTTCTCTATGTCTTTCATGCTAAGATCCCACCACAACATTGCTTTTTAGGGTTTAAGTAACGGGAGAAAGAAATATAAAGACCACTGGGAATTCCAAAATATGGCTCAATTCCTACAAAATCTTAAGGACTATTCTGAAATTAAGTTTTTTTTTTTTTTTAAAAAGGCACTCAATTACCCTCAGAGAAATGAATTATAAATGCCTTGGTTGTTGATATTATTTAATAAGTTAAAGGTTATTACTTGTTAAACTGTTGTTGTCATTAATACTCATCAGTGAAAATTTTTTGTGAGATTAACTGTCACTACTTTAGTTGTCTTTAGTATCTGATTAGTTGTTGTTTGTTGTTTTTTAATAGTGTATGTCTATCCAAAAAAAAAAAAGTATCTGATAAGTTAAAGTTGCTTTTAATTTGTTAAATTGTTGTCATTCAAATTAAAGGAATTCAAGCTAAGTAATTAATTTCGTTACAAAGTTTCATCTCATGGTGGTATCTAAAGATTTCACAGTGATGAAGTCATTTTGGGGTCATGAATAAGTAATTAGGATATGCAGATTTAGGGATATTCTTGTGTCTTTCTCACTTAAGTGAAGGACAACAACATTGCAGCCATTGAAAACTATATATTATTTCAAATACAATAAAATAATAGTGCATTTTTAATAAAGGGGGAAACGAATTGAGTAAAATATTAATTATTCTCTCTGATCCTAAATATAAGATAAAGTTGACTTTTTTTTGATATATTAATAAAGCTAATTAAATTATTTTAATTTATTTATATTTTTGATTTTTTCTCTAAACTATTTCACTAAACTTATAAATCGATATATAATCTAACGATACACAATATATGATATGATCAAATAACTTATTTAACTTTCTTAATCTCTACAAAAAAAAATCAACTATATTTTATATTTAGAAACAGAGGTATAGGGGAAAAGGACATGAAAATGAAGAAGGGGAGCAAATAAGAGAGGGGGTAATATGGGAAGTGAAAAAAAAAGGTGGGGAAAGAAATAGGGTCAGAAAAGGAGGAGGGGGTGTTTCACTTTAGAGTGACATAGATTTGAAGAAAATGAATAGAAAAGAGAAATGGGCAATGGCAACAGATATGGATGGTGCTTAGCTACCTACATGCTGCTCTGCCCAATTGCCCATATGCCTCACAATTTATTCACAAAGTATGAGGGTTGGCGCACGTGCGTGATCATCATTGTTCCTACGTGGCAGACCACATTATTCCTTCTCTTCCACGTGCATGCACATAACCCTCCATCGATCACCACTTTCCCCTCTACGTGAACACTAACGGTTTGAGATACGAAATCGAACATGTGACGCATATTGAATCTGTAACCTCTCATTTATAAAGAAGGTAAAATGAGGTCGTGGAAGGCCGAAACGAATACTTAATAAGGTTATAGAGAGATATCTTTTGATTAATAATATACTTAAAGATATGATTTTCAACAAAGCACAATGACGTCGGGCGATCCATGTAACCGACCCCATCTAATGGGATAAAGATTTTATTGTTGTTGTTGTCACTTATAAAAAAGATTTCATGTCATTACTTGGTCATTAGTTGCCCCTCTTCCTTTCAACAAGAGCTTGTAAGTTATAGTTTGGGAAACCCCTAAACCATAGCTTCAAAAGCCTTTTTTTACGTAAATTGAGATAAAACTTTTTTCATATACTTACATCATATATTGTAAAAACGCTTCTAAAAAAGTTAAAACAAACAGGCACGATCAGGTTTCATTTGCATTGCTTCATTATAGTTTTGCCTTTGAAAAAAAAAAGATTTATTGATAGAAAAAAAATAAATAAATATAGTGTGTTATGCAAGCTTTTTAAGATGAGGTGATTGTCATTCAGTACAGTGATACTATGTGAAGGGTTGGGACTTTTGTTCTATTCAGTTACATTTAAAGTCCACACACTTTAATCTCTCCATTCCAATCTGGTTGGCCCAAAATAAACTTTTGTGTTCCTCTTTTTTTTTTTGGATACATTTTGTGTTCTTTCTTTTAATGGAATGGGCATTTACAATAAAGCACACTTATGTGGCTCTGGGCTTCCTTCGGCCCATAAATTTCAGCATGTGAAATTATCATTTTGGGTCAAGTGATATTTTGCAGCATTTTCTATTGTGATGAGATATCTCTATAATTCCATATAACTTTTGTTGGCAAAAAAAAAATAAATAAATAAAATCCATATAACTTTCAATTTAACGTTCATAATATTTTAATTTTTAAGTACTAATAAATTATATTCTTAACAATAAGAATAAAAAAACCTGAAATTTAAATAAATTATTATTGGTAAAAAAAAAAACAAATAAATCATCAAAACAAAACTAGAAAATTGCTACGCTAGCTAAGACGTGGTCGAATGGCATTGAGGTAATAACAATGTGCCCACGCAAATGTTATGATTCCAATTTTCTTGATGGCAAAAAAAAAAAAAAAAAAGATTCCAATTTTCTTGTGATAATTAAACTGTGTTTCCAATTTAGCTAGAGTTTCCTGATGATCTAATAACTGTGTTTCCACGCAAATGTTATGATTCCAATTTTCTTGTGATAATTAATTTTATTATACTTCTCAATGCTTCTAGATCTTGATTTACTATATTTAAAATAATTTTAAAACACTTTTCACCAAAAATTAAAACCATTTTGTTGAAGAAATGTCCTATTTCTTCTGACTAATGAACCTAAATAATATAGGGAAAATCTCATTTAAATACCATTTCAATTGTCAAAACCCACAAAAGTCTCTTATAACTTGAAAAAAGCATATAGGTGTTCAAGGACTAATCTAATTTACTGAAGTTTAATTTAAAAGACCAAGATGCCCTTCAACTCATTTATTCTCACACTCACGAGGAACCAAGACAAAATGCCCTGTACTCTCTCCCTCCCTTCCATGCCTAAGCTTCTTTTCCCCTGCAAACCCAAACCCATACCCAAACTCAGAACCATAGCCCTTCGTTGCTTCTCTGGTATGCTTCTATTTCTCCTTCTCCTTTTGTTCATCCTCTTACTACTATTAATCTTGCATCTTCCCCTTTTCTCCGCTAGACTAGGTTTGTCGGTACCCTCACATTCGGTGGTAGACTCCTCGTCGTCCCCAAATTGGGAAGCGTGGGTGGAAGCCAGCACCACGTCAGACATTTGCTGGTGGGGGGAGTATAGTATTTCTTGTTAATGAAGCTCAATGTCTTATTTTGTGTAACATTTTTTACTCTTCAAATCCTGGGTTTGTTGAGGAAGTTTCTGTTTTGGGGATTTATTTGGCCTTTTGAAGCATAAAAAACTTGGGTACCAATTCACTGTTGTCCACCAATGGAATGGTCAGACTCAAGAATTTAATATAGAATTGTTACTTGTTCTATGAATTTTTTCTTCCCTATACGAAAGTAGAGATTTGAAAGAGCAGGATAATACTTTATAAATATAGTTTATAGCCTTTGAGTTTGGGGAGTTTTCTAATCAAAAGTAGCATGTTTTGTAAGTGAATTTAGTTAACCACGAACATGTATCTAAGTGGTCATAATTGAATATATTGCACTTTGATTACTTTTTGCCAAACACACTAAGATTACTTTTATGTTGTTTAAAAATTATCTAATTGAAATGCGTTTTGGCATCTTAAATTCACAAATTGTAGCCAAAAGAGGTGGCCACTGAAAGGTTCAATAATGGGAATGACAAGGTTTTTAATGGTTTTGACAAGAATGGTAATGGGAATGACAAATTAGTTTAACCAAACATTATGTGTGGATTGTCCAAAAAGGGTGGCCGTTGACAGGTTCAATAATGGGAATGACAAGGTTTTTAATGGTTTTGGCGAGAATGATAATGGGAATGACAAATTAGTCCAACCAAACATTATATGTGGATTGGCCAAAAGGGATGGCCTCTGACAAGTTCCATAATGAGAATGACAAGGTTTTTAATGATTTTGATGAGAATGATAACTTAATAGTTTCAAACATTATGTGCGCAAGTATTTGCCTAGAAGGGGGGACGCTGACAAATTCACTAATGAAATTAATAAAGTTTATAATGTGTTTGACGAGAATGGTAATGAGAATGACAACTTAATAGTTCCAAATATTATATGGGCAGGTGTTTGCCCAGAAGAGGAGGACGCTGACAAATTCACTAATAGAAATGATAAAGTTTGTAATGGTTTTGACGAGAATGGTAATGAGAATGACAACTTAATAGTTCCAAACATTATGTGGGCAAGTGTTTTTCCATAAGGGGGGATGCTGACAAATTCACTAATGGAATTAATAAAGTTTGTAATGGTTTTGACGAGAATGGTAATGAGTATGACAAGTTTCATAATGGTTCCAAATATTATGTAGGTAAGTGTTTGCCTATAAGAGGGGGACGCTAACAAATTCACTAATGGAAATGACAAAGTTTGTAATGGTTTTGATGAGAATGGTAATGAGAATGACAAATTTCATAATGGTAATGACAAGTTTTGATGACATTGACAAAAACCACCAATGTTTATCACAACAACTACCAAGTAAAGGGTTCAAATGACAATTTAACATTATTCATTCCACTTACACCCAATGCATACAAGCCATGAACCCAAAAGAAGGTGTTCCTTCAACTATAATTAAATGGTTTTAATCTGTCACAATTAACAACTGTTTCAATGGAAATGACAAGTTCAGTAATGGAATTTATAAAACACTAAATTCTTACTGACAGCACCTACCAAAAACATTGTCAACAAAAAATTTAACATTACTCATTCCACCTATACCCAATGCATAGAAGTCATTAACCCAAAAGAAGTAGTTCCTTCATATGTACTTTAATTACATCAATTGTCACTATTAACAACAGTTTCAATGGAAATGACAAGTACAGTAATGCAATTTACAAAACACTAGATTCTTATTGACAGTAACTACTAAATACATTGTCCAATGACAAGTGAACATTACGATTCCACCAGCACCTAATGTTTTCTTGTCATTCCCATAGCCTTTTCCTTTGCCCTAATGCTTGCTTATATGTCAATTGCACTTCATAATCTCTAGCCAACCTCTTCTTTATTTCATTTGGACGCTTGTCTATGTACTCAAATTTGTGCACAATACTGAACTTGTGTAGCACCTTCTTGAAATCATCCGCATGTGCAAACGTTTGATTTACTTCTACCAACAAATCCATCCACTTCTTATAGTTCATCTTTGGCATCGGTGTTGGTGCGCTCTCAACTACACATGGAAGGCTAAGAAGAGGTCTTGCATTGCACTCATTTGTACAGATTCATCACTTATTTCGTAACACACAGCATCATCAATGTAGGACATTTGCTCCGCAGCTCCCAATAATTGATGAACCTTGCATGGATATTAACAAGTGTTATGAACACATATTACCAAAAACACTATAGCAAATAACTTTTTATGTAACAAAAAAAAATGACACTTGCCTTTTTGTATCATCCATGGCCCTTCCTTCATTATCACTTCCTTTACATGCTACATTTACATGTGCCTAGTATCATTATAATGAGAATAATCGATCAGATATACTAATATCTTTTCATCAACGCTCAAAGTGTATTTAATGTCGCACCTATGCCCATCTACAGCAAACCATTCTCCTATTATTACTCTCAATTCTTCATTTGTCATCCCCTCCTTCATTGATTTTACCCTCACACTCCCACCACTATATTTAACTTCACCTTCAACTTTACTTGCAAACTCCCCCCCAATATGAAAAAAACATATAAGTGACTTTGACGAAGGTGTTGCGTGAATATTTGATGTCATCTTGCATGATAACCTGCAAGAAAAAAAATCAGATTTCATGACATTGTTAGTCTCATACCAATAAAAATTCATCACTAAAAAAATTCCCCACAACACACCTTTTTGGACTTTTAACTACTTCATCAATATGTTTGATAATATCACTTTATTCCCAATTAATAACAAAGTTAAGCCTTTACTAAGTATTTAACCTCCAACTCCAGACCCATGTTATGATAGCATATATTTCTCAATGATTTTACTAACTTATTGCTGTTCTTAACAGAATCTGTTTTGGGATTCACAACAATAGTAAAGGTGTTGACAAAATCTGTAATGGATTTGACAAAAATTACTAACTTATAACAACATGTGCCAAACGATGGAGCAACAGTTTTTCCTTGTCATCAATTAAGTTATTTGAGTTATTGCCTGACAAAATGAGTTATTGCATTCACTACTATTGTTAACTCTAATGACAAATTTAGTAATAGTAATGACAAATCCTGTAATGGCATTGACAATAAACCAGATGTGGTAATGATAGCAACTACCATGCACGTACAGATATGCTTATGACATCTTCATTACAGATTATGCATTCTACTTACACCTACTTAACGGTCAGTCATCATATCAACTCAATGCTACATATTTCAAATCATTAACCTCTTCATTATGCTCCTTCTCACAGCTAACAAGACCCAATACATACATAACCCACACCACACCGTCGATGCTGCCGTAGTTACGTAAAGTTTAAACCTTTAATCACACTAAACCTATGAACCCACTTACTCACAACCAAAACTGCCATAAATAACCTACAATCGCAACACCATCATCATTTCATAGCCCTCATTCACAGCCCCAAACAAGTTAGCTTCCATACACCACGTGACTGCCCATCTATTTACTGTTCATGTACCCTCAGACCCACCGAACAACACCCAATATCCACCAATATGAACAATGACGATAAGATGGTTATAGTCCGATTCATTTAAAAAAGATTATGTTTCTCAGAAAATTACTTACACTTGTCTAATTTAACCTTGATCGACGCCTCGTTCTTCACCTTCACCGTTGCTCTATAGACAACACCTTCGACTGTGTTTTTTTTCCTGTATCCTTTTTCCACAGCAGCCATCTCATATGTGAGACAAATTTTAAAAGAGGCATTTTGGTCTTTAGCCTTAAACTTCAGTAACCCAGATTGGTCTTTGAACACCTATCTATCTTTTTCAAGTTATAAGAGACTTTTGTGGGTTTTGACAATTGAAATGGTATTTATATGGGATTTTCCCAATAATATATTATAGTTTATTATTGAAATGAAAAATTAAAATAAAAAAAGACTTGCAAAGCCAATTAGGGGCTGGGATCACCGTCTATTAAATTATAAGTATGATAGAATTAATTTTTTTCCAAAACGTTTGCTGCATTCTACTAATTCATCGACCATTTCAGTGATATTGCCCTAGTCCATATCATTTGCCCAAAAAAAGATTAAAAATACTTACTTTCAATCATTTTCAGTCTCAAGTCATATACTCTATTGCCTTCCCAAGAAAAAATTGAGATACTTGTTCCATGTTCCCATTATTGAGAAATACTTCTCAAGTCATTACGATCGACTTGATTGGAGGTTTCTCCAGTCCACGCTTCTCAGCATTGGAATTAAAAATGAGATGGTTAATCTTATCATGGCTTGTACCTCCTCAGTGTCTATGAGAATTCTATGGAATGGCATTGAATCTCACACTTTTCAACCAACGAGAGGAGTGCATCAGGGAGACCCCCTTAGTCCCTATTTGTTTGTTCTTTGTATGGAACGTCTGGGACATCTGATCACCAAGGAAGTTCGAGAAGGGAATTGGAAGGGGCTTCGTTTTAACAAACACACTCTTGTTATTTCTCATTTATTCTTTGCTGATGACCTTCTTTTATTTGGAGAAGCTACCAAGGATCAGGTTGATCTAATGAGGGACATCATGCAATCCTTTTGTGAGGTTTCAGGGCATCAAATCAATTTGCGTAAATCCAAAGCATTTTTCTCCAGGAATGTTCACTTCAATCAAGCACTGGAACTGAGTCGTTATCTGGGGATTGGGATTACAAGTGATCTTGGGAAGTACCTTGGAGTACCGCTTCTTCATCAGCGTGTTACCAAAGCTACCTATTTTCCCATCATTCAGAAGGCAAAAAAGAGATTAACCAATTGGAAGGGTAAATTTCTCACCATGGCAGGAAGGACGTTTTTGGTTAAATCTGTTCTATCCGCCTTACCTAGCTATCATATGCAAGTTATGCTTCTTCCTAAAGGCACATTACAGGAATTGGAGAAGGTAAGTTGTAATTTCATCTGGAACCAAGGGCAAGAGGGTAGGAAGATGCATCTCATTTCTTGGGATCAAATTAAACAGGACAAAGAAGATGGGGATTGGGTATTAAAGACCTCCGATGTCAAAATATGGCTTTTATCATGAAGCTATGTTGGGGTCTTCTTACTAAGCCTGATCATCTCTGGGTTCAATGTGTAAGAGGGAGATATGGTTGTGGAAATGAAGAGTATCCCATGGTTTGCAAGAAGCAAAATTCCTCACGGGTGTGGAATAGTATCACTACTGTTTGGGACATTTTTTATCAAGGAATTGGTAGAACTCTGGTAAGTGGCAACTCCACCAACTTCTGGTGGGATTTATGGACTCCGCTTGCTGATCCATTAATCCATTTCGTTGACCAAAATTTCCACACATTAAATCCGAGTGCTAAACTCAGAGACTTTGTCTTGGCCAATGGCACGTGGAACATGTCAAAGTGGAGAGAGTTCCTTCCAACATGGGTGATTAACATTATCAGTCGAATCTAACCGCCACGTGGTAATGGAGATGATCCTTTCTGTTGGAGGAGTGCTTCGGACGGCAATTTTAGTGTTCGGGCTGCTTATGATTTTTTATCTACCCAGCAAGATAGATCTCGACCGACTCTGTGGAAGAGACTGTGGAAGTTACCTGTTCCGGAGAAAGTAAAGATGTTTTTATGGCATGTTATTCATGAGAAACTTCCTACCAACTCATTCAGAGCTAAGAGAGGTTTATCAATTCGAGAGGAGTGTCTATTTGAGTGTCACCAGAGCGAAACCATTTTACACATACTTCGTGATTGTGAGGTTGCCAGAGAAGTGTGGTTACGCTTTGTTAATCCTAACTCTCGTTTTAGATTTTTTTCTTCTTCTGATTTGCAGGTATGGCTCAAGGATAATATGTCGGTCCCACTGGGAAAGACTTATTTTCGTCGGTGGCCGTGGACTAGACTTTTCAGTTTCACTTGCTGGTTGCTATGGAAAAACCCATGCAAGGGTGTGATGGAAGGAGCTCGAGTCCAGTCTGAAGGAATTGTTCATGGTGTCATGTACCAACTCATGGAATATAGTCTTCCTAATACTTTGAAGCACTAGATCTTTTCTTTTACGGAGGATGAGGACAGCAGATGGCGTTTGCCAACGGAAGGCTTTGTTCGCCTTGATACAGATGGATCGTTCAACAATCAACATGAGGCAGCCTGTGGCGGACTGATTCGGGATGATAGGGGTAACTGGCTCCTAGGTTTTTAACGTAAGCTCGGATTTGGCAGACCAACAACAACCGAACTTCTTGTCTTATTGACGGGTCTACAGTTGTGCAAACAGTATGGATTTCAGAAAGTCATTGTTTATATAGATTCTTTGGAGGCGTATCACTTGGTCATGCGAGATAGTGGTCTAAGTCATCCACTCAGAACAGTGATTGACACAGTTAGAGATTTCATTTACTCAGAATGGAACATTGAACTTCGGTATGCTCCCCGGGAAGCGATTCAGTGTGCGGACTATCTAGCTACAGATGCTAAGCATTTAGTCCAAGATCTAGTAGTTTTACCACTTTCCCATCCGGGGTGTATCTCTCTTCTCGGAGAAGACATTAGTAAGATCTTTTGATGTTTATCTTATGATGTAATTTATAGTATCCAAGCTACCTTGGCCACTATATATATATATATATATATAAAGAAATACTTCTAATCGTAATTAATTAAAGGGAGAATGACAATTAAAAACCTCGTAAAAGTGCTAATATCATAAAATATTTTTTTAAAGATTATTAGTGCTCTTAACATATGGGAAAATGAATACTAAATTCGGAAAGGTCAATTATGATGACGAATTAAAAACCTCATAAAAGTGTTAATTTTTTTGGACCTGATCATAGAAGTGTTAATTGAACTTCTTCGTTTCCAGATTTTCTTTTATACAAATCGCTTCATGATTTTACATATAGATATTTTTTTTTATTCTTAATATAAGACATAGTTAATTTTTTTAGAGAGATTAAGGAAACTAAATTAGTTAGTTAATTATAACATATGTCGTATATCATTTGATTATATATTAGTTAATAAGTTAGATAAATTAATTTAGTATAAAAAAATAAATATCAATATTTTAAAGTAATTTAGTTAGCTTCCTTAATCTCTAAAAAACATTAATTATGTCTTATATTAAGAACTGGAGTATATAATTGAAAATGATAATTTTACCAATTTACCCATAATAAAACACTAACAAGTAATAACAAGATTAATGGTCAATTGACTCAATTCCTTGTTATGATCAATTAGGAAAGCTGTCACTTCCCAATACCTTAAAACCACCCACGACCCATTTTTATGTAAACATATCACCTATTTTTATATTTTATGCATAGTTGAATAATTTTGTAAAAAATTTTAAATTTTAAAAATAACAAAAAAAAATTTCAGCACCCAAAAAAAAAAAAAACAAAAAATTTGGCATTGGTTTTCCAGTCATTGAATAATAGGCTCTTTTTATAACTAAAACTTAATATTATAATTTATTAAATAATAAATTTAGTAAATAAAAATAAAATCGTTTTTTGATATCCATTTATTATTTATTCATATGATATAAATATAACGCTAAATCATGGATCATAATTTTGTTTTAAATCTCTTAAACTTATTCACAATTTTTTTTACCAAACTTATTCACATTTTATTGAAGTAATATTTTTTAAATATTTGAACACTGTATTTCCTAAAATATATTAAATATTCCCATACAATATAAAATAATTTTTAGTTAATTATTCGCATTTTGTCAAAAAATATTATGTAGTGAATGAGTATTTAATTATTTCTTCTCCATAAATGAACCGCAATTAGGAGTGGAAATGAGAAACACTGCTTCAGGTGCTCACCAGTTAACAAAAAAAACGAGGTTCAACGAAGCTTCATGCGCTCATCGATGAATCTGGACCTGAGGGCAGTGCCGGTGACGCGTTCTTTCTCTCTCTAATGATAAGTTTCTGAATCTCATTGCTTCCACAATCTGACTAGTATTAGTATAATCTGAGTCAAAAGCTCGCCAGAGATTTTGTCGGGTTCCCTCGTCCTTTTGGAACTTCCATTTCTTGGAGGAATTCGTGTCCCGAGTTTTGTATCTCGAATTCTCTCCATTGGCAATTCAGTGGTTTTACTCACACGGAGACTTTGCAAGTGAGAGCTTGATCTCGCTGTAAGTCCCTAATACTCATCACAGAGGTTTTGCTTTCATTCATTGGATGATCCAAACGGGTTTTTGTGGATTTTTTTTCCTTCCTTATCGATTTAGCGGGAAACTGTGTTTTTCACTTTTCTGAATGTAGTGCAATTTTGGGAGTTTAATTCTAATTTTAATAGGCCGCGAGAGCCAATTTTGAGTGTGAACGTTTGTGCATTCCTTTATGCTTTAACGCATTGCTCTTATAATTTCTGATAATCTTTTTTATCCTACGTGATGTTTATTCTGGATTGATGTTCATATGGTTTCTGTATTTCTGAAGGATTTCATGCATCACAGTTCAATATAGAACACGCTGGATTCCAAGAAAGCCATGACTTGGGCTTCGCCCAAAGATTCTTCGAGAATGTCTTCCAATTTTAGTTCCCATCCAAAGCCTCTTTCTTGGATTGTTATTTCAATGGGATTGCTGGCATTATTCTTAATTTTTGCTTCCTCGGTTCTTGTATCATACCCAATTGGTGCCGCGGTTCGGGGATACTTCTACGGTGTAAATAGTTTGGAAAACTTAGACTCATCTGATTCTTCTTCTATGACAACTGATATTGATGTTCGCTTGGATAATACTTCAGATCTAGTCGATAGAAAAGCACTACCTGATCTACATTCTCCCACGAATTTGGCTAGTCTATCTAGTGATAGCACCGTAGAACGCATGGATACTAAATCAGATTCCCAAGTGCCCTTCAATGAATCTACTTCAACTAAATTTCCAAAAACCGAAGAGGTGAAAGGCCCAGAAACTTCTGATACTCAATCACCTGTGATGGGAAATGCTACAGTCAATGAGCCTGTTTCTGTGATTTCGATGAATAAATCCACTGATATAAGTACGACATTAAATGAGACCTCACAGTATTCTTCTGATTCCTCATCAACATCAGTTCCCGCATCAGTTGATGCAGCATTCAATGCATCGCAGGATTCAGGTTACTTTTCTTGTCTTTTAGGTTTCACAAGCTAGTCATCAACTTATCCTTTTTTTGAATTTCACAAATGCCTGAAATAGTTTCATCATATTACTGACAAATTAATTGCTGGCATATAAGTGACTAGTGGTTTTAATTGGGTTTAAATGGTGTCCATTTGCTATACATTCAATCAACTTTCAACAAGAAATTACTCAGGGCATTGAATTTGCTTTCATCCCATGCATGTTAAAAACCAGACTAACACAAGAGCACTAATCTAGGTGAACTTGTACTGTACTTCCGCTGATATACATTCTGGAATTCCACATGTTGAGGGTACAATTTTGGTCCTGATTATTTTGGTGTTAATTTTCAATTACCTTCCAGGTAGAAATAAATTTAGAAGCATGAAGTAACAAGAATTGCGAACAATGATATGACTGTAATGATGTTGCTAGCCACATGTTTGTCTGTCCAGGAGAACTTGATATAAAATTCTATGGCTCTACCAGGTCAAGATGACTTTAGTTTTAGAGTTTAACTACAAGTATTTTATCTAAATAAGGGAGCCTGCAGATGGTTTCGGGTGGTGAGTATAACGTGATTATGCTATGAGTTGGGAATTTAGGGCTTTTCCCCAAAATTGACTAACATGGTTTGGATTTGAGGTCACGTCACGTGCCAGTTTGATGGCCCTAGACACATGTTGGTTATTGCGGTTGCTTTTTGAACTAGTCTCCATCCAGGTTTAGATCATTCTTTTGGATCTGGACTGTTCATCCTACCTTGTAAATATTTCTACTTTCTCTTCTGGTCTCTATATATTTGTCATTTTCCTTTGCTGGTGCTTTATGGAAAGCTAGGGTTCCTTCTGGGGTCAAGGCTTTATTTTGATATCCATATGCATGGAATTAGTACTATGTTAGAGGTGGGGAGGCCTGATAAAATTTGTCGTTTTAATCATTTGCTTTGCATAGTCTGTGGCATGTTCTTGTCAAATCTTTTATTCATGCGGTTGCCTACAATGTCTGGCTGCCAAATTGGAGGAAGATTTTTTACTATGACGTATATCCAGATATGTCTGTAATCTTGAAACCATTGTGGAGCTAATGCTATTTCTAGCTGGATTTGTTGCTCTAATAATCTCAGAAGAACTGTGACTGGAGCTCGTGATTGATAAATTTTGGTAGTTCACTGTTTATTCCCTTCCTAAATTAGGCAGATATCCTATGCTGCTTTCGTTTTATATTTCTTTTTCAATTTTTCTTCTTTTTGGTGAAAAGTGGAGTAGATTATTGGACAGTGTTTATAAATTGAAGTACTGAATACTAGCACATGACAAAAAAGATATAAATATCAGAAAATAAGTTAATATGCTTATTTTCCAGCCTGTGATTGAGTTGGTAGTAGCATCTAAAATTATGGACATGCTTATTCTGTGTAGTCCTTGTAAGTAAGGTAATGTTCTGAGACGCAAGACTCTTTTACAATGTCAGTGAATTTATGAATTGCACGCAAATTTTCATCATAATCATAATATAATTAAGTTTTGAACATTAACATTTTATTATTAGAGCTAAAATGTTCAATCAAAAGTAGTCTAACTGTATGTATAATAGAGGAAAAGTCTTTAAAATATTTTATAATACATTTAAGCGGGGTGGCATCAGTAGCAAATATCATTTCATCTCAGTCCGGCTGACTTTACCCGTCCTAAGAATTGCTCATCCGCCATCATTATACCACGTTCTTTTAAAATATATTGACTTCTTTTTATTTACTCTTGTGACTTTGGTGTTTTAAACTTGTGTTATTCATCTATTATGTAGGATGTGACCTGTACAATGGAACTTGGATACATGACCCATTAGGACCATTATACACAAACAATACATGTCCTGTATTGACACAGATGCAGAACTGCCAGGGTAATGGGAGGCCTGACAAGGATTATGAGAATTGGAGATGGAAGCCCTTCCAGTGTGACCTCCCAAGGTTTGATCCCAAGAAATTTTTGGAACTTATGAGAGGGAAGACTTTGGCTTTCATTGGAGATTCGGTGGCTCGAAATCAGATGGAATCAATGCTATGTATTCTCTGGCAGGTTCTTTCCTTGGTTCCTTGATCTAATTTTCTTCAACAAATGAAATGATCTTTCTAAGATGCCAGTCAGCAGGAGTGTGTGTGGGTGCTTATTTTTAAAAGTTAGTTTCTTAACTGAAAATTTTAGTTTTTTTCAGGTAGAGGCACCTAAAAATCGAGGAAATCGTCACATGCAGCGATATTATTTCAAGTCTACATCTGTTATGATTGTTCGGATATGGTCCTCATGGCTTGTCAAACACATGTCTGACCCGTTTGATTATGCTCCAGCTGGGGTTGACAAGCTCCATCTCGATGCCCCTGATGATATTTTCATGGAGCATATTCCAAACTTTGATGTGGTTGTTCTATCTTCTGGCCATTGGTTTGCCAAGCAGTCTGTCTACATTTTAAACAACGAGATAGTGGGAGGACAGTTGTGGTGGCCAGACAAGTCTCGGCCTATGAAGATAAATAACATAGAAGCATTTGGAATATCTGTTGAGACAATCCTTACTGCCCTTGTAACACATCCAAATTATACTGGGATCACTATTGTGCGCTCCTATTCGCCTGATCACTATGAAGGTGGGGCCTGGAATACTGGTGGGTCATGCACTGGGAAGGAAAAGCCTCTTGCACTCGGTCAATTGGTAGAAAATGCTTTTACAAATATAATGCATGAGAAACAGGTTACAGGTTTTAACCGTGCGATAAAAAAGGCTGCAAATAAATCAAAGTTGAGGTTAATGGATATCACTGAAGCCTTTTCATACCGCCATGATGGTCATCCTGGTCCATACAGGAACCCAGACCCAAATAAGAAAACAAAACGAGGTCCAGATGGAAGACCCCCACCACAGGATTGCTTGCACTGGTGTATGCCAGGTCCTGTTGATACCTGGAATGAACTTGTGCTTGAAGTCATTAGGAGAGAGTATGAAGGGAGCAGCTCATCATAAATTATATTCTTTCCAATCATCGAGCTTGCAAGATGTGCTTGTAGGATAGGGTAATACTAGTCCATTATTTATTTCCTTCTAAAATAGTATATTGCAGAGAAACTAATCCTTTTATAGGATCCGATTGGAGGTATTAGCATATTCCTCAACTACACGTTTGACAAAGCTTAATCTGTTGAAGATTTAGTTGTGTTGTATGGTTCACTATAAATTAAGATCTGATTTTAAAAATCGCCTTTGATCACCCCCTCCCCTCACCGTTTTTTTGTAAGATGAAGTTGGTTTATTCTTTCCTAGTTCACTGGGAACTGAGGATACTGGATAGCAAGCACTTTTGAGGGATGATAACAAAAATTAAAATTTATGGTTGATTTTGACATTTTATTATCCTTGCTAGATTCTGAGATTTGTGTGAATGAAAGAGGGGTGAGTTGAGATTCTGAAATTTACATGTTGTTGCTCTCTCCATCTTCAGTTTATCTTATCATCTTAGGTATTTCATGCAATATATTGAATGCCTGGATCGAAAACTGAAACTCCTTAGATGTGTTTTTCTGGTCTGTCAACCCAATCTCGGTCAAATTGATCAGCTTTCATATGAATGTGAAACTATGAGAAAATAATTATGAATTCCTATTTTAGTTGACTAAGTGAAAACATTTTTGCATGAGCTTCTTACTGCTATCTTCACATGAATCATTATCATGCAGCTTAGTGTCTATCCTTGACCATGGATGACATATTATTATATTATGTGACATAGGGAAATCTAGTAGTAACACGTATAGATGTAATGTTAATTGTTTTTTTACTGAGGTGTCAGCAAAGGGGAAGAAAAGTTCTTTCATCAAGTTTCTTCCATCTTTTGTGATTGTGTTAAAAAAAAAAATCATGTTTTGGACTGGAGATATCGGATATGGATCAACTTTTAATACGTTCCTGTGGATCAAATGTTTCAGTTTCACACTCTCTCTCTCACACACACACATCATTTGCGTACATGCAGGTTTGTTGGATTTGCTTTCTTCATTTCTAAGGCCGATTGTGGTATTTAAAGCTTCTGTATTCTTTTAGTTGTTTGCTGCCAAATGCCAGAGAGCTATGCATCTGTCTCTGGTGTTTGTTTGGAAAGTTCACTGTGCAATTGACCAAGACTTTGTTTACTATTCCATTTTCACTTTTTTATTTCCACTTTATAGACTTTGGTGAGAGCATTTGCTTTTTTTTTTTTTATGCATTATCAGAAGTTGTTATTGGCCATGAGAATGCCCAATGCTGTGAGTTTCATATTGCTTCTCTAGGGAAGGAATTCTAAGGAGGACACTGGAGTGTGCAAGAGACAAGTGAACTTAGTAGACATGTTCATCTCCCATTGGAGGTCAAACTAGCAATTCCTCCCACTGATATTCAAATTGTCACATAATGTTCTTCTCATTTATATCTTTGAAATTTCGTTTTTGGGGCATAGATTATTGCAGCCTGCCTATGGGGGGTTGCAGTTATGTATGCTTCCAGTTGCAGCCAAATTTGGTGAAGCCATACTCGCATGACATGAACATTATATGATTGTGTTCGTTTGGGATTGATTATTTTTTACTTATAAGTGCTTATAATTCGTGATTTATAGTATACGAGGTAAGTATGTAAGAGAAGTTTTGTCTCGACTTACGTAATAAGTGCTTATTTCCCAAAAATAAGCTATTCCAAACACTCATTATATTTGAAGAGGACATACGAACTTCTTTTCAGACTTGAATTCTATATTTGAACCGAGATTGTGTGTCTGGTATTGATTTGAGAGAATCCAAATGAGTGAAGGAGGGGTTTTGTTATTATTCTACTTGATTGATTTATGTTGCTCATGAAACAAAGAGGAGTTAATAACTGTGGCTGAGGCCTTTCTACTTGATTTATGATCCTAATGTGAGAATTAGTTGAAATGTTTACATTGGTCTCAACGTGAGTACTCAATTTACTCATTTTTCAAATTTATAAATTCTTTCAGAAAAAATTAGGATATAAAAGGGTAAAAGAAGCATTAAATGCTATGTATGTGCTCGTTTGAGATAGCTTATTTTTGGGCAATAAGTGCTTATAGATCGTAATTTATGGAATACGAGGTAAGTATGTGAAAGGAGTTTTATCTCGACTTACATAATAAGTGTTTATTGACCCCCAATAAATAATACCAAACACACAGCCGTTAAGCTGGATTGGGATTGGGCCCGGTAATGACCCAAAATGTTTTGTTTGGTTGGCTATGTGTGTGTTTGGGGGGGTGTTTGAACCCCCCAAACGCTCAATTGGGCTAAGAAGCTCAATGGGCTATTTGAAAAAAAAAAAATTTAAGTGTTTGGTTTTCAAAATGAGTAATTGAGTTTTACTCCATCTTAATAGCTTTTGCTATAAGCTCCATTTCTCAGCTTTTATTGATTTAGCTTTTTGGGAGAGTGACAATGGTTAAATTTTTTTTTCAGTTGTGTTCAGTGTACTATCAGACTTATTGTAATTTTACCCTTAATGTACTTTTTTTGCTATAAAAATTAATTTCAACTATTATTTGGTGCTTTTAACCCTTAAAATATTTTTTCAGCTGTACCCAGTGTGTTATCAGTTGCAATTTTATCTTTAATGTATTTTTTCAGTTTCAAAAATTATTTTAAACTATTTTTTTGTGTTTTTAACCCTTTAAAATATTTTTTTAACCCACCCTCTCTTACTATTATCATAAAAGTCACTTGTACTTAAGTCAATCCAAACAATTTTTATTTTTACAAAAGTCATTTATACAATCGCTGTTCCAAACATAAATCACATTACACAATTGGGCTTTTACTAAAAGCGAAATTGAGAAACTCCATTTTTCCAATCGCTGTTCCAAACACACTTTATTTCAGTCTTGGAATTGAATTTTTTAGGCAAAAATATCCCTGATTAAATACTTTATGGACAAGAGTACCCCTCTCAATTTTGCCATATATTCTAATGGATCTACATTGCTGCTCTCCCTATTCGTCCCTCTCCTCTCTCCACCCAATTGTGGATCAATCAAAGAGAGTACGAGTACAACACAAGAAAGGAGGAGAACACTGATCAAGTAAAATATCCAATAAATATTAGGCTAAAATAATTAAACATCTCAATGACAAATAAAAACGATTTAGTCTAATGAGAAAGCTGTAATTCTGGTTTCTTCAATTCCAGTCACTTCCTTTTGATATATATATATATATATATATATGTATGTATGTATGTATTACTACCTTCGGTTTTAAATATAAGACCAAATTGATTTTTTTTGAAGAGATTAAGGAACCTAATTAAATTACTTTAAAGTATTTATATTTTTAATTTTTTCTCCAAGCTAATTTGTCTAACTTATAAACTAATATATAATCTAATAATACATAATATATGACATGAATTAAAAAATTATTTAATTTTTTTAATTTCTTAAAAAATAGTCAATTAAATATTATATTTAGAAGAGAGATAGGATATCCAATCAAGCATATGGAAGGCTAATCTGGTTTCTTCAATTCTATAGATAGAGAAAAACTGTCCCTTTTCCAGTCCATTACCGGAATATGCAATGTCATATGTAACAATCCCTCTCCCTCTCATTGACACTTCATAATACCATTCTAATTTTACTTATAAGTTTTTTTTATCAAAAAATTTGATCTTATTTATAAGTCTAATTTCAGTATAGTAAATGAAATTGTGACAATTTTATCTCTATTTATTGTACCAATAAAGAAATAATTTAAAGATAAATAGAGAAAAAAGAGTTGAAAAATACTCATTTACAAATGAATGCATAATTAAAAATTTATTTTATAATTATTTAGTTAACTACCTCTCTTTGATATGTGAGATTTAGTTAACAATGACTTATAAATAAGACCAAAATATAATCTCATAATCTTTTTCCTTGTAGGTCATATTCCATTCCTTAATAGGTGATGATACAATCAATCAATATATCCTATCAATATCAATACTGATGTCTTTGTTTTGTTTGGTTCAAATATATTATCCATGTCATCGATTCCCTCATTCATTATTTGGTCTGTTTTGTTTTAATTCAAAGCTGCATTTATTGCCTGCACATATTTAGATTAACTTTCCAAAATTTGAATTTAAATATTTATTCAGTTCCTTGCTCTTTCCTCCTATGCATTCAATTCTTCGTACTATAAAAGTTTTCCTTGATTAACAACTGACAAGTACTTACAAGCAAGGAACCAAAAATCGGATTGGAACAGTATAGGTTTAAGAATTAATGGATCAATTGGGGTCTAATCGGTAGTTAAACCGATCATATTAAAATATTATAATTTATTAGTGAAAATATATATTAATATATTTTTAAACTTCTATAGATAAAAATGAAGATTTTTAAGAAAAAAATATTTAAAATCTATTAGTATGAGTTATAATGCCTATACTTAGGCAATGATATCTCTTTTTCTATAATTATTATATCTTTTTAAATAATTTTTTTTATTATCTTCTTCATTTTTTTTAGATTTGTTCTTTTTTTACCTATTTTTTTCTTCATTTTGATCTTTAACTTCCAATTTTCCCCTAAAAAAGCAAAAACAGAAAAATAAAAAAAATGAAACCGGTTCAACCGGTTGGACCGATTTCAGACCAGTTCCCTAGTTTAACCATCAAACCAGACCGGACCACTGGCCCGTTCCCGATTCAACCGGTCGAACCAGCCGGTCCTCTGGTTCAACCGGTTTTTTGCACAGTGCTTGCAAGCAAAAAAAAAAAAAGACAATGACAAGAACTTCACTTATTTCCTTATTTAAAGTTTTTTCTATTTTGGGTTTAGGGATTTTCTAAAAACTTCCTAAAAACCTTTTATTGTTGTTTTTCCTTTTCTTTATTATTGCTCTTTCCATTATTTCCCTAACGTACTACTCTTTTTTTTTTTTTGACCTCATCCCTTGCGTACCACTCACAATAACGATTACAGTGACTTTGTATGATGACAGGATATTATTATATCCTGATGTTAAAATTTTATGTACACATGATACTACTATTTCTTTAGCCATTTTTTTCTAATATTTTATTTTATATGATTCTCCTCTTTTTTCTTCATTTACGGTTTTTAGAGGGGTTGTTGGTTGCTTTTTGCGTTTTCTTGGTCATTTTTTTATCTTATTGATAATCATTTTATTGTGCAATATTTTATTTTTTAAATTATTTGTTTGATTACTAATTTTTTAATGATTGAAATTCAAACTAATTCGGGATTGATTTCCTTTAACTTGGTTAACGTTATTATCAGGTATTTTCCTAATTCGCGAATGTCTGAGGATGTGCTTGTTGCTTTTTGACGTTTTCTTCGTCATTAAATTCTAAATATTTGTATTTTTAAATCTTATTTATTGCCCCATTCCTTCCCAGGTTTTCCCTTTTTGTTTATTTATTTCCCTTCATTTTTTTCCTTTTTTGGAATTGTTCGATTTTAATTTTTTGTTAACTCATTTTCTTAAAATGTTGTTCACTTCAATTCTTTAATCGATTGGAGATAGTTATGATTTCGTTTGATTTCATTCCCTTTTGCAATTCCTTGATCGCGAAATTGCCTCTGGCCTGGTCTCACCTCATTTTATATTTATATTTATATTTATGAGTAAATCATATTCACTTATATTTTTACATATATTGACTTTTTTTTTAACAGAAACATATATTGACTTTGAATTCTTACTTTTCTCACCCACTTTTAATTGTATAGAAAAACTAAATTACTAAATAAATCAACTAAATTAATTTATTGTCAATAATAATGATTTTTTAATTACTAATTACCAATATTAAATTTAATAAAGAATTACTCGAATAATGACAAAATAATTTTTAATGTTTAATTGAAAAACCATTATATAACAGCCCAACAATTCCATTTAAGTAGTTGGTTGTATCTATCAGCATTAACTTCCCTTAATCCCGCTGTAAATTTATTGCTTCTTGATTCCAACTTCATATTACCCAATATGAAATGTAACACCTCAAATTTTATATTCATCAAAAATATATTGTAAGTATTTGAGAAATTCAATAAAATGGTGAATATTTATGAAATTTGGATCTTATGAATTTTGAAATATTCATATTTATAAGAAAATGGGCAAATTAATTCAAGAAAGGAATTAAATTACAAAGGTGATAGCAAAATCATAATTTTGCCAATTTAGCCCAAGATTAATTATTTTTCAATTAATTGGAGTTAATTTCAATTAATCAAGAAAAATAAAGGAAAGTGTATAAATTGAATATACTTGGAGGAATAAATCAAGAATTGTAAAATTAGAAGGAATTATGCATAATTCATTTAATTGAATTATAGAATTACTGAAACACATTTTTATTTCTCTTCTCTTCTATAATTTTGCCTAGCATGTGAATCATGGGGAAAAAATGACCTTTGAGATTAAATATGCCAAGTGTTATGATCATATGAGGAAGGGACTAAATCATAATTTATTTTCAAGAGCACATATCTGTTAGAGCAAGCGTTTCACCCAAGAGGGGGGTGAATTGGGTGATACTAAAATTTCATCGGAAATATAAAACTTGACAATGAAATTAAAACAGTAAGGAGTAAGGAGAAATATCACCGAAGTGTACACCGAGAGTTATACTGGTTCAGCCACAACCACATTGACCTACGTCCAGTCCTCAGAGCTTCTCTGAGAGTTTCACTATAACTTCCAAGATTCAGTGGGTTCTTGGCACCTTAGTACAAGCAAGTTCCTTCGCCTGGACACTCGCTCCCCCTTACAAGTTGTAATCCAATCCCAACTCAAGATTCCACAACCTCAAGTTATCTCAATAACAAATATTGAGTTTGAATGAAATATCTCTCTTACAGAGTAAATGAGAATCACTGAAGCATAGAAATATAATTACAACGTGAAAACAGAGCAATGAACTTGATGATACGTTTGTGTATGTTCTTGTTGTTTTTTTTCTGTTTGGATGTTCCCCTATATATAGATATGTTGGTAAAGACCGTTGGAACATTTTCTTTCGTCCGTTGGAGAGTGCGCAGCCACTATTGACTTTTCCAGTTTTTGAAAAATATCCGTTGGCGGTGGTTGGCATTTGAACGTTTCATTTGACTTCCATTACTTGACATGATTTCTTCATTGTTCATCTGTAAGTAGGCTTAGAATACTAATACAATGAAATATTAATCATATAGGAAACAAATCAATGAACGTTTGAATGATTTCTGGATTTCTGGGTTTGCTTACTCGAGTAGCTACTCAAGTATTACTTGAAGTTTACTTGAGTACTTACTCGAGTATCATCGGGAAATCTTTGATCAACTGCAAGTCAATGAATAAATACAAGATTACTCGGGTAGTGCATGGAATAACCAATTTTCAAACCTTTGGAAATATATGTTTACTCGGGTACCTACTCGAGTAATGCACTCACAACTTTATGAGTTACTCGGGTACCAACTCGAGTAAACCTTCAAATAAACTTTTGGTTACTCGATGCTTTACTCCAGTAATGTTGGCAGGATTTCAAGGCCGAGAGCACTTACCTTGTTACTTGAGTGCTTACTCAAGTAAACTTACTCTTTGGGCACCACTTACTCGGGTAATGACTTGAGGTTTTCCTTGAAAATATTTCTGCATACTCGGGTACCTACTCGAGGAATCCACTTAAAATAGAACATTAAATACTTGCATACTAGAGGAATGACTCGAGGAAAATGAGATAAAATTATATCACGTTAATCGGGTACCACCTTCAAGTTTTCACTTACTTCAGTGCGTTACTCGAGTAGCTACTCGAGTAACATTAGCAGTAGTACAAAGTGCCGAGAGCTCCACAATTTCAGAAACAGAGTTACTCGAGTAGCTCCTCGAGTAACATTGGTAGGCCGAGAGTAACTTGAAAATTTTTATATTGTTACTCGAGTAACTCCTCGAGTAACATTGGCAGGCCGAGAGCAACTCCAAGTTTTTACCTGGTTACTCGAGTAGCTCCTCGAGTAACATTGGCAGGCCGAGAGCAACTTGAAAATACTTACACTATTACTCGAGTACCTACTCGAGTAACATTGGCATGTTACTGGAAGTTGTCTCTGGGTACTTCAAGTTTTGTCTCATTACTCGAGTACCTACTCGAGTAATGCTTTAGAAAACTTGCTTCTGATCAAGTTTCTCAGCTTTTTCTCTTGGTCTTTCTTCATTACTCCAATTCTTACTTCAAGTGATGCTTATCCTGTTATTACTTTGTTCAAACTTATTTATTAGACAATTCTTTTTCATACCATTCTTTTGTTATCATCAAAACATGAGATATAACATTCTCCCCCTTTTTGATGATGATAAAACTTGGTGATTTTGAACATGGTTTTTCAAATTGAATTCTTAATTAAATATGTCTCATTAAGTTTGGATTCATTGCATACACCTTGCATACACAACAATTTCATTAGTCCAACAATGTATCATAATTCAAAGCTTAAATGAACTTAAAATAAAATCATAACTTAAACACACTTGCATTAAACTTAAAATTTTCAAATTACAAGATAAAGTTCAAAAGATTCAAAATGCTCCCTAAAACCCATATACACCCAAATACCCAAGATAAGCTCAGACACTTCCCAAATACCCAAGATAAGCTCAGACACTTCCACAAAATTATTCTCAAGCTCTTCTCCCCCTTTTTGTCTTCATCAATCAAGTGGAGGGCTAGGAGGCTTGACCATGGAAATGGGTGTCACAGGAAGAACCATAGAATCATCTGAACCCGAAGAATCAAATGAGCTAGAGGGGACTGGGTCAGGCAGATGAACTGAAGGGATTTGGATGTCATCACTGGGAGAAATAAGAGAGGATTGGAAGACAACTATAGTGGTCTCAGCCTCTGGAGGGGTATCCATAACAGGAGTGAGATGTTCAGAGGAGGAAGAGGGAGATATTTCCTCAGTTTAGGTAGGTGATGGATTCGGTTTGGGAGCGGTTTCTGGCTGAGGTTTTGGAGGGGAATCATCAATGGTGATGTGTATGGTCTCATTGGTTTCTGGGTTATCCACTGAGTAAAGGATGTCTTTGTCTTGAAGCTCAGGTGGACTAGAAACCAGAGGAGTAGATGGTTCATCCTTAGTAATAGGAGTATCAGTAGGAGGGTTCTCTGGTGGTGGTGGTGCAGAAGAGGAGGGACCGGCAGAAGGTCCAGGACCCAATGAGTCCAAACGTGCCAGAATCAATCTCAGAGTCTCGCCCTGGGCACGTTGCTCTGCTAGCAACTCCTCATGCCTCCTGTCCATTCTCTCAACCAACTCTCCCAACTTGGTATTCATGTGGGTTATCAGTTCAGCATTTGTATTGGCGATATCCACATGAAATCCTCTCAGCATATTTTCCATGAAATGCTGGAGAGTGGCATTGAGGAAGGATGGTGATGATGTGGTGGCAGCTGGAGCCGATGACTGAGTGTCATTTATCTTGCTGGTCTCTGCCTCTGTGGTCTTCCTCTTCTTCTTTGACCCAGACTCCAGAGGGCCTTTGAGAGGGATGTCAATGTTCAATTTCCCTATCTGGTTTCTCCCAACCGGAGTCAACCTCTCAATGGGCTCCTTGCTATCCAAATACCATATCTTATTCTCTTTCAAGATCAGTGACACAATCTGAGGATATGGCATTGGTGTTGTAGCCTTCCCATCCACCTTATACCTCTTCATCTCAGAGAAGATATACTCCCCTAGATCTTTTTGTTCTTTCAAGAGCAGTGAAGCAAACCACCTAAAGTCCCTATCAGAGAAGTGGGTGTAATTGTTGGCTTTGTTCACTAGGGACCTAGAGTAGATGTACCATAGGACCCTGTGATGATCACACATATCACTCGGTTTAAAATTTAGGGGGCCAACTAGCTCACCGGGTTTAAGAACAGAAAAGATTTGATTTGGCTCAAGTTGGGAGTAAACATCATCCGGGGGATTTTCTATTCCTAACCACAAGTTAATCCTAGAGGGTGATATAAGAATCTTTTGACCTCTAACTGTGGTGGTCATTTCTTCCTCGGCTGAGGTTCTGTTTGGCTCATCTATAATTTCTAGATTACAATAAAAATGTGTGATCACTTTAGTACAAAAAGGTAATCTAATTGAAGGCCAAGGCATAAAGGGATCTAAATAAGGACTTAGGTCATGCTTCACTACCTCTTGAAGTAGCTTAAGATCCACATAGTGTGTCTTGCACACTTTCCTCCTTGAGAATTGAGATAGGTACTTTGGGGATTGACGTTGAACCCTTTTGGAGGGTTGGTGATCTCCTCTTCTGGCAATTTGGATTTCTTGGAAGTTTGACCCTTCTCCATTTGATCTAAGATTCCAGCCATAGCTTTAGCCACATTCTTGTCATACTTTGGCTTTTTGGTAGGCTTTGGAGTGAAAGAGGGAGTAGAGGAATCAGAGGGAGTAGGTGTGGAGGTTCTGGTACTCTTGCCTTTCCCAGTTGAAATACTCTTTTTGGATTGAGCCCTTGTAGCAATAGGCTCTTTAATCACAACTCCTTTGGGTTTTGGTTGAGATTGAGGTTGAGTATGAATTTTGGCTTTTGATCTCGGAGTTAATTTTCTTCTCTTTGTGGGAGGAGAAGAAAGAGGATCAGGGTTTTGTTGTGAGTCAGAGGAATCTATGGGAGTAAGGTTTTTGGTTCTCATCTTTCTGAAGGATTGAAAACTAAAATTCTCAGAAAAAGAAAAGAGACAGTCGCAGGTTAGGGCACTGAGAATATGGCCAAAATAGGAGGTTTTTGGAACTGAAATCTCTTGGGTTTTGACGGAAATGAAGCAGGGAATCACTTGTGAAAAGTTTTTGTGAGAGAGAATAGTGATTTACTCAAGGAGATTTTGTGGAAATGACCGAGTTTGTGACAGATAAAGACCTAGAACCCGACGTTACTCGAGGCCTTACTCGAGTAATGTTCAAGTTTACTCGAGGCCTTCCTCGGGTGTTCATACAGAAAAATTCTAAAATAATTCATTTATATTGCATACCTGGCATGAATAATATAGTAATATCCATGGATGTTCCCTCGATCATTTATAACCAATTTTGAGCAGATTTGAGTCATTTTGCATCAATTTGAAAATCTGGATTCCGACATTACTCGAGGCCTTCCTCGAGTAAGCTTCAATTTTACTCGAGGCCCGCCTCGGGTAACCTGCTTTTCAACTTCTGACTCTTCATTTCTTTGAAAATTGAACCGTTATATTTAAAATTTCAAGTAACTTGATCCATTACTTCCAGTTTTGAGGTCCATTACTCGAGTACATACTCGAGTAAAGTGTTACTTTACTTCAAGTTGTTCCTCGGGTATTGCTTCTCTGTTAGCCATAACTTCAAGTTGGTACTCCAGTAAAGGTATCCTCTGATCATCTCTGTTTTTGTTTCTCAAAACAGAGTTTCAAACTTCCTGCAAAACAAGTTTCTATATACTCCGATGCTTAAGTTAGTGATCATCAAAACATTATCAGGTGACTTCATCTAATATTATGAAAAGCTTAAATAACTTATAACTCATTGGGATTTACCATTCCCAATTCTCTTCTAATGTATAGAAATTGATCTTTTGCCAGGGGTTTTGTAAAGATATCAGCTAATTGGAGATGAGTAGGGATGAATATTACTTTTACATCCTTCTTTTGAACATGATCTCTGATGAAGTGATGTCTGACATCGATATGCTTGGTTCTAGAGTGTTGAACTGGATTCTTTGCCAAGCTTATCGTACTAGTATTGTCACAATAGATTGGTATTTCTTTGAGATAAATACCAAGATCTTGTAGTTGTTGTTTTAACCAAATCACTTGTGCACAACAACTTGAGACTGCAATATACTCGGCTTCTGTTGACGAGAGAGACACAGTATTTTGTTTCTTGCTAAACCATGATACAAGTGATCCTCCAAGAAATTGTCCTTGTCCACTGGTACTCTTTCTGTCTGTTTTGTATCCTCCATGATCAGAATCGGAATATGCAACTAGATATTCACTTCTTCCTTTGGGATACCATAGACCCAAATCAGGTGTGTCAGCAAGGTATCTAAAGATTCGTTTGACCGTTTCAGCATGTGATTCCTTTGGTGCTGATTGATATCTTACACATATGCCAACACTAAATTGGATGTCGGGTCTGCTTGCCGTGAGATAGAGTAATGATCCAATCATTCCTCTATATTTTGTGATGTTGTAGTCTTTGCCTTTGACATCAGCATCAAGTAATGTAGTTGAGCTCATAGGCATGTCTGTGCCATTTGCTTCATCCATTCCATACTTCTTCAATAACTCTTTCAAATATTTTGTTTGAGATATGAAGATTTCATTCTTTCTTTGTTTGATTTGCAAACCAAGAAAGAAATTCAATTCTCCCATCATTGACATCTCAAATTCTCCCTACATTATCTCAGAAAATTCCTTATACAGAGATTCATTAGTAGCACCGAAAACAATGTCATCAACATATATTTGAACAATTAAAATATCATTGTGTTTTCGTTTTATGAAGAGTGTTGTATCAACCTTTCCCTGTACAAAACCTTGATCAATAAGAAACTTACTGAGCCTTTCATACTAGGCTCTAGGAGCTTGTTTTAAACCATATAAAGCCTTTTTGAGTTTGAAAACATGGTCTGGTTTAGTAACATCCTCAAAACCTGGAGGTTGTTCTACATACACCTCTTCCATGATGTAACCATTTAGAAATGCATTCTTTACATCCATTTGATAGAGTTTGAATCCTTTGATGCATGCAAAGGCTAAGAGTACACGTATAGCTTCCAATCTAGCCACTGAAGCATACGTTTCCTCATAATCAATTCCTTCTTCCTGATTATAGCATTTGGCCACCAACCTTGCCTTGTTTCTAACAATAATTGCATATTCATCAAGTTTGTTCTTGAATACCCATTTAGTTCCAATGATCGGATGATCCTTGGGTCGGGGTACCAAATCCCAAACTTGATTTCTCTCAAATTGATTTAGTTCTTCTTGCATTGCTATAACCCAATCATTGTCTGACAAGGCTTCATCAATGTTAGAAGGTTCAATCTCAGAAATAAATGCAGAAAAACTTACTTCATTGAAAATTCTATTTCTAGTTTTAATCCCTTCATTCACATCTCCTATGACTTGATCTAAGGGATGACTTCTATTGTATTTCCAAGCTTTAGGTTGACCTAGTGGTTGCTCTTCTTCCTTAGTTTCATCAACTTCTGGAATAAGAGACTTAGAAATAGATTGACCATTTTCTTGATTTAAAACAACTTCCTGTTCTTCATCAATGGTTTTGTCAGAGGATTCAAATTCATCAAATACAATATGAATTGATTCTTCAATAACACATGTTCTTTTATTAAAAACTCTATATGCTTTACTTCGGTTAGAATATCCTAGGAAAATTCCTTCATCAGTTTTAGAATCAAACTTTCCTAAGTTATCTTTACCATTATTATGAATGAAACACTTACAACCGAAGATGCGTAGATGAGCGATGTTTGGCTTTCTTCCTTTGTATAGTTCGTATGGTGTCTTTCCAAGTTTTGTTCTGATATATGCTCTATTTGAAATGCAGCATGCTGTACTCATAGCATCAGCCCAGAACACTTGGGATATGTTCTTTTCATTCAACATTGCTCTAGCCATTTCTGTGAGCACTCTATTCTTTCATTCCACAACCCCATTTTGTTGAGGTGTTCTTGGAGCAGAAAAATTGTGATCAATACCATTAGTATCACAATATTCTTCAAAGGCTTGATTTTCAAATTCTCCACCATGATCGGTCCTAATACCTGCAATGGACATACCTTTCTCATTTTGCACCTTCTTGGCAAAAACAATAAATTCTTCAAAGGTCTCATCCTTTGATGACAGAAAAATAACCCATGTAAATCTAGAGAAATCATCAACAATGACTAATGAATATAGGTTGCCACCAAGACTCTTTACTCTTGCTGGACCAACTAAATCCATATGCAGTAATTGTAATGGTCTATTTGTTGAAATCTCATTTTTCAATTTGAAAGACGATTTAGTTTGTTTACCCTTTTGACATGCATCACAAATCAAGTCATTTTTGAAATTAACTTTGGGTAATCCAAGGACTAGATCCTTTTTAAGTAATTTGCCTAGTTGATGCATATTGACATGAGCCAATCTCTTATGTCATAGCCAACTTTCATCGGCATTACTCAGAAAACAATTTTCAGATTCATTTCTACTAATATCTAGAGTGTAACAGTTACCTTCCCTTTTTGCTCTGAGCTTAGTCTTGATATTCTTCTTATCAAGCTGTAAGTCATTCTTGTTGACGATTAAACATTCTTCTGAGTCAAATATTACCCAGTTGTTTTTATCTGCACTTTGACTTACGCTCAGCAAATTGTGACACAAGCCTTCAACATAATATACATCTTTGACTTATATTCCTTTGTCATTTTTGATTTCACCAATTCCTGCTATCCTTCCAGATTGATTTCCTCCAAATTTTACCTTTCCACCTTCCTTAGGTTGTAATGTGGTAAAACTTTCGAAATCTCCGATCATATGTCTAGAGCATCCACTATCTATGTACCACTTGCTATTTTTGGATGCTTTGAGACACACCTGCAATCAAATGACTAAGTCTTAGGTACCCACATCTTTTTGGGTTCTTTTGGGTTAGTACAAATAATTTTCTGAATATATGAACCTTTAGGTACCCATTTGTAGGTTCCTATTGTTCTTTTCTTATTATGAATGCATGAAGAGGTATAATGTCCTTTTCTATTACAGTAGTTACAAAATGCAAAAGGATTTGATGTATGCACAGAATGTTGGAAATAATTCAAATATGACTTACCTCCTGCTTTCTTTTTTCCTTTCCTTTTATCTAATTTTGGATCATATCCAATTCCAGATCGATCGTTTACAAATCTTTGAGCTTTTAAAATAACATTTAGCATCTTACTTCCTTGTGTAAATTTTTCAAGAGGTTTTGTGAGATCAATGTTTTTCTTTTTCAAAAATGAACAATTTTCACAATCCTTTCCTCTAAGTTCAGTTTCAAGAGCTTTTTTTTTCTTTTTGAAAACAATCAATTCTTTAACTACTTTGATGAATTCAGAATGTAAAGCATTATATTCGGAAAGTAATTCATCATAGGTAGGTTCAGAATCATTTACCTCTTCTTCTGTTTCTTCTTGAGCAACAAGACATATATTAGCTACTTCTTCCTCATCACTTTCTTCGTCTGAGGAGCTGTCACCCCATATAGCAGATACGAAGGACTTCTTTTTGTTGAAGAATTTGCCTTTTCTCTTTTCTTTGCTCTTTTGGTTCAAATTTGGACATTCTGACTTGATATGTCCTGGTTTTCCACATTCATAGCAAATGATATGATCTTTGCTACTATTTCCTCCTTTCTGAAAATGTTTGAATCCTTGACCTTTCTTGTAGAATTTTCTGAATCGTTTTATGATTAGGCCCATTTCATCATCGTCAAACTCCTCATCCTCATCCTCATCCTGATTCTCTTCTTTCGCTTTCAGTGCTAGACCTTTCTTTTTCTTGTCACCAATGTCATCTAGTTCTCGTTTGAACTTTAGTTTGCTTTCATATTCAGAAAGACTTCCAAATAGAGAAGCAACTGATCTCATTGATTCTCCTTTTGCTTCTTCTATTGCAATAACTTTAGCTTCCCACTCTTTAGAAAGAATATTCAAAATCTTTCGTACTTGGGTGTGCTGATCATAGACTTTCCCAAGAGCTGCAAGTTGGTTAACAAGGTGAGTATATCTAAGTTCGAATTCAGAAATCGACTCACTTGATTTCATTCGAAGTAAATTGAATTCGGTGACCAAAGTGTTGATTCGATTTTCCTTTATTCCCGAAGTTCCCTCATGAGCTATTTCCAGAGCTTCCCACATTTGTTTTGCTGTTGGAAGTGTGCAAATTCTGAAATATTCACTTTGACTCAAAGCGCTTTGTAACATCAGAATTACCTTGCTGTTGAGAGTGATGAGTTTCTTGTCATTCTCATCATATTCCGCTGGCGTCTTTGGAATTTTCTGAGAATCTACAATCTTTGTAGGTTGATAGTTTCCACTCTCAATTACATCCCATAGCCCATATTCAGTAGCCATCACGAACACTCTGAACTTAGCTTTCCAGAAAGAGAAGTGTTCTCCATTGAAACCAGGGGGTCTAGTGATGGATGCTCCGTCGGGAAGAATTCTTTCACCCATGCTTGCCATTGGATCCATCTTAGGCTGTTAAACCTTAACAAGAAGACCTACGCTCTGATACCAAATGTTAGAGCAAGCCTTTCACCCAAGAGGGGGGGTGAATTGGGTGATACTAAAATTTCGTCGGAAATATAAAACTTGACAATGAAATTAAAACAGTAAGGAGTAAGGAGAAATATCACCGAAGTGTATACCGAGAGTTATACTGGTTCGACCACAACCACATTGACCTACGTCCAGTCCTCAGAGCTTCTCTGAGAGTTTCACTATAACTTCCAAGATTCAGTGGGTTCTTGGCACCTCAGTACAAGCAAGTTCCTTCGCCTGGACACTCGCTCCCCCTTACAAGTTGTAATCCAATCCCAACTCAAGGTTCCACAACCTCAAGTTATCTCAATAACAAATATTGAGTTTGAATGAAATATCTCTCTTACAGAGTAAATGAGAATCACTGAAGCATAGAAATATAATTACAACGTGAAAACAGAGCAATGAACTTGATGATACGTTTGTGTATGTTCTTGTTTTTTTTTCTGTTTGGATGTTCCCCTATATATAGATATGTTGGTGAAGACCGTTGGAACATTTTCTTTCGTCCGTTGGAGAGTGCGCAGCCACTATTGACTTTTCTAGTTTTTGAAAAATATCCGTTGGCGGTGGTTGGCATTTGAACGTTTCATTTGACTTCCATTACTTGACATGATTTCTTCATTGTTCATCTGTAAGTAGGCTTAGAATACTAATACAATGAAATATTAATCATATAGGAAACAAATCAATGAACGTTTGAATGATTTCTGGATTTCTGGGTTTGCTTACTCGAGTAGCTACTCGAGTATTACTTGAAGTTTACTCGAGTTCTTACTCGAGTATCATCAGGAAATATTTGATCAACTGCAAGTCAATGAATAAATACAAGATTACTCGGGTAGTGCATGGAATAACCAATTTTCAAACCTTTGGAAATATATGTTTACTCGGGTACCTACTCGAGTAATGCACTCACAACTTTATGAGTTACTCGGGTACCAACTCGAGTAAACCTTCAAATAAACTTTTGGTTACTCGATGCTTTACTCCAGTAATGTTGGCAGGATTTCAAGGCCGAGAGCACTTACCTTGTTACTCGAGTGCTTACTCGAGTAAACTTACTCTTTGGGCATCACTTACTCGGGTAATGACTTGAGGTTTTCCTTGAAAATATTTCTGCATACTCGGGTACCTACTCGAGGAATCCACTTAAAATAGAACATTAAATACTTGCATACTCGAGGAAAATGAGATAAAATTATATCACGTCAATCGGGTACCACCTTCAAGTTTTCACTTACTTCAGTGCGTTACTCGAGTAACATTGGCAGTAGTACAAAGTGCCGAGAGCTCCACAATTTCAGAAACAGAGTTACTCGAGTAGCTCCTCGAGTAACATTGGTAGGCCGAGAGTAACTTGAAAATTTTTACATAGTTACTAGAGTAACTCCTCGAGTAACATTGGCAGGCCGAGAGCAACTCCAAGTTTTTACCTGGTTACTCGAGTAGCTCCTCGAGTAACATTGGCAGGCCTAGAGCAACTTGAAAATACTTACACTATTACTCGAGTAACATTGGCATGTTACTGGAAGTTGTCTCTGGGTACTTCAAGTTTTGTCTCATTACTCGAATACCTACTCGAGTAATGCTTTAGAAAACTTGCTTCTGATCAAGTTTCTCAGCTTTTTCTCTTGGTCTTTCTTCATTACTCCAATGCTTACTTCAAGTGATGCTTATCCTGTTATTACTTTGTTCAAACTTATTTATTAGACAATTCTTTTTCATACCATTCTTTTGTTATCATCAAAACATGAGATCTAACAATATCAAATTGCTACATGAACATGGTAATGATGACAATGGTGGAGTATACACTACATGGAGGTATGATGGACTGCATGATGGGAATGAGATGGAGTAAACACAATCCACCACTTGAGTGCATAAGTTGAGTACAAGTTTTGAACTAGTTGGAAGAGAACTCATATGATTAGGAAGAAGAGGGGGGACCGTTTTTTTATGGTAACCAAGGGAGAAAAGTAGTTCAATGCTAAGGGAAGCCAAATGGAGTAATTATGTCATAAAATGAAGGAGGTATAGGTGGAAGCATGGGTTGTGACAAGTGTCACATTATTGTTTCTTGATTAAATCTTATGGTGAAGGGTGAATGGAGTCAAATTAATAAACATATTTCCCTCCCTCTTCATGTACACATTTCAGCCAAGCAATGAAAAAGAGAGAGAGAGAGAACTTGGAAGAGAAAAGAAGACTTAGAGAGAAGGAGGAAGAAACTTGAGACACACTGTTAGCTCAAGGAGAAGAGAGAGAGGACGCATAGAGTTAGAGGAATCAAGAAGCTTGAGAGGTAACTACACCAAACTCAAATCTATACTTGTATGAAGTTGATATTGAAGTTTGTTGTTGATTTGGTGATTTTTAGTTGATTTGTAAATTTGGAAAAGCCCTAATTCTAAGGGGCTATGCTGCCCAAATTTCTTTAAATCATGGTTAAGATGTGTTTAAATGAGTTAATAAAGGATTAAAAGTGGAAAAGTACAAGTTTTGAAAACTAAAACACAAAACTCCATTTTTCCATTATTTGAGAAACTTTTGACCAACACTATTCTAGGGGTAGGAGCTGGATTTTCATGAAATAGTTGGTTTCATTGGATTTAGTGGGCAAAAAATAGGTGGGGTTACAGTTGTTCACTTTTTCGGAAAAAGTTGGAAAAGCGTAATTATGAAAATGCCCATAAAACCCTAAATCAGGGTTGTCAGGGGGTATTTTCATAATTTGACAATGAATTTGGCAATTTCAAGCTCAGAAATGGATTCTTTGGGCGAAAATACATTAGGGTAGCTCTAGTCAAAATTTCAAAAAAAGTACGGTTGAACCGGGTACGGCGGGGCCATGTTGGGTTCCCGGGTGTATTTTGGTCATTTTTCAATATAGACTCATATAACCCCCAGAAACATTATAGAAGTGTCTAAGCTGTACATTTGACGTTTTAGGACCAAATAGAGAGTTTGAGGGATTGGCACGTAAATCGAGGCACGTTATTCAAGGATCAGGGAAGGGTGATTAAGATAGGGAATTTGCCTTTCCTACATGTATTTAATATTTGTGCTGATGTATTGATGCATGTTATCGCTTTGCTTGATTATGTGAAACGTATATGAATAATTGAAGCTCTGTTTCTGTTTATGCATGCTATGACCATATGTATGTTGTTTGAAACATTGAGCACGCAGATAGGGGTGTTCGGGATCGGGACAGGATCAGGAAATGCCATTCCCGATCCTTGTGGGGAATTTCCATAATTGTACACATAATATCAGTATATTTATGCTATTCATGTACTGCCCACCAAACTGCATATCGTTTTCCACAAATAATCTAAAATAGGTGAAAATAAGATAAGGGCATGACATGAAAAGTAAATGCAAAATGCAATTTGGCCAAACATATGGAGTTCAAGCAATATGCTATAAAGTTTACTCATAATCAAGGTTATTTGCAATAATTAGTATTAGCACGTATGTTACTGGAGTACTGTTGTCATCATTATTTCATGCTTAAATTAATTGTTTAGTTCAATGAAATGTCTATTATTATTCTTTATTTAAATCATTACAATATTAAGTTAAATTAAATTTCTCCATTTATATTACTTATCCAGTGTTAATACTAAAGGCCCGTTTGGTTCAACGCCATTGTCACCTGCAATGTAATGTAATGGGAATGCAATGCAATTGGAATCATAGGGATAATGTTTGGTAATCTTTTTAGAAAGGGATGCAATGAGTTATTTTATGATAATGTTTTAAAATTAATATATATTTAAAAGACCAATTTACCCTTAATTCATAAGCTCATGCCATACTTCTTTTTTTACAACCCTATCAACACAGCCATTTCTCTAACATAGGAGGAGGAGGACAAGCACAACGGAGGGGAAGATGATGGTGGAGGTGATGACCAAGGTGGAGGGGATGGCGGGGTAGAGGACGATCATGGTGGAGTACGAAATTGTTCAATACAAGCAAATAAGAAAAGGGAGGCGATTTCTTTCTTCCTCCCTTGTATCTCTACTTTCATCAGAATTTCCTTCTTCTTCTTTGTCTCTTCCTATGATGAATTGGGGATTGTATTTAACTTGCAGAGGAGATGAGGTTTTGTATAATTTATGACAGTCGTGGAAGGTATTGTATTCTCTCACCATGCCTTGGTTGTATTTTATATTTGGGTCCTTTAGATCTTGGTTGATTTTGCCCGATTAGTTGAATTATCATGCACTGAATGGCCCGATTGAATTCGCTATTATAAATTGTTTGCATTGTCATAGAAGATGTTTTGAAGGTGAATAGAGCACCCAAGACTTCAAGTTTGGTGTTTCGTTTGGGGAAGTGAATTAACTTGAAGAAATATTGGGGTTTGAATTTTAGTCATGAATTTTGCTACCATAAGTGAAGAAAGTTTAATTATCAACATTTTCATATGTTTTGCTATCCTGCATTTTTTCTTTTCTTTTACTCCAATTTGGCATATTTTCTATTGTCCTTGTTGATGATAATAAATTTTTGCCTACACTTATATCTATTTTTTAAGGTGAGTCATGTGCTTTTGCTTCTGAGAGAGAGAGAAGCACTAGTAATTCTTGTGAAATTAGCTGTCTTAATAAAATTGAATGATGTTCTGTGTTTGTACCTGCAAAAAAGAACTTTTGTTGGCCGATTAAAAGAGCATGCGGTTTAAAGGTGGTAATTCGGGGCTAGCCCACCCCAAATAAACGGGTTTCGGGGCGGCCCGATAAAATTCCCGATAAAATTTGGGATAAAATTTGGGCTGGCCAGCATAAATTTTTTTTTTGGGTTTTTTCTCAAGTGCCCTTAGTCTCCCTTATCTGAATCTCCTATCCTTTGATGATGTGTTTAATTAACTCTACATACTTTCTATTTGACACTTATTTTCATATTATATTTATTTATTATACTATTATTAAATTTAAAAGAGATGTGTTTATATAGTTGTGTGATGTGAATAGATAAAAAAAAGAAAAGTAAGAATAAAATTGACTTCATAACACAAATGTATAAAAGAAAAGAAGTGTGATATGAGCGGGTGAAAGAGAAAGAGAGTAAAAATTTTTAAAAAAGAGTGAAATTATAAAATTATAAAAAAAAATTGGCGGGCTAGTAAAAGCCAGCCCGCGAAGGCCAGCTTGCCCCGCCATACCCTCCAGCCCGCGCGGGCTGGCCTGCAACCCGCGGGCCAGCCCACATTACCACCTTTAATGCGGTTTACCTGTTTGATCCTATATAATGCATGATTTTTCTACCCAATATATCTCTTCACATCTTCTATCAATTCAGGAAATTCATCAACCCTGTGATCTGGATTCAATGTGTATTGACATTATTATAAACAATTCCAGCAACATTTTCAGATCTTAAGAGTGTTCTAAAATGTGTAGTAATTGAATGGAAATATATTAGGGGAAATTGGTGCAGAAGGATTTAAATATTTCAGTTGAAGCAGGAGGTGCTGGTAAGGCAGACAGAAAAAATTACACTGTTGAAGTTAACAAAAGCCACTTGGAGATTTGCTTCCATTGGGTTGAAAAAGGCACAACGAGTATACCTGATAGAGGAGTGTATGGTCCTCTCATATAAGCAATTTTTGTGGATGTAGGTGTCTCTTATCTTATTGCTTTATAAATTATGTTGTCTTGTCAATATGCTAATTTCTATGATCTAATCTATCGGAAAAGAAAAAAAAAATAATTATTTCAACACAGAAGACAAAATTGAAATCATTTCAAGCCCAAACGTTGTACACTAGCATGATTTCACCAAATCTGAATCCTAAAACCACAAGTGTTCAGAGTATCTAAGGGATTAGAACCACTGCACTCATATAACGAGTTTGATGAATAAAGCTACATCCTTTGTCTCACAGAAGTAAATATTGAAAGACAAAAATAGCCAAATCTAGTTGATACTCAAAAACAAAACGGAGTAATGGAGATTGCACAAAGTCGATTCAGATGGAAAAATTATTTATATTTCATCACTTATTCAACAAATTAATAGTGTGAAAATCATAAACAGGGAGAGGCTAAAATGTATATTGGCAATTGTATTATGATTTGTCCATTGGAATTTGTACAAACAAACCCAAGGAATTATTTGACGAGTTTGTATCCTTTGATTTTGAATCACCCTCTCTGCCTCTGTCATACATTAGAATGACCTTGGTCTTATGTCAATCCTATTAAAATGTCACTTTGCCGATATTATAGCAAAGCCTCTAACTTAACACACAAAAGTTCATCTTGTGGTCCAGGGTCCATTGGCTAGTATGAGAGAGAAGGAAAGCACTTGAACTGAACACAAACAACAATAAAATCCAACTAGCAAATTCAAAGAAGGCCAAAGATGAACTCACCTCACCAGCACTAGATAATGGGTCGTTCTTCTTGTTGTATTCGAAGGTCTCGTCATTTGTTGGCGAACCTGCTATCGTTGCTGTGTTTTTACAGATATGGATTTAGGGTTTGTGATGTTGTTGATATTATTTTTGGGGAGTAAGAGTAGTCTTTTCACATGTGATATTGAGGGCAAAATTGACATTTTAAAATGGATTGCAGACCTATAGTGAGGATTCATAGGGTTCCCCCTATAAATGGGGATTACCAAAAAATGTGCAATCGCTTTTATAGGTGCAATCTCTTTTACCATTACTAAGCCCAACCAAACGGGCCATTTATGGTAATGCAATGAAGATTACCATTGCACACTTGCAATGGGGTTGAACCAAACAGGCCCTAAGTAATTCTAAAAGAGAGGCAGCTTAAATTAGGGTTCTCTTCACATCACAAAAGTTATCTGGTTTACTAGTTGTTGTGAATTCATTTGTTGTCTTCAACTGTATATGGTATATTGGCCACAAGTGCCACAATCAGCATTTTTTTGCCGATTTTTATTTTAAAAAATCAAGAATGATAGATTTCCATTGTCATTTTCAATTAAAACTTGTTTTTCCAGCTTCACTTCCTTTACTGATTTTGGCACTGTAACTTCCTCCAACTTATTCCGCCGTTCACCATCATTATGTCCACCTTTAAACGGGATATATTGAAGGATGTGAACGACAGCAAGGACACGTGAGCCATCGTTGTTCATGTTCTCAGGAAGTGGCCAGTCCAGAGCAAACTCCACCCTATGCAGTTTGAAAATTCTCTATGTATGTAATTTGTTTCAACCATTATCACCTGATTATTTCTCAATGTGTATGTATGTAATTTGAAAATGGAAAATACTTAGATCAAATTCTTCATATCCATTTTGTCAAGTTCTCCAATCACATGTTGTCATGTATCCTATTTTTTAATTATTATCATTTAACTATAAATGTCAAACCCCTTAACATTTCAATATTTGCCAGAGTGATAAAGGCATAGTTTCACAGACATACAAAAATAGCATAAATGTATTGATAATTAGTACTTGTTTACAGTATAGGCCTTCCCCGTAGGGTTTGAAAAATATATACAAACTACTCAAGATTATTAAATAAACTAACTAAAACCAACAACAGTCTTTATCTGCGCCAAAACCCCTCAAACGTCAGTATTTCCCACTTTACCCTTTAAGCTATTAGTTTCTGCTGGATTGTTTTAAATAATCGAAAGGGTGAGATTCAAACGAATCTCAGTAGTAACAGGCAATCATTCATAGAAAATACGAGAAATAAATATGTCAAGTATCATATAATGCAATATTACAATAACATTATAGTCAGTTTAGTCAGAAACGTGCACATGTATTCAGGGCCAACCATTGTTGCAACCTCTACTTGTTCCGTCCTCGGTCCACTGACTGGACATATTAGTGTACATTATTGGTACTGTATTTTAGTGTACCTTACTGGTAGTGTGCATCATACATATCACAAAAGATGAGATACACAAAGCATATAAAATTCACATAATGTATGAAGGATAGAGTTACTACCTTACTCCCTTTTCCTGACTCTAACTGTGTTCTGGCATGGGTGGACTATCCGGTCCTAAAATTTCCAAATTTACAAGGTAATGGGTCATTACTCATTCATAGACTCTTTCCAAACTTCATTTGTTAGTTAAGTTAGCTTAAAATTGCAAAATGACCTAAATACCCTTAAGGACGCGGTCCAAGTCCCTTTGTACTCGATCCAACTGTACTTTTTCAAAAATTGTGACTCAGGCTAATCCTACACAATTTTGATTGTAGAATCCATTTTTGACCTTAGAATTGTCAAATTCAGTGCCAAAAGACAGATTTGCCCTTGACAGCCCCTATTTAGGGTTTTAGGGCTCATTTTGTCATTTCGCATTCCAAGGCTTTTCACACTTCATGATCAATATGAACCCTACACAATTTTCCCTTCTAAAATCAATGGAGCCATCATATTGATGAAATTCCATCTCCTCCCCTTACAAATAGTTCTGGACAAAATTTTAGGGGAAAAGGGAAAAATTGTGATTTCATGATTTAACCCTTTAAACTCCTTCCTTTTCACTCCTAATTACTTTTTAACTTCTTAAAAACTTATTAAGTATGATTTGTGAAAATTTAGGCAGCATAACCTCTTAGGGTTTCATGATCCCAAATTTATAAAATCCACCAAAACAATCATAAATCAACCCAATAACAACAATAACCACCACATCAACAACATATGAACCAAAAGGATCAAAGTTATTAGGATTACCTCTTAATTCTCCAACTTTCTCTCTCTAGGGCATCACCTTCTCTCTCTCTCTTCCCTTGAAGTTTTGCTTGGTACACATGATTTTTAAGAAAGAAAAGAGTTTAGAAGAGTTTTTCCATGGATTCTAGAGGCTTAAGTACTTGAAATCAAGAGTACTTATCTTAATTTGTGCTCTTAAACCCTAGCTCTTCTTCTTTGTGCTTGTTTTCTTCAAGCTCTTTTTCTCTCTATTTCTTTTTGGTTTAGCCGAAAATCAAGCTTAAGAAAGAGAAAAGAAGTCTTATAAAATATCATCTTACACCTCCTTAGAGATATTATATTTTATTGCAATTATCACATGTCAATTGCTTAAGCTTTATCCGCTTTTATTTAATCATATTTTCTCTCTCTTCCCTCTCTCCAAAGTGACGTCCAAGGCTCCCAAAAAGGGACAAAATAAGTTTCTTTAATTGCTTCATCAATTTCCTCACAATAAATGGCAAGATGACCATTTATTATAGTATCAACTTTTGACTTTTCAAACTTTACCTTTTGCTTAGTCTAAAATGCTTTAACTTGGCAATTGAAATTAAATAATTAATTCCCTTGTTTCTTGCCTAAAAGTAGAGTTGGGAAAACGGGATGATCCCGTCGGGCATGCCCGTTTAGGGCCTGACCCTTCGAGGGTCGGGCTTGCAAATTGTGGCCTCCAAAGGAAGTTGGGCCTATAAGGGTTGACCTTATAGGGCCGATGGCTTAAAAGGGCTGGCCCGTTAAGCCCATTTATATATTTTTTCGCTTGAAAAGGGAAACCGTGTTACCTTTTTGAATTTTCTTATTGAATCTATATGTCACTTAATCCTCATATTGTATAGAGTATGATTTTTGAGTATACTATTTTGCCTAATTGAATCATATTATGATTTTTGAGTATATTGTTCTGTCTATTTAGAATAAAATCATATTGTATACTGTTCTGCCTAATAGAGTATAATTTTTTATGGAGGTTGTGATTATTTGACTACTTGAGCCTACTACTCAAAGTGAAGCACAATCAAATGTCCTTGAAATTGATGATATTGGAGAAGAAGGTGAAAATGATAGTCGTCATGCTCATGTTGCTTAGAGGTTAGAATATTTAGCTTCTTGGTTTCTTATGCTTTGGCCTTTGTATGAGTTATTTATGGACATGATTTTACCTTTGATTATACATTAGTAACTGTGTTTGTTTGTTGCATGAGACATGTTGTTTAAACCTTAATGTTGACAACATTTATGTGTTAAATTAGAACTTTAATCATTAATATTTACTAATTATATCTCTCTTGGGAAAAAACACAAGAAAAATAGTTAAATATTGTGAAAAGGACTTCCCGGCCCTGAGGGCCGGCCCTGACCCCATGCTCTTAGGCTGGGCCTTGAAAAACTACAATTTTTCTAACCCCGGGTGGGCCTAAAAAGGTCGGTCCTGATTCTCAGCTCTACCTAAAAGTGACGACATGAAGCTCCCAAAGTAAGCAAGCAAGCTTCTTTAATTATCTTTTGGAAGGTTACACATATTAACCTATAGGTTAAGGAGAAAATTTATCAATAAAGTTTTAAAGAATGAGTGCCTGGCACAATTTATTTTAAAGGGGGAAAAAATACACATAAGGAATTAAAAGTGGGGCATCCAGCACAAAACCGTTAAATTTGACCTAACGACGTTAAATTATAAGAGAAGAGAACCCCTAATGGTGTTAGGTCAAATTTAACGGTTTTATGCTGGATGCTCCATTTTTAATTCCTATTATGTATTTTTGCCCCATTTAAAACATAATTGGTCAGGCGCTCATTCTGTCAGTCCCTTATCTCATTTTCACCTTTATCAGAGTATTCGCAGAAAAACATCTGCGGTTCAGTGGACAACACAGGAATAGCATGAATATACTGATAATATGTGCATGTTCATAGAAATTCCCCACAGGGGTTCGCATAGAATATCTACAATCCTTGTAGCCGCACAGGACTCTAGGGTATCTAAACCCATCACAGTGAAACATAGACATCTTCCAGTCTTTATTCCACCACCGCAATTCCCTTGTATGGTTCTTTTCTTTATTCTTAGCATATCTTCTATCTCCTCCTATCTAAATTGTTGGTAGGGGAGGGTGAGATTCGAGAGAATCTCAGTAGGAAAACAGTACCAATATACATGCAAGATAAGTGCTTAATGCATGACATGCTTGCATTACATAAACTCATGCTAACACAATGACATATCTGCGTGCTCAATGTTTAGTGCAATAAAACTTTGGCCACATTATAAATAAAAATAGAACTTCAATCATTCATATATATTTCACTTAATCAAGCAAAGCAATAACATGCATCAATATACCACCACAAATATCAAATACATGTAAGAGAGGTAAGTTCCCTACCTCCAATCTTTCTTCTAGATTTGCGTGCCAGAAACTCAGGCTATCAACTCGGTCCTACAATTCCAAATGTACTATTTAAACACTTCCATAGTGTTTTTGGGGGTTATATAAGCCTATTATGAAAATTTACTAAAATACCCTGTGGAACTCGGCCTGGCCCCGCCATACCCGGTTTGGTTGCACTTTTTTTGAAATTCTAACCTGGGCATTTCTGCCCAAGGAATCCATTTTCAGACTTGGAATTATCAAATCAATGCCAAATTATAAAATTACCCTTGGCAGCTCTATTTTAAGGATTTCAGGGGCGTTTTCGTAATTATACTTTTTCGGCCTTTTCTGAAAAAGTGACCAACTGTAATCCCACCTAATTTTCCCTCTTGAACTCAATGGAATCATCAAATCATTGAAAATCCAACTCTTAGGCCCATTTCTAGGGCTATCTGAAACTTATAGGAACTCCGGGAAAAATTGGGGTTTTTGAAATCCGACTCCGCAGACGTGTTTCTTTCTACTCTTAACCACTTTGTTAACTATTACATTAGGTTACAACTACCATTTGAACCAAATTTTGGCAGCATAACCCCTAGGCCAATTCAATTTTCAAATCTCAAATCAATGGAAATTCGGCGAAATTTCACCGATTAAATTGCCTACAGCAGCCAAAATAGTCAATATACAAGAGTTTGGAAGTTACCTCAAGCTCCCACTAGCTTTTCCTCTTCTTGGCTGAAAACCTTAAGCTCCCAAGACTAAAATTTGAGCTTCAAAACCTTAATCCACATAGAAGAATAGCTTATGATGTCTACTTTCACCTTGTAAAATTTCATAATTTTTTCTCATCATTTGGTCATACAAAATCACATGACAAGCTCACTGCCTCATAGGCGATTTCATCGAAAATATAATTATATTCTCCAAAATTCAACATTTTATTTTCTTTAATGCCCCAAGGATATGAGGAACATTAGAGAATAGATTTGGGACATTTACTAAACTAGAGCTTAGCAGTCTACTTAATTTAGGCTTATTCTCTAGCTTTAAATATCAAAATTTAGGATATTACACATTCCTTAAAACTTTGTTAGTAAATCTACTCCTTAACCCTTAACCTACAATTGTTGACTTTCCAATTCAAGTTTACTTGGTCATAATTCATTCCTTCTTGATTTAATTTGAGTGAAGCATTTTACTTTCCATTCCCTTTCTACTTTATGGACGTCCCACACACAAGAAAAGGGAAAAATATGGGCTGTGAATTTAATTTAGTCGAATAACTATTTTGCCTATACATTTTTGCCATTGCCTTGTTAATTTCACACCTTACCTAAAAGCTGACAAAATTGTTATCAAACTTTGAAAATTCATATCTTTATTTGTAGATGTTCAATTGTAGTAGTTTCAAAGGCTATGTAACCCTTATTAAGTATATTTTAAAGAAAAAATATTGCCTTTAGCCAACTGGACACGCAACATTCCAGAATTATAATTTTTTGGACACTGCTACATTAACATGCTAGTTTTACTTAGCTAACTTAAAAAAAAAAACATAGCTCTAGTGTACAGGTCCAATTGATTTATATGACCTATCAAATTAAAAATTGATATATCTACTTTTATTCTAAAAAATTTCACATTCATTTGACATCATTTGATTATCCAAAAACACATGACAATATCCTTGCCACTCAGAAAAACTCACCGGCAAGAAAGCTTAATTCTTACAATTTGTATTCCAAACTTAATCATGTTGTGTGCAACTATTAATTGCAATGTTTTCGTCATTTTATATGCCACATAATTCACCATTTTATTTCATTAAATGTCTCAATACATATAAGGAATATTGGTGAATAAAATTGAGATGTTACAATAAACACATGAAAAAAAAAGGACACATAATTATGCGTGATTGGAGAACTTGATATAAGAAACTTGATGTAAGTATGGTTCTTTGAAAATTTGAAGTATTAAGATCCCATACATGATGTTATGATTTTTTTTTTAAAAAAATATACATTCCATGTACATTTTATAAGAATGTTCAAACATCTTTTTTAATACGCCTACATGACAAATTTAACTTGCACAACGTTGAATCCTTTTATAATGACTATTAGTAAATCTCAACCTTATTTTTTTGCATCCCCAATATGAATTACATGTGCTTATAAATAAAGTACCTCGATTTTATCAACTTGTGCCACATATTCTTTACTACCACAAACTAAATTTATTTTCCACATTTAAAAATTATTTCCATTACCCTTTTTATAATTATAGGGCCATGCATCGCAGGGGTAATCTATCTAGTTATTTATAAATTCTAAATGATATTATTCTCACACAAATCTTATATGATATTCTCTATTGTTCCAAATATAAGATAAAGTTAGTTTTTTTTAGAGATATTAAGGAGGTTAATTAAATTACTTTAAAATATTTATATTTATCGTTTTTTCTCCAAACTATTTACTCTAACATATAAATTGATATGTAATATAATAATACAGAATATAGGTTATGATTAAGTAACCTATTTAATTTTTTTAATTTTTCTAGAAAAATTTAACTATATCTTATATTTAAGATCGGAGAGAGGAATAATGCTTTATATTCATATTTTTCGTTTTTATATATTTTAGAGAATGTTACGTCAGTGCTGAAACTGATCATGGCTTTCTATAGAGACTACATTTATTTTGTATACATTCATGTCTTTTTATAATGCAATAACTGAATATTCAAAACCCAAGTATGATTTTATATTATTTATTCTCTATAAATAAAATATATCTAAATGTAACAATACCACCGAAAACGTTGATTTGATGTTCCCCCATTATCAATGACACAAAAAATTAAATTAAAAAAAATTACCAAAAAAAAGAATAAGAAATAAACTACACTCAGTAAAAATGCTACTTTACCGCCATGTACTGTGGCAAGTGCCACATCATTACCGTACAGATGGTTACGTGTAAGACATGCAGTTAGCCAAATCACCATTCCCAGCTTCAGGGACTTCCACGTGTCCCTATTCCTGATGAATCATCACCTTACCATTAACTTTACCTGCTCCATCAAAATTACTGTGACGCCCCGCACAAATTACCATATTCAAAACGAAGTTACCTTGTGAAGTGATAATGACTCATTTACACTAGTCCTTCACTCTAATTTTACCAGGGCAAGAAGAAGCGTGGCTAACACGCCAAGGTGGCTTTATATATGAACCACATTGGAGCTTTCCGATCCAGTGTGGAGCCGTGAAGGAGATCTGAAGAGGAACCATGGCGGATCCCAACTTTCCGTTGTGTTCTTGTGGCGTCGGAGGGTGTTGGAAGGAAAAAGTGTCAGGTGGCTCCAATGACGGTCGCTATTTCTTTGCATGCCCTAACGGAGAGGTGTAAAATTTTTATCTCTCTCTCTTTTGTGATTGTGCTCTGTGTGTATCTGTGTTTGATATAAATCGAGGTTTGTTTTTAGTCCCCGGTTATGGAATTTACACCGTTGAGCAGTTGAGGAATCTGATTCAGGAGTTACAGAACTGTGTGTTGTTCTTACTTTTGAGTTTTTTATGTCCCTGTTTTGCTTACTACAGTGTGTGAATCTGAATTCGGAGTTACAGAACTGTGTTGTTCTTACTTCTGAGTTATTTATACCGTTTAGCAGTCGAGGAATCTGAATTTAGAGTTACAGAACTGTGTGTTGTTCTTCCTCCTGAGTTATTTTTATAAGCATCAAGATTTTACATTTATAACTTACAAGTTCTCACTACACACATCTTGTAAATATCAACAAAGGTGGTCGTCTGCACATGATACTTTGTATAAGATGCCATTGACTGCACAATATGCTTTGTACAATTATGAGCCAAAAGGCTCAGTAAGTGTTTGCTCATGTCTTAAGAAACTGGTGGGGATATGATGATCTAGTCGTTTTCTGATTTCTATTCCTAGTCTTGAGATCTTATTTCACATGACTTTGCACTATCTGTGCCTAGATAGTCAAAGGTAATCTGTGTGGAATTTGGTCCAACATAATTTTATATATGAACATTGCTTTAGAAGAGTAATAAGTTTTGAAACAGGATCGTGGAGGTTGCAATTTCCACTTGCGGGAGGATACACTGTTGGCTATCCCAAATGCTTCTGCCTTCACGCCATGCAGGGTCATTGACATGGTCGTGGATTGGGATTCATCACCGCTGCTTCATTTCAAGAAGATAAGAATAATACGTGATCATCATGGTTCTGAGCATTTCATACCCATAGCAACTTCACCGGAAGCTAAGATTGTCACAAGGGCCAATTGTAACACTGTTGATCTTCCTGATACAGAAGAGATGAGGATTACAGTGATACCATATGAATCTCTCCGATCAGTCTTTCATCAAGCTCTTCAAGAGGAGGCCTCTCGTCTCGAGGATGAGACTCGTGTTGGTGATATGAAAGCAAGGATGATGAAGCCTGGTCATAGTAGGCTGTAGAAATTACAGTACTGAAGAATGCTGAACTTGGACTAATAGGGAAGTAGTGTTTGTGTCTAAGTATGTTGCCGTTAGTTATGGTATGTAGCTTTCTGTAGGCTAAAATCTCAGTGTGCCTGACTACTGATTCAGCAAGACTTTTTGGGTGTACAAATGGCGGCTTGCTGTATGTATTTGGCCTTTTTGTTGTGCTCAAAATGAAACACCGTGTTTTGGGCTTTTGGCTTTCTGCTGATGACATATGAGGTTGTTAACTACACACCCCACATGAAAAATGGAGCATGGCCCACCATTTCCCACGCTATCTTTTTTATTTTTTATTTTTACTTTCCCTGTGTTGTGAATTATTACGGGTCCATCTTCTTCGTATACATTTTGTTCAGTGTCTTTGCTCCGAGAGTTTTTGAAATTATTATTGCCTCGTAGAAACACTCTGCCTCAAGTTGTTGTCTGTTGGTAAGAGAAAAACAGAACTTCAGGTTATGGGTACTTCTCTGCATTGTGTGTGTTATATACTCGTTTTTAATTGCAATGGGATTCGTAATCACTGTAACACGTTATTGTAACTTTCGTTTGTGTCATGTAAACGGGTATTTATGATTAATGATTTGAATAAAATATAAAGGAAATATTATTTTGAAATATTGGTAATCTATGTTACTCAAATTTAGTAACTTTTGACAAATAGTACACTTGAATAGTAATAATAAAGTCTCTTTATATATATATATATATATTATATAAAAGATTAATATAATTGCTTTTTATTTCATCTTAATTATACAAGAATTTATTTTAATTTTAAAAATTTACACTTTAGTCCAATTTATTATATCCTTAGAAATATGTCTATGGTTTTCAAAATCCATATTTAAATTTTAAAACAATATTTATTAATTTTAAATTATACCGCATTAACGTTCATTATGTTGTATAATTTATCCTTCATTAAATCTCTTGTATACATGTTTGGGTATTCTATAATCTATACTATATTGGGTCAACAAAATTCTGCGGTTTAAATAAATTTTTAAAAAATGTAAAAATAATGATAAAAAAATTAAAAATATATCAATTAAACTATTTTTGACAATGCAAGTATCTAATGGTAGAAGCAAAACAATTCTATAAATAATTTAATAAGTGGATCATTTAATAATTTAATAATTTTTTAATAAATACCGAAATAATTACTACTTGATAAGAAACCATAGAAAGTAAAGACAAATCAAGGTATAGTTTTTCTCAACAATCTTCACGTCTTGCCAATTAGATGGATTTTGATTAAGGACCAAAAAGTTATTATTGAACTTTAAGTCTAGGTTTGCCCTTAATGGGATAAACTATTTAATTAAAAATAGGAAGGCTAATCAAATAAGAAATTAATTAACATTTATTATGGATTTATAAATAGAGAAATAGTAACTTTATATCAGGAAATTAATCAATGCAATTAATTGCCTGATTATTACTTAGAGGGCAAGCAAAAAGAGCTCACAATTTCCTAATTAGTGGTTACAACCAACCTTTATAAATAGGATATGTTTCTCTTAGTTGTGCCTTGCTATTCACAAGAGCTTCAACCTCACCTGGTACGCATCTCTTCTTAATCTCTCTCTTTTTATTTTTCCTCAATTACCTTCTACACTGTGAGAGAACTTAGGTAAGTAATTAGCAAGGGGTGAGATCTTGTCTATGTTTGTATTTAAACAAAACATGTTTCTATAACCTGGAGACTAACACAGGGACCATTCATAAACTTATATTGTGACTCATTCATCTTAATGCATATAAAGACTAAGTGTATTTTGTATCCATTCAACATCTCTTTTCAAAGGCAAGATATGGAGATAAAAAGCAAAAAATTACTATTCTCTATAAATAAAGCCCCAAAAAAGAAAAAAGAAGTCCCCTGATCACTACACTCACACGGTAAAAATGTATGGGTTAAGGGCTTTAAATTTAGAAGTATTAGTCGAAGGGTGTGGGTACCTAGAAGTTAGTTTTAGGTTAAAAATATCCTAGAAGTATAAAAAAAACGAAGGCAAATCAAACAAAACCAGACTAACGTTTTTCATTAAGATCTAGGGCATTTTTTATTTAATTTACCTGTTTTTAATACTTTCGGAACATTTTTAGCCCACAGATAATTTTTAAATGCCCATACCCCTCAGTTAATACTTTCAGAGTATTATCTGGGCACATGCAAATGAAACAAATCACCTTCATAGCTTCATGCACTTCCCCGTGTCCTTGTTCCTGATGAATCATCACCTTACCATTGCCTTTACCCACTCATGTCAAAATTACCGTCATACCCTACACAAATAATCATATCCAAAACGAAGTGATTATCTAATGATCAAATCAGTAATCACTCACTCACATTAGTCCTTCTATGTAATTTTACCGGTCCAGAAGAAGCTTATATATGCATATGTAAATCACTTCTGGTCTTGACGGTAAGAAATTGTGTAGGAAGAGAACCACAATGAGCTCTCCGATTCAGTGTAGCGCTGTGAAGGGGAAGAGGAAGATGCATTTAGCTGATGATACCCTTTCTACTACTGGCAAATCTATTTGCCATTTTCAACTTCGTTCGCCGGAGACTTCTCGCCGCCTTGTCCAAAGCTTCCGGAATCAGGAAACGATCTGCTTCCAATGCCGTGGACGCTCTCACTGGGCTCGCGATTGCCCTCTCATCTCCACCAATCCAAAATTCCCGAATATCTATTGCCGTTGTGGTCATGGATTTTGCAAGATCAGGACCTCCAAGAACATCGGCCGCAACTATGGCCGGAGCTACTACGCCTGCCCTATTCAGAGAGTAATGCCGAAATCTCAAACTTCTTTCTGATTATTAGTGCCTTTTGTTCCTGTTTCTTCTTCTATGCTGAGTTTGAAATGTAGCTTTGTTTTTTTAGGGGAAAAAATGTAAGGAGTTTGTCAAATGGTGTGATCATCCTGTTTATGAGAGCGAATTACGCCCTCCTTTGTATAAATACCCTATGTGTTCCTGTGGCGCCGGAGTTTGTCGGAAGGTAAAAGAGACAAGGTGTCCCAATGAAGGTCGCTACTTCTTTGCATGCCCTATCGGAGAGGTATGTTCATGAATTACGTTGCGATTCTAATTCTTTTTATCTCTCTTTTTGTGTGTTTGATAAGATTCGAGGTGTGTTTTTAATGATGTACATATGCTGTTAACTGTTGATGTGTTTGTAATGTGTCCTGAGTTCTAGCATTTACATCGTTGAGCAGTTGAGGAATATGAATCTGGAGTGACAGAACTGTGTGTTGTTTTTACTCGTGAGTTATTGAGCGCACTACTGTGTAGAATATAAGCATCTAAATTATACATTTTCAAGTTCTCGCTATTCACATATTCTAAATATCAACAAAGGTATCTGCAGTCTGCACATGGGACTAAGTATAAGATACCATTGGCTGCGTAATGGCCTACCGTATTCATTGTACAATTATGAGCCAAAGGCTCAGTAAATATTTGTTTGTGTCTTAAGAAACAGAGGGAGATATGATTATCCTATTCCTAGTCGTTATCCTATTTGTTTGAATCCCACTATTAGAGGATTGAAACATATGGCAGTAACAGACTCTTGAGATCTTATTTGATATGACTTTGCATTAAACATTGTATCTGTCCCTAGATAGTCAAAGGCATTCCTGTGTGGAATATATTCATTGTCCAACATAACTTTATTTGAATATATCTTCTTTAGAAGAGTAATTAGTTTTCAAACAGGGTCATGGAGGTTGCAATTTCCGCTTATGGGAGGATATACTGTTGGCTAACCCAAATATTTCTGCCCTCAAGCGAGCACCAGACAATCAAACCACAGATTGGTCCCCACAAGAAGCTGAGATAGTCACAAACACAGATTGGTCGCTACAGGAGGAGGCTGAGATAGTCACAGGCTCAGAGTGGTTGCCACAGGAAGCTGAGATGGTCACAGACTCATATGGGTCACCACAGGAAGCTGAGATGGTCACAGGCTCAGAGTGGTTGCCACAGGAAGCTGAGATAGTCGCAGGGGCCAATGGTAACACAGATTATTTGTCAACCCCTTGGAATTATAATGTTGATCTTCAGGGTACAAGAACAGATATGATGTTTTCAGTGTCATGGGAATCTCTTGTGAAGAATGCACGATCAATATTTCATCCATCATCAACAACTCACCTTTCCACTGGTCAAGATCACACCCATGTCAACTATGCCAAACCTGAAGAACACATTCAGCATCATGAGGAGGAGAAAGTGAAATTGGGTAACATGAGAGATGTGTATGTGAAGGTCGAGGCTGAATTTGAAGCTTCCCAGAAGCCTCCTCGTCTTCAGTCTTTTCAAGAGGAGGCCTCTCGACTCAAGGTGATGCTGCGGAAAGTTGAAGAGCAGATATCATGTTGGGAGGTAGAGGCCAAGGAGATGAAGACTTGTCTTGGTGAGATCAAAGCTAGGATGATGGAGGCGGAAGAAAGTGTCAAGAAACTTCCAGTGGAGGGAGAATCATCGAAGTAAGTTATATGGTAATGACAGTACTGAAGACTAATAGGGAAATATAGCGTTCGTATCTAAGTATGTTATGGTGGGGCTGGTGTTAATTATGGAGGGTAAGGTGTCTTTTTGCTTTCTGTAGGGTGAATCTAGTGTGCCTTTGAAAGACTCATGGATGTTAAAAAATGGCAGCTTTCTGCGTGTAAATGGTTGCTATCTGGCTTTGTTTTGCGCTGGAAATGAAACATCATGTTTTGGCCCTCTGCTAATGACATGACATGTCAAGGTGTTGACTACACTCACATGGAAAATGCATGGCCCACCATTTTGACAGGTCCATCTTCTTCGGATATATTTTGTTCAGTGTCTGCGAGCTGATGAGTTTTTGGCATTATCATTCCCTCGTCAAAACACTCGGCTTCAAATTGTTGGCACAAAAAAAAAACTTTAAATTATAACTTATCTATATTATAAATTTTATATTTATTTTTAATTGCAATGGGATTTGTAATCACTGTAATACATCATTTTAAATTTCATTAATGTATACTGGAATACCCTGTTACTGTCAGGAGGGTTTTAAAATCATTAATGCATTGAATAAATTAGAAAGGTAGTTAAAATATTTCTAATCTATCTTAGTGAGACCAATACAATAGTGCAGGCGTGTGAGTTATGGGAAAAGAACAGAGATATTAGTAGGATATGATAAATAGCGATGGATTGTAATAAAGTGTTTATATATATCATTGCCGGGGGGAATTACCTTGACCAAATCGGGTATGTCCACAATGCCCTTGTACACTGTTGGAATTTAATAATCTATCAAGGCCCAAGCCTAATTCAAAAGAAGGTATCATGGAGAGAAACTGATTGTAAAGAGAGATATTCTTTATGATTTAAAGGTTATATCTATTGTCATATAACCGTATGTTTAAGGGTTATATTTATTTTTATGTGATCATACATATACTATATATATGATGTGAGATTAAGGGAGAAGGCTAATCAAGCTATAACACACACGGAATATTACTATTTTCCCTCTAAAATATTCTCTCATAAGGATGTTCTCTTCTCTTCCTCTCTTTGGTGTATTTGTTATGTAACGTGATTGGGGTCTGATACTCCGATTTCATGTAGGTACTTTATCGAGTCAATTGGATTCCAGGTATGCTCAAATTTTCTTACATGGCATCAGAATGTGGGTTTTTTGAGGGCCTCATTAATTGTATATGTTCATGACTTCTCTGTGTTTATATATATATATATATATATTGAGATATACTATATATATTTCTTTTGTCATGCTTCCATAAATTTGTGCTGGTTGCTGGTGATTTGCTTCTAGCGTAAATGATTTTCTATTTAGTTGGAAACTATATCTGGTTTATATATATATAAATTTCTTCATGCACAGAATTATTTTTTGGTTTGACACAGTGATTTGTTTTTCCGCTACATGCGAGAAAGTTGTGTTTTCACTTGCCTTTGGTGAATATATATACATTTGTCTATTCGAGCATGTTTGGTTGAGCTTTTTTTTGCTTATAAGTTACTTTTTACGTAAATCGAGATACAACTCCTCTCACATACTTACTTCGTATACCGTAAATCACTATTAAAAAGCAACTTATAAGCAATCGAATCGCTGAAACAAACATACCCATATTGTTTTGTGCGCGAAGGCTGTGATGATACAATAATATATATGTGTGTGTTTCTCTCCACCAAATTTTGAGTTTAGTTTGATTTATATATGATCTCCTCGAGACATATGTAGAGTTCCTAATTATAAGATAAAGTTAATTTTTTTAGAGAAATTAAGGAAGCCAATTAAATTATTTTAAAATATTTATATTTATATTTTTTTCTCTAAACTAATTAATTTGACTAATAAATTAATATATTATCTAAGGATACTAAAAATATAAATACTCTAAAATAATTTTATTTTTATTTACGGATGTATCATGTATGATATAATAGATGTTTTTGTCCTTAGCTCTCATAACTCCTTAGGCTGTATGGTTATTGACGTGGGTTTCTTATGTATGTTTCTATCTTGTTGCTCTAAATAAATCTGTCTCACAGTTTACAAGATTCTCTCATATTTCTTACGATGGAATGGCTTATCCATGCGTATAGTTCTATCATAGGAAATATCTGAACTGAGAGAACAGTAGGAAGAACATTTACATATAGTTAGTTTCTTATAATTGGCCTGAATGAAAAGTGGTGTTTTAGAAAGCAAAACTGGTAAAACACTTATTTGGGGAAGGAGAAAACCGATTAAACGCATCCCAAACCATCTGAAAATAATTTCTGGACGTCGATGGTGCCAAAGGACATGACGTTTTTGGTTTTACGGATTAGGTCATGAAAAAAAGGGAGAAAAAAAGCCCTTCTTTTTATGCCATGAAAACAATGCATATGTTTGTTTCGGCGATTTCGTGGGAAAATCGAATTTAAACAGTGGTCAATTGAATAGTATTTTGATAAAAAATAGGTGTTTATTTCAGCGATTGGATTTAAGGTGAAAGAAGTCATAAGTTGGAAAAAGTCATAAATCTCAAAATGAAGCTTATTGGAGCTTATGTGCCTGTGTGTATAAAAAAATATTGATAGGAATATTTTCATATTTTTGGGGATCAATGAGGTACTCAAAATCACTTCTAATAACAAAACTTCTTTTATGAAAAATGTTCTAAATAATTTTCTCTTTCTTTAGATAGTAATCTTCTGCTAATTAGAGAATACTTTGGGATAAGAGTTTAGGCAAGTTTTGAGTTTTATTAATATATGACTGTAGAAATGTAAAGAATAATTAATAATTAATTTTAATCAATTTGGATTTATTATTTAGTTGTTTTATTATTTTATAATCAATTTTTTTTATAAACATGTCATAAGTTCGTTTCTATATAGTGTTTTTACCTATTAAATTTAGTTTAAATAATTTATTTGGATTATTGGAGGTATTATTGAGATTTTAATCGGTTTATTTTGTTAGATTTTGAGCTATGTGAAAATATGAATTAGGATTTAATATTTAAATTAGAGTTTGATATAATTTATAAGATTTAAATTTGAGGTACACAGTAAAAAAGACTTTTGGAGTGTACCAATTTAAATTAGAGTTTGATATAATTTTATTAAAATTGTACCATTACCAAATTTTCAAAGTTAATTTTTGAGAAAATTGTGAAAAAATCCCTCCATGTGTAGATAGCTTCTCACGTCTCATTGGCAATTAAGTTGCTAATGAGGACTTTTTTCATAATTATTCCTTCATTTTTTCATTTTTCATAATTTTTTCAATTTTTTTCTCTTAATTAATACAAAATTCACTTATGCAAAAGTCAAACCAAACATCCTAATTTTTACATAAGTTACTTTAAGTTACTTATCCAATCGTTAATCCAAACATTTATTATTTTACTCAATCTAACTTTTTTTCAATATTAAGATTCTATAAATTTAAGTAAAAATAAATTACTTATCCAATCGTCAAAATAAACACACCCAATATTGACATGTAGAGAATGGAAAAATGTTCATTTGTTCATGTTTTTGTTCTCCAAATAAATGTTCGGAAAAAAAAAAAATGCCCAGCGCGTGTCACGCTCCCAACAGGAGCGTGTTGTTTATGGAGGGTGAAGAAGAGGCGTGTGTAGCACATGTGCTTAGCCGAGGGTGGGATATTTTCAAGAGTTTTTTTTTTTTTTTTTTTTTTGCTTTTTTCAGAATTTTTCTTTGTACCTCCTTCTAGGGTGCGTGTAAGAGCATTTGGACATCGAGACGCAATTTATTTTTAAAAATATCTGAATTCATTATCTATATTTTGATATACAATATGTCAATTTTGAAATATATTTGGATCTATTTTGAACATTTTCAGTGCTATTATAATGTTTTTTTCATTTGTTTAAAAATTATTAAAATATTTGTAATTGTTATGAAAATCAAGAAAATATACAAGATCGAGATGAAGAGATGAAGAAAGACAAGAGAGAATTGTAGCAATGAAGAGTGAAGAACTCTCATTCATATGGAATTTTCATGTGCTTACATTCTTTTGTGTTAAGCCTCTATATATAGGCCTCCAATTCTCTCAAGAGTTACAATGTCATAAACATAAGAATTAACCCACATTATGTTGGAGTTACAATGTCATAAACATAAGAATTAATCTACAACATAAAGCTACATAAAATCATGGGAGGTTATAGGTGTTATAGAATCCTAAGAGCCTATGAACATCCACTACCACAATATTCATAACACTCCCCCTTGGATGTTCATAAACAAATGTTGTGCCTCATTAAAACCTTACTAGGAAAAACCCAGTGGGACAAAAACCTAGTGAAGGAAAAAGAGTACACAATACAAATTGAAGCTGCCTCATTAAAAGCCTTACCAGGAAAACCCCGTGGGACAAAACCTTGGTTAAGGAAAAGAGTACAACATGGTCTCTACTTCACATGATGATAATATCGTATTTACTCCCCCTGATAATAACATTAGTTTTACTCCCCCTGATAAGAACATCATTTCTAATGTATTGTCGAGCATATCATTCTTTTAGCCGCCAAACTATGAATGATACATTGTCACCAAATGTTCTGCTAGATGTATTCCTCTGACATATCTTCTGGATATGCTAAAATATCAGTATATTATGTCTTTATCTTATTCATTGTGAAAACAATAAAAAAAAAATTATTTTGAAAATCATCAAAATATATCTTGCATCAACATATTCAGTTTGTTTTGAACAAAATAATATTATATAATATGTTAATAGGACTATCACACCAAATCTCATTTTTGTAATCCACTGTGCACTTGCAAGAACTAATTTTTATCAATAAAATCATAATAGATACAATATTAGCATAATACAAAAATATTCTCATAAAGTATAAGGTACTTCTGGACCATTAAATTCAATGTATCTTTATAAGAAAATTCACCACGGTAAAAATATGTGATTTTGAAATCTTTGATGCATTTGATAACTTGATCTACAAGTCAAGTAAAATGTAAAATTACTCATTTTTCAATATATTTTTCAATCAATTATATATACTTGAATTATTTTCAAACTCGCACAACATTTTATATATAGAATGATTTTCTTGTATATGCTTCTGGCATTTTAGATCCTTCAAAGAGTCTCATGTAATATTCCCTATCCATATGCATATGCTATATATAATGATATCTAATAGACGCATTATTTTGTTTGTATATACTGCCAGACTAATAATATATGCAACAATTATTGTATCCACTACCAAATGTTGTACCTCATCATAATCATCATTAAATCTTGTGAAAATCTTTATTTTCACATGAATATTCATATATCACAAATAACTTAATATTTCAAATGTTTTGGACTACAGGTCCATGTTTGGACTACAGGTCCATAAATTTCACATGCTGAAAAAACATTTTTCATTGCGTCTTGTCCCCTTCTTCAGTTAACCAATCACCTTTTTTTTTCTACTGACATATTTATGTATAAGATCCTCATTTGATCACGTGATATTATTACTAAAACTATAGTTGACAACTTTATCTTTTCAGTTCCATTTTTCTTGTTGTGATATAATTCATTGAGATCTCTTTATTACTTTCAGGTACCTGAACCTCTTTTGAGGGTTCTGCAAGTAGTTATGTATTGACCTCTTCTAGAGTGTCTGCCTCCTTAATATGATTATCTTGATTATTTACTTCTTTCTTTTTTCTTTTGGAACTGATTATTCTCTCATACTTCGGGTATGTCTCACTTTCATTTATGCTGATTAGACCACTTATAGCTGGAATATGAGATTTAGTAATTCCCATTTAGGTCAGTAATTGCATCTGGCGGATTTTATGTAATATTTCATGAATGCAAACCAAATGAACTTCTGGTTCATATTGTTATATTCGAGGATCTATATTTGATAGTAATAATGCATTCCTTTTGTTTTCTTTTCCAGCTATTTAATTTCTCCCCCTCATATTAGGAAAACTTTGTCAAATGACAATCAACTAATCATGCAGTATAAGTCTCCTAAATCCTAAATCCATTTGTTTCCATTAGAAACATCCTTTTGTTTCATTTAGAGACAAACAAGAAGAAGAAGGTTCTTACACAACATTTATCTCAATTTCCTTTAAATATCCATCTATGTGCATTGTGGTGAATCAATAGGAATACACATTCAAACTTTTTAAGATGGAATATACTTGACTCCTGACCAAAAGCCAATTTTATTGGGAGAATTTGGTTGGCTAGTATAAGTGCTGCAATATGTAAGATCAAATATGCCAACACTAAAACATAAATTTTGTTCTCATAAGTATTAGTCTAGCTATTTATGGAGGCTTCAATGAATGAATCGTATAATCTGGAAATTGTGCGTAACATAATAATTTATTCAAATATTCTTGCAAACTTCAGGTTGCAAACTAATATTAATATTACATGTAACCATCTTATAGATGCATCTATCAAATTCATTGAATACTTGTATGGTTTACATGTTATTTGAATGTGCCCATATATCAGCTTGATATATTTCCAGAAATATAAAGATTCATTCCAAATCATAACTTGTGATACTCTCATAATCAAATTTCTTTGAGAACATGCAGCACATGATAATTCTTGAATTATATAATATGTTGGCTATTCATGAAAAATCTTCTAGTTCTTCAATAGATGTCAAATTAGTTTTATGTGACATTTGTGAAGAGGAAAAAAAAATCATATGTCATATTTGAATTAAGAAAGTGAGAATTTATTTAATTTTATGAGAAAATTCATAATGAATAGTTTATTATTTGTTAGACAAAATCATTTTCGTAATATGCAAGTCAAATTTATGGATGATCAAATAGTAAGGAATATTTGAAAGAAGACTATGTATATCATAAGTATTTGTTATTTTATATTATAATGCATTTGTCTTTACATTTCTCTCAAATTAATTTTAGCCCCAAAACATCAGAATTTATTGCAATAAGATCTTTATGTATCTTGATTATGGATCTCCTCATACACTACAAAAAAAAAGGTATTTCGTAGCGGTGCACTTGTAGCGGTTTAATATAACCGCTACAAATTATAGTATTTGTAGCGGTTTTTACCTAAACCGCTACAAATTTGTAGCAGCAAGAATATTTGTAGCGGTTTCCTACAAAAACCCGCTACAAATTTGGCGCGAAATTCCCGCCAAAACTTGTAGCGGTTATTTTGTAGCGGTTAATGCACATAAACCGCTACAAAATACCAAAGGTCAGAATTTTGTAGCGGTTTTTACTGAAAACCGCTACAGAATTTCAAGAGACTCCAAATTTGTAGCGGTTCTGGGCAATAACCGCTACAGAATTTCAAACGTTGTGAAGATTTGTAGCGGTTATTGTAGAACCGCTACAAATTTAATTATTTGTAGCGGTTAGAGTAGCGGTTATTTTTAATAACCGCTACTAATTACTGGTCTATTTAAACCCCCCACCTCCTTCATTTCTCCGTTTGCTCATTTTGTTTCCTGAGGTTTCTCTGAGTGATTTCTTCGAGATTTGAGCGTTCGGACGTCTCTATAGGAGTTTTTAGTCAGTATTCCGCAGTATTTACACTTGAGGTACGTATATAACACGTATTTTATTTATATTTTTATTTTTATTATATTTTTGCATAATAATGTGACTAATTTTTTTTTTAATTTGTACAGTTGATATGGCTTCAGGACAGGATAAGGGGAAGGGGAAGGCCCCTGAGGTCCCCAGACCGAATTTACGGGGCGGCAGCAGCCGGGCCCCGGGCAGAGGGAGGGGGCAGCGCGCAGGCAGGGCTACCGAGGCATCTCAGCCCATCCCGCCACAGGAACCGCAGACGATCCCACAGGCGACGACCTCAGCTGAGGTGCCTGAGTTGGACGTGCCAGAGATTAGCGTTGAGGACTTCCTCAACGAGGAGGAGTTCGAGATCCCGATTAGTGGGTTCAGGGAGATGGAGCAGTTCCTCGATGAGGAAGAGGCTCGGGAGCAGAACAACCCACGAGGGTCGTCTTCGCGGTCCACTGGGTTTGAGGTGCAGGTCGAAGGTAAATTATTTAATTTTTTAATTTTTTAACTTTTTAACTTTGAATTATAATTTATCTAACGTGCGGTCAACTGTGCAGATGAGCAGGGGAACGTGTCGACGAGGAGGCTGGATGTGACCGGTCTGAACAGCATGGACCGGTCCCTGTGAGTTGTAGTGCCGTGGAACGAGGGCACTGACCAGCCGATCCACAATGGGGGTCACCTGCTCAACCGCTTCCTGAGCGACCTGGGATCGAATTGGATGCGGTTCCCCCTTCACTTCCCGACGTGGAGGCACATTCCGAAGGGGCCGAAGGACCAGGCTTGGGAGGAGGCGATTCAGGTAATTAAAACTATTTAATTAATATTTTTTTAATTAATTCTATTTAATTATTTTTTTTAAATTATGGTTTTTATAATTATTGATATTTAAATGTATTTTTTTCTGCTGCGGTTTGCCGTCCGGGCCAACCGGAAGAGGTACGCCCTCGTAAAGATGGGCGACGCCTGGAGGAACAGGAGGAACCGTCTCTTCCACAGCGTGGATGGGGACGGGACGATGCCTCTGGAGCAGCTGCAGGAGATCGTCCCGGACGGCGTGCCGCCGAACGACTGGGCGCGTTTTGTCCAGTTCAGGAGGAGCCCTGAGGCACAGGTAATGTATTTATTAGATTTTTGATATATAATTTTGTAATTGTTAAATATTAAATTATAATATCAATTTATTTTGTATTTAATTTTAAATTATAATACATTTAATTTTTTTTTCCAGGAGCTTGCTCGGAGGAACGCCGCGATCCGGGCGCAGCAGACGATCCACCACACAGCAGGATCGAAGACCTTTGCTGTGACCTACAGCGAGCTGGTAACTTTTCAAGTGCTTCACTTACTTTTAGCTCATAATTTCATAATTAATACTAATTGTTTTGTAATTGTTTCAGGAGACGAAAGCACAGCAGGAGAACCGTCAGACGGACTATGCGGAGCTGTACGCCATCACACACAGACACCGTGACGGGACTGCGACCTCTCAGCAGGCAGAGGCGGCGATTGTAAGTTAATTTATTATTATATTTTTTATAAAACCAAGTTAATAATGAAAAATGGTAATTATTAATTGTTTCATAAAATAGCAGGAGCGGATGCAGCAGTCGCAGGCTGAGCTGCGACAGACCCAGCCTGAGGAGTCACAGGGGTCAGTGGACCCGACGGCTCCTCTGAAGGCGGGTCTGGCTCAGCCTGAGCACCCCGGACGAGTGCGGGGGATGGGGATAGGCGCCAGACCCAGCATGATCTACGGCAGGAGCGCCGCCTCTGAGGCTGGCAGCTCTAGAGGGGTCAGACGTCGGAGGGACGAGTCGATTGACCAGCTGCGGTCAGATTTGCAGCAGCAGATGCAGCAGATGCAGGTGCAGCAGCAGCAGCAGCTGCAGATCCACGCAGACGCTATATTCGCGCAGCAGACGCAGTGGCGTGAGATCGCAAACACTATGCTCGAGGAAGCATGGGGTCGGCTGTTCCCGGCACAGCAGCATCTAGCGGTCCCCCCTGTCCCTCACTACGTCGTCCCGACCACTACTCCTCCTCCTACAGCTCCTCCTCATGCTGATGAGGATGGTGCGGTTCAGTCTGCGCAGCGGCCCGATCCAGCGGCATCTGAGGGAGCCCCACCTGAGGGAGCACCAGAGGATCAGCCCCCAGCTCCTTAGTTTAGGACTTTTTCTTTTCTTTTAAACATTTGTAAATATTTATGAGATTTTATTTCAGAATTTTCTTATTGTGTTTTATATAATTATATTTATATTATTATATCGCATTGAAATAATTTATAAATGATTTAAATCTAAATTTAAAAAAAAAAATTATATATATATTTGTAGCGGTTTTAACCTAAAACCGCTACAAATGTATAGATTTGTAGCGGTTTTAACCTAAAACCGCTACAAATATATACATTTGTAGCGGTTATTAGTACATATCCGCTACAAATATATAATAATTTTTTAAATAATTTATAAATTAAATATATATATAATTTATTTTTTTAAATATATTTTTAAAAAAAATAAATTATATATACATTTCTAAATAATTTATAAATGTATATTTGTAGCGGTTTTGAACTCATAACCGCTACGACTTTACTTATATATTTGTAGCGGTTTCCCTTCAGAAACCGCTACAAATATATAAGTTTGTAGCGGTTAGACACTAATAACCGCTACAAAGACTCAAATCATTTGAATTTTGAAATTTGCCGCCTTTGTGCACATTTGTAGCGGTTATCTTATGTAAAACCGCTACAAATTAGAAAATTATTTTTATATTTAATGTTCAACGGCTTTAATATTAGTAGCGGTTTTATATATGTAACCGCTACTAATACGTTGAACATTAGTAGCGGTTATAGATATAAAACCGCTACTAATACCCAACAAGTACATTTTAAATTTCCCTCCAATTAACTGCTTGAATATTAGTAGCGGTTTTATATATATATAACCGCTACTAAATTATAAACGTTGGAATTTCTGTAGCGGTTGTTGTAGCGGTTTAATAACCGCTACAAAATTATAAACGTTGGATTTTCAGAATATAAGGTTCTACGCATTCGTCATTATCTTCTCACTCATCTTCTTCTATATACTTTCTTCTCTCTCACTTGTAGCTATGGATAAATCATGGATAAGGTTGCCGCGCAATTCTCCTGAATATTTGTACGGATTAAACAGTTTCTTAGATTTCGCATTCACTCACGCCAGCTGTAACGGCAAGATCGTCTGTCCGTGTCGGAAATGCAAGTTCAAGAAGTGGCATGCACGAAATGTTGTGATGGAACATTTGCTTGTGAAGCCTTTCCCTGAGGACTATACGTTCTGGGCAGTTCATGGTGAGAAGGCCGGCGTTAGATATGACGAGGCTCTTCCTCGAAGTTCTCAAGTAGGCGTTCAAGTAGATGAAGATGATCCTGTGAATGATGCTGTGCGTGATGCGTTTGGATTTCAAGGCGACAACTTCAACGAAGAAGTGCACGGCTCTGAGCCGGCTTTTATGGGGAATGAAGCAGCTCGGGATTTTTTCAGCTTGATGGATGAGGCAGATCGTCCTTTATATCAAGGTTGTCGCAAATATTCTAAATTATCTTTCTTGATCAAACTGTATCATATCAAGTGCTTGTGTGGGATCACGGATAAGGGAATGTCCATGTTGCTCGACTTATTACAAGATGCATTCCCCGACGCCGAGATTCCCACAACCTTCTACGAGGCCAAGAAGATCATCAACAGGTTGGGGTTGAATTATCAAAAGATTGATGCGTGCCCAAATGATTGTATGCTGTATTGGGGAGACGATTCCAGCAGGGAGACGTGCAAGAGATGTCACACATCGAGGTACAAGACAATTCGGAAGGGGAAAAAGCAGAAGAAGAAACCTGCAAAGATTCTCAGGTACTTCCCTTTGAAACCTCGTCTACAAAGATTATTTATGTCGTCTAAAACTGCTGAGCACATGAGGTGGCATGCCGTTGATAAAAATGAAGACGGTAAATTAAGACATCCGCGGGATGCAGCTGCTTGGAAAATGTTTGACAACGACTTTCCAGATTTTGCGACTGACCCCAGAAATGTCCGGCTTGCGTTGGCGACCGACGGTTTCAATCCTTTCGGGAATCTTAGCACAAGTTACAGCATTTGGCCGGTAGTCTTAGTTCCCTACAACTTACCCCCTGGATGTGTATGAAACAAAGATCTTTCATTATGTCTATGATCATTCCAGGCAAAAAGGCACCGGGCAATGACATCGATGTGTATCTCCAACCGCTTATTGCGGAATTGCTTGACCTGTGGAATGTCGGCTTGGAGACGTACAACGCTCACAGCAAGACTTTGTTCAACATGTGTGCAGCCTTGATGTGGACGATCAGTGACTTTCCTGGCCTTGGCACATTATCTGGTTGGAACGTGCACACTGGGTCGGCGTGTCCGGCTTGCAATTTCGACTCTGACGCAGTGCGCTTTCCCCACAGCCGAAAGTGATGCTTTATGGGGCATCGGAGGTTTCTCGATGGAACGCATAAGTTCAGATTGCAACGGAATCGCTTCAATGGGAAACCAGAGAAAAGAGGACCACCTCAGACTTTGTCCGGTACAGATATCTTACAGCAGCTTGAGCATGTTGACTTCGAGTTTGGAAAAAGCGACGGTTCAGCACAAACTCGCCAAAATACGCGTAGGACTTCGGCGCCTCAGCAGTGGAAGAAGATAAGTATCTTCTTCACGCTTCCGTATTGGAGATCTAATTTACTTCGCCACAGTCTTGATGTAATGCACATTGAAAAGAATGTTTACGACAATGTGCTGTATACGCTGCTTAACGAACCCGGCAAGACAAAAGATCACCTTCAAGCTAGGAAAGATTTACGCGACATGGGAGTTCGTGAAGGCGCTTGGCCAGATGAGCATGACAGATTTACACCGGCGAAGTTTACCCTCACAAAACCGAACAAGGATGTGTTCCTCGCGACGTTGAAGAAATTAAAAGTTCCTGATGGGTATTCAAGCAACATTTCTCGATGTGTCGACTTGCAGGCTCGAAAGGTTGCTGGCCTGAAGAGTCACGACTCACATGTTCTTATGCAGCAGTTACTCCCTCTGGCTATAAAGAATACACTTCCTCCCGATGTTTCCATCGTTTTGGTGGAACTTTGTTCTTTCTTTCGGAAGTTGTGTTCTAAGGTTTTGATCGTTGAGGAGCTCGATCAGCTGCAGTCGAAAATCATTCTTACGCTTTGTCACTTGGAGATGATCTTTCCTCCGTCCTTTTTTACTGTGATGGTTCACCTCACGGTCCACCTCGTTCATGAAACAAAGCTCGCTGGACCAGTACAATATCGTTGGATGTATCCGATTGAGAGGTACTCATTTTAAATATGTGCTTTCATTTATTATCCGTATTTAATGTTTGCTCGTCGTCCTTTTCATCATTTTATATCAATTTTCTCTTATGTACTTCGTAGGTTCCTTGGGAAATTAAAATCTTACGTGAGGAATAAGGCGTGGCCAGAAGGTTGTATAGCTGAAGGCTATATAGGGGATGAGGTGCTATATTTTTGCTCAAGGTACTTTGATGATCTTGAGACGGCTTTCAACTGCCCGCCTCGTGTTGACGATTGTCCTGAACCTGCGCCGACATCAGGAGAATTTATCCCTCGTGTTGGTAAACCAGTTGGAGCAACTGAGAACTTCAAACTAACGGCAACTGAGAAGTTCCAAGCACATAGACATGTCTTGATTAATTGCACTCAAGTTGAGCCTTTCATACGGTAAGAATTGTACACTCACATGTATGTTATTCGATCTATATCTTTCGTAACATTTCTCACTTTCATTTCACTAACGCCTTTCCATTATTAATTGCAGGGAATTCAGAAGTCATGTCAAGCGTCAGCTCAGGATCCGTACACAGACATCCTCGGAAGTTGATAGGAGGGTCCACAGAGAATTCCCTGGCTGGTTTGCTCGCAGAATACTAAATGACCACAACCCACACTCACCGGATTTCAGAGCTCTCGCAATTGGCCCTCTTGATCATGCAAAACGGTTTACAGCATACAATGTCAATGGTTTTAAGTTTTGCACGGTTTCACGGGATCAGGGATTGCAAACACAGAATTCGGGTGTTTATGGCACATTTGGGACAAGGAGTTATGCGAGCAACAGTGACGCCAACATGCAGTTCGGAGGCGTCCCTTACTATGGCAAGCTTCTTGATGTGGTCGAGCTTAATTATCAAGGCCGTTTCACCGTGACGCTGTTCAAGTGTTTGTGGGCAAATACCACGACTTCTCGGGGACTGACAACTGACGACCTAGGGATCACATCAGTCAATTTCTCACGCCCGATTCATACTGGTATTTCTCAAGATGATGAGCCGTATATTCTAGCTTCAGAGGCACATCAGGTTTATTATGTCGAGGACGAGCGGCATAGGGATTGGCACATGGTCGTTCATTTAAAGCCAAGAGACCTTTACGACATGGGTGAAGGCGATAACATCGCCTACGAGAGTGAGCCATTTCAGCCAGCTGATTTTGAAAACTACTTCCCTGAAGGCGATGACAATTTACCTCTACTGCGGTGAGTTTTTTTAAGTCCACGTCATTTCAATTAAATTTTTTAAATTTAATAATACATCAATAACAATAATTTTTCTACAAAATTTCTGTAGGGATGGCGACGATGAGTGATCAAATTCAATTATAAAAAATTTGTCTTTAAAAAAAATGCAAAAAATTTGTGTTAAAATAAAATGTAAAAAAAAATTAAAATAATATTTGTAGAATTCAAGTGTAACAAATTTTTCTTTACAAAAAATGAAAAAAATTTGTGTTAAAATAAAATGTAAAAAAAAAATTTAAAAAAAAAATTAATATAATATTTGTAGCGGTTATTAAACCGCTACAAAAAAATAAATAACCGCTACTAAATAATAACCGCTACATTAACCGCTACAACTAATTAAACCGCTACAAAATATAAATAACCGCTACTAATTAGTAACCGCTACATTAACCGCTACAAATAATACGTAAATCCCTATAAATACCCTTATCACAACTCATTTCAAACACTCCCCAATTTCTTTTCCCCTTACCCTTCTTTCATTTCCTCTCATTTGCAACTTCTTTCGTATGAATAGAGGAGCTGAATAATACGATCAAATATGGTAACAAGATTTTCAATTTCTTTTAGAATACTTCTTTCATTTCTATAAAATTTATTCTAAACATCTTTTTTTCTAGATATATCTTAACTCTATCTCATTTTCATCTATTTTTCATATACAATTACATTATATTATAAAACATAATAATTCCTTATTACCTAACTATCGTTAATAATATTATTAATATAATTTTATACTAATTATATTCAATTACATTTTTTCTTTTTAATTTATTAATAAGTTAAACTATTAAATAATAAACTAATTGAAATAGATAAAATAATAACAAATTAAACTATTTAATATAATATTGAAAAAAAAGAAAAAAATCAATGTATAAATTTTAAAAAAAATTTAAATATTTGTAGCGGTTATTAAACCGCTACTAAATAACGCGCCTTTTTTAAAGGTAAATTAAAATTTTTTGGCAGTAAATTTGAATTTGATGAAATTAGTAGCGGTTCTAAGAACCGCTACTAATTTCATGAAATTCAAATTTGGTAGCGGTTTCTAAACCGCTACAAATAAAAAAAGTCATTTTTAACAAATTTTCATTTTTATATATTTGTAGCGGTTTTTTAACCGCTACAAAAAAAAATTCTTTTTAAAGCTGTAAATAAAATTTTTTATATTTGTAGCGGTTATATAACCGCTACAAATATCTCTTGATTTTGTAGCGGTTACTATTAACCGCTACAAAGTTTGTAGCGGTTATTTTTGATTGAGTAGCGGTTTTATAGAACCGCTACAAAATCGCTTGCAACGTACGATTTAGTAGCGGTTTTTCTAACCGCTACTAACATAGTTTGTAGCGGTTAGAACCGCTACGAATACCTATTTTTAACCGCTACTAAATCACGTTTTTTTTGTAGTGATATTTCTTTAGTAGAAAATTCTAAACATTTCATATTTTGAACATGCATCAAAAGAGATAAATTGAAGCATATTATTATTAATAAGTAGCAAAATTATATAAAAATGCAAGAATATATGTTAGTTCCTGAAGAACATAAATGTAACAAAGTCGATATAGTTCCTGAAGAACTAATATAGTTTTTCTTAAATTCTATGGGCAGAAGAAGAATTGATTAAGGAAAGTTATAACCCATAGATTTACATTAGAGTTTTACTCTATTACAGGGTTTAAATGATAGCCCAATTGACTGAAATCCATGATTAGTTGTGAGTTATGAAGTACTTGAGTTTTGAAATGAAAGATATATTATTAGTTTGCTATATACAAATTTGTCTTTGAAATAGAGAAATAAAGAAAGTATATTTATATGACTCACACTTGAGGGGGAGGTTGTTAGAATATAAGTGTGAGTTAATATTGAAAAGTTTTACTCATATACTTCTTCACAAAACCTATTGATCTCCGAAAAATGGATGTCATATTGACATTTTATATCAATACTTATGGAAATTGAAAAGCTTGTTGTTGGTTAAGCAACATGTTACAGTAAACTAGTGGTTTACTGATCCAAATAAATTTATGTTGGCATGACTTGTTTGATTCCAATATATATCATATTATATATTATATCATGATTAATGTATGAAATTTGCACATATCATATAAAAATACTAAGGAGTAGAAGAAATGTTAATACAATGAATTGGGAAATGAGGCAATAAATTATCAATACTAAAATAAGATACAAATTGAAGAGTATTTGTATGCCTTTCAATAATGAAAGTTTGGAACTAAGAAAAATTGCATATATATGTAAGGCAACATAATAGTGCTCAAGAAGAGAAAAGAGATGGAAGACAAGGCTAAAATGAAAAATATGACTAATAATAAAAAGAAAGTACATTGATGTTGAGGTATATGAGTTGAATATTTGTTGGGAAATCTTTAACTAAAATTAAAAATATAACTAATAATGAAAGAAAGTACCTTGATGTTGAGGTATATGAGTTGAATGTTTGTTGGGAAATCTTTGGTGCAACAGAGAAATACAAGTCCCAAGAAGAAAATAGAGGTGGTAAACTCCATTGATGTATAATTAGTATTCACATACACAATATACTTAAAATTACAAATAAATTGTACAATTATACATAAAGAAGGTAATTAAACAACTTAACTTTATAATTGAAGGTTATATGAATAAATACTGAAAACCATTTCATATGGGAGTTATAAGGATTAACCATGAGGTAGTTAGAATTCTAAAAAGGCCATGAAATCAAAATATATCAATAATTACCAATAATGTTTAAATTTGTAAATAAATTGGCACTATACTGAAATTTTAAAATGACCAATCATTACCTTTTTATCTATTTGATTTCATATATCACTCATGTTGATATCACAATGTTAAATAATAATTTCTCTCTCACAAATTAATCACAATCAATTTAAATTTAAACATAAAGAATCAAAATATATAGCCTTCAAGGCTTACAATTATCATATAGCCTTCAAGGCTTACAATTATTTCTTTTGGCTATACAAGCTGATCATCTTTCTTCGTAACTTATTACTTTAAGCATCATAACTATTTTTTATATTTTTCACAATATTTCATGGTCTTTTTGGCTTCACAGCCATTTTGATCTTTATTTTCAATAAATTAGTACATATTAGTCTATATGACTTCCGGTCATATTATACCATTTTTCTATCCATATGACTTCTAGTCATAGTATAATATTTGCTCATAATTTTGATCACCTTAGAAATGTTATTATTTCCACGATTATAGTTCAATCGCTAAGACAAAGTATTCTCAGCTTTCAACTATCAATTCTACAAATGCAATGTGATCATGTTCATTTTCACTCTTACATATTTTCTTTACTTTCAATAGCATCATCAATTTCTCCAAATATTGGTCTTCAGGACCACAGCAAAAATCTTGCAAAGCTTTTTTTTTTTTAGTTTGATATTTGAACCTTTAGTCATCAGGGCTTTGATATTTGTAACAATTAAATCATCAAAGTGCCAAAATTTTTCTTGTCAATCTTGCAATTTAATGAAACCAATAGCGTTCTTTCTCATAAGAGCTAATACAAAAGTGATGTGACTTCTGGTCATCTAATCACGAAATTAAGAATATTATGGCTTCTGGCTTCTCGATAAAATCAAAATACTAGAAAATAAATTTAAAAAAATTCAAATTCATAATCAAAAATAAATAATAGATAAGCCCATGATCATATAGACCACATTACATGCTCATATATAATACTATTATATATTAATGTAATATAATAAACAAATGAAAATAAAAGATTGACATAATGATATAACAATAATGTATTAATATAAATAAATGAAATGTAAATAAAATAACAATAAAACAAGATAAAATAAATGACATAAAATAAAGAAACAAACAATCATGTATAACATAAAATGTAAATAAAATTAAAAATATATATAAATGTTAAATAAGTGTAAATAGAATGAAATAACATAATATAATAACATAAAATGTAAAGAAACTAGAATATAAAATAAATAAATAAATAAATAAATAAATATAAATTTTGCATAATAAGAGATTAATGGAAAACGATAAATAAAAGTGAAAGGAAAGAAAACTTGTGAAGGATAATATAATATCAAATCTGAGCCATAGAACCCGATGTATAAAACAATCAGTAAAAGAGTCTATTTAATTTCATATAATGGTTTAGATTATCCTAGATATATGTAAAAGATAACAACAGGATGGATAAAAATAGATAGCGTAAAAGAAAAATAATAAAAATAATATAGAACAATAGATTGATAATGTAGACTAGAAAGATAAAATAACATAGAGAATAAACAATATAAAATATAGTATGGAAATGAGAAAGTTAGAGAGTAGAAGAGATAGAAAACTAGACCATAGGTCTTCTGAGCAAATTCGTGCTAATAACGTGTTATGAAAATCAAGAAAATATACAAGATCGAGATGAAGAGATGAAGAAAGACAAGAGAGAATTGTAGCAATGAAGAGTGAAGAACTCTCATTCATATGGAATTTTCATGTGCTTACATTCTTTTGTGTTAAGCCTCTATATATAGGCCTCCAATTCTCTCAAGAGTTACAATGTCATAAACATAAGAATTAACCCACATTATGTTGGAGTTACAATGTCATAAACATAAGAATTAATCTACAACATAAAGCTACATAAAATCATGGGAGGTTATAGGTGTTATGGAATCCTAAGAGACTATGAACATCCACTACCACAATATTCATAACAGTAATGATTTATTCCATTTTACTTGAGATGAATATGAGTCAAAAGAGTTTTTTAAAAGCACAAAAATAAAATTTATTTTAGTCTTTTGAATAATGTTTTTATTGAAAAACATATATCTAAACTTGAACTTCATGGCTTTAGAAAATAAACAAGTTTTTCGGTTAAAAGCCATCGAATGTTGATCTAAACATAAATTACTTAGAGAAATGTGAGCCTCTGAGTAACGGATGAGATAGGGATTTTTCAATTGGAATATGAAATTTTGAGTGACAACCTAGAAGGAGAATATCTTGATAGAAAATCAAGATGAAAGAATCCATAATAAGGTTATAATTGATACTGAAATGGAATAAGGCGAGTAACTGGAAGAGAACTGAGAAAATGATGCCTAAGAAGGACTTGAATTTCCTGCATCTTAAGAAAGTCAATGTCAAGATTCGAATCCAGAGCAACCTGGTGAAAGAAAATCTCAAATGGAGAGATTTTCTAATGTCCAAACTTTGGATCATGGTGGAGTTCAGGAAAATATTACTCTTCAGGTAAAGAGTAAAGGCCCATCGTAAGTGAAGAATAAGGTCCTAAGCTAAGTCCAAACTTCTAGTACTTGAAACAATAGAGTTTTAAGAAGAAATACAAAATGTTTCTATTAGAAAATAAATATAATTTGAATAAGAAATATGGGATATTTATTTTAGAAAATTTGAAAGATTGTTGAAATAATATGAGAAACAAAATTCTTGGAACTTTAGAAAAATAATAGTTGTTGAGAACCAGTCAAACTAGGTTTGAGAAACCTGGAGACTTAACTCTTTAGATGAAGTATTTTTAGCTGGAAATTAAAATGTGCATAAATGAAATGCATAGAGAACTTAGAAAAACTATTAAGTTTTCCCAACTCCCAGATAAGAGATTAATAAGACATTATGAATATAATGTGATGAAAGCATGAAGAAGTAAAAGTCAAAATACTCTTTATGAGTGGGAGCTTTTGGAAAATGTGTCTTTCAAAAATATCATGTGCTCTATCTAAGTGGGATCTCTTAGAGAATGAGTCTTTTAAGAGTAATAATTGAGCATGTTATTTAAGGTACTTGTATAAAATTCTTGATAGACAATAATGTCATAGTTGGATTCTGTGTGATGGGAGGTACAAACGTATTCTCCTGATCTTAAACCCAATGACGTTGTTATTTTTCTAGTAAAAATTAATACAAGTATATGACGTTGTATACTTCAATGTGTTATATTATTGATAAGTTCTTGGATTAAATAAATTATGAATAATACTGTGTGCGGGATAATTTGAGTGGCTAAGCCAAGAAAGGCTACCAAGAACGTAATTGTAAACTAAATAGGGACAATTAAAATATCTGGTATTTATAAAAATAATTCGTTGTCAAGCCATTGACAAACGGTCATGGTAATACTAAAGTTGAGTTGTTAGCTTAGTATAGAAAAGATTACGAGACCTGTATGGCTTGACAAGGGAAACAAAATAGTATGAACTCCTATAAAATTATATAGTTGTGATTCAATCTTTCTTTCAATAAATTTCTTTAGTTGATAAATTCTTTGTGTATAATTGCATTTCCATTTCTTCTAATTTAAGTATTAACTTAAATATATGTCTTGCTAGTCAAAGACATAGAATTTGGTTCTAGAAATAACATAATAAAAATGTTTCAATAAGATACTAGAGCTGAGTTTACATTATAATTATTCTATTTCATTGCATGTGGTTTTATAAATTTAAGGGTAAGACAC